>OU015541.1:15497500-16847500 GCA_907165065.1 Caprimulgus europaeus
ACTCTGAAGGTTGCCTCTGCACCTGCAAAGTTTCCTTAAACTTTCTAGTCCAGTCTCAGTTCCTGCAATAATCATCCATGTCTTTGAGTAGTACTGTGCTGGAGAGCATTTATCCATTGATGATCTTCTCGCTGATGTATCCAGGCATAGTGTAGATCAAAAGAACCAGGAAGATGGTCAGAACAGCGACAATGAACAGCACAATGATGTATTTCTTGTACCGCTTCCAGATAAAGAACACAAAAGTCTTCATGGGATTCACAAACCAGTTGAAAGAGGTTTTTGGCCGGCTGGAAGAGGGAGGGAAGGATAGCTAAGCACAAGCTCAATCCACAGAGCAGCATGTTGGCCCCTTTGCTTGGGTACCCTGCCACCCTCATGGGTCACCAGCTCCTCCTGATGTTTCCAGACAGGATCACCCTGGGGGCTGCAGTAACTACAGTGCGTATGAAAGCACTGGAGACAAGAGGACCTGAGCCGCAGGACAGACCCTGCAGAGCTGTTCCACACCCACGTCTGCTCACATGGTTAAACCAGAGCTGCTGGTTTTGTCCAGGCAATGCTATGCCTTCCTTGAGCACCTCACTGAGATCAGCCCTGGCCCAGATGCTGCAGCCACAAGTCCTGTGGGAACCACTCAAGCTCTGGGAAGCCCTGGCAGCCCCAGTCCTGCAGACCCCACCATCCAGGACCTCATTGATTGCTCTCAGTTTCTTCACAAGCAGAAGCTCCCTGTCCCCACGCAAAACACACCACAGCTGAAAACACACCACAGCTGAAAACACACCACAGCTGAAAACACACCACTGTCCATCCATGCTAAAGGTGAGAACAAAGATACTCACTTGGGCTTTTCCAGGGGTTCGGGCTCTTTTCGGCCCAAACCAACAGGACTTTTCTCAGCTTCCTCCACAGTCAGGAGCTGGAACTCGGCTTCCACCTTACCCTGGAGAGGGAACATGCCTGAGCCACAGCCACACGTGATGCTTCCCAGAGCAGCCTGCTGACCACACACCCTGCCAGGACTGGGGATTTTTCTCCCAGTTCCACTTACAGATGCGCAGAACAATTAATTTTCTCTTCAGGCATCAGCTACAGAATGTCTCGCTTCACAGCCAGCAGAAACTGTGGCCTGGCCAGAAACCCACTGGATTTGTCTGCAGCCTCCCACACAGGCACTGAGAAAAACTCACCCTTGGGGACAACCAGTGGTCCACTAGCAGGGCCATTAGCAGCACATCTGCCCTGGGACAGTTGGCACCTGCCTGTCTGGGGTAGGCAGAGACCCTAGGCCAAGCTTTTGCTGCTGTCCTGTCTGGTTGATGGGGAGCCATGTGCCTCTTGCTCCTCTCCCTGAGCGCTGCTCTAAGGGAAGCTCAGAGGAAGACATGAAGTTGGACACTCCCCACATTCTGATGCAGCTGGCACTTCGGGGTCGATGGAGGGTTGAATTTGCAGCAGATGGGAGAAGACTCCAGGATCCTGCACAAAGCCCTGGACAGCTGGGTAGCCTCTGTAGGCTATGTGCATGCAGGACAGGTTGCCATGTCAAGGCAGAGGCAAGACACCAGCTCTCTGCTCCCCCGTGCCAGCAGCCTGCCTTACCGTCAGGATGTACTTGTTCCCACTGGGGTCTGCGAACTCCACGTCCTCTGGTTTGACTGAGCGGCTCCACTTCTTTTTCTTCTTCTTCTGCTTGTCCTCTCTCTCCTCTCTCTCCTCATCTTCTTGATCTTTGAGTTTGATGAAGGGCCACCAGCCCCTCATGCGCTTGTTTCGGAAGATGGAGAAGCGAGGCGTTGCGTTCTCCTTGGCCATCTTGATGGTGCAGTGTTCAGAGCTCTTTGCTGCCCGCACCATGTCGTGTAGCTTCAGCTCGATGGAGCCTGGAGGCACAGTGAAGGGGAGAGCTCGTGGTGAAATCCTCAGGTCAGCCCCACACACCAGTTAACCTCCTGTGTCAGCCACACTCCCACCACCACGAGTAGGTCCCAGCTGCTACAATGATCTATCACAGTCCTGCACATTTACAGGTGGAGAACCTGAAGCTCAGCATAAGAAAGGACCAGCCCAAGAATTAGAGATTAAGAAACAGAAGCCATAGGTCTTGTCTCATCTCTGATGTGGCCAATTTGGTTCACATGTGGTACAGTGGGTTATTTCACTCCTTTACCATCTCCCACCCTTCTCTCCTCATGTGTCCAAGCTCTTCTTCCCCTCTCATGACTGCAAATGTCAATAAAAAAATATAAAATCTGGGAAACTCTTGAAAGGTTTCAAGTCTGTCTTGCATCTGAACCAGCCTCAGTTCATTTCCCTGCTTGGCCTTGTGCCCCTGTCCTCCTCGGGAAGAGCTCCTGTCCCACTTTAGCACTGAGCCCTTGCAACCCATCAGTCTTACCACATCCTGGTCTGTATTGGCAAAAGCAAAGCCAGCAGCCAAGGGATGTGGGTGTTCTCTGCTCAGCTCTGGTGAGACTGCATCTGGATACAGTGTCCAGTTTTGAGCCCCCAGCAGAAGAAAGGTGTTAACTAACTAGAGAGAGTCCAGTGGCTGAGATGGACAAGGCCAGAGTATGTGTCATAGCACGATGGGTTGAGAGACCCATGCAGGTTCAGCCCAGAAAAGAGAGGTCGAGGGAGAGATCTTACTGCGACCCTCACAGCCTAAAGGAAGCTATAGAGCAGATGGAGCTAGATCTTCTTAGGAATGGATGATGAACATAAGGCAATGGACACAAGCTGCTGCAAGTGAAAAAAAATTGAGAATTATGAGAATGGTGCAGCCAGGAAAAGGGGCCCAGCAGGGTGCTGAGATGTCCATTCTTGGAGACACTCAAAACTCACCCAGACAAGTCCCTGAGCAACCTGACCTCCATTGCATCTAGCCCTGCTTGGAGTTGGAAGTTGCAATAAAGACTGTGGAAGTCCCTTGCTGCCTAGAAGTTCCTGAGACTGTACATGCCAGGAATCGTTGGGATTGCTGTCTAACACTTTCTTCAGTGCCTGAATAGCACGATTGAACCAACCACCACTGGAACTCCCTCATGGTGGTAAAGCCCTTTAAATACACCATGGAGAGCTGATGAATAAAGAGAGTTTATCCTGCCCAAGAGACAACAGGGCAAAGGCACTGGTTTTAATGGGAGGCCAAACTTTGAAGAAGGGAGGGACAACTGAAGGGAGTGCTACCAGCTTGGGAATGGCAGCAGGAGAGAAGCAGGTGAGACTGCTGTTGTCAGGCTCTGCTGCATGCTCAGCTCAGCAGGTCTGGTTACTGGGAAGTACCAGAGCAGCTGGGAAGCTCCAAGCCCCCAGTGATGGGATGCCACAACTCCAGTGCAAATGGTCTCACAAAGGTTGCCAGTCCCTGTGCCATAAGCTTGTGGGAAAGCTGTCTTTGGGATCTGCAGATCTAAGTGAGAGCAGGGAAAATGAGCAAGTTTATCAGAAAGGTTGTAAGGAAGCAGAACCTGGAAATCCTGTGGTGTGACAGGCCCTGAGAAAGGACACCAAGGGCCTGGGACAAGCATGCAAACTCAACATGTCTGTGTAGTAGAGAATGTGTATCTCCAGGCTCTGCCTATAGCTCACATGTGGAAAACCAGCCTAGGTGGCTGCTGAGCTGAAGAGTTTGATCTGATGCTCCTGGTGTCCCTTCTCAGAGAGCTGGGCCCTAGGGGAAACGCTGTAATACTCCAGCAAGGCGGGGGACAGGTCATCCCGATTCCAGCAGGTCACACCATACCTAGAAAGTCATTAGCTGAGATCCTGTCATAATCCCAGACCTGGAGGACCAGAACAGCCGGTTCCCGAAACTCTGATTCCTCCATGGAGAAGATAGAGTCCTTCTTCTTGTAAGTGATCTCCTTCTCAGTCGGGAGGTAGCTGAAGCGGAAGATGAACCTCCAGTTGAAATTGCCCTCCCCGGTCAAGGAGTTAAAGTGAACATCCGTCTCCTGTTTGTCATGGTCAAGACCCTTTATCCAGCTGCAGGAGAAACTCAGTTATCTCCTACCCCCTGCCAGCCAGCCCCCAAGGCAGAGCAGAAGGATGGAAGGGTTGAACCTCATGGGATAGCCAGAAAGGAAGAGTCAAAGAGCCAAACTGGACCAACATCTGACCAACAGTACAGCAGTCCCTGCAGAGGAATGGAGTGGGGCACCTCATGCTGAGGCAGGGAAAAGCAAAGGTTCAGAGGAGGCAGTGAGGGGTGGGGCAGGGCAGGGGACAGGACAGCCAGGCTCTGGCCTCCCTCTGGCTCCCATCAGACCTTTTCACGTAGATGTCGCTGGAAGGCTCTCCTGTTACTGGGTTGACATCATCAAGGATCACATCGTCCGTGTTCCAGATAATCACGCGCAGCTCGTAGCTGTAGAAGGACACAGGGGTGAGTGAGACACACGCTCTCACCCCTGATGCCTGGGAGGGCAGGTCAAGCCCACACCAGCAGAGCAGCAGGACTTGAACCCTCCTAGCACTGTGGTCCCCTGCCAGGGCAACTCTGGCCAAGCAGAGCCCAGCAGTCTCACTGCCACGCACAAAGCCCTTCCTGGAGGCTACCAGCCCACAAGACAAATGCCCAGAGTCAACCCAGGCAGCTTTCACAAAGCAAATCCCTGGTGTGTAGAAAACCCACCCAGCCCTGCTGAGGCATAGGAGCACAGAAAGGCTCAGGCAGGAAGGGACCTCCACAGTCTCTGCTCCAACCTCTTGCTCTAATGTCGTAGCAGATCAGATTGCTCACAGCCTTGTCTGCATGAGTTTTGAATATCTTGAAGGATGGATATTCCAGCACCTCTCTGGGTCACTCTGTATCCCAGGGTGACTTCACTCTCACTGGGAAAATGTTCTCCCTATATCCAGTTGAAGTTTCCCTTGCTGAAATTTGTGTCCATTATCTTTTGTCCTTTCACATGCACCTCTGAGAAGAATCTGGACCCTCCATCTCAATAGCCCCATCAGATCATTGAAAACAGCAGATCTCCTCCTTCAACTTCACTTCTCCAGGGACACAGAAGACATCTGTCCACTAGCCAAGACAGAGCTAGATGAGGAGCTCTGATCTGGGTTTCTACCATCACCTTCATGTCCAGCCTTAGAGAGATTAACCACGCTCTTCACAACAGCTGTGCAGCTGAAGTGCTACCCCCATGCTGATACACCCAAGAGATCATCCCACGGCCAGAGCAGAAGCAGAGAGGGCTGCATGCCAGGCCAGCACAGACCATCAGCCTGTGCAGGACTCCACAGCACACCCCACCAGGCCTGGCAAAGGACAGTGACCCTCCACACAGGCTGACTAGCCCAGCCCTGCTCCCATGGGTGCTACCTGACAGGTAGTCGTGGCTTGATGTTGACAGGCGGTGGTGCGGGGACGTCATTTGGGAACATGTCAATCCACATGTGCAAGGAGCCCTGGGGAGAGAAGACAATAGAAAGACTTCAAAAGACAGGACACCCTCCAGCTTTTCAAGGAGCAAAGGCTTGGTCCTGCAAGGAAAGCTCTCACCAAAAAGCCGCTGCCACGGAGTGACACGTGACTGGGTTTTAGACATGGAAAAAAATAAAACTATCAAAAATTGCTTATTTCCCTCCTCACCCTGCTCCCAAGAAAAACCATTTCAGCTGAAGTGAGTTTGTTTCAGAGGCAAATGTACCTCCCTGGCTTACCAAGAAGCGCACAATGGTGCAATGCTGCAGCATAACCAAGAAAACTAAAGAGTGATGGGTCTGACCCTCCCCTCCCCACAGGCATTTCCAATGCCCACCAAAGCCAGAGGGACTGCAGAGCTCTGCTCTGTTACAGACCTCCAGTGTCTGAGGGAACAGGAGATGTTCAGTGCAGCACATGGAAATGGTTGAGTTCAGATCACTGCACTGCATAAACCCGGGGAGGAATATTTCTCCTCCAGCCAGCAGTTAGGTCATGCCTCCAGGAAGAAGCCAAGGGGGGCAGAAGGGGGCTCTTGCAGGGGAACAAAGCAGCAGTGGCAGGGGACAAAGCAGATGAAGAGGCAGGGATAGGCAAGGACACTAGCACCCACTGTGGTGCGTGGTGGCAGGGCTCAGAAGGCAGAGCAGGTCCCTTGCAGCCCACACAGCATCCTCCTCAGAACATGGCCTGAGGAGTGCTACAAGGACTCTGAGCCACCAGCACTGTGACCACAACATCAATGGACAGAGGCTCCTTGAGGAAAGGGTGTCCAGCAGCAGCATGAGAGGTCAGAGGGTGGATCTGAGCAAAGGACAGCCAAGGCCAACAGTCCTCACTTCATAGCAGGGCCAACCATCCACAGACACAGCTCCAGTCACCCACTCAGGAAGGGGCAATGCATGGGATTCATGCCATGATGAGGAGACAAGAGGCCAACAGGGGACTGGGAACCAACTGCCCCAAAAGTCCTTCACCAGAGCAATGTCTAGGCTGGGCAAGGAAACAAATCTCACCTGCACAAGCCCAGGGTTCTCCGGGTTATACAGGGACCGGATCTCCACATGCTCTGGTACCAGCTTGTACCCATATCCTGGCATCTCTTCCCAGTGCTGCAGGACGTACAAAGCCTTATGTTCATCATCCACGGACCAGTTCTCATCCATCCCTCCACTCTTGTTCCTCACAGAGGTCTCTGCAGCAGGACATAGTTGGGTAAAAGGTGAAGGCATCTAGCCAGCAAGAGCCACTTCAGGACGTTAGTCATGGGCACAAGGGAGGGAAGATGATGGACTAGGCAAACAAGCACCTCCCCAGAAAAACAAAATGGGCAGAAGCAGGAGGGCAAGGACGGAGGATGAGTTCAAATGCAGGCAGGAAAACAAAGAAGCCAAGAGAAATAACAGGAAAAGGGCCTTGGAAAAAGGATCCAGGGGACACCGAGGAGGATATGACCCTCTGAGGCAGTTTAAGTCCCCATGTCTCTATACCAACAGATCCATGGATGAGAAGTTTTGCCCTAGAAGTGCTCCAGGAAAGCACCACTTGTCACGTGGCAGTGACATGCAGCTGTGCTCTCCATTAATTAACAGTCTGTGCTGTTGACTCGTTTGGCGCAGCGAAGCCAAATGGCAGTTCAAGACCAAATCCTGTTGGTAGGGAGAAAAGCAGGAACCAATAGGTGAGGACACAATAACGCCCTCCACCCCTGGGTTTATGGAGAACATCTGCCCTTTGGAGACCAGTCTGAGACCAAAACCACCCCAAGCAGTCCCTGAGCACAGCAGAGGTTCATGGGGCACCAACTGCAGCCACGTTTGAACCAGAGATGGGGAACACCAGAGAGCACCTCGTTTCACCCTTCCCAGCTGCCCAGTGACCTGAGAAAAGGGGAAAAGGGCTTTTGGAGGCTCCTTGCCCTCTCCTGAATAGGATTTCTTTCCCCACCATGACATAAGCCATAGAGGCCAGCGGAAAGCTGAAGAAAAGCAGCACTGAAATGAGCAGAAGGTCAAGTTGGCCAGACACGTCAGTGCCCCCTCTCTGGGCAGGTGGAGCACAGGATCATCCTTCCTACAGCCTATATAGCATTGCCTTGCAGGACCCAGCCACCCACCAGCAGGCCACATCTGCTCCACCCTTTCCTCCAGGCTGGATTCAACTGCACAAGTGTTGGCTGCTGGAGGGACTGTGCACAGCAGGGACAGGCCTGTGCTCAGGGAGTTTCTCCATCGCTGCTGGTGGAGAGCATGAAAGGTTGCTGTGTGTTCTTGGACATCTGTGGCCCTGGTTCAGAGTTTGTAATGCCAGTGAGCAGGAAAGAAAAACAGCAAGGGAGAAGCAGAAGCTGCCCACAAGGAGGAAATCAAGAGTAGTGAGGAGCAGTGGGGTGTCACCCAAGGCACCCAAAGCCACCAGAAGCAGAGAGCATCCCTGAAGGACAAAGCCAGCTAGAAACAGGAAAGAAGACTGAAAAAGCATCCCCCTCAAAAAAACAAACCAAACAAAAAGGATGTCAGTATCAGCTTTGTGTCAGTGTCAGCCACCAGAATGAGCTACACCTTCTCTGGCTGCACAAGCCACCAAACCCCTGTGCACATCACTGCCGTCCAAGCGGGTTTACTCTGCTCCACCCAGTGCCTGGGAAGCCACTTTGGGACTTAATGGTCTGGATCACATCTTCCCCCACTGCAACACCGTCATCCACTGAAGCCAGGGCACTGAGCACTGAGGATGCTCCTCACAGTGACCCAGAAAGCTGGGCCATGCAGGGTATAGAGTTGGGGCAGCCAGCCTGGACACTTCAGGGAAGAGGGGCTGGTGGGTTCCCAGACCCACCAGCACCCACACTGCTGAGCACAGGCAGCTGTTTAAGGGAACAGTCACTGCTCTCCAAGCCCTCAGTACCTTCAGGAAAAGCCTCTGGAGGGACCTTGAATATTTTATTGTCCACTTTGACCTCCTCCCATCTGTACTCTGCTGCAGGGAGTGAGTTTTTCTTGCATAAACTATCCAAGATCTGTGTGGGCTTGAAAGCATCTCGCCACATGTTGTAGCCATTTCTGCATGGAAGAGAACAATGAGAACACCTTCAGCTTAGATACAACAGGGTTTTTTCTAGGCTGTGAAAAGCCCTGCCTTCCTACAGCCACCAGATCCCTGCTCAGATTTTCACTGGGAAAGCCACAGGCACACAAAAGCCAAATGAATTAAAAGCTTAACGAGCTCTCCTTCCCCAGAACAAGCCAGGCTTGCACGTCAGAACCATCAGCTTCAGAGCAGCAACAGCAGCAATTCCAGCTGCAGCTTGGAAATAAGAGAGAGGTTTTAGCAGTGCTGGGGACTCAACTCCATGCCCACAGCAAAATCCCCAGTAGTGGGGGAGCAGAAGAGAAGTTTCCAGAAAACTGGCCAAAGATATCACAGAATCCATACTGAATGAGGCCAAAGGAAAACAGATGGCATGGGTCTTGCTGCCCACAAAATCAGCTACTGCCAGAGAAACCACCCTACCTTCTGACAGAGGTCAACATCACAGAAATGCCAAGTGAGTGCTGTTCTCACGCAACACCAACAGGGAAGTGTTAAAGAACTTTTTTGCTACGATATGGAAAATATATTAGTCCACAGTAGGAATTCAAGCTACCACAGGAAGTTGGTAGGAGTCTAAAGGAGATGGAGTTGTCCATGTAACTTGTGGTGAATCTGTGGGGCACCTGCTCAAAGAACACTGGATGCAAGCTGCATCTGGCAAAACTGGAGGTGCTCTGTTACCCACCCAAAGGGTAGGTGAGAAGAACGCATCTCACAGCCCTAATGTGTCACACCAGTACCTACATGTTGTACTGAGAAGCCACCCCACAGTTGGCTCTGTGCTTGCTGTAGAATCGATTCTCCAAGTCAATCTTGGTCTCTCCAATTAGGTCATCAGATCCAACCAGATCATGGTCAAATATTGCCACAGTGAGTTCTGATTCCATGGGAAAGGAGACTGTCAGCTCCACGACTCTGGGCAGAAGCAGACAGGGAGAGTGCAATTAGCAGAGGATGGAAATGAAACACATGCTCTACTTTGACCATCCTACACATTTAAGAACTGTATTTGACAACTCAAAGACTTGTGAGAGAACTTGGTTCTCCATAAGTTCAGTGTGTGCAGTTCTCAGTGCATGTTCAAACAATGGAGTTACTTTTCCAGGAATCCATGCCCTTGGATACAGGTCCTGGAGCTATGGAAAAAGCTCTCCAGTGCTCTGTAGCTGCTTGGTTTGCTATTTTGTCTGTTAAATCAAGCCCTTGGGAGTGTTCCCCTCCTATCCCAAAACACTTATGGCTCCTGTGTGAGCCGGAGGAGACAGACATTCCTGGGACCTTTGTGTTACAGTACCAGATTCTCCAGCAGAAAGGAACAGAAGACCACACAGCCCGAGCCTCAGATCTGCACTATTCCTATGAAAACTGCAAGAAGAAAACTTGCTGCATACTCTCCAAACACAGGATTGAGCTGCTTTGGGATGTATCGCTCCTTTGTGTCCTTCTGCTCCTGCCCCACAGTCACCACCACGTAGGGGTCTGCCTTGCCATTGGGGTCTGCTGGAGACAGGTTCGTAGCCTGGAACACACAAGAGGTACCACCCTACATCAGCTGCAGAGAGCAACCTGCACCAGGAACACTGCACAGGCCTGAGACAACCCAAGCTCGCTGGTCAGGTCCCTCCAGCAGCTGCCCTGGCAGTGAAACAGGCACGTGTTCCCACGCAAATCCCCACGACAACAAGCCACCAATGTCTCCAGCTGTCGGCCCTACCTGACTTGCTTATTGTCTCAAGGCAAATGAGAGCAGCTGAGAAATGCCCATCTGGATTTTTAGCACCTCCTGAAGCTACAAAGCATGGAAGGCTCCCCATGGACAAGTTCTATCTGAGTTCCACTGGTCTGGCAGAACCTTCAGGCCAGCATTGAGCTTTTCACAAGTGCCACTGCTCATATCCACTGAGCAGAGAATGGCAGGAGGTCCATAGGGAGGGACAGACCTCCAAACATTACTGCCACCATCACCACAGACTTACCTTAACGATGTAAACTCTTACAAGAACCTTGATGGGTCTGTTCCTTGGAACGCCCTGGGAGACCCTGGGCTCTGTGCCAGCTTCCTCAGTGGGGTAGACGTAGAAGGAGCCCTGCAGAAAAGACATTGCAAATAACAACTAGATATGAAAGAGAATATCTCAGATGGGATTGGAGCCACTAAGACCAGCTTCACCTGCCACTGGAAAATCAGAGCCATTGCTCCATGCAGACCACAGACACCCTGTGCCCATGGGGACAGTCTGCTCCAAAGGCTCTGTCATGCTCACTATTTCTTATTTGCCTACTGAACATACCATACCCAGAGGCCTCAACCAAAACAGAGTCCTTTATGCTTCCTGCTTTCTCCTTGCAAGAGCTAAAAAATCTAAATCAGGTGCATTTATCAACTAAGAAAGGACCACAGTACACAACTGCTTCCACATCACCAACAGCAGCCTGGCCATGCCACCCCGTGGCTTCACATCACCGTGCACACACACGCACTCTCCAGTGTCTGCTCTGAAATACCAGTTGTCCTAAGGATTTTCTTCCACATGCAGCACAAATGTCATTCAAATGATACAGAACCTTGTACTTCCCCACAAAATGTTCATCTTCGTTTCCATCTTCATCCTCATTTGCTTTGCCACGATGAAGGGGGAAAATACATAGCCAGTCTTCAAAATGATCAAACTCATTTTCCAGCTCAGAGTTGTAGATCTGAAATAAGTAGAAAGTCATTTGGGGTCTTCTCTTGCCACCTTAAAGGGAAGAAGAGTCAGAAAGACCATCCTTTCCCTGCTTCAACCGTTTCACCTTGTCCTACCTTACCCCTGTACTAGTCAGTGCAGGCTTTCCCTTATCCCTCCAGGTCCCTCCTGAGATGTGCACTCACATCCCAGCTTGGCTCCAAGGTCCCACTAGCTGCTTCAAATCCCAGCAATGATGGGGCCCAGAGCACACTGCAGGTTCTACTCTCAGCCTAACCTCCACTGCAGGGAGGTGAGCAGGACATGGACAAAGGGCCAGGGCTGGAAGAGGCCAGGTCTGTCACCTCAGCAATCACCTGAAGGGTGGCGATGAGCTTCCTCTTGGGTCGAGCAGGTTCAGCTTCAACTACTGCCTCATCTTCTGCTTCCATGTCAATAGAAGATGCATTTAAGTTCCCTCCATCTAGAAATGGCAATAGGAGGTTAGGAAATGCTCTGATCTCACCCATCATCCCAAGTGCCTGTCCAGGAAATGACCACAGCAAGAGCTGTTGCTTTCACCCAGGGCTTTGACCTGTGCCAGGGTAACTGGAGCTGTCACTGTCTGTAACAGGTGTCCTTAGGGCATCTCAGGTTTCCCAGCAAGGCATGGCTGGATGGGTGGGGGACAAAAATTGGCACAGACTCTCCTGCCTGCACGGCTACTCTTTAGGAAGGAAGTGGGCAGAGACCAAATGGAGGAAGGTGGCTGGGCCAGCCCACAGGTGCTGTCAGGGAAGGCACAAAGGACAGCGAACCCTCTTCTTTGGATTGATGCTTATTTGATGTGCTGCACTTTTGGGTGCATGTCTACCTGAAGCATCACTACCACTCTGGGCACAGGCAGCTGTGCATGGAGAGCACAGCTAGACCTTTCTCTGGGGCACCAGCAACTCAAGGACAGAGAGGGTGCGTCCTTGTCCCATTGCCCAAGGTTCCCAGATCCCTCGAGCACTAATGCCATGCAGGTGCCCCCCAGCCCTCTGCTTAAATAGGATTTACAGCCTTTCTGTCTCACCTACCCCAGTCACTGCCAGGTGAGTCACTGCTTGCACCTCCCCAGCCTGAGCCTCCAGCTGTAGCACTGTTCTCAGATCATCTGTTTGTTACTGGCTTTGTGTGACCTCGCAGTGAGTCCTGTATCCCAGGTGAGCACCCCCTGTGCACAGAGTGATGCCCACCTCCCGGACAGCTTTACCTCTCCACCATCCTCTCTCTCCATCCCACCCTTTCTTCCTGCTCTCACTCTGACAATCTCATGATCCTTGAAGCTGATTTTTCTGCAGGTTTTTGTTCACTCAGGAAGGCTCTTGCTCCAACACAATTTTCCAAACTTTTATGAGGTGAGTTTGGTGCTTTCAACTTGCAATAGCCTTTGTTAGCCCTTGCTCATGTTTCCAGTTCCTCTGCCCCTTTTGTGTTGCTTTTGCTGAATGTTCCAAAGCCGTTGCCTGCTCAGACCCCATTCCCACAAGCCCAGCACCCTCTGGGATGGTGTAAGTCCTGGCTCTCCCCACAGAATTGCTGGGTATTGGTAGAGAACTCACCTGTATCATTCAGGTCATCATTCTCAGCATCTTCCTCATCACTGCGTGTCTGAAACACACACAAAACAGTCACCCTGCATTCCTGACAGCAAAGGCTTCTCCATCCAAGCACAGGACACTGTCAAAGCTTTCCTGCCAGCAGTCAGTAATGCCTAGCCTGAGACCATTTAGCATTAACATCACTCCAGTGAGTGCCTTAATGACCTTCTCCTCTCCCCAGATCTTCCTGCTGGCTTTTTGGATTGGGAGTTAAGGGACAAAGGGCAAGGAAGGAATTCTGGGGCAGACCTGCTCCCATGGCACATCTTGGTAAGACAACTAGGACAGAGAGTAAGCAGCACGAAAGCCCCTGCATTGCAGCTAAAATCAGCATATTCAGGAGTGCCTCAACAAAAGCCTGGGGGCATTCTCAAAACCACTTGAGCACCTAACCTGAGGAGTGTTTCACCATCCACTGCCTGCTGAAATCAGTTCACCTGGTGGATGCTTCATACCTGGCTACCTTACGTGTGCTTGACACACAAAAGCCCACATCTTCCTGTAAACCCATGCCAGCAGGGCTCCTATGACAGTTCCTCAGTGCTGTTGAAAACATCTTCCTCAAGCCAGGGCAGGCACTTTTCCCCTCTGCTGGCAGCTGCCAGAAGATTACCTGGTTATACTGCTCCTTCAGGGACTCATAGTACTTGGACCACCAATCCAATTCTTCCAGCTCTGGTTTTTCCTCTTCATATTCATCTCCCTTTTTTACAAGTTTATTGATACGAATTTTCTTCAAAGGAGCCTTAAAAGAACAGAGAAAAGGGTTCAGAGGGAGGAACCGCCCCCCCAGGACACCCATGCACCCTACTCTGGTGCCCTGGGAGCCCCTGGCAAAGGCTCAGCTTTCCAGCAGAGCACAGGAGGGGCAAAGCTTCCTGTAGCTCCAGGTCTGTGCTTTGCTCCAAGAGCAGCAGTTTCCAAGGCACAAGGCAGCACAGCTCTTGTCCCTGTGCCAGAGCCTGGACGTGCAGCAGTGCCTACAAACAGGCGGCGGGAGAGGAGTGTCTGGGTCCAGAGCAAAAACTGGGGGTTGAAGCCTAACTCTGAACTTCTGAACTTTCTGTTTTGTTTGTAACCTTCAGTCTGGCTTTCCAAACTTCCAAATTTGCTGGGCCCAACTCATTACTCACCTTCACAAGACTCAGGGGGTGAGTGCTGGGACCTGGGTCACCAGCTTCCAGGCCAATGTTTACCAGGGTCTGAGAGGGAAGACGCTGACGTGAGACTTTCCGCGCTGAGATGAAGAGAAAGAGTTTCATGTTTCCATGCATTTATTTCTGCCCACTGCTTCCTACTTTTTGGCCACTTGTTATTCCACAGGAAAACCCTCCTCTCACTACAGTGTGATTGCTTTTAAAGTTTTTGATAGAAGACTCTGCAAAAATATTATTTGAACCCCAAGTACAGTGCTGAGACTGGCCACCAGCACCAACATGTTTGTTGCTGACTCCCAGGAACTCAGATTTATGAGCTCCACCTTCCCTACTCAGAAACGACAGATCAATCAATGCTTTGCTTTTTCCCCTTGGTGCCATATTTATTTACACACTTCCAGATCAGGGGCTCTGGCTGTTGCTATCACAGAGAGGTTTAATGAACCCATCACCCAATGAACAGAACTTGACCCAACAATGTGAGAGAAGCGTAAACCTTTCAATCCTTGGTCCCAGAGGACCAGCTCCCTAAAGCTTGATGGAGGTCTCACTGGGGACAGTTCTCCAGCTTGGCTACACAGAGGGTTGAGAGAGGTGCCACAATAGTCCTTCCAGGGCTAAACATCTGATTCTAGACACAGGGATAAGCTACTGTCTAGTATCTAGCCCCAGCTAAATGTCCTGCTGGATTAGGACATCTTCAAGAGCCATTCTCCCTCCTCTAGTTTCTATAAATGTAAGGCAAACTGCCTGGGAAAGAGACCCCAAGGAGATGCCACGTCCACAGATGAACAGTCCTGCCAGCGTGGTGGGGAGGCAAATGTCACTCCAACCTTGGAGAAAACAGTCTGTAAATTGCCCTTTGCCACCCCCAGAGAGGGATGCCAGCCCTTACACAGCACTCCATCACCTGGCTGCTGCTGCTGCCCAAACACCACTCTGGAGCTGAGTGCTACAGGCCAGGATCACAACCTGCCTCCCACCCTAAGCTGCCCCACGCTGTGCTTTTGCTGGACATTGTAGGGTTCTTGAGACAGGACTTTGCTGCCTGGCTGGGAGGGAGAGGAAGGGCCAGGGATCTCTGCCACTGGCAGAACCTGCCTGCTGCCTCCACAGGAACCTCAGCAAGCAGCTCACCTTTGGGCACATCTTCTGGTTCATCATCCAACTCCCTGGGAGAGAATTTCATCACATTGGACACAACATGAGTACCCACCAGCACAGTGCGCCCAAACGCCCGCTTTTCCACCACAAAGATGCTGAGGGGAGGGTGCAGGTAGACCTGCTCCGGGAGCTCCTGCAAAAGAGCCGCACACGGGGTTCACGGGAGCAAGGGCGATGCCCATGGCAGCCCCTCCACATGTGGAGAGGTGTGACAGCACCTTGGGCAGCTCTGCCCAGAACACAAAGCCTTGCAGTGATGGGGGATGGCTGAGACTGCTCTTGGTGGGCAATTTGTCACAAAGGTTTTGATCTGCAGCTGAACCACGTGGCCACAGGAGAGCAAAACCTGGGGGCAGCTCCTCTCCTGTAACCTTGCCCCATGCAGACAGTCAGGGCACAGGTGCAGGATGGCCACAGTGCACCATGGCAGGACCACCCTTCCCACTCACCACGTCCATGTATTTGACCAGCTCAGTGAAGTTGGGGTTCTCTTTGTAGGCCATGATCACCTCTGACTCCACCTTCTTGCCAGCACATTCAATGATCACCTGGGGCTGATCCACCTCAAACAAGTTCACCCGTTTCAGGTCCCGCAGGCCCCAGAACAGCATCTGAAGCACAACACAAAGCTGCTGAGCTGCTTGAGACACGCCAGGCACGGCACAGCCAAGCAGCCTGCAACCCTGCCCCGTGCTGCCACCCCCCTCACCCCACAGGACACAGACCCCAGAGAGGCATGAGGCCACTCTCCCAACACAGGCACCCAACAGCTCTGGCTGCCAAACTGCTGAGTCTGGTTCCCCCTGATGTCAAGCACCTCTATTTCTGGCATCTGCTCAGGCCCCAAAGACACATTTGAGCTCCAAACCTGAGTCCCTCCCCAAGCCCCGTGCTCTGCACAGACGAGCTGTGCTGCCTGCCGGGGGCAGCCCCGGGGGGAGCCAGCCTGGCAGAAGGCAGCGCACCTCGATGCGAAACTCCTTCAGCACTGGGCGGATGCCCTCAGGGATGATGAACCGTCCAGCACGGGGGTCTCCCAGGTAGTCGGGCTCCTTGGGCTCCACGTCCTCGGGCACTGATGGCTGAACAGATGGTGCCAGGGCACATCAAGATGACAGTCATTTCTGCTCCATGCCATGCCCCCTCCCCCTCCCCTCTTGATCTGTGCTCACAGGCTCTGCCCCTGCAGCTTCCTTTCAGTTGAAAGCCAGATGTGGCAGGAGATGCTCTAAGGGGCCCCATGCAACCAGTTCCTCATCCACACAGCTCTGCCCAGAGAGCTGGCAGCCATGTGCAGCTTCCTACAAGCCTGTTACCTCCAAATAGCCGCTGTAATCCAGTTCAATCAGCTCAAAAGTGGCAATGAGCTCTCCTGCTGCTTTGGTGCCTTTGTAGAAATCAAAGAACTGGAGGTCAGGTTTGGTGTATGGCTCATCGACCAGCTTCACCTGTGGGACAGCAAAGGCCTGGCCAAGGAACTCAGGGGAGCCCTGTGGGACAGGGGAAAATGAGTCAAAGCATTCCTATGTTATCTCACCACCTCAGAGAAAAGACCACCACTAATTCCAGCCAATCTGGGACAGCACAAGACTGCTCTTCCACCCTTGCCATCCTCTGCTTTGGTTTCCTCTGCTCCATCCAGAGCTAGGAGCAGATGAGATGTGCCTGAAGCAGCTCCTCTTAACTCCCAGTCCATCTCCATGCAGAACTGGGCAAGCAGCCTGGAACCATGACCCAGAGAACATCAAAGCTAGATCAAGTTGCCCAAAATCAATTCCAGCCAGGATCTGAATGTCTCCAAGGATGAAGATCCCACAAGCACTCTGAGCTCCAGGCCCAGCATTTGAACTCCCTCTGGGTGAAAATTGTTTCTTTAAGTTGGACTTTTTCTCTTGTTCCAACTTGTGTCAGTTGCCTGTCATCCTGCCCCTGGCTACCTCTAAGAGAAGTCTGGCTCCACCTTTTCTACCCTCTCCCATCAGGCAGCTGCAGGCAGCAGTGGGACACTTGACTCATCTTCTCTAGGCTGAATATACCCAGCTCTCCACTTCTCCTCACTCTGTGCTGTGCTTCAGCCCCAACCTTCTTGGTGTCCTCCTCTGGACTCACTCCAGTATGTCAGTGTCTGTCTTGTACTGGGACCCAGGAAAGGGGCTGAGCTACACAGGAGAATCTGGTGCGAGTTAAGCCGTTCCCCTTACGATAACAAAGAGGTCCCAGGAGAGGAGTGTGACTTCAAAGTACTAATGGAGAGAGAAAAGGCAGCACTGAGGAGGAATGGAAGATGACACCTTGGGGACAGAGGGGAAGGAACATCCCTGAGAGCTACATCACCTTCCCCTGGCTACAAGCCCTCTGCAACAGGAGCCTGCCAAGGAAGTGGGGCAGGCAGCTGGGAGAGGCGCAGTGCTTCTCCAAAGAGGAGAGACCCCGGATCCACTGAACCACCTCTGTGCTGCAGCCAGCAGCTTCACCCCAGCTCACAGCAGACACCTGCAGAAAGCCACAGCCCCCAGGACTCTGCTACCAGTGGACCAAGCTCAATCTGAGTCATGGAAACCAAACAGAGATGTGGCTCTCAAGCGCCTGCTCGCAGCACCCGCACAGAGCTCCTCTGCCTTCAGCAGCAGGAGGGCAGCATGGCCATACTCACAAATTTATTGTGGCTGAAAAGGGTGATTATAACAATGGGGGTCTCTGTTTTCAACTCTTCTTTTTTCCCATCAATAATGAGCTGGTCAAACAGAAGTAGCTCGTTCCACATGGGGCTCAGTGTCTCCTCCAGCATCTGCAGAGACAGGAGGCCTGAGTGTTCCACAGCCAGTGGGAACAAACCACACACACTTTGCAAAGAGAGTGGGGAAGCGTGGGCTGATCCGCTCTCCCTGCTCACAGCTGGTGCCTGGCAGGAGGGGAGATGGTACAAGTGCGAAATCAGCACCTGGGGCCAACTAGCACATGCCAGTCAACCTCTGAGACCATGCTCAATGACATATATGTCTTGTCAAATGTTCCCTGAACACAGTCACACCACACAGCACACACAAGCACCTCGTGCCTGGAGTCACAAAATTTCCAGGAGGACCGACCCAGCACTGGTCTTCAATGTGTGAGTGAGGACACGACGGTTTTTCCCTTCCCAAGCCCCAAGCAGGTAAAGGTAAGGGTCTAAGTGGTCTCACCCTGGTGGTCTGGCAATGAGTCGAAAACACCACTCTTGCAAATGGATCTGAAAGGCCATTGTCATCTGCAGGGAGGATTCCTCGAGCCTGATACAGATGGGCTCGGAGCTGGAAGTAGCTGAAATCTGGAAAGAAAAAGAGAAGAGAGGTCCCAGTTCCCCAGCCTATCCCTGCATGAAGCCAAAACATGCATGGAGAGGGCCAGGCACGTAGCAGTGAGCACATCCTGCAAGGAACAGGTACCACATCCAGGGGCACTCGCTGTGCTTCTCGGAAGGCCAGTACATCTCAAAAGGTTTGGACAAGCAAAACAAGCTAAGCCGGCTTCCCAGGCACCGCTGGGAAGGACGTGACATGTGAAAAGTGCAATGATCTACTGTGGGGGAGCACCACCAGGCCTCAAAGGGGCAAAGGGGCAGACTTCATGCTCACTGCCAGTTTGGCAGCACATTCAGTGCCTATGAAGCACCCATCCTGCCTGTTGCTCCAGCTCTGAGTGTGCAAACACGTCCTCATGAGAGCAAACTGGACCTGCCTGTCCCAGTCATGCCTTGGAGATGATGTGGAGATGATAGATCAGGTCCTACTCCTCAGACACTGACCCTGGGACAGGACCTCTCACCTCTCTGCTCTCCTGCTCACACCGAAGCCGTGGAGAAGTGGCATGTGCACTCACCATCCCTGCTGAGCCGGCTGGGAGGACTGTACACCGAGAGCTGGGCTATCTCCTGCCCACTCTCAGAGAGGTACTGGAACTCTTCAGGCAGCTCTGACAAACAGTTCTTCGCATATTTGGTTACCCCAAGCCACATGTAGATTTCCAGCTTGGCAAAGATCTCACCAGTGTGTAAGTGAGGGACCTGAAAGAACAGGAGGTTTAGCAGGTTTCCCATCTCAGCCACGTCCCCTTCAGACCAAGATGATCACCATCAGCCAGTGACCAACTGAAGAGCACAGGAGGCAGAGCACCACATTGGCAGAGGCAAAACAAGGGCTGTGTTTCCTTGCAAACTCCAGGATTTCAGGAAGGAGGGCTGGAAGCAAGGAGGGAGAAGCAGCACGAAGCAAGCAAGAGCATGTCCTTTTGGTACAAACCCTACCTTCATAAAGACAGTCTGGATCTTTGCACAGTCCTTGCCTTTCTCCTCCTCGACTACCGAGTAGAGGATGTTCTGTGCAGGAACTCGTGCATACGCCACACGCCTGTTATTGCTGAGCATCCAGATGAGGACATCAGGGAGGGTGCACTGGGGCTGGAGGGAGGAATGAGAGGAACATCACAGCAGAGGAACAGCACATACCTTGTCCTCCCTCACTGACATGGTGAAAGCTTCATCTCCTCACAGGAGAGACTGCTGGCTGCATGGCACTTTGGAGATCCAGAAGCAACTGAAGAGCCTAACGTTGGGCACGTGCTTCTGGAAGTCTCAGCCCTGGAATATGGTTCTGCAGGTTTCCTGGAGGGATCTGTGATCCACCTTGTTTTTCATTGCAAACACCAGCAGGATGCATTCAACTCCATGCCATGTTGGGAAGAAGGAGCCCCCACAAGACTGGAGAGGTGGCATTTTACCCCACACCTTTGACAGGAGCCTGAGTGCTGATCCCTGGGCAGGAACCACACTGGCTGGCATCCCAGCAACATGAGAGCCCAGCATAAAGCTGCGGTTTGGGCTGAGAGCAGGACTTGCAGTAAAGCACATGCACAGATGGAAGCAATGACTTCTTTTAAACTCCAGCCTAAGTTCTCTTCCCCATCCTGGTTTCCCTGCCATTAGTGTTTGCACTTGTATTTGGTACTTGTACTTGCAATTTTTCAGCAATTTATTACTGATCCAAACCACGAACACCAGCCTCCAAGCAGGGACAAAAAGTGGCAAGTGCATGTGCAGGGCTGAGTCTACAGAAACAGCAACATCCCCACCCGCCTGCGGGGAGCAAAACGGGAGGAGGTTCCTCTCTGGGGGATCAGCTGCAGCCAGCCTGTGAGGACAGCATCTCCTCCTTTTGGGGTGAGGGCTGACACCTTGGTCATGCTAAAGTCTCCCCTCACATAGCTAAAGGCATGAAAATGATTTGACTTCACTTAGTGAAAGACTTCTCCAAACTCCAATCTGTCCACCTAACTCCAGCAAACACTGCACTCTGGTTCACACCATGCACTGATTTTCCTGAGTTACTGAAAACAGAGCCAGTGAAACTGAAATGGAGCCTCTGCTGTGGATGAGAGCCCTTACTGCAACGCAGGTTTGACTTGCAGGAGGTGTCCAGGGTCAGTCCCTGGCGGGAGCACCCGCAGCACAGGCAAGGCTGTTTTCCCAGGCAGGCTGCCTGCAGCAGGCACAGCCTCGGGCTGGCTGGGCAGGGAGGTCCGGGTGACCTGGAGCTGGCCCAGCTCTGCCTCCAACCCATCACTGAGCTGCCTGGACCCCCACTCTGTCACCAGCAGCCCTGCAAAGCTGCCAAGCCTCATCCCCCATAAGAGCCATTACATGAAATACGGTGACTTCCAGCAGCTGGAGTTGATTTTACTCAGCAAGGCAGGACAGCAGAGGAGAAGCCCCAGCTCAGGTTAGCAAGAGCCCTGGCAGCCAGCCCAGTGTCCCCTCCTTGCCCACACTTTCCCTTGCTCAGAAACGGGGTGCCCTGGCAGCAGCTGTACCTCTTTAGCCATGAAGCGTAGCTTTGCCAGGATCCTCCTCGTCTCCTTAACCTTCTCCTTGAGGTTGGCTCGAGCCAGCCGCCGCCTGGCGCGGAGCCCCTGCTTTGCACACAGGATCTGGACAGAGAGCAGGGCCGTCAGGCGCCCGGCCGGCACCCAGGCGTGCCACACCGGCACCCAGGCAGGGGCTCTGTGAGCAAGGACCACGTGCTGACCACATCCACCCTGCCCCATCGTGCCCTGACCTCCACCACCCCCCAGATGCTGAGAGCAAACCTCCATGAACCTTGCTGGCTATTTAGTGAAGGGTGCCAAGGACTGAAGACTCCAGTAACTTATCAGCTCTGCCAACATCAGGCAGTAAAGGAAGTCCATGAGCAGCATCATTTGAGGCAGAAAGATGTATAAGGAATAAACATTTCAGAAGCTGATGGTCTAAGGCTCCAACAGTGCCTGGAGGAGGCTTTGCAGAAGAAGCAACGTGAGGTCACAGAAGTATGGGAATACGAAGATGTCGGAAACTGGAATATGGGGCTGGGCTTTCATGTCCAGTAGCTGATGGTACACACATCTGAGGGGAGACTTTGTGAAGAACCAAAACTAATAACGAAATCCAGAAGGAATTTAGGTTGCAAACCTACTATGGACTGACAGTTGGCTTATACTCAAGGATCTCCTTCTCCAGGCTCAGGAGCAACGCATCCCAACAAAGAGGAAGGCAGGCAAAACCAGCAGGAGGCCTGCATGGATGGACAGGAAGCTCCTGAACAAACTGAGGATCAAGAAGGAAGCCTACAGAGGGTGGAAGGAAGGACGGGTAACCTGGGAGGAGTACAGAGAAATTGCCCGAGAAGCCAGGGATCAGGTGAGGAAAGCCAAGGCCCTGACAGAATTACATCTGGCCAGAGATGTCAAGGGCAACAAAAAAAGCTTCTATGGGTATGTTGGGGAGGAAAGGAAAACTAGGAAAAATGTGGGCCCTCTCCAGAAGGTGACAGGAGATCTGGTCACCCGGGACACTGAGAAGGCTGAGGTGCTCAATGACTTTTTTGCCTCAGTCTTCATTGGAAAGGGCTCGTGCCACACGGCCCAGGTCCTAGAAAGCAAAGGAAGGGTCTGGGAGAATGAAGAACTGCCCACTGTAGAAGGAGATCAGGTTTGGGAGCACCTAAGGAACCTGAAGGTGCACAAGTCCATGGGACCTGATGGGAGGCACCCAGGAGTCCTGAGGGAACTGGCAGATGAAGTTGTGGAGCCGCTATCCATCACATGTGAGAAGTCCTGGCAGTCTGGTGAAGTTCCTGCAGACTGGAAAAAGGGGAACAAGGAAGACCCAGGGAACCCCAGGCCGGTCAGGCTCACCTCAGTGCCAGGTGAGATCATGGAGCAGATACTCCTAGAAATTGTGCTAAGGAACATGGGAATGCTCAGGAACATGGAAAATGAGAAGGTGATTGGTGACAACCAGCACGGCTTCACCAAGGGCAAATTGTGCCTGACCAACCTGGTGGCCTTTTATGATGGGGTTACAGCATTGGTGGACAAGGCCAAAGCAACTGATGTCATCTGCCTGGACTTGTGCCAGGCGTTTGACACTGTCCCACATGGCATCCTTGTCTCTAAATTGGAAACAAGGGGGTTTGATGGATGGACCACTCGGTGGGTAAGGAACTGGATGGATGGTCACACTCAAAGAGTTGTGGTCAACAGCTCCATGTCCGAGTGGAAACCAGTGAGGAGTGGAGTCCCTCAAGGGTCGGCATTGGGGCCGGTGCTGTTCAACATCTTTGTTGGAGACGTGGCCAGTGGGATCTCTCACACCAAGCTGTGGGGTGTGGCTGACACGCTGGAGGGACGGGATGGCATCCAGAGGGACCTGGGCAGGCCTGTGAGGTGGGCCTGTGTGAACCTCATGAAGTTCAACAAGGCCAAGTGCAAGGTCCTGCACCTGGATCGGGGCAATCCCAGACATAAATCCAGGCTGGGCCATGAGTGGATTGAGACCAGGTCCCCAAGAGAAGGATTTGGGAGTGGTGGTGGACGAGAAGCTCAACACGAGCCGGCACCGTGCGCTGGCAGCACAGAGCCAATAACCGTGTCCTGGGCTGCACCCAGAGCAGCGTGGGCAGAAGGGCCAGGGAGGGGATTCTGCCCCTCTGCTCTGCTCTTGTAAGGCCCCACCTGGAGTTCTGTGTCCAGTTCTGGAGCCCCCAACACAAGAAGGACATGGACCAGTTAGAACGAGTCCAGAAGAGGCCACGAGGATGATGCCAGGGCTGGAGCAGCTCTGCTGTGAGGACAGGCTGAGAGAGTTGGGGCTGTTCAGCCTGGAGAAGAGAAGGCTCCAGGGAGACCTTCCAGTGGCCTCCCAGTACCTGAAGGGGCTCCAGGAAGGCTGGGGAGGGACTTTGGCCAGGGGCAGGGAGTGACAGAACAAGGGGTGATGGCTTGAAACTGGAAGAGGGGAGATGGAGCTGAGATGTGAGGAAGAAATTGTTTGGTGTGAGGGTGGTGAGACCCTGGCCCAGGTTGCCCAGAGAAGCTGTGGCTGCTCCGCCCTGGAAGTGTTCTCGGCCAGGTTGGATGAGGCTTTGAGCAACCTGGTCTAGTGGAAGGTGTCCCTGCTGCTGGCAGGGGGATTGGAACTGGATGAGCTTTAAGGTCCTTTCCAACACAAACCAGTCTGGGGTTCTGTGACAAGGCCAGAAAATTCACCTCTTGGGCTGGTTCTCTCTTTCAGAGGGTCTCAGGCTCGCCAGAGTACCTTTACCACAGCTCAGGTGGTGACATGCAGGGAGGCAGAGAGAAGGGGGCTGGGACTCAGACATGCCTGAATTTTATTACCTGCTGCTGTCACTGTGTTTTGTTCAGCCTTTCAAAGCTTTACAGTCTGATGGGGACTAAGACTCCAGCTGTGCTCTGCTGTGCTGTGATGGAGGGGATGTCACTATGCTCTCACTCAGCTAGCTGGCCTTCTCTGCAGGCTTGGGAATACCTAGATGTTGCCTCTCCAGGGACAGGCAGGTGGATGGCTGTTGTAGATCTCCTAGACGGGTACCCAGCCCATGGGCTGAGTATCCAGGGGCAGTAGGACTCTGTGAGCTCCCCCAAAACTGCCTGCAGGAACAACCTGCACCAAAAGGCCTCCAGCAACCTCCTGGGCAGCAACACACACATGCTCAGCCACACATGCCCCACAGAAGGGGAAGGATGACATCAGGGCACAGCATCTGCAGAGAACTGGAGGCAGCCATGGCCAGTTCCTGCCTCTGTTCCCTGTGCTGGAAGCTGTATTGCTCTCAGCAGAAGTGGGACATGCTGAAGTAAAAGCCTATGGCTGATAACATGAGTCTTAGCCCCAGGTTTCCTTCTTCACATCAATTCTAGTTGGTCTTCCAGAAACATTCCCCAGGGTGGGGATCGTGTGGGCTCCCCCCACCACCACCAAGCCCCAGAGCTTACGATGTTGCGCATCAGATATTTCATCCGACACCTGTCCAGGCTGTTGGGATGTGCCATTATTTTTCTCTCCGAGTGGAGTGAATATTGCCTGCAATGAGAAGAGCAGCACAGGCTCTGCATCCCCCCACGCTGCAGGCACAGCTCAGCAGGGACACACGCTCCAAATCCCTGGTTCTAACCCGGATGCATCAGAAACCCCCCTCTCTGCAATGCCCTCCCTTCTGCAAGCTTTTTGATTTGGAAGGTATTGCTCAGCACCTGAGGCTCCCTCTCGACTATCACCCTCACAAAGCTGGGGACCAAAGTGTGTACAGGACCTCACTGGGCAGCTGCAGTCACTGAAGCACTCATTCCTTGTCTGCATGGTTGAAGAGAGTGAAGGAAATGTCCTAACATTTAAGAAGCACACAGGAGTCCCACAGCTGCAGTCTGTGACCCCAATGTTTCCCACGACTGCAGTCTCCTCTCCAAGCTTGAGGAGCTACAGGGTCCTTTCCCCAGATTGTCCTGGTTTCCTTCTGCTCATCTGCCTCAAGAGGATGAGAGAGCAGGGTGCACACAGCCCAGGCAGAATGTGCTATGATCTCCTAACATAAAAACAAGAAACCTCAGGAAATCAGGGACATACTAACCTGCATCCAGCTACAAATTCCTCCAGCACCTCTCTGAGCCGCTCTTCTGCTTTCGCCTTTGGCCTTCTCATGAGCTTCTCCACATCGTCCAGCCCCTGCTCCTGTGAGGGAATCACAGCGTTCAGGCAGCGTGTGCTGAGGGAAACATTGTGAGCACGTGTGTGCCACAGATGGCTTGTGCCCTTCTGCAGAGCTGGGGATGGCGAGAGCACTGCAGGCCAGCGCTGAGCTGCTCGGGACCCTCTGGAGCTGGGGATGACCTTAACACTGGCCGGTACAACACCTTGTGTCTCAGTCCTTCAGCAGCCACTGAAACACACTGGCAAGCTCTGCTTTTGGATTTCTAAGCCCAGAGGGGAAAGCTCAGGAGCTTTTTGTCACAGATATCATGTCACTCACACCTCCAGGAGACACCCCAGGCTGCAGCACATCACAGCACAGGCAGTGGCTCTGCACTCACTGTACTACCGCACATGTCTGAAGAGCAGGTGGGACTGAGCCCTGCAGGAGACACGGACTTGCATGGGGAGTGAGGATGTTTAAGGCAAAAGTCTCACAGAGCTACAAGGACAGCACACCAGGGAGGACCGTGCTGCAGCCAGACACCCTGAACACGTACCAGGCGCTCTGCCAGCTTCACAACCCAGTTGGAAATGCAGAGTCTCCAGGTGTGATCCTCCCAGTAGCTCCACACGTGCACGCAGGGTTTCTCGTGCGTCATGGGCAGGCAGCTGTATGACCTGGGGGCAGCAGGCACAGGAGGTCACAGCTGCTGTTTGCAGAAAGCAGATGCCACATCTCAACACAGGGGGTGCACACTCGGCACAGGGAGCAGCACCTGGGCTCTGTGCTCCTTGCAGAGAACCATCCCTGCACCATGGACAATGCAAGCTGCTGGATCTGCCCTCTGCCATCCCAAAGTACTGCCCAGGGTTTCTGGCAGAGAGAGCAGCACGTGCCCAGACCAACGAGGCTGATGGGATCGTGGGACCCTGCCACAATTTCTTGCTGCTATGGGGCCAAGTAGTAGCAGGCACAGGGATCACAACACAAACACCAAGACACTGCCAGGCCTGTGGGACAAACCAGGGACCATTCCCAGAGCAAACACAGCATCAGAAGAGCTTGTGTATGTGTCTTGCCTGCCCAACATAGGACAGCATGTGCCAGAGTACTCCTCCTTCATCCTCAGTGGAATCAAGCACTTAAGATGCTGCTTGTTAATCAGAAAAGGGACTGCTCTTACTGATGGGTCACAGTTTCCCTGGGACACTGTCCTTGGCCACCTGCAACATCAAGCAGACACTGTAGGGTCTATAAGGCTAATGGGCAATGGCAGCAGCTAGGCCGTGGCAAGCTGCAGGGTTGCAAAGACAAACACCTGCACAGCACTCATACTGCTGAGAAGACCTCTAATAACACCAGGAATAACCAACCTGAGAAGCTGGGGCAGGACCAGGGCAAGTGGGAAAGACTCACTTGTCATAATCCATGGGCTCTGGTCTCTGGCTCTTCGTCACTGACTTGTTCAGTGCTGCTGAAGCTGGGGCCAGGACTTCAACATCCAGCTCACCATCTGAACCTGAGTCCAGCAAAGGCTGCTTTTCTTCTTTCACTTCTCCCTTTTCCACTTTTCTCCATCCTTTGGTCACAACCTCTTCAGCTTTGCCATAGTTTCCTTGAAGTTAAGCATTAAACAGTAAATGGATAACTGGGATGACTGTTCAACAAGTTTGCTAGCTTGCAAAATCAGAGTGCAATCATCCATGCACATGGGTATGCACTGCTTTTAGAACTAGTAGATCCATAGCACCCAAACATCAGAGCATCACATGCACAACCAAGAGGTCTGAGAGGGAGCTGCCCAATTGCAAGGAGGTCCTTGTGTATGCTTTCAAGTTCCTCCAGCTCCTCCAGGTGCCTGCTAACTGCCATCTGCAGCCCTGCACTGGGGTCAGCAGCAGTCACTCAGGAAGGCTTGTCAGCATCAAGCATTTCCACCCACCCAGCTTAGCAAGGGGGCTTGGATCTGCTCTCCTACCATGGTTTCCCCATCACCTGCTGTCACAGCCCCTTAACACCACATGGCAAACCCCAGGATCCCAGCTTCCCTTCTTTTGCTTCCCTTTCTTGCTCCCAAACTCTTCTACCTCTTTTTACCCCCACTTCCCAGGAGAGCTTCCACCACTCTCCCCCAAGAGGCAGTTCAGACAAATACTGCAAATCTCCAATCCCATAGGAGAGCATCCAGACTTCCAAGGTAATTAGAGCACCGTGTGCACACCCTGGCCTCGTTCCCTATCCTTCCTGAGCTCCTGTTTTGGAGGCACAAACTGTGCAAGGGCTGGCACCTTGGGACCATTGTGTTAGCTTGGGCTGCCAGAGGGAGATTCACACTGTTCCTGTAGCTTCTGGACATGGGGCCCTGGGGAACACCCACCTATAGAGACTTCAAAGCTGACGGGCTTGGAGCTGAGAGAGGAGTCCATCATAGTGGCTTCAAAGAAAGCAGCGAAGAGGAGGAATTCCTCCTTCCTCCCCAAGGCATTCTGAGCAAGGAGACAGAAATCAGCCCAAGAGCCTCATGTACCAAAACATTGCCTCAGCAGAAATTCAGAGACCATCAGGGCACGGCCGATGCCTACCAGCCCTGCCAAGGGATATCGGTGGGATGCTGCTGAAGTCACCACCGCTGGGGGTTGGTACAGAGCCATGGCTGGTGCTTGTGTGAAGCCACTGAGCAGGTTTGTAGACTCAGGGAAAGTTATTGTACCAACAGAGCCACATCTTGCCTGCCTTTCCCAGGCCAAGTGGAGACATGGAGTCAGTTAACAGCTCTCTGGCTCCAGGGGAGAAGAAGTACATGCACAAAGGCAGCTGTGTCCTGGGAACAACACCTACGTGAGAGTCCCCTGAGCCAGGAGGGCAGCTCATGTGGGGATGCTTCAGCAGTGCACCTGGGAGGCAGTTTTGGGGCTGCAGGTGTGGCCTCGGTCCATGCAGAGGCTCAGAGAGCCCTGGATGGCCCAGCAATGAGCAGGTTGGGTTTGCTCCAGCTCTGTTACACCAGCAAGTGATCCCAGTGCCTCTTCCCCAGGAGATCTGTGCATGCCGCAGGCTGGTATGGGTCAGCCACACCAGCACGGCAGGACTCACCTCAGGGAGTGGATGAAGCTCTTCCACTTCCACAGTGACTTCCCCAGGCTGCTCAGTCTCCTGAGAGCCCTCAGCCTCCTCCTCTCCCTGCAGCTGGATCAGTTCTTTGGCTTTTTCCTTGGATTTCTTACTTTTCTTCTTCAGCTTGAGTTTGCTTAGGGCACTTTTTGTCTTGTCCCCAAGCTTCCTCTCTGCCACACTGGGGCTGCTGAAGATCTCCACTGTGATGGCCATGAGGATGCGCCCGCGGTAGAAGATCCCCTCGCCCATGCCCTCGTTGAGGTCCTTGTGGATGTCCCGTAGAGTTGAGTTCTGGGGGGAGCCATAGAGGTTCACCCAGGCTGGGCCAAAGGTGGGGTTAAAGCCTGCAGTGACAGGGACAGGGTCTAATTACACCACAGGGTGCTGCTGCAGAGAGACCTCCCCCAGGGAAGACAGCCCAGGACACAGGGATGTGAGCATGCTATGGTCACTCCTGCTTCCCACCTCCAGAGACCACCATGGCTGAGCAGAGGGTGTGCGGCATGGGGCTGCCCAGGACCCCCTGCCCCAGGAGCTGCCCAGGACCCCCTGCCCCGGGGGCAGCCATGCCAGGCCTCACCATTCCTGCCAGGGTCCGAGATCTGCTGCAGGTCAATGTAGTGTGTAGCGATGGCCACGTCACCAACATTGGCATCATCCAGCACCTGGACTTTTATCTTCCTGGCCAGAGGTGGGAACATCTCAATGAAGCTGATCTGCTCATTCCACTCAGGCTCCGTGGTGTTGGTCTCCACCGATGTTTCACCCTGGGAAAGAGAAAGAGTGAAAGCCAGGTAGCCTCAGCCAGAGCAAGGGATGTCTCAGAGCCTCTCTGGGAACGGCATGTTCTCCTGCCCTGCCTGCAGACGGTCCTGGGCAGGCTCTGGAGGTGGCAGCATCCCTGCTCCTGTCCCTGTCCCAGCAATTGCTCTCTGTGCTTCATCAAGGGGGGGCTGTCCCAAGGCCCTGGCCATGCCCTGCACAGCCAAGGGAAACACTGGAAGCAAACTGGCAGCACCACCAGACCCAGAGGTGTTCCAGGGTCCCCTGGGAGCACCCTCAGGCCCACCAGGCTGCCCAGGGATGGATTCTTACCTTAATGGATATCACATAACTAAAAACCCTGGCCTTGGGTGCAAGAAAAGGGCCATTAGCTCAATAAACTCTCCCAAGGGTGCCAGGCTGAGTCCAGCTTGCCCCAGAGGACTTCTGCTCCAGGATTTATTTGACCCTCTCCCTGCAGTTCCAAATATGAAACCTCTGCCTGCAGAGCTAGGAGCTCAGCCAGGGGCTGTGCTCAGGGCTGGGGCTGTCTCCCGTGTAGCTCTCTGCAGAGACCCAAGTCTCATAAAAGCCTTTTCATGCAGACACCGCCGCCGCATGACTGAGGCCACTGCCAAAGACAGCAAGAGCTGTGCTCTCCCAGCCTGTCTCCAGTGCTTGCCGTGTCCCACGCAGGCTCCTGGCAGCACCAGCCCAGCACACAGCCAAGGGAGGATCAGTCTGGCCCCACACAGAGCCCCCCGGCACTCACCTGCTGCCCACAGAACGAGACCTGCACGTAGGGGTCGATAAAGACTTTTTTCTCCCCTATGATCTTGGAGAAACCACCCATGATGCCGGCGCTCATGCTGGGCAGGCCCTCAGCACGATACAGCTTGATGCAGACCCTGGCCCAGGGCCTTTCTGCAGGGACTCTCTTGGGCAGCAGCAGGTTCCTGAAAGCCAAATTCATGTTCTGGCTCTCTCCTGGAGCCCAGGAAACATGATGCTGGGAAATACCCTGAGTGGCAGGAGGTTTGGATCCTGCCCTATCACAGGTCTCTTTCCCTAGGTCCTTCCCCCCATCAGAAGAGGGAAAAATGAGGCAAAAAAAGTAGTGTGAAGAGAGACACGGCTGATTTCCCCAAGGCCACGCAAGACCACACTGCATCTACCTTTCAATGTCCTCGTCCCGGCTGCTGGAGGGGGTGGGAAGGGAGCCCACAACGTCCCCGCGTGCGGTGACGGAGATGTTGCACTTGACAAAGCCTTTCACACCGGCCCGGGTGTCCGTGGGGTCACTGATAACTGCCCACTTCTGGAAAAACCTGTGATCTGAGAGGCAAAGGAAGGAGTTCCCTGTGGAGAGCCCAGGTTACCATTTCACATCCCAACTACGGCTGCACAAAGATCCCCTGACCCCACCTCTGAAGGCACCAGGAGGTGTCACCAGCCCTCAGACAGCCAGGAGGAGACGCAAGTGCTGGCCCTCATGTGAGCCAAGTGCTTTAGAGACAGAGCCCTCAACAGACCCAGCACAGCATGAAGGAAACATCAGTTTCAGAGGAAGCCAGGGGCAGGTAACACAACGCCGTCAGTCATACCTGGCTGGCTGTACACCGTCACAACGTCCATCTTGAACACTCCTATGCATGTGCCCAGGAACGGTATCTTCTTTGCATGAAAAACCTTCAAACAGCACAAATCCCTCTTAGCACCAAGAGATGTGGGCAGCCAGGTGACACATCCAGACATCTCTGGGCAGGACAGGACTGCTGAGAGATGTTGGTTCCATCACACAGCTCAGGCAGCAGTTACAAGCTCCTCACGCACATTGACCCATTTGAGTGAGCCCTGGGACAAACCCATTTCTGCCCAACCATTCCCACAAAGCCCACCAGCTCACAGCCCTTCGTCAAACCTAGGCCAAGGCAAACTCATGTGCAACTAATTCAACAACTTCTGCCAGCCCCAGATGAGTCAAACCCCTATGACCAAGGGGACCAAGGGCAGACCTGCTTTCCCACAAGGAGTCCGAGGTCCATATCCTGCTGGGCCAGGGCACAGCCATGCCCTCACCAAGCCAGTGTCTCTCCCAAAACCTGAGCCTCGCCCGGTGCTCACTGAACCCACACCAGCAGAAGAGACATGCAGCCTTTCCAAGGGAAAGTCCTGGAGATCACCTCCAAGTCCCATGTCTTGGAGAAGCCCCTGCACTTTGGGATTTTTGAAGACTGCTTTCTGCCAACCTGGGCATTTCTACAAGCACAAATCACTGCTGAACTCTCCTCACACCAGTCACTCATCTCCACAACCTGTAGGATGAGGCTCCAGGGTAAGGGGAAGCACAGAATCACCCACAAAGGTGTAACAGCAAGGCAACGGGCAAGAAACTGCTTCAGAGGCCCCACTCCAATCCCTGGATGCAGAGAAGACCTGACATGGAGGAGGTGGGGAGGCAGCACGACCCAGCAGCTCAGAGCAGGGCTGGGTCCCTGTCCTGCTGTGGGAAGGCCCTTTGGTCTCTGGGGCACAGATGCCTCTGGCTGGAAAACCTGCCTGGTACTGGCAGCCTTGCTTGGCCCATCACTCCCAGCAGCCACCCGCAGGAGTGCTGGGCTGTACCGGTTACCAAGCAAGGATAAAGAGGAGAACACACTTACCGAGATCTCTATGAGTCTGTGCAATAAAATGTCCCTTGGCTCATGGAATTCAAACAGAAAATACTGAAAGAGAAGAGGAAGACGGTTGAGCCCCAGGGTCCCACCATGGCCCCACGAGCACCTCTGCCTGAGAGCAGCTGCATCCCCAGCATCCCCTGCAAGGATGGCCCAGCCCCTTGGGACACTGGCAGGGCAACAGCAGAGCCTCTGTCCACATCACATACCTCATTGTAGAAGGGGCAGTTTGTTGACTTCTGCGTTGCCGTGTGCCTCTTCTCCTCTCCAACCTTGACTACCACAAAGGGGTTAATGTTCACCCCCACCAGCTTCTGTGCTTCGATGATATTAATCCCAACCTGAGAAAATGTGGGAGAAAACCCTCACATCAGCACTCTCCTTGTTTGCAGCTCCATCTTGAGCTTGTTTCAGCAATGCCAGGACACGAATGTGCAGGGCCCTCTCACGGCAGGGGTGGAAGCTCAGGGCAGGCAAGAGCACAGCTGCTGAAATCTGCTATAGCCAGGACAATCCAAAATGGTATTCGAGATATTCGTTTCTTTCAGGCAAGCAAGGAAATGAAGTGTTAAATCCCCAGCACCTTTGACAGGAGTGGCCCTCCCCAGTGGCACTGTCCCCCCAGCAGCACTGTCCCCACTCAGTTCCTGATCCCACGGAGATGTAAACCCACTGCTCCCACATGGTGGGGTTCACAGAGCATCTTGGAGAAGATGGGTTTTGTATCTTCTGTCAATACTTCTCTTTGAATGCTACTGAGATGGACACCATTGGAAAGACTGGAATGTGGCTGCCTCATTTCCTGCAGCCGGTTAAGGGTGTGAGACATGAGAGAAAGGTTCTCACATCTGCTCTCAGAACAAGTAACTAGGCAGCTGTTAGGGTGAAGGATTATAGCTTCAAGAAAAGGATGGTAGGCAATTCCACCCCTCACAAAAGCTTCTTGTGTGGTGGACAGGACCCAGCCCTGAAAAGCAGGAGACCCAAATGTGAGTCCACATCTACTTAGAACCAGGAAAGGGTTTAAATCCACAGCCAGGCTGGGAGATCTGCCCTGAAATCTCAAGGGCAGAAGATGGGACTGAACTCCATTTCCAGACTTCACAGTACTTTCAAATAAACCTGGTAGAGCATCGGCCAGAGCCACGGCTTCATACCAGCCTCCTGGCATCTCCAGGAAAGCCCTTGCAGCAGCCCTCCACCCTCAGCCATGTCCCACAGATGTCCCTGGGAGCCCAGGCAAGGCCCTGCGAAGCTGGCAGGCACCAGCCCTGCCTGGGTGCTCTCCAAAGCTCTGCTCAGGCAGGGTTTTGCAGTGGCACTTGTGGCTCTCAGGCCCGTTCCCTTCTCCTGTAGCTCCACAGCCAACCACATGGTCCCAAAAGAAATCCTGCTCTGGGCTGGCTGATGTTGGAGCCAGCACTCATGGATACAGATCATTCAGGGAGTCTCACACCTTGCCCAGGGAAGCCACACAAAGCAAGAAGGCACCTTCACACCAGACACTTCACCAGGATACGTGGTAACTGGAGAAGCCCAGGCCTGCAGCATGGCAGCGAGGGACCAGCCACGGGCCAGAGGGACACGCACCCAACGCGGCAGTACCTGGAAGCTCTGAGGGGTTGGGGTGGCAAAGAGGTCCCGTGCGGAGCAGAGTCTGGAGCGGCTGCACAGAAAAACAAACCTGGTGAGCAGGTATCTTCATCCACATGGACCTGAGCAAGCCCCCACCGAGGGAAGCAATGGAAACCCTGGCAAATAATGGCTTCTTGCCCTGGGAACAAGCAAATCCCCAGCAGTCCCTGTCTGGGGCACTGGAGATTGAAGGTTTTGACATTTTGCAGAAGCAGAATGTCAAGAGATGAAGGATTCCCCCAGAAACCACCACATGAGCCGGCACTTTCCACTCCAGGACCCACGCAGGGGCAAGAGAGAAGAGCACACCATGGATACCTCTTCACAGGGCTGAAGACAATGCCCGAGACCTCCATCTCAGACACATCGTAGAAATCTTCTCCCTCTTCCTCCTCTTCCTCATCAGTCTCCAGGCCTTTCGCCAGCTTCCTGCCCAGCGCAGCCGCCCTCCTGTCCAGTTCACTCGCCCTTGGCCCCTCGGCTGCCCTGCAAACCGCCCTGTCACACACCCCAGTGCCAGCCCTGCCCAGCGGGCTGTGTGTCCCCCCAGCCAGGGGGGTGAGCTCATACCCTCAGGTAGGGCTACTCACTCCAGCTCCTCGAATCCAGGGTTGCGGATTGTTAACTCCGAACTGTAAGAAAAACAGATCCTGTGCTGAAAAACCAAGAGTGTTGTGGCCACTCACTGATGCAGCTACCAGTGCCACGGCTGTGCCCCTGCTGGGCTCTTGGCAGGGACACCAGCATCCTCCTCAGCGATGCTCTTCCACCGCCTGCCCTGTGTGCCTGCTGCCGTGCCTCTGGCACTCCAGAAGGGACACCCCTCGGACCCTGTCATCACCCTGTCTGCCCAGGTATCCACATCTCCCCTGGCTTTGGGCACCACCTGCAGGCAGGCTGCCTAGGGTTGCTACAGTCCAAAGCCACACTCTGCAACCACAGTGTCTTGCTCCTGTCAGCCAGGAACGCTGCAGAACTGCACTCAAGTCTGGAAGGATTGCCAGGGTGCAGTGGGTTCTTGCAGTCATGGGCTCTTTGTGAAGACAAGGTATTTTCTTTCCAAGAGCCCTGCTCACTTATTGCTGCTGTAGAACAGCATCAGCCTGGCCAGAGGTGGAGAGTAAAAGAGGCTGGACTGCACCCCAAATGCTGCCACTGGCAAAGGCAGCTGCACAGGCTGCCCCAATATTTGCTCCTCCCAGGATTTCAGTACCTGTCTTTCATCTGATAGACAAAGTCCTCTTCAACCCAGGTCCCAGCTGAGCCATCTGGAGGCTGGTAGCGCAAATCCAACTCAATGTAGATCTACAAACAGAAAAGAAAACTGCCTGAGAGCTTGGCAGCCACAAAACAACTGCTGAAATGTCATGGAAAAGGGGAAGGGGAGCGTGGAAGAAAAAAAAGAAGTGAAATGCTGGGGAAAAGAGGGGAAAGTAAAGGGGTCACAACTCCACAAGAAGCCTATTTATACCAGACTTTTGTTGTCTGCCTCCATCAACAAGCTAGAACTAACCAGAGTCCCTCCCCTACAGCTTCCCAGACTCCAGGATTCACTGAATAAAAGCTGGCTCAAGTTTCCAAAACTCAAATATACCATGGAGAGGCCCCTGAGAGCCACCTCAGGGCACTTTTGACAAGGAAAGTGGGGAGAGCCCTGCAGCAGAGCGAACCAACGTGCAGGGGTTTGGAGCAGTTTCTCTGGGGGAGGCACGAGAACACTGGCAGAGCATCCCCAGGCACGACAGCTTGGTTTAAAACTCCACAGAAGCCATAATCACACCCAAAATCTGCATCACAAGATACACTGCCTTTGTGTTAGTGATGAAGAAGGATGGCCAGAGAAGTACAGGGCATGTGGGGTATCAGCAGAGCCAGCATGGGTCTGAAAACACTTGGTCTGCTTGATCTCAGAGCAACACAAAAGCACAAGAATTTCCCAGCAGAGGCCAAGATCAGAGTCATGGAGGAGGTGACTTCTCAATAGGCTGGAGGGGATGTTCAAGCTGGGCTCATAGCCTAACCCCTGGAAAATTCATGTTTCTGGCAGAAGAAATACAGCCCAAGAAAGCAATAGTGCAGTGGCCAGGAAAGGCAGCAGCAAAGGCTGGATGGATGCCAAAGCCTGAGATAAAGCTGGATCAGTAGCTGAGGTGCTGAAAAAAAATCCTTCAGACCACCAAAAGAAAAAAGAGGTGCAAATAACTCAAGTCCCAGAGAAGAACAGGACTTGGAATAGAAGGAAGGGTTTTGTTCCCACTTTGCTAAGGGAACAATGGTTGAAACAGCCTCTCTCCCTTGGGGACATGTCTGTGTTTTTCTCTTCCCAGCTGAGCTGAGAGGATCTCAGGCTGCTCTTGGGTGGGTCTGCCCTATTGCTGTCCCCTGCAGCCCTTGTGCAGCCAGGGCTGCACAGTCAAAAGCTAACCTGGCAGAACTGAGTGCTGTTGGCTTTTGGTTGGAGCAGCTCATCAGCATGAGCGCTGCTGTTAGCACAAGGGAAGAGGCAGCCAGAGGCAAAGGCTTGGGCTGCAGAGCAGCTCTGACCCCACAGTGATGTAAGTGCCTTTGGCTTGGCCCCCTCAAACCATCACCAGCATGGACTGTGCCCAAAGGGTTGGTCTAGTCCCTGTCCCTTTGCTGGCACAAACACTTATGTAGTGAGCTGCATTGGTCTAAAAGTCATGCTGGAAATGCTTGGTTTCCACCTGGACCTGCTCCCTGATCCAGTCAGCTCAGCCACATGGCAAATGCGTGCCTGTGCCACTCAGGCTTGTAGTCTGGTGGCCACAGAGCTGCATCTCACGTGCCACCACGGGCATGAGTCAGTTTGCCCATGGGAAGGGCAAACAGGGGCACAGCACATAGCAGGGCTGTCCCCCTCCACCTCTTCTCCTCCAGCCCTGCCCACAGCCCTGGCACCCAGCCCCGGTTCTCCAGCACTTGCTGAACTGTGCCTGCACACCCAGCTGGCAGCAAACCTCATTCCTGGGTCACGTTTATTTTCCAGCAGCACAAAGTGCCCAGTGAGTTCTGGCAGCGGCAGGAGGGGAGGGGGACACAGCACAGAGCAGAGGGGCAGGCAGGCGTCAGAGCCGCTCACGCTGCCCGGACCATCGTTCAGCATCCGGGTAGCACTGATGTTTAACTCAAAAGCTCACCAGAGGTCCTGAGGAACCTCAGCCTCACCATGGCAGTTCCTCTCTGCTTCACACCCTGCAGCAGCCCACGCCCACACACTGCAGGTGAGATACCACCTCCTGCAGCCATCGCCAGCCTGGGGAGGTTTCACTGAGCCTCCCTATGTGGGTCCCAGCCAACCCCACACACTCCTGGATGCCCCTAGAGCCACCTGAGGGGTGTGACGTGGCTGCACCCCTGCAGAGAGAGGGCACAAACACCACACCACTCCCAGGCTCAAAGCAGCACCTTGGACTCCCCTCAGGTCCAAATCCACCTGGGAAGCACCACAGAAGGTTTCCCACAGAGCCTTCCTGATTGCTGATGGCCAGGCTGTCCACGGAGAACTTACACCGGTGACTTTGTGGTTCTTGTCGACAAGGGCCTCCCGGAGGATCAGCCTCCCAGACGTCATCAGGTGCTGAAGGCTGAGGACAAGGGTCCCAAGAAGCCTGGAACAAAACCAGAGGCTGCAGCAATATTGTACATAGCATCAGCGTTCACATCCTGGGATGAGAGTACCGGGGTCCCCGCTCTGCTGCTCACAGCCCCTCGGAGCTGCGGTGAAGGCAGAGAATTGCTGCAGGACTTTCCACAGGGAGCCTGGCAGATGACACACCCAAGACCCACAGAGCTAAGACCCCCCACCCCAGTCACCAGGCAGCTGTTTGCAACCCAGCTGCCATGGACTGTGAAAGGCTTGTGCAGACCCAGCTCCACGGAGCATGAGGGAGCTCTCCCCGACGGCAGAGCCGGCCTTCACAGGAGCCAGCTTGTGTTTGGGCACCCAGCAGAGCTGGGAGACTCTTCCCAGGTAAAACTGGGCAGCAGAGGCTCCACACAAGGAAATCTAGAAATAGGATGTAAAGCCATGGCTGCAGGGATGTTTGCAGCAAGTTGGGTCAAAATTTACCAACTCCAAAGGGTTTCTCCTTGGGGAACGGTCACCTGGCTCCCAGCAAGTGCCAGTAACGCCTGCAGGGTCGCACCCAGCAGCTCCTCACCCCACCGTGTGTTACTGCTGTCCAGAGCCCATTTGTAACTTGGCCTCCATCTCCCCGTGGCAGCTCCCCCAGCAGCCGAGCTAACCCCATGTGAAGCAGAGCTTCCTGCTGCCTGCTGGAAACCATCAGAGCTTCCTGCTGCCTGCTGGAAACCATCAGAGCTTCCTGCTGCCCGCTGGAAACCATCAGAGCACCTCACTGCCTGCTGGAAACCATCAGAGCACCTCACTGCCCGCTGGAAACCGTCAGAGCACCTCACTGCCCGCTGGAAACCATCAGAGCACCTCACTGCCCACTCAGGACCGAGACAGAGGAATCACACCCCAGTCACCTCCACGTCAGCTGTGAGCTGCTGATCTCTTGTATCCCAGCTCACCTTCCTCTGTCCAGAGGACACCACAAAACTGGGGAAAGGTTTAGAGGTGAAGGGTGTGAGGAGAGGCTGAAGGCACTTGGATTGTTCAGCCTGGAGAAGAGGAGACTGAGAGGAGATCTCCTGGCGGTCTGGAACTTCCTCCCCAGGGGAAGAGGAGGGGCAGGCGCTGAGCTCTTCTCTCTGGCCACCAACGCCAGGAGCAGAGGCCATGTCAGGAAGATGTGGCAGGGGAGGGGGAGGTTGGCCATGAGGAAAAGGTTCTTGAGGCAGAGGGTGGTGGAGCACTGGCACAGGCTCCCCAGGGAGGTGCTGATGGCCCCAAGGCTGACAAGATTCCAGCAGCATTTGGCCAAGGCCCTCAGGGACATGGTGTGAATGTTGGGACTGTCCTGTGCAGGGACAGGAGTTGGACTCGATGATCCATGTGGGTCCCTTCCAACTCACCACATTCAATGATTCTATGATTCTCTGAGACCCAGAGCCTGTCCAGTCTCCTATCCCTGAGGAGACTCATCCCCCACTCATTCCCCTCCTCTCCAGCTTTTCCAGCTCGGTGCTGCTGCCACAGAAGGGCTGCACATGCAGGAGTCCAGAGACCACGGATCGACAGAGCAGTGTGGGAATGTAACGGAAGGTTTGTGAGGAGGACTGTAAACACGCTCAGGTGACTTGGACCTGGGGTCGAAAATCACCTACACCTACACCTACACCTACACCTGCACCTACACCTACACCTACACCACACTGCTAGTGGCTATTTAGCGCTTGACAAGTAGAGCATCTCCTTTAGAGAACACAGGCCTGTGTCAGATTCAAGGACACCCTAGACATGCCTGAGATTCCTTCCCTGCTGCGAGGAAGATCACAGCACAATGGGAAACTACAGCCTGTAATGGAATCCTTAATACAGGCAAGAGAAGCAGGTTTGGAATCTCTGGCTCTCCCTCACACGAGGACCGAGCTCCACGGTGCCTGCGTTCCCGCTCACGTGCCTCTGCCCCGGGGGCTGCTGTGGAGATCCCCCAGCTCACGAGGTAACGAGAATAAATCTGCTCTTTGCATTTCATCCGTGGTTCTTGTGGCTGTTCCTGTGTCCTGCCCATGTCAGCTCATGCAAATGGCATGACAAATTTTTCCCTCTGTCCTTCCACACCCTCTTTCCCTTTATTTTGAGCACCCCAATGCACGGACCAAGTGCTTTTTAAACCGTAACGCCACCTGCCATTGCTCTGCTCGCCAGCAGCAGAGGTGTGTGGATAGATGCTGCCAGTGCCAGTCCAGCCATTTCCCGTTGGACTTCTTTGCTCAGCGCCATCAGGTCCTGATGATTCGTCACTGTTTGTTTTATCTATTTGTCCTGCAGCCGTTTCTATTGACTTTTCAGTCACAGAAAACTCCTCTGATCCAGCTCCCATAAGGAAAGCATCCAGTGAACAGTGACACAAAGTTCAGCCACATTTTCTGCTCTGGCTTTATCTTTAAGTGTCTTGCATGTGCTGCACTCATCCGTTTCCTCCACACCCTCTCCGGCAGGCTCGTGATGGCTTTGAAAAGGTTTGTTTTATTAACTGCTTCTAGAGAGCTGTTCCTGTTGATTTTCCTTCAGTTCTTACATTTTGCTTATCAGAGCTGGCGCCCTTCCCTGCATCCTCACGTTTCACAGGACATGCCTCTGCTCCCTCGCTTGCTCCAGCAGCACTACTCAATCTGTCACCTCTACTCCTGGGTTTCCCTGAAGTGCTTTACAACTCCTGGAGTAGCTGCTGAGTTCACAGAATTGTGTCTGTGCCACCTGGAAGTATTTTAAATTCTGGCTGAACCTTTAATTTCAAATCAATGTCTTCTTTAAAGGTTAAACCATACCACCATGGGCTCAGGGCATTTCTGCAATGACAGGCACGTTGAATTTCAGTGCAGCATGGTCATGGTCACCACATGGATCTACAGAGTGAGAGCAGGTCCCCACTCTGCTGGGAGTCCTGCCCTTGTAGCCCTACTTTTTAGGACACTATTTTACTTTTGCCCCACCTGGGGGTCTGACATGGATCCTTAGGTAGTCCATGTTACTGCTGGGACAACTAAATCATTCCCCTTATTTAACTTAACATATATAGCACTGCTGCCCCACCAGAACAACCAGCTCCATCCCTCTTCTGTAGTTTGTGTCCTGTTAATCTTCCTTCCATCAAATTTCCAATAATAATCCCAGCAGAAAATTTAAAACCCAGTAAGTCTCTTCCCCCACCTTTGCTGGTCACCCCAACAACCAAAGGACATACATACCTGTTACTGAAAACCTTGCTGCAGTTGTAAACCTTAATGGACAGCATCTCTCCCATGACAAGCTTCCCGTAGTGAGGCCAGCGAAAGAGCTACAAACAGAGCAGGAAGAGATGACATGGAGGTGCTGGAGTGTGTCCAGAGAAGGGTCCAGACCCCAGGAGCTGGGGAAGGGTCTGGAGCACAAGTGTGATGAGTTCCCAGCTGAGGGACCTGGGGGTGTTGAGCCTGGAGAAAAGGAGGCTGAGGGGAGACCTTCTGGCTCTGTCCAAGTCCCTGCAAGGAGGGCGGAGAGAGGTGGGGGTGGGTCTGTTCAACCAAGGAACAAGGGACAGGACAACAGGAAATGGCCTCAAGTTGCCCCAAGGGCAGTTGAGATTGGATGTGAGGAAGAATTTCTTTGCTGAAAGGGTTCTGAGGCATTGGAAGGGGTTGGCCAGGGCAGTGGTGGAGTCCCCATCCCTGGAGGGATTGAAGAGTCGTGTAGACACAGTGCTGAGGGACATGGGTTAGTGGGGACTGGTCAGTGTTGGGTTCATGGTTGGACTCAATGAGCTTAAAGGTTTTCTCTGATCTGGGCAACGCTGGGATTCTGTGACAATTCATTCCCAGCTACACTGGGAAAGTTTGGTGGCTGGTTGGTCTCCTCTGGAAGACACCCAACGGATGAGCATGACAAGCAGCTGCTGAAGTCTCTTTCCTGCTGGGCAAGGCAGACCCTGCAGCTGAGAACAGAGAAAAGGACAGGGAGGGAGCGGGAGCCCCTCGGCAGCAGAGAGCACCGGTCAGCGGCTGCAGGAGCCAGAGCACCAGGGCCCTGGGAAGGGGAGGCTGCCAGTGCCTGCTGCGCCGGCAGCTGTGGGGTGAGCCGGGACAGGGGACGTACAGAGGCACCTGCGGAGGAGAGAGAGCTCAGCCCGGGCACGGACCCGCCAGGCTCCGGCACGGCGCAAAGCTGCGCCCCGGGGCCGCCGCTCCCCTGACAGCCACCCGGGGGGCCGGCGGGAGGGAAAGGTCGCCGCTGCCCCCGGGCCTCCTCTGCCGTCCCAGGAGGCACAAGAGGCATCGGGCGGGACGGGAGACGAGCGGCGGGAACCACCTTCACAGCCCTCGGGGAGGCGGCGGTGAGGGCGAGCGCTCGGGGGGACGCTGCCCGGCCACCCCCGGCCCTGCGGCCCCGTAACCCGCTGCTACCCCGCCAGGCATCGACCGAGACGCTGCCACGTCCCATCCCTGTGCCACGACCGACACGTGCGGAGGAGCCCGCCCGCCCCGTCGGGTTGCCCTCACCTCCCCGAAGACAGCCTCCGCGCCGCAGCGGATCTTCCGCGTCTTCTGGGTGAAGCCTTGGGAAGGAGAGGGGAGGCGTGAGGGGCACGGCACGGCCCGGCCCGGCCGCCGGGGGAAGGCAGACCCCGTCCCTCCCGCCATCCCTCCATCCCGCCCGGCGCCCACCTCGGAAGCGGAGCTGCACCTGCCGCTCGCCGCGGCCAGGCAGCCGGGACAGGCGCCGGACGCCGACGCTGAGCGCCATGGAGCCGGTGGCGGGCAGTGCTGCCCCGCTCGGCCCCGTTCCGCCCGTCGTGACTCAGCCCCGACTCGCCCGGCCGGTTCGGCCGCCCGTTCCCCGCCCTGGCGCCCCACGGGCCCCGCCGAAGCGCAGGGGGGGCAGCCCCGGCTGACCCGCCTTCCTCAGCCCCGGGGTACCGGGCCGGCTCTGGGGCGACCGGCCTGAGACCCCCCCGGAGAGCCACGGCCCCGCCGACCAGCGGGGAGGGAGCGCTCAGACATGGGGGCGTCGTGGAGGTTTCGCTGATATAGAGACATATATGATATAAAGACTCAACTTTGTCTCGTAAGGGTTTCTAATATCTCGTTCTATTTAGCCAGAGACGCTTCTTATCTTTGGACTGAACATGCTGCAGAGAGGCCCCGTTACAGAAAATAATCATGGAATCATAGACTGGTTTGGGTTGGAAGGGACCTTAAAGCTCATCCAGTTCCAAGCCCCCTGCCAGCAGCAGGGACACCTTCCACTAGACCAGGTTGCTCAAAGCCTCATCCAGCCTGGCCGAGAACACTTCCAGGAAGGAGCAGCCACAGCTTCTCTGGCCAACCTGGGCCAGGGTCTCACCACCCTCACACCAAACAATTTCTTCTCATCTCCATCTCCCCTCTTCCACTTTCAACCCATCGCCCCTTGTTCAGTCGCTCCCTGCCCTTGACCAAAGTCCCTCCCCAGCCTTCCTGGAGCCCCTTCAGGTACTGGGAGGCCACTAGAAGGTCTCCCCAGAGCCTTCTCTTCTCCAGGCTGAACAGCCCCAACTCTCTCAGCCTGTCCTCACAGCAGAGCTGCTCCAGCCCTCGCATCATCCTGGTGACTTCTTCTGGTCTTATTCTAACAGGTCCATGTCCTTGTGCTGTTGGTGGCCCCAGCACTGGAGGCAGCACTGCAGGGGGGGTCTCAGGAGAGCGGAGCAGAGGGGCAGAATCCCCTCCCTGGCCCTGCTGCCCACGCTGCTCTGGGTGCAGCCCAGGACACGGTTATTGGCCTCAGGGCACGTTGCCGGCTCACACTCCTGTGGTTAAAACCCTCCAAAGCCACAGAGCGAGGGTGGGGTCACGGTGAGGAAACTGCTTGGAGCAGCACGTGCTCAGCAGCCCCCATCCCCTCCCTCCCACCTTGCAGGGGGTGCAGAGACATGAGGGACCGGAGGGGCTCAGCCAGTGCAGGCTGGACAGCACAGAGATCCCGGGGACAGGGGCTGCAGTCCAGGTGGCAGCTCCCCGCAGGACAGGGATGAACGCTGAGCCCCACGGGCGGTGGGGTGGGAGCTCCAGCTGCTCCACAGGGGCTGGCACCAGCCCCCCACAGCAGGAAGGGGCAGGAGGGAGGCCGGGGACACACCATGGCAGGAGCCAGCTGTGCTCACAGCTGCACACACCGGCCGGGCCTGATCCAGCTCATCCCACCTGCACGGGAACTGGTAAAGGAGAGCTGCTCGAGCCCTTCCACAGCACAGGCTTAGGCCAGGTTAAAGCCATCTTACAAACATGTGCTCAGCAGGATTTGGGAAGCATTGATCCCTCCTGAGGGTCTGGGTGTCCCACCAGCACCAAACACCTGTGTCCACACGCACCATGGAGGAGGTCAGGGTGGCCAATCCAGCTCCACAAACACTGAGGCATGAATCATGCCTGGGCAATGCCAGGCTGCCTCGAAGCAAGGCCTGCGGTTATTCCCTTTATCTCCCTCTTACACAAGAGCTTCCTGGAGCACCAGGGAAGCGGTGCCAGAGGAAACAAACTGCGGTGGGGAGGATCCCACTTCACGGTGCAGCAACAAACCATGCTGGCAGCATTCCACACCACCTTAGTGAACCCAGATGAGAGAGCCGATCAGTGTCTGGCAGCACAGAACGCTGAGTGCACTGACCCCAGGCTCAGTCATGGCTGGGGCAGGCAAGGGGAGCAATTTAGGCTGTTTAATGAGACATTGGCACCACCAAAGCGTGCTGCTGCTGTGTGCATCCAGTATTGGCTCAAAGCTGATCAAAAGCCATCATCTCCCAGTGGAGTTTGTGTGGCTTCCCCAAACAGCTGGCACAGTCCCGTCACTTGCATTCACCTGATGACAGTGCTTCCAGTCTCTGGGGGAACCAAACATTTTAGACCCCAAGTAGAGCCCTTACCCCAACCAGCTGTCTGGGCAAAGAAGGGAGATGGGCTGTTACCTCCCATAGAGAAGGGAGCTCTGTCAGGTAGCAAGGCACAGCCTGGTGTGAAATGTCACCAGGGTTTATTGCCAGGTATCCTAGAAGCAAGAGGAACCCTCCCTGATGAGCTCCCATGTGCAACAGCTTTTGATTTATACAAAGCCCCAAGGCTGAAATACCTTTGGGGACCACAGGTACCAGGATGCTTGCTCAATCTCAGCCAAGGGCAGGATAAAGAGACTCCTGGGGTGTTCCCTGTGCTTGCCGTGGATAAAACAAGTGACCCGGGACGATGGAGAGCGTACACCAGCACTGGGCAAGAACAGCAGTGTCCTGAGGAAGAAAGCCCGAGCCCTCCATCTACCTAAAGTGACATCCATGCCATAAATCCACATGCCAGCTACACCCAGGGTGGCACAGAGCTGGAGACACACCTCCCAGCCTCTCACCAGAGCATCCAGCAGCCGTCTTCACTGCCTCTAAAACCAGGAGCCCTGGGGAGAGTTGAAAATGGGATTAAACAAGCAAAACTGTGCTGTCCAGGTTCAGCAGCTTCCAAGCTTGACCCTCCCATGGCTTTTCACCTGGGCAGTTCTCATTCTCAAGTCACAACCATGGGACTTGTGTCCCTTTGCTCATTCACATTTCAGCCAGACCTGTGGGCAAAGGTGTCCAAATTTTTCTCTGCTCCCACAGGGGAAAGAACTTCCTCAGACCTGCCTCTACCATGTCTTGGCCTCTTCCTCCCAAAACAGGGAGGGTCTCTACTTCCATCAATGAGTCCAGCACCTGGAGACACCTCGGCTAGCTGCAGGACAGGGACTCCACTCCTCATAGCCAGTGCAAAGTGATGGAGGATTCACTCTTTGAGAGGAACCTGGCAGAGGTTTAAACAGGAGAGGTAAACGGATTTCCCACTACGCATTCTGCTGTCTCAGAGCTCATCTTCTGCCCCTCAAGGCTGGAGCAAAGGAAAGTCCCAACGTGCTTCTGACATCTTGCCAAAGAAACCATTCATTGAAGCCAAGCACCACACACTGCCACTGGTATTTCTTGGTCCAAAGGCGGGATTGGTGAGCCTTCAGAACTGCTGCTGCAATTATCCTTTAAAGAACACTGCAATAAAAAGAAACAAACCACACACACAAACAGCCTTAGGTTTGCTTTTGTGTGTAACACAGGGGAGAGCTCTGCCCACAGGTTGTAAGCAGCTGAAAACATGAGAAAGGACGCGCCCAGCCACTGTGCAGTTTCTCAGACTTGGCAGTTTTCCTCCCCTTCCTCCACACTTGTAACACGTTTTAGTTTAGGCAGCCACTCAGGAAGAGGGGTTGCTTGGTTTCCTTCAAGAATCTAAGTGCAAGGAAATGGGCTGCTCCAGGCTAGATGGAGTATTTTGTGAGAGACAGCCCAGCTTTCTCTAGAGGAAGCTGTCTGCTGCCTGTGGAACGTGGGAGAACAGATCATGGTCAAAACTAGTTTTGAATAAAAAACTAGAACAAATCACTCCTACAGTCCCAGACCCACGGCCCTTCACACACAGCTATGTACTAGTGTGGCTGCAGATACCGTCCAGAGCAATTAGTCTAACGAGGATGTGGATTCAAACCCCGGTTTGTAACCCAGCAGTTCCATAGCATGAATCACCAGGGCAGTCTTCCAGTGTATTCTCACCATCTCCTGGTTTCCTTGGTAGAATGGACAAGCTCTTTCATAATTTCACAGTAAGGAACCAGCTCACCTGCAGGACGGGGCTGCAGGACACACATTCAGCAGTCTCAGTGATTAACACGTACCAAAACTAACGATGATGGACAACTTGCTCTGCTTTGGCAGCTGATCACACTCAACCTAGGCTCACTCAGATGCTGAATCACCACTGGGCTACTGCTATAGCAAAGACCTTCCATAAACCAAACCATCCACATTGCTGAAAAACAAAAGGAAAAGCCCAGAGAGGAAATAAAGAGTCCAGACATGTTATGTAAATCAAAGCAGATTATTTATTTATGAAACTGAAAGTGATGACCACTTGTAGTGCAATGACAAGCCCAAGTTTCTTTATCTCTGTTTTGAAATGAACCATCAACTCCCACCTCTCAAAACAATTCTGCTTTGCTATCATGTGCCGGGGCTGTACAGTCCCCAGACCAGGTAACACACTTCCCTCTCCCGAGGACAAGGAAGTGCCTCTTTGGAGTCCCACAGGTAGTTACTTCATTTTGTAACTTCTGTGACAAAGAAGTCACTCAAATAATCTTTATTTCAATGTTTCCAGTTGCTGGATTTTGAAAGTCACATTAATATAACTCATTAATCCCACCCCCTGATTAATTAATGATTAATCCTCATTAATCCCCACACAAATAAGCAAAGTGCAGTGTTCTTAAATTGCAACAATGGCTCCAAGCAAGTGGCCATCACAGAAGCAATTTTTGATAATAGAAAAATGTGATTAAAAAAAAAAAGACAGCAAAGTATGGTCACTGAGACTGAAAAATAACCTCTACGTACAAAAATATACTGGCACTTTATGATGGCACCCCAGGAACCACCTCAGGCATCCAACCAACAGACTCTGGTACCAACCAGTGCAGAGGGGTCTCCATTCCCAAGGCAGCTTGACACGAGGGAAAAAACCTACCAAGGAACACAGGAAGTGTCATTACAGTGAACAGGGCTGCAACGCTTTTACAGACCCAGCGCTGCGCGAGCGGCTCCGTGCACAGGCCCACACTGACGCCAAGCAGCAGATGGGCCCTGCCAAGCAGTGGCGTGGGGTACACGATGTGTCACTGCTGCCAGGTGGAAAACCAACAAGGTCCATTTTTCTGTGACAAAAGCTGCCAGCAGTTGTGGTTTTTCCATATTTACATTTCTCTGATTAGGAAGAGGAAGATCAAAGATACAGAGCACAGGCAAATTAGTGCGAATGGTACAATCCCGAGGCGCTGAGCAGCCACAGCGTGCGAGGGCGAGTGAAGACAGCTCTCTTCAGGCAGTGATACAGGCAGCCAGGGTCAGGCTGCAATCCACACACTCTCTGTTTCTGCAATCCACACACTCTCTGTTTCTGCAATCCACACACTCTCTGTTTCTGCAATCCACACACTCTCTGTTCCTGCACTCTACACGCTCTTTGCTTCCGGCAGCCTCCCAGGCGGCCATCCCCGCCATTTATAGTAGGACACCAGCTGCTTCGGCACTTCAGCCAGAACCACCTGGGAAAGAGCTTCCCGGGGAGCCTGTGAGAACAGGGAGAAAAAACCATCAGGAATAGTGCAGAGAAAGGATTTATCAGCCCAGAGACAAGCTCTCTGACAGAGTTCAGCCTGCAGCCCCCCACCTGCCACATCTTGCTCCCTGTTCACAGAGTTCCTCACTGCAGTTTTAGAAACACACCCAGTCGGTCTCAGCGAGCACTGCTGGTGAAAACCACTCATTCCCAGCTCTGCACTGCTCCCACCTCCAGGCAAGGCTCACACAGCCCTGGTCTGCGTGGGAAATCGCCCCAGCCACTACCGATTTCTCTGATTTTGGGTTTTCATTTGACTCCACTCTCCAGCCCCATTCACTGTGCACAAACGCTAGTGCCACAGGGGAAGCAGGGAGGAGCTGGGGAATGACAGGACTGCTTTCAATAGCAGGGAAGACTTATCTCAGCTTAAATCACTCCTGGGCCTCAGCATCAGAGACTGACAATGTGATCTCAGTTCCTTGCCTAAGTGTTTGCAATCCCAGGAGAAAAAACATCTCCTTTCCTCCTTTAACTCTGCAACAGCCCAGTGACAGCACTCTAACCCAGTGACACAACCAGAGCTCTTTAGGAGAAGCTGCAAGAGAGCCCCGAGGCACGCAGAGGAAAAGGTCTCAGCCCTCGGTGGGAACAGGCAGCTCGGGCGGCGCTTTGAGCCGGCAGCCCCCTGCCTCCGCCAGGCCCAGGCGCGTTTCTCAGGTGTGATAACTGCACAGACAGCGGCACCAGGACCCTGCCCAAGCTGAAGCCAACTCACGCTCTGGAACTGCCGGAAAGGCACAAACTGGACAATGTCCCGTGCAGCCGGCTCCCCGGACAGGGACTTCAGCACACCGCTGTCTCCATCAAGGAACTCCATCGCTCTGAAATCAGCTGCACCAACGCCAACAATAATGATGGACATGGGCAGCTTCGAGGCATCAACAATCGCCTGCCTGGTTTGGTCCAGATCAGTGATCTCTCCATCCGTGATGATCAGCAAGATAAAATATTGCTGAAAAACATGAGAAAGCACCCTGTTAGGGAGTCCAACACCAAAGCTCACATAACTGAAGCCAAATGGAGCAATTTCTAACTCTAAGAAAGAAATCAGATGTTGCTGTGGATAAGACAAAACCAAAACATTAAAGAAATTTATGTTTGTTCCCATTTTTTCATATGCATAGTACCTTTCATTCTGCACCTCAGATTTCCTCTGTGCTAGAAAAGATAGACACTTAAATTTAATTTATAAAGAACAATTACATCAAACAGCAGAAAGTACTAGAGATGAACAAAGTACTAGTAAATCAACAGAGCTGCATACAGAATTCACTGACAGATGCTGCCTTACTCACTGAAACCTCAAAAAGGCAAAAGTTCAGTATTAAATATCCCTGGAGTGTAACTCAAAATTTCTGCTTTTTTAGTTACCAATAATTTAAATTCTAAGTATTAGAAATCTCAAAACACAGCAGTAACAAGTGTCATGACACAAAAATGCTCTAGAGAGAACAAGAGGGGAAGAATACAGGAGCTTTTCTGGAAAGAAAAAAATACCTCAAACCAACACAGCAGCATGGTTTGATGATCACTAATGACTGATGATGCGAGGGCTGGAGCAGCTCTGCTGTGAGGACAGGCTGAGAGAGTTGGGGCTGTTCAGCCTGGAGAAGAGAAGGCTCCAGGGAGACCTTCCAGTGGCCTCCCAGTACCTGAAGGGGCTCCAGGAAGGCTGGGGAGGGACTTTGGCCAAGGGCAGGGAGTGACAGGACAAGGGGTGATGGCTTGAAACTGGCAGAGGGGAGATGGAGATGAGATGTGAGGAAGAAATTCTTTGTTGTGAGGGTGGTGAGACCCTGGCCCAGGTTGGCCAGAGAAGCTGTGGCTGCTCCTCCCTGGAAGTGTTCTCGGCCAGGTTGGATGAGGCTTTGAGCAACCTGGTCTGCTGCTGGCAGGGGGGTTGGGACTGGCTGAGCTTTAAGGTCCCTTCCAACCCAAACCAGTCTGGGGCTCTGTGATGATTCCATGGTAAAGTGTTGAAAATTTCCTTCCCTTTCCAGAGGCTAAGGTTTAGTACCTGCTTCCAAAATAAGCAACCACTGTTTATAGCAGCTATCTATAGACTTAAAATGAAAACAAACAAGACACACACTGAAAATAAAAGAAAACTGAATTTCCAATTCCAAAATCACGTTAACATGTGTTACTAAGGCTGCACCCCATTACTGACAGATTCTTTATTTAAATAGCTAGTTTTTTATCTATAGGAAAAAGTAGAGATATTTAAAATATAAAGAGAAATAAGGAGATTCCCCAAGTGTTGGGAAGGCTAAAAAATACTCTCAGAAATGTAAGAAATGGATCTCCCTAGACCAAGCACTTCACAGTGTGGGCAATGCATTCGATGTACACACAAACCCAAGTAGAGCCAAAATTACTGACACGGCAAGAGCATAAAGCCAATGTCAGAGTGTACATCACGAGTCTTTCTGACTGGCCTGTCAAAATGGAATCAGTTAAATCCACCAGGAAATACAAGTCCTTCATACTTATGCAAATGGAATAAAGTTTAAAGAAATGGAGCAGAACTTTAACAGCAGCCATGGCCATGCAAGCACACGGAGGTGACACGCAGCACGGCTGGAGGGCAGCACGATGCTCTGCAGTGCGATTCACATCCTGACTTATCAGTTCTCAGACTCCTCTGTTCACCTGACCCTCAGACACCCTGATTCTGCACGTCCCCACGGTGGGACAGAGAAGAGTTCTCTGATATTTTTCTTGGACATGGTCTTTGTGTACATTGAGAGCACAATTACCAGGAATAAAATACACTGTGTGCATTCCCTACAGGGGATGGAGCTTGGCAAGCGAGGTTAGAGTGAGGCAACTGCTGACAGAGCCCAACTGGTCCACAAGCCAACACAGCACCCCTGTATACTTCAATAGTAAGTGCAATGCCAGCAAACTGTGAAAAGGAGAAAGAAATATCACCTGAGCAATGGAAACTAATGTCAACATCTACCAATACAGGCTCATATCAGTATGCACCAAGAGAGTGCCAACAGCCTCTCTGTAAGCTGGGAACCAACACGGGGTCCTGGGGAAGGAAGACAACATCACTATCCCATTACAAACATGGAAAACAAAAATCAGCCCAGCCCAGACCCACGGGGAAGGACGAGCACTCACTGAAGCCGTGCCTTGCTGTGCCGAGTGCGCCGCAAACCTGGCCACGTGGTTTATAATAGGAGAGAAGTTGGTTGGGCCATAGAGTCGGATCTGAGGAAGGATGTGGCGGTAGGCATCCACTATTCCTTGGATCCCTGTCACACAAGGAAGGCAAGCTGTCACAGAGCCTCACAACTTCTCCAGCAATTGTTTTAGAAGCGTTACTAAATAGTACAGCAAAAGGATAACAACTCTCACGCAGCTGCAAGCTCCTGAAGGACAAATAAGCAGCAGGATAACCACAGACACACAGAGCACAGGGCTGAAACCAGCAGACACCTGCAGAGATAGGACTTGCAGATTTCTCCTCCATTCTACATCCTTCACATTACTCTTTCTGCCTCTAACATCACAAAACTCACGGAAGTTGCAGGAAAAATAATTCAGCAAAGGCATGCTGATGACTACATTTACCTTTTTCTACCTTGTCATCCAATTTGTCTTGTTTAACTGCTTATAGTCTAATTAGACACCAAGGTCAGACACTCTCTGGAACAGTAACTTGTTATTTTCCTGGCCTAAAAGTTAAACAATGAACCCCGATTCAGGATTCAAACACTTCTGTGACAGAAACAGCAATCTCTAAAGGTTTCTCCCATGCAAGAAGTATTTTTTATTAAACTATTTTTTTTAAAGTCTGATTTTAAATGGTGCATATTCTTCTGTGGATCCATCTAAATTTGCCTGTTCCTGGCTTCTATCAATGTAGTTTCATTTGCCACCACTGCCAGCATTGTCCACCATGCAGGTTTTAGTGCAGTAACTATCAAAACTACTGCACAGGGACCCTTAAAGGGCAAAGACACAGACCCCAGTGAGGCAGGAAATGTTGAACTGACTGAGGAAACACTTGCATTTTAACACTGAATCTCAGATTCTATTCTTTGGTGGTCTTAGACCAGAGAGAAAAACCGAACTGACTTAAAAATAGTTGCTCAAGAATGCCGTGCCACTGCAAGCCGAGAGTTCTTAGTCCTAAAGTCATAATCCAGCTTACAGAGCAGCCACTAAAAACAGCTGAAACAGTGCCACTAAAGAAAATGGCTATAAAGAAAACAAGCTTTTAAGACAACCCTTTAAAAGCTAACATCCAAGCACACACACTGTTGATGAAGTAACTGTGGTCTCTAACAGCCGTAGCAGATGGTTGTTCTGGAAGCGTGACCAGCACAGGGACGTCGCTGAGCTGACCCTGCTGCCACCCATAATGTACCAGAAGTAATCCAGTTGTAGCTACAAAACCTTCAGCACAGACCAACGATCATATTAAATCCAGACCCCTTCACTGGGGCTTATGTAGACTGCACAGAAGTCTGCATCAACACACACCCACCACTGTCAGCGTCTCTGATGTGCTGCATGTCTTGCTCCTGCATCTGTTTTTCACCAGTTATGAAAGAAATAGAACACTTCAAACATCTGCCCCTCTCATGTTAATGAAGAGGTGTCCTCACCTTGACAGTAAGGGTTGCTGGGGTTGAAGTTCAAAGCAAACTCATGAGATACCTAGGAAAGGGGACATTGCAGACTGTTAGGGAACGCAGATGTAGACAGAGCAACTGCCCGGCGTCGTGAAGGCCCTACCTGCCAGCTGGGAGGAACCTGAGCTCCAAACCCAAACGCAGGAAACAGCTTGTCCCTGGAGAGGAAGGGCAACAACAAGAAATGAGCAATTCTTTAATGACTTACTACTCTGTTTTATTCTCAGAAAGCAGCTGGACACCAAGGTTCAGTTGCTGCTACAAGGAATGGGGACACCACCCAGCTGCCCATGGCCAGCCACCAGTTACCCCAGGGCTGCAGGCTTGGGCTTGACAGCTTCAGAATTTCTTTCAGTGCAGCAGCCCACAGGACCCTTGGGAGATTTTGAAGTAGCAACAGAAAAGCCAACCCAGCCAGAGTCTGGCTAAAGGACAGAGCTGACAAACGTGTTCCCACTGAATCAGACAGGGCATTCATGTTTGAAATGCACCATCAGCAGCAGGGGATTAGTGAGCTGCTAAAGCAGCGTTGCAGAGTAACCCAGGGCCAGAAAAGGGCACAGCTGGGGGGACAAATCAAGCAAATAGGCCAAATGACAAAGGGCTGCCCCTGCCCTCCTGGCAATGACAGAAGCAGAAGAAACAGCAGCAGCTCCTGAGGGGTTCTCCAAAGGAAAGGCAGCACCTCAATCACTCAAATGCTACAGCTCTGGAACAAGCTATCAGCCTTGATGCCTGTCACCCAGCGTGACACGTTTCTGATGTGGTGGCTAGTCCAGTTAAGATCATTACATACGTGTCATAGTCCTGGACTACGCTGCCCACGCTCCAGATGGCAATCAGGTACTCATTTACCCCGTCTGGGCTGATGTAGTGAAGAGAATCCGGTGACTTGGGATCTCCGTTGGAGCCGGTGAAGTCTACACCCACCTAACCATCCAAGATGATGACAGCACGTCACTGATGCATCACCATGAGCACATGAGAAGAACTAACCAGAAAGAGAGGGTTAGACCAGGCCCACACAGCTCCCTTCCTCCCAGGCACACAGGCAGCCCTGCACAGGGACAGGCAAACAAGCCTGTGCACCTTTTCCTGCTGGGGCACATGCATGTTTAAGAAGCAGTAACCCTTTCCACTGCTAGATGGAATCAATTTCTCAAGTGTAAGGAACCCTAGTTCCATTAAAGTTGCTACTTGATCACAAAAAGCAAAAATATGCAATTTGGTTTTTGCAGTCTTCATCACTGCAGAGTCACACTGCACTTCACAGAATCAGAGGGGTTGGAAAACACCTTTAAGATCATCAAGTCCAACCACTTACACTGCAAATAAAAGTACCAAGCACAACTTCATTGCTCTTGTCATCTACCAAGGTGTGCAGGGGGGACACAACTCACTGTAAAGTTAATCTGGCAGCCTCCCATCACGTAGTCCAGAAATGAATATTCTGTTTCAATCTAGAGGAACAGACAGACAGTGTTACACCTCCTCCCCAGAAGAACAGATTTCATTACAATCAGAAAATAAGAAAGACAAAAACTAACAAAAATCTTCCTACCTTGCAGGATTTTACCCTAAGTATGCCGGAGTTTTTGTAGCTCTTTTTCTTTTGTTTTTTCTCAGGATGAATGCACTCAAACTCCACCTACAGAAAGCAAGCAGGCAAGAAACAAGTTCCAAAATATCTGCATTTACAGCAGGGCAAATTTTGGAAACAGACTGGTGCCAGACATCACACAGAGTTACCCAAATATCTGGCAGAATTATGAAACTTAATTTTAAAAAGGTTTGCAACTACCTTGTCAGCTATCTGATAAGTTAAATGGGATGCTTTTGCTACCAACACTGGGCAAAACACGAGGAAAGACCTCAGGAAAATCTTTCTCCTCAACACCATCACTGTTATTCTGGATGCAACCATGGAACAGTGCCACTGTATCCGAGGGAAAAAACCTTGATCACAAACAACAAGCATTTCTCTTAACGTGATCAGGTTCATTTCTGGTTAAGAGAAGGGAATGCACTCAAACAGAAGATGAGGAGGCAAAATCTCAGGGTAGGGGAGGCCAAAAAGCCTAGGACACAGGTTCCCAATGGCAGTGTGCACTGTTTTGTTTCGCTGGCATTAGTTCTCATTTCACAGGGGAGAAGGAAAAAGGCAAGAATCTTCCACCAGCTTTCGGATTGCAGCCACAGAAATCGAGCTGACTGGCACCTGGATGACGTTCTAGGCTACATCCTGTGTGAGGATTCGTCTGAATTCAGACAAGACATCTCAATGAGAATGGGAGTTCAGGTTTGCACTGCTGACAACAGAGAGAAACCAGCAAATGATTCAACTTATTCTAAACTGGATGCCCAAGCCAAGGTAAGCAGCGTGCCCCTTGGAAGCACTGCTTCTCTCTGATAGCTTGAAAGGGGACCAGAGCGCTTCTGAAGGTGACCAGCTCAAGCACAAACGTTACCTGAGACAAGCCCTGCCTCTGAACTCATCCCTTAAAGCATGAACAAGCCCTTTTATTTCCACTTGACACCCCAGAGGCAAAAGCAAGCTGACCTGCTGGGAAAAGTGGCTGGCAGCCTGCAGATGCCTTTAGGAATAGGAATGGTAACAGTACCCAAGGAAAACTGAGCAGTATAATTCTCATTGCAGCTCTTATTCTTCCCAGATGTTGGCTTAGTAATACAAAGATACAGACAGAAAAAATCACTTTTGGAGGCAACAATTAAAAATATATATCTGAGGTCAGTATTAAAAAGGGTTTGTGAAAGACTGAATTATGGACTAAGTTGTGGGGGTTGAGAAAGCTCACCGGAGAGCCGTCACCCGCTTGCTGCAGCTGAGCCAGGGTGGTTTCAAAAGCTCCTATCAAGTCATGGGACCCGTCGCTGTCATGGTCTGAACACTGCACCTGAAAGGAAGAGAGAGCACGCCATGGGCAATGTCCTGCACCAGGGAGGACAGCAGCTGCTCCCCACGGCATCTCCTGCTCCCAACCACTCTGCAGCGCTGCAGTGAACTCCCCTGGCACATCTGAACTGCTGCTGTCACCCACACCTCTACCTGAAACCCGGCAGTGAGAGACACTCAGAGTGAATCTCAGGAAAAGGACGGTGTTCCGTTGCTCACCTGTTTAAGGACACACAGTGCAAGTTTTAATTAAAAGCTGTTCCCAGTTTAAACACAAGAGACAGAGCCACAAAACCCCCAACATTTCACAGCCCAGATGTACAAATGGGAGCTCACTCGGGACAGGATATGGGAAGAGCAATGGGAAGAAGCAATTAGAAGTTTGTTATGTAAGCACCTTCTGAGCATCCTCTTTTCTCCTGCCCAGCAACAGCATCGATTTACAAAGAAACTGCAATTTCCACAGAGCGCCAAGTCTGTCTTTTTCTGCATCTTATACCAATCAGAGTATAAATACTTAATTAATAACCAGTCATGTTTAAATCAGCATGAAAGCTTCAGAACTAGATAATGCAAAAAAGCGATGCATGTAAAAATAAAAACGGGGTTAATAACTGTGGCTTAGAGCAAACACAGTAAGACATTGCCAACAGCTCCCCACAAAATCAGCTACGAGGAGCATCTATAACATGCACAACACACAGCTGCAGAACACAAGGAATTCCAGAGGCACTCCATCAAGAAACAGCTGCTTCCTCCCCCGTTGAACTTCACATGCTACACAGATTCCAAAGCTCTCCCCGAGATCTGCCGCCAGTAATCAAGAAGCTGATGTTACTCCAGTGTAAACCACAGTGCCAGCTTTCTCCTCAGGATGAAGGACAAGATGAACCCATGGGTATCACCTCGATGAGGATGTCAAATCCAATGGCTAGATACCTGAATTTGAGCCAGGGTTCCTGTAGGACTACCTTGATCCACTGGGGATCCTCCACTGGTGTGAGTGGGAAACCAGTGCAAACAGCCAAGTGAGTGATAACCTCATCTAGCCACCTGGATGGGAAGCACCACGTCATCTTAATGGGAAAACAAGATCACCTTAGAGACTGTGCCCCCCTTCTCCCCCTTTATCTCCTCTCTCTGCACACTCAACCATGAAGCAACTCCCACCCTCCTGCCTGAACTCCACTCTGCCTCCCTCAACAATTCAGACGTTTAAACATCACCCACAAGCAGCCGGATTCTGCCGGGGAGGCCAGTGAAGGAGGCTCCCGTGCAGAAGCCACGGTGCAACTCCCAGTGCAGGGTCTCCCACCAACACACCCAGAGAGCAGCAGAGGATTCAGCAGCTGCTGCTTCCATGCACCTCCTCTCCCCTCCTGCTCTCCCAATCAGCCACACCGGTAAGACTGTATTTAGGACCAGATTCATTATTAGTTCACAGCATGATACAGCTTAAAACAAACTTCTTCTTGCAAAGGTTTTTTTAACACTGGCCAAGATTCACTATATGCAGCCCAAAGCATGGTGCTGCTGCAAACAAAATGCTGCTAGAAACACTGCAGGACACTGTATATAGTTATTTACTGATTAATTGTTTCTTCACAAATGAAATATCCAATATTCATTACGAGATTGGGAATACAGCCAGCAGGTAAAAGGCCCCTTTCATCTAAAAGAGGAGCTTTCAAAATCCACAGAAAATGGATTTGCCTTTATGTATCAAACACGTGGACTGGCAGCTTTCATCCCAATACCAACACCCATAAATTCCACATTAGCTATTTTCATTTAAACAACTATGGGGTAGAGACATTACTTGCCCCTATTTTTAACAAAACTGTCATTAGGCTGTGTCACAAATCTGAGCTGTTCTTAACACAGAACAAGGCAAACATCACTCTGCCTCACAGAAGAATTACTGAAGTATTACATAGCATTGTTAATTTGATCAAAAGATTTATGTTCATGCAGATATTCAGAACATCCTCCACATCCACAGCTGGCAAAGCTGGCGTTTAGGGGACGCATCCAAATGGCTGTGCTGAAGTACCAGGAGTTCTCTCTTCACTGGCTACTGTTATTTCACACATAATTGCTCCTACTGAAGTTTTTGGAAGCCTCAAACAAGAGGTTCAGGGTAGAAAATACGAGATGAAAAACTACACCAGTGCAACAGAATATTCTCTGGGGTGCTAGTGAAACTCCTGCCTGTCAGCCTGGATCCCCCCTTCTGGCTGACTTACCTAACCTGTTAATACAAGAACAGTACAATCCTTTTTCACAGCTGCCTTGTGAAACTGAACAGAAGATCCACACATGCATCAAGAATTTTGCCTGGAAGGAACTAATCATTTTTAAGAAGCAGGTCATTCCAAAGTGAAATCCAAAGCACAGAAAGCTTCTGGAAAACAAACAAACAAAACCTCCCAAAATAAAAGCCCAAACCAAATCAAACACACACAGTAAAAGCAGGAAAACAAACAAACAAAACCAAAACAAAAAATAAAACTCAAAAAACCCCCAGGCAAATGCAGTCTCCTAACAGAATGTGTCAGCCTTGCCATCTCCTGTCAGCTCTGACAGATGATAACAAGTATCTCCTCATCGTTTCCTTTCCACATCTGCTGCTCACTTTCAGACCAAGAGGACTTCTTCCTGACCTGTGACTGTTGATTCCCCAACAATAAAAGCTCATGAACACCACTTAGAACATTGCAACTTATCAACAAGCCCAGCACACCTGAGCATCTATTTCCGAGTTAATAACCTCAGGAATTCTTTGGACTTGCCATGTTGCACAAATAAAAACATTAGCATGCATGCTTTTTGCTAAACCTTTCAGGTCAAACTTCCAGCATGGGATTTCCTCACAGACAGGATGAGGCGGGAAAATTCTGCAAATGGAAAGTGTTCAGGAGTTGGATAAGCAGAGAGAGATTATTCTCACACAGAACTATCTGTGGATTTAAATGCCTTTACATTATCAATGCATTGCTTTGAACAGAAATTAACAAATTAATCTGCTATCAGATTTCCTTTTGCAGAAGTGTATTAAAAGATATAATTGTTCTGCTACCACCTCCATAAGCCAGAGGGAATTAGTCATCACATTCAAGACCACAGGAATTGCAGTTCTGACTCAAAACCAAATTTCTAGTTGGAACAGATGGAAAGAGAGTTGGGACAAGTCTGCCAGTCCCATGAATGGATGAATGTGAAAGATGTGTCAAGGTCCTCTCTATGTCAGCACCCTACGGCCCTCAAGCTTGTCCAACATATATGAGCTTCTCAGTTACCTTCAAAACAACTGCTAGAAAGCCACAATTTGTAAAAACAAATCAACAAAAAAACCAACCAAACAAACAAAAAAAACAAACCCCACACACCAAAACCCAATCTGAAACCCTAGCTGGAATAGTGAAAAAAATGAGTTCTAATTCTTCTTATGAGTAATCATTAGGAAGTGTGTCACTTCTGCACTTCTTGACTTCTTAATTTGACAATTCATGATGTTTTAATACAGACTTCTTACTTAATAGATATATAATCACTTATCTGCCACACTACAGTTCTAGAAAGGCAATTTAAATTTTTAAATCTGACTAGACAGCCTGACAACTCATAGTTAACATCAACACAGACTGGATTACTTATAACAACAAAGAGAATTTCTGAAGGCTGTACCTTGATAGGTTTATTAAAATCTCCACCACAGAACGTTTGCAAGGGAACACTGAACTTCCTCCAGCATGGATTTAAGTTGTTCTTAATCACCTTAAAAAAAAATTATAGCATAGCATCATGTGAGGGTTGTGGTGTGCAACTCACTGAGAAACACAGTATGAGGGTTCTGCACGGCTGAGAACAGCCTCGGTCAGTTCAACCCCAACAGGCCCGGACGGCCAAGCAAAAACTCTGTAAGAAATACAAACTTGAAGTTCAGGGTCAAGTTAAGTTTTAGAGCCACTGACAGGCAGGAGAGTCCTCCACTCTCCTCACTCGGTGCGTGGCTGGAATCTCCACTGAGACAGCGTCATCCAGTCAGGCAGCAGATAAACAATCTTCTGCCAGGTCAGTGAGCAGAATCCCTTTCACTACAGAACCGGTGCAATGCGTGACCAGGAGGGGGACTCCCACCTCCAGCAGGAGCAAGCTGATCAACTCAGGAAAAACATGAGTGTAGAGATACTACCTCTGATCTGTACACCAGCTGCCACGTTCCAGCATCACTCTGCTTGTAAAACTCCAAAAATGGATCCGATTTACCTAAGAAATCCTGCAAACAAAAACCCAACAGGAGTAATCAGCCTCCCATATTTTACTCAGATGAGAGAAGAGCTGGCTAATCAGTACGTAACACCTCAAACAAAACACAAAGTCAAACAAACTTTACATTTGATTTCCTCTCTTTTATTTTACTTTTCTCTTTTTAAACTGCTGCACTTTGAGTCACCAGCATTTGTCAGCTCTGATTCCAAGACCGCCCCCTCAGACCATTTTTGTCACTATAAATCACATCATTTTGCTCTCTGAGCAGTGAGGTCACTAAATCCCTGGATTGGTCTTTGACTTAAAATAACACTGAGGCAGCATACCTAAATTTCCATCTTTTCTTCTTTTATAACATTACAGAAAGCTCAGTTCACAGCTACAATATTCATTGGAGACAATTATGTAGTTAAACTGTATTAATATATAGAATATCCCAAAGCCAAAATAATCCCTCAAAACTTAAAACTGCCAGTTGAGTTTCTGATTTCTCATCATGGTTTTCAACATTAAATCATTAAATTACCTCTCTAGTTTACAGTAAGACTTTTTCCATACATGGATCACCCAGTTTAATTGAATGTATGAAAATACAGAGAGATTCCTGGCCAAAAGGCACTAACTGTAAATATCACCTAAGTATGCAATATAATTTTAAAAATCAATACCTTTTTGTCCAAATTTTGGGCTTCAATTTCCAAGTAAACAATCCTGGAATCTTTAATCTCCTCTGCTGAAATCTGTGCCACAGAAATTTTGGGAAAAAAAATTAAACAAGAAACGCCACAGAATTTTTCTTGTACTTTGTCCATGAAAGAAAACTGTAGTTACAAATATCTGTCTTTCCTGTACACATGCAGACAACATGTAAAAGAATGAGAAACCATTTTTTCCACACAGAAACATTATTTACCGTAATGGTGCCCTTTCCTGCTGGCTTTCCCTGCTTCAGTTCCAGCGGTCGGGTGAACAATGAGCTGGACACAACCTAAGGTTAAAAGACAAATAACATCAATATTAAGTTAGACCAAGATCAAAGGCTTAGTCTTCAGGAGCAAAATTTTCAAACTCTCCTAAAAGATCTAAAAAGATTTAAATGTATTTCCCACAGTGACAGCCATCAGTTTGTGGTCTGGAACGGCTGAACAACTCAGGAGTTGGATAAGCAGAGAAAATTATCTTCTCTACCAATCCACAAAACAGTACTCACTAACGTGTCTCCAAACCTAACTTGAGCCTCTTATTTTTGCTACCCCTGAAACACAAGAGGTATTTCCTCACAAGTAGCCAAGAAGCTATTAAAAATCAGAAAAGACTATTTAATTTATCAAGTCTTTATTTAATAACATGAACCCCACTTTCCTTCTCCTACCTAGCTATACAAACCTCTCCTCAAGAAATGAATGCAAAATCTCAAATAGCCTTACTTCCCTGAATTCACTGCCTAATAATCACTTTGTGCAAAGGAAACTCCATTAGAGCTCTCCAAGCACCATGCCTTCCTTACTCCCAGACTGCCTTTAGAGCTACAAACACATCTTAGGTTAAGCAGTTAATTACAAACCACGGATATTTCTAATCTTCACTTTGTGATGGACAAGATTTTTCTAACTACATTCAACAGCAACGCAAACTAACCTGATCAACAAGATGTTTTGACTTTCACACCGTTTGTCATCATAAACCCAACACTTGCTGCTACTCTATCAATGACTTAACACATCTCTATGCATACCTGTCCCAGCGTGCACTCGATCCCTCCGAGGTAGTCATCGTCATTTAAATCAAACGACTTGTTATCGATATCGTACACGCCGAACTTCAGCTTCTGCACTTTTTCAAAGTAGTAGTCCACAATCAGTTTCTTGCAGAATTCAGGGTTCTGGCAGTTCTTGATCCTCTCTGTGCGATCTAGCTGCACAAACACGGAAGCAAAGTCACTGATGGATGAGTAAGAATTGTGCTTTCTCCCACACAGCTTTTCCTCTGTGTCCCTGCGCCTCTGGGCTGGTGGAACCGGGCTACACACCCCAGACCGTGCATCGTGCTTGGTGACAACCCAGGCCACTGTCGCCGGGCTGAGACGGCTCACCGAGAAAGGAAATCACATTGCATAATTCATGCTACCATACAGGAAAATTCTGAAATCAAGGAGAAAAAAGGCTGGTGAATTGCTGTATTCTGGACTGTGTACTCTGGGGTAAAGGCAAGAGGACAGGCCCCATCCCCACAGGGAAACGAACGTCCCAATGCAACTCTAAGCAAAGGTACAGGCAATTAATGGAACCAAGGAACGCAAAACTCCAAAAGGGGTTTGAGTGCAGGCACTGGGGGCTGCTCCCTGAATGCAAATCTGAATTAAACGTATCTGTCGGAACAACCAACGGGATGGACCCGGGGAAAACCCGGCGCAAGACAGAGCTGAGGGCCAACAGCCGCCCTCACCGCAGCCCGCTGCCCGCCCTCACCCCAGCCCTCAGCCGCTCTTACCTCAGCCCACTGACCGCCGCCCACCTCCTGGAGCAGGACGCAGAGAGGATCCGACCTGGAGCCCAGGTCCCGGTCGAGGAGGCTCTGGCAGGACACCGCCAGCTCCACCCGGGACACGCACCCGGCCATCTGCGGGCAGAGCAGAACAGAGCACAGGGTCACTGCCCGGCCCGGCCGTCACCTCCCCCCCCACGCCCCTCAGCTGCTCCCGGCGGCGCGCGCGGCCGGGGCGGGGCCGGGGCTGCTCGGAGCGCGCCCGCAGCGCCGCCACGGCGAGAAGCGGCGGGGGGAGCGCGGCCCCCGGCAGCGCGCGGCTGCCTCCGCCCCCGCGGCCCGCTCACCGGCGCGGCGGGAGAGAGGAGGAGCGCGGCTACCGCGGCCCGGCCCGCCCCCGCCGCCTGCCTTTCGCCTCTCTGCTTCACGGCAGCTCCGGCTCCCCAGGGCCGGGCTGCGGGAACCGGCGCCGGAGCAGAGGGCCCTGCCCTGCGCTGCCCTCCCCCGCCTCGCTCTCCGCAGGGACAGTGAATTTTCAAACCCTCTCCCGCACGCCGCCGCCTCAGCGGGGCAGCTCTTGACCAAACAACGGCCGAGGCTGGAGCTCTGCCCCCGCAGCTCCCCGGGGACGCACCGGGGCCCTTTGCTCCACAGCGGGAAGAGCGGCCCAAGCCCCGCAGCCTGCGCGCCCTCCCCTCCATCCCTGCAGCCTCGGCCCCGGGAGCTCCGGAGCCCCGCTCCTCCGCGCTGCTGCCTTCAGAGAAAACTGGAACCGTCTTCTAACCAGGTGGTAACTACGTTTTATTACGTATCAAACTGCAGCCACTTCTGTTCAAGGAACAGCTCTAATGCTCAAAACTGAATTAGAAGATAAGCCTTCAAGCACCAAAACCTTCAAGAGACAGGACGGCGTGAGAGCTCCAGCAAGTACTTTGAACGTACTTCAGACAGAGGCTCCTCCGGAGTTTGGAAAATAAGGAAATAATTGTTTGTTCTTTCTAGTACCTGAGCATCCACATGGCTTTCTCAGACCTGCAGGGTGTTAGTGTTTATCTCAACGAAGAGATGAGCCTTTACTGGACAACATTTAATCCCTTAGACCACCCCAGTCTGCAATTTACCCTGGACAGATGTTAACGATGTCACTTAGGACACTACTGCACAGCCCTGGATGCTCTGGTGATGGCAGCAGGACAAAACCAGCACTCAGTAGGAACAAGCAAAGCTTTAGGCAAAGAGGATCATAGTTCAGCTTTCTACTAAGGTTGTCATCATCATCTGGTTTAATGGCAGCATTTTCAAAGAGGCTAGTCTGAAGTAGTCTGGTCAACTGTTCAAACTCCTAGTTAAAGCCATCCATCTTCCACTTCAGTTGCCTTCAGCTTCAAATAAGATTCACAAAAGAAAACCATTGCCTGTAATAAATACATTCCTCCTAAAATTGCAAGTCACAGATACCAGGTTTTTTCCTTTACCTACACATACCATTCCACCAGACCAGCTTACATCTCACCCAGCCTTACATCTCTGCAGTTCTACAGACAACTGTACACGTTTGTGTGACACCAGCTGTTTGACAACACGGGAGATCAGGACAGCCAGCCACATCTCCCAGCGTTCCTCCTCTCTTCCTCTACCGCAACAGAGATTTCTGTACCAACAGGAGACAGAGCCAGAGCCACCTTTCCTCCTCACTAGAGCACAAAGGATCAGGAGTAAAGTTAACCTCAAAGAAACAGCTCCCTGTAAGCTTTAGCATCCTGAAACAGCAGCAGTCCCTTTCTAGGAGGAAACCATTACTACAGGTCTCAAGCTGCGTGCAGAACAAGCCCGTACATATTTATTCCATGTTACACAGACACCACCAAGGAAAAGTGAAAAGTTTGAGAGTGGAACTGTTAAACCACACCAGTGAAGCCAGGAGGTAAAGAGACACAAGTCCTCAAAGCCAATTACCTCCCATCTGCTATCTGAATCTCTTCTCCAGGTCAGCAGTGATAAAAGTATGAAGATACTCCACTGTTTCAAGGATTTATCTTTCAATACACTAATACCCAGAGGCTGTGTCATCCTACTGGTTTGGATTTAGTCATGGCATAGGACCTCTCCTGAAACACGGCCCAGATGTTCTGCTGAACCCCTGGGAAGTTACAAACCACAAGGGATCCTTTCCTGCTCCACCCGGAGATGGCAGGGCATCAGCTGATGCACATGGCAACCACAGGGTACGCCAGGCCGGTTGTTCGGGGGAGCTGAGCAGGAACTGTTCTTCTAACAGGCTGCACTCCCTCCTCACCAGCTCCAGGGATAACAAGAAAGCAGGTTTAACAGCTATAGACAGAGTCCTTGTGGAAAGAGGAGGGATAGCTCCTTAACAGATTCAGATTTTAAGAATCATGTTTAATCTGAAAACATCAGTTTGAATCTCAGCCAGCAACTGTTTATATATTGCTGCCTACGGACAACCTTGAAGAGCCCACACAAAGTTGGTTGTTTTTTTCACTTCACAGCTTTCCAAATACACTGTATAGTGCTCTTCAGTTTCAATCCAGTCCTTGAATAATAGCAGCAGAAAATCCTGATCATGGACTAGTCTGGGTATCTCCACAGCACAAGCAATGAGTAGGTGTTCTGTTGAGGCACAGCATCCATTTCAGTCAAGTCTGAAGATCTGCTTAGCCTCCAGGTAAGCACCTTCACCCAGCTATCCTGCTCACGCCGTTAGAGGGAGAAGTGCAAATATCCTGAAACCTGCTGCTTTACAATAGTAATGGCATCTCTTTTCCTATAAAAAACTCATCTGCTTATGTGAAATGTATCAGTGGACTTTCATCTCCATCTCTCTCCATAAAGGCTCTGTTCACTTCCTCCGAGAGGAGCGACCACCCTTGTACTTCAAACAGCCCCGCGCCCGATACAGCCTCCATTCTGCTTCTCCTGGAGCAGAAGCCTGCGGTGCTCTCTCTTTTCTCTTAAGCTTCTGTGTTCTGAACATCCACACAACCCTGCAGCATCTTCTTGGTAAGTGATCCCTTTGAGGGCTGCCCCGCTGGCACCTGCTGGCTGGCTCCCAGGAGCAACGCTGCACCCTCAGTGCAGTTCTGAACCCCACGCACTGAGCAGTGACGCTTCCCCACTTACCAGTGCTGTGTAACCACACCTGACAAGAGAAAAAGGTTCCTGTGGTTACTGCGCTCAAACACTGCACGAGGGCTCTGATCCCAGGCCAAGTATATAGCTTAGTGTAATTAAACTGGAAGAACTTGGGGTTTTATTATTTTTATTAATAGCCCTTCCTTTTTTCCTTGGCATGCACTCAAAAAACACCAATTCATTCAGTTTGCAGATTCAAGTCAACATTTCAAAAACAAATTTCATGTTGTTTCACCGAGTCCTTGTACAGCAGACTGAGATTTATATCCATTCATACACACAAAATAAATTTAGCTTTTAGACTTGCAACAATTAATCTTTACTATGACATATTATTTACATTTATTGCAACACAAATTGCTATTTTCCAACAGCTCCACAAATTCTAAAATTCATTGATTTCTTCCCCCCTTTACAACCACCCTTAATAACTAATATTGATGTCTATTATTTGAAACTTCTAGTTTACACAAGACAATAGATATTTCCAAAGCAAAACCAGCAGCTAAAGCAAACTACTTTCCATAAAGGTATTAAAACATATTCAACTTAAAAAGGATTTATTACAGACTGAACCTTAGCAGTTTGCAATGATGATTATTTAACAATCTCTCCAACTTACCACTGGCAGATTAAGGTACAGCATGGTCTAGGAGTCACAAAACTATTCTAGCAGCAAAAATTCAGTTTGCCAAGCAAAAATGAACTCCAAATGTGGCAATAAATTCAAACCCTATTTAAAAATACATAAAATAGAGCCACTGGGAACATCCCAGCACAACAGGTTCAGTACAAAGGGCAGTGTAAGCAAGGCACTAGGTAAGTGCTGCTGACAGAGCCTGTAAAATCACAACTGATGCTGTTACCCCCATGATCAACAGCTGACACTGATGATAACCACACACATCTGATCCAATGCTCTCAGCTCTGGGATCTCACTGCTGAGAGGCAGCGCCTGTGAAGTTTCATCTTGAGCTGAATCCTGCACATTCTCTCACAAGGGAAGAGGTTTTCAACACTCAGCTGCAGGTCCATCAGGCACCTCTGGTTTTTGCCCTTAGTTAGAATTGCACTATGTATTACTTTTCCTCAAAGTGAGGTTTTACATCACCCATGTTATCCCTACCAACTCCAGAGCGAAATACTATCCACCCTGGTCCGGAAGATCCTGAGCACGCACTCCAGAGTGTTTCACTGCTCAGCCAGAGATCATTCCCAGGTATTCAAGTGAAACAGAGTGGCTCTGGGACTAAGTAAGCTTTAAGAAGTGCTCAGACAACCAAACTGAGGTCCAGTTTAAAAAGTCAAAATTATTTTTACTGTGCATACAAACTCTTTCATGGAAAGGAGTCACATGGAAATACGCATGGAAAGGTAAAATCTCGTATTTCCAACAAAGCTGTTCTTTGCTGAATTGAAGCACACCAGTAATGAACTTGGTCCTAAATAATCAAACCGAGACCAAAGAAGTGCTACAATCTGGGAAAACCACATAGGAGATCCGTGCTACACATTCAGAAGAATCAGGCATTACCTGCTACTTTCTGAAGTTTTATATAAGCATTTCAAAACTTCCAACCCCTTTCACATGATTCCACACAAAAATCAACTTCCTTTCCCCCAGAAAATAATATTCTCCAATGGAAACACAATCAACTCCACAGACAAGTCTAATAATTTATAATTATTCTTTAAGTGATTCAGCTTAACCAAAGCTTAAAAGCAAATGAAATATAAGAGGAAAGTACTGTCCACCTACGCTTGAAGAAAGCTCCAGAACAAGAGTGCTGCAGGATTTTAACTGTCCCAATTCAGAGCTTTGGAGGGTCTCACATTTCCCCAAAATGCCACATGTGGGTGCCTGAAGCATCAACAAACTCTTCCACTTAGCCCTCTGCAGCAGGAGTGCCACCATCCCACCGACCCAGGATCGAGTGTTGGACCGCATGAGGTGAGAATTACTGAACTACAAGACTTGTTTTCACACGCTCCTGTACCGCACTAAGCCCAAAAGCCAGAGACTCCCCTTTCCCCTTAGGCTGGGGAGGACGGGGTGAGGAGGGGAGCACGGAGCCAGAGCGGGGTTGTGGCTCAGATCACCCCAGTATGGCAGCTCACCGAACCCATGGAGTCACCCCGAGGACAAGAAGAGTCCAGTAACTGCATCACAGACCACCAGCAGCATTTTCAGTAGTGCCAGGGGTGATGTCTTCTGGAGGGAAACTGCTCACATTATTGCAGAATCCAGTCCTGTGGGTCAGCTCCGTTTCACTGCTCCATGCAAGATGGAATATAAGCAAGGACTGAGCACAAGAAACCTGCAGTTTGTTCCTAGCTAATCACACTAACAGATTTTCATCAACTGCATTACTCTGTACAAGACATTCAACATGCTCCATTGCAGCCAACAACAAATATTCCACATTAAGAACTTAATTAACTCAAGTTTGAGGCTTTAATACATGTGCTTAAGGACAGCTGATTTCCAAAGAGCTTATTTTGTACTGGGCTGCCCAGAGCTTCTGCCTTACATTCTGCTTCTAAACACAACAGAGCCAGCCACCCTGCCAGCAGGACGCACTGTCCTGGCCTTACGCTGTCCAACAGCTCCAGAAACGCACTCGACACACGAACAGAGCATCCTCCTTCATACAGCTCACACTTCCCAGCAGCCTCACGCAGTCCCCTCCTTGTCCATTCCTTACTTAATCCCACACCTTGCAGTTGTCACCTCTTCTTCAAAACAGCTTCTCTCTTCTCCTGCTGTGACCCTGGATGTGCAGACCTGCTTTCTCATTCAGCTTTCATGGGGCAGCCTGTTACATTTCAGGTTTTGGTATTACAAAGTTGGCCCTGGTGCTGAGGTGGTGTCAGCATCACTTCTGAAATGTATTACCAAAATACAAATTCTAATGTGACCCTAGTTTCCTGAACCCATAAGGCTCTAAAGAAAAAAGAAAGCTAGATTTGTTTAACTAGATGCACTAAAAAGCATCTTTATTTTAAGCTGAGACAAGAGAGTCTCATGAGAAAGACCACAAGCCACAAAAATTATTAGTAAATGCAGCCTCTTTCCAGCCCACCTGCTCTTCCCACCCACAGAGCCTCACCCACAGCCCAGAAGTTCGGCAGAGAATATCAATGGCTGCGATTTTTTTTTTCCTACCATTTACATCATTCCTGGGTGTTTTGAGCAGGGACAGTTAGGACCAGCATTACTACAGGCAGATATTAAATCAGTATTCTCTATACTGTGTTCCAGGTTATCTGCCACCATACATTTTAACTCATCAATAAAAACTTTGTGGGAAGGGGGTTAATTAACTGTATAACAAATTTGACACAAAACCCGAAACAAGCCTTTCTGAGCTCCCAACCAACGAGCAGCCTTGTGCAGAGAGGTTACTGACTCGCACACCTACGGCGCTACTGAACACACGGAACTCAGGACCCAGTTCTACTCACTGAGTTGTCTGCACACGAATCCTGAAGCTCCAGTTGCCACCACGAGAGTTGGAGGTTTACAAGAGTTGGAGGTTTTTGCCTCAGAAGGGAGCCCACGGGTACAAGTGCTGAGCGTGCGCTGTGGGAACCCGACCTCGAGGCCTTCACAAACCCGACTGAGAGGGCAAGGCTCCCATTATAGGATCACAGAGTCGTTCCAGTTGGAAAGGACCTCAAAGATCGAGCCCAACTGTTAACCTGACACGACCAAGTGCACCACCAAACCACGTCCCTAAGCACCATATCGCTATGTTAATAAAACATCTATGTGATAATACCTATATGTTATATAACTACGTAATATCTGTAAGAGAATAAAAATAACAAGTTTACAGCAGCTTAAAAAAAAGCTAAAAGCACAAAAATCACAAATGGGATTGCAACTTCTAGTAGAAAATGCTAACAAGAACTTCAGTCATTTCATCATCTTTACTGCAGCTTCCCCCCTGGCCCTTCCCCACAGGGAACAAGAGCCAAGTCCTAACTCTAAGGAAACATCATCATCTTCTAGATGTTCACCTTTTACCTTTAAGTATCTTTTAAGTATCCTCCTTAACTACAACCAACAAGCACAAAGGCAGGCCTGTGTGTGCCTTCACTATATAAATCTATATATCTTTCTTACACTTTTCTGAAAAACAAGTAAACAAACTGATATGTCAACATTGATTCCATTTCAAATATGAGTTTGTAATACATTAAATTACAAAGGGGTTCAAACCTGAACTTAAGCAAAACCTAAGTTACTTTCCCAAGCTCTTCATGCAAAACAAAACACATTTCAAAGTTCTTCATAGCATTTAGTAGCAGAATCAAAAACCATTTCCTTGAAAAACTAACTTAAAGCAGCAGGTTGGGGCTTTGGAGTCAATCATTCATTTGGCTTAAGGTGGAACAATAACCACAATCCTAGAAGAGCTCACCGACTTCTCACATCAATTAAAGATTTTTGTCATTCCTTTCATATTGTTTTATTCAGCTTCTTCCAGCCACTGTCCTGTGATTCTCAAACATTTGTTACTGAAATGTAAAGAACAATTTAACTGAAAAACAGACTTAAAAGCTCAACCACACTGACCTTTGTAACAACCCCAAACACGCCATTTTACATAGCAAATCTTGGCCTTTCTCAAGTAAGGCCTCCTCCTTTCCCTCAAAACTCCAGCTATTCCCATCTTAGGCACAAATAGTCAAACACACTGTCCCGTGCCCCAGATAAACCAACCTGGCTGTGGTTCCCCCACTTCTCACTCTGAACTCCATAAGCTGAGTCTGAACACTACACCGTATTCCCCCTCTTGTGTTCTTCCACTACACTGCAGCTTCACCTGCAGCCACCTCAACGAACCACTTCTTACTCACACTCCCCCAGGAGTTGTGAGGCAGCGCCTTGGCATTCGTTCTGCCCCTCAATCCCTTCAGCAAGCCCTGCCTTTCCCAAAGGCTGCAATCCAGACCCTCCTGTACTCACTGCCGCTGCCCCAAACATAGCTGTGATACTACGTCATGACTTCAAGTCAGAAACTCATTAAGGTCCATCTGTTTGGACTAGTACACACTGTATGAACAGCACAAGTCCAAAATCAGACTTTAAAAACAAACATGCCAGCTTTACCAACCTTTGCTGTTTTATCAAAAAAAAAAAATCACATTACTGAAGAATGTTGGTAACCACACAGTACCAGCAGCCACTTAGGTAATGAAGTTTGCTGTATTTCTTGTTTGTATCACTGATGAATGATCACCAAAAAAACATTGAGCTACCCCAAATTAATTCTTTAGACTACTCTCGGCTGCCCTGGAGTTATTACTGCACAGTAACAAATCTTGACTAAAAAATTGGTAAGGATATAAAGCAGAGACTTTTCAAGTTCTCACCCGTGACAGAACCACACTCTCTCACATTATGTAATTCAGGCTTTCTTCTTTGCAACTTTAATCTTTAATCTAGCTCCCCATGAAATATAATCTGGAAAAATCCCATAATATTGCTTTTACAGTGCTCACAAGAAACTGCTTTCTTCCACTTATTCATTGCAAGTTCAGCTTTTCTTATGCCAACACTGTCTTTCAGTTCTTCTTTCTCCTTTTGAGTATATGCTTCTTTTTAAGAAAGAGATTCACACCCCCATAATGCTTTTCTGCCACTTAATTATTACCATCTGCAATACAAGCATCTTCACTTCTCCATTCTAATCTGTTGCAGAATAATGATGCTTCAAAACAGAATAACCTAAAAAAACCCACAAAACCAAACACTACCACAAAAACCTGACATCAAGGAAGCAGAACAAAGGAAATGATTTGGCAAAGGATTTTAACAGTTTTTTCTCTCCCCTATCCAGACACAGAAGTATTTAAAGGCCACAAAACACCACACTGACCTCATGTCCCTTTTCTGTTCTCCTCTAGATCCAGCTTCTGCTAGTGTACCTTCCCAAAAGCACAAACCCATTATGACAATGGATTCAAGCTATTCCACTTGTTTCAGCGCCAAGGGGGCCAAAAAGATCACACACCTCCCTGCATTAAGGGGAAGAGATTCCACAGCTGCCAACAGACAGGCATTTCCTCAAGTGCTTCTTCCATCCCTGCTATCCATAGCATATACACTGCAATACTTTTCAACCTATATCCTCAAAAAGTCTGTTGTCATTAAGTTTGGATTTGGTACAAAGTGTTCCACAACCTCTAGAAAACACACCTCTGCAAGCTGAGAACCTGAAAATCCCTGGTAAGCCCTAGATGCTCCCACAGGTGAGCATCTTTATTTTCTCCAAGCCAAATTAATAGTTCCAATAATTTTTTAATAAACTAAGGCAGAGAAAAGTTCTGAGCAAAAACCTCTCTGATGAAAAACCCGGAGTAACTGGAAGAGCTGTAAAAGCATTAATTGAATTGCACTTGCTCCAAGCAGAGAGAGTTGGAATCACCACGAGGTGGAACAAACTGCAGGTTCTCTGGGCAGCAGAGCACTATGGGCACAGGAAGAGAGCGAGACCCAGACCAGCAGCAGCCAGGACCAACATCAGACAGGCTCCGCACCTCAGCAGCTTGGTCACCGCAGGCTCTCCATCAACGGGGCTTCCATGGGTACCCAGCGCAGCGGCAGGGGATGTAAGGGTCACAGAATGATTGGAACTGTATCTGTTTCCATATTATACAAGTAAGTGACCTTGTGGGCTGCTCAGAAACATTCCAAACAACAGGTCTGTACCACCTTTGCAAGACTAAGTAGGACAGAGAGGAAGGTTATAGCCTACGCCACCGCACCACGGCTGGCTCAGAACCTCGTCACAGGGACTCCTCTCACCTTTCACAGCAACAGAATTAACAATGGTACTACAGCCATATTCAGGGAAGTCACTGCACTGAAAGTAGCTGATTTTTCACAGAGATATAACAGTATCTGCAGACTCATATTAGGATTTATTTATCATATATTTATTTGGTTTAAATCAAAGCATTTTTGGTTTCAGAAAACTTAACTCTTGTTTCTGCTTGGAGTTATTTTTACAGACACAACTAAGGACAAATTTTAATATTAAAAGTAGCAGAAGCCATCCAGCAGAAGGACAACACTGTCTGCAGGCTCTCCCTTCTGCTTCTGGAGCTACTAGGGCAGCCAAATACTATCTCCTCATTCAGAGAAACAGCGTGACATACTGCTTGCGTTGCAAGGAAAAAACGCCATTTGGATTATTGTCTTAACAAAAACACTGTGTCAGTTACCCAAAGGGAAGGATGAGTGTCCAGATGACAAAAAAGGCCTTAAAAAAAAAAAAAAATCCAGGACATTTGTGTATGTAATTTTTCAGATATACTTGAAAGGCTTTTCTCTTTAAGAGATGCATCCAGTTAACTCAAAATGCTTTTATATACACACAGGGGTTATTACTGACTTAAGTGACAACAACTACAGTTGTCTTTAAAAACCTCAAAACAGACTTGACCATCAAAACCAATTCTGATTTACAATCTAAGAATACACAGGACTATGCAGGGCTCAGGTTTAACTGTTTAACAGCAAACCATTCAGAGCAATTACACATATCACCCATTCTGTCACTAACAACTGAACTTACTAACTTCTGCTCACTCTTTTATTCTGCTTTTTCACACAAGCTCAGTGCTGAAGTTTCTGAACCACAAACTTTTTTCATTAGATTAGGGCATCAATTGGTTGTTTTTACTAAAGCTAAAGAGTGAAAGTTTGGTCTCAACCTTTCAACTTCAACCCTAAATCTGCCGCACTGATGTTAATGCCGATGTGCCTTTCACGTGAGCATGACGACATTCTGCCACTGCCTTACCGGTCAGTCGGAGACAAATCAGCTGTACACCACCACCCTGCACCCACACTTACCTCACCTCCTAAAAACATGCAAGCCCATGGATGAAAAGAGCTCTAAGTGCTATAAAGACTAGAAGTGCTATTGGTGTGAGATCAGACCTGTGGTACAGAAGACTGGCTCTGCAGCAATGCTGGAACGCAGCATCCTAGGAAAGTGAATTAACAATACTGAACAACTCCGCCTCCCCTCCTCAAAGGAGGGGGTTTCCCTGCATTCAGCCAGTGAACTGCCAGTGCAGGTATGGTCACTTTAATTAGCCTCTCTGCTTTTGTGGCAGGTTCCATTAGTGTTCCTCAAAATGTACAAATATCGCCCTTTCATTAGAAAATGGCAAATTCCACCACAGCAAGAAGGTCACCAAGCAAACAGGCGCTCCACAGAGGCTTGAAATCTTGGTGACAGCAGTCCTATCAATTTTATCATAAAAGGCACTCAATCAAAATTACCCAAGAGGAATACTTGAGGTAGTTTTGGTTCTGCCTAATTGCTATTTTCCTCCCCAAATCTGCCTTCATTTCTAAGTAACTAGAAAGCATGTCTAGGCTTTCTACTGACACACAGAGCAACACTACAGCCACAGTCACATCCTATGGAAAATGGTTGAAATTAAACTAATTGTTCAAAACTGTGAAATAGCTGGCTGGAAATTCCACCTACCTTCAAGATGGTCAGAAATCAAGAGTGATGCCATCCTACTGATTCTTTAGTCAACAATACTGTAGCTACAATATGAAGATTTCAAAAAGTCACCAGTCTTTCCAAAAGCAGTGACAGGTCCAAAAAGCCAGACTATGCCATCCAGGAGAGTTTTAGGCTGGATCAGCTCCTGTTTCCCCCGTGCAAACCTTCCAAGTCCTAAATTTTCAGTTTTAAACTTTACAGACAAACTGTACTCCCTCGAACACGTACTGCAAAGGCAATCCCCACTCTGCCCCTTGAAGTTATCCTGGCTGTGGTCTATTATCAGCTGAGCGAGAGCTACAGTTCACTGGTAACAAAAGACCAAAAAAGTTCCCAAAAGCTGGGGAAAAACAGTGAAGCTGTGCAAGAGTGGTAAATACAGAATTACAAACTTGATTTTGTGGAAATCTGACTCATGTTAAAAGGAAATACATTCACTGTTTCTGAAAGCTTTAATATATTTGAGGAGCAACTGGTAAGACCATTTGAACTTCAGGCTGTAGACATGAGAGCACACAAAACAGCCACAAAGGAGCAAGCTTTGACTCCACAGAGGTGGTAAAGGAACTCGGGTCAGAATTCATCTGATTGCTTCTGCCCTGAGCTGCTGTGCTGTCAATACACAGACAAAACCAGAAGAATGGAAACAAAGGAAGCTGCACAGAAGTGAGTGCCAGCGAGTGCAGAGTCACAACGAAACCATCCGACACCCACCCGCCTCCAGTCTGGAGCTATGGAGAAGGAACACTTCCAGGGCTGCCTTTACTGCATACAGCATTGATACCCATGAGTGAAAAGCATCCACGTCAGGGAGGTGGGAAGCACTCTCTGCACAAGCAACACCCAAATGTTCCATACAGTAACAGAGCTCTGAGAACATTACTGACAAAGTCATCTGTATGGAAAGAAGCTACAATATACCTACCTGCTGGTAATACAGGGGGAGAGTAATGGAGTTCAGTACACAGCCACAAACCTGAGTGGAATGCATACTACCAACCGATTTTCATCCCACAGGAAAGCCCAATCTTTCAACTATAATCACGTGCTCGCTGCCAAAACCAGATAGGAAGAGAATCCCTTCAGGTTACTCTTCCTGCAGAAACATTTAACAACCAGTTTCACTTCCTCTTCCACCAGGAGGAAGAGTCATTCGCTCCGTACACAAACTCTATCTCTGTTTCCCCAAATCCATGAAAGAACATACAGCCACAGAACAGAAGGGAGCGTCATCCAGCCTGCAAAAGGGCAGAGACGAGCAAATATATTTGGAAACACCACTTTCACTGTTTCTGAAAAACCTCTTACAGCAGCAGAATTTAGCATCTTTTTATTTTTTTCTTTTTAAAGACACGCACAATATCTAAAGAAGCCAAGTGACATCAAATTTGTGTGTCTCTAGACTCAAACTAAATGTTTCCTAATATACCAGTTCAGTTTCAAAACGGCTTCCTTCCAACCAATTATCTTGTCAAAGACAGAAACTCGTCTTTTGCTTGCACTGGAGTCTGTATGGAACAGGAGTTGCCATACTTTGATTCAGGGTCCACTCCACATATCCAAATAGCAAACCTAAACCAGCTGCTCTCAGAGTGGTCACTGTCCAGCCAGAGGCTGTAAGTGTCCATCACATGCAGTAGCTCTGGTTTTGCAGAGCAGAAGGCCAGCGCGGTTCAGAGGCTGAACACCACGCTGAGGACCGGCAGCGTCTGCTGTGGGAAGCAGCAGCTTTGGAACCACCACAGCAGAGGCCTAGGGGAGAATCAAATACAGACACCAACATTGTTATTTACAGTGAACGCTCCACCAGAGGGCCTGGTTTACTGGAAAAGGATTTTCTCCCTAGAGCCTTCAGTGCAACAAAACAGTCTGAGTGAAACAAGCTGCTAATTTCACATAGTACAGGCAACAACTTCTGTAAGGACAGGCCTGAGCACTTCAGAACTGACCGGCACAGAGGCTCTTTAGAAGCTGGGACCTTCCACGTCACCTGGCGCATGACTACAGTCTTCGTTTTCACTGATCTTCCTCTCTGCTACAACAAATTCAGAGCGTAGACATGCAAGGAAAACATGACAGGCTACAAAAGGAACACTACTTACAATTAGAAAAGAAGTATCCTTCAGTGTTCTTTAAACCTACAAAGCCTCAAACCTCTCATAAATCTACATTCAGAACGTGGAAACAACAAATCATCAGTACAGAACTGGCTTTAGTTGTCAGGGGTCTGTGGTATTACAGAATTCACCTGTGTTAAAGCAATCTGACTGCCACATTTCAGTGTAACTGCTTGAAAACTTGGGAACTTTAAAGTCACATTTTCATCTAAGCATCGCAGCTCTTCCATGAAGGTCACAATTTTATCACTGAATAGTTTATTATGTTCATACTTTCTCTTGTGAATGGGATGACAAACATGTATGTTCAACAGAAATCACCTGGTGAACGTAACACTTCACCACTTTTTTTCTTTTTTTTTTTAACAAGTAGCACTAAAGTGTTACTCAAGGAACTGCTAAAAACACCAACTTAGCCAGTTATATAAACACAAGCACCTTCTTTCCATAACTTAAAGACACTGGGACATCAGTGTCACCAACTGTATTGTTCCAACAAGGCTCAGCAGTTCCTGACACTCGAAGCATCAAGGCCAAGAGAACTGTGAATTTGAGCAGTGTCCATTAACTGCTCCTTTCTGTCGCTGCCTCTGTCAGCAGCCCCGCAGGGTGTATGCAAGGGCAGTTACATACCTTCCACACCGGAGATGGGACCTCAGGGGCCCTACCCCTTATTTTTTAGGCTGCTCACAAATATAAACATATGCAAAGTAAGCAATTTTAACAAACCTAGCCATGTAGCCTGTTAATATAAGGGTAAACCTCGTATTTTAGCAAGACATGCAGTTTAAGGCTGCTTCTAACACGAAAGCAAGTTGTTATAGAAGACTTCTTATATTTGCAAGCCACACTTGATATGAAATTTTCTCTATATATGCTTTAAAGAATCAACTGTAACTATGTGGGACAGCAACTGTATGGTTTATAGCACATACAGAAATCCTAAATATGCTACAACTTAGTATTTTTTCCAACAGCCTACTCTCAAGGAAGAGGGAATATTTAGTAACTAATTTATGCTAAAAGCTATGGAACTGTTTGGCAAGATGAAGAGCCCCTTCCCCACCCCAAATCCTCCACTTAAGCATTCCATCCATGTCAATGTTCCCAACACCAATGGCTTTTTGTATTGGTTTGCACTTTTTTTTCAGATAAGCATTTAAACATCTTTAGACCACACAGAAAATGAAAGAGTTCCAAAACAAACCTGCACTTCCAGAAAGTCCAAAAGAACAGGCACACAAGCAGGGTGCACAGCACACGCCGTGTCCAACACAGACACCAATAACCCGGGATCCATTACCGAGAGGATCGAGACGTGACATCGAAAGACAGCAACACAGAACCGTGCAGCCAATTCCAGACACCGGTAGCGTGATCACACTGCACAACAAGGCAAGCACTGCTGTGATCCAGTGGGACTTGGAAAAGGTCAGCACCAGTTTCCGCCAGTCAACACACGCTACCTTAAATCAGTTCTGTGAACAATGAAGCCAAGTTTTCCTTCAGTAACTTTATTCTAATGTGAAACATGAAGAAACAAGCACCCAAGTAACTCCAATATAGTATGAAACTTTAATAAAAGTTGTTTAAAAAACAAAGAGCAAAATTTTTAAAAATAAACTGAAAGGCTTGACTCCTAATCACACATCTTTCCGACATCAGCAAGAGAACTTCCAGACTTTCAAAGAAAAAAAGAAAAAAAAAAGAAAAGAAACAAAGATCTGCTGTTGAAACATTACTCCCAAAGACTGTTGAAACGCATAACATGAAGCTTCAGAGACAGACAGATTTATTAACAGGAGGCTCAATTTTAAACAGTATATACAAATCACATGACTTTTCCAAAGTTGGGACCACCTAGTTATCTGTCAGAACAAAATTATGCTAACGAATTACAGAAGCATCTGTGCAACGTGCCCGCCTCTTTATTGAAGTTCACCTTCACACAATCCTCCCACACATCCTGTGCTGGGAAATCCTCTGGGGATGCCGTGCTGCACAGGTTTCCAAACCCCTCCTACGCACCACGCGAATAAAACTGTTGCCACTTGCACCTCTCAGTTTTGCCTGACCATCCACTTCAGTGTTCCATGATATGCAACACCAAAAGGCACTGTTTTTTCTTTGTCCAAAAAAACCAAAATGGTTTAAAGTTTACTATGTTTAAGTACAATGATTTGCAGGGAAGAGCAGGATTATTTCAGGCAATGCCCAAGTCTTAAAAATTTATCATAAACCAAGCAAGGATGAACCAAAAAAAAATTTGACTTTTCAACTTGTATAATTACTTCCTTTCCAATTCTCTGTTTTTCCATGGAAGGTTTTACTGCACAGCAAAGAAAATGGCAACTCTTTACAGACTTTTAATACAACAGCACAACTTTATTGCAAAAATATATAGTAAACTCAGTATTTTCAAGTTTTGGAGAAAAATAAATTTTATCTCTGAATTCACCCATAGCAGTCATCCATGACAGAGTTGCTGAAGATAAAAGTCTCTTTCATATACAAAGTAATTTAAAACTTTAGCTGGACTCCAATCTTTTACTAATAATCACCACTTTGGTTCTCTTAGCAGAGACTATGTAAGGAATTCAAGAGACACACGAGAAATACAACATCGATATCTAACTAGTGCCGAAGTTCCTATCCCAACTGATTCATGTAACCCTAACAAATCAAGCTACTTAAACAGTGAGTATTTTCAAGTTGTTACTTCTACTGCAAATGTTTTATAAGTGTACTATCAAACTCATATGATGATGTTTGAGGTTAGCTATACTTGTGGCAAAAGTCTTATTCCGCACAGTTATAATGGCAATATATAAATAACTAAAGGTTATTCCACAGAGAACAGCTTGAATTTTACAGAACGATTCTGCGCATACTCATAGGAATTAGTTTGGTAGACACATCAGCAATGGGCATAATCCAACTGTTCATACAGTGAGAATCTTGGAAAAAAGAAAGATACATACACAAAACAATTAATCTGTGTACACTGAGAATTCATTCAGTTGCAGAGTAAAATCAGGACTTTAAACAAAGCTTTGACCTGTAAACAAAGCAAATTCAGCCAGCTTTTAACCCAATCTAGAAATAGCTATCTATTTTACAATGGCTTGCGAGAGCACCCACTGGAGAGCGTCACTGACTCCACCTCGTTCCCTTATCCGAAGCTACCTAAAACCAATCTAGATTTCTTGATAAGCACTGTGTCCAGTAGAGTTTACCAAACTTCTGTGATGATTACGGATCTGCCTGGCTTCTGCACATACCTGTACGGGAAAATCCACTGCGCACATATCCTTGCAGTGTCTCTTATGTCATGGCTAACCCAGTGCTCTGTCTTATCAAAACCAAACTGTTTAACAATTTAAACAATCCACAGGTTCTACCCTGGAAATACTATAAAAACCAACCCAGATGCATTTATCACAGCACTATGAATATCTATTCTACAGCTACTTCAGATTAACAGCTACCCTAAAACAAGTTTTACTTTTCTGGAGCCTATAGGCCTGTCATTTAAATCAACAACAGCTGCCATAGCTTCATCCCGAGACTTGAATGCAACCATTGCTTCTCCAGTGGGCATGCCTTTTTCGTTGTACTTTAAGCACACTGAACCAGGGATCACTTGGTAACCATAAAAGAAATCCAAAATTTCGTCCACCGAAACAGTAAAGGGCATATTTTGTACTTTAATGACAGTTGGTCCTGGCTTCCCAGACCCTGTTCCAAAACCTGGGGGTCCGCTAATGTGTATATTTCCTGGTCCAGGTCCAAACCCTGGAGGTCCACTTAGATGTCCAAGACCACCAGCAATACCTGGAGGACCAGCACCAAAGGCAGGGGGTCCGCTCAAATTGCCAGGACCGTTACCAAAAGTCTGAGGACCCCCTGCAAAACCTGCTGGTCCACTCAAATTGCCAGGACCACCTGCAAAACCTGGGACCTCAATACCTGCACCAGGTAAACCACCAGCTGCAACTGTAGGAATTCCTGGCCTGGAATCAGGAAAGCCACCTATTCCAGGTGGTGGCAGAGGGGGACCAAACGTGCCAGACCCGCTGAAGTTACCGGGGAAATTAAACGGGGGACCGTTGTTTGCATCTTTAGAACTTCCCCCCAGGAAGGCGTGCTCGTCCCCACCAGCACCCGGTGCTCCTGGCACGGCTGCGTTTCCTTGCATCGGTATTTTCAGTATCTTTTTCCCCTGAGATGGGGGGTTTCTCTCAATATCCCTCATTTCTTCTAGAGTTATCAAACGCAAAACAACATCTCTCCCACTCAGTTTCTTACGGTGTAAACGCTCTGCCTTACGAGCATCATCTTCAGCTTTAAACTGAACCAGTGCTTGGCCTAAACCTTGCCCATTGTTATCAACAAGAATTTGCACAGAGCTCTCCTCTACTGCCAGTCCCTCTAGAAACTGGAGGATTTCCATTTTTGTTATATTGTATGGAATATTAGATATATGCGCACACAGCTTTGGCGAGCCTGGCTCTCCCTCAGCATTCATGAGGATTTCTCTCTGGTCATAGCTGAAGTTCTGCAACCTTTTACGGATCAGATCTATCTTTTCTAACATTGCCTTTTTAGTAATCGGATGGACCTGAATGAAGCGGTTCCCTATGTACTGCTTATGGTGACACAAAGCTGCTTTATAATCAGCCTCGTTCCTGAACTCCACAAAACCCTCTCCGATTGCCTTCCCGTTAGGTCCATAAGCTATATAAATGCTGTCTTCCACTATATCCAGCTTCTTAAAAAAATCTATCACATGCTTGTTCTCTGACTCGAAGGGAAGACCTTTCAAATAAACACAGAAACCCTGCTCGTGGGGAGATCTCGACCGTGACCTTTTCTGTCCGCTGGGAGACTTGGACCTCGAATGGGCCTGGGGAGGAGGAGGGTGCGCCTGCCCAGAGGGACCCATGGTTTGCTTGAAAGTTATGTGGCCTCCAGCAGCCACCCACTGCCTCTCAGTTGCAGGACTAACTTCAACATAGCGCTGAATCATCAGCATTCTGTTTCGCTTCAGTGCTTCAAATGTATCTTGAGGAGAAAAAAACTTAACTAGTCCATTTCCATTATTTCGACCTACATGATCCTTCAGCATATGGACTGCATCCACACGGAGCCCAAGGAAAAAGTCCTTCACATCAGATTCGGTTGCAGAAAAGGGCATTCCATGAACACTGACATACAAATCATCTGGATTGATTGGAATTGGCTTGACACTACTTTGGGAATTCATCTGGATAGGATTTACAGGATTCATGGGACCAATAAACAATGGATTCAAACCGCTGTTCATATTCACTGCTGCTCCAGACCCATTCATTCCAGCGGGTAAAGGTGCTACAGGTGGAGGATTTATAGGAGGCATTCCTGATATGGGAGGCATAGGTGTCATTGGAGGTACAGGGGGCACAGGGGGTATCGGAGGGACCGGAGGAACAGGAGGCAGTGTGGGCACAGGAGGTGGAACAGGTATTGGGGGAATAGAAGGCATTGGTGGCAAAGATGGCATAGCTGGGATAGGAGGGATTGGTGGAGGAGGTACTGTGTTCATGGGGGATGCTGTGCTAGGTATAGTTGAGCTAAATGTTGGGCTACCAAAGGTACTCCCAAGATTTGGAGGTGCAGTCCCCATACTGGCAGTAGAAAATGTGGATATGTTTTTATTGCTTTCATGCACAGTAGTAGAAGCAGTTACTACACTAGGAGAAGGATTATTAAAGTTAGGTACAGTAGTAGGTAAGTTAACCCTTGCACTCATCCCAGAACTAGGTGGTGGTCCCGACCTGCTAGCGTTTGCTGGTGGCATATCTAGATTGGCGGTTTCGAAACGCCTACGACTGAGCTCTATCATGTTCTGCATTTCAGTTTTACTGCTCAGCAAGAGCGTCACTTTCGACCCTTTAATCGTACCACCTGTGCGCATCATACCAAGCCTTGCATCTTCATCAGTGGCAAAAACGATGAAAGCCTCACCCAGTTCACCCCCTACAATATGCACGCCCCCATCGGGAATGGTCAATCCAGAGAAGAAGTGGCGAATGTCCATGGTCCCCGCCACAATCGGGAGACCTTGCAAGCGGATGACCACAGCCATGCTGCGCTGCCACAACACACACCTGCAGATGAGAAAAGGCAACGGCTATGTCAGACTCCTGTTCATGGCACCATGCAATTACCTACAGACACCATCTACTACATTTGTTTACATTCACCTGACAAAGATTAGGCATGTTCAAAATTCAAGTTTCTTATTCGTGTCTGTTTACTTCATACAGATTGAAGTATTAAACATTTGCCAACACAATTAGTATACATTTTGCACTGGAAATTCCAAAATAGCTGTAAAACTAAGATCCACAAGTGTCAGTTAAAAAAAAAAATATAACAAAAAGCAACAAACTAAGGAACAGCAAAAATCAGAACTATTGTATCAGCAGTTGACTATTTAATGGAATATAAGCAAAATGAGTATTTTAGCCAAGCAAACAAAATTAATTTACCACACACTGACACGGTATCCACTGGCAAAGCGACTGTGAAAAACCCTGCACATCTATGGGAAATAAACAGTTCTGTTTCATTTGGGGAGGGATTTTATCTCCTGGCAGTTGAAGACAACCAGGAACATAACGGGGCTGGTTACGAATGAAAACCCACTGTGGACATCTAGCAACAGCGAGACTCTCACGAAGTCCTGACAGGGACCATCTAGATTTTACTGATCTTGTATTTTCCTCCTAGCAAAGGCCAAGAGGTCCAGGTGACCATGAAGCTAGCCAACCATTGTAAACTAGCCCCAGACATTTTGTGTCAACACAGACCTCACCTGAACTAGATTAACATCTATGCATACCCCAGCTAGATATTTGGCCTTCATAACTTTCCAAAAAAGGTATATTTTTTTTAATAGCTGCAGATGTGCTATCTAACATTACACCTTTTGTCCCAGGCACACATGACTTTTACCTCTGCAGCGGAGGTTAGTGGAAGCTTAAGGTCAATTCTGAACAGGTAGATCTTGAGAGTTACCTTGTACACATTCTAAAGAAGAACCTGAGGTGGTATCAGAAGTTCAAGATAAACAGGAAACTAGATAGTTCTCACTTATTCTTGATAAACCTTCAGCAAAGACTGAAAGCACCATACTAATACTAGCACGTTCAGAAGCCAGCCTCTTATCCTAAACAGTCAGCAGTGGCACCTAGTTTCACCTGAGCCATTTCACCTCTGAAACTTCCCGACCTCCTAAATTACCCTGGTTTTCAGATGGAACAGAAATAATTTCCTTCTTAGGCAAGAAGTTTCAAACAAGCCAGTTCAGTATCTGCATGGAAGGCCTCCAAGGCTCACATTAAGCACATACAAATGGTGTTAACAAAGCACTAGAAATCCAGATGATATCATGCAACACCAGGAAGCAGTGCACCACCAAGGACTTGTGGCCATATGCCAAAGGTGTGACCAACTACAACCAGTAACTATCTCCCAACAGCTCCCATTCCGCTAGGGACCATCCCAGCATACAGCCAAACCTTTAAGTCAGCTGCATTTGCCTGTCCAGCTCTTCCCATCACACCCTTAACTACTAGGTGAAGTCACTATCCAACAATTAAACCACAATGCAGTACTTCATGGCAACACGAGTAACAATTCCTCTACAGGGAAAAGAAAAGAAGCAATTTTTTTGTTTGCACGATGGAACTTCCAATTCCTCAAAGGGGTACTTCAGCATTGGGTTTTGTTGCCCAGTAAACCAGAGCTAACCACTTCCACACGCTAAGGAACTCAGGGGGGTGTTACAAGGCACTGGCTCACATCCAGTTGACACCAGGAAAGCGTGGAGACCTTTCTCCCTCAAGGCAACAGCAGGGAGCCCACTGGCACAAGGCAGCCCTGCTGCTGCGAACCAACGTCCAATTCCTTACTGCACTGTCTTGGGAGACTGGAACTTGCAAGACAAACATGAGAAGGTCTACAAAAGAAAGAAAATCCAGCTGCACATACCACTAAGAAAACCCCTACTGCACCAAGGGATGGCAGCAACAGGAAGGGAATCTCCATGGCAAAGTAACAAAAGCAGCACCTTGCATTTACCTCTTACAGACACTGATATTTAACCTGGGAATAAAGCTCACTGCCCAAACATCTCCTAACAGCAAAATAACTGCCCCATGCCAAAGACCAGGTCACAGTAAGAACTATCTGCTGTGTACACATCTAAGAACGCAGGTAAGACTTTCTACACCGTTTTTAAAACTACAGTATTTTTCCATTATTCTGTAGCTTTATTTTAAATTTGCCTAACACTGACAGCAATCCCTCAAACCAAACTTAAAATGAAAATTCTGCCTACTTTAGGGAAGTCATATTAAAGGAGAGTATAAAAACAAATATGCTACAGGATTGCTTTTGAATCAGATGATCCCAGGAGAAGCAAGCAGTATTAAAGCATCTCTGGTTTTGTACCTATGCTTTGAAAACTAAATTAATAACAACAGCAAATCTCGCTAGGAGGTTTACATTTTCCCTATTACCCATCATACACAGAAATGAGTTTCAGAAATGTTTATACATCAGGAGTCAGACATTTGAAGTTTCTTACGTTAAGTAGAAGATTACTTTTAATTATTTCCTTGCTAATGCAGAAGGGAGAACAATCTGATATGGCCATTAGTTGAACAAATGCCACTGGGGAAGGTTTTTGTGCTCAGATCTGCTGGTTTAGAACATCATCTGCTCTTTATCAGAGCTGACACTTGCTCCATAGCCACGTTTACAAAGAATCCATAAATCCAGCCCAGAAGACAAATTAACAGATAAGGTCACAGAGGAGTTCAAGCATTTGAACACTTACATAACTTCTGGGATAATCCAAGTGTTTCAATCTTGCAGTAAATTCAAAACTTCACTAGAAATGCTAAGAGGTACCTTGAAGTTTTGTTACTAAGCATTCTTTTCACATCCACTAAAACACTATTGACAAAATAAACCCCAAACAACAGCTTAGGCACAGAGTTGACAGAAAAAAAACAGCTGCAGTGACTTCAGTGTAGTTAATTCCATGCATGACACTAAGCAAACACTTGCTGTTAAGAAGAGCTAACAGTAGCATGGTATGAATAAAAAATTTACTCCATCAAATATTTTTTCCAAAAAAATATTCTGTCAACTCGAACCATAACTGCTTCAAACCTTTCAGGATTTCACTGCCCTCACAAGGCATTCACTTCACTTCAGCGATTTAAAGAAAAACCACAAGGACCAAAAGGGCCAAATTTCACATTTCTAAGTACTTACAAGTCTGATTTTTTCCAAAACACAGTTAGAAGACAATAACCCACTCACTCAAATTTTCCAATCAATGAAAAAGCAAAGCCTGCTCCAATACCTCACTGTTCACTTGTAAAGATCAACAGACAGGCAAAGGCAACACTAACTTCAGACACAGAACGGGCTGCATGCCCGTGAGTGCTGCCTGAAGGCTCTTCCCTGGGCTGCAAGAGGTGTTCTCAGGCTGCCTGCTGTTCCTCCTGCACAAAAAAGGTACTGAAAGGCAAAAGTGGGGTTTGCTGTCATGTTGTGTGCTTGGTGTATTTCTGGAGAGACCAGAAGCATAAAACCCTAGAGCTGTCTTATGGACAAGCCATCCCCTTGGCACGCCAAGATCAAAAATGGAGAGGAAAAGGCTGGTGACAATCCAGCTGACCCAGCTCGTCTGATGAACCTCACAGCCTGTCTGTGTGTCTTGACAGCAACGTCTTTAAACACAATGCTACGCTCGGCAAAGCTGTACAGGGTGACAACATCACCTCTTCCATCTATGTGGTGGGCAGTAAAAATAAGCAGAATTTGGATCATGTGCATAAACTGATAAAAATATGAGATTAGCCTTTTAAGACCTACTCATTGATTCAACCTAGTCCCTGGGAAGCATGAAAGCACGATACCTACGCAGTACATGCAAATACAGAACAGATTTGGCAATTCTTGGATACAGACTAAGAACTGGAATTGTAGGAGGAATTTTGAGAATCCAGGCTGAGACCATTTAGCAAAAGCTAGAACTGCAGACTACAGTTTTGCCTTTTTTATTTAAAAAAAAAGGCTAAAAATCAACCTGTTAGATTAAGATAGTAATCTCTGAGCTCATTTGAGCCCATCTGATCCCTTTAAATGCTGCAAAACCTAATTAGAAGCAATTACTGTATACTTCTAAACTCCCAATAGTTAGAAACATGCAGACCTGTGGCCTGCAGCAAAGCAGCTACATATTCCAACAGTGCAAAATAACTGGGAGAGTGTTCTGGACTACCACATGCTGATGAAACAACAAAACATTAGTTTGGCAGAAAATTCTGTTTACAAGAACATTGCCAGAACCACCACCACCAGTGGGAGTCAAAGGGAAGAGGCTAGCTAGAGATTATTTGACCCACGTGTTTTGATACCAATTCACAGATTCCAAAAGCTACAAATATTTCTTAAGATATACTCAATAAGGATATAAAGAAGTCTTCAATTCAAAGGCTCTTACCTGCAAAGACAGATGTTTTTTTCTTAACAAGTAGCAGAAGCCAAGCCAATCCTGTGGGCAACCAATTAAAACCAACTTTTAGACTGCAATAAAGAATAAATGGAGGCAAAAATCAATGCAGGCAACACAACAGCAGTAACAGTCCACAAAGAACTGTATATATAGAAAGTTCAAACCTGCAACCACCACAAGGCACTGCAACATACAACAACCACAAGAGCAAGAGTGCATTTTCTAATACCTTATCCCTGGTGACTTGTTGGTAATTGCACTGCACAATTTCTGTACGCTTTGGAGACGTGACTGTGCCTTCCACAAAGGATGTAAGAAGAACAAGAAAACAGTCAAAGAATCATTCAAGTTTTCCCATCACCAACAGGTGAACACATCACTCTTTCAAAGGCAAAGAGCAAGAATTAAATACTCGAAAACCCTGAATTGTGACAAACCCTTGCTCCATCAATAACAATATTCCTTCCACCAACTGCGCATCTTATTCCAACAAAGCAACGTACGCTGCACCTCAGACAACCTCCCTACGGCTGCACTCTCCAGGAGTCACACAACCTGGTGAAACTGAGTGACATTTTACAGACCACCACCTCCACAGAGGAAGAACTCCCCACCAAGATACTCATTTCACTTGTAATCTGTCATTTCATTACCCAAATCTGATCAAACACCCATTGTTTTCATCCTTGGATAAAAATTGACTTCCTGGGATTACAAATCAACAAAAGAGCCAAACATTTTAAGTGGCAACACATGTATTTTGTATTTAAAGAAGAAATGGAAAACTCTTGCAGACCATCTCATCCTAGAACCGTGATTCTTTGGAAAACTATCCAGGAATGAATCACACCAAGAACGGTAACTGCCTCCTCCTCACACAATCCAAACAAACTGTTTTCAGTTTTAAGTATCATGACCAAAGTGAAAGAAGTACTATCAAACCATCCAGACTGCCTAACAGAGGAAATTACAACAAACACAGATATTCACAGATCTCCCAGGACATTAACAGCAGAATTACAAGCAAGAAAGAGACTTCTGCTCTTCAGACTTATATTGAAACAGTAAATGCATTTAAGACCCTTTTTTTTTTTTCCCCAATTAGACTTTTAAGAGAAACAAGCAATCCTGTATCAGAATGATTCAACTATACACTTTCACACCTAGCAGTGTCAGACGGTCGTTTACAATATAGGAAAGAATGTAATCACCTGAAAAACAGTTTCATGCAAAAACACATCTGCTGCAAGAAGCAGAGAAATCCTTCACGCACGAGGAACTTTCCGTTTGGAAGAAAAACCCAAATCATTTTATGTATTTCCAGTACAGCAACCACAGCATTGCACATGTTCCTCTTCACAACACTGAAAACAAGCTGGACATTTGCAGCAGACTAAGGTAACATGCTATAATGTGAAACAACAAGTACAAAACCAAGCAGCATCCTTCAGAAAAAGTACAAAACTCCACATTACTATGTTTAACCTTTCCATCAAACATCATCTACTTTGGTTGTAAGTCTCAATTCTCTCAACTTTAAAAGAAAATCACCCAGCACTCTCATAGGTAATTACATCCTTTCCAATCAACCCGATGCACAAGAGCACGTTAACTAGGAAAACACCGACCTGGGCACAGGTGCTCGCACACAACACGGATGCACCTCTAGTGCTACATGGCAGAGACTCTCCACAACAGCCTCTCACATAAAGAACCACCATCCACTGGACACAAACCAGCCGATCCAACCACCTCAGGAGTCCACCGAGGAAACAACTCGCTGCTTTTCCTGCCAAACGCCAGCACTCGAGGTGGGTGAGAAAATCACTAAGAAGAATGGATAAGTTTAAGAGTGAGTAAAACCAGAGCCAAGAGTTTTTTCAAAAGAAAGCTCACACAGACCCCTGGTGTGTTTCTGGACCCACTTCAACATTAGGCTGGTTTTGGTTGTGGTTTTTTTTAATATATATGACTGATTTTTATTAGAGAACAAGAGCGTTACACTACAGCACGGCAGCTTCGCTGGTATTTACAGGGTAACCCCAACGAGCGGTGGCAACGCCGCAGGCACCAGGGACCGCCGTCCCCAGAGCGACTGCCTCGCTCCGTCCCCCGGGGCCGGGCGAGGAGCAGCCGCCCGCGCCCCGACGAGACGCCAGGGACGAGCCCCGCCGGGACCGGCCCCGCGCCGCTTCCGCCCCCGACAAAGGGCCGAGGCGCCGACAACGGGACCACGGCACCGCGCCCGACGGCCCCACAACTCCCGCGGGCCCCGCCGGCCCCCGACAGCTCGAGGCCCGCTGGGCGTCGCTCCCGGCCTGCGCGACCCCCACACCGCCGCCGGCAGACACCCCGCGGGCCGGCCCCGGATCGGACGCCGGCCCCGGAGCCGCCGCAAGGTCACTCGCCCACCCCCGCCGGACGGGCCCTCGGCACCTGCGCTCGGCCCGCACATACTCACCTGCCCGCGCCCGCCGCGCAGCGCCGCGGGCCGCCAAGCGCGGGCGGAGGCGCGGCGAGAGGGAGGGAGGGATGGAGGGGGCGGGGGCCGGCCCGCGGCCCAGACCCCCGGCCCCAGCGCGCCGGGCCGCGGCGAGGCGGGAGCGGCCCCCGCTCGGCGCCCCGGGCCCGTAGCGCGGGAGGCGCCACCCGGCCCGGCCCTTTGTGCGCGGGGACGCGTGCCAGCCGCGCCGCGCCCGGCCTCCCTCCCCTCGCCTCGCCACCTCGCCACGCCGCGGGCCCGCGGGGCGGGGCAGGGCAGGCGGCGCGGCCCGGCCCGCCCGGGCGCCGCCGCGCTCTTACCGAGGGATCTGTACGGGAAAAGGGGTCAGAACGGAGCCGAACCGCCCCGGGCCCCGCTCCGCGCCGAGCCCAGCGCCACCGACCGCGCAGCGCCACAAAATGGCCGCCTCGATGCGGCGCCGCCAGGGAGGGGGCGGGGCCTGGGCCAGGCTGCTCGAGGAGGGCGGGATCCGCCGGCGCGCGCAGCGTCTCCTCCCGCCCGGGGCAGGGCCGCGCGCACGGGCAAATAGCGCGTGCGCCGCGCGGGGGTCGCACCTCCCCTCAGGGGCGGCGGGGGCGGGGCCGGGCCGGGCGGGGTGGCGGGGGCGGGGCTGGTGTCGGGACGAAGCTGCCTTCGGGTCCCGGCAGCACCGCGGCTGAGGGGTGGGCGCAGCGGCGGGCCCGCGGTGTGGGATTGGTTCAGCTGCCGCCGGTGCCACAGTAACAGGGCGGCTGTGTGACCCATCTTCCGGGATTAACGGTTGTGTAACTGAGGGTCAGCGGAGGAAACGGGGACGGGGAGGGAGGCACCGAGCTTCCAGCGAACAGCGGAACCCTGAGGAGGGGCTGTTCCCGACTTCCTCACTCAGGAGCAGGCTGCAGAATTAACGTGGCGGTCAGGTCACCCCGGGTCGGTGCCCCGGAACTGCCCCGCCGTGCATCGTCCTTTGCTTCACACACGCACACCAAGTACCGGGGCAGCGCCCTGGGCCGAGGAACAGCTCGGCCGGTCTCCCCGGGTTCTGTCTGCGCTTCAGGGCACGGCAGCAGCGCCCACTTCCAATGAAAACCCCCTGCAGAGTCTGCTGCAGGAAACGAATGAAAATAAATCCTCACCTCACATTGCAAACACTTTTTCAGCGAATTTAAGAGTTCAACAATTCACTTAAATCAGCCTTTTCACCACGTACCAGAAACCAGGACCAGAACGCGACAGGTCTGTTGTCCTGAGGCAACGGGACCAGGCCTGGGGCTGCCCAGTGCCACAATAACCCCCCCCTCATGGTTTGTTTCCCCTCCTTCTGCTCCCCATTTCTTCTTTTACCACCCTCACCCTCTCCCAGTAAACAGCCCACGCTTGTTTTCTTCTCCCTATTATGCCTGTTTTTACAGATTTTGTACTCTATTTGATATTTATGGTAATGGCTGCCCTGAAAATGTATCGGTTTTGCCAAGCCAGCCCCTCGTTTTTGCCTTGCCCGGTGTGCCACTGCTCACACACACATCACCCCTCCAGCGCTGCGGGCAGCCACAGGAGTTGTTTTTTCCCAGCACTAGCGACACGAGGCCGGGTCGGCTCTGGGCACACACCCGCGACAGAGCCCAGAGCAGCACCCGGAGTCACCAGCACGCACAGCCGGACCTGCTGGGCCCCGGAGAGCTGCTCGCCCAAGGTTCGGAGGGGTGGCAGGAGCACCCGCAGCTCAGGGCCACGCTGGGCAGCAGGGAGGAGGTGCAGGACAACAAAGAGCGGTGCTGGAGTACCCCAGGTCAGGAGAAAACAGACTTTTCAGCTTTTGTGCAATGTGCTGAGGCACCACATTGCTTTTTGTTGCTGAAATAACAGCTGGTGGAGAGAGAGACTTGTGATGCTTACTGTGTGGACTAGTGAAAAAAACAGGATGAAACTACATAATCCTCAGTGAACCTCTGGACTGTGTCTGTACTGACTCCACAAAGGCACACTGCAGAGCAAGTCCTGATGCCTGGGACAGCGGCTGCAGACCACCAAGTGTCCTTGCACTTCAAGTGCTCCGGTCTGTGCTGCAGCTCAGCTAGAGCAACGTCTGGAACAGATGCTCATGACACAATTAGCTCCACAGGTCTCCAGCTGCCTTCTCAGCCATATCCAAATTTTCATGGGGAAAGAATATCTAGTTCACCTTAAAGCTCATCCAGTCCCAACCCCCCTGCCAGCAGCAGGGACACCTTCCACTAGACCAGGTTGCTCAAAGCCTCATCCAACCTGGCCGAGAACACTTCCAGGGAGGAGCAGCCACAGCTTCTCTGGCCAACCTGGGCCAATGTCTCACCACCCTCACACCAAAGAATTTCTTCCTCACATCTCAGCTCCATCTCCCCTCTTCCAGTTTCAAGCCATCACCCCTTGTTCTGTCACTCCCTGCCCTTGGCCAAAGTCCCTCCCCAGCCTTCCTGGAGCCCCTTCAGGTACTGGGAGGCCACTGGAAGGTCTCCCCAGAGCCTTTTCTTCTCCAGGCTGAACAGCCCCAACTCTCTCAGCCTCTCCTCACAGCAGAGCTGCTCCAGCCCTGGCATCATCCTCGTGGCCTCCTCTGGTCTCATTTTAACAGGTCTGTGTCTCTCTTGTGTTGGGGGCTCCAGAACTGGACACAGAACTCCAGGTGGGGCCTTACAAGAGCAGAGCAGAGGGGCAGAATCCCCTCCCTGGCCCTGCTGCCCACGCTGCTCTGGGTGCAGCCCAGGACACGGTTATTGGCTCTGTGCTGTGAGCGCACGGTGCCGCCTCATGTTGAGCTTCTCGTCCACCACCACTCCCAAATCCTTCTCTTGGGACCTGATCTCAATCCACCCATCTCCCAGCCTGGATTTATGTCTGGGATTGCCCCGACCCAGGTGCAGGACCTTGCATTTCGCCTTGTTGAACTTTATGAGGTTCACACAGGCCCACCTCACAGGCCTGCCCAGGTCCCTCTGGATGCCATCCCGTCCCTCCAGTGTGTCAGCCACACCCACAGCTTGGTGTCATTGGCAAACTTGCTGAGGGTGTGAGAGATCCCACTGTCCATGTCTCCAACAAAGATGTTGAACAGCACCGGCCCCAATGCCAACCCTTGAGGGACTCCACTCGTCACTGGTTTCCACTCGGACATGGAGCTGTTGACCACAACTCTTTGAGTGTGACCATCCAGCCAGTTCCTTACCCACCGAGTGGTCCATCCATCCAACCCCCATGTTTCCAATTTAGAGACAAGGATGCCATGTGGGACAGTGTCAAACGCCTGGCACAAGTCCAGGCAGATGACATCAGTTGCTTTAGCCTTGTCCACCAACATTGTGACCCCACCATAAAAAGCCACTAGATTGGTCAGGCATGATTTGCCCTTAGGAGCATGCCAAGTGACCAAAGGTACCAAAGAGGAGTTGGCAGCGTGACACAGTCAGGTACAGATAGCGGGGAAAGTGTCTCTGGAACACAAAACACCAGTGGGCAGCAAGTTAAAAGAGAGGGATCACTGGTATCAGCGTCCAGTACGCCCCACTGGGACAGGCGTGCGGTGGAAGGCAGGCAGAGAAAAAGTGGTGGTAGAAAAGAAGGGGATTTGCCTTTATTGGGTACTAGGAAACTACTGAAAGAGGTAATTTATCTGTCTCCTCCACCTAAGCCAAAACTGAAGTAGGTAGTTAGGTAGGCAACTGGGGAAGAAAATGTACACAGGACATTTTAACGTAAAGCTTGAGGGCACCAGCACCCATCGTGCCGATTCCACATCTGAAATAAAAATCTTTCTCCTTACATTACCCTTCTGCTGCACCATTGGTCTGGAAACGTTACCCCAAATCCCAGGCTCCTTGCTTCTCCAGCACCCTAAAGACACCGTTCTGCAAACACAACCTCTGATCCTCTTCCTTCACCTCTTCAAGGATGTGGTTTGGATGAATGAACCCCATTTACTAAATTATTCACACTACTTCGTGTTTTCCTTTCTGATTACTACATATCAACTGCAAGTCTTGTTTCCAGATCATTTAGAAATATGTTCAGCTGAAGTAATCCTCAGATGCCTCCCTGAAATACTCTCCTCATTCCTATCTATACCTGAACTCTGACAGTCAGCTGTGATGTGCCTGATGTGGTTCTATAGAGTTAATTCTAAAAACTGAATTAAAAACCTTGTTTGTTTTACAAACCCACTGTGACTGCTCATTAGGATGAGCTTTTCTTCTTGCAAGAGCATCTTGTACCAGCCTTTTTTATTACTCTGTTCTGGAGAGATAGGAGGAACATCAGCTGTCAGTGCTCACTTCTTCCAAGCATTTTAAAAGTTGGCATTTGCTTTCTTCCAGTGCAGAACCTCATTCACCACCCTGAGATGTAATCACAACTGTCTGTAGTGGAGAAGAGGTCTCTTTGGCCAACTTTCTGGGACTCAGCTTTGGGAAATGTATCATTCCAAAGCATGGAGAATACACGTTGTTAGAAGAAACAATTTGACTGAAACAGTTGGACCATGACTGAAGTTCACCAGACAAGACAGAAAACAGCAAGCTGATCAACCAGGCCGAAGTAAGATCAAAGATAAGAGGTGGTATTTTCTTGGGAGCAATAGTGTTTATGTTAATTTATAATTTTAAAAAATCCCCAGTAAGTTTATGGCTGGCTGTATAACATCATCAACAAATCTGTTAATTGATCCTCTTCCTTTCTGTCTCCTCAAGTCCAGAACAGGTAACTGGCTAATTCGGTGTTATCCTCCCTGAAGAAATACCCAGTGATTTCTGCAGTCAGGTGATACCCTCTATCAGCATTTACACTCAAATCCATCACGGAGCATTTCTGGCTCCCCTCGTGGATGACCTAACCACCTTGCACTGCTGGAAGTTTCCTTTGTTCCTGTTTGTCACACTGGTTTAATTTTTATGACACGTGCAAAATGGTGACGCTAAATCCTGTATCCTCACCTTGTATTATTGATTCAATGCCCTGCAGATGGCTCCAATTAATTGTGTTGGGCTGGGGGGGGGGGAAGGGCCACCTTGTGAGAGCAAAAGCTCCCCTGGCTCCACGGTGGAGACCCCCCAGCCCAGGCTGGGCCAGTGAGCACTGGAGAAATGTCTCTGCAATCCAGACTGGTGAGGGGAAGGACTGTCCTGAAAATAAGTGGGTGGGGTGAACCTGGAGGAGAGACCACTGACCTGAAGAAAAGACCATCAGCCAAAACAAAGGACAGACGGACAGGGAGAGAGAGAGCAAGCTTCATTGCCAAAGGAAAAGACAAAGACCCACACCCAGTTCAACCCCATGGAGTAGGAGAAGGTCAGTGAGGTCCCTGCAGCCCATGGAGATTCAATGGTGGAGCAGAGACCCACGTGTGGGCCATGGAGGACTCCACGCTGGAGCAGAGAAGCTGAGCCTGAGACAAGTGTGAGGGAATTGGGACCCCGAGAGTCACTCGCTGCCAGAGCGGGGGTGGACCCCCAGAGTGGGGGGTGAGTCTGCAGCCCGTGGTGTCCCCATGCCGGAGCCAGGAGCTGAGCCCAAACAGGTCCCTGACTCCATGGGAAGCTGCTTTGGAACATCTTGTTCCTGGACTTCCATGCCAGGAAGAGCAGCAGAGGTGACCTGAGTGAACCCCCATTCCCTGTCCCCTGTGCTCCTGGGGGGGAAGGTAGAGAAATGGGGAGCAAAGTGATTGGAGCCTGGGAAGAAGGGAGGGGTGGGGGAAGGTGTTGTCAGATGTGGGTGTTGTGTCTACTCAGATGATTTGCAAGGAATTAAATTGATTTTTCTTCCCCAGATTGAGTCTGTTTTGCCCGTGACCATCACTGGTGAGTGAGCCCTCCCTGTCCCCATCCTAATCCTGTGTCCCCTTTGTTGTGTCTCCCATCCCACCTCACTGGGTGGGGGAGTGAGTGCAGGACCACATGGTCCCACTGTGGGTCAAACCACCACATTAATCACCAAAAAACTCCCCATGAAACCTCACAGCTCCCTCACTTCTGAGTTACAGGCAGTTCCATTTGTAGGTATCTCCTCCCAAAGAAATTTACTTCACCATACAGAAAGCTCTCACTGCAGTGACACTGTACAGCCAGACACTCACTCCTGGCGTTACTTCCTTCTGTTATGGGGAAAGGTATCTCCACTATAAATTCTTCTTCAGCTTGTCCTGTAAGTATTTTCACACAAACACTTGTTAACAGTGTAAATAAGTTGCCCAAACCTTTACATGTTGAATTTGTATTTTAAATCTTAGCACACAAGTGCTCAGAATCTTCAAGATTTGGGGCTCCCTTTTCTCAAAATAATCACAATTTAAGCTGTTTGATTTTTTTTAAAAAAATAGCTCAGATCAAGCATTGAGCTTGGGAAGATGACTCATCAAAAGTCAAATATCAATGACAGAAAGAGCTTCTAACAGTGTTCACAGAATACAGGAGTTTATCTTTCTCTGTTCTCTAATGAAAGGCTACAATTTAGCCACTGACTGTGCTGCATAGTTCAGCTACAAAGGTGGATCCAAAAAGACTGAAAGTAGACAAGTTTAAGTCTCAGCTATATTTTTTCATCATCCATGAAACACAATTTCATAAGCATAGTTCTGAAACATGTTGGGAAAGTGTTAATCACATGCTTAACCCAGGAAATAGGTACGGCCCAAGGATAAAGCACAGTACACACAACACCCCTAAAATCTATTTATGTGCATGGTAGCTTTAAAAATGTGGTGAAATATCAGGTGCCAGCCCTACATATTAAAACTGCTAAAGCTGATAATTTCAAACAGAACAACTGAGGATTAGCTCTGTGTTGCAAACAACCAAATCTGTCCTTGGTAACAGAAAAAAGCTTCTGTAACACAACCCATGAGACTGAGACTGAGACTTAGCTTCAGCTTTTTACGTTCCATGGTTCATCCTTTAGGTAAATACCATCCAGAAATGAAGCTGTACTATCTCCAGGGTAAATTCAGCAGCTAATACAGGATCCATCAATCAGCAACACTAATTTGAGAGCTGTCTGCTTATGCAACTGAAACAAAGGCACTTTGTAACACAGAGTTAAGTTTCCTGCTGAAAGACCAACAAAAGTAAGAAAGGAGAAACACTGATATGAAATAATCTCCTCCAACTCTCTTCAACAGACACTGCCCCAGCATCTGCAGGGAAGGGGTTCCATGGAAGTCTCTGGTCAGACAGGACAGTCTGTCACACAGAGAAAACTCCAGAGCCACATGATGCTACCTCCAGACAAAACATCCAGGTTCAACTGGGCAAGCTCCCTCAAGTGACAGAAGCCAACGGCCCACAGGCAAACTGAGCAACAGCAAAGGACTCAGCACAAGGGGAGGAAAGAAACCCAAACAAAACAACAAAAACACCCAGACTGCATTAAGACATTGCACTTTATCTGCTCTCCCCACCGCCTCTGTCACTCATTTTCCAGCTAAACTGGTGCTGCCACTGAAGCTGACATGTTCTGCCTATTCCCCTCCCCAGACATTCAGGTTTTCTTTCCTTACTTAGAACAAAATTGTATGGAAAAACCACAGTGGAGGGGACAGCAAAGTGCATCATCACTGTATCATAACCTCTGTAATGCAGAGGGATGTTTTGGATTAATGAACATTGGTCTGTACAAGTATCACCCAAAAAAAGATGAAACAAAGGGAAAAAGCCAAAAATACTCAGTTTCAGAAAAAAAAAATTGTTCTTAACTGCATGTACAACTTCACTGCGAAGGCACATTCCCACCTGAGGGATCCTCTTCCTCTAGAAACACCCAGCTCCTTCCTATCTGAGGATTTCTCACAATGCAATGCCCCTGGGCAGCACAAAGCCAGCTGCTGCTGCAGGACACCCACCTCAAACAAAGGACAGCAAGCCTGGCAATAGGACTGCAAACAGAACAGCCACATGGGTTGTTCTACACTCAGAAGCAACAACCTCTTGCCAGGATTCCACTGGCCCAGGAGCAACACACTGATTCCATTTCCTTATTAGAAAATACATTCCCAAATAAATTCTGTTTCAGCATAAATTTCTGTGTGTCAATATAAATGCAATGGGTGTCACACCATCCTGCCTTTCTCCCAAATAAAGACTAGTTTCATTTGGGTTCTTAGACTTTGTGATCAGAAAGGGTGGTTTTCCAGTCAAATTGCAAGTGTCAAGAAACAGAAGTGCTGCATAATTTGTTCAGGAACACACAGAAAATGCATTTTAACCCACATCCACATCGAGTCCATGGACAGCGATGTTTTCTCAGTGCTGAGTCCATTTAATGCTTTTCAGGTCAATCCCATCCTGCACCATTTCCCAGAGGGGGCTGTAAAGAAAGGAGAAAAATGGCTAAAATGCACAAGACAACATCAACAATAACCAAAGAGACAATTTAATCAACTGCACAGGAAATCAGGAGATACCCATCTACCTGTCTTCTCCTTCTGGCAGCCAGTGAGCTTCAGATGATCAGTCCTCAACCGAGTCCTCAGCCCAAAATACAGGAGGTGAGGGGGCAGGTGCTCCACCTCATTCCCTGCTCCCACTCTGGGCACAAAGTACTTGTGTCTCTTAGAGACTGAGCCCTTGCATTTGACACTGTCCAGATGAGTCAGGAGTCTTTCAGTTTCACCAAAACAACTTATCAGTAGAGAAACTCAGTAGTACCATCTCTGGCTTAGAAATGTCTAGGTACTGCCCTACGTGCCTGTCCTACTCTCATTCTGTCTCTAACAAAGGCAGGATGGGAGAAGGTTTCTTATCAGGTTTGTTTCCTTAAAAATTTGTCACTACTGTTAAGATCCATCCCACTCCATCCCACACAGCTTGCTCACATACAGAGACACCGCCAGATTTTTGAAGCAAACAATTACTTTCAACCATGTCCAACTCTTCAGATGATGATCATACCCAAGAAGTCTTTACATGCAACAGGAAGACAGCTCACCTCATTTCCCTCAGCCTCTTGACATGCTGTATGCACTTCTGCACTGTATAATCTACTTCTTCTTCTGTAGTGAAACGGCCGATGCCAAATCTAAACCAAAAGAAAACCATTAAGGACTAGAATAAGGTGTATATGGAGGGATGGAACAAATCCACCACTCACTTCCAGCAGCAAAGAAAAATATTTGGAAGCATTAGGGAAGACCACGCACCTGATGGATGAGTGAGCCAAGTCTTCGTCTGTTCCGATCGCCCGCAGAACATAGGAGGGCTCTAAGGAAGCTGATGTGCAAGCACTGGGGAAAGGGAAGGCAGGCAAATTTCAGCCTTGTGTTCATGTGCAGATGCTACAAAGCAGTAACACTTCACTAATCTTCTTCAACAACAAAGAGCAGGTCACTTACAGACAATTAATATTACCACAACCTATATCAACTTCCCCAGCCTCTTAAAAACCAGCAGTGAATACAAGCAAGAGTGATATCTCTGCTGCTGAAGAAAATGAAAGGAAGGGGCAGGCATTAGAGGGGAAGGAGGGCAATAAATCAGGAGTATGAAGTAAGAAGGAAGAGCACAGATAACCCAGTAAGAATAAACCCAATGCCAAACAGAAGCAGCGGGACTGCAGCCCAAGAGGCAGCTGAAGTGAGTATCACGAAAAAAAGACAAAGGAGCCAAGAGAGAACTCGCCAGAGAAGGTAACATACCAACAGGAATATTAAAAACCAAAAAAGGCTTCACAAGCTGCTCTCTGGCAGCAGAACAAATCAGTGAAAACCAGTGCACAGAGGAATCCAGACCAAGACGATCTGGTTACAGCTGTCAGGAGAGAGAACGTCCATCTTGAAGCAGTAGGAAAAACCAGGTACGTGTTGTTACTCAACTTCTACAGGTAGCAACATGCAGCACAGAGCTGCACAAACCAGAGCCTCAGAAGAGGCTTTCAAATTACAGAAGTGTTTGGCTTCAGAGAGTCACGTGGAGTGTGAAATCGTGCTGAAGGACAGAAGCTGCTCACATGCTGGCAGCCTTTACAATGAAAGTGTCACTGGCAATTACAAGTCAAGGCTACTCGGATCGCAGGTGACCAGGCTGCAAGGCTGCAGGGAGGAGTTACTAGGTTGTTTTTTTCTGGTTTTGTTTGGGGGTTTTTTAAGTTTTTTTTTGCTTTCCAGATGAGTAAAACTGACCTCCATGTGAGATGTGCCACTTCAGAGAAACACCATCTTAAAATGCAATCAGTGCCAGGCTGACTCATTAACCCAATATACAAACATGGGCACAGAGGAGACCACTCCTTAGTCTGTACCTCCATTAGCAAATGTTATTTTCTCTCCAAAATGCACTGCTAACCCTCCCACACGTTCCACCTACCTTCCTGAAGACAGAGCCACGTCTTTCAGAGCCATCAGAAGACTCTCTCCTTCCACATAGGCAAAAGACAAATTGATGCAGCCTACACACAAATAAATAAAATAGAAAACAAAACAAAACAACAACTTCCATAACTGAAATCCAGAGCAAGTTCTACCCCACAGGCAGTGCTCACACAACAAGTGGCTGAAGGGCGTTACTCAGTCACGCTGTTAACGCCGAGGAGCGAGACAGTTCCCAGGCTCAGGGTTTTGCCAGCGTTACCTGGATAGCGATGCTCTCGATCTCCGTTCATAACCACGTCAGGAACTTCACTCATTATTTTGGTAACCAGCCGTTCTGCCAGCTGTGAGATTCGCTTATGGTCATACTAGCAAAGAAACCAGAAAAGAGACCCAAATAATCACCAGTGTACAGCCTGACCTCCCTCACACTGCTCTGTGTTACCAGCCACGAGCAGACTGAAGTAGCTGGGTTTGGTTAGACTGGAGAAAGAACCCATCTGAAACTTAAAAAGAGACTGGCACTTTGTCTATTCTAGAGATTGTTTTAAGAGAGAATTACCAGTTTGGTCCTAGCTAGCTCAGCCTTCAAAAACATTCCAAACCATTCAGAAAGATCTCTATACACAAGCTGCCAAATTTACTTGCATAAAAGCACCAAGTTCTTTGAGTTTAAAGCCAAGTTGGGTAACGCATAAGGTGATGCATTTTGCAACACAAGAAAGGGCACCCATTACAGTGAGTGCCCTTATTGCCCTGGGAGCTCTCAGGCTCTACTACATAAAGACACTGACTGGCAAATTACCGTGCACTCAGCTTCCACAACACGTAACCCACCCAAGGAGAACTGTCCACGCAGTGTCCCGTTCTAGACCAGAAAACCGAGGTCACTTACACTCCAAAAGCAGAAAGGTGTGGGATGGGCTCTGGTGCACAGAAAGGGCCAGATGCACACAAGCAATTCATGCTTGTTTGCACACTTGAAAAAGCTTTAGGAGAAAACAAGGCTATCTCAAATATTTGGTTTAGAAACACCCAAACTCGCCCAGGCAAGGAAGAGAATCCCGATCCGAGGCTCGTGCAGAACTCAGGCTCTGCAGGCTCTCCAGCCTCTAACCAGGCTTCCACAACCACCCAGCTCCCATGGCAGACCTCTGCCTGTCTCCCAGGAAGACACTCGATGCTACATGTACCACCCACTGCCTTACACATCCCACTGGCACTGCATTAAAGGATTTTTACATTCCAGCTACAAGGAGTGCACTGGTGCCCACAGACAGAGCAGCACACAGAGGCTTAGACACTGCACCTAGCAAATAAACGCTACTGCCCAAGCTAGGGAGAAAAAGAAGTTCTTAGTTGCAAAGCTGCAGTAAACTTGAACTTCTATACATTTAACAGGTATGTTGATGTTGTTTTGCTTTGGGTTTTTTTTCAATATACATTACATAAACATGATTTTTTCCATTTCAGAGATGCTGCTGATACATGTCTGCAGAATGGAGAGAGGAGTACACTCAAAGCTGCATTTCACCACAACTGTCAACTGTAAACCTGTTGTAGGAAATCATGATTCAAACCACTTCAAGAAGAAAGAAACTTAAGAGAGCTCGAAATCACTTCCAATTACCCAAAAACATCCTTGAAGATCTCAAAACATTTACTTAATGTTACAACACGAGAATCAAATTTAGTTCAGGCATGTGGGCACAAAAAGACCTAAGGAATGGAAGATCAAATCGGCCCTGTTATATTGCTTTCTGGAATCCAGGACAAATATCTTCTCTCACATACCTCCATCTCTTGCTGAGCCACTTCACACGCTGCTCCCAGGCCCACTGCCAGAGGAGTGGGCACAGTCCCAGACCGCAGCCCTCTCTCCTGGCCTCCCCCACTCTGCAGGGGCTCCAGCCTGACGCGTGGTCTGCGGCGAACATAGATAGCACCAACCCCTTGAAAACAGGAAAACTCTTTTAGCACATACCCACAGTTCTGAAGGTACAAAAAGGGACTCCAAGGTTTAGAAACATTCCTTATTTCCACAGCAAACACATATCTGGACACCTCACTGGAGATAAATCAGTGAACACATACAGAAGCACAGTATTTTCTAGGAAATGGTGTTTGTTCCCACAGTTCATGTCCCTCTTCATTCAAGCTCCCAGAGCTTCAGCCATGGGAGGAGCCCAGTGTCTCCCACCGTGCTTCAGCCACCTAAGGGCTCAGGACTTCCCCTACTTCTCACAATTCCTGTGCACAGTTGAATTTCATTTATTGCTTTGCACTGAAGTTTTCATGTGCAGATATTTCATTCATTGATGTTCCCTTACTGACTTCCAACTGAAAGCTCTAGCAGAACTCCCTTCCCTGCATTACCAGGCCAGCACCAGTCCCAGGAGTCCTCTGCCTTTCTTCTCCTTAGGGAGACTCAGCAGTGGCACCAGTTTCCACAAGGCAGGTTAGATGAGCCAGTTTGGACAGCCAGCCAATTTCACTCCCTAGTCTCCTCACCTAGAAACTTGATTCCATGTCTCCCTGTGCCTTGGCATACCTAACAAGTGACTGTCACCACAGAACGGTTGCAACTTCTGGTCATAATAAGTTGTGAAAATTTTTCTCTGTCACCTGCCCAGAGTTGTTGGTTGAAAACTTAGTCCTCATGCAGGGATGTGTCTTCAGCTCTCAGGGGAGCTCATACAGAAGAAGACATTGAAAAAACATTAATTTTGCCTTTTGTTTCTGATAGCATGAAGGACACAGCAAACACCATTTCTGTCCTTCTGCATTCAGGGTTACAAACTCAATGGATTGTGACAGTGAGAATACCTCAACTTCTACTCTTTGGGAGTCAACTAGAAAATCCATAGCCAGATTTTAAACCCCATGCTGCAAAGAAGATGCACAAATGGGGCTGGCAGGAAAAAGCCACTGGAAGTAAAAGACAACCAAAATTACTAAGAATTTAAACTTTCTAGTTACCTTTTGATCTCCTTGTTGCAAGTTACACTTGGGTCTAAACTTTGCCCTATAACCCAATGATTTAATTTCAACCACTTCTGCATCACTGTTGCTTCACACCAAGCAAATGACTCCTGAAAAAAGCCACTCCTCTTACTGCTGTCACCATTATGTTTTCTTCCTTCGGTGAAGCCACCTCACAACCCATCAGCATTGAAGATCCACTTTCCACAGCTCTAAATCCAACAGGAGCAACTGAACCACTCCAAAGTCAGTCCAACACCAGTCTCAGAATAGTTCTCTACAGTTTAAGTAACAGTCACTCTGACAGGCAGGTTTAACTTCGTACCTTGTGCAGTTACATTAAGGTAGGCATGGAAACAACAATTCACTTCAGTAAGTACCTTTGGGCCCATAAATTTTATGGCCACTGATGCTCATTAGATCAATTTTCATGTCATTGACATCCATAGGAATTTTGCCAATTGCTTGTGCAGCATCTGTGTGGAAGAAAACCTTATGTGCACGGCAGATCTCACCTGTAATAAAAGCACAAAAGTATAAAAAACCCACATTATCTCAGCTAATTGTTATGATTCCAATGATCCCAACAATTAGTCTAAAGCATTAGTTTATAACAGGGACCAGTTCTGAGGAGACAAAGGAAGAAATGTGCTGTCACGTTTCTTCAAGTGTCTAACGCTGAGTAGGAGCGATTCTAAGTGACGTGCAGCTGGGCACGGGTTTAGGCAGGTCAGCAGGTAAAGGTGACAGTGAATTTCTGCAGTTGAGAAGTTAAAAAGTCTTCTGCTGTTAAGAAGTGAGATTGTTTTCAAACCCACACCTACCAAGTTTAACCAAATGGCTGCACAGGACACCTAAGTTTCCCCACAGGGACGACTCCACAGCTGAAATTATTTTTTCTTGATTCTTTTTCTTCTCACCCCCAGCCCAGTACAAGCCAGTCTCTCGTTTAAGTTTATACTTGCCAAGTATTTTTATGTCATTTCATCTGCTTTCCAAGTTTTGCAGTACACAGCTTCAAAAATGCTCTCAGAATTGTGACTAGTCCTCACACACACTGATCACTCTCACCTCACTCTCAAGCCTGTCATCAATGCTTTTGTATCCACAGCTAAAATACACTAAGGAACAAAATAATGTAATGTTCATGGGCAGTGAACTTAAAATACTGTTTCTGTCATCAAAAAACTCACAACTCATCTTCCACAGAATCCATACCCCGCACAGCAGCATCCCAGACCTCTCCTTTGCACGAGTTCAGCGTTACCTCTCACAGGAAGAGTTGTGCTCCTGTGGTCCAGCAAGAACTGCCCCACAGGTCTCACACTAACAGGGCCTCAGGTCAACTCTGCCAGGCCCCAGTCCTGGCCTACCAGACCTGTTATCAAGGTGTTATGAGAACTTACTGCAGGAACCAGAGCTTGGTACCAGGTCTCTCTGGCATTTCACTGTGAGACAACAGTAACAGCCTTGACAGCATCAGCACAGGAGGAAAATGGAGACCTCAGGCCTATAAGCAACTCATTGATGGTCAATTACTTGTCAATGAAGAAATATAACCTTGAAGAGCCTTGGGGAAGATGTTGCTTTGAGCCTAATAAAGAAAAACTACCAAAGCAGCAGCTAAGCAAGAGGAAAATCAGCTGCACAAGAGGGTAAGATGCCTGCCACAGCCTGGGAAAACAATACTCTTCAGAGCCACAGAATATAAACTCCAGGGTGGGGGCCAAAGCCTAAAAACTGTCTAAAAACTCAAAGATCTTACAAAGGGACATCCTGAACACGGAGGAGGTGGGGGTGCTCTGTCACTGCCATGGCAAACGTTATCAAGGAATCACCATGGGATCCAGGGAGCTGCATCTGCCACCCCCTCACCCCGCCTGCTACAACCACCCTGGCTCTCCAGCTCTCTCCACCTCTTTGTCAGATCACTTTGGGGGCCCTGTCTCTCCACCTGCCTGCTCAGAGCCTGGCTCACTCCCTTCTTGCCACCCGTTCCAGAAACTTGGCTCTTAAGTGCCCTTTTGACCCCCAAATCGAGTGTTCATGACCATGTAGGGCAATACTGGTGGGGAGGGGTGTCCAAAGGTAGCTCTCACCATCCCCTCCTGCCCCAAATTCTGCACATTTCTCCTCTTAAACACCCCAAGTGCTCAATAAACCATTACAGTAGGTAAACTCATTTTGACCAATTATTCTCTGCAACTTCTTCATCCATCATACAATTCAGAATGAAACTAGAAACACCGCAGCTGATCTGTACCACTAGGCTCAAACTGCTGCAATACTCACTGTAAAAGCACTGAATCTCATCCTTATTTCCCTTTTAAAATAAGTTATTTGGGGCTGCATTATTATTTATTCCTTAACTATACTGAATCTCACATTCTGCACCAGTAGCACCTGGCTATGGAAACACTAATTAACATGAACCGAGCGACGCTGGCCGGCCCCGGGCGCCGGGTACTCACCGATGTCATGAATCGGCTGCTTGACTCCTATTTCATTATTCACAGTCATCACAGAAACCAAACTTGTATCTGGCTGGAACGCAGCCTCCAGCTCCTGGGGAAGCATTCAGACAGACAGAAGTTGTGACTAGCAGCAGAAGGAACATTCCTGTGCACACCCTCAACCTGACAGCAAATCCCAACCACCAGCCCCCAGCCAGCGCGTTACCAACAAAGCCCCTGGGTTCTGACAGTCCTGAGCACGAGAGCACTGATCCATGTGGACACAGAACCCCTGCAGGAAGAGGAGCCTGATCAGTGGCACTTCTGCATATCCTCACCCTGGTATGCATCGTGCCAGCTGACCTGACTAAATCAAGTCAGAACAGGCTTTTCCTGTGTCTCACACATACCTCTGAAGTACTTTCTTTAATGAATTAACCACCCACAAAACAGCTCAAGTGCTGTCCAGCAAAGTGAGGTTGGCTGAAAAGGGGCTGCACTGTATCACAGAATCACAGCATGGTGGGGTTGGAAGGGAGCTCAGGAGATCATCCAGTCCAACCCCCCTGCCAGAGCAGGTTCCCTACACCAGGTTGCACAGGAAAGTGTCCAGGTGGGTTTGGACATCTCCAGAGATGGAGACTCCACACCCTCTCTGGGCAGCCTGGCCCAGGGCTCTGGCACCCTCGCAGGAAATAAGTTTTTCCTTAAGTTTGTTTGGGACTTCTGGTGTCCCAGTTTGTGCCCATTGCCCCTTGTCCTGTCATTGGGCACCACTGAGAAGAGCCCGGCCCCACCCATTTGGCCCCCACATTTCAGATATTTATAGACATTGATCAGGTCCCCTCTCAGGCTGCTCTTCTCCAGGCTGAGCAGTCCCAGCTCTCTCAGCCTCTCCTCATAAGTCAGATGCTCCAGGCCCCTGGAGCCTCAGCATCTTTGTGGCCTCTGCTGGACTCTCTCCAGAAGATCCCTGTCCCTCTTGAACTGAGGAGCCCAGAACTGGACACACTACTCCAGCTGTGGCCTCACCAGGGCAGAGTAGAGGGGGAGGAGAACCTCCCTTGAGCTGTTTATACAAGAAAGCATCACACAAAGGAGTCTGCCAGCAACGTTCTCAGAGAACACGGCTGACACTTCTGCACCTGCAGGGCTCACCCCTCTATTCCACCACACACACACAGCATCTCTCCAAGCCAGATGACAGGGCCAGAAACACAACTGGTGCTATCCTGTGTTACAGGACACACAAGGATGAAACAAGCAGATATAACTCTCGGGGGGTTCTCAGGGGCCAGTTCACGGACAGCAATGGGACCGCAGCACTGTCACCACTGCGCCTGACGCTCGAGCAGCTCAGGTCAGGGCACTTCACCACTAACTCCTGTATCTAATTCATCTCCACCCCAGTCAGGTACTGGGCTCTCCAGAGCAACAGCTCCACCTGCACAGGTGTGAGTGACAGCAGGTGAACAGTGGGATGAGACATGAGGAAAAAGTCTAAAGCACCAGACAACAGGAAATCCTTCTCCAGCCACGGAGAAGCCGATCTGACTGTGACTCTCATTCTACCTTGTGATACTTATCATCCTTTCCCCTTTATCCTCAGGAAGACACAAGGTTCTCTTGAGCATCGATTTGAAGCAAAAAGCTCTTCTGTTTTCACTTTCTTTCTTAGTGAACACCCTACCTTCAGATCCACGAGCCCGTTTTTTTTAACGGGCAGATACGTGACTCGAAAGCCTTCTGTCTCCAGGGAGCGGCAGGAGTCCAGCACGCACTTGTGCTCCGTCTGTGTGGTAATGACGTGCTTTTTCCTGGATTTATAGAACCTTGCAACACCCTGTGAACAAAAAATTTGCTGTTAGACCACCGAAGAAAGCAAGATTTACACAGAATGATCAGAAACAAGAAGTTATTATTTAGATATCAGTCGTTTGGATCTTCCCTGTTGGCCCCAAAGTCACGGATCCAAAAGGCAGACACATGTAATTCACACCACGTATTTCCACCAGCACTCATTTTTCAAAGCATCTCACTTTTCATAAAGCCTGTGAAAATGGTCACTGATACAAGTTCTCAGCACTGTTAACAGGAATATTTTTTTAAAACATTTGCAATGGAGTCACACAAAATGAGAGGTCTGAACAACCACACACTAAAGGTTCAAACACCACCTGGTCTGAGAAGAAAGTTTGTGATCAGTGTCTCTGCTGTATTTCATGACAAAGATTTTAATTATGGAAGCAGAAGGATTGCATTTGGTGCATGTAAGACAGACAGTGAGTATTACACCCTGTCCTCAAAACCACCTCCTGGGTACCAAAACATCCCAGGTTTCACCCAGGTATGTAGCAGAATATCACAAGGAGTAAACCCAGGAATAAAAATATTTGCTAACTAGGCCAAAATATTAACATTTAAACTGGTGAAAGATGCATACAGTTCTTAAGAGCACAATTTTAACATGCTAAATAACTATAAACCTTTTACCTTAATTGCCATATTATTTGATTCTGTTGCACCGCTGGTAAATATAATTTCCCTGGAATCAGCTCCTATCAAATCTGCAACTTGCTGTTTAAAAAGAAATATAAATTTTATTTGTTAGGATAAAATGCAATGAATTCACCATAGCAAAATACATGGAAAATGTTTTCAAGCCTACCCCCCTGAGCCCCAAAGGATCACACCAAAGTCATGCTACAGGTGCAAGAGTCTAAACACCGGCATCAGTACAAAAGACACGAGGAGCCCACAGTCATTACACAGGGCAGGGGCGTTGCCCATTAGCCTGTCAGCAAAGAACATAAAAGTCAGCAGACAAACCCAGTTGTCCTGGTTTTGCTAGGATAAAGTTAATTCCTTAATTAGTAGCCAGAATAGCTGTATTTTAGTTTCAGGGTTTCAGTTCAGATTTGTTATGAGAAGAACGTTGATAACAGTGCTGGTGTGAGGAGTTGCTGCTGGAGCCCAAGGCCGCGGTGTTTGGCTGCTTCACAGCTGCATCAGGACTGGGAGGGAGAAGCGCAGTGAATAGCAAACCCCAAACTGGCATTGGGATGTGCCAGGGAGATATTCCAGATCATGTCACATCATGTCAGTGCATTAACCAGGGCTGACCAGAAAACAGGGGCATTCTCTCGGGGATCTCTCAGGCTCACTCTTTGTGGTTTCAGTTTCAGGACTGTCTCTGCTCCGGGATAGCTGGCACAGGCTGGGTGTGTGCAATTGCACTGGGCATCACTCAATTGTATATTCTGTTATTACCATTATTATTTTATTTCAATTAGTAAATTGGTTTTATCTCAAGCCATGAGTCTCCTTCCAGTTCTCTCCCCTACTCCCTGGGCTGGAGGGTGGGTAGAGTGCGAGAGCGACTGTGTTTGGCTGCAGCCGAAGGAGTGAAACCAGCACACCAGTGCACGTTACTTAAAAAAAACAAATTACAAAGACCCATACCTAAGATGAGGAGAATGATAAAATATGAAGTTACTCCAATTAATATAGCAGCACACTTGTGACTTCAGGAAACCAAAAATCCGGAGGCACCAACTGTGACTCTCTCAGTTGCTCTCATCTCACTATTTTTTTAATTGCAATAAAACTGCTTTTAGCTGAGCAGCTGAGCAAAGAGGAAGCTGCTAAATCCAGCGCAGAGAGAACCAACTACACCAGTTTTATCACAGAATCACCACAGAATCATAGAATAGTTTGGGCTGGAAGGGACCTTAAAGCTCATCCAGTGCCAACCCCCCTGCCAGCAGCAGGGACACCTTCCACTAGACCAGGTTGCTCAAAGCCTCATCCAACCTGGCCCAGAACACTTCCAGGGAGGAGCAGCCACAGCTTCTCTGGGCAACCTGGGCCAGGGTCTCACCACCCTCACACCAAAGAATTTCTTCCTAATATCCGATCTAAACCTCCCCTCTTTCAGCTTAAAGCCATTTCCCCTTGTTCTGTTATTAACTGCCCTTATGAAAAGTCCCTCCCCAGCCTTCCTGGAGCCCCTTCAGGTACTGGGAGGCCGCTACAAGGTCTCCCTGGAGCCTTCTCTTCTCCAGGATGAACAGCCCCAACTCTCCCAGCCTGTCCTCACAGCAGAGCTGCTCCAGCCCTGGCATCATCCTCGTGGCCTCCTCTGGACTCGTTCTAATCATTGCTTTTGATTTTCTTTCGACACTGAATTTCCCCACCAGCAGGAAAACCACGACTGTGGGGAGCGGAGGACTCACCCGCCTCGCCTTCTCCATGGCAGCCTCGCTCTCCCAGCCGTAGGCGTGGGTGCGGGAGTGGGGGTTGCCGTAGTAGGCTGTCAGGTACGGGAGCATGCTGTCCAGCACTCTGGGGTCCTGCAGACACAAACCACCAGCCTTAGAAACAGAGAAGGAGAAACAGCTCTGTCCTGTGCACACAGGCACAGCTTCCCTCTGCCCGGGAGCAGCAGCACTTCTGCTGCAGTGACTGCTTCAGCTCAGGCTGGACCTGGGAAACGTGAGGTTACTGCACATTATACACAACAAATCCGAGCACCCAGCAACTCTGTTCTGTGCCCTCACACGTAACCTCGAGCTGCACGGAGGCCACACAACAGACCGGGATTTTCTGAGCAGAACAAATCCAAGGTCTTAAAAAGCCAGGAAAAAAATATACAGCAGTTTGGTAAAACCAACTCCTCGCTGCCCCTCGCAGCAGCCCCCAGCCCGGGGGTGTCGGTGGGAGCTCCGGGCCGGCTCTGCCGCTGCTCCCCCCGCAGGGCTCCTGCGGAGGCACCGAGGCTCGGCCCACCCCGGGCTGCGGCGGGAGCCGATGGGACCCTTCAAAAGCCTTTCGGCGGGTGCCCGGGACTCCCCGGTGCAGGAGACAAAAGCGTCTGTCGCGAGAGGTGACGATACACGACCCACAGCCACCCGGGAGCGCAGGGACAGCCCGACACCGCGGAGGAACGCGAGCGCTCCCGGTAAAGCACAGAACCGACGGCTCTCCCCGCCCCTTCCCCGGGGCCGCCTGTTCTCTGGGGAGAGCCTGCGGGGCCGGGGCGGCTGCGGGAGCTCGGGCGGCTGCGGCCGGCGACAGAGCGGGGGCAGCGCCGGCGGGGCCCGGCCCTTACCAGCGGGGTGGTGGCCTGGACGTCCATGTACAGCGGCCGCGGGGCGCCGGCTCCATCGGCACTTCGCCCTGAGGGGAGAGAGCGGGGGGGGAACGAGCCGCCGTCAGGCGCCCGCACTCCGCCGGCCGGGGCCGCCCGCGCCTCGGGCTCCGCCGCCGCCGCTGCCTCCCCCGGCCCAGGCAGCGGCTCTGCCCGCACCGCGGCCTCACCTGGTCCCGGTGCCGGTCCCGGAGCGGCTGCCGAGAGCCGCCGGGCGGGGGGGAGCCCCCCGAGGGCCGCCAGCCGCCGCCACAGCAGCATGTCCGCGGCGCGGGGCGGGGCAGCTGCCCGCCGCTTCCGGTGACGACGCGGCGCGCGCCGGAAGCGGAGGCCGGAGCGGGCAGCGGCGGAGGGCGCGGGGCGGAGAGGTGCGGGCGGGACTGGGGCTCGGGGGCGGCCGGGCCGGGGCAGCCGTGGGGTGAAGCGGGAGCCGAGGGCCCTGGGGCGCCGAGTGAGAGGCCTTGCGGCGGGCGGAGGCCGGGGGAGCCGCCGGGGCGGTCTGCGGAGCGAGGCCCCGCCTCGGCCTGGGGCTCCCGCAGGGCGGGCTGGGCTGGGCCGGCCGCCCCGCTCCTCTGTCGCCGGGGCCGGTGGCAGCTGAGGAGGACGGACCCGGCCCGCTTTGCTGTGCGCTGCTCGGGGGAGCCGAGGGGCGCGGAACGACGCCCTGGAACAGCTCCCGGGGGCGGGGCGGTGCTGGCAGGGGGTTCCCGAGGCACGGACGTTCCTTCCCTGTCCTTTCCTACGCAGCAGGCGAGGAAACCAGTCCGAGAGCCCGCAGAGCCTCCGGCGCTGCCCTGAGGAGCGGCTCGCCCCGTGCGGCCCCGCTCGCCAGCCCGCTTTGGTTATAGCAGTGTCAGACACAGCAGCGAATCCGTGCGGGGTTTGTTTTCTTTTGCAGATGCCGGTGACCGTGGGCCCGTACGGGCAGTCGCAGCCCAGCTGCTTTGACAGAGTGAAGATGGGTTTCATGATGGGCTTTGCGGTGGGCATGGCCGCAGGAGCGCTGTTCGGCACGTTTTCCTGCCTCAGGTACGCTGAGGAATCGGCCTCTGTGCACAGGTCATGACAGCAACAGCCAGAGAGAAATGCTCCTGCCTCGGGCTTGGGCAGGGAGGTGACGGGGCTGGTCCTGCATCCTCACGCAGCTGAAGCTTTGCCGGCTCTGAATCAGCCGCAGTTTGTGAGCCTGCTGTCAGCCCGGGCCTCTAATGGGAAAGCCTGGCGATGGCATCGCCGCTGGGCCAGCTGCCTACAGGGAGGACGCAGTTTCACAGACCTCTTCCTGCCATTCCCGAGGGAGGTTGTGTTGGGAAGCTGAGGCTGTGGAGGATCAGCTCCGGGGGGAGCAGGATGACTTGTCTGTGCAGATGCACGTGCAGCCCTCTCCTTGCTCTGAAGCTGCCCGAGGTTCTCTGCAGGCTCTCGGGTACCTGCGTGGTGGGTGATTTGGGTGGCCCATGCCCCTGCACAGGTGCAATTACTGTCCTGATCCTGAGGCTTAATTACGAGAGTGTAGGCAGAGCTGTGGCTGCTGCCGGCACAACCCCACTGTCCCCCGGTGCTCCCTGGCACGGCCAGCACAGAAACAGCGCTCGCTGCTCCAGGCCAGCTCTGGCGCCGGCGCTGACTGGTGCTGCCACACATCATCCTGTACAAGGAATTACTGAAATAAGCTCTCTCATATGTTCCAGAACACTTTCTGCTTGAGGTTTTTTAATCTGTGATTAAACGTGGGCAGTGGTTTGGCAGTGAGCCTGAAGGGAGGCAAAGGCACAAAGTCTCATCTGATAAGAGTTTAAAAAGTCTTCTGATGTCTGGGATTCTGGAGGGGATTTGTCAGCGGTACAGTGCTGGCAGAAAACACAGAGTTAGCGTATTTAGAAGCAGCGCCAGTGGTTCTGTTGTGCTTGAACGACACGGCCACGTTACTGCTGCTGTGCCATTTCTGGGGGGAAATCTCCGTGCTTTAAAAATCAAGTGCGTGGAATTCCTTAGACCCTACGGTCACTGCAGTGCTTAAAAGCCAAATATTATGAGGACAATTCTTTTTTGTTTGGTCTGACCTCAGGTGAATGGGAACTGGAGAACAGAAATGCCTCTGGCCACTTCTAGGCCTTTTGAGTTGTTCTTGTATTAAAAACATGGTATCAGTGCTAAATAGGAAGTTAGTTTACAGGAGGGTTTTAAGTTGGTGGTATTTAAAACAACGCCCCTGCAGCCAGACAGCGTTGTAATACAACAGCTCAGACCCTTTTTACTCTCTCATCAAGAGAGCAAAAGGGTTTTTTTCCCCAAATTAAGGGTATTTGGGGTGCTAGCAGGTAAAGCTGTTCCTGCTGGTGGTGTGGCGGGACACAGCATCAGCTGGTGCTGCTGCAGGAAAAAATCCACGTGGGCCACTGGTGGGGGTCACTCAGGTGCCCCAAAGAGAACAGCTCCATTTTTATTTTATGAGCTCAGGCACGGGGCACGGCCGCCCGACTCCTTGCAGAGGCAGGAGGTGCCACTTCAAATTCAGACCACAGAGGAGGCGCTGGATTTGGGTGCTCAGGCAGCCGGTAGCTGGCTGTATCAAATGTTTTCTGCTGCATGTACCTGTCAGGCTGCAGTTTTTATATAATTCCTGTGTTCTTCTTTATTTCAGGATCGGCATGAGAGGACGAGAGCTGGTGGGGGGAGTTGGCAAAACGATGATGCAGAGTGGTGGGACGTTTGGGACGTTCATGGCCATTGGTATGGGAATCCGCTGCTAACCTGGAGCATGGCTGTACCCTGGAGTGCCCCTGTCCCCCTCCCTCTGTACCCCAATAAAAACTTTAGATACCTGAAGTGAGAGCTCTTCATGAAGTGGTGAAGCACCATCCTCCTTGCTCTGCTGATTGTGAACATGCTTTTTACCAAACTTCTCCTTTCCTCCCACCCCTTACTCCCATGACAATGGCAATTAATAATCCTTTGTACTACGCTGAAGTTCCTGTTTCACAGGCAGAAGTGCAGTGCACACATTCTTCCCCGTGGGACCTGGGCAGCTCACAGTTCCCATGTGTTGATGGGGAGCTCCTCCACTGCGTTTGTGCGTTCCTGAGTCTGGGAGAGTCACTCTGTGGCTAATTGACATCAACTATCAAATTTCTCTCCTCTTGCAAAAATAGGTGGGTTGAAGCTGGCCTTGTTTCTGAGTTCCAGGTAATATGGGGCCAACACCCTCACAGAGAGCAAGGGACCCCAGAAGGAGTTAGGCAAGTCCTTTGAGAGCACCTGAGGCACCTTCTTCCAGCCATCCCGGCAGCACAGGGCCGTTACCGGGACAGCCATCCCACTGGAGCTGGGAATGGCTCAACTGCTGGAGAATGGAAAACTGCTCCTGTCACAGGACAGCTGAAGGGATCTTGTGCTGAGCCACAAGGATGGCTTTGCCACCAGGTGTGGAAGATGCAACCTCCTTGTCAGGCCTCGAGTGACGCCAGCGCTACCAGCACAGAGCGTGACTGCGCTGCCTGTCCCTGCGCTGCCTGTCCCAGCTCCGCAGGGCGCCGTGTCCCTGCCGCGGGGTGGCTCTGCGTGGGGTGCACCCTTCCAGAGAAGGGAAGGGCAGGAGCAGTGGCTGCAGCTGCCTCCAGCGATAGGAACCTCTGGCTTTTTTCATTCCCTCGGCCAGGGAAGGAGCTGTGGTAAAAGTCTTTTCCTACAGTCTGCCCTAAGGGGTGCACAAGGTGCTCCACGCTTCCCAGGGAGAACGGGGGATTCCTCCCCACCCTTCACCAGCCACTGCACCGCTACCTACAGCTGAATGACAAAGTGGTTGTGGTTTTGAAACAAGGCTTCTCTCTGCTCCTCTGTTTCTGTTGAAGGACAGGTTAGCAGCAGCAGAACCTGAACCAGCAGCTCTCCAGCCCTTAGTATAAGTGCTGTTTCCTCAGGTTTTAAGGGAGAAACACAGATTTGCCACTAAACCCCTGCTCTGGCTGCTGTCATGCAGCTCAGTAACCTCAGAAATCACCAACACCAACCAAGTCCACCAACAGCTGCTGTGGAGCAGCTCAGATCTTACTCCAGCAGGCACTGGCAATTAAAAAAAAAATAAGGTCAGGCAAATCCAGAGCAGCTTTGCTTGGGTTTCATCAGCTGTGCCACGTAAGTCAGACACTCTCCTGCAGTATGGTCCTGGCTCCTCCCCACAGCTGCCCGTGTACTGCCTCTGCTTGCCCAGTCCCATTTCCTCCCCTGGCTCCCTCCTGGATTGCTGAGGACAGTCACTGCAGCTCAGCCACAGCCACACACACCCTGAGCAGCAGCTCTGGAGAAGCTGGAGACCCCTCACCACCACATCCTGTCTCAGAGCACCCACAGCATCCCTGCCCAGCCCCTTCTCACCCACCCTGGCAGCACGAGCTCTCCACACCTTTGTCAAACAGCTTTTGTCACCAGTGGTTAAAAATGACCCCGAGGTGGGGAAGGTACTGAGAGGACAGGCTTCCCTAGAGACACCAGACTAAAAACCAACATAAACAACTCCTACACCTCACAATTCACAACCATTTGTGAAGGACAACAGCAGATGTGGGGACAGGGGAAGTTCTCTCTGGACTGGACCTGCAGCTGGGCTGAAAGGGCAGGAGCTGAGCCCTGCCCGGGCAGCGAGAAACCCCCCGGCCCTTGACAGCCCCGGCTGCAGCACAGGGAAGGCCAAACAGCAGGAACCAGCTCCTGCACTCCCTCCTGGGGGAGTGGAATTCCAAACATCCACCCTTCAAAGCTTCAGCACACACTGCTTCAGCCAACAGGAGAGCAGAGAAAGCAAGCTTCATGAAGGCCTTTTTAAGAGAATTTTATTTGAGTGGTTCTTACAAAGATTGTTGCAATATGAAAGTCTTTGATAGAAATATCAAGCTGTCTTGTCAAACACACTGAAGTAACCCAAAAATATATTTCAGAGCTCACAGAGCTTAAAAAGAGCAAAGATTATATGCAACCAGAACAAAACACGTTTCTGTATTTCCTACCCATTTTCAGACTCGGCTGAAATCCTTCAACTGTGCCACACTGCATACATAGAAACTGATCTGGAAATGCAGAGATCGTTTTGTTTGGAAACTTAGACACACCTCACACAGTATTTACAAAGAAACTTTTACAGATACATTAATCAAAAGTTACCATCAAGAAATAAAACCCTTCAGTCCTCCTATTCTTACCAATTTTTCAGCACAAAGCAAGCTGAGTGTCTGTCCAGAGTCAGCTTTCAGTAGCCTTTTGAGTTTTCCATTTATACAAAACACTAAATATGTCCCTTCATAAAGTCTATCTCCGATATCAACCCTTAGCAGATCACCTACATTTAGTGAAATGTAAAATGTAATTGCTGCATTAAAAGAAAGGCTTGTGAAACATTAAAAATGTCATTATGTCCCATCTGCCTTTTACAGAGAACTTGTTTTCTATGAGCTACATCTCAGTTCCTACAGATCACCTTAGTAAATGTACAAGAATTACAAGGCAGAACAAGTCAACAGCTTTGTATACAGTGGAAATGCTAGTTAGGGAGAATGAACACACTGCATTTCTGCTTACTTCATTTTATTTTTAAAGGTAGCAGGAAGTGTACACAAAATGACATTAAATCCTTTCCTTTAGTTTTATCTAAATAAAAGATAACTCAATCTTCCTCCAAAAAATAACTATGTACAAAACTGACTAAATCCATCTTCATCGTCGAACGGGAACCAGTAGTTGGGTTGCAGTCATGGAATCAGGGAAAAGGCTGTGGTATGTTGGGAGAGGTACATAGGCTGCTGTAATCATTTTACCTAATCAAAGATTTAAAAAAATATAAATTAAAAAACCACAAACAGGATTGGTGTAATTAATGACTAAATAATGTCTGTACCCGAAATCCACTCACCTGCAAACCACCTCCCATGCAATGCATTCACAGCCGCAATGGCAGCAGCAATTGAAGGACATTTGACATACACGTTGCCCTGTAATACACAAGGGTTACACGTGAGAGCAGGCACTGCCCACACCGCTGCCGTGGCCCGGCCCTGACTGGGACAGACCCGCGGGGACAGCCCGACCCGCCTGGCCCTGACGGGGACAGACCCGCCCGGCCCTGACAGGGACAGACAGACCCGGCCGCCCCCGCTGGCACCAAGCAGTGAGCAGGGGAGATGCAGGGGAGATGCAGCAGCGGGCAGCGCAGCATCACCCATCGGGGCCGGTTATCTCGGCATGGAACTTCCCTAAACAAGATTTTGCAGAACAGACCAAGCATGAGCTTGGCCTGAAATCAACAAGGAATGGATTTGCTCCCTGCCTTGTGGTGACTCTTCAGAGAGAGCATCCAATGGCTCCTGACTACAAACCACAGGCACAGCAGAGAAGCACGAGGAGTCCGGCTGCCTCTGCTGCGGGCTCTGCCCATCAAGCTCTGCAGATCACCGATTTTGACCACAAGTGCTTAACTGGACATGCAAGCTCACAGTCTGGGCTTGAAGGGGATGAAGCACTCTCCGTCCCCGGGGCAGGAAGGATGGACAGCACTTTAGGGAAGGCTGGCACTGTAAAAATTCTCCTCCATGAACTTCAGCCTCTCTCCATCTTTACTTAACACAGACCGAGACTCAAGGGAAAAAGCCCATCGCAGCAGGGCCAGGAGAGCCCAGGATGGGATCTAATGTGAGTGACACTGATCCTTCAACTCTGCCAGACCTCCTGGAAGTTTTCCACCTGCCAATTAAGCACTAATCCAGCCCAGAGTACTGCAACATTCACATGCAGCAGCTGCAAGACATACAGATGCCCACAGTAACGTTTGCACATTTTTCTGGTTGTCTGCTTAAAACCAGAACACTCCCAGTAATTCCTGAACCAGATCAGATTCTAGCTGAAACATTTAACAGGAAAAGATTATATTAAGAAACAGAGTGCAGTCTTCCCTTTAGCAGCCTTTGCCAGCCTGTACTAACTCTTCCCACTGTGAACTAATTCCTTCTCAGCATGGAAACTGGAGATTGGGGCTGATGTTTAAGGCACTAAGCAATTAACACACAGTTCTGTTCTCAGCCTCCCCTGGCAAAGGCACCCAAGCTGCTTAAATCTTGAAATGAGATGCAGCAACATGAAGCTTTAGTTTCCTTCACACACCACAGTGCAGTACAGGAGAGCACGTGTTCAGATTCCCCTCTACTCTGCTCTCATAAGGCCCCACCTGGAGTTCTGTGTCCAGTTCTGAGCCCCCAACACAAGAGAGACATGGACCAGTTAGAACGAGTCCAGAAGAGGCCACAAGGATGATGCCAGGGCTGGAACAGCTCTGCTGTGAGGACAGGCTGAGAGAGTTGGGGCTGCTCAGCCTGGAGAAGAGAAGGCTCCAGGGAGACCTTCTAGAGACCTTCCAGTACCTGAAGGGGCTCCAGGAAGGCTGGGGAGGGACTTTGGACAAGGGCAGGGAGTGACAGAACAAGGGGTGATGGCTTGAAACTGGCAGAGGGGAGATGGAGCTGAGATGTGAGGAAGAAATTCTTTGCTGTGAGGGTGGTGAGACCCTGGCCCAGGTTGGCCAGAGAAGCTGTGGCTGCTCCTCCCTGGAAGTGTTCTCAGCCAGGCTGGATGAGGCTTTGAGCAACCTGGTCTAGTGGAAGGTGTCCCTGCTGCTGGCAGGGGGGTTGGAACTGGGTGAGCTTTAAGGTCCCTCCCAACCCAAACCAGTCTGGGGTTCCAGGATTCAGATGGGACTGCAGTCTGCTCACCCACACCAAATCACATCCTCACAGCTGATTACTGAGCACTGGGAGACTGGCTGGCTGGGAAAGAGCCTTAAAAAGGCGGGGGATGAAAACACTTAAAAGCCAGCGTGACCAGAACCTCAGCCTGGAAAACAGAACAGCACAGTGGGAACTGATGTTTGAATACAGGATTTTTAAATAACAGTGGGTATTTCCTATCTGGGTCATCGTTGTGCTTTGTGACAAAAGGATTTCACGTAGCACAGCTGCACAGTTGACAGACTGTGACATAGCAGCTGTAGTTTCTCTTTTAAATCCACCCACCAACGTGAACCAGGACCACTGTGAGGTACTGAAGGATGCTGAGGGCTGTTGTGATTTTTTGGGGTCTGAGGGTGGTGTTTTTTGGGGGGGTTTGTGTGTTGGTTTTTTTGTTGTTCAGGGGGTTTTGCCACCTGTCAAAGGACACTTTGTTTTTTTCCAAGATAGTAAAAGACTGCAGGCAAGGTTTCTACCTCCCACCAGCCCAGCAGTCCAACACAGCACTGGTCATGAAGATTAAAAACTGCTAGGAAAGATTTTCTGTTGTTTTATGTACGGGACTGCAGCTCCTCTATTATCTGACATCTCAGTAATCCACATGAAAGGGTTTCAGGTGGCAGGAGCCTTCTGTAGAAGCAGCACAACAGTAACAAAGATTTGTGAGTGCCAAGTGCACTACCAGGGCAGAACAATCCCATCCAAGCAACTGTCAGGGACAGGAGTGCAGATTTCAGCCTCACACAACAGAATGAAACACAACAGGACACTTGCAGGGTCTGATGGTTGGAAATTAATCTGACTATGAGAGCATCTGGAAACTGTACTTCAACTTGGGCTGTGAATTCTATATAAAAGGGGTTCAAGAAAGTCAAATCATCTCTTTACAGCCATTCCACAGTTCAAAGAGCTGAAGTACAGGGGAAGAGATAACGAGTCTGGAGATTGTGCAAACCAAGTGAACACAGAAGAAAAATGTATTGGCCTTTTTGAGATGCAGGCTGAGAGCCCCTCAAACAGGCTGAGCCTGCACCAACAGCCCCTTTTTTCTGTCACTCCAGGCGCTCCTGCTGCCCACAGCAACACCTGAACTTACCCCTGAGCACAACTGTTCCCAGCACAGGACTGGGCACACATTTAACAGCACATCTCAGGGCTGCTGGAGCTGGGGATCTTTGTGCTAAAGCCTCTCTTCCCTAGAAACAGAGGAAACTAGACAGCCCTGGCTTTTTTGGAAAACACACAGCTTAAGGGCAAGGCCAAATGCCAGAACTGGAGGTCACTGCTCTTCAGGCTGTATTTCCACAGTAACTTCAGCTGTGAGAGGCTGTAGGAGCAGACTGCAGCACCAGGAAACTGCTCCCATACCTGTGTTCAATCTACAAACAGTGACTCAGAGCAGGAGGGAGCCACCCACAACTCTGCAAAAACTGCAAAGTGACTTCAGGAAATTCAGATTCCATTTAGGAGAAAAAAAAAAAAAGTATTTGTAATGCTCCCTCAAAGCAACAAAGTCTCAAACTCCTCAGTGTCTCCTGGGAACCAGGCATACCTGAGCTGAGTTTTTGTCTACATAGATGTGGATAACTCCTCCGTGTTTGTTACATTCCTCGATCACATCATCCTTAATTTCTGTGTCCCAGCCAGCTTCTTCTTCACTGTAGGGGTAGAAGAACAGGATAGAGACAGAATTATCACTTAAGACAAAATCTGCTGCAAAACCCATCAAAAAAACCTCTGCAACATTAAATTCCTTTCTCAGATGTTAAAGTCACCAACAAATGCCACCAGAAACAGAGAGTGCTAAATCACTTACGTTTGAGGATTAAACATGTTGGAAAGCTGGAAGCACTGTGTTGCAAGTGGTTGTACAGAAGCAGCTGCAGCCAGAACTGTTGTAATGGGAAAAAAAACAAACAAAACAACCAAAGCCAGTAAGAAATCTAAGAACCCACTATGCACGAATCCAATTTAAATTACTAACTTCTATATATTCTTTAAAATCCCAACATTCAGCCATAACAGCAACAGTTCTAACTAAGCAGAAAACTGAAGGGAAGAAAGCAAAACTTGCAACCAGACACTATTTACAATATAGACATTTTTCACTGATCAATACAGAAAATAGCACAGATAAACTACAGTTTTAAAGGAAAATATCATCCTGTGCATTGATTTTGGTACATTTGTAGTTTAAACATGTAAATGCAGACACACACATCTTCACATGCATCTCAACATTCTGCCAAGCTGTATGCCAGCAGCACCTTTAATTATTTTCCCCTCATGGAAGCCAAGCAGCAGCTCAGGATGGAGTGCCACCACCCCATCTGACTTCACAGAAGTGACAGACACCTTTGAGGATTCTTAAGATGTATTTTAAGGACACTGAACTACCCCTCAAAAAAGCATATCCATACTTTTGTCTATTTGAGAATTAAATTATAAACATTTTAACTGCAGAATAGATCTATACTCTTCCCCAGTAACTATGAAATTATTACTTGTCAGTTTCCATTGCACATCACCACAGGTCATCTTTCTAACTGAAGAGAAGCACTGTCCCACAGGCTGCAAGCTCCTGTTATTGTAGCTGAAGCAAAGGCCCCCTTCTCTCTATGTGTGCAGACACAGAGGGTTGTGCAGCCAGTGCAAGATGGTCACTAATTCAGGGACAGTAACCCCAAACCTCTGATTCCCAAATGACCCCTCTAGTCCCTACCTCTAAGGCCAGAAAAAACCCCACACCCAACCACACCCAAACCCACCCAAACCCACACAAACCCACAGGCTTCCCAGGACTAACACAGAGCTGGGGAATGTTACCAGCCCTGAGGAAATGCTACAAAGAGAAGGCAAAGTATTTAACACACATTCTGTTATGTACAGTCAATAATCAGCACACAGTACAACTCCTGCAAGCACCAATGCAGGCTGCTGGCAAACCCTACATCAGAAGCATTCTGCTCACATCAGTAACAAAACCTGCTGGTGACAAGTTACATATCAAATGCTGGTTTACCTTCGTTCTGCTGAGACAGTCTGGTTTGCAAATCTAAAGACAAATACAGAGAAGTTAATCAGTATGCTTGCCAGCGTTACTGTGTCATCACCTGCCAGGCTTTTAGCTTGTATTCTTGTGGTTAAGAGCTTGTTCAAGTACCTCAACCCACTCTCACTGTTCCTCTCTAGTTGGGAGTAATTTCACTAATTTCAGCTTCTTAGCTGGAATATTCTGTACTTGGAGATGCCATGACCACAAAGGTAAGCATATTTCAGAGAGAAACAATCCCTCAAAGGAAAGACATGACCACGTCCTTTAACTCACTGTATCCTTTCCACCTTGCCTTTGCTGTGCTTGTACTTATAAGACTTAACCCTGTCCCAGGAGGAAAAAAACTACAGCAATTCTCACAGGCATTAGAAGTTTGGCATGTTTACTAACAGAAAGCTTCTAAGCTCAACAGTTACCCAACCGTGACATTCTAAAAACAGTTACCAAGTTTAATGTCAGTAGAATAAGGTGACACTTCAGCTGTTACCTTTTCATATAAATTTCATAACAACACGAGTTAATTTGGTATTTTTCAAATTCAAAACATTTTCAAGTGTTCAGAACATTTAATTTGCCAATAAAACACTAAATACTTGTTTAATAACATATAGCTGCCCTGATCTGAAGGCACAGGAACACAGACTTTCTAACCATTTCCAGCTACACAACTCCAGTATCTGACATCTTTAAACCAAGAGAAAACTTCAGAAGGCAAGAAATATTAGCATAAGCCTCTTCACTTATCCTCCAACTTAATCCACAGGAACACAAGGACTTAGAAGACTAAAGTTAACCATCCTAAGTCACTTGTTTAGACAGCAGTGAAGTGATGGACCCCACAGAAGCTTCCAAGCTTACTTGGAAATACCTGCAGGTACCAGGTACACACTTTTTCCCTTTTTAATACACTCTCCTCCACAACACTGGGGGACCAACTGGAGTGATTTTTTTTTTGCTCTAAGTATTAGGCAGCAAGAGCCCTGAAGGCAAGTTTTCCTCAAGTGCCTTCCACAGCTGAACCCATACTGGGAACCACACTGAGAAATAAGAGATGGGGGGAGCCAGCTCCCAAGGCTGAGCTGTGACACCAGCTGCCTGCAGTTAGCACATTTTTCATCTGGACCTCAACACAAAAGAAATCCCCAGCTCCAGAGTGAGAAACATCACACTGGGGAAGACTCTCTTAGCCTGTATTCTCTGCAGAAACTGAGTGGATTTGGCCAAATCTGTAACTAATTGCCCAGTCAATTACTACTCAAATGTTTTTGTTAAAAAATGTGTTAAAAAAAAAATCAAACCCCAAATCCCCTAAACCACTCCAGTTAGACGAGGACAGAGACTTTTCCCTCTGCAGTTCTGACACAACTGCACATATGCACCATGCACAGCTGAACTCACACATGTCAGCCAGCCCAGGGCTCTACAGCTGAATGCTCCAGACCACCTGCACCAGATGTAGGAAATCTACACAGATCACCAGGTCAAATTCTGCCTAGGGCCAAAAGTCAAACCTGAAGCTCAGAGTCTCTTGTGGCAACAAGTTTCACAGGTTAATGATCTACCACCTCTGAAACATAACCCACTGTCCACCAAATCTTTCATCAACTAACTGCATTCTCTCCTTGCTCAAGACTGAACACTCCTCTCCTCTCACTTCTAAATTCACTCAAAATTTAGAAATTCATCATTGCTCTTCTCTGTCAACTCTTATTCTTCTCTATCTGCAGTTTTAAATAGCATGTGGAAACTAAAATGAATACATCTGACAGGATCAAAGTAACTTCTCCTGTATGCTCTGTATATATAATCTGTAAGAGCAGCGAGTTTAGCATGACTAAGAAGTACATGCTTGATACAGAGAAAGCAGAAATACAGGATTATCTACCAAAGCACTGCATGGCTTAAAATGAAGTTACATGTTTATTTTGAAGCACAGCTAGCATTAAATAAAAAAGAGCCTGCCAAGTATTCCCCAGTTTTTTAAGCAGTTACTCACAACAGAACAGCAAATCAGAGGTCCTGGATGATAATATCTATTTGTCCCTCTACTGCAGCACATTATCTAAATCTTTTTCACAAACAGACAGTTCCTTCCCAAAAGCTAAGAAATGTTTGGTCCCTCAAAACATTAGGACAATGTTCTGTAGCCTTATGGTTATTTTAAGTTTCAGATTTCAGACAATATACTACAGAACAGGAAGTACACAGCTACAACTGCTTAGCTTCAATTCTTTTTTCCTGCTGGAATTTTCTCCATGAGAATAACGTCCAGGTTCTCAGGTCTCCTGTAAAACTAAGTCTTCAGCTTCCTTATTTTAGCTTGATTCCACCCATCTTGTACATGGGTGGCCAGAACTGTTCCTGGATGCGTATGTTACCTCTGCAATGCTCAGGCACGCTGCCTGGAGGAGCGCACCTACCCTTTCCAAACGCACCACGCTGACAGCTTGTGTTCACTCAGACAAACTGGAGTATTTGGGCATCTCCCCCCTCCTTGGCCATCTTTCCCTGCTAAGCTCCCAGGCTACATAACTCGGGTTTGCTTCCATCCTGAACAGGTGAACAATGTACAACACCCCAAGGATTCCTCACTGACAGCACCCCTGTATTTACTCACCTCATTCCTACTCTTGTTGACCATTGTTATTGAGGTAAATATTAAACAAGATCAGCCCAACACCTGAACTCTGGCTTCAACAACAGCCTCTGACCTCGCCAGCTTCACCTGAAAAAAACCCCCCTCTTTCTTTGAGGCAGCTTCTTACACATCTTGTACAACCTGTACTACTCACTTCTCTAGCTTACTGACTTCCAAAGAACACAAGTCAAAAGTTCAGAGAGGAGTTCTGCTGCTGCTCCCCTGTCTAGGAAAGTCAGTTTTGACAAAGATTAAGTCTTTAAATGCAGTTTCTCTGAAAGTAAGCTACACTTTTACAGTACTCTCCAGTTTACCCTTCTTTAGTAGGGCTGCTGATGGAGAGAAGTGAAGTCAGAGTAACAGGACTGTAAACTGGACAGATTATGTTCTTCCTTCAAGTGTAGGTAATTCAGAATTAGATGTTCCAGCTATGTATTGTATCACAGACTTAGAATATTTATTGGCAATACCAGACCTCATATGTCATGTACCTACTCCCTCACTTATTTCCATGGGAGTTTTCTCACTACTCTGAACTGAGCATGTTCAGCTCTTACTTTTATCTTTGCTTCTACCTTGTGAAAAAATTATTATTTTTTTTTTAAATCCATATGCCTATCTTGCCTTCCTCAAACTCCATGACCAGTGTTCCCCACTACAAGCTGAGGCAATGAGACTCTTTTGAAACATCTTAGGGAGTATTTTTTCATTAAACCTCAGCCCCACTTCCTTTGTGTTCTCCCTGAAAGTTGGTACATCTTCATCTATGCTTTCATGTTTTTTACAAGGTCTAACTCAATCCCACTGCAATTCTAATTTTATTTATTGCCTAAACTAAAAATATTGTTTTGTTGTCAATCCTTTTTCCTATTCTTCATAGCCTCTGTGCTTATTTCTTATTTCTTTTGGGACAGTTAATCACCCAGTTTGGTGTGGAGCCCATTTCTAACAGGACTGTCTTTTCTTTCTGATCCAATACAGCAGTAGCAATTTGGAACTGAGGAACTTTTAATATCTTGACTGCTCAAACACCCAAGCTGCTTAGACCAGACAACTTTATTGCCTTGTTTCTTTGACCACCACTTCTGAAATCAGAAGCCTTAGTTACAGACCTGTTTTGTTTATCCTTCCATTTAAACTTGAGCAACTTATGATCCCTCAAGTCAATGGTAATTTCTATTCTCATCCATAACATCTTCATTACTTACCAAATTGAGTTTAAAATAGCATCCCCTCTTCATGAGTCAGTGAGTGTTTGATGAAGAAATTTGTCGGATATCACATCCAGGAATATCTGGGCCCCACCATTATTACTAGTAATTCTTCTCCAATCTGTATCAGGGAAGTTAAAGTCTCCCATAATGACACAATTCCTGGTAGTAATTTTCTCTAACAAGAGTAAAGAGATCTTTAATCCATAACCAAATCTCACTTTGGGGATAGCTCATGACTTTATCGTAGTAAAAAACTTTATCTTTTTCCAAAGTTACTTAAGCTGCATGTCTGCATTATTCCTTTGTACAGTACAAGTGGACAAACAACGCTTCTCCCACTGCTTTTATTTCTGCAGCTACTAAACATGCACATTCTTCAGAAACCTGCATTCAGCCTTATCATTTATTCCTCCACAGCCACGTTGTCTCGTACTGATCCCATGCTACCCCAACAGCTCCGCTGTGTCAGACCATTCTGGCCATGTTCCCAGCTCGGGGAGTCTGAATTTCTTTGGCTTGTTTCTTTCAAATACGGGGGTGGGGAAAGGACTGGTGGTTTTAAAAACCATTTCTCATTGACTAGACCTGTTTCCAAGCAAGACTGTCACAACACTTACCAACTACACTAAAGGTGATCTAATTTCAGTGTCCTTTACCTTTCCTTCTCTTTCTGGACTAGATGTGCTTTTTCCTTGCCACTGTGTCTATTTCATCTTTTTTCTTCTTAAATAAAAAAACCATATTATTCCTCAACCCATATTTTTTTTTTCCTTTTCCTTCCAAGGGTGTATCTATAGAAAGACTCTATTGTATTATTTTAGCAACTGTCTACAGTTTTATATGTATGCTCTTCTCAGAAGTGCATCTGCACTCAGTAACATGATTCAGGTGTATCTTAAGTCTGAATCACTTCTGTCACAAACTCTGCTGGAAGACAAACAAAACAATGCCACCTATTTTTTGTTGATTTCCTGACACTTCTTGCACGTTCCAGCATGTAGTTATTTATGACATTCAAGTCTTTTCTACTGCTATGACAGCTTCAAGTCCTTAGGTTTTGTATTAATAAAAAATAACAGGAAGAAATTCCACTCTAAGTCCCTAGACTCCTGTGAGAGGCTCCTCACTGCTCTGGTTCTGAAGATCTCTGGAACAGGTTGTTCTTTAGGCCAGCTATGAACCAGCAGCAGCAATCACATCCTCAATGTCACTCCCTCTCACAACAAAATAGTCTCAGTAACACTCCCAACACACCCACCTGCACAACACACAAAGTACAGCAATTCCAAGCAACACACAAATCCCTTGATGCACAGTGTCCTTCCTCACCAGAACAGGACACTCACTGTGTAACCCTAGCGCTACTGTGGTCTGAGCTGCCATGTCCCCCATGAAGTCCTTCCTAATAACCTTCTTGCCCCTGGTACAGCTGTTTTTTCAGGAGGGTCAAACCCCTTCCAATTGTGAGCCTGTCATTTTTAACAGTCAGCATTTACACTGCAGTAGAACACAGAAGTTCCCATTAGTACAGGGAATAGTAAAAAGAAAAAGCTGAAGGCTTGGGTTTAATTAAGTGAACTACAACACATTTGCTGAAACCAATGCAGAGTGAATCATGCCCATCAAAGCTGTCATACACTGCCACTGTTTGTTTGCTCATGGATCTGCAACACTTTGCAGTTTGTAAAACATGCTGTAATATCTATGTTCTCATTCTAAAAGATCACAAAGTGTAGTTAAGTACCTCTTGTCTCGAAACCATACTTTGAAAAATAAACAGGTCATCACTCCTTACCTGCCACAGCTCCAAATGCCAAAGACCCGCTCATCTGCAGCGCCTGCTGTGCAGCTGGAGGGATCTGCAGACCAGTACCTAGCACAGGAGAGGAATGAACAGGTGCTGCAGCGCTTTTCACTGGGTTAGGGACGCACTAACACAAGTACCAGAAAACTTTACTGCTGTCAAAAGCTTAAAAATACCACTACATGCATTAGCATCATATTCTGTGGGTGCTACCAATTCAAATACTGCAGGCTTCTGCATTTTCACACCCTGGCTATTAACCATCACACATACCTTCTGCAAGCCTTGCCATCAACTGAAGGCGACCAGTTGTTCCCAAGTCAATTCCAGTTCGCTCCAGCTCATCACTGTCCAAAAAGGAACTAGCACTGGAAGCATCAGTACGCTCCGTTACGTGTCCCACTTTCATTGGCCTCCCAGCCAGCTCAAATCCGTTGAGTTGTTCCAAGGCCTTTTTGGCACACTCAGAGTCTGAGAACTGTAGATTGGAAAAATGAAAATTCACTAATACTGCCCACAGCATCCATCAACATTTGTACTCCATCTAATAGCTACAGTTACATAAACACAAGAAACATCACATTTAAGGTAACAAGAGCTACAGGCTAACTTAAATGTGCTTTGTATTTTCCATTCAAACTGAACACACACAAGATTGGGTATTTACTTTCTCCTGTTTGGGTAAGAATATATTGATGTATTATTGTTGCAGCTAGAGCATACAGACACTGCAATCAAGAGAAGAATAGTGGCTGCAGTTATCTATCAACACTGTCCAAGAATGAGTCACTTCCTTTGTAACCTTCTAATTACCTGGCACCTAATGGCTATTCCTAAAGGATATTCTGCTCTGTGCTGTGTAACATCACATTAAAGATATGAAATATCTCCGTGTTAAAACCATCAAATATTCTCCCCACCCCCACCATGACAAACTGCCAGGCCAGTCAAGAAACCCAAGTTCACAAAATTATCTATCTGAGGGTAAAGAGGAGAGATGTTTTCAACTAGAAGTTTTAGAGGCAAATACATTTTAGATGCTAAAAAGATCAAATTCAGTAATTTTCCCAGCACTGTGAAAATGCCAGCCTTTACTAGCACCTTTGCCTGCAGAAGACAGCACTGCTTTACCAGGCACTGACCACAAACAGTGGTCACACGCATTGTTCAACCACAATACCCACAGAGAACTGGTACAAACAAAGAAGAGGGTCATTGTTCCATGTCTTGGAACATCACATTTCTAAGATGAGACTTAACAGAGACTGCTGAGTAAGCTGTAGAACTACAAGTGAGCTATAGAACTACAAGTAAGCTATAGAACTACAAGTAAGCTATAGAACTACAAGTAAGCTATAGAACTACAAGTAAGCTATAGAACTACAAGTAAGCTATAGAACTACAAGTAAGCTATAGAGCTACAAGGGAAGGTTACACTCAGAAATTGTCTGAGAAGCCTGGCAATTCCAGTCATACCGTAATAAATCCATATCCTTTTGAGCGCCCAGTCTCACTATCCATCATCAGCTGAATGCTTTCAATCTAAAAATAAGAATAAAGCTTTTTATTATCAGACATTTTGGAACAAACCACAAGATACCAAAACAAAACCTGAATACAGCCCTGCAAAATAGACATACATGAATGTGAAACAACTTTTTTTTTTAATCAGGTCCTCATTCCTTCCTCAAGTTGAAATTAGTGTACAGGCAGCTAAGTGTGTACTTTTAAACTTAAAGAGACACAGGTAAACCTAAGGGGGATGTACAATTTATCCTCCGAGTCCAGCTACAGGCAGAGACTTGGTCCTGATGCAACATTCTAGCAGACAGTGAACGTGCAGACATCATCAAATCCTAACGGAAACATTTAGTCCTGGCATCTCATACGCTGAGAAACTCCATTTTACAAGGTAACAGAAGTAGTTTGCATGACTTTGACCAGCAGTTTAAAAAAAAAAGGTGCATATTTTAAATAATTATTGACAGATCAGATCTCCTCAAAGTTTACAGTTACTGAATTTAAAACACCATCCATGAGCTATAAAATAGTGTTGGGAAGAGAGAGCAACAGAAATAAGAGGAAGAACTGAGTTTAAGACTGGAGTATATGGAATCAGGGGAAGGAAAAACCTTCACAGCTCCACATGTCAGCCTCCCAAACTACATTAATCCTACTGCCAGGCCTTGAGAGAAAACAAAACAAGAACAGCCATGTGGATTAACATTTAATAAGTTGCTGCAATTTTCCAGGCTTCTGCACAACAGAATTAAAGGGATACACATACTGAATCTGAATAAAGCATCTAAAAGCACTGTTACAGTATGCATGAGGCAGGGTTAACATCCAAAGACAGTATGAAAGAACATCAATGGACTTGACAATTTTCTTTTTTCTGCATTAAGCAGCATATTAAATACATTACTTTTCCCACTACCTAACAATGATACACCCATGATACCACAGTTAGCACAGCAGGGCTAACATTTATTATGACTCCACTAGAAACTGCAGATTTGATCTGCTCACTTCCATAACTGCCATGTTATCATGCTGCAGCCCGGGGCCTGGCGATCGGGAGTGGAAAGGGGCCGGTGTCAGAGCTGCCAGCTCACGGCAAGAACGAGAGCTAAACTTCAGCAGAAATCCTCAAACAGAGGAAACTGCTGCATTCACAGACTGCATCTGGGGCTGCTGTGTTTTCACCTGTGAAATGGACCCCCCCCCTCACAATCACATTGCTGGCCGGGGCAGGGAATATTTCCAAGCTGCAGAAGCAGGACATAACAGGGATTTTTTTGTTTGGTTATGGTTGTTTGATTTTTGTTTTGATTTGGGGTTTGGGAGGTGGGAGAGGGGGTTGTGTGTTTCTTTTGTTTTGTTATTTTAGGTACTCATTGAATTCTCAGCTTCCCTTTGTAAGACCTGCCATTCAAAATCCCTGGATCACATCACAAATGAAGGTTCTCGTTTGTTCTCCAGTACTAATTGTGTATCCAAAGCCTTGTAGATAGTACAGGCACAGAAGAGCAAGAAAAAGAAACAAATGTCTTGCAGGTGTGAAGCTGAACTATTTCAGAAGCTGTGAGTGCTCTAATATAGGTTTTTCAGATAAATTACCCAGAACACAACAAGTCAAAATAAAATTTACCCTGCCAAATGGCTCAAAAATTCCTCGAAGCATATCTTCAGTTATGTTAAAGTGTAATGATCCCACATAGAGCCTCATAGGACCAGCACTGCCCTTCTGCAGATTATTTGCCATTGCTGCTGCTCTGTTCTTCTCTGCCTAAGGAAGAAGGAAAAACTCACCTTCAGTGAGAATTTAATAAAAAAATCCTAGCATACACACTATACATCTACCAGATTAAAACTAGCAGAATCACTGAAAAATAAAGCTGTTGGATAATCTGCACACTATCCATTGGACTTTAATTTAAAATGTACAAAATCCAAGCCCACGACAAAGTAGAGAGACAGACACAGTTTCCAAAAGCCTTCAAATTGAGCAGCTTCATGTGAAATTCTGTCTTGTACCTAGTAAATTACCACTTTACATTTTCCATCTGCTGGGAAGAGCACATAATACACCACAATTCTGAAACACTACTACAGTTTCACTATTACTGCTTTCTTAACTTCTATTTTCAAAATGCATTATATCACTTTGAATTGCTTTAATTTGTCTGTCTGGAATACAAATGCCCAGATATAATTAGCTTAAATAATAACTCTTGAAAAGGTTTTCCAAATATTCAAGAATCAAATTTTCTAACAGCAAGTTTTTCAGCAAGATAAGAGGCACCACCCAACACGAATGACCCAGAGGTTCCCAGCTCCTTACCTGCGATGCCTGCACGATGATGGGCACACCCAGGACTCTCTGGCCAGTCAGCCCTATTGCCAGAGGCACTGAACTGACATCAACAAACTCCACGTAAGCAATTCCCTTTGAGCGCCTGGAATTTCTGTCGGAAATCATTCGCACATCGCGCACCTGGAGGTTCAGTACAGAAACGCTGTCAGACAGCAAGGAAAAACACCTCAACGCAGCCCACTGCTCAGAAAGGGATTAATAACCAGACAAGTCCTTTCCAAGCCAATGGCAATGTAATGTGCTGCAAATCTAGAGTAGCACAAAGCTATCTTAACAAACATAACCCTGAGGAACCTAGGATGAAAAGCTGCCAAAGTCAGATGCAGCACACTACAGGAACAGGGGCGCCTGCAGCACTGTGATGCTTTAAGCCAGAACCTCACAGCTGAGGGAACAAACACAGCTTTTCAAAATTAAAAGTTAAACTAATTTTTAAATTACTCTGTAACTGGCAGACCTATCTGGAAAAGACTGGAACTGATGAAAAATTGAGTTGTTTGCATCAGAACTGCATTGCCATGTTTCTCATCACATCATATGCTGAACAAGGAACTCCTGATAAACTGTTCTCATGTTCAGAGCCTTTAAGAATTAGCTGCTTGTCATTCATTCCCCCTTTAAGCTGAACAATGAACTCCTGATAAACTGTTCTCATGTTCAGAGCCTTTAAGAATTAGCTGCTTGTCATTCATTCCCCCTTGCACCTCTACAGAAGCTCCACAAAACCACTTGCTTACAATTCTGCAGAATAACAATCCTGTACTGGGACAGCTTGATGAAGTATTCAGAATCATTTTAACCTCCCTATCCATTACCTTCCCTACTGTAGAGAAAAATTCCTCCAGGTCTCTTGGTCGAATTCTCGCAGCCAGCTGCATGCAGAATACTGTCCGAGCATCCCTCTCTTCAGGGGTAAGATTATCGATAGGTTCTCTGCAAAGAGGAAACTTCAGTTAAAAAAACAATCTGAATTAAGGTAACCCATCTCTGGGTCATGCAGGGAACTTTAAATAATCAGTACTTTGAAGTCTGATGGGGGGAAAAAAAGCACCTGCCATATTAAAAAGTCAGGGTCAAAAACTGAAGGGAATACCTAATGTTAATATTACAATAATATATTTACTACTTTAACACAACTAAGGATCCTGTTTCAACTGTAAGCATTAAATATCATTGGAAAATTGTACAGAAGCCCCAGCTAAACAGAGCTGCCATTTCCCTACTGTCCAGAGCAGGTAACAGTACCACTAGGGAGCCTGCAGTCAAAAAGATGAGATGGAAGGACAGGAAAACAAAGGAAAATGGGATTAATTAGCACAGTTCAGCTGCCTGAACTCTCAGACAACTAGTACAACTTTTTTTTTTGTGGCTTTGTAAACTCTTTAACATCTACCCAGTCACTTCAGAGTCACTACAGCCACTGCACAAACAATACTGACATCTACAGAGTTCTCATTTTTTAGTTTCAGCTTGTTAACTCTAAAAAGTACAAATAGTGAGTAATCACTCTCATCCTTGACACCAGAAGCACAAGAATAATTTTAATTTGACACTGTTCACTACCTGAAATTAGATGCACCACTTTTCAGGTATTCAAATCTAAAAAACTCCAACTTGTACTTAAGTACAGGACAGAATTAGCATGGTGGCTCCTGGACTGAGCTTCCAATCATGTAATAGGTATTTTTATTTATTTATTTATTTATTTTTAAATGACTGAGAATACACAAGAACAATTTAAACTAAATTACCTTAGTAAGGGTTTACTAATAATTAAAAAAAAAGCAAGATTGGTTAAATTTAACTGCATTAATTTAGAGAATAATCTCATTTGCAGATATCTAAATCCAATTCCCTTAAATGAGAAGCCTAAGAATGGATAAACACCTCCTGGATTTCAGAGGTACCTTGCTTCTCTACGAGTGACATCAATACACATGGAAAAGGAAAAAGAAGCATTTGTACAGTCCTTTTCCATTCGATAATTAAGATTATTAAGTAACATTTACCACAAAAGCTAGCTTATTTAATTACAATTAAGAGGAAAAATGTTAAGAACACAGAAACACAAAAACTAAAGCAAGACATGTTTTGCAAACAGCCATTATCTACAGCTGCACACCGTTGTTGAGGGAGGAGAGAGAATTCATGACATGGGGAGAGAGCAATGTATTTCAATGCTCTCCTCTCATGGCCTTTCTGAACGAATTCCAGCATTACTTGTGAGTTTAAGCTGGTGAGCAGCTGGTCATGCACTATTTCACCTATACTTTTCCAACTTCCATTAGACACAAAAAAAAAAAAAACAAACCTGTGTAAAAATTCCTACCTAACAGGGCTCTTGTCTTTTCTGAAGGGACTTTTGCTTCTGGAGCGCCGTCTGCTATGAAGAGAGATGAACAAGATTACAAGAAAGCCTTCAAATATACCAGTCTGATTTTAAAGACTATTAATATTCCAATAAAAGGTGGAAAAAAACTCAGAAACCTTAATTTGATGCTGTGAGGCAGACCAATCTTCCCTCTGATGGCACTGTTGAATTTTGGACCAGAACTACGGCAAAAGACAGACAGACATTAGTCACCAGAGTACCTGAACTCAAGAATTCCTGTCTGTACTCACAACACAAGTGCTCACCCACCCTTGCTCCCGAACTTCTAAACCTCTTCCACCAGCAGCACCCACAGCATGCATAAGCTACGTGCAGCACTCCAAACCATGAGGCACAGGATACGCTCCCTGCTCAGCTCCATCTGCACTGCAAATCCCAGAGTATGCAGGGTCCAAGGAAGAGCTGACTAACGAGCCAGCAACACCTCTGCACGTGCAAAATATCCTGAGCTACAGTTCCTGCTGTGATCTTCTTCACATGGTTTTTTGTTCACATGCATATTCTGTCTACTGATGACAGCAAGGCAGCACCTTAATGGCCTGGAACTCAGCCTCAAGAGTTTTGAGCAAAGTCGTGCTGGCAGGACTATTTGCTCAAGTGTAACATTTTAAAACTGAAAGTTTCCTGAAATTTAAGGTGCAAGTGGAAACCAGTGGCTCCCTGCAGACATCTGCAAGGGACATTCACTCATGTTATCTCCCAGCTCTAGCCACTCAAGTGCTACAAATATGTAAATGTGGCTTCATTTAAGTACACTTCTTAACAGCCATCAAAACAGAGCCCCACTGAAGCCAGCAGTTAACCTTATATAGCCATGTCACCACAGAAGCAATCCCATCTCTTGGCTGAAGCTAATTTTAGCTCTCCAGGCTTCACAGAGGCTGTTAGAACAAATGGCAATCTGCCCACTGCTTCCACGTTCAGGACAGGCCTCCTGCTGGTGAGGGTGGCCCAGGGTAACAGACTGTGACACGAATACTGAGATTCACCCTGTCATGTTCTCCCTGAACTTGATCTCCTTGTAGATACAAGGCAAAGAACAACACCTGTTAACGTTCTTCTGTATATCCACCGAGCGGCAGAGGCACTGCTGCACAGACTGAATGCTAGGGGCTTTGTCTTTCCATCTGCACAGAACTGATTCTTTCTGCTGTGGCTACAAAGTGATGTGAAAACACCCTGAAAGACACGGCAGTCTGAAGGCATTAAGTTGTCTATCCATTTAGCCAACCCATTTGTCTGATAAACGTCTTCTTGCTACTCAGTGGAGCAGCAATGCTTAGAGATAAACTTGGCATCCACAACAAGGAGGAGGATGCTCATTTTTAAACATGTCATGACACAGGTGGAAGTAGTGGGCCAAGATCCAAAACCGTGCTGGCCAGGTTAAAGCAAGGGAAATATGGCCCTGCGTAACACTGGAAAAAAATAAAGAAAAAAGACCATTTAGAAACTACTTATTACGAGAAAATAACTACTTAAAGAGAAAATAAGACATAAAAAACAGGCACATGTTGAGATGAGATCATTATTTATCAAAAACAGACTATTTTTTTCTTTTTTTCCTAGGATAAGTTACTCCATTTCCTACTCAGGTTCAGACAAGTGGCTGCTGAGCACTCAGCTTCCCCAGTGTCTGTGACACATTCTGCCAAACCTGTGTCTGGAGATGTTGGCACTAACTCGAGGGGTGAGCTTCTTAACAGAGATGGGATGACCTGCATCATCACACCTCCTGATGCAGAACATTGTTCTGCATTTCAATTCACACCCAGCAAGACCAATCAATTACAGTGACCCCAGAATATTAACGTGCAGACCAACTAAACCATGGCCAATCATTAAGACAATGAGTTTTTAAGGAAACAGTGAAAGAAATGCTTTGAGTGTCTGTCTAAACCTAATGAAAAAAAGAGAAAACAAACCTGAGAAGATACACAGGAACAGGTTTCAAATACATGCACAACTTCTGAGGGGGGGAAAAAATCCCAAACCTCCACAACTCAAAAAAAACAGCCAACCAAACAAAAAAAATAAGTAGTATCTTATTTACATGACTACATGGGAGGAATATTTAGAAGCCCCAGTAAGCTACAACCATAACAGACCACTGGACCTGTCTGGGGCAAGATGACAATGGCCCAAGTTGCCTTCTGATCTTTTTTCAACAATATTCTGCAGGATGCATTTCTTTGGGTTTTTCTAAGGAGACTTGCTTGTAAAGTTGTAGATCTCTGGGGAATTTTCTTCTTTCTTCCTACAGCCTAAGAACTCTTTGCAACTGTTGCCCAGCTCCTGCTATCATGTATAGAAGCACCAAGTCACAAGCTATTTATGTCCAGGGTTTACCTTCTTCTTGAGCCAAAGCACAGCTAGGTACGTGCTTCCCTAAGCCTATGCGACGCCACACGACCCAAGAACAATCACCAGGTCAGAAGACAGCCAGTAAAATATCAGCTTTCACCGGCTCTGTCACATCCAAGAGGCCAGCAAAAGTGTCTCAGACAAGGCAGGTTTTGGCTAACAAAGTCCAGGAGAATTATTATGACCTTTCAGTCCTCACGCAGTAACCTTGTTTTCCCAGCAGCTCTGCCCAAACTCCTGGCTCCAGAATAGCAACAGGACAGTCTGAGTGACTTCTGCTGAGCTGGGATTTGTGAGACAGATGTCTAAGCAAGAATACTTGGACAAGTTCTTTCTCCTAAGAGATGTCATGTAACTGTAACACAGTAAGGGGCAACATATATAACAACAACAACATTAAACAACCCCTGTGAACACAAAGCAACGCAAGCCAGCCACCCAGTTTTTAAAAATTAAGACATTTAATCACTATCTCATGCTTAAAGATAACAAATCCAAAGTCCTCAGGTTCTCTGGGGCACACTCTTCTCCTTTTCCTTCAGAATTACCTATACTAGACCTTCTCTTCTCACTATTGCAGAGACCATTCCACATCACCCCTGGCAGCAAAAACATCTCTGTTTAGAGATATTAGCTTGAAAATGGGCCTTTATAACGCAAATGAGACAGATCACGAGGAGGAAGAAGAGTTTTAAAAAATATTATTATTTTTTTTAAATTCAGCCACAAAGCATTTGAAGGAGATGTTGTGGTCACCTACACCACCCCCTCGCTACCAACCCCTCACAACTCAGACTGGAGTTCTCCCGTCAGCGAGAGCATTCTGTAGCTACTCTGAAAGGCTGAGCTGATGGCTCTGCTACAGAGACTCTTTCTTCACTTGGAAGCACCACTTTTGGTTGATCCAAAGGAGGCTGGTGTCAATGGAAGCTTCATCCCCAGAACTTGAGTCTCCCTGAAAGTCAGCACCTGCTATACAGCTTTTAAAGGTGAGTCTCTGCATTGAAGAGTCCCAAACAAGGAGTTAAAGAGTTCTTCTCCCTCTTATTTTCCAAGGTCCTTCTCTTTCACACCTTCTGAGGCAAAACAGCCCTTCTGGAATCACATTAGCACATGCCTCACTTCAACAGCATCATCCATGACCTACAAGTGAACGAGAGTCAACTGCTGGCTACACAACACTCGGTTCCAGTGCCTCTGGGACACACGGAGTTGCCCTATGCCCACCTTCCACTGAACTATTTTTTACACTAAAATTCTGCCTGGTTAAATCAAAGCAACGATTCAGCAACTGCAGCAGAGAACACAACACTGCCAAACCAGTGAGCACAACTTTGTTTCCTCAGGGGATTCTACATTATGTTGCTTTTTCACTCACTGTCTCTCAGTGCCAGAGAAATTGCCCAGAAACTGCTATGGAAGGTCATCAGAACAATCAAAAAGCTCTCTCACAATCACTTATCTTCCTGGCACAACAACCTTGATGCACTAAAACGGGATGGGTTATTGCAGTAATGTCCACACTTTCAGACCCTACTTGAAGAAATTATTTTGGAAGGCTGGAACACTGAAACTCACAAATTTCTCCAGGTGAAGAATCTTCTTGCCCAGGACAACAGGAAAAACAAAGAACAGAACACCTGGATGCAGCAACTCCCAACCATGTGAGGAGACGAGGGACACCCTCTCCATGCACCACCACACCGGAGGGGAGAGGCCTGCCAGGCTCCACGTACAGCAGGCTGAAGATCTTGATCAAGGTCTCTGTTTCTGAGGCAGCCTGGAGCTCCACAGCGACACTGGCACAACCAGCTGGGTACTGTGATGTTAGAGGTGCCAAAGAGCCGGAGAAACCACGCCACCGCGCGCGCTCCGACAGAGCTAATACCTGAGACACAGTAACTGCCGGGCTGATTCGCTCCCTGAGCCTCCAGTGCAGGGGGCTGGTGGGAGCACAGGATGGCACTGCACCTCAGCAGCACGCTTCATTGTGAAAATGCCAACATCCAAACTGAGACCTCATCTTGAGGCATCTTCTGTTTGCATTCCAAGAGCACCCAAAGGGAACGTGTTCCCTGCACTGGGACACAGCCATCCAGAAAAACATTCATGTGCAGAAAACTGTAAAAGCCTGCAATTTATCAGAAGGTAAACACTGTCTTCTCAAGCATCTTGAAAGATTTCTCCATTGGGGATGATGCTACAAGCCATGATTAAAAAAAATAAATAAATAAATCCTTTTTCAAATGCCTGCTTCTGACAGGACACTGCACTCCCAGATCTGCAAGTTGAGATGAGACCCAGGCAAAAGCAGACACGAACAACAGCCTCAAGTAACCAAGGAAAACCAAGCAAACAGCCCAGTTCTTGCTGTTTTTCTGCTTCTTTGAAGGCAAGAAGAGGTGATGGGGATCAAAGGGAAGGGCAGGAACACAAAACAGCAGAAATGTAGAATAAACACCAATGAAAAAATGGTTTTTGATAAATGATTTACAACAGCCAGGAACGACCTCCAGCAGAAGTTCTATGAAGCCAAAGACCCGAGAGGGACTGAAGAATTCTTACACAGCCTTCAAACAAGCCTGAGAAAAGCTGGGCAAGTACGCAACGCGCGGGCATGACTAAGACAAGATGCTTCCAGCTTGGAGGCATAAAACACAGGAAGAGTTTATGCAGTAAATGTTTAAGAGCAGCAACCCCCTAAGCTTTAGCAATACAAGCACAAGGTTTTATGGGCCTGTAACCGAAATCACAGACTATTATTTATTTTTGACAGCTAAACCATCAGGTTTATATCCTGAAGACAGTTAAAACATGTAGAAAACTTGTTATTTTAATTTTGTGATAAACTTTTGTCTTCCAGTCAACTGCACCCATTCTTTCACTTTCTTTTGCATCTCTCCTTTCAGATAAGGATGAAAACCAGCAGAACTGGATATGCTACTGTCCTCTTTCACTCTGTATTTACGGACACTCTTCAACCTCAACCTCTAACCTTCTTTTTTTGGGAAGATTAGTGACCAATTTAGAAAGCAGAGAACGAAAGTTTAAGCTTCCACATCATACCCTGAAGCACCACACATGCAACCAACACAAATAACCTACTAGGGACTCCTGTAGCGGCCTCTGAACCTGCGATCTCTGCTCCTGGAGCGGCTGCGCCTGCGTTCTTTGCTTCTGCTCCGTTTCCTTTCCCGGCTTCGGCTCTTCTTCCTCTCCCGGTCCCGGCTCCGTTTCCGTTCCTTACTTCTGCTCCTCTTCCTGTCATGGCTTCGACTGCGGCTCTTGCTCTTTTTTCTCCTGAGAAAGAAGAGACAACTCTGGTTGCAGCTCAGTGTTGCTATTTACCTCCCACTGCACAGCTCCTCTAGCACGGGGTGACAGACACTGACAGGAGTTTCTCCCTGCTGGTATTTACACAGGCTGCTTTTGTTAAGTGTGTGTTAAGCATGTCAGCAATTTTGTAAAACTTTGCTCATGATAAGTGCTCCAAAGCACATTTTTATTTTAAATTTTGATATCACTAAAGAATGCTTCCAGGAAGAGTAGAAGGACTGAAAAAAACATTTCCTGCATTAGACCTGGCACACACTAAATGCAGGACTTCACGTGTCTTTCAAACATACTTTAAAGACACCACCAAGATGGCAAGAATAAATTACATTTTTACAGCAAAGTAAATCAAAACATAACAAAAATCGAAAGGAAGATGCAAGTATGAGGGAAAGGAAGGGTGTTATCTCTCCATACTCCCTGCCATCAGTCTTAACACACTGCCTGAGAGTTTTGTTTCCTACTTGCTACTCCCACTCATAAGCCACTTTGTTTTCTGAGTTCGTAGCTCTGCAGATCTTCATAATTTTAACCATTTACTTAGAAAATTTAAACTTTTACAATCTGTAAGTCAGTTACATCTCACAGTTGAAAACCAGTGCCAGTGTTCCATTCTTGGCAGGCTACCTTTGGGTTACTTGCAATTTTTGTTTTCCCTATCTCAGCCTCGGACCATAAAACTTACAGTCCTCATGGTTTTTAAAATATATATGTACATATACATAAAACACATGGTAAAGAGAAGTTCAAGCAACTACTTAAGACAGCAATTTACCTCAAACTAACTGTTGGGAATAACCAACTTTACTGATAAACTTTTGAAATTCAAAACATCCTTTGCTGTTGAATTTTTCCTCCCCTCCTTTTCAGCCCCCTCACTACATACACCCCCTTTTTTCAAAGTGCTCACTCACACACTGAAAAACTTCATATGCCACACCCCCTTTTAAAAAAGTTAACCCCTGTTACTTTCCATGGCTATGTATAAACCAAGACTTCTCATCAGCTTCAATTGCTGAAGTAAAAGTCTCCCAGCTACCACATCTAGCTGAGCCTAATCACCAACAGCAGCTCCAATCTCCACCTAGAAAGACCCATTAAAACTCTCCCAGTATTTATCTCTCCAGAGAAGCATTTTGTGATTTGTTTTTAAAAACTGGAATATTTCATTTTTAGTTTATTATTTATCTAAAATACTCCATCAGTTTCTCTAATATTTGTGTATGGACAGAAAAGCTGCTGCATTAAAACCCGATACTCAGAAGCTTCACGAGCTCTGGTAAAATGACGTTACCAGAAGGATCTGCACCAGCATCACTAAACCACACGTCCCCTGCTGGGGGGCAGTTTGGGACAGGCACACACAGCCCCTCTCCTAGGATCCATCACTTCCCAAACCTCCCCAAGTTAAAACCTCAAACACTATTGCAGTGGTTCTGAAATATGCCACCTGCAGCTCAGTGCACCGGCCAGCACCAGCACCTGCAGCTCCAGGGCAGGCGGCAATCGCTCACTGCCCAGCTGCCAGCTGAACCCTCCTCACGAGCAAGATCCACGTTCTGCCTCCCACTCACAATTAACCTGGACATACAGCACAGACATCCAGTGAAACTGCAGATTCTTAATCCTCCCAAGCACTAAAACAGAATTTAGTATGATTTGACAAGTATTGAAAGCTGCCCACTGAATCTGATGTTATTTTTAGTTGTTGATGTCTGCTGTGGATTATGGTTTTCCTGACTGTTTGAATCTTCTACCAGCACTGTCCAACTGGAGTGGATAAAGAATTTCCTGAGGTACTGACACTCCAAATAACGAAACTGATAGGCAAGGGAGAGCTCTTGTAAAGCCTACACACAGCTTGGCCTTCAGCGACAGAGGACACTGTCACAAGTCACAGAAAATGGTGCAGTTCTCTCTTTCAAACATTTAGAGCAACAACAGCTGTATCAAATCAAAATTCCAGGACAAAAAGTTTCACACTATCAGAGAACTGCAGTGCAGGAATAACCTTCTAGCAACTGCTAATGGGGAGATCCTACAGGAAGGACATTTCTGAACAGGCACGAGGGTACAATTAGGAAAGCAGAAAAGGAGGTGAAACTCCACACAAGAAGCAGCACTGCAAGACTAACAGCAGCAAAACACCTTGACTTTCTTCTATTTTATAATAATATAATTTTTTTCTATACTCAGTTTGGTGTTTTTCCAAATTAGAAATCCAAACTTGGAGCACACAGGTGCACCCTGAAAACGGGACCATGGGCAGAAAGACAACAGATGTCACTGCTTTAGTCTTAGAGACCTTACAGCAACTAAGAAAATGAACTGAAATACGTTCCAGGATTCTCACAATTCCACCACAAACCAAAGTCAGAACCACTTCTAACATTTAAAACATACTGCTCTTCCTTCCAATCCCAGTTTCTATTTTGAGACTACCCATGCAAACACAAGCAGGGGTTTCCATGCCACACATACATATTCTAAAGCAGTAACAATTCAGAACTTAAAAATGCTTGGAGCAGCTGCTTTTAATGGGATTTTAGGGGTCTCTGTGTTTAGCATGAGAGGATGTTCACAGTACTGTTCAGAATGCAGACATAAGGCATAACCAACTTTAGATTATTAGATTCCAACATAAGACATGCTGGAATTGGGCTCCTCATTTCCCAGGTACGTATACATCTGGGAAGAAGTGTTCTTTGGATCCCAGCAGTGTTTCATCTGCACAGTTCCAGAAGATGACAACAGCATAGATGCTGACACCTTACACTTGCTGTATATTAAAAAACCACACTGGTTACTGTTTACTCAACTATCTAATTAATCATCATTCTTCTGACATCAACTATCTCGTCACCAAATGATGAGTGTGAGGTAAGGGATTTATTTTACACACTTTAAAACCTTCCATTTATTTGGGGTATTTAAGAGACCCTTATGTGAGGCATTTTTCTTCAAATTTCTGGTTTGATTCCAGACTGTTTGGGTCATCAGTAGCAGTTCAGACCCTGGGCATTACACTTCCTGAAGAAGGTGGGCTTGTAATCTGGTTCCTTAAAAAGGTTATAGTCTAATTTTATAAAGTTTAGATTAGAAACAAAAAGTTATGCATTTTAGAATGGGGGCAGAAGAGAGGGAGGGGATCCAACGCCCTAAGCCTTTTCCAGAAAGCACCAGTATCTTTAAATGCTTTCAACTGTTCCAAATCACAAAATTCTACACCAAATACATTTTTAAAATGCAAAACCCATTGCATTGCTAAAGCAACAAAAAAGAAATAGGCTGAACCTCCCAACTCTGTGTTTTTATCTGATGCTAACATTAAATGTTTCCACAACTCCCATGACACCAGTGACAAGGCCATAACTACATTTGTAAGAAAAATTAAAATACCCTTAGTGCTGCAGTTGCAGCAATTGCCAACCTCAAGGGTTCCCATTTTCTTTCCCTGAACACTCCCAACACATTCTCACGTTCACAAAACCCCCCAGAGGCAGAGGACTGAGACAACACTTACTTCTTGCTGCGTTCTTCGTGGCCATTGGCACTGCTCAGTTTGTTCTCATCCTAAGCAGGGTTGATAGAAGAACATCGTGAGGACGAAGTGGAAACATTTCAAGTGGTCAAAGGGTAATGGGAATAGGAATAAGAAAATACAAAACAAAAATTTTAATACTAAATTACTTGTTTACAGTTTAATATGGAAAGATTTAGAAAATTTAGGTAGGCATGTTTAACCACTTTGCTGCTTAAATTTAAGCCAGACAATTACAAAATACAAGACTTACATCATTTAAAAGTGTATATTAAATGGTAGATACTTCCTTACATGGTTTAGAGAGCAAGTTATCCTGTAGAATTCAGCACTCAAGTGGTTAAATGTTATTTCTATAAAACGTAAGAGGAAGTTTCAGGTTTGTTTGTGCCCCTCTGAGCAGTACCAAGGCTCTATCTCTGCCTAAGCCCCCGCGGCTGCGCTAGCAGCAGCCACTATGGATCTCCTGTGACCGATGCCATTCCCGAGATCTTCGCTCATTTTCGTTGCAGGGTTGCAAGAGCTTGATGTCACCTCTGTCACACATCTCGCCCTGAAGCAAACAGGGATTCACACTGCTTTAGTAACGTCGGCTCCCAAGAAAGTCATCAATAATCCACCAGTCCAGCCTAAACATTCCCTATTTCCATACCTGTTTACATGGAAAATATCCATGTTAAACCAGGACACAAGAATTGCAACATAACAATTTACAAATTTCTCTGCAAGACTTTAACGTAACTGCTAAATATTACATAGACTAAACATACCACTTAAAACTTACAAATGCTCATCCAAAATTCATGACATGGTTGTAATAAACACTGCAGAATAGACTAACAATAGCTGCTAGGAAATTGCTATACTTGCTTTACAGTTTAATCACATCAGTTACAGCAAAAGTACAATTGCTAAGTGACTTAAACTTAATGTACATTTCTTGCAAAACCAGTGCTACAGCATGCATAACGTTAACACTTCACCATCATCTGGTGAAAACAAAAAAAAGACAGTATTCATTTGCTGCTGGCTTAGGTAAAAGACATCACTGTGCTAACTGATCAAAATTTTGCATAAAAATTCACATTTCCTAATTAAACAACTAGGACAGAAGAGTACAAGAGCTGATTTTAGAATGACACCGCAGACTGTGATACTGTCTTTTACTCCTAAGAACATTCTATTCAGGGATCCAAGAATTCCTGTTAATTCCTTCACTCAGCAATTAATTTCCATCAGCCCTGTTAAAAGATTAACTGCCACCAGTCTTCTGTGTTAAAAGCAAGTCTCACTCTTCTTGCACCGAGCAGACTGTTCAAACATTTACTTGCCATGGGGCTGGTGAAAAGGTTATTCTTGGAACCCTGCTGTTTTCCCAAACCACTGCATTCACCTTGTTGCTATACCAAACTGGACCTGGCAATTTTAGGAGAGGTTTTTAGTTTCTTGGGGGGTTTTTTTGTTTGTTTGTTTTGGGTGGGTTGGTTGTTTAGGGGTATTTTGTTTGTTTGTTTTGATGGGTTTTGGGTGGTTTTTTGTTTTGTTTTTTTTAAACCTAGGGGACCACGGTACAGCGATACGTCACTCAATTACTACCTTATGATTGACAGTTCACACTGGAATCAAAGGTGAATTCATGGGAGTAGAGGTGAGATATCGTTAGGCAAGTCTACAAAGAGAGATAGATGGGCATTTATTCATCACGCTGAAGTGAAACTACTGCACAATATCATCACATTAACAGTATATATTTACTTGTAAGTTACATGTAATGCATCTCCAGTAAGATAAATCATGAGGGCTCCAGGGATGTTAGTTTACAGTTCAGCAGTAGTTTCAAGAATAATGCTAAATTAAGGTAACCAGGACCTCACTGGCACGTGTTTCTCACCTTCTTGTAAGGAGCTTCAAGCATTGCTTCAATATCAATATCATCGGCCATTTTCCAGGATACCTGAAAGAAGAAACAAAATCCACCTGAGATGGAAAACTCCCTCGTGCTTCATATTCCAAAGGCTTTTGCTTCAGAGGCCATCGCTGCCACTGGCTGGAATTCCCAGAGCAGTGTCTCAGAAGACATTTCCAACAGGAACTGGACTGAAGCTTTGCCCAGGGAGACGATAAAGAATGTGACACAAAGCAATGACAGCAGCGAACACAACGGCACTGAACACAATTAGCCACTGGAAACCCCAGAGGTATCCACAGATGGACTTCACACAAAGAGCACAGATGATTTATGGCACACACACAGGTCTGGTGGCCATCTTGAGAAGCTCTGGAGCTTGAGCAAAGGGCTCCAGAGAGAACACGTTCCTGGCATTTGCTGCCCTCACATTTACTCAGCTTAAAGCAACGTTATCATCCCTTAAGGAACGCAGCCTCTTGCACAATGAGGCCACACAAGAAACAATGATGATTCAGGCATTAGGAGCTACTAAAGCTGCAGAAGATCCATCCAGTCCAGAACTTCAGGTTTCAGACAAAAAGATCCACCCTGCCATCTAACTCTACTCACCACTAACTTTTTTTTTTTTAACTGTTCCTGTTATTTTTCAGCTTCAAGCCCCGAGTACAATTGTGTGCTGCTCATACTCAGAACCCCTCTGACGTTTGATTTCCCTTCCCCACACAGGTGACACCATCAAGAACCTCTCAAAACTCTGCATGAGAGAGACTCAACTTCCTCAAATCTCAACAGAACAGTTACTCTCTCTCTTTTCCTTTCTTAAGCTCCAAAGTGGCCAGGCCTCTCAATCCAAGTCAGACAGCCCAAGGGTGAAGCTTTTCCTGCATGTGCACCACAAATGCAGTGCTACCACATGGACATCCCACCACACAGGTTCATTCTCACACCCGGGCTCCAGGCACTGCTGCAGGAGCTGTGCTGGCACCATGAAATCACAACATGTCCAGGTGCTTTAAGCTGTTTACCCATACCTGAGAACATCACGCCAGAGCTGCCCCACCCACATCTGACCAAGGATAAAGCACAACCCTGCAGCGTTATCAGAGCACTGGAAGCTCATCCTCAGTTACCCAACCGAGGCACACTGACCTCATTGCCGAGTCACTGACACAGGGCCACAGTGCCACCACTGACAAATATGATCACTCCTAGTTTATGTGCCACGGCTCAGTTCTACTTTTGACTACAGCACTGACATTCAGCTTTCCAAGCCGCCTACATACACGTACACGATTAAACCCACCGCTGCTCTGCCAGTATCTGGGATGAACAAGTACCTCGGTGTGATCAAGGACCATGAAAAGCACCAGGCCAAGAAAATTCCCCCTGGTGCCAACTCCCACCCCCAATGATACTTCCAGGAGTGTAATTCAGGGAACATACCCAGCTACACCTGGGCTGGGATTCCCCATCCTGAAGAGGGCTGGCCAAAGAGGGGGGGTGGGGGCCACAACAGGGACCACCAAATCATGAGGGACATGGAAAAGTGATCAGGGAAGGATCAGTGCAGCCACCCCAGGAACACCAGTGAATGAACCACCAGCCCTGGGGGCTCAACACAAAGCTCCTTATTCACAGAGCACCAAGCTGTGGAATTCACTGTCACACAGCACTGCCACACCAACAAAGGAAAAACAAAACCACATGCACTGGTCAAAAAACCCCAAACAAAACAGCACAAAAGTTTACAGAAAAAGCTTTTCATTAAATAAAGCCAGGCCTTGTGACCCTGAAGCACAACCAGCTGACAACCAGGAGCACAGAGAGAGAAGCATCACTGCACCATGGCCCTGTTCCTGTTCTTTCTTGGGCATTTACTGCTGGCCACTGTCACAGACCAGGTCCTGAGTTCCAGGGACCTTTGGTCTCCCCCGTGTGAGCTGTGCCCTTTGTACTCTGTGCAAAACACTTCCACTGCCAGAACACCGTGGTTTCATCAGAATACCTTCTAGTCACCTGACATCGACTTTGCCTTTCATGCAATGACGCCATGTATAAAGGTATTCTTAAAAAAAAAAAAATTAAGTGTGCTTATTAATTTCAAATTACTAGAAAATCATGACAGATTTTCAAGTATCTGTCCTTAGACACTGAAAAACTCAAAGTAATTTTCATAAAAGCCTTTCAGCTTGCTCAAAAAAGCTGCATATGCCTGACATCTCTGGAGAGAAAAATCCAAAACAAACAAAAAATCCAACAGCAACAAGGAAACACCTGAAACAAAAACAAACACGGAATGAACTACACTCGAAACTCTGTGGGCCTACAGAAAACCTAAAGGGAAATGGAATCTACTGCTCCCGATCTAGCCAGCGTTTCCAAGGCAGATTCCAGCTCTTTTTGCTGTGTTACACACTGTTTACAAACGTCCTCTCTTCGAAGTTATTTGCTTTGGAAATTCCAAGAAATTCCAATTCCGCTCTTGCTTTACAAAGAGCCTCCCGGGAAAGCGCCAGGAAAGCACAGAGAGAGGCCGCGGCCGCCTCGGGAGGGGAGCTGAGCTCCCAAGCAGTGCTCAGCGGGGTCCCCCCGCACCCTCCACGCACTCCCAGCGCCATCAGAACTGAACGGGCCCCGGTTCTCAACCAGCCCGTCTCGTTCCGCCGGGACCCCGAGCCGCTCCGAGCGCCCCACCCTCCAGAGCCCGTCGGTCCCTGCGCGCACCGGCGGCCGAGCCCCGGGAACCGCCCGCGGTCCTCCCCCGCCTCGCCTCCCAACGTAAACAGCCCCGGGGCCGCTCCCCGCCGCTCCGCCCGGGCCCTGTCGGCTCCGGCCGCAGCCCCGCACCGGTCACTCCGCACAGCGCCATCGTGGGGGTAGTCGGGGAGGGACAACGCCGCGGCGGGGACAGCCAGACCCGCCCGCTACGTGGCCATAGGAACGGGCACACCGCGAACGGCCAGGCCGCGGCCTCGGGGAGGGGAAGGCCTGCCGGGCACTCCGGCCCCGGAAAGGCGCAGGGTGGACACCGGCGGGGAGGCCAGCCGGTGGGCGAGGGACGGGGCCGCCCAGCCCGAGAGAGGCGGCGGCCATGGCGGCGGGAGGGGCACAGGCCGCTTGGGCCTCCCGCAGGCCCGGGCCACGGCGCCCCGCGGGCCAGGCCACGGCTCGCCCAGCGGCGCGGTCCGGTCCCCGTGCTCGGCAGTTACCTGCGCCGCGGGCGGGTGCTGTCCTCGTTCGGGCGCCCGGGGTGCAGCGGCGGCTCCCGGTTCCTGCGCTGGCTGCGCTGGCGGTGGGGGAGGGGCTCGGGGGCTCCGGAGCCCTCCGCAGGCGTCCAAAGCTCAGATGGATGGGGCCGCTCGGCCAGCCCCGCGGCGGCAGGCGGCGAGGGGCAGCGCGACCGTGGCGGGCGGTCCCCGGACCCGGGCTGGGCCCCGGCTCTGGCCCCAGCGGCTGCTCCCCGAAATGGCGGCGCCGCGTCTCGCTGCTCGCAGGCTCCGCGCAACGGCACGGGGGTGCCCAGCGCGCGGCGCAGGGGCTCTCGCGAGACTCAGGGGCAGACAAGGCCCCGCGCGCCCGCGCCCGCCGCCTCTCGCGAGACATCGCGCCCGGAAGCGGAGGCTCAACCGCTCGCGAGACTTGGACAGACGGGTGGGGCCGTCACGCGCCTCAGCGCTCTCGCGAGAGCTCGCGCGCTCGGCTGGGGCGCGGCAGCCGGGTCAAAGGTCACCCCGGGGGACACCCCCTACCCCCCCCCCCTCCGGGTGGCTGCGGCCTTAACCCGGCCCGGGACCCCCCGGGACCCCCGCGGTCGGGCCGGGTGGGCCCGTGGGCTCGGAGCCGCCGTTCCGCCCCTGTCCGGGCACAGCCGCATGCCGGACCCTTCGGGCGCTCCCGGGGCCTCCTGCCAGACTCCTCGCGGCCCCTCCCCGGTGTTCTCCCTGGGCAGGCTCTGCCCGGGCCGTGCACACCCGCCCTGTCCAGCTCAGGTGTGCCTGCTGTGGGGAGTGTTCCCTTTCTTCCCCCCGAGCCCCGTGTGACCGGAGCTGGCTTTATTGTCTCGTGGCCCCACAGGCTGTGTTAGCCCTCAGCGCTTCCTGCACCGCACAGTTAGGGAGTAACAGGAGCAGATCCTGTGTAAACCGGCCCGTTAATGTCTGTGTGCAAAATGGTGCCTGTGACATCGAACAACTTCACACTCACTGTCGAAGGGAGCTCACACCTTTCTTGAGATCCCCGGGGACCCTGGTGTTAACGTTTCCAGCAGAAGCACATCTTGAGAGGCAGTGCCAAGTGTGAACCATGTCGGGGATCTCACACCAGAGGAGGAAAGCCTGTTACCCTTCCAAGAGGTGAAAAGACAAACACACCCAACGTGGAGGTGGTGTCGGGGTCAGGAATTCCCTGAGCTGCTGGTGCTGGAGCCTGAGAGCACGGGAGGAGGCATTGTCTGTGCTCACCTTGTTGAAATACTTCTGTCTTGAGCCAGAGGGACGATGGTCTGGGGTAGCGTTCCAGATTTGCAGTTTCCAGCTTGTTATTTATTGTAGGAGAGAGGGACAGAGCAGATGAGGTCCTTGGTTGGGCAGGGGAGTGGAGTTTCTGGTGCTCCTTCACAACTGGTTCTTGTGACCTGAGATTTAACAGCATCTGTGGTTTGTTTGACTTTCCTCCCTCTGCCTGAGGGCTCAGCAGGATTCCCCAGATTAACAGCATCTGAAGGTGTTAGGGCTGTACCCTTCTGCCAGAGACTGCACCCCCCTTCGTGGGCCACCACTGTCTGACAGCTTTCTAGCCACAGCAGTCCCGAGTAGAACTGGAATTCTCAGTGACCTGGGGTTCTGGTGCAGCTTTTGGCCCGAGCCCCTGCAGAGCCTGGAAGCTGAATGGTTTATCTCAGACAGTGAAACAAAACCCACTTGTCTCACTAACAGTGTTTTGTTGCCCCTGGGAGCCCACAAAATGTCTCATTTGTATTTAAATTTAATAATATGCAGTAAGTCTTGGCCAATTGTTCAATGTAGTACGGAAAAGACTGAGTGGGTTTCCTGCTGAAGTCAGCCCGAGATAAGCAATGGCTGGGGGATCCAGGTTCTTTCTTTTTTGTCCTATGAATCTGAAACAATGTAAAGAGAAGTTCTAAACAAAGTTTGCCTCCTGAAATGATAATTTTGCTGTTCCATATAGAAATACTTAAAACTAGTAAGGTCTAAGAACTCAGACTCATAGATTTCCAAATGAAGAACCTGTTTTGTGAAACTCCCAGGCTACTGTGTTATTTAACATTATTTCTAACGAAGTTCCTGAAATGTTAATAGCTTAAAAAGACCCTGAAGCTCTTGCACAGAATTTCCAAGACTTTCTAAACTGAACTGGTCAGCTTCATCGAGTTGGGACATTTAGGAAAAAGGAGCTGTTTCAAAATTGAAGAAAAAAAAAAAGTGTGACTACAAAAGGTTCATTCCAACCTAATCATTTTTTACAGGTTGGTTGCAAACAAAATTAATAATTTTCTCACAGCCATAATGAGGTTTCTTGTGGTTGTTCCCATAGTGCCACACTGGCTGCATGTCCCTCACCCGCTGCCACCGCTCCCTGCGTGCCCCTCACCCCACTCAATGGCATCTGAGGGGGTATTAGAAGGGCTGTGGTCAGTAGGTCCAGAGAGGTTCTCCTCCCCCTCTACTCTGCCCTGGTGAGGCCACATCTGGAATATTGTGTCCAGTTCTGGGCCCCACAGTTCAAGAAGGACAGGGAACTGCTTGAGAGAGTCCAGCACAGAGCCACCAAGGTGATGAAGGGAGTGGAGCATCTCCCTGGTGAGGAAAGGCTGAGGGAGCTGGGGCTCTTTAGCTTGGAGAAGAGGAGGCTGAGGGGGGACCTCATTAATGTTGATCAATATCTGAAGGGTGAGTGTCAGGAGGATGGGGCCAGGCTCTTCTCAGTGATGTCCAATGATAGGAGGAGGGGCAATGGGTGTGAGCTGGAACACAGGAGGTTCCGCTTAAATTTGAGAAGGAACTTCTTTCCTGTGAGGGTGCCAGAGCCCTGGGACAGGCTGCCCAGGGAGGGTGTGGAGTCTCCTTCTCTGGAGACATTCAAGACCCTCCTGGACACCTTCCTGTGTGATCTCATCCAGGTGTTCCTGCTCCGGCAGGGGGGTTGGACTGGATGAGCTTCCGAGGTCCCTTCCAACCCCTGACAGTCTCTGATTCTGTGATCTCTTCCGTGTCCCTCACCCCGCTGCCATCGCTCCCTGCTCCCAGTCACCCACCCGCAGGTCGGGTCTAACCAGCTCCCCGTTCCTCGTTCCCTCCCCACGGCTGGGACTCCGGTGTGTGTTTGTGCCGATGGTGGTGGGTCTCCCTGGGGGTTTCCTCCCCGCCGTGTGCCGGTGGAGCCCGGCTCTGGAAGGAGGCCAGGGAATGGGGTTTTGTCTGCTCGCCCCTTGCCCTTGGCTCACGCCGTGTGGTGTGAGAGGGAGGATGGACCCAACACGCGTAGGGCTGGCTACTTACCGACCGGGTGGGGTGGCTAATGAGGGACCTTGGCTGGCAAGCGGCTGCACAAGCTTGTCGCCAGCCCCAGCGCTGGCCCTGGCCGCTCCCCTCGGTCACTCCGTGCTCGGCTGCATTCCCCTCCGGAGCTGGCGGGAGGGCCGGGGGGAAGCTCTCGGGAACACGTTTCCGAACCAGTTTTCCCAGTTGTGGGATGATGATCCACGGGAGGGACTGGCTCCCGCTGCGGTGCTGCTGCGGGAACGCAGCCATCGCCGGGGTTTCTTCATCATCCCCGACCCTGCTGCCAGCGCCGGGGTGTTTGCTTAACGGGCGTCCCGGGGGAGACGCCGAGGGTCTGGGGTGGGGGTCGTTGGTGTTACCCAGCGCGCGCTGCGGGGATCGCGCAGATAAAACGAGATAAAAGGAAAAAAAAGAAATGGGTGGGAACGAAAAAATTTCTGCTTTCCCACACCGGGAGTCGAACCCGGGCCGCCTGGGTGAAAACCAGGAATCCTAACCGCTAGACCATGTGGGACCGCACGATCAACTTGTCTGCACGCGCCGCCTGCTGCCTGAGCTGCGCGCCTCTGCACGCGCCGCCTGCTGCCTGAGCCGCGCGCCTCTGCACGCGCTGCCTGCTGCCTGAGCCGCGCGCCTCGGCACGCGCCGCCCGCCTCTGCGCGCGCTGCCTGCGCGGGGGGTTGCAGCGGGTGCGGACCGTGCGCGGGGGCGGCCGCTCGGGCTCTGCCGAGCCTCGGTCACTGGGTAGCCGCGCCCGGGGGCCTCGCTGGGGCCGGTTGGCCGCGTTTCTCCTCTAACAGCAGCCGTCCACAAAGGGCAGCCACAGGGGCATTTGGGCAGAGGCGCGCGTGTCCGGGTTGTCAGCACAGAGCCTGTGTGCAGAGCTCAGGTGCAAATACAGGAACCTCCTGGCTGAGTTGTTCTGCTCAGCAGAGAGCCAGGGTGTTTGAAAGCCTGGCAAAGAGCACTTCACAGTCAGCCCAGCAAATGCCAACAGGGACGTTTGGCATTGCCATGCTGGCAACCGCAGGTTCAGTGGTGGCTTCTGCGAGAAGCTGCCAGAAGCCTCCCCCATGTCTGACACAGCCAATGCCACCGGCTCCAAGATGGACCTGCCACTGGCCAAGGCTGAGCCCATCAGCAACGATGAGAACGCCTCTGTGATAACAGAATTAAGAAAGGGAAGAGAAAAAATCGCTGAACATTTTGCATCTGGAGAGAGGAGTGAGAAGATGTGAGAGCAACAACTCCACAGACACCAAGGTCAGGGAAAAAGGAGAGGGAGGAGGTGCTCCAGGCGCCGGAGCAGAGATTCCCCTGCAGCCTGTGGTGAAGCCCATGGTGAGGCAGCTGTCCCCTGCAGCCCATGGAGGTCCATGGTGGAGCAGATGACCCCCTGCAGCCCATGGAGGTCCATGGTGGAGCAGATGTCCCCCTGCAGCCCATGGAGGTCCATGGTGGAGCAGATGTCCCCCTGCAGCCCATGGAGGTCCATGGTGGAGCAGATGTCCCCCTGCAGCCCATGGAGGTCCATGGTGGAGCAGTGACCACCTGTAGCCCGTGGAGGACCCCACGCCAGAGCAGGTGGATGCCCGAAGGAGGCTGTGACCCCGCGGGAAGCCCGCGCTGGAGCAGGTTCCTGTCAGGACCTGTAGCCCCATGGAGAGAGGAGCCCAGGCCGGAGCAGGTTTGCTGGCAGGACTTGTGACCCCGGGGGGGACTCGCGCTGGAGCAGTCCCTTCCTGAAGGACTGCACCCCATGGAATGGACCCAGGCTGGAGCAGTTCATGAAGAGCTGTCAGTCATGGGAAGGAGTCACACTGTGAAGTTCATGGAGGACTGTCTCCTGTGAGAGGGACCCCACGCTGGAGCAGGGGAGAGTGTGAGGAGTCCTCCCCTGAGGAGGAAGGAGTGACAGAGACAACGTGTGATGAACTGACCCCAACCCACATTCCCCATCCCCCTGTGCCGCTATGGGGGAGGAGATAGAAAATTGGGAGAAAAGTTAAGCCTGGGAAGAAGGGAGGGAAGGGGGATGATGTTTTAAGATTTGGTTTTATTTCTCATTATCCTCCTCTGATTCATTTTGTAATAAATTAAATTCATTTCCCCAAGTCAAGCTTGTTTTGCCCGTGACAGTGATTGGTGTTTGATCTCCCTCTGCCCTTATCTCGACCCATGAACCTTTTGTTATATCTTCTCTCCCCTGCCCAGTTGAGGAGGGGGAGTGATAATGCAGCTTTGGTGGGCATCTGGCATCCAGCCAGGGTCAACCCACTACACTTCAGCAGGAGCATGGCTGGTCCTCAAACCCTTGACTGCATGAGAAAGGATAAAGATAAGGAGTAATAAACCACTTCCTGCGCTCAGTGCAGGACCTTTTGTTATCAGCACGGATTAGTAAGCAGGCGCTGTGCAGGCAGAACTCGGGACACTGTCTGAGCACAAAAGGGGTTCAGTTTGAGTCTTAAAAAGTCAAATCTATATTATTTCACTGAAAGGATACAGTGAGAAATAACCTGGAGATATTTCAGGTGGGGACATCTATAAACAACAACGTGAAGTAATTTTTTTGTGGTATTTAGGAAGAACATGAATAATGGGATGAAGCTGGGAAAACTGGGCAGATATAATGCAAAACACTGTCAGGATCTCGGATAGATGTCTGAACGATCACCCCGGGACACAGCAAGGCCAGCAAGAAATACTGAAGAGCCTCTGTGCTGGTGAGAAATGGCAGAGGTGACCTTGTGAATCCTCATCTTTCTTTAGTTCTGGCATCCTGACTGTGGGACTTTCCTTCCAAGTTTCTCACAGAAATGGGGATTCAATTAATTTGTCAAGGCTTGTAAGAAAAAATCATCAGACTGCAGGATTAGCTTGAGGAATTATAGGTTCTGTCTGTGGCTAGAAAATAAACTCAGTTCTTGGCAAGTACCTCCAACAGTATTACACTGTCTGGCACAAACACCAGCCACAGCAAAGCCAGACGGGTTAGGCAGCTCGTGCAGCCCAGCGGGAGCGGGAGCAGGAGCTGCAGTGAGATGGGACAGCTCTGTCACCACCGCTTACACTGCTGCACGTGGCGGTGCCAGCTCAGCCTCGTGTCATCAGCCTTGGCCACCCACCTCTCAGCAAGTGTCCTCTGCTCTGGGCAGCTGTTCCCCAGCTCAAGGCAGCTGATGGTGAGACTCATGCAGCCAGCCCACAGAGTTTAATGTTTTCCCACGTACAATGTCTCCTGCGGGAGCGAGCACCATGACCCAGCTCTTGCATTTGGACTGGTCAGTTAATCTTTAGGGGATGTGGACTGAAAGCAGCAGAGCTCCTACCAGACACAAAGAGGTGTGAGAGGCTGTGGTAGAGTAGAAGTCCCTTGGGAACCTGTAACTGATGTGGTGGCAGGGACATACACACCTTATTTTCAGGAGTTTTTGTCCCATGGGAATTTTGAAGCAAGGCAGGCAAACCTCTGCTGTGGACATCTTCCTGACCTTCACTGCCAGCAGCCTCGGAGTTTGACTCATAGAAAGTGACCTGAGAGCATGGACTTCCTTTCCCATGTCTGCCTAGCTGTGGGACAAGGACTGTCCGGGACAGCAGAGTTGATCTCCTGGTTCACAAGGGACCTTCCCACCTCCACCTTCCTCTCCTGTTCTTCTCCCGGCCTGTTCTGGTGTGTGGCTCTGCTCCTCATCCTTGTCTCCATCAGGCCAGTTCAGGTTCCTAGCCTGGCAAAATAACACTCATTTCTCTTTTGTGCCAGTTTAATGAGCTGAAGTAGTTGTTCACCCAGGCTCAGATGAACACCAGAACCGAGACTCAGAGCAGCAGGACTTGATGCATGGGGAGCCCTCAGCTCAGCTCAGCCGTCTCACCCACTGCACCATTCTTTCCCCTCTGAGGGTTTGTTATTCTTGTATCTGCTGCCCTTCCCCTCCTTGCAGCTCCCCTCTAGAAAGGCAGAGCCCTCCTCTGCTGTGGGGAGCAGTAACCCCTGCTAGAGCTCAGCCTGTCGCTCTGTCAGCAGCCACGGGGAAGATGGCAGAAACATCTTCTGTATGTTTTTAGTCACAATCTGCTTCAGAAAGCAGGAGAGGAAACAAAGAGCATTTGCTGCTCCATCTGTTTCCGTGTCCCATGCTGCTCAGGTTGGGTTACAGCCAGCTGCTGCCACTGCCAATCGGTAATGCGATAGCACGGCTGCTTACTTTGCAAGGGGGCTAGAGACGGTAAGATGGAAAAAATTGGGACAGGATGATTTTTAAAAAGTCCCAGAGCAGAACATCTGGCTTGTTATATAAATTTACATCATGCCTACTATAAAAAAACTTGCTGACTGCTGCTTAAAAACACATATTTTTATAAATGGCCAAGTATCTCCAACTAGCTCTTTCCAAGGGACAGTCCTGGCCTATTTGGTATCTTCAGCCAGCTTCAAAACACAGGCAAGGTTAATTAAGAACAGGAATATTTTTTCCTTCACCTCGTGCATGCTAAGACCATTTGCTGGAAAGGATTCCCACAATGCACAATGCAGAGAACCTCAGCCAGCAGCTCCTGCACCCCGGTCAGCCCGGTCCCATTCAGTAAGGTATCTGAGACATTGATATGTCTGTGCTGTGAAACAACGGAGAATTCACCACTTCTGCCTGCCTGGGTCCAACCTCAAGCCCCTTGACACGGCATTAGAGATGGAAGGGACCCTTGGAGGGCGTGAGCCCAAACTCTTGCTTGAAGTGAGGGCATCACCAACGCTAGATCAGGTCAACCATGGCTTTGCACAGCCAAACCTTGAAAACCTCCAAGGCCAGAGATCCCATCACCCATGTGGGTGAACTGAAGCCCCGGTCAGCCTAGCACTTTACCTTGTTTCCTGTTACAACAAATAACTGCCCACAGTGAGAAATCTTGCCTGTGTGTAGGCACTCGCAGTAGTAGCTTGGTAGTAGTTTGCCCTATTAAACATGAGGCTTTCACAGCACAGAATGTTTTCTGGTGTTATTGGCTCCGTTGGTACAAGACTGCACAGAGCTGCTCCTGCTCCTGCTCCCCCTCCCAGCCATGGGGCAGCAGGAGGTGACATGAGCTGGAGACGAGGTGACAGCATGGCAGTGCCATACCCACCATACAAGAGGAGCACAGCAGGTTTGGTGATGGTAACCAGGGTTGGCCACAGTGGAGTGACTGCTGACCCAGCTGGTGGGATGGGGTCAGCAAGGTGCCAGGCCTGGCACAAGCTTCAGTGGAATGTAGCTCAGTGGGACTGAGGGTGAGGACCTGAGCTCCCGAGTGGAGCAGGGAGCCCCCGATGAAGCATCTCCCAGCTCATGCTCCCATCACTGCTGGTGCCCTGGAAGGCTGATCCAAGGTGGCAGCTGCACCAGGTCAGTGCTGGCCATAAGCCCACACACACAAACCTTGCCAAGCAATTTAGGTGTCTACTGCCAGTATCATCAGTCTCTCCTCAACACAGGGTTTGTTCACACCTGACTGGAGCTGTCACTCCCCCCTTGCAGTGTACGGAGACATTTAACCACAGGGCTGGTACTGGGCTGGGCTGGTTCCGGGCTCTGCACTCCAGTTTGTTAGCAGAGGCAGAGCAAGGGCAGTGCCCGCTGGCCCAGACCTCCGGGGCGATGTGCTGGCTGTGCTCACACCTGTAGCACATCTACCTGGGCACTGTCCCACCTGCCCAGCCTGGTACACATGGGCAGGGCAGCAGCAGCGTGACACTGAGCTTTAGCATCACCAGTTCTCCCACACCCACAGATGAGGGAGACCCTTCCTGCAAGGCCCTGCGCCTGCCATTTCCACTCGTGGAGTGTGTGCACAAGTATGAACGTCCACCAGCTGAGCAGCTTCATGGAAGGGGATGGGTGTACAACTCCAGACACAGCTTCTCCCACCTGGGAGCAGCATCTGAAGGAACAACTTGAGTATGATCTCAGGGACCTGGCTCCTTTTGCAGTTCTTCAGTGACAGTTGTAGGAAATATCCTTCTGCCAAGAACAGGCAGCAAGGGTATACTTTGGCCTGGAAACATTGATCATACATCTCTTAATTCATGTTACAGTGATCTGGTGTTTGCAGCCTGGCAGTTCATGAAGGCGGTTCCGTCTCGTAGGCAGCGTGGTTTTGTTATTAGCGAAAGCGCCAGGGTTTATAACCCTCTGTTCTCAGAGACACTGGGATGCCTCTGTCATGCTCTCCAAGACAGTTCAGACACTTCATATGCACCTTGTGCTGCCATCTTTGGTGTACTGGTGACAGGCATCATGACCCGTGGGCTTGATCTCCCATGCACGTGTCACAGAGCGACCCACCGTATCTCTGGAGGAGGACCTCCTCGTGTCACTGTACCAGGCAGCACAAGTAGAAGTTTTCCTCAGCCCATGACTGCCTGAGCTGTGAAAGCCTCTGAAAAGTCACTGCAGAGGTCTCACAAAAGAGGCTTTTCCCTTAGCTGCTTAATTTTTTCCCTCTGGGAAATTTTTCCCCTCCCCTTCCCTGAGTTGACACACCTCATGTCCACTAGCACTCTGTGGCTCTCCTGGAGAGGAGGACCCTGGCCTGGCAGCTTTGCACCTGCGTGCAAGTCACAGCCTCACAACCATCGATCACAACTGGTAATTGAAGCCCCTTTCACCCAGCCTTCCTCTTCCAGCAGTAGAGATCTCGGCTCCCAAGAGTGTCCTTGGTGCCAGCAGGTATGCAACCATCCTCTGGTGGGAGGTTCTGCCTTCATGGTGGTTTCCTTGCTTTTCATTTGGATGCCCTCCTGCTGCATGACTTTGTGCAAGACAGCACAGGGCCGCTAGCCCATGAGTAGGAGTGATCTGAGATGTCATCACAGCGTGTCCCCTGCACCCTCGAGTGCCTCGAGCTCCCTGCTTTGGCCTCAAAAGAGAGGGGATCTCTTAGTGTGTTATGTACAGAATCATGGCCCAAGAGCTTTAGCTGCAGCAGCTACACAATGAAGTTACAGGTTCTCCAGCAAGCCTGCCAGAGATGTAGGTTGAAAACAGCCTCCACATTATAACAAACCCTGAAATATGCAAAATAAAATGAGAACAGCACAGAAAAAATGAATGCTTGTCTGGTCCTTTCTGCAGCCAACTTCCCAGGTGCTGTGTTGGGTCACTCATTTTGGGGAGCCCCTGAAGCTGGGGCTCTTGCAACCTCCCATCTCTCCAGCTTCTATTTTTAGCCTGTCCAAAGGCTTTTGCTAGCACAGCAGTGTCAATCAGGCTGTTAAACTTCTTATACCCCCAGTCTGTATCCACAAAAGCCCTTGAACTGAGGCTGTCAGGCTGCTCTAAGCATTTTCCCAGCATTGCTGTTTCCCTCGGAGGACAGGTACAGCCTCTATTGGCAAAGGCACATCATCTCTGCATCCCACAAGGCAAGATGCCAATTTAACCACATTAGAGCTGCACCAGCAAACTTTTGTTTCCAACGCAGACCTGGTTTAACTCTTTCCTTCCCTGCTAGCCTGTGCCTCGGTTCCTGAGCTTTGCAGCCCTGCAAAACTCAGCCTCCCCTGCCTGCCCTCCCGCAGCACCACAGGCACCTCCAGCAGCTTCGCAGCCCCCGTGGTGGCCCCGCTCTGCGCCGGCCCCACTGCACAGACCCCCCGGTAAGCACAGTGCAGCCGAGCGTCCAGCCAGCGCCGAGCGGCCGTGATCTCACTGTCTCTCTATTTGTTATTGAACAGTGCAGTGGGACTTTCACGTGAATGTCTGCAGATTAAGTTACTCTGAAGTGCGTCAGTAGTGCCAAAACGCCGTCTGCAAGGGAGCGCCACGAGCGCGGCATCGCTCCGTGCAGGGACTCCGTCTGCCGCCTCTCCCAGGGTGATTAATAAGCTGAGCAGACTCATTTCTGACTGTAGCAGAAATTTGCTGTATGGTGTGATACAGGCCAAAAGTCACTCTCAGTGGTAAAATCTACCTAGTATCTGCCATGTCTTGCACCCCCAGTTAGGCAGTCCAAGGCATCCGGGCAGCTCAGCCCTCAGGATTTGCCTCCACATGGGGATGTTCCTATTCTGGAATACCAGGACCCCATATGAGATTCGTTGGAAGCAGTGCCACGCTGCAGCAGTCACTGAGGTAACAGGGGCTCTGCTGGGCCACCGTGCCAAGTGACACACTCCAAACTGGTGGCTGGCAGAAGCTGACCTAGCAGGGCTGACCTTTAGTTCACAGCCTGTTTATTCAGACTGCTCATGCTGGTTGAAGAGCCAGGATCTGCCCTTTCCTGAGGCCTCTAAATTGCTGTGCATTTGCTGATGGTTGATCTGTGCACGTGCTGGGGACACACCTGGTCTTCCTGCACAGCCTTGACCAGACTACTGTGTGCTCAGGACACAGAGAAACACAGAAAGACCCTAAAATCTGCCCAGACAAAATTGCTGGGGCAAAAAAAGAAGGGATGTCTGGGCAAACCCAGATGCGTGGCAGCCTTACGCCACAGGCTGGCCTGAGACTTGTCATCCCGCCACGGGTCCTCGCAGGGACAACCCGGCCCCCAGCGCAGGTGAAGAGATTTCCCTCTTTCGAAGCTCCAGGCTGGTTCAAGTCCCACTTGCCCAAGTCCCATTTTCCATCGCCAATCCAGATGGATGTCAGGGATAACAGCGGGCAGAGCAGAGCGGAGCAGACCCGGCACAGGCCCCGTGCTGCCGGCACACCCCTGTTCGGACACCCGGCTCCGGGCACAGCGGGAGGGTGGCAGGGACATGCATCACGGGGACAAACGGTTCACCGGGGCAGCTGCGAGCCAGGGGCGGGGACAGGCTACACCTGGCACCCGCCCCAACCTCGGTCCCCGGTGTCCCTGAGGCAGGGGATAGGGTGCGACCCGCCCGCGCTCCCACAGCCCCGCACCGCCCGTGACGGACGGGGCAGCTCCCGCCGCTGCCCACGGTTTTCCGCACAAGCCCGGTCACGGCAGCTGACCGGCCCCACGGACCTGTAGCTGCCGTGAGGCTCCAGCCTCTCTGGAGCTGAGGTCCCGGCTCAGCTTCTCCCCTCCTCGCTTCTACCCCTCGGGCCAGGCCGGGGCTGCGCGGTGCCCAGGCTCGGCGGGATCAGGAGGGCCCCAGAGCGGCCGCAGCTGCCGCCAGAGGCTGCCCTCGGCCCGCGGGCCCCGCCGCTCCGCCGGCCCCAGGCGCCGCTGCCCGCCCCGCCCCGCCCCGCCCCGCCCATCCCGGCCCGTCCCGGCACGGCGCGGCGGCCCCCAGCAGAGGGACCCGGGGAGCGGCCGGGGGTCCCGGCGGCCGGGCCGGGCCGCGCCGCCCCCCGGGCGGGGCCGGGATCGGGTTTCACATCCTGCCCCGCTCGCGGGCAGAGCCGGCGGCGCGGCCGAGCGGGGCCATGGCGGAGAGGTGAGTGTGGTCGCCGCGCACCTGTTGAGGCGGGCGGAAGGCGCCGCCGCCCCCTCGGGGCCTGCCGGGGAGTGGGACAGGGATGGGGTCGGGGTCGGGAGGTGCCCCCCGCCCGGGGAGGGGGCGAGCGCGGGCCCAGGCCCCGGCCGGCAGGTGAGGGGCGGCCGGCGCCGGGCAGGGCCGTGTGGCGGAGGCAGGGCCGGGGCCGAGCCGAGCCGGGCGGCCAACTTGTGCGAGGAACCGCTGCCCCCCAGCCGCTCCACCGGCCGCCTCCCGCCGGCGCTGGCGTGTGGGCTCTGCGGGGGGAAGCCCCCGCACCCTGCGTACCCCCTCGGCTCCCTGCAGGCCCGGCCCCGTCCGGGGCACGCCGGCCATTGCCAGGACCGGGCCGTTGGCAGCTCCCGAGCGAGGCGGGTGGCCCCGAGGTTCGCTGAGCCGGCCTGGCCCTGGCCCAGAGCTCCAGTCCTACCGGGGCCGTGCGGGTCCGGCTCAGCGGCAGCTGGCGGCATCGCCCTCCCGGGGACGGCGGCCGGGCTGTGCCGGGTGCCCTCGCACCTCCGAGCGGGCGGGTCATCCGAAGCAGCCGCGGATTTTGCACCCGCCTGGGACCAGGCTGGCAGGCTCCGGGGTGGGCTGAGCCCGTGTCGGTCGCTCTCCGTCGCTTAAAAAACCCAAACACGATTAGAAAATGTCAGCGTCCTCCTGGTGAAGCACCAGCGCGGCTGTGGCTCTTGGTTTGCTGGGGAGGGATTGGCAGGAGAGGGTTCACCCCTGGCCTGGGAGCAGGCAGGGAGCCAGGATCACCTGTTGGCAGTGAGAATGGAGGGCCAGGTAGCCAGGCCAGTCTCCCGGGCTGCATCCTGCTTCTGACAAACCGGGTGGATTTTATGGCTCCTCTGAATAAGCCCATTGAGCGAGAATTCCTCCTGCTCGCTCTGTGCCTTGGCCAGAAGTGGCTGGGTTAAGTTTGGCTCTGCCGGGAGGAAGGTGCAGAGTCTGGCAGGAGCACTGTCCTCCCCACGGCTGATGCCAGTTGCTGTTTCACTGTTTTACCAGCATTTTTTTTGTCCTAGATGAAACGCTCAGAACGATTTAACATTCCTGCAAGCTCGGCTCTCCCCAGGGGCACCAGATTTCAGCTGGCTTCTCACGTCCTCTTTGTCTGGAGGAGAGGAGGGAGGGCTGTGCTGGCATTTTGCCCAGTACCTCGGTGATGACACAAGGTGTTTGGGATACTTTTTTAGTTCTCTTGCATTTGGAGTTATGGTTTGTTTTTTACTTCCGCATCTTCTCCAGCAGAACGTGGTTTGAGTTAGCCTGTAAGAAGGGGTGTCTTGGGAAGGGATAGCAAATCCCCTCCAGAGCGGATGTCGAATACCAGAGTTCATCCCCAGCAGCACAGGTTAGCACAGCAGCTCTTGGTCTGCCAGCAGCGGCAGCTCGTAGTGGCTGCAGCTGCCTCCCTGCTCGTGATGGCCCAGGGTGCCCAGGGATCGGGTTTGCAGGCTGCTGGCTTCAGGGGGTCAGCTGGGAATCCTGACAGAGCCGCGCAGATTTGGGGCGGCTGTTCTGCCAGCCAGCACAGGGGGGTACAGGGCTTCCTGCGCTGGGTTTCAGCGTATCCTCACTGACTGTCTCTGGTGCTTTTTGGGGTCGGTGTTTGCCGAGCTGATGAAACAGCTCTTTCCTATCAGTTGGATGGAGACTGTCTGGAGTGATGCTGAGATCACAGTGGATCATAGGAATGTGCAGATTTTGAAGCCAGATTTTTGGTCAGATGTTCACATGCCTTCTGTATTCACAACAGGTTTGCTTAGCTGAAACAGATGTCTTGGCCTCAGCTGGGAGCCTGTAAGTTACAGGGAGATCTGCTGGCCTGGTGCATTTTGTAACCAGTTTTATGATTGTTCTTGTGATCTGTTCAGCTTGGAGAAGAGCAGCCTGAGAGGGGACCTCATTAACGTTTATCAATATCTAAAGGGTGGGTGTCAAGGGGATGGGGCCAGACTCTGCTCAGTGGTGGCCAGTGACAGGACAAGGGACAATGGGCACAAGCTGGAACACAGGAGGTTCCACTTAAACATGAGGAAAAACTTTCCTGTGGGGGTGCCAGAGCCCTGGGACAGGCTGCCCAGGGAGGGTGTGGAGTCTCCTTCCCTGGAGAGATTCCAAACCCACCTGGACACTTTCCTGTGCAACCTGCTCGAGGTGAACCTGCTTAGGCAGAGGGGTTGGACTGGATGATCTCCAGAGGTCCCTTCCACCCCACCAGTCTGTGATTCTGTGTGATTCTGTGATGCAAAAGGCTGCTGTCAGCCTGACTGTTCCTGGATCTGCTGCTGAAAACCTCATGAGAGACTTGCAAGAGACTCTCGGGTACCAACAAGACGTGCAGAATGTGGCTCACTGAACGCTGCCCTGCTTTGACTGGCACCAAAGGTAAATGTCTCCTGGTCAACTGATTTGCTTGATCTCTAGAAAAATGTAACTTGCTGTGGTGCTAAGATGAAAGGAGGAGAGACTGAGACTCCTGTAGTGAACTGCCTAACAGGTAAGAAAGTCTTGCAGATTTCAGCATATTTGTGTCTGAGCTTTGAGGTGTTTTTTTAATCAATCCTGCTGTTCTTTTGGGGTTTGCTTTATAGGTCTGGGGCAACTGCCTGCTGGCAACCAGGTAAAGTTTTGTAAACCAGAGAACAGGTTTTTTTCCCACAGAACCATTGAGGGAGAACTATTAGCGTGGTTGAGGGACTGTGGGAAGGACTGTAAGATCCAAGTCAGCTTTAATGGTATTGCTTCTATAATTAAAGATAGCAAAACATAAACTGCTGTAGGATTCTGGCTTTTTGGGCCATAATGGTGTTGATTTCCCTCCTCCTCCCCCCCTCCCTGGCAGTGCAGTTTAATAAATATTCATATTTGTGAAGCCTCTCTTTGAAGTTGTAAAAGCAACTATTGTGTTGTATCTATATTTCTTGATAGGTAAATACATTAGTAAAAGTACTACTTGGTTACCCTTTTACATATGGAGGACAAAGCTCTTCAGTTTGGATTTGCCATTTTGGCAGCATCTTCTTGGCCTCAGGACGTGAGCAGAGGGAGATATTCCAGCCTGTGCCAGAAGTAGTGGGGATTGCTGAAGTCCTGTTAACTGGGTGGGTGGAAGGACTGGGGATGGTATGGGAGCACTTGTTCAGTAGGAAACCTGCTGGGTCTGGTCGCCATTTGAAGTTGATTAATGCAAAATGCAAAGGATTTGCATGCTTTGTGTTCTGATTGCAATGAAGACTCTTGTTATTGAATCTCAGTATCTTGAGTATGAGTTTGTTGCTTATAGTTAATTCAGATTAATTCAGGCTTTAATTTGTCTTTGCCTGGATACTAGTTTGTGTATTTTTTCAGAAGACTTAATTTAGGAGCAAGTGAAAATGTCCACACTTCATCAGTCTGCCCTGAAGCTGCTGATGGACTCCTTGTGTCTGAACTCAGCTGTGGCTTTGCAGCAAAGAGGTCTCTGGCTTTGGCAGGGCATCTGAGCCTCCTGCTGTTCTTCAGTGCAGAGCCCCACACATCCTCTGAACTGGGTCCATGTGCCCTGTTCTGGTTTACCCTCTTCTTAGTTGGCTTAAATAAGGCCATGAATAGATATCCTCTCTGTAGCTAGCTGTGACCACAGGACAAGCCTCTGCTCCAGGACAAGCCTCTGCTCCCAGCAGGCTGTCCCACTTTGGTCTGGTGGATGAGCATTGTGGTAACTCACTTTGCAGTAAATGAGCTGGAGTAGTGAAGGTCTCAGCTCCCTGACATCAGTGGAGATAAGTGGAAGGGTTATCAGCAGCCCAGCCTCTGCCATGCACTCCTGGTGTCATCCCTGCTCCGCTGAACGTGCTGCTGGAGCTGTTGGTGAGTGTGCCAGGACAGTTCCCTTGGCATGAAATGGTTTAGGGGTGGAAGACTGAGTGGCTTTAAGTGAAACAAGGAGTGTGTTTTTGCTCTAGTAGCTCCCTTGGCAGAGGCAGAAGAGGGATGATAAGCTGTGGAGGACAAGGGAGTCGTCTTGTCCACCATCACTGCTGTGTCCTTTTTAAGCTGCTTCCATCAGCAGGCCCAGCATGGCCTGGAGCTAGCTCTTGAGGTGGAGTTGTGCAGTCAGGTACAGTGTTTGACTCTATGCAGATAAAGCCTGGTCCTTGGGAAACACCTTCAGACACACCAGAGTCTGCTGATGGAAACTAATCAGAAGTTCAAAGGAAAGATGCAGAGTTTCCTCCTTCCCTGTGGTCTGCTTTCCCAGTGTTCCCATTCCTGTCCTACTACCCAAATGGCTTTCTCAGTGCATGGTGCAATTAGGAGATGCTTGCAAGCTTTCAGCAAATAAATACGTCAGGATTTGAAATGCTTCATTGAGGCTCCATCAGTCCTCCCCAGTGGAATGCAATTATTTGTGCACTGTTGTGACATGTATACACTCGTGTTTCTTTAAAAAGCCCTCTGGGCAGATTTGAATAGTTAGTGAAGTGCCTTTTATTTGTATTAAAAACAAATTCCAGAGCAGACACTGAGATGGGTTTTAGCTGGATCCATAGAGGGCTTCTGAGCTCTGCTGTCAGTACTGACACATCTGATGTTAGTTCTTGCCTCTGTCAGGGTGCACACAGGCGGTTCCCTTGTCAGAAAGACAGCTTTAAAGATCAGGCAATTTCTTGTGCTTTTTAGTAGCTCAGTCGTGAGTGTCCACTGCAGCAAGCTGCCTCTCTGCTTTTATACTGTCGTGGGGAGGAGCAGTCTTCTGCTGTGGGCAGTTCTTAAAGCTGTCAGGTCTTGGAGTAGCAGGAAAGTATTAACTAAAGCAGCAGACGTGAGGTCCATCTGGCTTGTACATCTGGAACAAGACACTGTAGGTCAAGAGAAAATTTTTTTACACTTGGTCTTTGTCTCGTGGGAGAATGGAAAAAATACCATTATTTGGGATATATTCTCTCATCCTAATTGCTGTTCCAAGTGTTTGAGGTTACTGATGGAAGGAATAACAGTGTTTTATATTTCCAGTTGAATATTGACCAGCAAATTCCAGTGTAGCTGGTGTCAGTCATCCTCCAACTCCTCTCCCAAGCTTTTTTCTTTGTGTGGTGTCAGCTGCCATTTTTTGGTTATGCAATGTACAGAGCCAAAGAAGTTTTGGGCAGCTTATAATAAGGATGGTGAAGATCCTGATTGCTTGTTTGCAACGAAGCATGGGAGATGGAAAGGACTCTGATGGCCAGGGGAAGCGTTGGTACAGCTTGTGGAGCAGCTCAAGGAGTTGGGGTGTGTCTGGCTCCTGCACTTACATGCTTCAGGCAAACAGAAGGCACTCGAGTTGGACAATATCAACTTTAGAAAATTCCCCTGGAAAAAAACAAGCTGAAAGTCCAAAGCACTGGAGATGCTGAGATTTTTTTTTTTTTTCTCCAGGCTTTTTGATCTTTTTGGACTTAAGTTCTTGTATGAAATTCCACTGAGGGCTTTATGCTACAGAGCACTGGGGACCTTCTGAAGTAGAGAGGTGTGAATAAAATTATTCATTGCCATCTTTGTCAGCCAGCAGAGGCAAACAGAATGCTGGCTCTACATAGAGAGTGTATTTTCTTACCCCTCTCATATTCTGCTTGTGCCCAGCTCCCCGAGCCAAGCTCTCGCTGCACTTTGCTTTCCTGGAAGGAAACTGCTCTGATTGATGTGGGGTGAAATGAAGATGACAGCGAGTGCCCTGCGCTCCCCGACTCGCACACATTCCTGTTTCAGCCTGGAGCAGAGCAGTCCTGGCCCCTCTAAACCGACCTCTTTCTTAGCCACAGGGTTTATGATCTACCAAAAACAAACAAGCCAAGCTGGGGCAAAAAAACCCAACAACCAAACCCAAATGCTGGGCTGGTTTGTGTGTAACCTGGCAGGTGTGGGGTGCTGCCATAAGGCACTTTGCTTTGGCAGATGGGGCCACTTCCTACCTGGGCAAACAAGGCTGCTCCTTTCTGGCTGGAAACCTGTTACAGAGGCAGAAAAGGCTCAGTGTAGTGGGATTTTTTGTCACCTTGGACATCATGAACCAATTGGCCCAGGGCCAGGTGCGCTGTAGCAGGGATAACTTTTGTTCTGTAGATCTGGTTTTTCAGTTTGGTTTTGCTTGTGGTGGTTTTTATTTAATTTTTTTTTGTTGTTATTGTTGTTGTTTGGCATTCCTCTGGGGAAAAAAACAAAGAGGCTTATTGTCTGTATCACCAGTGATAGAGAGAAAAGCCCTGCACAGTGCTGCCTGACAAGTTGGGACCGAGCTCAGCAAATCCCCTTTAACCACATGGAGTTCAGCTGTCTCGGTGTTTTTCACTCTGAGGCAGTGCCGTGTCTTGTGCTTGGGTTTTCGTGGGGAGCAGCAGCCAGGGCTCAGTTTAGGAGAAGGATGAATTGGCAGAACATATTTTCAGTAACAAACTAAAGTCAGAGAAAAAGTTACCGTAGGAGACTTTATAGCTGAGTGAGTACAGAGCCAGGGGATGCAGCGGGCGCGCAGGGCTGTGGAGTGGTGCCTGGGAAGATGTCCCTCGGGGGGCGGTGGCCAGAGTCCCTCCGGGGGCGGTGGCCAGAGCAGGAGGTGGATGTTGGCTGCAGTTTTTGGTGCCCCTGTACTGGCTGCTGGGCCCTGGGGGGGCTGGCTTGGTTTTATTGTGGGGACCCTGACCTGCTCTAGCCAGCTGCTCCTGGCCACCCCCGCTGCTGCGGTGCCTGGTCCTCGCCCCCTGCTAGTGGGTTTGTGCAGTCGTGCTCTGCCACGCAGCCTCACCCGCTCTGGGCTTGTCCCCCGTGTGCTTTTGGTGCTGTGTGGGAAGTAGCAAGTGCAGTTTTTCTCCAGACACAGTGGGAGCTGTGGGTTGTCACACACTGTAATCCAGGCTCTGAGTCTCCCTTACAAGTGTTTAAACAGTAACTCAAGGTCCAGCTCTTGGTTTCAACGTGTTCAGTTTGTCAGAAAACTGCAAATGCCGTATTTGATCCTCTTCTGGCCCTGCAGCTGTTTCCTCCTCGAGTATATTGGAGTTCTTTGATAATCCTTTGATAGCTACAAATATCCAGCTGTGTATCGGCCTCACTGTCTAGCTCTCCTTTGCTCCCTAGCTACAGGGAGTAGGTTTGGGATTTTGTTATTAGACCTTCCAACCATTGCTCTTAAATTATGGTGAGAGGAGAAGCTCCAAGTGTTTTACAAATTCTTGGTGATGAATTAGCATCAAGTGAAGCAAAGAGATGGCAAAAGGGCTGTGAGCTGAGGTGCAGAGCTTGGAGTGCAGCCAGCACAAGGAGCACTTAATGTACACCTGAAGACAAATGGTAATCACATTGTAAGATATAATATTTATCCCACTGCAATACAGTGGATAGTCTGGCTGGGATACAGCTGAGTTGCATTTGGTCAGTGCAGTAAAATGAGTGTGAAACAAGCAGGGGCTTGGAGGGCAGCTTTGTGCTTGGGTGGGGGCTGCACTTGGGCACTTGCCTGCATTAAAGCACAAATGGCCAAAGAGTTGCTGTTTTGGTTTGGAAACTCCTTAGAAAGCTTGCCCCTGAAATAAGCTACTTCAATTTTCATTAAACTAGTTTTAAAATCACTGAAAATGAAGCTGAAAAGCAGGTGCCATGGTCCTTTCTGTACTGTGGGTTTAGAAGCTGCTGAGGAAATGCCTGGTGAGTAGGTGGCAGTCTGACAGCTCAGCCTAAACTCACTGAAGCTGCAATTTCAAATGAGTCTGAAACACAGGTTTGAGGTTCTGGAGACCGAAGGCTTTTCCAAAGCAGAAGTGTATTTTGGGGTGACAGCCTAAAAGATAAGACAGTGATGATCTTCTGGGGGTTGAAGCTGTGCACTGCCACCTTCATTTCTTCTGGCCCTGGGTCCTGTCACCAGAATGGTTGAGTTCACTAAAGTGCAACCAAAGTTTTCTCTTGCTTTAGTTAGCGAGCAGAGTTAGCTCCGTGTGGGATCTGAGGAGCTCCAGTGTCCTTGTGTGAGGAGTGCTGGGGATGCACCGTGGGGGGTGTGAGGAGGGGACTCCCTCCTTCCAGCAGCAGCAAGTCACTGGATCCACTCTGCTTTCAGCATCCCGTGACGTTATCGTCCCGGTCCCTCTCCCGTGGGCCGCTGGTCCAGCTTTGGACGCTGTGCTGCAGGCCTTGTTGGGCCTTTGCTCTTGAAAGCTGTGAGAGAGGGAGGCTGGGAGGGAGCTGCTGCGGGGCTGGGCTCCCTTCCGTGGGGGACACTTGTTCAGGTTGCTCTTGCTGTTGAAACAAGGAAGGTCTGGCGAAGCAGGAGACATTGGTGGCTTCAGCCTCTGTGACTCCCCGTGACTCCTCCTCAGCAGGGGTGTGGTGGCAGAGTCCCCATCGGCCACCCAGTGCTGCCTCTAACAGCTGAGCACTTGTGTCCTGAAACTTCATTTGATCTTGGAGGGATGAAATCACTGGTGTTTGTCTCCGTTTGGGTAGGGAAAGCTTGTGCTGAGCTGCGAGAGCCGCCTGTGCCTGGGGGAGGAGGAATTTCTTGATAACCCAGCGTGTTCGGTGCGAGGTGTGCTTGCTGCAGGGCTGGAAGCAAACTTCATCTTGGGCTACTCTCTGGCTGCCACACTGCCTCTGGAGCCTGAAGCAAAGACTGCTGTGGTGGAAAAGGCTGGACAGCAGGGTAATCACCCAGTAGCTCAGTGAAACAGCCCAGAGTTCAGCTTGCAGTGTAGAAACAGGCGACTTCCAGAGGCTGATGTGCTCGCTCCTGGGTGGCTCGGGCAGTGAGCTGTGCTTGGGTGTGTTGATTTTGGGCTGCATCCTGCACTGGAGGCTCTTTGGGGACGAGCACACTGTCCTATTTGAGAGTCTCTCCTGATACCACGTACATCTTGTACTCTGGGCGCTGAAATAAAATAGCCGCTGCAGCTGCCGAGGCCGCTCCCTTGCACCGTCCTGTCCTGGCGGCGCCTGCCCGGGGCGGGGTTTGGTGCCCAGGGGCGGCACGCTGCGGGCGGGGGGGCACACGTGTGATTCCTGCTCCCTTGCTCAAACCTCTGCTCTCTGCAGCAGTCGCCGTGGCTTCAAGTGAATGTGTGGGATGGGCAGAGGGCAAATTTCTCACAGGGCTTCCTGTGGTGCTGCTTTCTTGGCCTCTGTGTCCCAGCCGGACCGGGGTTAAACATGGAGTTCCTGTGGACTGCAGGGAGGATTTGGGGGGCTTTACATGAATTAAGTGTTCTCCTGAAATTACCACTTGAGGGCTGTAACCTGCTGTAGGAACCTGTGCTGCTTTGCCTGTAGGGCTGGAGCTGTAAAACCTCCTCCTGGTGCGGCAGTTTCCCCTGGGAAAGGCAAATGACATCCGTGAGCATAAACAGCTTTGGGGGTGGGATGTGTCTGTTCTGGAGCTTGGACTGCTCTGCTGGTCCTCGTGGAAATGCAGCTTTTCACTGGGATGGGTGCTGCGTGGGCCTGTGGGCAGAGAGCAGTGCCAGTGCAGCCGGCTGTGGGGACGGGGCGCTGCTGGGGGGGTGTTCAGCCGGCCCCGTCCGGGGGGCAGCCCTGGCCTGGCAGAGCTTTCCGTGCTGCTCAAGATGCAGAAGAGTATCAGGCTTCATCTCTTTCAACTTCACACCTGCGAAGCTGTGACAGAAGGTGTCAAGAAGAGTAATGAACAGCTGGGAGATGCAAACCCTCATTTTTCTGGTGCTTCAGGCAAAAATTGATTGGTGAATTTTTTATTTTTTAAATTAAAACCTGTTGCTGTCTAAACCTGTTTTGTGGTTTGTCAGTAATTGGGCCCTGCCCCTTGTCTCCAGCAGGACCTTGGCAGGAGCTGTGCAGGCCTTGACCTTGACTGCAGCTCTGGGCGCTCAGCAGTGCCAAAAACGAGGGAGGAGGTCCAGGCTGTGGCTGCTTCCTGGAAGGGAGATGCTGCCACAGGGTGCTGCTTTCCTGAGGTCCTGGCTGCCCTTTGATGTGGTCCTGTATTCCCCCAGGAAGGGAGAGCCTTGACCCCTCTGCCTCTCATCTGATGGCTGCTGCAGGAGATACTTTGGTCGTGTAACCTGGTTCCAGCTGGAAACATCTCAATTTGGACACCTGGAAACCAGGAATATGCAGTTACCTGTGCAAACTCAGTACCTGTGTGCCCAGGAACAGTCATGATAACTCCAGGCCCATGGTTCTGATGGGGTCTTTATGAATGGCAGGATTAATTAAATTAATGAGACTCGGGTCTGCCCTGCTGTAGAGCTGGTGTTTACTCCTGAGCCCCCTGAAAAGGGGCTGGCAGTTGTTCCAGTCATGCAGGAGCCCTGGGGTTTGTCTGCCTTGTACGGCTCTGTCACCCTGCTAAAGAGTAGCTGATAGGACCAGGGGTGGTATGAAAGTTATTTGGTGATGACATTGGTGGCTCAGAGGGAATGGACACCTCCACCAAGAAAAGATCAAAGACTTTTTTTTTTTTTCTTGTATTATAAAGAAGTACAGAAAACAAAAGGAACTGTGCAGGGGAAAGAAGGCTGGTGCAGTGAGAAGAATGTTGGTCAAAAGGGGAAGCTATATCCATAAAAGAAGACAAAAAAATATGTATATTTCAGCAGATAACATGTAAAATCAAAATAAGGCAGGCCAGAATTCAAATTCACTTTTAAGGTGTGAATTTGCCAAATATAATTAATTTTCAAATGCATGAGAAACCTTTTGGAGACAGGAGGTGGAAGACATCAAAGTGTGAGAGGCATGGAAGATAAAGCCATCACAGAAAAATCTAAACCATTTTTTGGCCTCCTTGACTCCTGTGGAGGAGCTTTGTAGCTTTGCAAACTAGAAGCTTGCTACAAAAGAGCTGTCTGAGAAGTTGTCCCACACTGAATGTCAGTAGAAATAGCTCTAGAGCAAACAGAGGAACTGATAAGAAGCTGTAAGGAACAGATATGTTTACTCAAGAGTGCTGTAGGATCTTAAATCTGAAATTGCTGAGATACTTCTGTGTGTATCCTGTCGCTGAAGTGCCCTCGGTATCACAGAAATTGGTGGTGGCAAATGTGGTGGCATTTTCTGAGAGAGGAGGGTCTTGGGGAAGTGGGGGAGGTTACGTGTGGGGCAGCTCAGTATCTGTGCTAGGAGCACTGCTGGGGAGGGCTGGGGAGAGGGTCCTGGGGACCATGGGCTGGTGGGTCTGACCCACGTGCCTGGGCCTCTGTGAAGAACGAGATCACTGGAGACGTGGCCAAGCACAGCTTCTTGGAAAAGAGTTAACAGGGCTAACAGAGGCCAGGCCCTGCCTCACAGACCTGCTGGAGCTTGGGGAGCCCGTGGGTAGCAGGACCAATAGACTTAATGTGTTTGGGTTTTCAAACAGCCTTTCACAAGGTTCTCCAGCAAAGGCTGTTGGGGACCTCAGTCACCATGGGCACGGAGGAAAGGTCTTGTTATGGATCCAGAGCTGGTGACAGCAAAGGGTGGGGCTTAACAGGAGTTTTTCAGCATGGGTCAGAGTCAGTGAGGCCCCAGAGACTGGTGCTGGGACCTATTTCCATCCTATGGGTGAGCTCAGGCATGGAGGGGTGCAGCGAAATCCCCAGGTTTGCAGAGGGTCCTCAGTTCCTTTAGGTGGTTGGATGCATTGCTGAAGGTGAGGAAACCCAGAAGGACCTCACAGATGGAGCAGGTGGACAAGTAAGTGGCAGATGAACTTCACTGTAGGAAAATGTGGGGTACCCATAGGGGAAAATTGTCTGCTCTGGGCCTGTATGATGCTGAACCTGGAACTGGTGGTTGCAGCTCAGGAAGGAGCTCAGAGTCATCCTCATCAGTTCTCTGAAATCATCAGCTCTGTGTGCAGTGTTGTGAAAAAAGACAATAAATCTTGGTTCCCATCAGTGAGGGAGATAACAAAGCAGAGGGCATAATTTTGGTCATCTATAACACCTTGTTTCATATCTTGGGGGCTGCAGGCAGTTCTGGCTTCTGCATCTTGAGAAGGCTGGTGGTGTTGGAGAGGCTGCAGAGAAGACAATTAAAATGACTGAGGGACAGAGCAGCTGCCTTTGGAGGAGAGGGGAAAAAAATGTGTGGCTCCTTGGTTTGGAGTAGAAGTCTGACAGTCAAGGTATACAAAATGGTGAAGGCACTGGTTAAGTTGAATTTATCTACCAAGTCTTGTGGCACCAGAACCAGGGGCACTTGATGGAGTGAGGTTGGTTCAAAGCAGGTAGAAGGGAGTACTTTTGTTTTACACAATGCGTGATGAACTCCTGAATTCATTGTCCTGGGGGGTTGTGGAAGCAAAAGGCACCAGCAGGTTCAAAAACCACTTGGGTCAACTTACAGGCAGCCAGTTTGAAACAGATACTGGGAAGAGCAGCCAGGGATGTGCCTTTGGCATCCACAGGACAAATGTGGATTCTGGGGGAATAAGGAAGGAGATGGAGACAAGGTGTGACGGGGCTCGTGTGCTCTGCCTAACAACCCTGTCCTGTTGTGCTGGCTGTGGACAGGATGGAGGGGCAGTGGTTTCACCCAAGATGTGTACCTTATGTTACTGAAAGTAGGAACATTCAGTTCCAACATTAGGTAGGAACGTAGATAGATATGAAACGCTGCAGAAGAGCCAGCATGACTTTTGTAGACCAAATTTGAGCCACAAGACTCCGTCAGTACTTGGAGGTGTTTGTGAGCGCATGGCAGAGGTGATCCCGTGGGGTGGTCTGGTGGACTTCTCCGAAGGTGTTAGCACAGGGTGTTCCAGAGCAATCCACCATGGGATGTGTGAGTGAGTGAATGGTTAACAGACAGGCTGCGGAGATGAGGAGCAGTCTGCCAGACTTCACAGTGGTGGGAAGTCCCTCGGGGAGCCGGGCTGGGATCTCCGCTCGCAGCGTTTGTCTGTGACCTAGAGAAGGAAATGAAGCAGTGGTTGGGCAGGAACGTGCCGTGATCCCTGTGTGCAGTGCTGGGCTCTGAGCAGTCGAGATAAGAAATCCTGAGCGCTGAAAGCCAGGAATGGGGTTGGGGGTGACGGGTGCTTCTCCAAAGGTACCGGCCGGCGTTTGGCAGCGCTGTGGGAAGGGCAGGTTGGGAACTGCAACGAGAGGAGCAGAGGACAGAATGAAAAAGTCATGGCACCACTGTGGTCTGCTGTCACCTTGAATATTAAGTGGATGTCAGGTCATCCTGTCTCAGAAAAGTCCTTGCTGGGAGTAGAATAAGTGCCTCTGCGGGTTTTTTTGGGGGGTTGAGCTTTTTTTTTAAATCAATGGCAAATACTTTGTACTGGAGGCAGATGGGGACTGTCTAGGTGGACATCAAGTATCAGGGGAAGTTGAATGTGGTCCAGATCTTTGCCCCAAGCCATCGACTGTGCCATAAAAGAAGGACAGAGAGAGCACTGCGCGCTTTGGCGTCTTTCTGAATTTGCCCCTTTTTTTTGCTGCCTTCCTTGACACTGCTGAAAGTGAAAAGCTCAGTTTTGGACTGGACACAAGCTAATAAATGCTTGGGTTTTTGGTGAGAGAAAACAAAAGGAACTTGTTTTGGGCACCAAATCAAGAAGTAAATTGTTCTCACACCACTGTTCGCTGTTACCATGTATAGCAGTTACTGCCATGGCAACAGATATTCTCAAGATCCAGCCAAGATCTTCCAGGGCTGCGACATAACTTCTGATACTTGCTCATTGTGGTGCTATTAATAACTGTGTTTCCCCCCCCTCGTAGCCAGGAAGTTTCTTCTTCCTCATGTACCAAGTGTGAGGGATAAGCTCATTTTAAATCAATTGTGGGGAGAAGTGACACTGGGGATTTCCTGGATTTTTTTTGTTCTGGAGATCCTGTCTGCTGCTGCCAGCTCTGCAGCCACCTCCTGGGCTGAGCTGTCTCTCTTGTGCTATTTATAAGAAAGCCCAGTCTGACTTTTTTATTCCTTCTTTTTTTCCCCCTCTCCTTAAAGCAGGACAAACAGATGACACATATTTACTCTCCCAGCTATGCACAGAAGCTTAAGTGTTTATTTCATGCTGACTTGGTCAAGGGGAGAACCTGCTGCCAGTTAAACATGGTCTGGGCCAGGCTTTGGTTTGCACAGTTTCATTACTTATCTCCCGGTCCTTTAAGCAAGAGAGACTCTGTGTATTCAGACTTGTGCTGCTGCTGTTCTCGGCAGTAGTTGAATTTGGCTCTGTTTAAAACCCCCAAGTGCACATCCACCTTTTCCCAGCGCATTAGCACACCCCCATGGATCTCCTTTGCGTGGGAAGTGTGTCAGGAATACCATTGCCGGGTGTTTTGGCACCTGCTGAGGAGCTGTGGAGAAGGTGAGACTTGGGCTTTTGCTCGTGCCCACAGCTCCTCTTGAGCCTGAGCATCCCCAGTGCCCTGTGGTGGCCGAGGACCAGGGTCACGAGTCTGTCCTCAGCTCTGGTTCTGCTGGTAGAGAAGTCACAGCTGTGCAGCGTCCAGTTCCGTCTCTCTGGAGGAAGGAGTTGTTTTGCCAGGCCAATCTCCTCTCCCGCAGGGAATCTGCTTTTCTTCTGCAGAAGTGGAGCTGTTAACTGTAAAAGCCTCCCTGCCCGCTTTCCTCACCAACCAGAGTTAAAAGGAAGATGCTCCGAGTGCTCTGGTTTTCCTTATTTTCTGGTGCTCTCAAGTCTTGCAGCTTCTTCTGCCATCCCTGTCTTGGACATCACCCTTCCCCAGACCTCCCTGTCTGCTGGGCTGACAGCCTGCCGTCATAACCAAGAGAAAAAGATTTAGTGGAAACGGGATCTTTTATCCTGGAACCCTCCCTGGAGAAGCTGGAGATGAGCCTGTGCTCTGCCCAAGGTTGGTCCAAGGCAAGAAATAATTCAGTCATGTCTGCAGGGAGCGACTGCATCCTCCTGTTTCTCAGGAGGCTCCAATCAAGGTGGTACCACTGGAGGTGCTCCAAGGGCTGGGGCTCCCTGGGAGGGCGGCACACACGATGAGTGAGCCTGGCTGGGACAGTACCTGCTGGTTTTCCTCCTCCACGTCTCCAAGAAACAACTGAGACCCTTTTTGAGAGCCTTTGGTGACTGACACAGTTATTCACCAGTAACTGGCTTCTTGCTGACGCTCAGGGAGGTTAATCCCACCTTTGTTCCTGTGACGTGGGGAGAGCAAAGGCAGATTTGGGGCTTTAGCTAATCACGCTTTGTTCTGCCACGTGAGATTGCAGAGATACTCACTTTTAAAAAGGCTGTGACTGCGTTTTAAGGCGAGATTGAGTGATTCAGTCTTTGTTTCTCATTAAATTAAACCAGATCTTGTTAATAACAAAGCACCAGAACTATACATAACTGGTATTTTTGTTTATTTGGAGTTCAAAGTTGTTACTGTAGTCACTGCTAATCTTACAGATGCAAGTGTGTAGCACACAAAGCAGAGGTTGAAATACAGTTCACGGGATGTGACTCCTACCCACGCTGTAACGTTTTGGAGACAGTCAGGAAGGGAATGTCAGTTTGGGGCAACACTTAAACACGCCTTTCCTTTTGGAGGAAGCTTTTCTCATGGTTTATTACCTCAGAATTAAAAACAATGGAAAAAAAAAATCAAACACTGGCTGTGTTTTTAATCCCAAACTTCTAATTCATGCATTGCTAGGTGAGCTTTCCAGAGATGGAGGTGTGCGTGGAGCCAGGGAGCCAGGCGCTGCTCCCTGGGCCAGCGTGTGGACGGGAGAAGCTCTGGGGCTGTGGGTGCTGTGCGGTCCAGCTCGCTGGCTTCGCGGTGTCCTTGCCGTGCCCCGTCACTGTGCGTGCGCTCAGCAGTTCCTGCAGGCGAGAGAAATGTGAGGAATTCATTCTCTTGGAAGAGAGGGGGTTTTTTGTGTAGTGTTTTAGGAAGGGTTTATGAACTCTGTGGCCAAGGTTTGTGACTATTGACTGTCCCTCTCCCTTTGCCAGAGGCAATGAGTGTGCTTTGGGCTGGGGAAAATGCCGATTCTGAAGCAGCTCCTCTGCACCAAGTCCCATCGGGATGAGTTTCCTGATGGCAGCTCGGGGCGCAGGGCAGAGTTACTCATTTGTGGACTCTGTGTTTCTATGGCCTTTGATTCCCTGCCAAATTCTTCTGCCATCCCGGCACCGTAGCGGTTAACTCGAGTCATGCTGAGCAGGCCTGGACAGCTAATGCTTTCAAGAGCTGCTCTGCATTTGTCCCTGCTTCGTTTTCTCAGCAGTGTCGGCAGGGACAGCTGCAGCAGGAGGGACTTGCCGAAGAATGAAACGGCCTGAAAAAGTTGTGATGAAACACTGTTATCTTTGTTTTATCCTTTTAGCCACCAGTGTCTTGTGGGCTCTGCTAGCTGAGAAGTAACCCGGTCCCTGGCAGACCGCGTCTGTGTTGTGCATGAGTTTTCAAGGGACTCTGTGTTTCAGCTAATAAATGACTGGCAGTGCTTTAAATGAAGAGGGACAGAGGGCCATTATTTTGCTAATGCCACGCATTTGGGAATGTCACTGCTTCAGATATGTGGCTTTGCAGACTGGTGCTTGAAAGCCTGTGCTCTGCAATCCGGCTGTTTGTAGGCAGTCAAGAGCTGGCACCCGCGGTGACACCGGGGTGACACCGGCTGTTTGTGGACGGCCTTGCCTTGCAGGTGCTCCACCCTGTGATTACAACTTGGGCTGCTCCTGGCCCCCACTGCGCCGGCTCCTGCGGCTCCTTTAGAAAAGCTGAAGCTGTAGTGGGTTTTTTATGGTCTGGTGGAGTTATTTTAGACCTGAGGTGGGTGTCTCCAGAGGTCCTTTCAGTCCCTGTCCCTGCATGCTCTTGCGAAGGCAGCTGCTTGGTCCCGAGGTACCAGCTGATGGGTTTCCCTTTTCTGGTTTTGTAGGTTTTTCTATTCCTGTCTTCCCAGTTTTCACTCAACAGCATCATTCAGAAACCTCCATCAATGTTTTCTCCTTATTGCTCAGTGTTCCCTTGTGTAGCAAACAAACATCTCTGTGCCTGGTGTAAATGAGCCTCCAGCACTTGCCTGTTTGCTCTGGTCTGTCGTGGCTGCTATGGGCTCTTTTCAATGCAGATGGTACAAAAATTATTGTTCTTTTCCCCTCCTGTATGGAGAAACTACACACCCTGTAGCACCGCAGCATGTTCGTGGCTGTGTGACACCTCTCATGGTTTCACTGAGCCCGGGGTGTTCTGTCTGAGCACAGAAATGATGGAAATCAGTCGGCAGCAGAGCCGCGTTCCCTGCGCAGTGTGAGTGACGTGGGCTGCTGCCGGGGCAGAGGAGCAGTTGCTGGGGTTATGTGATGGAGTGGATTTTCCAGAACAGCTTCTGATTGTGGAGCCTTCTGTTCCTGGGCTGCTCTCCTTGGCATCAACTGGCAGCAGCTGCAGGGTCCCCGGCTGCAATGGCTTTGTGGCAATGCTGGGAGGAATCCTTGAAATTGGTAGCAGTGATATAGGAGGCCGTGAAGAGTAAATCTCAGTCCTGAAGCAGCTGGGCAGCCAGCTAGATAAATCAGGACCTTTGTCAGTAATTCCTAGAATGACAGAGAGGGCAGCGGGTGCTGCTGTGTCCTTGAAATAGCAGCGATATCATCTGTGTGACATTACTTGCTTCGGTACAGGGAGAGCACTTGGTGTGTGCTGCTCCTCCAGGGCTCTGGGCTTTTCTCCTTCATCCTTTTGGCAGGTGCATCTTCTCCACCTTGTTCCTGCAGCCGTATCAACGTCACACCCTTGGCCCCGGGTGCAGCCTTGTCAGCGTTGGGCAATGTCACCCTGGTGGGTGTGATTTACCTCTGCTCAGCAGCTGGGGAGAGGTGTGCGGGACTGAGGTCTGTGCAAACGGGAACAAGCCGTGTTCAGCCCTCCTGGTCGCTGACCAGGGTTTCAGTCAGTGGGTAGCCCCGTGGTGCTGGGGCTCATGGGGAAGGCAGGAGACTCATGTTTGGTGTTCTGGCCCTTTCCCTTCCCATGTGTCCGTCCCCCTGATAAAAATGGGAACACCACCAGCCTAATTTCAGGGTTACATTGACACTGGGAGGCTCTTAGGTGCTTTGAGTCCCATCTGGGGCAGATCCTGTGTGACTCGGTGCCAGCACGTGCTCCTGGAGGTGGATAAAGCCCAGCTCTGCTCTGGCTGGAAGTGTCTTGTCTTAGCTTGGTGTGTCCTAAGAAGACATGAGGAGAAAGCAGCTGTGTGACCTGGGGCACCTCACTGCAGAGATCTGCACAGACCCTGACAGGATCCGGCTGGTGCAGCTGGAGTGGCCTCGTGTGAGTCCCTGCTGCCGCCTCCCGTGGGGTGTGGGCGGGTGGGCTGACTGCAGTGATGTCCCTCAGGCTGTGCTGACTGCGTACCTGCCGTTACAAACCCTCCCTGGAACCGGGGTGTCGCCTCTGGGGCGATGGGAAGGTGTTGGGCTGCTGCCCTGGGGCTGAGCTCGGGGTGCTGCGCTGGGGCAGCACCAGGGGATGGAGGGAAGGGGGGGAGGGAGGGAGGGAGGGAGGGAGGGAGGGAGGGAGGGAGGGCAGGATGTGTCCCAGCCGTGGTGGTCAGTTGTTGCTGAACTTCCGGGTTGTTCCATAATGCCTTCACCTCAAGAGCTGTGAAGTGTTTCCTCTTTAGGAAGTTGCTAAAATGGAGACTTTCCCATGTAGATACTGTGTGTTGGGGACAAAGTCTGTTTACGAGTGTGCTGGTGGGGCACAGCCGCTGTCGGAGTGCGGTGATGCTGGTGTCACACCGAGTCCCGGCAGCAACCGACCTGACCACGTGTCCTGGGACTGCTGCAGCCGGGGGCTGTGCAGGCAGGACAGCACTGAGCTGTGCCAGGCCTGAGCACCCCATGGCCCCTGGGCAGGGACTGTCCGGCTGGCACCGAGACTCCCCTGCAGCTGCCTCCCCTCCGGCAGCTGGGACGTGGATGGGACTGTGGATCTGTGCAGAACGTTTTGGAAGCAGAGAGAGGGGATGAAAACTGCCAGTACTTTTTTTTTTTTTTTTTTTTTCCCCCTTCTGAAACTTGTTCTCAAATGCTCAGCCCTTAAAAGGGAAAAACGAGTCTGCTGAAGCCTTCACTGAGCTTAGGAGGTGCCGCTGCATCTGGGGCAAAGCAGAGCTTCAGGGAGGCTGTTGAGGGATTGGGGCTTTGGGCCGTGCTCTGATGTGCACAATGAAAACTCCAGCCATGGTGGCAGGAGGGATCCAGGGGATGCTGTGGTGGCAGCTCAATGGCCAGATGGGTTATCTGGGCAGATCCTGTAGCCCCAGGAGACTGGCTCCCTGCTCTCTTGTAGAGCTTGAGCCCCAGGCCACAAGGGATTTTGCTCCCTGGTTGTGTGAAAGCCCTGGGTCGGCTGGGACAGGTACTCTGGAGAAGCTGTCCAGCAGGGTCCTCGTCCCTGGCCAGCTTGAGGACCCTTACAAAGGGCAGAGGGAAGCGCCTGTAATCTTTTTGGTGCTGAATGCTTTTTGACATCTTGCATCTTTCACCTTCTGCCCAGGCTGCAGTGGCCACAGCTGGTCCCTGGCCATAACGCAGTCTGAGCTGCTCACCAGCCATCTGGGGACAGAGAGAAGCGAGAAGCTGGAGAAGGGTCTGGAGTACAAGTGTGCTGAGTTCCTGGCTGAGGGAACTGGGGTTGTTGAGCCTGGAGAAAAGGAGGCTGAGGGGAGACCTTCTGGCTCTGTCCACGTCCCTTGGAGGAGGGTGCAGAGGGGTGGGGGTGGCTCTGTTCAACTAAGGACCAAGGGACAGGACAAGAAGAAATGGGCTCCAGTTGTGCCCAGGGCAGTTGAGATGGGATGTGAGGAAGAATTTCTTTGCTGAAAGGGTTCTGAGGCATTGGAAGGGGTTGCCCAGGGCAGTGGTGGAGTCCCCATCCCTGGAGGGATGGAAGAGTCGTGTAGACACAGTGCTGAGGGACAGGGGTCAGTCGGGGACTGGTCAGTGTTGGGTTCATGGTTGCACTCCATGATCTGAAAGGTCTTTTCCAGTTGAGGCAATTCTGGGATTCAGTGAGAGGTCCTTGGTCTTCAAGAGAGCAGGTCCTTGGTCTTCTTCCTTTCCATGGGCACAGCAGCCAGCCCCAGTCTGTGCCTCCAAGAGAAGAGCTGTGGCAGGAGCCTGGGCTCGCCCTGGCTGTGCAGGCGCCGGCAGAGCTGTGCCCAGTCTGGTTTTTAGTGGGGGTGGATTTTACTCCTCCTGCCCTCGGGTGCAGTTTCCTTCAGTGCTGATCTGTGCAGTGTCCTGGTGACTGTGCCCACATCTCTGGTACCTGCCCTCCTGCCCTGTTGGTACCCATCCAGCTGGTGCTTTGTGCTCTCCCAAAGCTGTGAAAATGGGGGTGTTACCTGCCCCTTGCTCTTCCCTCTGCTGCAGAACCCCTGTCCTGTGGAGGAGGGATGAAGGATGGGGTGGGGGTGAGAAGTCCCTCTGTCTTCCCCTCCCCATGGGGTGCTCTCTGTGTGACTCTTGGGCCCTGGGGCTCCAGATCAGTATGAGCCTGGTGCTGCCAGTGGGACTGTGCGAGTCGTGTGAGTGGTGCTCAGCAGAGGGTGGGTGATGGAGAGTGTGAAGGCTGGTGAGGTGGGAGTTCCTGTGCTGCCCTCCCTTCTGCCTGCTGAGATTCAGTGCTCTGAGGTGCCTGTGTACCCATCCCACCCAAGGTTCAGGTGCTGGTGTCAGGCTGTAGGACCTCATGCCTTTGGGGCTGTTCTGGGCTTTATTTTAAGTTGATTATCTTTATAGCACAACTCAGCACGGTGTCTGTCCTCCCTTGGGAAGGATTTCCCCTGCCCCCGAGGTTCTCTTGTGGAGACCCCAGGAAATCTCAGCCATGTCCTTAAAGCCCTTGTTTCTTACTTCTTTATCTCCAAGACAGGATCTTGGAGGAATCTGCCATTAATTTTGGTGCTGAGCTGCCCATTGCCCTCAGTCTTGCTCTGGAACTGGGGCGAGTTGGGAGCCTGACAGCAGCAAGATGGGAGCTCCTGGCGTGAGGGCTGGGGGAAAGTTTGGGAACGGCTGGGCAAGAAGCAAGAACTAGCAGAGTTTGAGCAAACAAAAGGCCACCAAGTTTCTTATCTGACATCTCTGCCTTTGAAAATACCACTTAGCAGAAGGCTTGGGGTTTTGGTTGGGTTGTTTTGAGTGGTTTTGTTTTGAAGTGATGAGACACTTGGGATGATAGGGCCTTTTCCAGGCTCTCTCCTGTCTCTCACCCACCCAAGTCGTGGTGCTGGGCTCTGCTCTCCTCTCTGTACCCTGTTGCTGGGCTCTGCTCTCCCCTCTGTACCGTGTTGCTGGGCTGGGCTCTGCTCAGAGGGCAGCCCCCATCCTGCTCTCGCTGGAGCTGAGCGGCCGTGCTCAGGCTTTGAGCAGTTGCAGCCATTTGTTCTCTATTTCCACAGTCTGGTCTGTCTCCTGCGAGGCAGAGGCTGGTTTGTTTGCCTAGTGCTTATTTTCAGAAGCAAGAGAGTTTCAGGAACAGGCTGACATTGTATTTATTTTAGTTGCTCTATAATTTTTGTTAGAAGGATGCATGTGTATTCAAGAGAAGTTCAGAGATATATATATATATATATATATATGGGGGGGGGTTGGGGGGAGTGGGGAGAGGGTTGTTTTGGGTATTCTTTCCCCCCCACCCCCAGAGATCTAAATTACAGCTTCTCTGGACTCGGCTGAGAGGAGGCAGTGAATAGAGCCTGAATTGACTGAGTCAGCTGGTGGAGCATTGCCACAAGGAGCTGGTGCTAGAGACCTAGAGACCTTCTTGGGGGCCCTCTGCAGCTCCAGGATACAGATGAGTTTTACAGCCTTGTTCTGACTTTGATGTGCAGATCTGAGCAACTTGGAGCCACCTGGGGGTTGCACTTTAGTGCTCAGTGTTTGCACTGGGCAAAGTTGTTGTGAGGGGAGTCTGTCTGACAGCCCCCCCGGTGTGCTGGGCTGGGGTGGCTCTGCCCATCGTGCAGGAGGTGGAAGGAGCAAGCACGATCCTCTTCTAAAAAGCTGTGCTGGTCTGGGGTGCTGGAGCACAGCCCAGGCTGCTCCTCAGCCAGCCCAGAGCTTGGACCTGCAGAGGAGCAGCGATGTTGGCAGCTTTGGTGCCTCTGGGATGGTACCTGTTCCCCATTCCTTAATTAGTTTGCCTTGGTCTGCTGCTGGTGCTTCCCTCTGGAGCACTCAGGGTTGTAAACACGGCTTTGCTCTCCATAAGGCTGCTCCTGCTCCCTCCTAGGGATCCATTCTCATACACTCCGTTAGCAGCACATGAAGGAGGCTCTGAACTCCCTGTCTCTGTAGGACAGATCATTTCAGTGCCTGTCCCCATCACTCCAGCCACTTGCTGCAGTGAGGACCCTTGGACCCTACACATGTCCTTGCTTCTGGCTGGTATCACAGTGTGACTGGGCTCTGAGAGTTGTACTTCCATCCCTGTTTGTGTCTGATGGCCAAACTTCACTCCTCATCCTCAAGGACGATCCTCAATAGGCTCTCAGTCTCAGCACTGACACATCCTCAGCTAGATGACCCCTGATGATAGGATCTCCCCGGTCCTGGGGCTTTGCAGAGGCGTGGAGCCATGAGCACAGATCAGCAGCCGCTGGTGCACGGACACAGCGAGGTGGCTGCCTCGCACAGGGTGTGGTAGCAACACCTTGTCTGTGCATGGTGTGGGGATGACCTAAAGAGAAGCCTCAACACTCATAAAGGCCGTGTTGGCCTATGGCCCCTCAAGTTCTTCAGCCTTCTGCTGTCCAGAAGGGTCCCCTCTCCTCTGGGTGCAGCCATCCTCCTGTGATACTGAATAGAGTCTGCCTGTCTGTGTTCAGACCCCTGTTTCCTGGAGGAAGAGCTTGATTTCCCAGTTGCTTTTCTTTGTGTTGGGGCTACCTTTGAGCATGCTGCAGGCTCCCTTTGAGGGCATTAGTCTCCAAAAATCCCACTTGGTATGGAGTCATGTTTGACCAAGAAGGACTTGGTACTGCCCCAGCTCTCATGCTGACGAGGGAAGTGGGAGAAGGAGGTGGGATCTTGGCTCAGAGCACAGAAGTCCAAAAATTACAGCACGTGGAAGTGAAGTGGGGGGTCAAGCCGTAAGAGCTCTCATTGCAGCCATGCAGAGGGTTTTGCTCACTGCCTGGTGTGAAGCTCACAGAGGCAGAGGTTTCCTGTGGTTTTCCTTGGAGATCTTTTGCCCTTGGCAGATGAATACCTCTTCGAGTTGGTGCTGAGCAGCATGGGCAAGTAACGAGTGGAGAGAAGGCTTCGTGCAGAGGGCTTGGTGGTCACATTGCACTGGTCTCAAGCTGACAGCTCCAGCTGAGAAAATCTCTTCTCTACTGTTCTTATCTTTGGAGAGCCTTGTGAAGAACTTGTGGTGTCCAGGGGCCATGCTTGGCTGCCTGGCTGTGGTGTCACTTGGGTGATGGTGGCAAGAGGAGTAGCTCACCTGTGGAGTACCGACTGTTTGATGACTTGGGGTTTCCTCAGCTCTTACTGCAAGTGACTTGACTCTTCTCCTGTATCTGGTCCCTTGCATTTCTAGTCCTGTTCCCTTCTCTTTAGTGAAAACAATTTTATTCTTTCCTGGACCTCACAATAACTTTCATAGTCTTTGTGAGAAGATCTGGTCAGGAGATGCTGGCAGGATGCTCTTTCAGGCTGAAATACTCTTTAAAAAAAATCTTATTAATATTTTTATTTTTAATTCCCAGGCTTTGCCAAGCAGGAGTGGCAGCTAGGAGAGACCCAAGCTGGTTTTGAAGGAGCAAAGTTTGCAAATGTCCATGACCTCTGTCCCAGAGGCTGGCAGGACACGGTGCAGCAGAGTGGCCTCTGTCTATACACCGCTTCGTAAAAAACCGAGCCGCTGGTCTGCGGGGGCCGAGCCTTTAGGTGGGAGCAAACCTGTCTGCCACGTGAGATGCAGCTGTGCACAAAAAGCCCTGCACTTCCTCCTGCTCTTTGCATGCCTGGTGCACTGTCCCCCCACACAGCACCTTGCTGCTTGCAGACCAAGCTCCCCCCGTCATGGCCCTGCCACCCCTCTGAGAAGTCAGCGTGCCCCAGGCGAGTGCAGCCAGGTGGGGATCAGGGCAGGGGCTGGAGCTGTGGCCTGTCTGCAAGCTATGAGGTGTGGGAAGTATTTGTGCATTTGCTCAGGACACAGAGGAAACTCTGAAATCCCTCCAATGTACAGGAGGACGTGCACTGGGAATGTGGGTTTGCTTTGGGAAGCAAGAGGGATTTTGTTGAAATTCCTCCGTGTTGCAGGCGCTGGTGACCGGGTGAGTTCCCGCTGCGGTGCTGGTGGGCTGCGTGTCCCCACGCTGGGGCTGCAGTGGGGTACAGTCTGGGTTTGCACGCTGGGTCTGCAGGGAAGTCTGAGATGAGACACTGAGACCACTGCAGTGACCCCACTGGCGTGTGCCCCTGGGTCACCCAGCGCTGGGGCTGAGAGGACGAGGAAAATCCTTATTCAGACCATTCCCAGGAAACTTCTTTAACCCCATGAAGGGGAGCTGGAATTAATTTTATTTTTTTATGTCCAAGTTATGGCCTTATCTCTCTGCAGTCCTGGTTTTATCACGTCTTTCCAGAGTTCCTGATGTTATGTTTGAGGCTTGTGTGGCAGCCGGGGCTGGCCCTGCTCCAGGAATGTGCTCCTTGCTTTTCCTTTTCTTTCTTTACATATAAATGTGATTGTACCAAACTCTTTGGTATTTCAGTGTGTTATGTGCAGATTTTTTTTTCCCTGGTTAAACACCACCTCAGTCATCCTCAGCCCCTCAGTTTTAAGGGGAGCAAAGAGGTCACCAACCCAAGTCATCCACTTACGTGTCTTTGCACGCAAAAATAAATGTAAGCTTGTTAAAACGGAAGACTATAGTTAGCAACACGCGCTTGGTCGTGGCCAAGTGCCATGAGAAGAATTCGTTATTTTCAATAGCTTGCACTTAACAAAAAATAGCTGACCTCTCCTCAATCCCAGGGAGCAGCAGCACTGGCCGGGCAGTTGGTGTTTCAGAGCTTTGCTAATCCAGTTGCTGGCAGAACAGATCAAAACCAGCGTGCTCTTGAACGTCAAAAGGTTGACGGCTCAACTGCGTCGTGATCACTCGGCTGGGTCTGGCGGGCTTTCATGGGTTTTTTTCCTTGCCAAGCAAATACCATGGCTGCCTCCTGTCTCTCCCCAGCTCCTAGTCTGTCTGTGCATTTCTGTTGCTCTCGGTGGAGGGGTCCCACCACCCCTGCTGTCCTCTTCCAGCCCTTCCAATGCCTGCTCTTCTCGTCCCTCCCACGGGCAGCAGGCCTTGCCCCTCATCGTGGGGTGAAGCCCCTGACCTTCCAGCACCAGTGGCAGCATCTTCCCCCTCCAGCTGCCAGTGTGCCACCTGGGTCTAAGTCTCATTCTCAGTCCCTGATGCCCCTTTTCCTATTGACTGTCTGTCCTTCTTGTGAAGAGTTGTGGTGCTCTCAGAGGTCACTTCTCCCGTTGTCTCCCCTCTAAGCTGTCCCTTGGACCCTCTTTGCCGGTTCCTTGTCCTGCCCATGTGTCTTTGCTGCTGTCTCCATGGACCTGCTTGTCTCGCTCTCCTCCCAGCACTGCTGGGCTCTGCTGCTGCCCTCGTTTCCCCCTTTATGCCCTGTTTATGGATGACACCTCTTTGCATTGACGATGCCTTTGATCAGCAGTGACTTGCTGATTTGATTGTGAGCCTATGGTTTGACATTGCAACTGCATGGAAATAATCAGGCTGGCTAAAGGTGGTTCCCACCTTGAGCCATGGTGTGGGGTGCTGGGATGGTTGTTCATGTTACATCTTAAATCAAATAGCAGAACTGACCTAGTTTTGACCAAAAAATACCAAACAACAAAGCAGATATTTTCTGGACACAGTGTTTTCTAAGTGGGATCCACTTGCAGGCGTGTTCTTGGTGGGGCCATGCCCTGCTCTGGCAATGGTGGGAGCCCAGCAGGAATCGGTGCCGTGGGGAAAGGTGATTATAGCCTGGGCCAGGTGAACTGATGTGGTTGGAAAAGGACCTGTGCCCCAAAAAAGATGGCTTTCACCTGGATTGTCTTCCTGAGCCAGCCTGTCTGTGGTAGCCTCAACATCCGTCCTCTGTCATCAGGCTGTCTCAGTGCCTGGTAGATGCCGTGGCAGGGACACTTGCACCTTTTCAGCGGCAGTTCAGGTTTATTTTGGGCTGAGCTGCTGTTGTACCCCTCAATTTTGCATTCTCAAAGGGTCAAGGAGCAGCCCACTTCTTAGGAGCGCGTGCCAGGCTGCTCAGGGTTGAATACACCTGCGGTTTTCCCAGTGAGGAAGCGTGATGTGCAATTAAATCCTCTCCCAGACCTGCTGGGCGGGAGGAGACACACTGACCATCCCCAGGAAGCTGGGGCAGAGCCGAGGGCTGTGCTGCCCTGCCAGCAAACACCTCCTGTCCTGTGACTGTGCCAGCAAGGCTGAGCACTGGGAGCTCAGGCTGCCACTGTCACCCAGAGCCCTCTGAGGAGCCACATGCCAGCAGGGGAGGGTGTGCGAGAGGGATCTGTCAGGATCTGCCGCCTTCTGCTGCTCCTCCGGGAGGTCCTGCCATGCCCTCGGCAGGGCGAGCCCTGGCGGCACCAGTCTCGGGTGGCCCTGGACCCGTCCTCTTTGTGTGGCTTTTGTTAGTACTAAAAATAGCTGGGGATCCATAGGGCCTCCTTCCTGCAGCCTCCACTGACCCAGGGCGGAGGAGGAGGGTGGAGAGCCAGGCCTCCGGGTGAGGAGGAGCTGGGAGGCACGCAGAGGTTGTATCTCCATTTTCAGCTGCACGCTCGAGTGTGCTGCCGGGGCGGCCTCGCTTTAGTGGCAGCATCTCTCCTGCATGGGAGGAGACCTTGCTGGGGTTTGCACCTCCTTCTGTTTACCTGGGCCAGCCAAAATGGCTTCGGCTGCAGCATCACAGAGGTGTTGGCTTTGCTGAGCTCCTCAGTTCTCACCTGGGCCAGCTTTTTTGGGTCAGATGGGTCAGTGCTAGAGGCTGGTGTGCTGTGTATGAGGACTGTGCAGCCCAGCACCTCTGTTGCCACAAAATCACAGCACTGATCTGCCTGGGAGCCAGTCCTACAGCACTGCCCATGTTGTTTTCTTGCTGAGCCCTAGACTGGGCCAACGTGGGTGCTGGTGAGAGACCCTGGCGCTGGAGGAGCTCCTCTGGGCAGGAGCAGGGTTATGGATCAGCAGCAGGCTGTGCCTGTCCTCTGGGTCACCTTACACCTAAAGGGCCACCCAGGGTTTTGCCCCACCAGCCAAGGGAGGAGGGGAAGAGCTTGGAATGGAGGTGGTGTCATCAACCAGTCACCCCTCACACTTACATTTTGGGCAAGCAGATGTGGGCTTCGAGCAGGGGCCTGGTAACCCAGAGGTCCCCTCCAGCCCCACAGCCTGTGAGCCCCACAGGCAGCGTGGGCAGGCTGCCTGCATTGTCTGGAGCCAGGGGTTTGGTCTCCCAAGGTGGCATTAGTAACAGGGTGCAGCTCCCAAAAGGAGCAGATCCTGCTTTGCAGATCCTCCCTGCTCTTGGGAGCAAGTTCTCCTGCACATCTCGCCAGGCGCCAGCGCTCCTGCCATCGCTCCAGCCTTGATAGGAGTTATCAGATCGTAAGCAGGCGACGCTCACCCGCCCTGCGCTGCTTGTCCTGGGCTGGGGTGTCAGGGCTGGGGTGGGGGGTGACCTCCACCTCCCTGTGCCAGGGAGCTGCTGATTTGGCTCGGGCTCATCTCAAACCCTTCCCCTCATCTTGCCCTGAGCTTGTGAGATCTCTGAGTGGCCCCAAGCAACGCTTTGATCTGCAGCATGGCTGCCTGGCGCAGAGGCAGCAGGACTCCCTGACACCCCGTTTACCTCAAGCCTCTGGCCCAGACTAACGTGGCTCTCGTGTCCCTGCAGCTCAGACTGGGTGGAGATCATCGAGCCCCGCTCCCAGGAGCGGATGTACGTCAACCTGACCACGGGTGAGTGCGGCTGGGAGCCCCCTCCCAACCTGAAGGTGCGACAGTCGGACCAGAAGCAGTGGTGGGAGCTCTTCGACCAGAACAACAACCGCTTCTACTACTACAATGCCATCACGCAGCAGACTGTGTGGCACCGGCCCCAGGGCTGCGACATCGTGCCCTTGGCACAACTCCAGGCCATGAAGCACAGCTCCCAGCCGGCCTGCCGGGGCCGGCAGCACCGGGGCAGCACCGGCAGCGATGGCAGAAGCACCCCCATCCAAATGGCTCTGCTGCAGGAGATGGAGAAGGGCAAGGGGGACTGCGCCATGGAGAAGAGGAAAGACACTGGCAGGTAGGGAGAGCTTCAGCCTTCTCTGTTTATATCTTGTGAGGGGCTTCTGTTGCCAGTGCCTGCCTGGCAAACAAGCTGGGAAGCTGTGCTGCCCCAAGAGAGTGCTGAGCTGAGGCAAAGTGCTGCCAGGCCAGCGACCACAGCCACGTGCCCTCCTCTTCCCAGGCTGCAGCTGCCTGCTTCACCACTGCAGTACCACTCGAATGGCCCCGGTCTGGTCCAGGCCTCATTTGTGTGGGGCACCCTGAAAACACACATCAAGAGATAACCATGGCTCTAGAGCCCTGTGTGCTAAACAGAAGGAGGGAGGATGGGCAGGAGTATCACAGAGTGATGAGAACTGTTGGGTGGACGTGGTGGGGTTTGCTGGGACAGCCGCTGTGCGAGGGCTTAGGCTGACGCAGGGTGCGGATGAGCCCGGCTGCTCTGACTCTTTCCTTCCCCACTTGCTCGGCTGATTGCCTGTGCTTGCAGCTTTGGCTGGGGCAGGAGGTGTGGCTGCAGGGACAGAGCTCTTGGGCACAGTTATTTGCTCACATCAAGCCTGAAATAAAGAACAATAACGGGATGCCATTTTGTTTGGCTGAGAGATTTTCTTACACTCAAACCAGTCTGACAACAATCTAGGGGTTTTTTTTTGTGTTGAAACGTTGCCAGATTCAGCTGCACAAAAGCATCCCCTCCCCAGTCTCTGCGGGAACGGCCCCTCTACCCTGGGGCTGCCCTGCCTCCATCCTGCCCTGTCTGGGCATCATCCTGCCCTGGAGAATGTGGTACTAACAGCCGGGAGGGCCGTGCACTGGGCACGTGAGTCGTGCTGAGTGACTTGCCCAAGGGCTTGAGCAGAGCCTGGGGAGCCTGGCACTCCTGCCAGTGCTCCTTGTCCCCACTTCTGGGCAGTGCAGCGAGCTGGGCTTCTCTAACAGCTTAGTGTTTGGATCAGGATTGCCTGTCTGTGTGCCTGCTGCTGGGGGGAGACAACAAAAAAGCCAAGGTGATGAAAACCACATAGGATGGTGATTCTGGAAAATACATACTTTAGAGCACCCTAAACTGAGGTTTATCACTTGTTTGCTGCCGCCTGCGAGATGCTACTGTGTTCACTTCAGATCTGGTGTGACTGGGGGACACTGGTGATGCACATAAAGTGCACCAGAAAGAGCTCAGAGCTTTACTGGTGCCTGTGATGCTTCCAGTGCCTCCTGCCCCACAAGCAGCCCCTCTGAGCTTCAGACCCATGCAGAGGATGATCCCTGCCAGAAGAAACCCAAACTGTGAGAAATGCCTTAAGCTGAACCCCAGTAGCTCCCAGTTCCCTCCAGTCCCCCTCAGTGACCACAGGTCAGCCACAGGCCGTGGGATTTGCCATGAGCTGACCAACTTCCCTTCCTTGTCCCTCTGCAGCCTGGCACTCTGGGGAAGCCAGGACAGGCACTGGCAAACTACTTGTTTCCAGAGGAGCAAGTGCAGGAGCCTTGCACAGGGCATAAAATATCCTGAGCTCCACAGGGTCCAAAATATTTCTGACTCAGGCTGTCAGGAGGGCAGTGTGGCCTCCTCTGCTTCAGTCTGGGGAGGAGCTGTGCCTCGAGGGGTGAGCGATGCCAGCTCTGACCTCTCCCTCAGCTCTCTGGCCCTCTTGGCAGGGAGGACCCCACACAGGCCCTGCCACATCGGAGGGAGGGGAGCCACGCAGTGTGGGCAGGGGTTTGCTTTGCCTTTCTTTGCCAGGCTGGTGCCAGGCAGCATCTCGAGTGTCTCTGCCAGCTCTCCTGCAAGGAAGGGAGGTGGGGAAGGGGTCCTCCCACGCTCCACCCCGGGCCCAGGTCTTTGCAGCACCCTTGAGGCACTTTGGGTCTGCAGCAAAGTCCATTGAGGGGCAAGCGCTGGGAACGCCGTGAGTGACAGCTCGCTTGGGAGCTGATGGCTGCTTGGACACGTGAGGCTCTTCTGGATCCTTACACAAGTAAACTGACAGCATTGCTCTGTGGAAGCTGCTTTCTTGGAAGCAGGAGACAGCACTGTTTCCTTGCACATCCATCACATGTTGTTACTGCTATTTGTGAGCAGGGGTTGTGTGTCCGGTTATGGCACAGAGAACAGTTTCCCTACCCGAGCCTGACAGTCCAGCAGAGATTTCTTGCCTTTTGCTAACGTGTAAAATGGTGAGCAAAGAGATGAGCCCAAAGCAAGTGTTCCCAGGTGGGATCTAATGGGATCTAATGCCCTTGCTGGGATGTCTGGTCTAGGAACAGCAAAAGCACATCAAGCTTGTCAGCTCTGTTGTCTGTGTTGTTCTCCAAAGACAAACATAAGTGTGTCCCCTTCCTTCCCTCGGCAGATGCAGCTGTGTAAACAGAGGGCGAATACTTGGAGCGTTGTTGGTAGCATTTGACATCTTTATAGGTACCTGGCCCAAGATGGTTTTGCTTTTGTCTCTAACAGCAGCACAAAAGATTTGTTTTTCTTCTCTTCATGTTTGTCATCCCATGATAGATGGAGAGGCCAGAAGAGACTCGTGTGATCCCCAGGTCAAGCCTCCTGCAAGCATGTGCCACCGAGCTGGGGGAAGGGATTTTGTCCTTTTTTCAGTCATACTTTGTGGTTGAGGGTTTTTTTTTCCTTTAGCAGACTGTTTTTTCCCACCCTTCCTTTCTCATGCCTTCTATCAACACTGCTGAGTCTGCTGTGCCTGCTGTCATGTTTCGGTGCTGCCAGACCCCCTGCGCACTGCTCTCCACAGCCTGGAGCAGAGCAGAGGTGCTCCCCGGACTGGTGGGCCCTGCACCGCTGCTTGTGCTGCCCATTCCCTCTATCTACACGCTATCCCACCCTCTCCCTCGCTGCCTCGTCTCTTGCTGCTGCTCTCCCAGCTCTCTGAAGTGCACCAGCTTGGAGCAGCCTTCCCTAGACACTGGCCCTTGTCTCCCTTGGGTGGCACAAGGAAGTCAACCCCTATTGGGGAAATAGTAGCTGCTTGCTGTGGGGGAGACACTGCTGTGATCCCCAGAGCCTCCTGGGGAAGCTCTTCTGCCTGTCCACGTGCTCTTGCTCCCACGTTGATTTTTGGCTGTGCTGCCCAGCCCAGCACCAGCTCTGCACCTCCCTCGCTGGAGCAAGGACAGTGGACAGCACTCGCCATACAGCTCCAGACCTCATCCAGGCACCTGGGATTCCAGTAGGAAGGAAAACAGAGTCTCTTCAGGGGACATGGAGGCCAAGTGGCCCTTTCACGTGCTGAAAAGCTCTGCAAAGGATGGACACGTTCCCTTGGGGTCTGTGAGACCAGCCTGGGGCTGAAAGCAGCCGATAGTGTTTTGGAAGTGTCTTGTGAGCCACTGCAGCCGTGACGGGGTTTGCTGGAGCTCCTTGGATGTCAGGGTGAGAAGGAGGTGCTCCCAGTGGAGGGCCAAGGCCTGAAGAGGACAGTCTTGCTGGCAGCCGAGCCTGTGTGCTGGTCTGCAGCGTTCAGGCATTCCACCAGTCAGGGCCACGAGTGGACTCTGCTGTCCCCAGCCCTGCTGTCCCTGCGGATCAGCCCTTTCCATCCTCTTCCCCTGGTTCTCCAAGGGTCGAGGATTTTTTTCAGAGAGGGGTTTCTGAGGTTCTCCTTGCAGTGAAAGTGCATCTCAGAGTCTTCCAGGTAGAAATCCACTGTCCCTAGGAACACCCCATCCCTCAGGACAGGAGAAGTGTGGGTCCCTTCTGCGTGGGCAGCAGGTTGTGCTGCCTGTCCCCTCCTTGCCCACCTTCCCTACAGCTCAGCATCCAGCTTACCACACCAGGAAGGTGTGCTGGAAGGGGTATTAGAGGGGATGTGTGACATGAACCCTGTGAAGGTGGCTGTGAGGGTCTCTCTCCCTTTTACAAGCCTCGTTGGCCTTGTCACGGGCTTGTGTCTCTTGAGGCCCAGTGTAAGTAATGCCAATATTGAGTTCTGTATAATCAGGCAAGAAACACCATCAGGATTCCCAATAGCAGCTTGTTTCCTTCTTATGCCGCTGGCCTTGGGGCAGGGTGCACAAACACAACGTGCTTTGCACGTGTCTGCAGAGCTCTCCTTGGGGCCATGCAGACCTTGGCTTGGGTAGGTCACCTCCGTGGGATCCCCATCCCTGCCTCTGGCGTGGGCACCAGCGGCAGTGGCAGCAGTGCTGCTGAAATACAGATATCCCTGTTCATTCGCCAGAGCACCAGGAAAATGACTGCTGGAACGGGCAGAGCTGAGGTGTGGGGCCTTTTCTCCAGATTTCTGGGGGGAAAGAGCAAACAATGGAGCTCCAGAGCCTGGGAAGAGCTGCCGGATCCGCTGGGCCTGCTGGAGCTGGGTGCGGGCTGGGAAAGCCAGGGCCGAGCTGTGGTGTTTATATTGGAGCTACTTGAAAGCATTCCTCGAAGGAACCATCTCGAGGGACTCAGCAGGGTCTCTCCTGCTGGTGGCTGGAGAGCACGGCCCAAGAGGCTGCGTTGGGACATTTCTCCACCACTGGCTTTGCTTTCCATCAGGGCTTTCACTGCTCAGAAGGACAAGGCTGAACCATTTTCCATACTGGGAAGTCAGGAAGTCCCCATTCTCTGCTGCTTGGTCTTTCCAGCAGCGTGGGGATGGGATTGAGGGAAGCTATATCCAGCTTCACGGCTATGGAAGTGGGCCTTTCACAAGAGCCTTACCTTCTCTGGGGTGATGCCTCTTTCCTCTGATCTCTGGTGAGCGAGGAGGCGGGAGACAGCACATTGACTGCAGGATGGGACTGACAGGTGAAGTAGGATATGGCACACATTTAGGGGTTTCCCTTCTCCATCACATTCCCTTACAGACCCCCAAGTCAGGGGGAGCATGGTGGTTGTGGTCAGAATGGAGCTTGGCTTCCTCTGCCCTCAGCGACACTGGATGGCACAGCTGCCCTGTCTCCTCTGGCTCTGTGAGACCCTTTGGCAGAACCATGCAAGGACACTGCTGTGGCATGAGGAATGTGCCTGATACCCATGCCAGCCCTGAATGCAAGTCTCCTGGGTGCAGTACCCTTTCCTTGAAGCATGAGTGCCTGTGTGCACACAGCGGGCAGAGGGTACCTCGGGGAGGTGCCAATACCCAGCAGGTACCGGGGAGCCCCTCGCAAATGCCTGGGTGCCTGGACCAGTCCTCGCATCCCCAGTTGCAGCTGGAGAGGAGCAGTGGCACAGTGGCCTTGCTCATCTCCCACCTCTGATTGCACTTTTGCAGCCCACCCTGCTCGGCCACCCTGCGTGGCCGTTGTGCAAAAGGTCCCGGTGCTGTTGTCCCCTGGGAGCTGCCTCAGCGCTGCTGGGCTCTGCCAGCTCCGGGGGTTGGCAGCAGTTGCCCAGAGGAGCTGTGGCTGCTCCTCCCTGGAAGTGTTCCAGGCCAGGTTGGATGAGGCTTTGAGCAACCTGGTCTAGTGGAAGGTGTCCCTGCTGCTGGCAGGGGGGTTGGGACTGAATGAACTTTGAGGACCCTTCAACCCAAACCAGTCTGAGATTCTGGGATTCTGTGAAACACTGTGGGGTGGGGCAGGTCCCAACTTGAACTTTGCCCCTGAGCCGGAAGGAGGGAACGTGGGGCAGTGGAGCCCATTTCTCCATCCCTGTTGCCTGTTGGGGTGCAGCCTGCGAGTGCCAGAAACCTGCTGCGGGGAGGCTTGCTGCTCGCGGCAGAACCCCCCGCCTCGCTGCCTTGCCGTGGCCGTCTGTCTAACCCGTCCTGCTGTCCGGCCGGCTGGTCTTGGGGCGTCCATGGAGCAGGCGCAGGGAGAGCCCCATTCCTGCTGCTCCTCGCTGTGTCCCATCCATGGCCGAGCCCATGCTGAGGCCCCACCCTGTCCTCCTGTCCCAGCTAGGGCCAAGCTGTGGGACACCTTCCTCCCGCCCCGGTGAGGTGACTCGGGCCAGCGAGGAGCTGTCGCGCTTTGGGGCACCCGTCACCCTCCGGCTGGTGCTGGTTCCTGGCTTGTTGTCTGGGGGGGGCTGAGAGCACAGCACCCCCTTTTCTTTTCCAGTTCAAATCCCTCGTTGCTCCTGTGAGGGCCGAGATCTGGGCTTTGCTCTGTTTCACAGACACAGGGGGAGAGATCACCAAAAACCATAATGTCGTGCAGGGGTGGGAGCCGGTCTCTGGAGGCCAGGCTGGTGGCACTGCTGGGACACCCAGCCCTGTGCCTGAGGTGGCACAGATCGGACGTGCCCCGCGCTGCTGCGGGGGTGCGAACCGGGACGGGTGCTGGTACGACTGACGGGGCTGGAGAGGGTGCCCGCGCTGCAGGCAGGAGAGGCCCCTTGCTGCCGCCCAGAGCTGAGTGAGGAGGCAGCAGAGCTTTGGGCTGAGTTCCCTCCATTCCAGATCAGTGGGGGGTTGGTGACCACCAGAGCGGTGGGCACTGGTGGGCCTGCTCATGCTGGGCGATCCTGGTGCACGCTGGGCCCACACAGGGGGGTGAGCTCAGTCATGCCAGGTCAGACAGAGGTGGGTCTGCCAAGCCTCTGCGGAGTGGGTGGCTCAGCTGTGCACGAAGCTGCTGGAGGTGCAGTGCTGTAGGTCAGGGAGAGGAATAACCTCGGGAGGTGGCCTGTGGGACATGGAATCCAGCACCTTCCTGCACAGCACGGGGTTATTTTCCAGCCCTGCTGCAGCTGGGATCTCTCGAGGCGGGGGGACACACCTGCAGCACCGCGGGGCTGTGGCTCTTCTCCCCCTGGCACCCAGCAGCTGGATGGTGCTGGTCCAGATGTGATGCTGCGCTGGCTGTAGCGTTGAGTTACAGTCACTCCCATGCGATCACTCGTGGCCAGCCTGCAAGTCAGGAGCCCGTGAGGGGCTCTGTCCTGGTTGTCCTTGTCACGGCTCTTTGCCAGTCTCATTTCCCTGCCACGAAACAAGCCAAGCGTAGGGGTAGGTGGCGGGGTGTCAGAAATGCTCATTTATAAGCTACCGAGTGTTGCTGCTCTGGTTCTTCCTGCTAGTCCAGGAGCTCTTCGAGGAACAGCCACACCTGCAGCAGCGCCTGCGCTTGGGATCGGGGTTTGGCTGCGTGCAGGGGACACACCAGTGTGAGGAGCGGTCCCTGCAGCCCCCAGGGAGGGATGGCTGGTGTGGTGCAGGGCCACGTGTCCTTGCAAATGCCACCCCTGTCCTGCTGCTACCGCTGGCTGTTCCCTGCCTCTGCCCTCGCTTGGCACCACTGGCTCTCACCCTGCTGCTCCAGGCATCGTGCCTCCAGGAAGAAGCAGGCAGAGAACAAGTCGCTGATGGCAAAACAGGAGTGGGAGAGCAGGGGTTGTGCTTGATGACAGCTTGGAGGGAAGCCAATCCCAAATCCTTCCGTGTTTCCCAAGCAGCCCCTTCTGGCACAGGGCTTGGTCGGTTCTGGGCTGTGACAATGACCCAGGAGGTGGTGGCTGGGGGACAGTCCTTCCTCACAGCACTGGCGTCTCCATCTTGTAGTAGTGTCAGGAGCTCCCTTAAAAATAAACCCCTTCCTGCCTCAGCGGGAGATGCTGGAGATCCCTGGAGCAAGGAGGACCCGGGATGGGCAGCAGAGGACAGTGGCCCTTTCTCAAGCCCTTTCTGGTCACCTGGGCAGTTGCACGAGGCAAAGTCTCGTGTCTGGTGCGGGGAAGGCGCCAGGCCCCGCACAGGCAGCCCTGCGGGGCGGGGCGGGGCGGGGCGGGGTGGCTGGAGAGCGGCAGGGCCGGGCAGCGCCGGCCTCACCCGCGCTTCCCCCAGCACCGCTGCGCCGAGGTGGGATCCGCAGCCACACGGTGCTGCCAGAGAACGTGTTTTGCCAAAAATTTGCTAAGCAGTGGATGGGGAAGGGGCACACCACCCCCTTGGGAGTGGAATGAGTGGGAGTGGACCTGGGGTATTGAGTGTGGGGCAGAGGATGTGGGGCAGGTAAATGGGAGAGGAGCAGGTGAAACGGGGCACCCACAGTGATGTGGGGCTGCTGCTGTGGGTCAGACATGTCCTGCTCGGGTGGGGTGTGGGGAGAGCAGGGTGTGTGCAGATGCAGCCTGCCAGTGGGACAGCCATGGGGGGAGGCCAGGCAGGGCACCCCAGGAAGCCGTGCTGAAGGAGGGGCTGGGACCCGGCAGGTGAAAGGTCTCTGGAGAGCAGGAGCAGAGTGGAGAGTTGGGATGTCTGGATGTCTTCAGTTGGCAGGGAAGGTGCAAGCAGGGGAGAGCATCACCGAGCTGCAGCTCTGGGTGTGCGGTGGAGGTGGGTCTGTCTGCCAGAGCAGGGGCTGTGTGGGAAGGGTCAGGAGGGCAGGATGGGGAGCAAGTGTTAAGGCTCAAATAGAGCAGGTCGGCTGTGAGGTGTTATGGGAACACTGAGCGTGCCCTCAGGTCCTGCACAGTGACGGCTGGCAGCAGATACATGGAGGGAGGACACAAAATGGGGCCAGGTTCAAGGGGACCTTCCTGGGGACAAAGGTGCCTTTGAAGTCCTGGAAGCTCAGACTGGTTTAACAGCCTTTCTGTTCTCAGAGCTCACAAATACAGACTGGCTGTAGCCGCATCCTGACAGCAGGGCGTTAATACGCTGCAGAGTGCGCCTTTGGGCCTGGGATCTTGCAGTGGGCACGCTGGGTTGTGGTGGATCCCGAGTACCACCACGGGTCAGAGGGTACTCCCAGCGGAGGAGGATTTCACAGCCGTAAGAGATGAGCAGAGCCAGTAGGTTTGGCCAAAGAAACCAGATCTGAGGGCATCTGGGCTGGACTGGGAGGATGCTCCACACAGAGCCTCCGTGGGTTGTGTGGGAGGATCACACACATCCTGTGAGCCAGGGACATCCGCCCCCAGACACCTCCCAGACACCTCCTAGGTTTTTCTGCAAAATAGACATGCAAAAAATAATGTGGTCTGGAAGGACTGTCATCATAGTTTGACAATCTGAAGGCAGACACTTGGGATTATTTTCCAACTCACTGCTTGAGTCCAGAATAGCTTACTGGTCTTCAGCTGGTTGTTCTGGGTGCCTGCTGGCTAATGAGCCTTGGGAAGAGTAGGTTGTTTCTTATCTCATTGCTGCTGATACCAGACAGGTTACAGTGTGATGAACTTGTTTCATCTTGTTCTTCTGTTTGTGACTCATGTGTGTAACAACAATATGTTTCTGTTTTGGGAAGGGGGATCTCCAGGAAAAAAACAATGAGGAGCTGATCTAACTGGTTGGCGAATCTCCAGGCACTTTGACGCTAACAGTCTGGTATTTGGGTAGAAGCAGAGGATACTTCAGTTAATATAATTCCTAAATAATTCCCTGTATTTATATCTTTCTTTCTTTAGGGAGACTCCTACCCACTGGCAGCCTCTGCCAGGCACCAAAGCAGCCATGTTGGTCAAAGTGAACAGTTTGAGGCAGGTACAGAGCTCTTCAAACAGTTCCCTCCAGCTGCAGAGTGCTCCAGAGGCCAACAGCCAAAAAGCTCTTCCAAAAGCAGCCGTATATGCTCAGCCTCAGTCCAGGTCCCAAAGCCCTCGAGCCACAAAGCAAATGCCTACAGGAGAAACAAAGCAATCTATGCAGATCAAAAAGACAGAGAATGGTGGGTTTTGCCTGGTGCTGATGAATGGTCCAACTTCTCAAACACCTCCAAGGAGCCAGACAGGAACCCCCCAGCCTGCATCCCCCAAGTATGCCTCCCCTGCACCTATATACGATGAGCCTTCTCTAGAGTCTCCAATTTATGATGAGCCACCAGTAGATATGGACACTGAAAGCATCAGTATGAGTGGGATGTCTCCACCAAGGTCACCAAGCAATAGCTTAAAAAAGCAGCTGCAACCAACCAAATTATTACAGCACCCAGGTATGCAACAGCAGCAAGCTGCAAAGAAACATGCAAGAAATCCTTCTTCCACCGAGTACAGCCCGGCTGGCAGAGAGTATATAAAACACATGGTCAACGTCGACCAGTCTTCCAGACTCGCCCACTCTTCTGCTGCAGCAGCTGATGCCTCTGCTAAGCTGCCTGGTCACCTTACTTCAAAGGACAGCTTCAAGCAGTCGTGGAGGATCTTGGAAGCCAATGTCCTCAAGAACATGGAAGCCCACCACAGTCGGCAGAACAGCCTGCAAACTCAAGAGTACCCAACCGGGATAAGCCATCAGGATTCTGGTTATTCGACTGGGCCCTCTCCAAGCTTGAGGAAAAGGAAAGGAAGGAGGCAAGGGGCAGGGCAAGGAAGACCTGGCTCTGTGGGCAGCAGCAGCGAGCTCACGGCTTTGAATGATAAGCTGATTGCTGAGATGCGCGCTGTGGTGGGCAGGTCAGCAGCGTGCAGGGGCAGCAAAGCCAGCCTTGATGCTGAAAGCCTGGAGAGTGGCATCCCGGTGGAGAGCAGCAAAGTCAGATTTCAGTCCGACCACCTGAAAAAATGCATCAGCCGGAGCTCCAGGGACGATGTCTCGGCCAGTAACAGGTCTCTGTACAGACAGGGCCTGGAGAGCAGCAGCAGCCTGCCCAGCGATGTGGCTGCTCCACAGGACACAGTGAGGCAGAAGAGGACTTTTGAGAAAATAGATTCTCTAGAAAAGAACGTGACCAGCCAGACAAGCTTGGCTTCATCAGGTGCCACACGCCGCTCCTCGCAGGTACCTCCCCGTCCACACCGGGTTAAATCGCACGCTGGAGAGTTACAGTGGGTTCAGTGGATGTGCTGCAGGCAGAACATGTCTGTGCCTCCAGAATAGCAAACAGGTCACAAAGCTTCACAGCTGTGCAGGTGGAGACCCCATTTCAGGCCAGTGGTGTGAGAAGAGGGTGAATTGTGGAGTGGCTCGTGTCCAGCAAGCCCTCAGCACTGCGGGTGGCTCTGCTGTGTGATTTTGGCAAATCTCCTGCCTGATCATTTCCTGGAGCTCTTGTCTTTGGTAGCCCTTGCCCTCACATGGCCTTTCTTTGCTGTGATGGCCAGAATTGGTGGGGTGCAGGACACAGGTGTCAGGATTTGCATGGCCACATGACAGCTTTTTATCTTTTTTTTTCCCTCTGTATTTTTCTAATAGTCCCTCATATTCTATTCTCCATCCTGATCACTGAATGGAAATACTCAGAAAACCAGTGACAGTGTCTCTAGCATCTTCTTGCTGGAAATAGCTATTTTAAAGCCTGTTGGTGAGCCTGCACAACTGGAGTAGTTTATAACACGGCACTTCTGCAGGATTTAGTTTGCCATTTTTTCTCCTATTTCTGTTTGAAGGAACCTCCTGTTTCACGGTTTTAGTTCAGATTTAGGTTCTACATGGGTAAATTTATATCTTGTGAAGTTTCTTTGCTCACTCTTCCAATTATTTCACTCCTGCTGAACAGCCTGAGTCTCTTCCATGAGGCACAGCTGATAACAATCCTCCAGCGTGAAAAGTGAATATTTATTTTAGCCCTTTGTTCTGTCTTTTCTCCTGTTTACCAGTCTACAACATTTCATGAAGGAACTTGGCCAAGCTCCTTGACCATTTCAGATTACTCCTGTAGACCTGTGAGGTGTAACTTTTCTCTAAAAGCCAGGCTGACACCTCCCAGCTCTATCAGATTTATGTTTGTACATTCTCCTCTTTATTGTGATTTCTGGCTGATGGTGCCATTCTGGATGTGCACAATCAGTGTCTTATCCTCACAAGTAGTTATTTCACATGATTTTCTTGGGATCAGTACTGCCAAAGCTCTAATATGTAGTTATCTGTAGCGATCACTGGGGAAGAAGGATGGACAAGGGCTGCATGTAAAAACTGCATACAGAGCCGGGGAGGGAGGGAGGTCTTTGTGCTGCTTATCTCTGTAGACTTGTGATCAGCAGACTTGACCCTGGAGCTAACGGCTTTGGTCACTGCAGCCTGTGAGTGGGGAGCAGCTGTCCCTAGTTCTCTGAGAAGAAAAACCAACCCAGTACTTGGGAACAATTCTGATTTAATTTGGGGAAAGTTATGCCTGCCTTGGGTAGGAAAATATGGTCGGGAGCCCATGGGAGAGACGTCCCCGCGTCCCCGCAGCCTGTGTCTTCCCCGCGGGCGCTGAGGACCAGAGCCTGCTTGGCAGGAGGCCGTGGTGTGTGTGGGTCCCATGGGAGCCAGCTCCAGTGGTGGTGGAAGTTGACTGGTGCAGATATCTGGTCTCCTTCACTTCACCAACTTGGACACAATTTATCCCCCTGGGTGACAGCCTTGCCATTAAAAGCTGTGCCCATGCTCTGCTGTGTCTCTCTTTGCTTCTTCTGTCCCATTTGTAATTCTGGACAGTATTTCCGTGAGGAAGGTCATGGTGGAGTTGAGATACATGTTTTGAATGCCTCAATGCAGAGGCTGTCCAAGCACAGGCTGCCCAAAGCTCAGCAGCTCCTGATGGTCACTAGCTGTGTTGATTTGGTTTTGTCTATTTTTTTTTGGTTAGAACTTGGAAAAATAGTAAGTGCTATGGGATTGTAGGGGCCCCAGAGGGTAAGGGCGAGAGGGAAACAATGCTAATAGTGCTGTGTTCATCTAGCCTCTGCCACCTCCTGATGTTCCCTACCCACCTCCTGTGCTCCTGTGGCTCTGCAGGAACCCAGAGGTGCAGAGTGGTGAGAACTTGGCTCCTCGGTGTGTGCTTGGTGCCACAGAGCTGTACTGCTGCTCTGGGAGTCAGCCCAGCTCTGTCCCCAGGGCTCTGGGACAACTGGGACAATCAGCCTTGTTAATCCCTGTCCCAACACTTCCCTTGGGGGCAGCATCAGTGTGTGGCTGTGCCAGCCAGGCTCTTGCAGAGCTACAGATGTCAGCCAGTGATTCTGCACCAAATCATGTTTTGTACAGATTCACCACCTTGCTGGCAGCTTCATGACTCACTGTTGCTAATTTTCCTGGCAGGGCAAGCAGCCATCTAAGCTGCTTTTAACGCCTCTGTTCTCCCTTGCAGCCCGGGACAATCGACTTGGAGCCCAAGCAGGAGGGCAGCAGCCAGCCTGGCAGCTGTGTGGGATATCATTTCCCCTACAGTACCCTGCGGAAGCCCATCTCTCAGAGCAGCATGGCAGACTGGGCTTCTAAAAACCTGAACATGCACACACAGGGCATCTTCCGCCGAAGGATCTCCCTCTCCAACATGCTGTCCTGGAACGGTGGCTCCATCAAAAAGCCAATGCTCATCACTAGCAACCGCACCATCAAGAAGGAGGCGTGTGAGATGTTCAAACTGGTGCAGAGCTACATGGGAGACCGGCAGACGCGCATGGACCGGAACCACGTGGCGCTGGTCACGGTCACCAAGTGCTGGAGCGTGCAGGGTTTGCGGGACGAGCTCTACATACAGCTGATCCGGCAGACGACAGACAATACTTGCTACCGCAGTCTGGCGTGGGGCTGGGAACTGATGGCCATCAGCCTGGCCTTTTTCTCCCCATCCCCCAAGTTTCAGTCGTACCTGGAAGGTTACATCTATCGCCACCTTGACAGTGATGAGAACAGTAAGTGCCTCGTGCGCGCCCACTCCCTCCCCAGCAGCGTTCTGGTGGGTTGTGCCACTTATTTGGGGTTATCTGCTCTTTAAAAACACCAGGTAGTCACCAGCCAGTGCTGTGGTTTGTGTCAGTGAGAGCACCCTGTGCTGGGTGAGTTCATCCTTCCTTGGTGGGATGAAGCTGCCACCAGCTCATCTCCCCGCAGTTCTCACTTGTGCCTGGCAAAGAAACGCCAGCCCTAGGCTGTGCTCATCTTGCCGATCAGCGTGGCAAGGTCAGCACTGAAAAGAGCTGATTTGGACCCACCAAGGGCAGAGTTGCTTTGTGTTCTCTGAAGACAGGATTTACTTCAGAGTTCCTTAAGGCAGGCAAAAAAAAAAGAGGTGGATGTTAATACAGAATTTTTCAAGGGAGCTGTTGCAAACATTACGAACAGGCCTTAGCTTGGCAAATAGTCAGGGACCCTGAAGGTTGCTGCCTTTTCCTGTGAATAGATGTGACTTACCTGTCTTTCAGAAGCCCTGGGGACCAGCCCAGCATGTTTTCAGTTATCACCCCAATGTTAAATTGCTATAGCATCTTGTGAAAAAATAATTAGAAGAGTCAAGCGCTGGCCTGGAGAGTATTTATTGAATGATTTATCACCATTTCAGGGTTGCTTGCTGTGTCTTGTCCAGTCTCAGGTGAGAAACCAGAGCACCTATTTCCACTTGGGGCTTCAAATGGAGGTGAAAGCCCCCACAGATCTCCAGGGCAGGTGCAGAAGCTCTGCCCCACCACCTCTCTGCCCCTGCTAGTGAGTGCAGCAGTAGAGGCGGTCCTAGGGGCAGCAGTGGTTCAATGCCAACCTTTGCCTTCTGTTTTCATGCTTGTAGCCTTAATGTGGAGTTCCTTCACTGCCCTGCTGGATGTACAGCACTGGTTTGGGTTTTCATGAGGATCCCAAACCCTTGTCACTTCTCAAAACCATTCCCTCCAGCTACGCTTGGCCCAGGAGTGAAAAATCGCCCTGCCAGCACCAGGACCAGGCAGCAAGGAGGAGGAAGCTGAACTGTTTGAGTGGGTTGGTCCTTTTGCTGGTATTTAGGCAATAAAGTGTAGACTCGCTGCCTGGAGCCCTTTCTCCACTATTTGAAGTGATGTTCTGGGCCCCTCACTCAGGTGTGTTTGGAGCTGGCTGTGGTACAGCACCTTTCCCTGAGCAGATCCCCTCATACTGAGTGAGGCTGGCTACCATGTCGAAGGGCAGTTCTGGACTTTGGTATTTTATTATTCCACGTTATTAATCCAGAGTTTCTTTTCAATTTTCAGTTGCCCAGCGCATCAAGGAGCTTGTGGATCTGAAAAACAAGAAGAACTCAAAATCCAGGAAAAAGAGGAAACAAAACACTGAGGATGAAGGTAAAGGGAGGCGAGAGAGAGGACTGAGCTGACCTTGGCCAGGCAGGGATGCTGAGCTGCACTGAAAATCAGAACATTTCTTTAAGTGCATTGGCTTAGATTTGGGAAAATTTACTGCAGGTGCCCAGTGTGAGAGGTTTGAGCAGAGCGTGGATCAGCAGGGTGGGTGGCAGGAGGCAGCACACAGGACGGGTGGCAGTGGGGTGGCAGGAGGGGACCCTTTTCACTCACAGTTGTTTGAGAAAAGGGGTTTCAATTTGGATGCAGACCTGGGGCTGTGATTCAGCTGGTCTGTGTCTGCCACAGGATTTCCTATAGCACGATCCAGTGCCACGAGCCGTACAAGCCAGCGTGTTGAAAAGAACCTGTCTCAGTTGTAGTAATGGATTTTGGAAACCACCACCCAACCTGAGGACCTTCAGGGAGGACACTGGTATTTGGCAAAGAGCACTGCCTTTTTGTCTCCAGTATTGGCTTCCCCTTGTCCACACTTCCTGGATTCTGCAGTCCAGGGCTTGCAACAGCATCTCCCCTGAGCGAACAGGAGCTCACGTATTCCTCCAGCCTCAGGTTTTAACCTGGTCTGGCTGAGGTCTTGCTAGACAAAGTCCACTCAATTTTATTTTTTATTGCTTTCAGGAAACTTGAGCCAAGCCTGTGAATTCTTATCAGGCTGCACTTTATACCATGTGGCCTCGGTGTTTTTAATCTGGGAGAACTGGAGTCCAGCTTCCTGCACTGTTGAGCCCTACCTGACACCAGCAGGCAGGCGTGTGAAACACAGACACCGCAGCTGCGGTGACGTCCCTGTGTCACTGCTCCCCAAGGCAGCTGCACGCTGGGACGTGGCTGAGGGGGCCCCTTGGTCACAGCCCCTGCAGTAAGAGTGTCTCTCGTTTCTCTGCCTCTGGTGGGATTTGGAGCAGAGACCTGAAACTAAACAGAGGGATTATATTTCTGTTTGGGATATGTCTTTTTCCCTTCCTGTTTAGGCCCAGAAGAGTTCAGCCCATTCTGAGCCTTCAAAAAGTCACTTTGCTTGTGCTCAGAGGGACTTTGATATCTTTATGGGACAACTCCCTGGAGATTGCCCTGCGCAGGGTGTGCTCTGTCTGGAGGCTGAGCAGGCTGTTCTGTGCAATTGCTCGTCTGTGTTGTGTGTGTTGCAGTTGTGCTTAGGAAGATAGAGGTAGTTTTTACGTCAAAATAAAAAAGTAAGCTTAAAATAAAATAAGTATATATCATAGAATGGTTTGGGTGGGAAGGGACCTTAAAGCTCATCCAGTCCCAACCCCCCTGCCAGCAGCAGGGACACCTTCCACTAGACCAGCTTGCTCAAAGCCTCATCCAACCTCATCCAACCTGGCCTTCAACACTTCCAGGGAGGAGCAGCCACAGCTTCTCTGGGCAACCTGGGCCAGTGTCTAAATATATATATATATATATATGAAACGTTATGGAAAAGACATGTCAGGGTAACTTTATAAAGTTTCCAGAATGAAGCACTTGAAAATCAGAAGTGCCTGTGTGGCCTCAGCTGGGGCTCTGGTGACAGGTCACACGCTGTTCCTTCACTGGACCCTGGCACACAGAAAGCCTGCTCTGGCAGTGAACTGGAGCTTTAGAGTAAATGAGCTGGTCTGCAGGCTGCTGCCAGCTTCTGCAGCGACGGTGAGGGCGCAGCAAAGCGGGCAGGAGGGCTGGCAGATCACTTGAACCAGGTTTTTCACAAGTGACTGATAATGCTGAGGTTTTTTTCTGGGGTCTGACCTCAGAGCTGCACCTGAAGTGAGGGGGAATCCTGCAGGAACACGCCAGGTGCTCTCTGCTGCTGGCTGCAAAGGTCAGGCTTTTCCTTGAGACACTTGTGCCTGTGTCACCGGCCCCACTTGCCAGACCTGTGAGAGGTGAGTAGGATGCAGCTCCCTGAAGCTGCAAGGCTGTTGTGAGAAGTTGTTCATTGGTAGCTCTTAAATACTTCAATGCTTATGGATGCTGTAGCAGCAATTTAGCCCAGAAATCCATAAGGAATTAAATGTACTGTTAAAATAGAGCTGAATAGTAGATATGTAGGCATGTATGTAAGCCTTCCAGTGAAAAATGGAGTTAAAGCAGTGATTTTCCCCACACACACTTCCTTCAGTGCAGAGGCTTCTAAGTGAACATTTGGGTCAGTAAACTTTTATCATCTGACATGCACTCAAAGAAATAATTTTCCAGTTTCCCACGCTTACCTCTGCAATTTGTGTCTTTGCGTAATTCTCTCTGAGTAAATGAAATGTGAAGGTGGTGTGAGATCTTTTCATGGATCAATAACCCATTGAAAGGCAGAAGAATAACAGGTAGAAATAAATGATGTGTTTTCAGAGGGATTGTCCACTGATCCTGCAGGAATGTAAGCTGAACTTTGAGTCTATGCAGGGAGGCAAATAATGAGCTGGCATTATTTGTGACTGTAAAAGCTACAGGTGTAGAGGGATCTCACAAGGGTGAGTAACTGGGCAATGGAGAAAACTGTGTCAACAAGTGCAGAATATTGTCCCTGGGGGAGATGTCCCTAACTGCATTGCAGCAGCAGGCTCCCACTTGCTGTTACAAGGAGGGAAAGACATTTTGCAGCCCTTATGTGAATTTCCAGAAATGCATACAGGGTGCTGAGAAGCAGTCAGAAAGCAAACAGAGAATCATGAGCTTGCAGAAAGGGACAGAGAGCAAACCAGCACTTGGCCATGGTCATGCTGTGCCCACTCCAGGAGTGCAGCAGAGGAGGCCCCACAGGAGCTGGTCCTGGAGGACAGAAGAGGGGAGAAGGTCAATTTGCCTGGGGAAAGTGAGAGGAAAAAATTTATTGTCATTTGTCATAGCAGAAGAATTGGAAACTGCCTGGTTTTGTTCTGGGGCAGCAGGTTTGAGAGCGCTCTGTCCTGAGGCACAAAATTAAATCATCAAGCATCGGCAAAGCAGGGTGTTGTGCAGGTTAGGAGCATAGAGAGGTTTAGGAAGAAGTGGGGTAAATTCAAAGGAAGGAGGTCTGTCAGTTCCATGGTTAATGGTCCAGGTGCAGCAGTGCCTTGGGGATCTCCCACCTGCTGTTAGCTGGAATTTTTGAAGGGGAATACTCATTTTTCAGACATCCTGTGTCTGTTTCTTACCCTCCTGGTGCAGGCAGATGCCAGCTGCTGACTTGTGTGGCCCTTTGGGCTGACGAAGCAGAGCCCTTCCCACGTAGGGAATGGTGATGGAGCAGCATTGCTGGGGTGCAGAAGGATGCACTGGTGGTGTGGGGAAGAGGAGCTTAAACAGTGGTTAACATGGGGGTCCCTGGGCAGATCAGAGCCAGGAGAGCGGCACTAGTGCAAAGCCCAGCTGAGCCGTTCAAGGGGCACCCACCCCTGTGCCAAAGAGCACAGTGAGACGGGGCCCTGGTCTGAGTGCCTGCTCTGACTGCACCAGGCTGAGGTCCATGAGAGGCTGTGGTAGATCAGAGAAATACTGAGACAACAGCTTCTGCTGTGCTAGAATACGTGTCCTGTGCCTGGGTTCGGAATCCACATTGTTTGCTGCATTTTTTAAGACATTTTTTGGCAGGAGAACATTCCAGTCTATTGCAGAAGGTATGTTCCTGCGGGTGCCCTGCCTGGATTTTAACTTGTTATAAAAGGAGAGGTTGTTTAAGAAGCTCCTCACATGTATTTCTAGGCCAGCACATGGAAAAATATTTTCCTTTGCAAACTATTTTTCACTGTGTGGGTTGTTAGTAGTCTTCTGTTCCCGAGCTCCTGGGGCTACTGTGGTACCACAGGAAATAACAGATCAGCTTGGATTTCACAGATTCATGATGTGCTCAGGGAAGTGGAATTGCTTTCAGTGTTAGCCCTTAGCAGCCGTGCAGGCAAAGCTGCCTTCCCGGCACCGCGGGGTGCGAGCTGGGGAGCGGAGGGGGTACCTGGCCCCCGTGCGCGAGGAGCGGGCTCCAGCTGAGCATTCTAAAAGCAGCCAGGTGGTCAAGTCGGGTCACTGGTTTGGAAGAGTGGAGGCTAAAACTAAACTCTGCTCTTCTCCCTCACGTTTCCCCCTCCAGCTCATCGCTTCCTCACCTCTGCCCTGCCCGGCTCGCTCTGCACGTGCCCTGGGAGCCAGGAGCGCTGGCGTCGGGGCAGCAGGGAGGCTGGACGCTGCGTGTTTGAGTTGTGAGCCCCTGCAGGAGCCACTCTCTGTGCCTGCCGTGGCAGAGCGCTGGTGACCGTGTTCTCAGGGCTCCCTCTGCTTTTTTGGCAGTTCAGATCCGTGGGCAGTAACAGGTCCAGTCCCTTGTGCTGAGGCAGGTTTAGCTTTCAGTTTATTTGCTTAAAATTCAGTCGGCCCTGTGCATGGCCCTGACAGTCCCCTCTGGGTCGAGGCTGCAGCTTGGTTGTTGTTGGGAACAGGACACCTCGCTGCAGAAGTGCAGGGTGTGGGTTTTACTCTTTTTCCCGGGATCAGGGAACTTTCTGGGAAAGTACAAGACAGGCTTCAAGCAAACGTGTCCAGCCGCTGCCCACGCGGCAGCCGTGCAGGCTCTTCAGGGCAACCAGCTCTTCTGCAAACCTTGTTAAACTCTTCGGGTGATTATGGGTTTAATGGTCTAATTACAGTGTGAAAAAATGTTTCCTATTATTAGTGTTGAATGTGCTGCCTCCCACATAATTGTGATGCAGAGACACAGTCCAGTCTTCTTCCCATTCCCTTCTCCCTGAAGTGATGACACTTTGCATCGGGGTGTGTCTGTGCATTTTGACAACAGAAACCGTAACCTGAAATAGTGAAGCATCACAAAGCAGCTCCTTCGTTTTGTTTTCTTTAATCCTTAAACATTTCCAGTACAGATCATGCTGTGGATTAGCAGGATTTTTGCATTTGGGGAATATTTTGCTTTAGCTATTCCCAAGAGGGAGAAATTCCTAAAACCGACTTTCCTTCCCTTTGCCTGCGGGAGAGGGGCTGCTCACGTTCCTCCTTTGGCTTTGCTCCAGCATCACGGGAGGCTGCGCTCCAGCTGGGACAGTTGAGCAGATTGATTGAGGGCAGGGGGTGCTTGTTGCGTTGTGGGGAGCCAAGGACTGTGGTTTGTCTGCTGGCTGAGAGGAGAACAGGGGAAAACACATCTCTCGCCTCTGTGGATTGTCGTTCTGCTTCAGAAGAGCTTGTCCTCCCTCTGCATGGAGAGGATTTGAGGAACTCCAGGCTCCTGACCAGCTTACCTAAGCTGTAGGGTGGGTGAAAGGCTGGTCTGAAATAGGCAGCATCCGACCAGAATGTAGATTTTAAAAGCCACAAGTATTTTGAACTCTGCTGCAAGCTCTGAGCCTGGCAGGGAATCAAATAGGGCAGATCGAGTCACTGCTTTCAGCAAGCAATTTGGGTTTGACTTGAAAAAGAACAAAAGGCCAACGCTTTTGGAAAACCTCTCCAGCGATCAGCGCTCTGTCGCTGCAGACATTTCTCTGGTGTCACGCGGGGATTAGCTCTGGATCCTGGCTCTGCTCGCCCGCGGAGTTCGCTGAACCAAGCACAGCTGGAGCAGCCGTTCTCGCAGAGGGCTGCAGCTTTTGTGGTGCCGCTCCCGAACTCCAGTGTGCCCGATATTCCTTGTGTCACACAGCACACCCCAGCTTCACAGCACAAGGCTGGGTTGGAGGAGGCTGCAGGTGGGAGAGTGAGGAAGCCTTTGCAGGGCTTGGGAAGATGAGAGAGATCCTGCACCCTGCCGTGCCTCTCCTTGCATCCTCTTGGTGCTGGTGCTGGCTCTCCAGCCCTGCATGCCTTTCTCTGCTGTTGCCTCTCACTAGCCCAGGACTGCAGTTCTTGAATCATAAACAATTTGTTTAAAACACTTTGAAATCTTTCCTGGCAGGAGGCTGGCTCTGCATGCTCTTTGGCTGAGATCTGGCAATACGTAAATGCCCAGCCCTGTGTCTGTGAGCCGCGCTGCCGGGAGCGGGGACTCATGCTCGCATGTGTGCCCGGGCTGTGAATGCCAAATGGGCACCTTGTGTTGAGTCAGGACAGGGTCAGGGTACCTGTGTGAGGGGTGGAGATTTGCAGGGGTGCAGGAGAAGGGGTGGGAGTTGCAGAGCTATGAGCCTTGACTCAGAAGACGAATCCCTCCAAGTACCGATTGCAGTGACGCCGGCTGCCACGGGGCTGTGGGGCCGAGAGGCTTCGGGGCGCTGGGTGTGAGGTGTCGGCAGTCGCCCTGCCCTGCCCTGCCTGCCCTGCCCTGCCCTGCCCTGCCCTGCCCTGCCCGTGGCTGTCTGTGCCGGTGTGACCTGCTGCGCTGGTGCCATCTGAAGGGCTCCCGTGTGGCGGGTGCGTGGCGCTGCGGGCTGACCACTCGTTTCTCCTTCCTGCCAGGTCTGCCCATCAGCACCTATGCCAAGTACTGCTACCGGAAACTCCAGAAAGTGGCCGTCACCGGAGGCAAGAAGGTGAGCGGCTGCCCTGGCTCCAGGGCCTGCCGGCTGCCTGCGCAGCACTCTGCTCTTCCTTGGTCCTGTGACGCTCAGGTCGCTGCTGATTCAGCGATGGGAAGTGGAGATGGAGCGCGCGGGGGAGGCTTGCTCAGGGCTGGTCTCCCCATGAACCTGGAGAGGCTCCTGCCCAGGTCCCGCCGTCCTCCTGGCAGACAGCAGAGCCTGCTGTGCAGGCAGCTGGGCGGCTGGGTGTTCCCTGGCCCTGGGGATGTGGAGGACAAACCTGATGTTTACCTGAGTCCAGGGTAGGAGGAGCTGTCTGTGCAGGGGATGTCCATGTTTCTTCAGGTGAGGGAAGTCTCCCTTTGCTCCTGAGAGCTGGCACGGGCTGGGCTTTGCAGCTGGTTTACTGCAGAGTTGTTCATTCCCAGTTCCAAAGTCAGGCAGTGGCGATGGCTGGCGCAGAGGGGAGCCGTGTGCTCGGCGTTACTGGAAATGCCCTTCCTCCCTTTGCTCTGCACAGCTCTGCACAGGGCTGTGAAAGCTGGCGGGCGGCCCCAGCCCGTCCGTCCTCGTCTCTGAGCCAGATCCGGCCGTCTTTTATTTCTGCAAATCCCTCTGGGGCCTCCCTGCCATCTGGGTTCTGTGTCCAGCGAGCAAATAGCTGAAATACCTCGGGAGGGGTGAAGGCTCCCGGCATCCCCGCAGGGGCAGGACAGGAAACGTCCGGACACGCATCACACCCCACTGCAGCCCCGAGGGCTGCTGCCCCCCGAGGGGTCGGCGGGAGCTCCCCCTTGTCCCCCGTCACACCGCCCGCTCAGCCGTGGGGTCACTGCCGAGTGGCCACCGCGCTGGGCAGCCCCTGCGACAGCCTCTGCATTTCTCTGAATCTCTGCCAGAAGATTCAAAGCCCCTTTCAAGTGTCAGTGTCTTTCAGAAGCAACAGGTCCTGCCCTGCCCTCCTTTCAGAGAGCTTTAGCACCCCTGAGAGTGAAGCTTTCCCTGGAGTCGGACATACCTGAAAATCCCTTCTCCCACGGGCTGTTTTTCAGCTGTTCTGTGGCCCAGCACTTGCCTGGCACCAGGCCGGTTCACACCTGCCCTCTGATCTCACCAGGGCTGGGGCTGGGCTGGGCTCCGTGCTCCTTTCCACCCTGCCAGCAGGTCAAGCTACAGCTGGAGCAGTCCCCTCGATGTGCAAAGCATGGCAACAGAATCCCTGTAAAACCAGCCTGAACTCTCCCAAGTGCTCTCCTGCCAACAGGCAGCAGCTTCTCTGCTCCTCTCGGGTCTGATGAGTTGAACCCCCTTTGGTTTTAGGAAGCAGAGGCTGCAGAGCACGAACCGTGGTGCCAGGAGGCCCGTGAGGTGTCCATGTGCGTGGGCAGCCCTCTCCATCCTGGCCTGTCACCGCTGCCATTCCCAGGGCACTGTTCCTCTATGGGCTGGTTGTGCCACAGCTGCACTGAGCTCTCCTCTGCCTTCAGGGTCTCCGTAAACCGACAGTGGAGGAGATAACGCACGCCAGGAATGCCATCCTGACCCCATCGCTCTTCGGCAGCTCTCTGGAGGAGATCATGCTGCGGCAGCAGGACATGTACCCGGGTAACAAGCTGCCCTGGGTGCAGACGCAGCTGTCGCAGCAGGTCCTGGCTCTGGGAGGAGAGCAGACAGAGGGGATTTTCAGGTGAGCTTTTGGGTGTTTTCAGGTGTTACTTTTGAGCCACCCACATGTCAGTCCTCAAAGCCAAATAATCAGGATTGACCTCCACGTGCTGCCTGTTCCCTGAGAACAGCACTGCTGCGGATCACCGCCCTTCCCTGGGGTCAGGCACCCCCTCGTAAAGTGTGCTCAGTGCATTTGCATAGCACAGAGGGGACAGTGCAGATGTGACTTGAGCTGCTTAGGACAGCACATACCCAGGCAAGGCACTGAACTTGTATCAACTTCAGCAGTGTAGTGGGCAGGGCAGGGATGAGCTCTTGGGTTCCTGGCAGAGCAGTTCATCAAATGCAGCACATCAGCCTTTATGATGCATAAGACATGAGGAGTCAAGAGAGACAACCTGGGTGGTGAATGTAGGGGATTCTGGTTTGCATTTGGGTTTTGGGGGGGTTTTTTTTGTTTGTTTGTTTTATTTAATATTTGTTTTAGTTTTTCAGTAGCTAAACCTGATTTAAGGTAGCTAGAGCAAAAGACTCAACTTTATCTCGTAAGCGTTTTTAATATCTCATTCTGTTTAACCAGAGACGCTTCTTATCTTTGGACTGAACATGCTGCAGAGAGGCCATTACAGAAAATAATCATGGAATCATAGAATGGTTTGGTTTGGAAGGGACCTTAAAGTTCATCCAGTTCCAACCCCCCTGCCAGCAGCAGGGACACCTTCCACTAGACCAGGTTGCTCAAAGCCTCATCCAACCTGGCCCAGAACACTTCCAGGGAGGAGCAGCCACAGCTTCTCTGGGCAACCTGGGCCAGTGTCTCATCACCACACCGAAGAATTTCTTCCTCACATCTCAGCTCCATCTCCCCTCTGCCAGTTTCAAGCCATCACCCCTTGTTCTGTCACTCCCTGCCCTTGGCCAAAGTCCCTCCCCAGCCTTCCTGGAGCCCCTTCAGGTACTGGGAGGCCACTGGAAGGTCTCCCCAGAGCCTTCTCTTCTCCAGGCTGAACAGCCCCAACTCTCTCAGCCTGTCCTCACAGCAGAGCTGCTCCAGCCCTCGCAGCATCCTCGTGGCCTCCTCTGCACTGGCTCCAGTACGTCTATACCCTTCCTATATTGGGGGCCCCCAAACTGGACTCAGTCCTGAGGGTAGCACAATAGTTGATGTCTGAGCTAGCAGGAAGGAGACAGATGTTTCTTCTACCCCCACTTTAAAGCTGTGGCTAAAACCAGGCAGCCCATTCTGTCTGAGGAACTGCTTCTGTAGCTGCTGCTGGTGCTGCTCCCTTCTCCCCAGGGCCCTGGAAGAGCCCCAGCTTGTCAGCCAGCTGCCACACCAGGCACGTTGCCCTGCTTGCTCTCTAAAGCACTTTTGCTCTGTCTCTGTTTGCAGGATACCTGGTGACATAGATGAAGTCAATGCATTGAAGTTGCAGGTGGATCAGTGGAGAATCCCAAGCAGCCTCAGTGACCCCAACATCCCAGGTATGGGAACATGGCAGGTATGTGTGCTGCAGCCTCGGCCATGGTAGCGTGCAGAGGGGAAGGCAGAGGAGCAGCCCTGGAGCTGTGCTGTGCTTGGGGACGTGTACACAGGCCGTCTCCACCACCCAGGTTCCACTCTGTGCCTTTCCAAATACTGCCCCTAGTAAAACCCTGAGGGTGGTGGGGGAACCTCGGGCTCCAGCTGGCTCCGGTGGAGTGAGGCTGTGTGAGCTGGGCAGCGTGCAGGGTGCCTGGGCATCGTTCAGGAGCAGCACCCTCACTCCAGGGTCACATTGTCCTCTCCTTTAGGCAGCCTCAGAGCTGCTTCCTGGAGGAGCAGGTAGATAAGAGCCAGCATTTCCCTCTTACTGGCCAGTTTGTCTGCCTGAGAATTGCAGAGCCGAGGCTGAAATACGGTGAGGCAGCAACAAGTGCAGAATCCCTTCTCTGCCCTCTGTGTCCTGGGACATTGACTCTCGCTGCCAGCTTTGCCTCTGAAGGCGGTGGGAGGTAAGGAGAGCTGTTCTCATGCACCCTGCTTTCTGCACAGCCTCTCTCCTCAAGCTGTGGTATCGGGAGCTGGAGGAGCCCGTGATCCCCCAGCAGTTCTACAAAGAGTGCATCAGCAACTACGAGAACCCCGACGCTGCCGTGGCTGTGGTGCAGCTTTTGCCGGAGCTCAACAGACTGGTGCTGTGTTACCTCATACACTTCCTGCAGGTAGGCAGCTCCTGCGGCCCCACTGCTGCCCAGGAGACTGGGGCACACGGGGCACAGAGAGTGGGACAGCTGTGCTGGGCCATTGGCAGGGTTTTAGGATCTGTCACCTGTGTTTAAGGTGGGATTGAAGGAGGAGGATCTGATAGCCTTCTCCCTTATGGGAGCAATAAACAGGGTTCCTGATCTTGAAGCATGAGCTGGTCACAAAGGTTGAGATCTGCAAGATGTTCCCTGTCTGCTGAGGCCCCCATGCTGTCAGCTGTCAGAGCAAAGTCATCTTCCCCTGTGAAGGTGTGGCTGTTGGGGCACTGGCCTTCAGGGACGCCGCATCTCTGCTGTCCCTGCACCTCTTCTCAGGCCACGTGTTTGGAGTCTCTTGTGCTTTTCCACAGCTCCAGTTGAATGTCTTCTTATTTCCTGCAGATCTTTGCTCAACCATCAAATGTGAGCAGGACGAAGATGGATGTGAATAACCTGGCCATGGTGATGGCCCCCAACTGCCTGCGCTGCCAGTCCGATGACCCCCGCGTTATCTTTGAGAACACGCGCAAGGAAATGTCCTTCCTCCGCATGCTGATAGTGCACTTGGACACGAGCTTTATCAAAGGGCTGGTTTGAGCTGCTGGCCCTGGAGTCCGAGACATTGCTCTGGGGAGTCACTAGGTGCCTGAAGTCTTCTCCCCTCCACTTAGGTTTCTTCCGTTGTCCTTGCTGTTGTCACACCCTGAGCATCTCCCAGCGTATGACCTCGAGGACTAGATGCTCCTGGAAGGCTCAGGCCATTCAGCACCAGGAAGTCATTGGACATTGCCAGGCCAGATTCAGTGGCTCTTGGCCTTCCAGTGTGTGTGTCAGGGGGATCAGCCCTCCCCCTTGGAGCCACAGGACTTGTTGTTCATTGAAAGGGCTGTGATGTCTGTGAGAAACAGCTACCTGGGGCAGTGAGACTCCGCATCTCCCTTCTGGAGGCAGAGTTGGCTTCAGGTAGGACATCACTCCTGTGTTGTGGCGTGAGCTGGTCCTGGGGGAAATGCTGCCTCATTGGGGATAATTCCACTGCTACAGAGCCAGCCTGGTTCACCTCTGCAGACTGTTGGTTGGAGGTGTGGGGGTTGTTCTGACACGTCATGATGCTGTTGGTAGAGGAATGTGAAGGTGCAGGGGGTTCGCTGAGGCAGAGAAGTTCCTTGGACTGTCCTGGTCAGTGGAAGCACACGGCAGCCCAGGGAGAGGTGTTTGAGCCTCTGCTGCTGGTGGCTGGACAGGCAGACATCCTGCATCTGGGAGCCCTGGCAGGCTGGATCTGCACAGCATCTGCCTCATCTTCTCCTTTAGGCAGCTTCAGGGCTTGTGGTCAGTATGAGGGACCAGCCCTGTGCTGAGCTAAACCAGCACCCACCCGCACCATGGGGGCTGGGGACAGGAGGAACACCACACACCTGACAACAAACAGATCAACAGCCTCTTTGGAATCCTCCTGACCAGGGCTGTATCCTCTGGAGGGGAAACCTCTGCAGCCTGGCAGCTCCTTTCTGCTTTGGGCAGCACGAGCTGACACCAGCTTTCCTGAAGAGCATCTGAGACTGTGCTCAGAGCAGCCTCCACGGCTCCAGCACCCTCCTGTCCTGGTACCAGGTCCTGCCCAGACAGCTCTGCCAGGGACTGAATACCAGTTTTGCCCACCCTGGTTCAGCCCAGCTCTAAAGGAAGCAGGGAAGAGTTCTCCCAACAGTGAGGAGTGCTCCCGTGCTCAGGGTGCCCTTCAGGCAGAGCAGCAGCATTGCCGGGTGCTCCGGAAATGCTGATACTGCCTGGAGTCTGCTGTGGCAGCCGTGCTCTTCCCACCAGATTCCCATGGGAGTTGCAGAGGGGTTGGGAAGGGAAGGAAGAGGAAGGGAAGAGGCAGTTCTGAGCAGCTGAGATGTGGTGAAGCCTGTGCAGGGGTGGTGTCAGGCGGGCAGCTCAGCGTTCTCACTGCTGCTATTAAACCCCTGCAGCAAGGACAGTGTCTTCCAGAGGCAGCACATGGATTTCCCTGCAGCCTTCAGCCACTGCAGCATGTTCCTTAGGAAGCAGCAATGTCTAATTCCATGCCATCCTGGTGTCACTCTTCTCTTCCTTTGAGATGTTTTCCCTGCTGGAGGCAGGTCTGTGGCAAAAAGCTGCGTGTTGGGATTCATCCCGCAGTGCTCAGTCTGCTGGTAGCATCCAAGGTTGCATTTGCATTTCTGCATCCCCCTCCCTTTCAAGTGGAGACCTGGGATCATCCTCTCCTGATGGCAGTGGGGAGCCGAGCCCTGCCAAGCACTGGGGTTTAAAGCTGATGTCTGAATCTCTACCAGAAGTTTGGGCAGAAGGTGCCACGTGCAGAGTGCCCCCAGGCCTGCTGGCTGCTTGGATCTCTGGATGTGTGTGAGCGGGGTTTCCAGGGCACGCGTTTGCTGCAGTCGGAGTGGGGTTTGTGCCCAACTGAACAAGGGCTGTGCTGCTTCTCCTTGGACCAGATGCTCCTCTGGGCCAGTGGGCCAGGAAATCTTGCTCCCATGTCAGGATTAGCTATGTCAAACATGCCCCCAAAAATGGGCCAGGATCTGCTTCACACTCCCACCCACCCCATCCCACCCCATCCCACCCCACCCCATCCCACCCCACCCCATCCCTTTGAAGCCATTCAGCTTGGTTTGGCCTTCTGAAGCGCTGAACAACTTGTACTTGAGACGTGGGGCTGCCTGCCCAGGAATGCTGAGCCAGGCAGGGGGTTACCAGCTCTGCTGCATTGGTCTGAAATTGGAATGGTTGACCAGGCTCGGGGTGCCACGTCCTGCCCCGCCGTGAGCTGCAGCAGCCACGTGGTGCCTGTCACCCCCGTTGGGCTGCAGCTGCCTGTGCCTGTGTCGGGCTGTGCCTGCAGGCAGCCGCCTCGGGGGTGATCCATGTTATTATTCCTTGCACTTAGCTGTAGCAGGCAATCAAACCATAGCATTTGCTGCTATTAAAAAGGAATGCTTCTTGCTAGGGCTGTAAAATAGGCTAATAAATGACACTGGATATTATTTTCTTTGCCAACAGATTTGTAAATACGAATCAGTAAAGCAGCCTCTCCTCTGTTATAACAATAAATACAAGCTCCATGGTTGTCTCTTGTCTTTTTTGTGGAGTTTTGAAGCATGATCATGCCTGCCTGGAGCTGCAGATTTCAGCCTGGATGTCAATGTTCATTTCGAAATCAGCGTGACCCAAGCACTTGGGCTGTGGGCTGTGGCCACGCACGGCTGAGTTCCCGGCTGAGGGAACTGGGGGTGTTGAGCCTGGAGAAAAGGAGGCTGAGGGGAGACTTTCTGGCTCTGTCCAACTCCCTGAAAGGAGGGTGGAGAGAGGTGGGGGTGGGTCTGTTCAACCAAGGAACAAGGGACAGGACAAGAGGAAATGGGCTCCAGTTGTGCCCAGGGCAGTTGAGATGGGATGTGAGGAAGAATTTCTTTGCTGAAAGGGTTCTGAGGCATTGGAAGGGGTTGCCCAGGGCAGTGGTGGAGTCCCCATCCCTGGAGGGATTGAAGAGTCGTGTAGACACAGTGCTGAGGGACATGGGTCAGTCGGGGACTGGTCAGTGTTGGGTCAGTGGCTGGACTCAATGATCTGAAAGGTCTTTTCCAGTTGAGGCAGTTCTGGGATTCTCTGCTTCTCCTGCGTAGTCTCTGCTGTTGGAGATGTACTTAGATAAGCTGCTGGGCTGACCCACCTGGGACATCTTTATGCTCAAACTGGAGTATTCTCAGATTCCTCCCCCATCCCCACTCCCAGGAGCAGTCTGTGTTGGGGCTCCAGACTCACGCTGGTTGCACGCTGCCGTGGGGGCTGCAGTGCAAGTGCCGGCTGTGCCGCTTCAGCCGTGTGGTGACGAGTGACTGCCCTGGGTCTGGCCACTGCTGCTGATGCTCTGGAATAGTCCCTGTCCTGGCAGCTCTGGGAAAAGCTGGTACAAAGATACTTGCAAGTTCAGGTGAAGCCGGTGAGGACTGCTCCATCACTCCAGCAGCTTCAGATCACCCGTGCTGGCCAAATCACGGGGCCTGCAGAGCAGGGAAGGCAGGTGCCCTGTAGCCTCCAGGAAAGGGGCAGTGACAAGCAAGAGCAGAAGGGAGATCAGCAGCAGAGGAACCTCACACAGCCCTTTCCTAGGTGGATGTCTGCAGCCTGATGTCTTGGTGTTCCCCAAGGCTTTGCTGTGAAATGAGCTGATTTTGGCTAAATCAAAAAAGCCCCCAAACCAAGTGCTTCAGCTCAGGTGCAGAGACTTGGGCTCGCTCTTGCAGTCACCTTGGCCTGCCTTGGCACCTGGATTGCTTCAAAAACCAATGGCCAGAGCAGCAGCTGGGCTCAGAATGAGCTCATGGTCTGTTCTCAGCTTCCACCAGCAGTAGAAAACCAAAGGTGCCCAGAGGTTGTGCCACCTCCCCAAAATCCAAGGCAGTGGGAGGCCAGTTTTCAGCTTAATCCTTGTGTAGGTTTTTAGCCTAATCCCGACATCGAGCTTTGCACTGAATGAGCCCTGTGGGAAGACAGAGACCAGAGGAACAGGCCAGCCTGCGTCAGGAGCCCTGCAGCACCCGGGGGAGGCAGGGACGGGAGGGTCCCTGTCCTGACGTTGCCCCAGTGCGGGTTTAATGTGGGCACAGCAAAGCGCCGGCGGGTTCAGCAGAACCGGCTTGTGGAGCCAGCACTGAGCTGGGGCTCTGCAGAGCAGGGCTCAGGCTCTGGCACACCCACAGGCTGTGGGACAACCAGAAACGAGATGGAGAAAGCTGATTTAGCTGCTGAGCGTTGCTGCTCTTAGAGCTCCTGTTGTCCTATAGCGTTTGTCAGCCACAGTTAATGGTGGAGAGAACTGGGTGTGGGTGCAGGTGGCTGGGGAACCATCTGAGGCACGAAGAGGGGACAGGGAAGAGCTCAGGCATTCAGAGTGAGGGGGACCACATATGGATCCCACTGGAGTTGAGTGTTTCCAGGTAGCCATGCAGGAAAACTCATCAGCTGGACTTTTCCTTTCAAAGCAGGGGCACCAGCTGCAGAGTGCCCAGCCCACCAAGGTTTGAACCTGCATCTCCCAGCGGCTCCTCCTGCCCCAGCCTCTACCTGGAGCTTCCTCCTTCTTACCATCAAAGCCAGCCCACTTTGTCTGAAGTGCTTTGTGTTTACTGGTGCTGTAGAGGGACCTTGTTTCTGAGAGCTGAGGACTGTGCAACCTCAGCTGTTGGGCTTGGATGCTGGCAGGATGCAGGGCCCTAGTCCATGAAGGTATTCAGAAGTCCAGGACCAAGGCTGGTCTTAAAAGCTACTACTTCTCCCAAAGGAGAACTAGCGGCTTATGTCAGCTCACCTCCACTCAGCACCATTTCCTCCACCCCATCTGTGTCTGGTGCTTCATTCAGATCACAAGCAAGAGGGGAGACCAGGTGGGTTGTGGGGGAACTGTGAAGGGCAGAGGTTGGATTGTTCAGCTTTGAGGTACAACTTCCCCTGGAATGGCTTGGCCTTGGTGCCTGCTGGGGAAGACGAAAGTGCTGCAGTTGCAAACAGTGCCTAACAGTGGCCTGGGGTGTTGCTGGGGTGCGTGCTGCCTCCCCACTCTCAGGGCAGGATAAGCATTCAGGGCAGCCTGGGGACAGCCTGGGGACCACAGAAGGGCCTATAGATCAGGGTCTGTTGATTGCAAGCAGACAGCCCCAAAGAGGATGAGGAGATGAAGGGGCTACAGCCTCCCCCCTACTCCCAGTCAGTCAGCACAGGGGGGGGTCTCAGTGTGTGGGTGTAGACGTGGCCACTTGTTTGCAGGTCTCTCCCATGCTGCTCCACGGAGGGGGCTGCACCTGTGTGGTGGGGTGACCCTGGCTAGAGGCCAGATGCCCACCAAAGCCCGCTCTATCACCCCCGCTCCTCAACTGGGCAAGGGGGAGAAAAATATAACAAAAAGCTCATGGGTGGAGATAAGGACGGAGAGAGATCACTCACCAGTGACTGGCACGGGCAAAACAGACTCGACTTGGGGGAAAAACAAATTTACTTTATTACCAAACAAAATCAGAGGATGAGAAATAAAACCAAATCTTAAAACACCTCCCCCATCCCTCCCTTCTTCCCAGGCTTAATCTCTTTCCCGATTTTCCACCTCCTCCCCCCAGCAGCACAGAGGACAGGGAATGGGGTTGGGGTCAGTTCATCACACGGTGTTTCTGCCGCTGCTTCCTCCTCAGGGGGAGGTCTCCTTCCCCCGCACCAGCGTGGGGTCCCTCTCACGGGAGACAGTCCTCCACCAACTTCTCCAATGTGAGTCCTTCCCATGACTGACAGCTCTTCACGAGCTGCTCCAGCCTGGGTCCATTCCATGGGGTGCAGTCCTTCAGGAAGGGACTGCTCCAGTCTGGGTCCCTTCCATGGGGTGCAGTCCTTCAGGAAGGGACTGCTCCAGTCTGGGTCCCTTCCATGGGGTGCAGTCCTTCAGGAAGGGACTGCTCCAGTCTGGGTCCATTCCATGGGGTGCAGTCCTTCAGGAAGGGACTGCTCCAGCGCGGGTCCCCCCCGGGGTCACAAGTCCTGCCAGCAAACCTGCTCCGGCCTGGGCTCCTCTCTCCACGGGCTACAGGTCCTGACAGGAACCTGCTCCAGCGCGGGCTTCCCGCGGGGTCACAGCCTCCTTTGGCATCCACCTGCTCTGGCGTGGGGTCCTCCACGGGCTACAGGTGGTCACTGCTCCACCATGGACCTCCATGGGCTGCAGGGGGACATCTGCTCCACCATGGACCTCCATGGGCTGCAGGGGGACATCTGCTCCACCATGGACCTCCATGGGCTGCAGGGGGACAGCTGCCCCACCATGGACCTCCATGGGCTGCAGGGGGACATCTGCTCCACCATGGACCTCCATGGGCTGCAGGGGGACATCTGCCCCACCATGGGCTGCAGGGGGACATCTGCTCCACCATGGACCTCCCTGGGCTGCAGGGGGACAGCCTGCCTCACCATGGGCTTCACCACAGGTTGCAGGAGAATCTTTGCTCCCCCTCCTTCTTCACTGACCTTGGTGTCTGTGGAGTTGTTTTCTCTTACATCTTCTCACTCCTCTCTCCAGATGCCAAGTGTGCAGCTTTTTTCCCTCTCTTCCTTTTTTTTTCCTTAATTATGTTATCACAGAGGCGTTACTGATGGGCTCGGCCTTGGCCAGCAGCGGGTCCGTTCCTGTAGCCGCTGGCATTGGCTGTGTCGGGTCGGACATGGGGGAAGCTTCTGGCAGCTTCTCTCACAGAAGCCACCCCATGTCCCCCGCCCTGCTGCTACCAAAACCTTGCCACACAAACCCAATACAGCCTGCCCTGACCATGGGCACAGGCTGAGGGTGGACATCCTTCCCTGGGGATCTGCAGCCGCTTCCCAGCCTCTCTGGATGCTCTGGCCAACAAAGAAGGGGTGAGAAAGTGTCCTGGAGTCTAAACTGCCCAGATGTGGAGTGTTGTCATGAGCAAGGCACACCGACTTGGTGAGTCCCTCATCTCCCACCCTTATGTGCACCTTGGACCACACCTGGAGCTCAGCCAGACCTGTGGGCACCTCCAGCAATGCTCTGAAAAGAGCAGGGTGACATGGTGGGGAGAGCTGGACAGTAAACTCATCCCTGGACTGCTGCATGCACTGTGGTGTGGAGGGCAGGGACAATGTCCAGATGAGTCTGTAAACGCCCCTGACCCGCACTGGCCCTCACCTAATCCCCACCAGGCACCACACACCACCTCTCGCGGCAGCGGAGCGTCGTGCCGACTGCAGGGACCTCGGAAGGGCTGTGCAGCCCAGGGCTCCCTGCCTCTGCCTGGCAGAAGCCCTTGTGCAGGTGAAGATCAACCCCTGTGGGCACAGAGCCAGCCCTCTGCAATGGCCACGCTGGCCCCTTGGGTGGCCGCTCCTGCAGGGGATGACTCCAGCCGAGCGCAGAGGCCCCGCAGCTCCACTGGGGCTGGTCTGGCTGCCTTTGACAGTCCATGCAAGAGCCACTTTCCAAGCACGGCTCCTCGGTGCCTCGGTGGACACAGAGGGCTGCCCGGGCGCGCTGCCCCGCCGCGTGCCTGGTGTTCTCTGTGGACGTGGGGAGGTGGCCAGCGGGCTCGGCTCTCGGGCAGGGGAGAGGGGCCAGCAGTGGGGCTGCCTGCGCTCAAGGCCAGCTCTCGGGTAGCGCAGCTGTGGAGCCGGCCTTGAAGGGAGAGAGTGGGAGGAGGCCTCAGTGGGAGCTTCTCCCTCTTCTTCGGGAATGTCACCTAATCGCAGACCCTCGCCCTCGGTCTCTGTGCGAGCCAGGTCGGCCATTCCTGTGCTGATCTGGACCTCGACCCCAACCCATGGACCAACATCGAGACCTGCCTCATCGCCATGGGACTCACATGCTCACCTGGTCACTGTCACCAGACCTGCTCTGCTGCCCTTTACCGCTGTGCTGGGGAGGGCAGTGCCCTGCCTGTCCCGCTGCCAGCTCAACTCTGGCTGGCCCGTCCTGGTACAGCATCCCGCCCCTGCCGCTCCCCGCAGCCAGCCCCGCGGGGTTCCTGCTGAGGGGTCGCAGGTGGGACCAGAACTGCTGTGCAGAGAAGACCCTTCCCAGGCTGCAAAGGTTAATTTGTCCACAGGTGTGTTTACTGGTTCCCTTGGTGAGCGGAGAAACCCCAGACCCCAGCTGAGCGGAGCAGAAACGCCTGGAGGGGGCTGGGATGCGAGGCAGGGCCGGGAGCGGGCGGAGGCAGCGGCGGTGGCTGCCAGCGCAGGAGGAAGCACCATTCCCTGGGCAGCGCTGCCGCTCCGTGGTCAGCCGGACCGGCAGGAACGTCCCGTGTCCCAGGGTTTCCGATAGCGGGAACCATGGCCGCTGACATCGGGTACTGAACCGGCAGTCCTGGACGGATCAGCGGGAGAAACGGGTCACAGACTGGCACAGACGCCCCCCGGGGTGCCGGGAGCCGCGTGCTCGGTGGGAGCACCGGAGGGTCACAGGATTGTTCCCCGCACCTCAAACCCAGGGGATCCAAAGGGCCGTTCCCGTGGGGAGGGAAGCGGTGTCCGACCGGAGCCTTCCCACGGCAGATCTGTAGGATTCTGTGGTTTTTTAAAATGATGAAAGATTCCGAATGAAGCACAGCGCTCCCCAGGGACCCGACACACAAATGCTGATGTTTTGGTTAAAAAAAAAAAATCTATTTCCCTCAAAACTCCGGAGTTATTTTTTAGCTGTTTTCTACTTTAATTCTTTCTACATTTTTTCTCTTGCTTCTAGAAACCTGCAGTGATAGAACTGCACGAGATTTCCAGGTTAAAAAATAAACCCGACCTGGTAACCGCATTTTCTGCCCCGTTCGTTCCCGTTGCGGTTTCTGAGCCCGCTGCTCTGCTTCCGCGAGCTCCCGGCACACGGGCCGCCAGAAGCGTTAACACACAAGTTGCCGCACGCTCGGCCTCAAACCAGCCCGGGCGCTCCGCGGGCCCTGCGCTGCCGCCCTCCGGGCGCGCTGTGCCTAACTCCGGGCAGGGGCCTCCCCCTGCCCCGGCCGCGCGGGACCGGCTCCCGAGGCCTCTCGTCCCCGGGAGCGGCGCTGCCGCTGGGGCCTGAGGAGCTGCAACCGCGGGAGGGGTGGGGCCCCGCGGGAGGTGCCGCTCCCGAGCAGTAACGGGCCCGCGCCTCGCCCAGCCGGGGCCGCCTCGGGCCGCGCGCACTCAGCGCCCCCGAGGAGCGAATCCCGCCCCGCCCCGCCCCGCCCCGCCCCGCCCCGCCCCGCCTCACCGGCGCGCGCGACTGCCGCCGCCACGCGGGGAGATCGCGCCCCCCGCCCACGTGCCGCCGCCGCGAGAGGGAGGGGCTGCCCGGCCACGCCCCCTCCCTGGCGGCGCCGCATCGAGGCGGCCATTTTGTGGCGCTGCGCGGTCGGTGGCGCTGGGCTCGGCGCGGAGCGGGGCCCGGGGCGGTTCGGCTCCGTTCTGACCCCTTTTCCCGTACAGATCCCTCGGTAAGAGCGCGGCGGCGCCCGGGCGGGCCGGGCCGCGCCGCCTGCCCCGCCCCGCGCTGCGGCCCGCGGCGTGGCGAGGTGGCGAGGCGAGGGGAGGGAGGCCGGGCGCGGCGCGGCTGGCACGCGTCCCCGCGCACAAAGGGCCGGGCCAGGTGGCGCCTCCCGCGCTACGGGCCCGGGGCGCAGAGCGGGGGCCGCTCCCGCCTCGCCGCGGCCCGGCGCGCTGGGGCCGGGGGTCTGGGCCGCGGGCCGGCCCCCGCCCACTCCATCCCTCCCTCCCTCTCGCCGCGCCTCCGCCCGCGCTTGGCGGCCCGCGGCGCTGCGCGGCGGGCGCGGGCAGGTGAGTATGTGCGGGCCGAGCGCAGGCGCCGAGGGCCCGTCCGGCGGGGGTGGGCGAGTGACCTTGCGGCGGCTCCGGGGCCGGCGTCCGATCTGGGGCCGGCCCGCGGAGTGTCTGCCGGCGGCGGTGTGAGGGTCGCGCAGGCCGGGAGCGACGCCCGGCGGGCCCCGAGCTGTCAGGGGGCGGCGGGGCCGCGGGAGTTGTGGGGCCGTCGGGCGCGGTGCCGTGGTCCCGTTGTCGGCGCCTCGGCCCTTTGTCGGGGGTGGAAGCGGCGCGGGGCCGGTCCTGGCAGGGCTGGTCCCGGGCGTCTCGTCGGGGCGCGGGCGGCTGCTCCTCGCCCGGCCCCGGGGGACGGAGCGGTTCCTGCCCTGTAAGGTGTTCGCTGGGGTCGGTTTCCGTAGGCGGTACCGGCAGCTGGAGGCTTCAGGCCTTTTTGTGCCCCCTGGAGTCGGGAGTGCATCTCCATCCTGCTTCATTTTGTCCCTTCCGAATGTCTTTAAGGAGCAGAAATAACGGTGAATCCTTGACTGACCCAGAACCTCCACCATGTCCTGCCTGTTCAGTCCTTGCAATTGGGAGGCACCGTCTTGTTTTGCCCGACAGGCTGGGGCTCAGATGTGTTTTACTGCCACCGAAATGGGTGATCTACCAGCTGGCTTGGCGTGCCTGTGCACACTGTGGCCATAGGGGGACTTAGTTAATCAAAGCAGGTTGTCAGTAAAATTTTGGGAAGCAGTTTTATCTCATTTACTTATTGAAAATCTTCCTGGTACCAGAGATCTTTCTGTGATCCTAGGCTATTGTTTATAGCCTAAGTGCTTGAAAATAGATCAGGAGGGATATTTGAATGGTGATGAGTCCAAGCTGGATGAAATAAATGTCTTCTTCCTGCGCACAGAACTTGGTGTTGTAAGCAGTAGGAAAATAAAACAAAATGTGACAGAATGCTAATGACTTGAAGTAACATTTTGTAGGTATCTGTACAGAAACTCGTCACTGAGGATCTCTGTAACAGAAATGCTTTTGACCTAGGTTTGTTCAGTTTTATCTCATAAGCAAGGATCCTTTTATAGGACCAGTTGACAAAAAAAGCCAAGTGAGAAGACTTGAAATGAAGATCACTCATAATATACTTCTCTCTTTAATTTTTTGTGTGACTTTTTTAATAGTTGTGGAATTGAAGGTGGCTTAGCTAAGTACTCATTATTTGACCTGTGGAAGAATTCAGTTTACAGTCTTGCTGATAACAGTGTTGATATCTCTGAATGGAAGTGAAATTTTCCTTGAGCAGCCTGAGAGTAAAATCTGCTTGCCCATAATCCGGAGTAATTAATTAAGGTCAGGTTGGGAATGAGGCTAGAATAGTAATTGTTCATAACAGTGCTGCCTTGACTCAAATGTAGGAAGCATGTAATTAATTCTTACCTTTAATTGGATAAGTTCTCTGAAATGCTTTCTTTTGCTCTTATAGTTCCTGGATAATCTGGGCAATGGTACTGACCTAAATTCTCCCCCTTGGTCAGGAAAGGAGGGTACGGTCCCTAATATAATTGTAGGGGATGATAAATTCTCTGTCACTGCACATTTTATTTCTAACTGCATCTCTGGAAGCTGGGTGTGGTCTGTGGCTGTCACTTGTCACGTGTGGGGGCTGACTCTTGCTGTCCTGCCACTTGTCCCCACACTCCTGCCCCCACGGCGCTGTCCCGTGCAGATGTGAGCGCGCTGCAGCAGCGCTGTGAGCTGAGCTAAAGGATGGATGAGGGACCAGGGAGGGGGTGACCGGGGAGGGGGTGATTTATTGTTCAGCCCTGCGAGCGGCTGTCATCGGTACTGAGACTGCGTTCTTGGGGGTTGCCTAATTGTGTGGGTGCGGTGGTTTTTTCAATTAAAGAAAGAAAAGTTACATTTACTTCAGACTTAATGGTTCATCCTGTTGAGGAGTCGTGTGAAGTGCTTGTGATAGTTCATGCAGCAGTTGAACAAGTCTACTCCTTTCTTTTTTGTTTCAATTTATTTCTTATCTTCATACTTTTGTTCCTTGCTTGCCTACAGGTTTATTTTGGCTTCCTGTGCTTCCTGTAGGAAAAGACTTTTTTCAGGTAAGAAATAGTGACTTGGAGCTCTTGATTTGTCTTTGCTGTCAAAATGCCAGTAGCTACATGGCCTGTATATTTCCAAAGACCTTTTAGAACCGGTGGCTTTTAAGGTTTTTTTGTGGATTCAAGCTCTGGACTTGTGTGATTGTGTGTGTGTGGGTATATAAATGTGTCCGTGCTGACTGCAGATGTGTGTGGCAGAAAATAATGCATTTTGGAATATAGTACTTCTTTTTGAGGTTTGTTAGTTTGTTGACATCCCTTTGTGTGATTTTACTGGGCTTGAGAACTTTTGGCCAGCCTTGTTGCAGTAGAGCCAGCTGCAGCTGCCCTGTTTTCTTTAAGAACTCCATTTCAGGTAGGTTCATGAAATTCTAAAGAGCGATGTAGCTGTCTCCGTGCTAACAGGTGCCTTTAGCTGGGCAGCTTGCAGTAAAAGAAAGAGAGCAGGCACTGCTGCCTAGTGTGGGGTCAGGCTCTTTTTCAGTATGAAGTTAGCACCAAAGAGCTTTCTTGATCCTGTTGCTGATGTTAAAATACTCATTTCAAAATGGGCTTATTTTTGTGCTACTTGCACTTGGCACATCTCCCAAGGAAACGGAGACTCTCCTCCTGTTGCACAGGGTGCTGGAGGCAGGAAGCTGCCTTGGACAGCTCCAGTGCTCCAGAACTGAGCATCCTCAGCCTAGACCTGTGCATCAGGGACACAGAGACAGTGCCAGGGACACGCTTTGAGTTGGGATTTTTAGTCTTAAAGCTGAAGGCTTAAAGGCTTCTGTTAGCATAGCAGAGGCTGCACATGTACCAGATTTTAATTGTTTCTTCATTATAATGCAAGGGGCTGATGGCATTTTTGTGAATGTGATCCCCTGTATTTATATCATTTATTTGCTTAGATTGCAGCTCTGTCTTCTCAATATTGCTGTCATCAGTCTTGCAAAGAGATGCACTGATTTGTATTTTAATTTTTTTGTTGTTTCTCTTCTCCTGCTGTCCTTTCATCTCTGAGCTGGGGAGCAAGTCTGTGAGCAGCCCTGAAGCACCCCTTTCTCTCTTCCTTGTAATGAAATGGAGAAGTCTCATCCTTCTTAGTGTGGCACATACATAGATAATTTATTTACTTAATGTATTATCTCAAATGAAGATGTAATTTTTCAGCAGAGCTCATGGCAATATAACTTGGGTTGTCATGAAAATATCCTCTTCTCTATCATCAAGTAGGATAGATTTGGTCCTGTCCAGTCAGAAAGCAATTGAGAATGCCACATCCGAGTGTCAGAGCACTCTGTGCTGGTTGGAAACAGTGCCCTGTGGGATTTTCAGTGCCCAGTCTTGCAGGTGCTATAAATTAGCTGTGAAAAATGTTTCTCAATAATTTTTTTTATGGATGTTTTTACAGGTAGAGTTGTCAGAGTCAGAAGTCCAAGTCCAGTTACTGCTGCAGGTACTGTTACAAGATCATTTTTGTGCTTTCCTACTGCCTTCTTCTATTTTCAGCTATAATCTTCTGCTCTGATGGCTAAAATACATGTTGATACTCACTAATAAGAAACATCTTAGGTTCAACAATCTGCTGCAAGGGTGTGGTGTGCTGCTGGAACACCCAGAGCAACCTCAAAGCTGGGGAGCAGGACATCTGGTGAAAACTGGGGATTTAATTGGTCAGCTTACTGACCAACACATAGCCTGAGAATTAAATTTCTATCTCAAATGTGAACTTCTTTAGAATACCAAGGTATTGCTTTCAGAAGGGATATAGGTAGTAACACTACAGAGCCACTTAAATGTTTGTACTGACTATAAAACATTGGCATTGAGTACAGAATGGTGTTAGACTCTGTAATCTGGGTGTTGTAACAAGCAGACAGTACATTGGCAAGTGGCAGTCATGTTCTGGGACCCTGCCCATTCCTAAAGTTATGTTCTTTTAACAAAAAACCTGCTGTCTTTGCAGAATTGTGAGCTTGTCATACGAGTTTTTGACCCCACATGTGGTTCCTTTCACATCTGTCGTGCAGGACCACTCAGACAGCGCCTGGTCCAGGGTTGTTCAGTTGGTTCAACCTTAGGCTGCTGCAACACCAACTTCAACCAGATATCTAAATGTAGTCCCACTGTAAGCAAGTTTTGTCTGAGCAGTTCTGTGGGGTTTTTTGTTGTTTTTTTCTTCTGGGGGAGTGTAGAGTGCCAGTGAGAATCAGTCCTTTTTTTCTTTTCCCAATGTAACTTTTATTTGACATGGGTACCCGTCAGGCAGGGCACAAGTGTCTTTGAGGACAGCTACACTCAATGCACTCAGCATCATGAAGTGGTTCTATACAGCTCCAGTTCAGGTAGAGAAACGGGAGGCAGTGACTGGGGTGCCAAATCTGTGGGGTGTGCTGGGCTCCTCAGAACAACTCAAGTGCCTGTACCTTGGTTTTGCCACTCCTGCAGCCCAGGGAAGCCTTGCAGGTGTTGGCATGCATTGGAGTTGTGGATGAAGAAGCTGTTCTGCAGAAACTCTGAGTTATTTCTCATATAACCAAAACACAGACCCCTCTGCCAGGTGATGAGTGGAGTTTATCCAACTGAGGGTGTCTTTGTTGACAGGAGATGGTGGCATTTGGTCATCTTGGCTCATGTTTGTTCACGTGGCTGGACATGCGTGGACTGACATGGTGAACTCTCATGATTCGAAGGTTGTGCTTCCATAAGAAACAACATAACTTGAGCTGTGTGCAAGTCCTTTAGTTGTTCAGCATTTGAACTCTTAATTTGCTTGAGAGAATTCTTACTGATACATTAATTTGCACCTTAAAGTACCCTTCACACTAAATTTATTCTTTTTTAACTAAGAAGATCTAAAACCATAGAGATGTTAAGTTGCTAGAAGTTTTTTCAATGAAAGGTTTCATGTAATTTTTTTCCCTAGCACGTTAGGTTGCTTTTTTTGTGGCAGTTAAAATTATTTCTAAATACAAGAAGGGGTTTTTTCCTGTCTCAATTTAAAAGAAAGCATCAGTCTTACCGTGATATGTATTATAAAGCCATGCTTGTCAAATAAGAATATGTCTGTAGTTTGAACTTGTCGAAGGCTTGAATCTGTCTTAGGGTTTTGCTTGATATTTTAAAATAACCTGTACTGAAGGATGACTTGTTAAAGTTTGACCACTGTATTGCAAGAGAGCTCCACCAGTGCGGGTAGGAACTGTCTGTTATGTTAGAAGCAATTGCTTCAGTTGTGCAAATCCCAGTCTGCTCTGATTGTTTAGTAAAAGAATTCCAATGTACTTCCAAATCCAGAACACTTGGGCATTTTGACTCTTTGACTTGGATTTTGCAGTTTTGGTTTTGTTTATGGGCTGCTTCTCATACTTGGTATTTCAGAATTGAAGTTTCCTTATTTTTTAGCTGCTGTCCTCAAACTTAAAGACTGTTTGGGCAAAAATAGTACAATTGCTAGTGGCACTCATGGGGGTTTCTCAGTGGTAGCTCTCATTAACCTCTGGGGAGGAATAGAGGATGTCAGATTTCGGGCACATGGGTCGCACTGAAGTAGCTTTGAATGTTTCAGGTATGTTGGCTTGAATGTCTTAGGAGCCAGGTAATGGTTAGATAGAAAAGTGGGGAGGGCAGTTAGGAATCTCTGCAGCTTGGAATAACAGAGAAAGGGAAATAAAAAAAAAAAAGGGGGTGCAGATGAGATAAAGGAGGGTGGGGACAGTCAACAGTTGGAACTGTTGTTTTAGTAATTAACAATCCATTGGAAGAGATGGTGAACTCATGACCATGTGTGCTGGATCTCTAGCCTGTCACTGTACCTAGAATCAATCATACCTTCTCGGTGTACAAGACAGAACTGACTGGAGGCTGTCATGGCCTCTAGGTGCAGCTTGGCCCTTAGGGTGGATTTAATGTGTTTGTGATTGGTTCTGTAAATGTCTGCAGGCAGTACCTTGAATTTTGAGTTACTTGCATATGCAAGGTTCAATAGTTACACTGTCCACTTGCTTAGTTAGTGGGGTTATTCTGAAATGTCTGGTGCACCAAAGCAGGAGGAATGATAAAGCTGCTGGGGGCTTCTGTTTGGCACAGGGTAAATAAATGATGGAGAAATTTTATGTGGCTGTGTCTGTAAGGATCTCTGAGTTTCTCTCCAATTTGGATCACAGCAGCCTGTTGACCTTCTGTATTGAAATGTTCTCAGATTAACTTGGTGTTCTGAAGGTGTTAATGTATGATTGGGATATTGCTGGCTGTAGAGAAAATACTTTTTTGGATGCTAAGCTAGTTTTAGTCTCAGAATTCACATGGCTTATGTTTTTCCTTCCCTATAGTTGTACAACAGTTTGGAATGTTTGCAGCCTTATAAGCAACCAGTTTCTTCTTGGTGAGTATGAGCATGGATCCTTGGTTTTGTTAACTGTAGCTTTTCTTTAAGCTTTTGAAGTTTTGCTTTACAATTCAGGTTTTTATTAATTCTTGCAGAGGCACTGTGGATAATATTTCTCTAAATTAAATCCTTACATACTTAGGCTGCACACTTTCAGTTGGTAGAAAAGGTGGCAGTTTAACTGAAGTAGATTTTCTTGAATGTTATTTTATTTAGGAAAAACCTGCTTTATTTCATGCAGCTTAAATCTTTTTGCCAAATCTTTTTGCTTGTATGATGTTTGAGAGTGTTTGTATTCTACCTTTAGTGTGTTAAAGGAAAAAAGAGGGGAAAACAGAACAATTAAATGAGAGATGATCAAATGATTGAAAATAATATTTTCAGTAACGAGTATTTATTTCTTTAATTGCACTTGGTAATTCAAATAGGCTTTATTATGGAAAAATATTTTTCTGTTGGGTCAAATGACTCATGTTCATAATTTCTGCTTCCATGTTGGTCTGTCCCAGGCTTACCAGCAGTTTCAGTGACAGCGTGGTTACACAGGGTGTTGTTGAGAGGAAGAAAGTGACATTCTCCATGTCCTGTAGTTTTAGGGAGAGTGTGAAGATCTTGGTCTGGGCAGGGAAACTGTTTGCTGACACCTTTTACCTTTTGTCACGCAGCACTTTGAGTCAGAGTCTTGGTTTCTGCCTGAAGAGGAGAGCAAATGTAGATTTTTATTGCTGGCAGTTTTGTTTGTCTGCTTGTATAAACTAGAGGAAAAAAAGGAGTATGAAATAAAACACTAAATCTTAGGCTTTGGGGGCATGTTTCAGTGTTGAGGAATTAGTTGCACATTATTTTTGTTATGGAATTGCAGGTGTTGGTTCAGGATCCAGTTCCAGTGTTGTGTTGCTCAGAGTTTGCTTGTGGAGCTGTTGATTGAATCTGGGGAACTTTTAAAGCAAGAAGTGAGTGACTGTTGAGGATCCTTCATGGTGCAGATAAGAACTGCACGTAGCCCAGTGTCTTTTTGGAATCCCTTTTGGATAGAAAAAGGGAGATGGTGCCATGTGCCTTGGAATTTGTTAAAGTGTCTTATGGTTCTTTGTGTCCAGTTCAAATCTTTCCTGTTTCTGCTCCTGTTGCATTAAAAAAACCCTAAAACAACTAACCAGCAAAACTTGACTGAGGATCTGGGGCATTGTGTTTTGAAATACCAGTGCTAAGGACATCTTCTGAAACTTAGTTGTGTCCTAAAACTCCCTCAGCCTGCTCTGTAGTGGTCTGCATAGACAAAACATGAGGCAGGAGCACAGAGATCCTTAGATGAATGGCTACAACTTTCTGTGTTAGCACTTTAACTGGTGTGGGGTTTTATTTCTCTTTTTATATGGGGGGTAAAGTACAGTGAGGCAGACTTCATGGTAGCCACGCTGCTGTGGGCAAACCTGATAGGCAGAGGTTTTTTTGTCTGCAGGCAATAAAAGTCTGTTGCAATCAGCTTCCCAAGTCAGTGTCAAAACAGTGTTTAAAAGTGGTGTTTAAATGTCTGTGAGCCTCGTACTTAGTCTTCATGAAGTGCCATTGGGACTGTGTAATACAAATGGTGTCTGTGAATACTGCTTTGCAGTCTGAACAGCCATTACCTTTTCTCATCTGCAGGTGTGTTGTTTCAGCACAGCATGGCTGTGGTCATCCACTTGCAAGGTCTCCTGGTTGTGGTGGGGACCATGGGCTGCTCTGGATTGCCCATTCCCCATGGGGGTGTGCATATTGTAGGGGGTGAACTGGGTGAGGCTTCCATCGTTTTACCGCTGGTGACAGTGTGAGGCTTGGTATCCTGTATGCAGATGGTGTAAATAAAAGGTCAAAACTAACTACTGCAGACCAGTAAAAACCTTCTGTGCAAAATGGGATTGGGCTCAGTCCTCGGCAGTGCCAGAATGGGCACGTAGATGTGGTAGCAGTTTTGGAACACTGGTGCTGGAGGGAGTGGCAGAGGCAGCTTAGGCTTTGTGGAGTTGGATGTAAACCTGTTTGGTGTAGAAACTGCTTGTCCTGCTGTGCACAAAGGAAACAAAACACGCTTGTGTCCTGTCACTTCCACAGGAACTGCATTTCAGATCTTGGGGCTGTGTTTAGCACCCAGCTCAGTGACACCAGTGGTGCATCTCCAGCAAATGCTCCTTGCTTTCACTCCCTGGTTTTGCCAGTGCTGTTTATTAACCCACTACCTGTCCTGTAGCCCTACTGACTCACCAGTGGTACAGAGTGCCTCGTAGGAACTGGACAGCAAGCTTACCACCCTGAATAAAACTTAATGCAAAACTACTTTGCATTGAAAATTTGTATTTATGCAGTCTAGCAAAGTTTACCGTGCTCCTTCATCAGCCAGAGAGCTAGGCTTTTTCATGGAGTTCCTTTTTTTTTCCCCCCTGTATTTTACTGTGATGGCAGAGAGTGTAATCTTTGGGTTTGGCATAAATATGCTAAAGAATGAAAGAGGTAAGAGGCTGAATCGTGGGGGTGAATTGCTTTTCTTCTGAGCTGCTTGAGAGTAATGAATTGAGACAGTACTAAGTTTGGAAATGGAACTGATTTAAAGGCAGAGTTTTTGGTGTGATAGTATGCAGGAAATGGTTTAATCGTACTTGCCAGTGATTTGGAAAACAGTGTTTACAAGGGTGGCAAGGTTTTGAAAAAGGCTGCAGTGATTCTGCAGTTTCCAGAGAGAAAATGACAGACACTGTTATTGGTGAAAGAGAAAGGTACCCACAACTGCTTGGTTTTGCTCTGTGTGATGATATGGAAGATTTCTCTGGTCTCCAGAGGATGTGCCAGGGTTGGGGCTCAGCACTGACAGAGCTTAAACCTGAAGGAGGTAAGAACGGCTGCAGTGTGGGTGTACAGGACCTGCACTGTCAGCAGAGCAGGGGCTTGTTTTAAAAGACAAAACATGATCCCTGAAAGGATCAATATTAATGTGTGAAAGTGTGTTCTCTGCATTGCCCAGATACAAATGTGCCTTCCTGATTGATACCTGTTAGTATTTGAACAGTTGAGTAACTAAATTACCTCATGCTGACTTTTATGGGGGAAGAAAAAGCTCTCCCTGTTAAACAACAGAAATGTGTGCTTTCAGTGATGCAGGTTCAGAAACAGCTTCTGTTGGAAGTAGTGACTTGTCTGCATCCTGGGGTATTTGCTCCTGAGACAGGGCTAATCCTTGTAGTGGAATAGGAAGCTTTGGAGAAAAGCTACCCAGCTTTGGGAGCAGGCCTGGTAACGATCTCTGGTTTTAATTGTGGTCTTGAACACTTGAGAAAAATGGATTCCCAGTTACCCAGGTAAAAAGCCTGCTCATGTCTTGGGTTAGTTACCAGGTTAGTCCAAATTAATTTGCTGCTGAAGATTATGTTAGGAGAGGAGTTCTGGTGAAATGTTACTCCATTTCTTAGCTCTGACTGGGTCTGATCAGTCTGGGATGGGTTGTTAACAGTCTGGTTTGATGTAGTTCAAGGTTTTGAAGTAGTCCTTGTCAGTGAGCTGAAATGACTCTTGGTTTTCAGGATTGCAGCTATTGCTGAAGGGGGCCACTGCAGAGAGCTTCAGCAATGTGCTCCCAGTACTTCCAGGAGAGTGTTGTCTTTGCATGTCCCTGCTTAGTGAAAAGGAAAAATAAGTTCACTAGAACAAGAGGCCTCTTGCAGCTGTGATTCCTCCTACAAGTGTTAAGAAAACACTTTTCTTACAAGTGTTAAGAAAACACTTCTGTTCCACATTTAGAGGCATGAAATCCTATTGCTAGTGTGAGAAAGTGGTATTTTAATGATGTAAATCTGCAGAGAAAATAGAGCATGTTTCAGGTGTGGGTGGATGAACTGTTTAAAAAAGAAAATGGAGCTTTGCACTTGCTTCTTGGATTTCAAGATTTTTTTTTTTTTTTAATTCTTACTGTTTCTTTTTCACTGGAATGTGAAGCCCCAACCATCCTAACTTCCTTAATCTCCTTCCCCCTCTCCTTTCCCCATTAAAAGTTACAGAGGTGGTAGATGGATCCCCCTGCCCCAACCTCTGGCTGTCTCAGAATTTAATTGTTCCTGGACTGGCTCAGGTCTGTGCTGGTTGAACTCAGTTTGTTGTCAGATACTCCAGAATGAGTGACTTGCAAAGTTTCTCAGTTCCTAGTGGCTGAAATATTTAGTCTTTTGGTGTGGTTCAGTGTTGTGAATTGAGCTTACAGGCACTAGCAGTGTTTTTTCCCCACACCGTTGCAGACTGCTCTGACAGCAGTGGAGGCAAGTCCAAAGGCCGTGCTTCAGGGGCAGAGCGCAGGTGATCTGGTGGAGCAGCTCCTCTGCAGTGTGGTTGTGTTCTCCAGGTGGTGCCTCCAGGGCGAGCCCTCGGCACGTGGCCTGGGTTAAAAACGTGTTGATGGAGTAGCTCTTCCCTGTGATGGAATCTTTGACTTTCCTAAAGATCTTTGATTCTGAACCACGCTTGAATTTAGAGTAGTTCTTCATAAAATAACGTTAATCCTTTTATAGATGCTGCTCAGTTGATGTCGTTGCTGTCGATGCATTGTCTGAAGCAAAATGCTGCTGCTTCTTTCTGCTGCTGCTGCTGCTGCTGCATGTCTCCTCATTCTTGTAGTGTGAGACTGGGAGGCTTTTAGATTTAACTTGCATCCATTTTATACATGTTTAATTGAATCTTCAAGATACAGCCAAGGATAGTATTGAGTAAAACTTGTATTTTTGGATCTTGTGAGCTTGAAGACTACGGGAATGGATCATAATTTGTATCCTATAATTGTGGGAAATGACTGACAAAAATCTGAAGAACAGCTCCTGATCAGGCTTTCCACCAAACAAACCTTGAGAGAAAATGCTTCGGCAAGGTTTCTTAAGCCTTAAATATTATCCATTGGAAACACATCTTAATTAAGACTGTTTTTATTTTCTGTTTAAAATGGTGGAAAAGTGGGAAGAAAGCAATGCAAGTGTGCAGGCAGTATAGACAATCTTCTAGAACTGGTTGAAGAAATCACATATTTCTGATGTCTCTGAACTTCACTGCATTTGTAGTGAAAGGTGACGTCGTGTTTTTGGGTTTTTCATTAACGTGGTAGCCGTTGAAAGATTTTTATTGTTTGGCTTTGCCTCCTTCCTGTTTACTGGATTCCTTGTTTTCATCCAGACTGGGAGGGGGGAGAGAATATCATGAAACTTGTGTCTCAGTTGGGAATAACCATTGGGTTGCAGAGTTCTTCATTGACCTGGAACTTGGACCAATGGACAGCAGTTGAGTTTCAGTCTCTCATGGTGCAGTAGCTGCCACTTTGAACACGTTTTTGGAATGCTACTGCACACTGCCACTTGGGAACCCTTGTTTAAGAGATAATTGCCCACATTACTTTCTGCAAACAAAAAAAAAGAGGTCTCCTTAACATCTAGCTGTTGGGGATTATGGTGCATAAGCTTATTTTGTGTATGTCTTGATTAGTGATTGATATTTAATTGCATTTTTCAGGGGAATAAAATCAGCAGTGTTGCTATTACAAAATGACAAAACATCCTCCGAATAGAAGAGGGATCAACTTTGAGGTGGGAGCCCAGTTGGAAGCCCGTGACAGATTAAAAAACTGGTATTTTTTTAAAACCATTCATATTATATTAACTCTAAGTCTTTAATATCTTAAACATTTTGTATTGGTACAATACTGATAGTCCTGGTCATTGGTTTGTAGGAAAGCAGTTGATTTATAAGCGTTCATATACCAGTGGTTGCGATGGGCGATAGATGCTGATGTGTTGTGCTGGCTCTTCCAAAGTGTCCTGGTGCTGTCTGTGTCTGAGAAATAGGACTGTGCCTAAATCTGATGGACTTCAGCCTCTGGTTCTCCTGAATTCACGTTTTAAATTGCAGAGCAGACATTGTGAAGAGACTGCAGTACAGAATACCCAGGGTAGTTCCTCACTGCATCCTTTCCCACTGCTGTTGTCAATTCATAGGCTTTAAAATCTGGTTGAAATTGTTATGACCTGTGCTCATGTGAGGGTGCTCAGCTTGAGAATTGAAGAACTGGATGGGGAAACACTTTCCACATGAAGAAGGCTGCTCTGGAGCCTGTCTTGCAGACTTCAGTTGTGAAGGAACACTTTTCTTGACTGAGCACTTCAGTAGGGAGGGGGAAAAGGGCCTAAAAGTTACTTGGGCTAACTTTAAGCCTTCTAACTCTGTTCATTTTAGGAAATCAACTCAAAAAGGAGCGTTCAGTAATGGGCAGTGAATGAGGCATACAATGAAAATTGCTGGGGGAAAAAGACAACTTAAGTACAGGAATTAGTTGGGTTTTGTTAGTTCATTTCAGATATCTTCTCTCTCCTGAAATCAGGTATAGTTGGCTTCCATTTGAGTCTGTTTGGGGGTTAGATGTGGTTGTGCTTTAGGCTCTGGAACCTGCTGGCAGGTCAAGTGTGCAGAAGTCAGTGTTGAAAAACATCTGGACATCCCGGAAGGCTGGAGTGCTGCCTTAGGCACAGGGGACTTGTTCCAAAACATCTTGCTTGCCTGCAGAGGATTTCTCTGCTTTCCAGGTACAAGGGATTGGAATTGTGAAAGTGAGTAAACATAGCTCCTTATGGAAAGAACATGAAGTACGAGCGTTAAATCATACTGTGTGTTATGTTGGCTTTATGTGTAACCAAGAGTTGTGTACCTAGGACTTAGATCTGAATCTGCAGGAATCTTTTGGATTCTTGAGCTTTGTTTATACAGCAAGAGAATAGTCATGCCTAGAAAAATGAGATTTCTTAGCCTGTCTGTCATGGAGGCTTTTTAAGGGTGCAGTTTGGTATAGGCTGTGTTTGAGTAAGGCTTGTATCCATGACTGTTACCCTTCTGGCATGTTTGGACAACAAGTTGGGAGTACACAGCTCTTACATTTGGGTAAAGTTCAATACCTACTATAATCTCCACACATCCCCTGGCTTAAATTAGAATTTTGGATGTGCTGTGTATCCAGAGCCAGGCCATGTCGTTTGCTTTTTAACAGCGCGTGATCTTAAATGGCCTGTCTTATTCCCTGTGCTTTGCACCTCTTCGATATCACAACCTGGTTATTAACTCTCCATATTCTGAAAGTTTTCTTTCATTGGCTGAGGTTTTGAAACCTGGGTCAGAAAGTCCACGTTTCCTGGACTGGTTGTGGTGGTTTCACTTGGCTGGCAGCCAAACACAGCTCAGTCTCCCCCCCATCCCCCAGGGAACAGCGGAGAGAAATGCAGGGATAGGGATAAGGAGACTCGTGGGTTGAGATAAAAACAATTTAATAATTGAAATAAAACTTGCATATTCTATTATTATTCTTATTATCATTATTGTAAGTGAGTGATGCACAGTGCACTGCCCACTGAGCGATGCCCAGCCTCTCCCCAGCCAGCGATGCCGGAGCAGAGACAGTCCTGAAGCTGAAACCGCAATCCCAGAGCGCGATCCCGAGCCATCCCCTAGAGAATCCCCCAGCTTTCTGGTCAACCCTCATCAATATACTGACCATGACATGATGACATGATACAATATGGAATATCTTGTTGGCATATCCAGATGCCAGTTTTGGGTTTTGCTAATTACCGTGCTGCTTCTCCCCCCCTCCCCCCAAATCCTTTGCACCTACAGACCATCAAAACACAAAGTCCTTGGACTTCCTGCAGCAACTAAAAACATGAGTATGTTATCAACATTCTTCTCATAACAAATTCCACACTGAAACCAAAACACAGCTATTCTAGCTACTAAGAAAAAAAATTTATCCTAGCAAAGTCAAGACACTGGTGATCTGTGGGTGGTTTTGTTTTCAGGGCTTGTGAATTGAAATTTGTAAGAGCTGGGGGCTTCCCTCCCCGCCCCCTGCTACTTTCACCTGCTGCTGTGTGAACAGGACCACTCTATGGTGTGGTTATAACACACTCCTCCTGTGTGGATTTGTTTTTCCCAGTGCTAGACCTTCAGAGGTCCAAGCTTTCCTTCTGCAGACTTCTGTTGCTACGCTGGCACTCAAGCACAGGCAGAAGTCTTTTGGCTGAAGGGCTGGTTTTGATTTCTGTGCTCAGTACCAAGCACATCAGTCAGCTCATGGCCAGTATTGCTTCTCAGTTGGCAGTAGTGCTTTGGAAAGTGTTTCAACTTGGATCCCCATTTCCTTGCCTTCCATGGCAGTGGCTTGTGCCCTGAAATGCTGGTTCTGGACTTTCAGGGTGTTTGGATGTGATGCCAACCCTACTGAAGAGAAAAAAAATAAAATGTATATGCCAGCAGTCAGTGCAGAGTCTGCGTCTTGCCAAAGTGCAGAGTGAATTCTGGATCTGTGGAGCTCTTATCGAAGGCTGCTTCCTTGTACCTGGGATCCTCATGTGGTGGAAGTGTACTCAGTTCCTGAGATGTCTGTTGCCTCCTAGGCTTGAGCTCCAGGGAGTACAGTGAGTACCTGTGGTATCTGACTTGGTTCTCAGGGCTTGGTTGGTGCATTGAAGCTGTCGTGAAAGGCTCCTGACAGTGTCTGCTCACCTCAGGGCACTGAGGGGGGAGAGCTCTGGCCCTCAGGCAGTGCCTCTGCGTGCTGAGGGGTCTCTTGGCACTCAGTGCTGCTGTTCAGAGGACAGGGTGGTGGGATGGCTCCAGTAGTGCAGCCCTAAAGGAAGAGACCCCAGAGAGCTGAGCTGTGACGATGCACGGGCACACACTGTGCCAGATGGATTTTGTTCTTGAGACCTTTTGCATGGAATTGTTTAAAACTCTCCAGTGCTGGCTAGCTGCAGACTAGACCCCTCCAGTAAGAGGATGACTCTGCACTGGATGCCTGCAGTAGGCAAAAGACAACACCTCTTGTGTTACCTTACTGTACTTCTTCCAAGTTCTTCTGTCTGTCGTGCAAGTACAATGAATATGAAGAGACTTTTGATTCTGGTTGAGGCTCTTGAGTATTGAGAATAAGATCAGTATTGTGCTGCTCTATTAAGGTAGAGATTGTCAGTGCTGTGAGTTGAATTGCTCATGCTGTCAGGACTTTATCTCAGTACTGAAGAGGTGAAACTCCATAGCTGTTGTCCTTCATAGTATGGCTCACCTAGATGCTTCCTTTCCTTTCCTTTCAGTGTTGCTTTGACTGCAGTAAGCCTGTCCCTTCCTAGCGCTGAGAGAGGGAGTTTGCAGCAATTCCATTTTGGTATATAGGAAAAGAGAGGGGAGACAAACTGGCCCAGGACTGAGAGATAGGAACTCCTCAGTCAGCACCCTGATTCTGAATTCCCAGATATTTACCTCCTCACAGAAGAGGAAGGTTTTACACTCGTGTCCACAATAAACCTGTTTCCATTTTGGTTGCTGGGCTCTGACAGCAGTAGTTTGAAGTTGCCAGTCATGGCTAACCCCTGCCTGTGAGGGTTACACTGTTTGAGCTTCTGATTGTCACTTGGGTTCTTATCAAAGCTGAGGCCACCACTTTGGGCATCTTGGAGGTTTTCCCTTACTTTAGCCAGCGCATAAGGCCTTGTGTCCTGGTTTTTAGCTGAGACAGAGCTGGGTTTATTTTTAGTAGCTAGAATAGTGCTGTGTTTTGCTTTCAGAGTGGGATTTGTTAGGAGAGAAACGCTGAGAACGTCCCCATGTTGGCATTGGTGTCCCTGGCACTGAAGGACTTTGTGTTTGTCCCTCTGCAAGCGCAAGAGCTCAGGGGTGAGGAACATTGACATGGATCAGCTCCATGGGCATTGGGCTCTGCCAAGGGGCTGTTCCATCTCCTGTCCCCCATGGGCAGGAGATCCATGAGGGGCTCTTCCTCTCTGGCTCTCTCTGGCTCTCGCTCGGGCTCTGGCTCTCCCGGGATTGCAGTTTCGGGTCGGGATTGTCGCTGCTCCGGGATCGTTCTCTGGGAACGGGCCGGGCTGGGTCGGCGGGTGGTGAGCAGTGGCACTGAGTGTCACTTATTTGCATACTTTATTACTATTATTATCATTAGTATTTAATACCTAGAATCTCTTTACCCTTGCCCCTATCCCCTTGGGGTGGGGTGGGGGGGAAAGTAAGCAAACATCTGCTAGCCAAGTGAAACCACCGCACCTTGAAAAGCTCATCATTCCTGTTAAATTGAGATGGAAAATTACTTGTTTTGGGCTCCCAATATATGGCAAGAAGCTGTGTCCGATTTGGGCTTGTTTTTTGCAGATAGATATTCAAATCAGTACCAGGTGGGGATTTCTTCTGCAGGATCAGTTAGCTGTCCTGGAGACCCATGGAGTCAGCTAAATGCTTCCTTTGTGGTTTGGGGCAGGGCATGTTGAACCATCCCTGGACACAAGGCAGTTGTACTCCTTTTTCCAAGCCTTAGCCAGGCTTCAGCTATTGGCCTTTCACTTTGTGTTTGCTCCCATAATCTGTTTTCATGTTAAACAAGTGTGAATTTCTTTTAAGTTCCCTCTACCCCTTGGCATGTTCACAGGCTCTTTGGTGCACGTGTGTGGATATGCTGTGTTCCTTCTCTTCTGTACAGATCTGTGAGAACTTGTGCCTCCTGATGTGACAGGCTTGCTCAGTGCTTTGAAGGCTGGGGGGCAGATGTTGGAGGAAGGAAGCTTGTGCTGTCAATGTGTGGTGCTTGGAGCTGTTGAGAACCTGTGGGCCTTTTGAAGTTGCCAGAGCTGTGTTTTGCATCTGAAAGGAAGGTGGTATCAGGGAGGGGGGCTGCCAGAGTTCATGGATAGATCTGATAGGTTTACTGTGCCAGTCAAGAGCACTGAACATATGTTTGCTGATGCTGGTTGCTTCAGAAAAAGAAAACTTGTTCAGGCTTTGCTGCATGTTATCCAGGAGCTGACTGACGGCTCCAGTTCACCCATGCTGGCTCTCAGCTAGGCTGAAATTTGGTCTCATTGCCAGGTGTGTTTTTGCTGATCTTGATAAATCAGCATCTCTCCCCCATCAGGGAGTCTTTAGAAGAGGTGGTGGGATAGCTGCAGATGATACTGGTGCATGGCTCTGGGACGATGGTTCTTCTGGTGGACAGAGTTCCTCCATTTACTGGGTATGAAGCAGGGAACAGTCCTGCATCAGTTAGTCAGTTCTTGACCCTTGGGCTTGTCTCCCCTCAGTGGGAGAAAGTGAGTGGATTGAGTGTGTTTGCCAGAGGTGGTTGGCTTCATGTTGAGCCAGTGCCCTCTTGATCTTTTGAGCTAGGCTCATTGCAGTCCTGATGGCAAAAGTGTCCTTCTGGCTGGTCTTCTGTTGAGAGCACCTGGGAATTCCTGTCCTTTTTTTGTTGGGCTTTGCAGGCAACTGGATACTGATTTTTGTCATTACCTGTGCTTAGTGATAGGCAGCTTCTGAGATACCTAAGAATAAACTGTTTAGTAGAACTGAGCTGTTACACGTAGGAAGACTCTGAATACTCCTCCCCCCGGCATGAGCCTGTGTAGGGCAGTGCTTGGGGGTACCAAAACATGAAATGTATTGACTGCCACACAGAGGAAGGTCCTTCCTTCCTAGGGAGCTGGTTAGAGACCACCAGCTAGAGACGTCTGTGCTGTAATGTCGCCCATCCACCCTCCTCTCCTCCGCAGCCCCTGCTGGGTGTTGTGAGAACGCTCGGGGATGAGCGACCGGCAGGGCGCGAGGTGCCGCGTCAGGCGGGGCCCCAGTCTGTGCTCGCAGCGTGCCTGGTCCCAGCCCTTCCTGAACAAGCCATGACTGGAGGTGTCTCAGACCTGCTGAGGAGTTTCAGTTGTAGGTTGTTCTTCTCATGTATGTAAGGACTATAAAATAGTCCTATAAAATAGTGTTGCATTTAAGTCTTAATTCTGACGTGTCTAGGTTTTATTTTTAGCATCAGACTTGGTCCTTTTGAGATGCCATTCCTTTCTACCCCTTGTTCTATCTTTTTAAGTGTGATTTATCAGGTGAAGAATACCTGTAGATTTGTGGGGTTTTTTTCTTCAGCACATTATTCAGGAATTCGTTAGGGCCTTGCCTTTCTTCCACAAATAACTGAAAAAAAACAAGTGAAGACTTTATCCTGGCACTGTTATTGTGGAGGGAAAGCTTCAATACTTTGGATGTTATCTTCGTTTGGGATAGTGAAATATGCTGTGATTCTGAAACACTTACTGAAGTTACAAATTACCAATGCAATTAAAGAAAAATGCATAGTTTATAAGGACTTCCTGATTAGAAATAACTGGATTTGACTCTTCTCAAATTCCTGTGCTTCTAAGATACTGAGAAATGCTTTCTTTTTATTTAAAAGTCCCAGGACTTTGAAGGTTAAATTTAAACTTTGAGAATCTAAAACTTAAATTAGGTTTGCTGTGCCTGCCAGACTTTTGGTGGAGGTTATTCCTGATACTTGTTGATAAATATCTCAGAGAAGTGAGTGTATTGACCTCCAGGTGTTACTGTTGATAAGAGGGAGTTGAAGCTGCTATTTTTGTGTATATGTGAAATTTCTAGGTGCAGGGAAGGTTTTTCTGATTTCTTGATCTCAATTGATATTTTTTTCCACCCCAGACTAAGAACTCTTTAGTTGTCTCCTCTTCCTGCAGCCAGTGCTTCCCTTTGCTGTTCAGTTTTGGGATTTGTCCTGTGCTGAGCTCTTAGTCATTTTGTAGCATCTTTGTTGCTTATCCAAGTGATACCTCAAATAATATTAAAACTGTAGAAACTAAAGGCTGTTAGATATAGTAACCTGGTTCCCCATCACACCTGACCAGGCAGATCTTCAGATATTTTGCTTATGATCACGCAGAAGGCCCCATTTGTGTAATGTTTGTGCTATAGCTAAGTGTCTGAGACAGCTTATGTTATTCTTAATTGAAATATTTTAATCTACCTTTTGACCAGGTATCCAGCTCACATTGAAGAAATTGATTATGAAGAAGGAAAAGTACTTATCCATTTCAAACGCTGGAACCATAGATACGATGAGTGGTTTTGCTGGGACAGTCCTTATTTGCGTCCCTTAGAGAAGATACAGTTAAGGAAAGAAGGATTGCATGAGGAAGAAGGCTGTGCAGTAAGTAGAAAATAGGGGACATTTGAGTATGTAACAGTTTAGTGTGCAGTTATGACCACTAAAATTCTGAATTATGACCGTTAAAATGCTTCACTGTTGCTGTGTTGCCTGCTGTATAAGTCTTATGACTTAATTTAAATATTGGAAGATGAATCATTTTTATGTTTTAATGAGGTTGGATGTTTCAGTAATGCTCAGATGAAAACACTTAACTGCTGTCTTGCAGGGATTTCATATAAATGACCAGGTGCTGGCGTGCTGGTCCGACTGCCGCTTCTACCCAGCCAAGGTCACTGCTGTTAACAAAGATGGTAAGCAGTTATTGTTGGTTTTGTCGTGCTTGTTAGTAATGCATTTCTAGTGGTATTCTCACCTTTTTGCTTGGGTGGAGAGTACAGCAGACAGAAAATAGCTGTGAAAAGTTGTATTTTCAGTTGTATGGTTTATTCTGCCATCAACTTTAACCTAACCTGAGCCAAAATAGCTTTTTTTCTGGGTTAGCCAGTCAGTAATTGCTTTAAATATATGTTTAGGAAATTGTTTCTTCTTGCATTTATTGTCAAGAGAGGCACGTAACCGCAGTAAAACTAGTGTCAGAGCTGTGAAAACCCTTTACAGGTAGAGAGGGGGGCAAGAAACCCCAGCACAGCCGTGCTTCTCCTTTTTGAATATAAGTAACCATGAAGGACTTGTTGTAGTGCTGTGCTTTCTTTAGATTGACAGCATCTGTAAGATGGAGGAGAGGATGTCTGTGTAGTTATCTACTGGAGTATTCCACTGAAGATACTTTGAGGTTTTGTGAAGAAAGTATATATAAGGAGCATCTCTGAGCTTAGACATGCACCTCAATGCTTACCATAATTATTTTTGGTAATGTCACTCTTTCTGCCTTGCCTGGCCTGTGATAAGACCTCTGCTGGTGAAGTTTCTAACAACACAGATAAGGCAGCTTTTATCTGGAGCTAAATGTGCAGCTAGACTACAGGAGCTGTTAGCAGGTGCTCTGTTAAATAAATTATGTTTCTGAAACTCTTTATGCTTTATTTTAAAATCTTAGGTACGTACACTGTGAAGTTTTATGATGGTGTAGTTCAGACTGTCAAAAACATTCATGTCAAAGCTTTTTCCAAAGATCAGGTAAGTACTGTGTTTTTGTTACTAGTGTATTCTAAAGTTAACAGTTCAAGTGGCTAGGTTTGATGAACTGCAAAGTATGAAATGAATGAAACATCTCTGTTGCTAACATACAGCACATCTGAAATAGAATCTGTTAAAATGAAAACGTTGTGCCAATCTTGGTGCTGTGATTGGCAGAGCTCTCAGGTTCATGTTCCTTAATGCATCTCTTGAACTGAAGGAGTCATAGGCATAGAAATAGTTTTTTAAAAAGCACTGGAAGATTCAGAATGTGCTTACTAAAGCTAGTGGAAACACTAGGTTATGGAAACACATTTTGGTTGTTTCACCTGTTTGAGATTAGTTTAAATATGTGCATCTTAAAAATTAAGAGATGGTAACTCTTGGTGGACAGGAGCTACTATTTCCCAAGGTAACTACTTGATTGTCTTGAGATTTCTGAAGGGAGCAGCTGAGGCTGGTCATCTTGTCTTTAGTGACCCTGTTACTCTGTCCCTATGTAGAGGACGCACCGTGCTCATTGAACAGCGATGTGTAACGCTCATGACCTGCGTGCACGGTGTCAGTGGACTTGTGCGAGGACACGCCGCTTTTCAGAGTTCTAAGTAACATCAAGAGAGAATTCAGACATACTGTGTTTATGGTTCAGTTTCTTGAGAATAATTTAAGATAGTTCATGTGTGTTCCAGTGCTACATCCTCACCTCAAATCGGATGGTTCTGTGAGCAGCACAAGTGATTAAACCTAATATCTGAGGGTTGGTTTCTTACTAATGTTTGAGTTTCCACTGAAGCTTTTCCTGTAGCTGTGGCATTGAAGGAATTTACAGGAGACAGATTTTTATGATGTTTGGTAAAAGTGGTGCTCAGACACCTAAGAAGGTCAAAGACTTTCTTCCCCTTTGCCTAGCTGTTTTCATGAAATATACAGCAATTTTATCTCACATTTTTAAAAAGTGATTTTTTTAATCACCTCTGTGCCAGGTATGGGTGAAAAATATCACTGAGGATAGAGCAAATTGGCCATTCACCACTTTAATGCATCGAGATTATTTCTTCAGACTGTGGTCTGAAAAAGACAGTCTTAAAAGGTATCAATTCATGTAAGCCTCCTAGGAAAATTAGGGTGGGAAGAGGCAGGATATAGTGTAGTATGGAATATGGTGAGTCTGAAGAGTATTCTGAGAATTTTGTATAACTCAAATCAGCTGTTTTGCTTGCTTTCTTCAAAAAGGTATCCAGAGGTATTTAACCTTTCTTGTCCTCTGATCTCTGTTCAGAGTTTAAGCCGCTTGTGCCTTGCAGAGCCATGTCTGGAAGTAGTATGGTTGCTCTTTAATGCTTGAAGTTATTAGGCAGCAGGAAGAGGGAAGTTAGTTCAACTAGAGGCAGTGTTCACACGTGACCAAGTATAAATTATTAATCCAGGTACAAAGTTAGAAGGTTTCTGTTCATCAGAGCAGAGCAGTTCTGGGACATCCTGTAGCAGGATCCTTGGAAGGGGTGGGGGGAACGCAGAACTGGCATCCTCCCAGGTGGTGTTAGTGTGAAACCTGATCACCAGACGGAAGGGACGTGGAGCAGCCGTGACCTGTTGGATAGGGGTGTTCGTTCTGGTTTGGTGGGGGTACCTAAGAACTGTGGGGAAATGAGGTTACAGCTGAATATTGTATCCATAGCTTCCTGGCCAGGCACTGGTATGGATTTTTCATGTCCCCTCATGCTGAAGACGATACAGAAAGACAAAGTTTAGAGTTTTGGTTTTAAATTTAAATGTGTACATTTTAACGTGATGTGCTTCCTGAGGAAGTTGGTGATTGCAATTGCTTTACCTACTCTTTACTTAACACACTTCAGTAGCAGTGATAATTCCAAGCTAAATGCTGGTCTGATTTTGAATGATACACTTTTGTGAAAGGCAGACAGTTTTTGCATCCAAGTGGTTTGCCCTTTTCAGTGCTCTTGACTCCCACTCTTTCTTTAGTGTCCCAAGTAGGCTTTACTAGTACTGTGGGAGCTGGTATGGACTGAACCTGCGCGTGAGAGGAAACAGCAAATCTCTTACACTATTGAGTTGTGAGAAGAATGAACCTGTTGCACTGTCCTGTTGGAGCTGCATGGGTCCTTGAACAGTTCAAGTGCCTCTTTTAAGTTTTAATCTGTGTGTTGCAGTACAGTATATGCTTTCATCCTTTGAAAAATTGGATGCAAGTCTGATAAATGCTGAGGTGGGAGAGGACTTTCCAGTTGCAGTAAGTTAACTTTCATATGTCCTTCTCTTTATTCTAGAACATTGTGGGTAATGGTAAGCCTAAGGAAAGAGGTAATGAAATTCCGTCATCTCCTGAAAAACGGGAGAAATTTAAAGAACAGAGGAAAGCAACAGGTAATGCAAAGAAAGACAAGGATGAAAAGACATTAAAGACTGAGAAAAGAGTTAAGCAACCTGATAAGGAAGGAAAATTGATAGTCATCTCAGAAAAAGGCAAGGTCTCAGAAAAGAATATATCTAAGAATGGAAAAGAAGATAAAGAGAATATATCAGAGAATGATATGGAATATTCACTAGATACAGAAATTGAGAAGAAGCCTGAGAATGACAACGTGAAGAGTCCACAGGAAAGCGCAAAAGAAACTAAACGAAAGCGTGGCAGACCACCGATAACACCTCCAGCAGGTATGGAGCTAAACTGAAATGTTCAGGCCACGTATTGGAACCCTTCTGAACTCACCTAAAGGAGTGAAAAGTGTCTTGCTCTTTCACAGCCTGAGGCTCCAGAAATTTAAAAAAAACTTGAAACTGATCTATGCTCAGGCTTGGTTAGAAGAGCTGAGAGTGTACTTGGAGCTTCAGTGGTTTGGTCAGAGATTAGATTTAGGCAGGTAATCTTCATATGCTGTAAAACATGTCTGCAGTAGGATTAAATGCTGACATGCAGACTTCAGAAAGCCAGGAGAAACTGTATTTATGCAAGTCCAGTGTTTTAAGCTGTGAGGCTTGGGAATTAATATTTTAAAGAGTTTCACAGCTTCATATCCAGTCAATTTTTTTTCTCTATTTAAATACGTAGAGCCAAGTTCTCAGACGCTGCAGCCCATCACTTTGGAGTTAAGACGTCGGAAAATACCTAAAGGAGGTGAAGTTCCATCCAAGCGTCCCAGGATTGACAAAAACTTGTGTGAGTATTGTTTGGTACTCAACTCCCACAGTATTTGTGCACACAAGTTCTTGGAGCTTAAGTGGGGGGAGAGGGTGGAGAGTCTGTAGTATTAACCTTGCACTGTGATAAGAGAAATGGCTGAAATGCAGCTCCTGTTCTTCTGAAATTGGCCGTTCATGTGGAGCAGCATCATGCTGAAATTCCCTCCTGAATCTTGGAAGCTGGGTTTGATTAGAGGAGCTACAAGCTGTGAGTCTTGATACCGAAGTTTTTAGACATAGGGGAGGCAGTGACTATGTTGTCTTCAATACGTAAAAGGTTATAAAAGCTCTTTTCTAGTTGTAGAAACTCTTTAGTTACTAGATGGAATATCTACCACATTGCTTAGCAGAGAAATACTACATATTGAAGTCACTGCAGTCTAATAGCTTCTACTTTATTCTTGGTGTACTGTGTAGTGTTGTTGAAGAACCTGAGTGTGTTAATGAGGAAAGAGAACCATGTTCTCTGTAGCAGATCTGAAGAAGGCTCTTCCCCTTCCTTAGGATCACAGAGTCTTAAAACTTCAGTGTGTGTACGTTACCCAGCTTAGAGTCAGAGTTGTTTGTGTGTCTGAATTGTCTCACTTCTGGTGTTACTTAGGTCTGTGGGATGGTTGCTGTTTAAAGCAGTGTTTTACCAGTAGGATGTTGATCTGTATTCTTCAAATCTGTTACTAAAAGAAGTTGGGAGGCTATAAGATCGGGTTTTGCTCTATTTTTATGCTTGTTTATATAACTGTTAATATGATTGTAGCTTTTACAGAGTCTGATCACCAGGGCTGTTTTGCTTTGCTATTAACCTCAGTCCTTAAAAAACACCCTTTCAAACTGTCCCTGGGAGGGGAGGTCTTTAAAGTTTGGTTGGGAGCTATTTAGTAATCCTGTAACTGCATGGTACCGTTAAATTTGTCTGTTCCAGCTCAGGAAAAATTGAAGAACTCTTCAGATAACCCTGAAAGAGACCAGATCAGGAGACGATCTTCAAGACTCTCCTGCAGTATTAGCCATGAGATTTTAAATGCAGATCATGTCACAGTTTCCACAGAAACTCCACCTTTTAAAGATGCAGTGTCTAACCAGAAGGAATCTGAGAAGGGTAAGCAGTTTCCTGGTATACTCTGGACTTGTGGTGCATGGCAGTCATCTCGTTGTTGCACAAGTGCTATATTATCACTTGCATAACCTCCAGGCTCTGTATCTGCAATTAAAACCTAATTTTATCAGCAGTGCAGAGAAAACTCAAGGGAAGTTTCTGTCTCTGCTGCCCTGATTGCCTTTTGCGTTAGATTCCCTCTCCACCAGTAACCCCAGCATTTCCCTTGTGTGATGGGAGCTTTTCCAGGAGAGATAACTGACCTTGCAAAAGGAGAAATCCATAGGCTGTGAAATAACTTGAAAGAAATGTTGTGTTTGGGTGGGTTTGGTTTAGGGATTTTTTTTTAAGGGATATGGGTTATGCTTAGAAAATCAGGTAATTACAAAGTTTTAACACTTCTAGGTGGAAGAAGTAACCCAAAGTTAAATTTACAGTGATGAACACTAAAGACACCAAATGAGATGCTTTTATTCTTTAACTGGGTGGAGATAATGCTCCCTTTTTCTGCCCTGTGCTTCACTGCCTTTCCCTTTTAGAGAGAGCTCTGATAATGGTTCGAGGAGACCTGTCCCATTTTAGGGTATAAAGAGCTAGCAGCCTCTGTGTTTCTAAGGAGCTCTGAACTTAGGGGGTTGCTACAAGTAGCTATGTTGTAAAAACTTGATTTTATGTTAATACAAACAGCAAAGCAAGTCTGAGCAGGGACAGATAATTCTCTCTGCTGTAGTGTGATGAACACACACATCACTGTTCTGCAGTATGTTTTTGTGAGCATTTTACTCAATGAAAATGTTTTCCTCCATTCTAGTCCAGGTAGAAATTCCTGTTGAATCTGACCAAAGTTTCAACGAACAAGAATCTTCTGGAGACGCCTCACATAGCACCGCAGTCAGTACGGATGCCAGCGTACAGGAAGAAAAAGCTGAAGACACAGAGTCTTCCTCTGTTACTGTCAGAGCTCAAGAACCTTCTGCTGCCACAGGTTCACATTTTGATTTAATATTTAATACTGATGCATTTTCTAAGGCAGCTGACGCCAGGTGTTTCATGCTTGTGCAAGTGTCACTGACAAAAATTGTGCATTCTTGCAATGTTAACCACGGGGGAAACAGATTTAAAAACCAAAAAAATCCCTATTAATTCAGTTTTGGTCTTATACTTGGGAGATTGACAGCAATCTTCCAAAAAGTGGAATTCATAATTTTTAAATGACTGGGTGGAATATTTTTAGCATGTGAATGGTGAAGTTAACAAATGCTTGGTTTGGGGTTATGGCTTCATGTTTGTAATTCTGGATTACGTTGGACTAACTTCTGAAACGATTGAGTTTCTTGTCATCTCTGTGCTGCAGGTGTGTGGTAGCATTGCTGTTTGGGAATCCTGACTCTGCATTTCTATAGCCTTGTATTTTGGCTTCTGTACTTAAGCCTATAGCTAAGGCTACTCTAGTTTTATACTAAAACTAGAGGTTTTAGTGCAAATTTCTGAAATAGTTCAAACATTTCAGACTTTGTCTTAATAATGTATATATTGTATTTTCTCTTAGCTGGGGTGTTTACTTACCTTGCTTTATTAGATTAAAATTTCCTATACAAGTAGTAGACTATGCCAGAACACAGTCCTGTCCTGTGATTACTTCCTGTAACTTTAATACTCAGATCTGCATCTAACTGGAAACCTGAACTACACATTCCCTAGTTTATGCTCTATCAAAGAAGCTTAATTTTAAGTGGAGCAGAGTATGTATAGGGATTTACAGTTGCTCAGCATTGCTAAGAGTTATCTATATGTGCTAACTTTCATCCTGTTTGTTGGTTATTCTGAAGTTACCCTCCTGCTTGCATGTGTCCCCTTCCCCCACTCTCGTGTAACTGCACAAATGAAATGTCCTGTCCTTTGCCGCTGGTGTGCTCCTCCAGTGCTGGAAGGAATTCACCTCTTTTTCCTTTGCTCAGGTTTGATGTGTAAATGATCTTTTACTATTTAAAAATTAGAGCTCTTTTGATCTTGCTCTCCTTCCTAAGCAGGCTGATGATACATCCTCCTGCATTCTAACTCTGGTATATCCAGAGTTATTTCAGTTAATGTGAGTTAGGGCTGTGCCTTTCCTTCCCTGTGTTCTGGCAGTGAGTTCAGAAGATATGGAGTGGCTGCAGATTCTTTTTGCTTGTCAGGCTGCTGTGTCCTTTTCAGTCTGTAAGGTACTTTTGGATTTAACTTTTTTTTAACTGATGGGCTGTAGCTTGTTGTGGCTCATGAAGGCAAGATCAGTTTGGTTGTTTTGCCTGAGTAGATCATCAGTCTCTCCAACACCAAGGCAATGCCATTACTCTGTATTAGCTCTGAGTGCACGAGGTATTCACAGAATCACAGAATGGTTGAGGTTGGAAGGGACCTCTGAAGGTCATTTAATCCACCCCCCCTGCTCAAACAGGGGACTCCTAGAGCACATGAACCTGGATTTTGTCCAGATGGCTTTTGAATATCTTCACAACCTCTCTGGGCAGCCTGTCCCAGTGCTCAGTCACCCTCACAGTAAATAAGTTCTTCCTAATGTTCAGGTGTAACTTCTGTGCTGCAATTCATGCCCATTGCCTTGTCCTATTGTTGGGTGCCAGTGAGGAGAGTCTGGCCTTGTCCTCTAGACACTGTCCCTTTAGATACTTATAAACATTAATCAGACCCCCTCTGAGTCATGTTTTCACCAGGCTGAACAGGCCCAGCTCCCTCAGCTATTGACAGCCTGCCTGCAAATCTCTGGAGCAAAGGAAGGATGTGAAGAGCTTTGCTCCTTCAGGTGGCTGTGGATTTGTTCCTGGCCCTCTTGTAGCAGGCAGAACCCATTTAATGCACTTTAAAGTGTGAGTTGAATACTTGTTCAGTAATTGCAGGGTAACATCACTGGTTTCCTTAAGTTCATGTGATGACAACTGGTGGAGCTGCTCAGAGGCACTTGTCAGGCGCTGCTGGCGCTCTGTCGGTGAGGAGTTGGCAGCACCAGCCATGTTCACAGCTAGTGCTGTGTGGCTTTTTCCTTTGGAATTTGAAGTTCCTGTCTTCCAAGGTGCCCTTGAAAGTGAACAGGCATCCTTGAATGCAGTTTTGTTAAGATGAACAACCATGTCCTGTTTGCAGATTCTCACCCTGGAGTAGCTGTTGTGGGTGGCAGGAGGGGCTGTCTGCTGCAGCAGCAAAGGAGCATTAGGGGTTCTTTTGTCCTTCACTGGTTCTCTGGAAGATGTCCCTGGGGTTATTAACAGACAGTCTGCAGAAACTTGTCTCACTGGGAGTGCAAAGAAATGCTAAAAAGCAGTGATGCTTCTTGGTCCTGTTGGAATCTTGTGCTCCAGGCAAACAGAAAGAGTGGTGGCTGTTGTGACTCCAGTGCTGGGCACTGAGGAGGTGTGCAGGAGGCTCCAGGCAGGTGCAGTCAGCTGAGTTGCTCTGAGGTGCTGTGTGCAGGACTCACACCTCAGAGACAGCTCTTCTAAGACAGCTGAAAGAATTTTTAGTGTGTCTTAACATATTCGCTTTTCAGCCTCTGGCAAACTCTTTAATAGAACAGAAGGCATGGCAAAGCTCTCCACTGCGGTGGATACAGTCAGCTTTTGGACATGCTTTATGTAGGAAAACAGTGTGATAAAATGTTTTGTAACTTCAGTGATCTTGCATGATAAACTTACTGCATTTCTTAAAGTGTATTTTTTAGCTTACAACCATTTATTTTTGTGAATTCCTGCAAAATTTCAATTTTCAGTGCAGCATTTTTAGGATGAAATCTTGTGTATGATCTTTTAGAGATACAAGATACTCATTGAACTACAGATTGGCAAACCACAACTTCCATAAGGTCTGAGAATTTGAAAAATGGTAAATGGTAAATCTTGACACACTGTGGGGTTTTTTGGGTTGATTTTGTGGGGTTTGTTTGTCTTAAATAACACAGTATGTAAAAAACGTATTAATGGTTAAAGATGTTATTTCAGACAGTTAATGCAGTATTAAGAAGGCATCTGCTCCCGTTGCCTTTGTAAAATAATCCAGAAGTAGTCATGGAATATTCTCAAAAATAAAGATTATTGTACTTGGTACCATAACATGTGTAATCACAAAGCTTTGGGGTTAGTGGTCAAATACTGTTTTTAAAAATCCCTCCTGCAAGGGCATCTATTTTCTGTCTTAAGTGCTCACTCGGGATGCAGAGCTTTTCAGGGTGTTTCACAATGTCTTGGTTTTGAGTAACTATGAAATTAAAGGTGTGTTAAAAACTTTCACAGGTGTGTGTGCCCTGGGGTGTTACAACTGTGTGGTCATCTTCAGTGAAGGCTTCTGTTTCTAAAAAAAAAAAAGAAGTTTGAAGATCTGAGTTCATGGCTGCAAGGTAGTGAGAGCTGGTACGGACTCAGCAGTACGTGTTAGGGGGTAACTTCTAGTGACCATGAAAACAAACAGAGAAAACAGGCTTGGTTGTGTAAAAATGTTATTTCTTTGTGTATTTGTAGTGATGGGGAAATCTGTTCTCCTTCTGTGAAAAATATTTAGGGAAATGATTGACAGATTTAAGGATTTAAGTTAAACTAAAATAGCAGCAGATCTTCTTCCTTTATATATATATATCTTCTTCCTTGCATATGTACATTCTGGTTGAGATTACAGGTGCAGTTTAAAATTGCCTTGTTTTATCCCCTTGAACTTGTGTGCTGGTTTGGGTGGATTCACCCCTTTTGCTTGCAGCTTGCAGCCAAACACAGGCTGCTCTCTCACCCCCCTCACCCCAACCTCGCCCAGGGAGTAGGGGAGGGAATTGGAAAGAAAAGGGCATGGAAACTCACGGGTTGAGATAAAAACTATTGACTAATTAAAATAAAATGATAATGATAACAACAGTGATAACAGAATAGACAAATGAGTGACACACAGTGCTCACCGCCCGCTGACCGATGCCCGGCCTGTGCCAGCCAGCGATCCCGGAGCAGAGAGAGTCCCGAAACCGAAACCCCACAAGAGCGAGAGCCCGAGCGACCCCCGAGAGAATCCCCCCGATTTCAGGTCAGCCCTGGTTAATGCACTGACATGATGTGACATGATCTGGAATATCTCCCTGGCACATCCCAATGCCAGTTTGGGGTTTGCTATTCACTGCGCTTCTCCCTCCCAGTCCTAATGCAGCTGTGAAGCAGCCAAACACCGTGGCCTTGGGCTCCAGCAGCAACTCAAACATCAGTACTTTGTCAATGTTCCTCTCATAACAAGTTCTGCTGAAACAAAAACACAGCTTTTCTAACTACTAAAAAATAAATTAACTCTATCCTAGCAAAACCAGGACAACTTGCACCATATGTGTTGGGGTGAGATGCTGTGATTTGTAAGGGGGAAAGCAGAGAGAGGAGTTTGCTTGTACATTTGAAATTTATAGGGTAATATTTCTCAATTCTGCTTTTGCAGCATTTGAGGAGCATAATTTTGGCAGCAGGTGGATGAGGCAGGACACCAGTATAATGCTGGTGTGCAGCTGAGCCACTGGGTGTTCAAAAACTATGATCCCTTGGTGTATCTTTTGCCCTTATTGCCACTTCCCTCTGACTTCCTAATGTATATATTGCTGAGCATTTGTAGTTTGGACTTAAGCTGGGGAGAATTCCAGCTGGATGTGGAATTCACACTGGTGTGATATGTGGGACATGGACTTGGATACAAGAGGTAAATCTGTGGGAACATGACTAGCTTCACTTACCTGCCCAAAGCCTTTGGTCCAGCTTGTGCACTCCTAACACTGACACCTCTGTCAGTATTTGAGTGAGCTGGAGTGAATTCAGGAGTGTGCACTCATGCTGGCTTCTTAACTGAAGTGCAGCACTGTGGTGGTGTCTGAAAATCCATGCTTCTGAGTGTGGGTTTTGTTTCCTTTAATTAAAGCCATCTCATTTAACATGGGAAATGCCAGACATGCACCTGGGTGGATGTCCAGATGTGGCCAGCGGGTTTTTATTTTATCTGAGAAAACTCTGAGGGTGGGGAATAAGTACTGTCACCTGAAATCCAGGTACAAAAATCCACATTTCCATACTTAACTGACATGAAAAATGTTACTAATGAGTGGTTTGTTGATAGAAGAGTTTTCAAATCCATGGATAAATCTTCCATAGTCAGAGGTGGGTTTGGGTGTTCCTGACCGTGCTGCTGTCGTGCCCATAGGATGGTGCCTGTGTGCTCGTGGGGTTGTGCACGAGGCTCGGGCTGCAGTGACGTGTGAGCAGCAGCCTGACAGGGGCCCCTGTGGGATCTAAAAGCCTCTCAGAAAATGGCCAGTGGCTTCCTGCTCTTGGGGGCTGGTGAAAGAGTCTGAGCCCACTGTCCCCAAAACACGTGGTGCTGGAGGCTGAAAGCTGTCTTAACTTACCTTGTGGGTAACTACCAAGGAACACACAGACACCTCTCCAGATACCAATCACTGTGTCGAGCAGTTACAGTCTCAGACTGCCATGTGCATTAAAGAGATTGGGAATTTGGAAAGGGGAAAAGTGTTTGTCAGAGCAGGTGTCCTGAGTGGAAAAAGGTGTATTTCTTCCATACAAGGTTCCCACAAAATACAGCATGGAAGTTAAGGTCAGAGAGAACTTCTCATACTTAGAACAAGGACAACATTGTAATCCAGTACTAACTCTTTTATTTTCTGTAGGCTTTAATTCTAGACACTTGATAGGAATTTGTTCTCTTCCTGTAGGAAAATACTACAAAACATGATAAAATTAATAACCTTAATTTTCTTCAGTGTGGTGTTTTGGCACGAGTGAGTGATGCACCCTGGTAGTATTAACTCTAATTTGTATGATGTATAGGAAGAACATGATTTTCATAGTGTTTGAATATCAGGCATTTTTAAGGACAAAAGCTCTTTTTAAAGAGTGTTTTCCTGGTGACTGCTTGGTAGCTTATTCAGATTCATAGTGGTTGCAGATGTCTGTACACAGCAAATATAATTTGGAGTGTTTCTATGCTTGTTATGTTTTAAAACATGCATGTCTGTAATGTGTTCTGAAAGGGCAATATAATATTGCTTATGGAAACTTTATTTCCTTTCAGCAAAATCCTGATTAATTGCATGTGCCAAGGGATAAAAATCCTATTTTGCTGGTTTTTGGCCCCTCTAATGTTTATGGACCAGAATTGGTGATTAGGATTTAGCTAAATCAAGTTGTCTTCCAAAAAATATGGGTGACAGTGTTGGGAAACTCTTGCAGCCAGTTAAAGCTCTGTTCCATATATGTGAAAACAGGCTTAGAAGCACTCTACAGCTGTTCATGTGGCTTTGCTCTTACAAACTAATTTGACCTTAAAGGTGAGCTACCCCTGCTTTGGTCTGCTATCATGTTTGAAGTGGTATTTCTCAGAACTCTCTAAGATTACTTTATTTGCGTAGACATGCATCAGGGATTCCATTTGCTTTATACTTACCACGTTTTTCTAATTCTGTCACTTCTAGCTCTGGGTTTCAGTTAAGAAGCAGCATGATATATTTGCATCCAGTCAGAGAGCAGCTGTGCATCCTGCAGCTTACCTAGGCAGACTTTGGTTCCTTCAAGGTAGTGTGAAAGTTGTCCTGTTAAGCCTATCAATGTAGTGCATAAGGAAGTCCATCCTGCATTGCTCACTGAAGGTTTCTCACAGCGAGACACCACGGTCTGGCCGCAGCGTTTCAGTTACACCTCAGAGTGCAGGCAGAGCCTTTACATCCACCCAGCTGGTAGCCCCTCTAAAGGTGCATCGAGGTTTGCACACTAGTGCTCTGCACACTGACAAGCTTTTTGTGCAGTATAGACCTGCCTGGTTTTATTGTTGCACATTTAGTTCCAGCACAGGGAGAAAATGCTGAGTGGAGGTTCAGGTGAAATACTGTCTTGAGTGGTTCTTGCAATGTCAGGTAATGTTTTGGGCTCAAAAAAAACCCCACAACTTTGTGAACATGGAATGGTCTGTGGTTATTGATGCTGTAGTATTACACCAGGCATCTACTTTTATGTAGTGTGGATTGTGGACACACTGGAACTGCTTGGATGCTGTCTGAGGTAGTTTGAGAAGAACAATTAGGCAAGGTGTTCCTTGTTTTGCAACTGAGATCTTGAAAGACAGAGGTTTTTGTCTTGAAAGACAGAGGTTTTTGTCTTGAAAGACAGAGGTTTTTGTCTTGAAAGACAGAGGTTTTTGAAAATGAAGGAAGAAACATAGTCTGGGTGCTAAACTGATGAACAGGAACACTTCTGGTGAGCTCAAGAAACACAACACAAGATTTCAGAAGAAATAAGACCACAGAAATAGGTAATTAATGAGGAAGGTAGCCTAATGGTGTGAAGTGATCCAAAGCACAGTGTAAAAAGAAAGCATCAGCTGGGGTAAGTCAAAGGCTGTATTTAACACGTGGACTGTTCTGAGGACAGATGTATTCCCAAGCAAGTACCAGCTAAAATGGTTCTTAGAACTCAGAAGCAACCTGTGCTGAACCAGTAACATTGGACCTCACAGGTCAGCTTCACACTGGTGTGAATAGATGGAAATGAGAGGGGAGGTTTTGTCACTGCTATCCAGAATCACCTGTGCAGTTACCCCCGGGATACATAGAATTGATGTCTGCAGTTCAAGAAGGTAATGGTAACAAACAAAATAATCTTGAAAATAATACAGATGGAAGTACTGGGGAATGCAAGGTCTGGAGAGAATCACTGTGTTTATTTCACAGCAGGGGAAGGAATAATTTGGTCTTAGTTCAGTGTTTCTATGGAGACCAGGAAATAGAGACTAAAGGTCTCATCAGTTTAACAGGCGAAGAAGATCTAACAGATTTAACAGTGTGTGAAGATCTAGTGGCTGGAAACTGCAGCAAGGCCAGCTTTATTTGGGGGAAATGATAAGTGTTATGTGCACTGTCAGCTTTTTGGGTAGATTACCAATATCTTGCAGAAGATGCCTCAGGATGGCAGACCTTCAGTCAAGCTACTGTCCTGCTGCCAAACATTCCTGTCCCAGCAGGAGTCGATTCAAACAAAGAACTGGGGGATGTGTTTGTGTCTGGGGGAATCTCTTGTGGACTGACAAGCTTCACAGGGTGATATTTAACTGTAAACTTGCTGCTCACTATGGTCTGAGCAGCACAGTGAGAAGCAAGAGAGGTTGCTGACTTGAATGCTGAAGGGGTGGGGTTTTTTGTCTATAGTAAAGGTTAAAGGAGTCACTGTTGTTTGACCTTGGGTCCCTGTGCCTTATATTGTAATGTCTAATTGAATGCCAAGGGAGGAGTTTTAATTTTGGTTATAAACATGAAAGGAACAGCATGTGGTAGGTCTGTCATTACCTTTCCTCTGCACTCAGAGGAAACACCTACCAAGTTCCCCTGAAAAGGCAAGGACCTGAAAATCTGGAGCTAGTACAGCAAAAACTTTCTCTCCATGGAAACCAGTTTTAATACTGCACACTGTAAACAAAAATTGTATCTGTGTGTAAGGAGGGAAGTTCCTCCCTCTGAATGTGGGTGTAGTGAGTTGACTTGGGAGCCTTTGGCTGGGAGCCCAGGCTCTTCAGAGGCTCTCCTGGGCTGTGGAGATGGACATCAGGGAATTCTATTTGCCTGGGAAAGAAGGGAGATGCCCCCAAACGTGGTGGTGATGGTAATAATTTAGACTTTGTTTCAAACTGTTTGGGATTGTCTGTGTTTTTATTACTCTGAATAGATTCCTTTTGTATGTGGCACTAAGTTTTTGTTTTCTTTCTTTCCCCTTGCCCCTTGTCTTTGTTACCTCTGTTTCCAAACTTCAGCTAACGTGATCCTGTGCTCCTCCTCTAACTTGTAGCTGATCAGTTAGGAGCCATTCACTGTATCTTCTCAGGAATTTGTCCATCTCCATGGAGGGGAAGTGCTCTGAGCTTGGCTGCAGGGCCTCCTCATGGCAGTTGTGTGATGGTATAATAGTTTCCCTTGTCGTCTTTGTAATATTTTCTGGGTAAATCTTCAGACCCCGTTACCTGCTTCTGCTCTGGTTAAGTTTTCCCGTCTTCATGTTAGTTGTTAAATAGAACAAGTTCTCCATCATTGTCCCAAATGCTGGTTTTTAGCTTTATATTCAAGAGAACCTTTCTGTAGTTGCTTTCACTGAGCCCACAAGCTGTTTCACTGAAGGTTCTTAAGGGTTTTTTTATTCTTTCTGAGTGCAGCTTTTGATGGCGTACCGTGTATTTCGGTACTGGTGAACTTTGTCATTCTCCAGCTGTCTGGCTTTGTTGCAGTTTTATTACCATAATTGCTTGAAGCAGCATCCCTGTCAGGGTCTTCTTAAAATGGCTATGCCAAAATGTCTTTCTCCTGATCATTATCTTTGTGAAACAATGAAAAACAATGTTGTCATTTTTACTGTTTTCTTCTCAAAATTAACTGAATATTCTTTCTTTTAATCACTGATGTGTGTATGACAGGAAGGATTCCCTGTACATCAGCCTCCAGAGTACCATTACTTGTTTTTTCTCTGTGAATGACTTCAAGCTTTGTTTCTCTGTCATAACACAGTACCTAAAACCTGAGTGTGCTTCAGACACAGCTCTCTGGGATGCTTTTCTTCACCGTGACGTAGCCTTTAAGCGTGCAGCTCACTAACACTCACCTTTCCTGCTGCTGCACGCTAAAAACTTCCAACCAGGCTGTCCTGTGTTCTTACACCAAGACGGTGTTGACACTGCCTTTAACACTCCCATCCTCTGTGTTCTTCCCTATGTGCACTTGTAGAAAGACTTATTCTTTCTGCACTTATTCTTTGTTAGTGTTTCTGGGTCCTTTTGTGTTCCTTGTTTTCAGCTACTGCTTCATTTTCATCCGTATGCAGCCTGCCTTCAGCTTGGTATCACTGTTGCTAGCTCTGGGTCTTAGCTTTGAATGCTTCTTTCTTAATCCTCAAAGTCTGAAAATACTTTTAAATATGGAAAATTTAGTACTGTCAAATATAAAAACTGTATTTGGAAGCTATTTTGTAAAATGACACTTCCTTTCCATTGTTCTCTAGTTGGTGAGGGATTTTTGGGTACTGTGTGCATATTAGTGGTGGATAATTGCCTGGATCTCTTTCTATCTGTGTGTTTCCAAATTTCTACCTCGTCTGTTGTGTTGGGTGGAGATAGTGGTGACAATAATGTGATTTACTCTTAGTTCAAAATATTTATTTTGTGTATTTCTTAGCAAAAAGATGAATTAAATTTCTTCTGAAAAGATAGAAGAAATAGGAATTTACCAGGTTTAGGCATACCCTGGGTTGCACAGCAGTGCTCTGTAAAACAGATGCCTTAAAAAGTTCTTCCATTCAAGTCTGAAGACTTCCCTTGCTTTTTTTGAGAAACTGATGAACTGTAGCTCATAGGGGACATTTTTTTTTGTAGATGCAAGCAATTTTGCTTTTCCTTAGTTTCATTCTTTCATTGTTGCTTGAAAATTGAAATGCACTTCAATTTTACTTACCATAGTTCTGCTTCCATTTTTCTGTGAAGTAACCAGGCTTTGGTGGTAGGACAAGGCATCCAGAAAGCAGGTACCAAAATAGTTCTAAGCAGAGAAGCAGAAGTGTTTTCCTTGGAAGATGCTTTCACCAAAGATGTGAACAGTTAAGAACAATTAAATGAATACTTGCTCAGAAAATAAACTTCAATGCTCTGACCAGAATACACAATCTCTGTGTAATTCAGTCTTGTACCTATAGGAGCACCATGTACAGTGTTATTGGCCATTGGGCAAGGAACTCATGGAAGGAAAATGTTGTTTTCTGACTCACCCATTCCTAAAAACACTAATGCCATGGCAACCAAATTTAAGGCCATAATGAGGCAGAGTTTTCCCTTAAAAGCCATTGATCTTAAAGGCAGGTGCAGCATTAAGATCTTATTTTTAGCATTTCATAGCTTACATGTTTGAATGTATGCTCGTTTCTTTCCTTTTTTCATTGTTTTAAGTTTAGGAAACCTTTTGGTAAATATAGCAAATGCATGGGGGAATTTATCTGTTTTGTTCTTACAGTAACAAAACCATGTAGGAGAGCAGATTTTCTTGCATCAAAAAAAGCTGCAACTGGTGATCAAGATCACAAGTTCAGATGCAAGTTCTTGGACTGTTCAAAATCCTTCCGCAAAGCCAAGTTATTGCATTATCACATGAAATACTTTCATGGAGTGGAGAAGGCTACAGAGTCACAACAGAGTCCTGTAAAAAGAAATATTCAAACCAGAGCTTCTTTGGCTTCTGAAAAAGCTACCCAAGAAAGGTCAAAAAGAGGACGGAGCACGGCTGGCTCACTGTGTAAGTATGTTGCTGATCTCTCCCTTTTCTTTGAACAGCAGCGAGCAGGGAAGAGCAGAAATCGATTTTCTTCCTGGCCAAGCAAGTCTCTTTAGGGCTCCATCTCACATATGTCTTTGTGGAGAAGCATAATATGTGTAAACAATATGTTTTAGAGTAGATAAAACTGAAGAAATTCCCTCATACAGAAATATAGATTATGTTCTGTAGTGAACTGACTATGCAGCTTTTCCTATTCCCTTGTAACAACTCACTTGATTATGAAGCCTCTGTTCTTTTTTGAAAACTACAGCTCACTGCTGAGTTTCTGATTTTTTTTTTTCTTCTCCCTCCACCCTGCCTTGACAATTATCTAAATAGTATTGTTCAAAGACTTTTGTCCTTTTCCCTATTAAGGAAACTGTGTAACTCTGGTTCTCTCCTGTTTCTCACTTGGTCTTTACATTTCATGGTGGTCTTCCAGGGCTACACCTAGCTAGAAATCCAGTACTGGTTTCTGCAGTATTTACAGTTCTGGACCTCTGGGGAAAAAAGCCTAAAAAGCAAATGTAATTGCTACAGCTGTACTTGAAAAAGATCCTCACACAACTGATGGGTAGTGGAAGGGGATAAAAACTTGATGATTAGGAAAAACATCAGTTCTTTAGTTACAACTGCTTTGCAGTCTTCAGAATCATGTTAACTTCGGCTTCATCTCATTTTCTGAAACGCTTTCTTATTACCTCACATAACGTCAGAGCGGCAGTCTGGGTGTGGCTGTGACCTGCAGTGGTGGTGCTGATAACCTATCCAGACCTTGTTCTTCTGGACTGACTTCTCTTTGTACTGCAGGTCCATAAAAATTGTCCTCTCCTTTGTCTTCTAGTTGAATATGTCTTATAAAATCCATCTTTCTCTTTGCTGAATTCCCTGGTGTTTTGTCTTTGCATTTGAGCTTTCATTAGTATTCTGTTTAATTAAGAATTTCCAAGTCTTGCAAGTTGCTCACTGAGCTGTGCCCCACTACAGACTGTATCTACCCTTCCTGTGCTTCCTGTCTGCTTTTCTTAATGTGTCCAGCAAACATTTTTGCATTTGAGGTGCTCCTGCCTGTTCCTAACGAGATAAGCCTAACGACATGGAGTAGCAGTATGTTAAAACTTCTGTACCCAAATACTTCTGTAACTCTAAATAATGCAAAGGCATGAGATTTGGGAGAGGAAGATTTTTCTTTAAATGCATGAGGAGATGCCAGCCTGTGTGTATGATGCTTTGCATGCAGCTTAAATGAAACCAGAATGCTGCCTTGAGAAACACAACTGAGACAAGAGCTTTGTGAGCAGCTGCTAACGACCGTACAGCGATCAGAACGGGCTTCTGGCACGTCGTGTGCTTTTCCATGCACTGCCTTCTGGTCTGCTTTTCATAACTGCATAATTAGCTTGATTTGAGAAGTTGTTTTCCTGTGATTCTCAAGTGAGCTGACTAGGGACTCAAGATGTTGACCCTTTCATTTATCCTTTCCCCCAAGTGTACACTGTTGGTTTGATGTCATCATCTTGGCTGCGCTGGCAGGTAATTCTTTATGCTGTTGAGTTGATTTATAATAAAATATAACTCAAATAACCATATTTGCTTATAATAACCCCCCACCCCTTTCATTCCCCATTTGTGGATGAATACTGTTAACCCAAATCCCTGCAAATAGCCCCTGGGTTGTGCAGAAAGCTGTTGAACAGGTGGAAGGCAGACCATGAAGTTTTCAAGTCACTTTCACTGTCAAAGCCTGCTATTGTGGAGCTACAGTAAGGTTTTTCTTGATGAAGAAAGTAATTTCATTTTATATCAGTTATATCATATGTTTGATACTAAATGCCAGTTGGTTTTTAACTTAATGTGTTCTTAATTCTCCTAAATTTTACTGCTGGAGTACCACACACTTTAAAGCAGAGTTAAAGGGGTTTATGAGCTCCTACTGTTCCATTTTGTGCTCTGCTCTCCTGGCTTTTTGCAAGCACCTCTCCTGTTCTTAGTGGCGTGCATGGGAGGGCAGCCCACTAAGCAAGACGTTCTCCATGTCCACTGAACAGTCCTATGTCACCTTTTCACGAGGCTTTTTGGGAGGCACTGCTTAGTGAGAGTGAAGGCTCTTGAACAGGCAATTAATTATGGTATGTGGTGAGGTTACCTCTGATCTTTATAATCCTTTTGTGCACAAAACCTCTCCCATTCAAAGTGAATATATTTAAATCATTTTACCTTTTGGTAAATGTCCTTTTCTTATGCTTCCTTTAGGTTTTAGTGCTTCAGGAAAAGGTGGCAATTTCTAACAGATAAGACTTTACAACCATGAGTCTTGTTATTCCATAAACTTGGAGATGTTCTTGTTTTAGAAGATTTATCACACTTAAGTTCTTACATCACAAGTTTTATTTTGGAGTTCTGGGACTCCTTACTGTGTCTGCTACACGTGAAATTATAAATAAATATACGATGGGGTGGACTGTTGGCTGGATTTAAAATGAAAATACTTATTGTTCCTAAAGTTCTAGGAAATTATGTGATATTCAGAGCAGTGGGAAAACCTTTTCCTTGTAGTGCTTAATATTTAGAATTTTGACACATAGAAGATGGATGTAAGTGGTCTTCAGTGACCATGTTGTGGGGCGCAGGAAGGAACAATTTACGTGTAATTACTTTGCACTAAAGTGGAGACTTTGAAATTTCAACATCTGAAATGTAAATTGTGCTACTTGGCATTGCCTTCAGAACTTGGGTGAGTTGGGACAGTGTTGTGGTTTCACTTGGCTGGCAGCCAGGCACCAAACAACTGCTCACTTGCTCACACTCCTCCCTCCCCACAGGGAATAGGGGAGAGAAATGGAGGGGTAAAGATAAGGAGACTTGTAGATTGAGATAAGAATAATTTAATAATTGAAATAAAATAAACCCTAAAGTAATAATAACAGTATCAATAGTAATAATGATGATAATAATATAATGGTAATAATAGTAATAATAATAAAAAAATATACAAATGAGTGGTGCACAGTGCAGTTGCTCACTACCTGCCAACCAAGTGCTGCCTGTTCCCACATAACGATTCCAGAGGAGTGGCAATCCCAAAACTGCAACCACAGTCCCAGAGGAGCGAGAGTGAGACCTCATTAATGTACTGAAGATGACCTCATAGGATATGGACTATCCCATGGACATATCCCAATGCCAATTTGGATTACTAATTTTAATATGCCTCATCTTCCCCCCCAATACCCACCCCCCCGCATCTGCAGACTAGCAAGACATGAAGTCCTTTGACTTCCAGCAATAACTGAAAACATTAGTATGTCATCAGGGTTCTGCTGATAACAAATCCCACGCTGAAACCAAAACACAGCGCTGCTCTAGCTCCCAAGAAGCCTGCATGGGTGACCTGCAAACACGGGGTTTCTCGTTGGAGTAAGTGACCTGTGCTAACACCATCTGTGTTCTGCAGAATTGCTGGTTGGCTTTGTGGCTTATCTTGAGGTACTTCATTTAGTTTGTGGAGGAAGGCTGTGTGAGATACTTCTGCTGTAAGCCAAGATGATGTGTGGTCTTTCAGTTCTTGAAAATATCCTTTGAGAATATCCACTGAGCTCCCAGCTGTGGATGGTGAATATTGTCTGATTCATGACCCTTGGGGATTCGGTCTCTTTGCTTCCCCTGAAGGCTGAATTATCTTAACTGAGGTCTTCATCCTTTGTGTTCGTTGGAGAGAAAGCTGCTGCCTTGTCTGTCACTGAGTCTCGACAGGCTTAGGTGTATGTTCTCTTAAGGCTCTGTTATTGTGGTTTCTGCATGGTTGAGGTGGTTTCATATCTCACATCTGTATTTGTTCTTTCTGAGATCCTTCACTGCCTCTGGATCAGCTCTTTATATGGAAAGGGTACTTCCAGGCTTGGAGAGAGACCTGAAAGGACTCTGTGGAGAGTTAATCAGCAAGTCTCTTCATCTCCAGTTTTTTATGAACATATTTCCTGTTAGTGATTTCTAGTCTCATCTGAGCTGGACATTAAACTGCTGGTGCTTAATTCCAAGATCACCAGTCAAGAACACTGAAACTGTTCACTGCTGTGGATGTTAGGAGGACTTTTGCAGTCTGTAGATAATCCTGTAATTCTAATGATGATTAATGATATTCTGGATCATAGACATATTAAATCATAGAATGTTGTGAGTTGGAAGGGACCCACAAGGATCATCAAGTCCAACTGCTGTCCCTGCACAGGACAATCCCAACATTCACACCATGTCCCTGAGGGCCTTGGCCAAATGCTGCTGGAATCTTGTCAGCCTTGGGGCCATGAGCACCTCCCTGGGGAGCCTGTGCCAGTGCTCCACCACCCTCTGCCTCAAGAACCTTTTCCTCATGGCCAACCTCCCCCTCCCCTGCCACATCTTCCTGCCATGGCCTCTGCTCCTGGCGTTGGTGGCCAGAGAGAAGAGCTCAGTGCCTGCTCCTCCTCTTCCCCTTGGGAGGAAGTTCCAGACCGCCAGGAGATCTCCTCTCAGTCTCCTCCAGGCTGAACAACCCAAGTGACTTCAGCCCCTCCTCATATGGCTTCCCCTCTAAACCCTTCCCCAGTGTTGTGTCCCTCCTCTGGACACTCTCCAGCAGCTTTAGATCCTTTTTCTCCCGTGGTGCCCAAGCTGCCCCCAGTGCTGGAGCTGAGGCCGCCCCAGTGCAGAGCAGAGCGGGACGATCCCCTCCCTGGCCCGGCTCGCAGTGCAGGGCTGGGTGCCCCCAGGACACGGGGGTCCCTCTTGGCTGCCAGGACACACTGCTGGCTCATGTTCAACTTGCCATGGACCAGAACCCCCAGGTCCCTCTCTGCAGGGCTGCTCTCCAGCCTCTCCTTCCCCAGGCTGTGTGTGTATCCAGGGTTGCCGTGTCCCATGTGCGAAATCCACCACTTGTCCTTATTAAAATTCATACAGTTGGTGATTACACAGCTCTCCAATTTATCCAGATCTCTCTGCAGGGCCTCTCTGCCCTTGGGACTGTCCACAGGACCTCCCCATTTGGTGTCATCCGCAAACTTAATTAGCAGTCCTTCAAGCCCTGTATCTGAGTCTTTGAGGTACTAATATCTATTTTGATTCTTTTGTTTGAGCTGGACATCATCAGGAATGTGTGGAAGTTGTAGCTTAGATGCCATCCGTGTCCCACCTCAGGATATCTATAAGACAAGTGCAGGTATCTTCATGGGGCCTGCATAGACAGCTCTTGGCAATGCATAGGACTCTTTGTGAGCATAGTCCTGCTGTTCCCTGCAGACTCGGTCATCTTGTGGCCTGGTAGTCTCAGTGCTTGCAGAGACAAGTGACTTGCAGGAGAAGTTGGTTAGAGCACTAATGAAGGTTGAAGGTGTTGTCCATATAATTGTGCTGTATTGTGTGCTCTGCATTGGCCTTTCCTGAAACACCAGATGAGGAGTTGCTGTGGCTGGGAGGAGGCAGAGGAGCAGGAAGCCTTCTGGAGAGGGAAGGTTGGCTCAGGTAGTCAGGAGGATGGAGGGACATGGCACACTCAGCAGATGCTGCCACAGAAGGTCTGAGCTTGGGGAATGTGCCCGTTGTAAAGGCATGTACCTAAATGCAAGTCCTTGGTTGTGGCTGTTGCAGTAAGTAATTGCTCTTTGTACTTCTGGGGGTAATTTTATAAATCAATCTGTCTGATTTATAATTGAAAACATTGTATTGAGAGGAAAATGTGGAGGGCTTACAAGTTTGAGTCTTAATGGCACAAGTTTTAACACTGATTTCCCACAAGTTTAGGATAACTTGCCATTTTTTAATTTCATCTTCTCAAATTTAGTCTCAACTGCTAAAATGTATTTCAGAGTGCTCTAAGATTTCATAGACTCTTTAAACTTTTCTGTCAATGGAACAAAAGGTGTTTCAAAGCCTAACATATTTGTTGATAACTTGTGTTTGTCAGTTATTGGCATCTGGTGTATGATACAGTGCCCTTGAACTCCCCCAGGACAGTGTTACCGGTGGCTCAAAAATCTCATGGAAATGTATTGACCTTTCTGTGTCATGAAAGATAGAACATATTCTGGGGAAAAATCTCCTTAAACTACAGTCTTGCAAAGCTAAAAAACCTAATGGTTACAGAATATTATTTTGTTCCACCAAGAATCTGTGTGCACAGATCTCAGCCTGCAGGAAGCCCAGGCACCTTGTGCTCTTTGAAGGACTGGTGGGATCACGGTGGCTGTGGGGTTCTTCAAATGTTAATTCATGAAACTGAGCTGAGCTGTTGAGAGAGGGGAAGTTAGGAGGCCTAAATGAAGGTTATCTGGTTTGTATAGCTTTTTCTGTTCCAATTTTGGCATTTCCCGAGCTGGTATTCTGTAAATATTTTTGGAACTTAATGGTAGACAATCAGAAGGCTCAAGAAAGAATTGTTTACAGGACTTCTCACCCTGTACTGCTGCAAACAGTGTGCACTTCACAAAGTTTGTTAGGACACTGGTGTTGCCCAATGGGTTGTGAAGTGCCTTAATCTTCACTTTTCAGCTACTGCGTACCATGGACGGTTTGGACTGATGGTGTTCAACTGTGGAAGTCTTCACATGAGCAGATTCTGTTAGCAGGAAGTCCTACAAAAATACACCTGTATCTTGCAAAAACAAACAAACAAACCCTCTTTGTACTTACTCCTCCAAGAGAAGGTAGTCCAGTTGAAAATGGAAAGCCATACACACACTGCAGCGTCTTATCAAGAAGCATCTTCTGGTTGTGATACTTTTGCATCCTCCGGTGTCATATCAAGGAGTATCTTTGGGTTTTGCTAATTTTTCATGGACAAAATGTGCTGCTTTCTACAATCTTGCAGCTCTTCACCCAGAGAAAGGCAACAGTGGGTTGCCTGACTGGACAAAGGGTACCTTTATGAAACAGTCTTAGGATTTGGTCTAAATTCTGTCTTCTGTTGTGGGTGCTCTGAAGCACTACAGCAGATGAGCAGCAGGTGACCTTTCAAGTTCTAATGCAACTTCAGAGTGAGAGGAGCAGGGAAAAAGTCATCTGATGGCCTTCGTGTTTCTGGATCTTGGAGTTTCTTTTGCCTGAAGAGATGTGCTTGATTCTGAAGCTCTGTAATGACATGCCTTAATGTGCCTTGTTACAGCTGTGACTTGAAATGTTCCTCAGGACCAATCCCCTTGCTTGTCCTGAGTATGTTCTCTTGGACTCTTTCCTCTGTTTTCAGTCACTTTCAGGTGCTGCTCACAATTATTTAGTTAGAGGTGTCCAAGTGAATATCCAGCTGGCATGTAGGTCTTCGTTCAAGAAGGAAGTTGCCTTTCATATCCACGGAACTTCTGAGTTTTATGATGGTAGAATTGGATGTTCTTGATGAAAGTCAGCAAGCTGTCACCTTGGCTATTGGGTCTCCTTGACCAAGATACTTGATGTCATACTCCAAAGTGGCAGTGCACTTGTCCTGTTTAGTCTGGCTGTCCTACATACCATGCAGCCTTCGCTTTTATCAGCTCCACACTCTTTTCCATTCCAGGAGTCTTTTGGTAGGAGTTGCTAGCAGTACTTAGGAAGAGGAGAGCTATTTGACTTGACTTAAATAGTAAATGGAATCTCACGTGAAGCCATGTCTGTATCTCCTTATTTTTGTGAGTTTTAGGTAGTGATCCTGAGCTCTTGCATCTCACTCTCGGTTGTTTCAGTGGTATGTATTTAAAAACTGCCCTTCTTTAGATGTGCAGAGCTTCTCTGTGCTGCTTCCATATGCCTCATTACAAAGCACACTTTGAGAACAGGCTGTGGTTCATCTAATTAGATCAGTGGGGCCCCTGTTCTCCTAAAGAAACTAATAATAAAAGTTACCTGACCCATATCTGCCAAACTGAGCTGTTTCTCTTTCCCTCTTTCTTCAAAGCTGCAGTATTTCTGGAAGAATAGAGCTTTGGGGAATGCATTTGTATCCACAGTTTCTTTCTGGAAAACAAACAAAAAAACAACAAAAGCATTACAGGTTTTAACCTTTAAAGCAGCTTCTGTTGAAAAGCTTTTCTGTGGTCCCATTGCTGGAATTGTGAGTTGAGCAGTGTGTGCGATGAGAAATGCTCCACGTGGACGACCAGAGCTGCTGCTGCTGAGATAGACTTGCATTTTGAAAGTATCTAAAGCTTGGAATTCATCTTTATTTTCTTTATAGATGCTCCTCTACACATAGCCCTAAGGAGTACCCCATATAGAGATGAAAAAATAGAAAAGAGAAGAACTTCAACTCCTGTAAGTGCATTAAATAGTCACCGGCACTCTGTTAGAGAACAGCCCAAGAACCACGTAGCGAGCTTGCTGCGGAAGCCTCCAGAGAAGGAAAGAGTTGACAATGGTATGCCTCTTCAGTTTAACGTGGGAAAGTTAAACTTGGAAAGTCTTGGAAAGTTTAAGGTGTTGTAAGGAACTGACAATATTGACAGAAAGTATTCTGTATACCTTCTTCTAGAGAGTTTCATTTTTGTGAATGTACAGTATAAAATGTAAACAGTGTTTTTTCACTTTGAAGTAGTTTTCAAATGAAGAATCAGTATAGGGAATTTTACAGGTTTTTGTGCTATACACATGGGGTCTCATCTTCCCAGTCAGTGTGTAATGTTTTTAAGATTAAAAAATACTGAAGTATTTAAGGGCATGAAAAGATTCTTGCTTATTTTTTGCTTGTGTGATACATGTGTGTTAATCCTGTAAACTCTTGGTTGTCCAAAGCATTACATATTTTAAGTAATCCTGAACCTGTTGAGCTAACTAAACTTCATAAAGTTTGGGGTTTTTGTTTTGTTTTGATTTTTTTTTTTAAAAAAAAGGGGAGCATATGTGGACAGGATGACCTAGTTTGTTCTTTTGTAATTTTTTTTTTAATGGTATTTGACTGCTTCTGGTAGTCAACACTCCTGCTACTAAATATCTCTGAAGGACTTTACTTCACAACTTCAGCTATTCTGTGGTATAGTGTAAACCCTGTTTATGCTGGAGTCTACTACAATATAGTAACAGCTATACATGGGGTGTGGGGTGTGTGTATACATACACACACACAAAAATATATATAAAATATATTGAAATGTACACATAAATAATGTGTAAATAATTTCCAGCATACTTCCAGACTTATACATTACCACTTTGCTTCAGGTATGTGATGACAATTTGAGTCCCAGTGGTGAGGAAAATGCAGAAAAATCTGTGCTTAGACTGTTCTGCCTGTAACAGGTGATCTTTGTTCTGGAGAGAGCCTTGAGAAGGTCACCTCTACTTACCTGTCTGTTGTGTTGGTCACAGCAGTCAGTCAGTACTTGCCACCTCTGCTTGTTCCTGGGCATCCTTTGCTGCCTGCCCTTGCAGGAAGGTCTGAATGAGATCTGTGAGTGTCTCTTTGTTGGGCTGACCCTGTGGAGTGTTCCTGGTTTCAGAATAAACTTCCACAGTGGTTTTGGAGGATGTGACTTCTCATCTTGGTCCTGATTAGTCTCTCTGCCATTCAAGGAGACTGAGAGGGCTTAGGTCTTACTATGGTTTTGCCAAAAGTCCTTTTTAAAAATGTGGTGGTTGTGTGATGAATTTTTAGGATTATATAAGGCACTTTACCTTTCTCTTTGATCTGTGAGGGTGCTCCTAACCTAAGTAGCATCCCTATCTTGTCTTTTTTCAGTGAGAATTCATTAGACTTCAGAGTGCTTACAAGAAACAACATGAGACAAGGATTCTTCAGTACAGGGTTTTTGGGACGTCCTTTATAATACTCATTACTTGCAGATTTTATTTTATTTTAGGAAAAAAAATCCTGCATTAACTGTGTTGTGCAGTTAAGAAGATAGCTGTACACAGAAATTTGCCAATACTTGGATTTTTCAGATTTAAAAAATACATCCTGGCAAGCTCAAGGAGAAAAAGTGTGGAACAAAGAAATTTGCCAATACTTGGATTTTTCACATTTAAAAAATACATCCTGGCAAGCTCAAGGAGAAAAAGTGTGGAACAAAGCATCACCTCCTTGTTGTATTTACCACGGATGTGTTGATAGTGACTGAAGCAGAATACTCTGCTCCCATATATCTTAAATCAGACCATCTGACCATACAAATATCAATTCCTGAGTGAAAGGATGCAAAATTTTCCTAACTATGTTGTCCTCAGTTACTCTCTCTTTGTCCTTATAGAAGAATAAAATGGCAGAACTTACCTGCATTGCTGTGTGTGAGCAGGGGGAAGGAAATGGTACCCAGAGGATCCTGACCACTGGAGGGTGGTCTCTCCCCATAGGAGATGGGGACAAAGGAAAACAGGAAAATTGGAAGCTCTGTGCTGAGACTTAAACCTGAACCTCTTTTTCCTTCCCCACCCCAAGTGGCAAATGGTGAAGTTTGTCTTTTGTGGTGCCAACCATGTTCCCTTTGAAGGACACGGGACTGGTGCGGCAGGCTGCCTCCAGCGTCATCAGTTAACGTGGCTGGTGGCAGTGCCCAGCTGGAGCAGCCGGTACGACTGGTGACGTGCCAAAAGAGCAGCAAAGGAGCAGATGTTAAGGGATTAAGAGGGTGAGGAGATGTATCTGTAGAGCTGAAGACTGATGAGGAGGAGGTAATGAGCATGTCTCCTGCATACCCATCACAGCTGGTTAAATGTGACTGAGATGTGCAGTTCCTCAGGGTGAGCTGTTTGTACCATGAATACGTAGCCGAGGTTAACACAATACACTGGTGCTGCTGGTTTGCTTCATCAGGGGTTACAGACCAGCTAGAGTATTAAATGTTTTGTGTAGGAGATTTCTTTATAGGAGGTACAGAGTGTCTTTAGGTGCTTATTCTGATACCACTAATCAGAAATTGAAATAGGTTTCTAAATGGGATGGTGAGTGGCTTCCTCACCGCTTGAGAGCAGAGTCGTTTTGAGATGCAGGCCATGCTTCTGAGTTTCACTAAGGCCAAGTGCTGGGTTCTGCACTTCGGCCACAACAGCCCCCAGCAGCACAACAGGCCTGGGGAGGAGTGGCTGGAGAGCTGCTGGGCAGAGAGGGACCTGGGGGTGTTGATGGACAGCGGCTGAACAGGAGTCAGCAGAATGCCCAGGGCATCCTGGCCTGGATCAGCACCAGTGTGGCCAGTAGGACCAGGGAAGAGATCATCCCCCTGTGCTGGGCACTGGTGAGGCCGCAGCTCGAGTGCTGGGTTCAGTGTTGGGCCCCTCACTCCAGGAAGGACCTGGAGGTGCTGGAGCGTGTCCAGAGAAGGGCACGGAGCTGGGGAAGGGTCTGGAGCACAAGTGTGCTGAGTTCCCGGCTGAGGGAACTGGGGGTGCTGAGCCTGGAGAAAAGGAGGCTGAGGGGAGACCTTCTGGCTCTGTCCAAGTCCCTGCAAGGAGGGTGCAGAGAGGTGGGGGTGGGTCTGTTCAACCAAGGAACAAGGGACAGGACAACAGGAAATGGCCTCAAGTTGCCCCAAGGGCAGTTGAGATTGGATGTGAGGAAGAATTTCTTTGCTGAAAGGGTTCTGAGGCATTGGCAGGGGTTGCCCAGGGCAGTGGTGGAGTCCCCATCCCTGGAGGGATTGAAGAGTCGTAGACACAGTGCTGAGGGACAGGGGTTATTGTCAGTGCTGGGTTAACGATTGGACTCGATGCGCTTAAAGGGCTTTTGCAATCCAGGCCATTCTGGGATTCTGTGATAATAGATTTGATGGCTGCACCTGTAGTCTTGGCGGGGTCAGGCTGACTTCAGAAACTGGATAAGACTCTAGATATTCTGCTGTGGAGATGTAAATCTGAAAGTTGGGTGTTGTAAAGAAATGCCGGGGTATGGAGCAGGGTTTGTGCACATTGCCTTGCCAGCGGGGTTAGACTTCATGGCAAGTGCTCTGGGAGTGTGCTGTGAGGAGGACTTGAAAGATACCACCCAATCATTCAAAAATTATGTTGGTTTTTTATTCACATAAAAATAGGATGGAGGGCAGATGGTGAGAGGATAGCAGCTAAAGCCAACTGAGCCAGTTGTTACTCCATTTTCAATGAAAATGGAATATTTGACTGAGGAACTACACGAGTTTGGGGGTTGAGGTTTTGTTCTGTCAGACTTCTGTCACAGTGCAACTGCAATGTTCAGCCATAATAATTTAGAAAATGGATGTAATAAATCCCCCAGTGTTTTCTTTCTTAATCTCTGAAGCACATAAGTAGTAAATGGGCATTGGTATACAGTTGAGTTCTCCCACATGCTATTGTAATTTTGTTATGAGACAGTCAAATTAAAACTTAAACCAGATCATTCCAATTACGAGAGCTGGGAATTCTTACAGATAAATTTTCTTGCAGTTTTTTTGCAGTGAACTGGCCCTGGCTGTCCAAAGAAGCAATGCAGGTCTTTAGGAAAATGTATAAGTAGAATAGGTGTGTATATATTTTAAAAATTAAATTGTAATGTTGTCTAATTTCAGCTGTTAAAGAACATGAGAAGAACAAAGAAAGAAAATCCAAAGACTATGGAAGGTCCAAGTCAAAGAAAAAGAAAAAAAAGAAAAAGAGAACTCAGCCTGGTAAAGCCCTTTTTTCTTCTGTAGAAGAAAACCACTTCATCATTTTGTTTGGCCTTTTGGCCAGTTCCAGACTCTTAAGAGCCGCGTTGCAGATGTGACTGTTTCCTTCATTAATCTGTTAGTTTGGATTTTATTAGGTGGATAATGTTAAACTGTGATTGGCAAAATAATTTACTTCCTGGTTGAGGTGCATAGTTAATGCTGGATGATGGCTTGTAATCGTGCTGGTAATGGTACAGAGTAAATCTAGCTCCAAAATTGGTATCTCTGTCTCTAAGTCTGGCTTTTCTTTAGCAAGTGTATTTGTTTGCAAGTTTCACCAGTTAAAGAAGGTGCAGGTCCCCTGGGTTTGTTACCAAGTACACTGTGTGCCAGATGTTCTCAGTTGTAGGAGTTAGTTTTGGGGCTCCTGTATGAATGATGGAGTTTGGAAATGTTGATGTCTCCTCTTTTTCTGCCATTAACCTTATTTTTTACATCTTCACTTAGTGTGGCATTTCAGAGGCTGTGACAACGAGCTCTATTAGACCTGTCACATCCCAAATTCTTCCCCTAATGGATAAATCTTTCTTCTCCTGGAGAGATAAAGCAAAAGCCTGATGTAAAGTCTATACTCAAGCTGTGTCCCTCTGTTGTCTCACAGTATGCTGTTCCACCTGCATTAGTAGCATTGTAGTTGGAACAGTCTTCTCTGCTGATTTCATCTGCAGATGCTTAGGAATGCTTCCTTTGGACCACTTCATGGACTTCCTGTGTAGGCCCAGGTGTTACTGGTGATTGGGTTCTTCACTTCTGGAAATGGCAGTTGGTTCTGAAAGATTTCTCTAGTGAAATGTTTGCAGATGAAATGTGGCAACTTCCTCTGCCATTGATGGATTTCTGGAGTCATTAGTGCAGCACATTTCAGTGTGACATGCATAATTTATTAAACTAGAGCTCCTTATGGAGCAGTCTGAGTCTGGAAAGAAAATACCTTATTGCTGGCATGAAGAAGTAGGGCAAGCTGTGATGAGAGAGTAGAGGGAAAGAACAAACCACAGGCAGACTCACTCAGAATGGTATGACAAATTCAGTGAGTTTCTGATGACGTGGTGACCTGAATATATATAATGATAATATGCAAAGTCTAATTTGTAAGTTCATGCAGTAGTTGCACAAATAGCTGCACACTGTCAGTCTACCCTGGGGTTTTAAAACCTTGCTTGCCTCTTTTTGATGTTGCCCTTGTGGTTCTTCAGTCCAGGAGGTTTTCTCCAGATAACAGATCTGGGGGTACTGCTTGTAACTGCAGGCAGCCCTGGTTTATCTACAGTCCAGGACATGATGAATGGTACTTCAGAGGAACCCCTTCTAGGTGTTTTCTCCACACCCTCCTAATCAGTGCTTTTCTTTTCCATCCATCCAGACATTCTATATATACACCAGGAAAACAAGAAGAGATGCTTTCCATCCACATTGTAGTCTGTGAGGTTAGGGAATATGTGTAGCCCACGTGAGTAGCGGAGGGATGTGAGGGAGAGGTCTCCAGGTAGCAGTGCTTGTGTAGCACTGGTTTTGCCTGTGATGCAAAAGCATTTGCAGACATACTAGCCCTGAAGAATAGTTAGCTTAAGTAAGCACTCTTTTCAGCCTTTCTTACTTATGTCAACAGTGAAGGATGGCTGAGCTGTGTAAGATTTTCCTGGTTCAGGCAACTGTCTTGCCTCTAGAAAGCCTGCACCTCTTTCAGCAGCATAGACCAGAGTCTGCAGTCCATAGACCAGAGTCCGACTGTATGGAAGTGGAAACTTTCTCAGTGAAGTATAATGCCTGCTGTGGGCATGCATGGTGCCCTTTTTTTTTCTTTCAGCTTTTCTTGGCCACAGATTTCTAATAATAATGCCTCTGACAATTTTACAGAATACTCTGGCAGTGAAGAAAACACAGATGTTTCGCAGGAGCCTTCTCCAGAAAAATCAATTGTCACAAAATGTCTTTCTTCAAGTAAGTCGTCTGCCCACCCAGGCACACTGCTGCACTGCTCTGATTCTGGGCAGCACAGAGGAAAATCAAAAACACATGGTAAGATCACTCTCCCCTGTGGTTTGCTACTTCTGTCTTTCATTACCAGCAGATATGTGAGCGGCACTAATACACATAAAAGCTGGCGCTCATGGTGTAAATTTGGCTATTCTTAAGCAGGACCCCGTGTGTTTCCTTTCCCCTGCCTGAGAACATCAGAGCTGATGTTGCTGCTTTTTGCTTTGACTTCACCTTCACAGAAGCATTAAGACTATTGCCCTTTTTGCAGAGCTCAAACTCATTTTGCACCTTTTTGCAGCACCTTATTAGCTCTGTAGTAACAATGTTCAGACTTCGGTAATATTCTTCATGTCTCCTGCAGTTTCCTCAAAGCAATAACTCTGATTCAGAGTTAAAAATAGATGCTGTGCAAGTTTTCTACACTGTGTGTGCTGTGTTTGAGACACCACTGGGTGTGGTATGTGTAGCTGTATAGATGCAGTATGATATATGGTTATAATGACTTTCTGAGCTGCATAATAATGAGAAGCTCTTGAGTAACTATTTATTAGTGTCTTCATAGTACTTCATAAACAGAGCTCATAATTATGTGGCTGCTGTGTTCCAGCTTTCAGAAACTTTAATCTTAGTCCACCTTGCTATTTGCTGTTACAAGCAGATACAATAAAAAAGGAAAACAAACATTTTGTTCTTGCCGTTATTCTTAAAGGTCACAAATTTGAAGGAAATAGGAAATATATGACAACTGGATTAAGTACAGGAGCCTCACTGTACAGATACTGTTGGTGACCATTTGAAATTGATTTATTTTTTTGACACAGCTGTTTCATTGTTTGGTGTTAGGCAAAAATGTAACTATTAACTTCAGTTAATTCCATTCTATAGGGAAAAGAGGAAACATTAAAAACTACTGAAGTGCTGATGGTGATAATGTCTTAAAACATGTTCTGCAAGGCTGATCAGTTGTGGGTTTTGGAGCATACTGACCACAGAATGTACTTGCAGTTTATTAACTTGGCCATCAGTTGCTCAGATTTCTTTTGATCAGTTCATAGACATTGAAAGAGGTGGAAAGTGTTGGAAATGGTTTTACTTAGTCCAGTTCACAGTTCCTTTGCTGCTCTTTGTATCTGCAGAACTTGTACTGACAATAAAAGCAGTGCCTGTATAGATAAGATCTGGTGTAACTAATAGTGAAGCTCTTGTGTGGACTGAAAGAGCAGCGTGCTTAACCTGTTGCTTCCAGAGTACTTCAGGAAAGTCGTGTCTCTAAGGTAGAATAAAACTTCTAACCTGAAAATTAACTAATGCATTGGGTCCTTGGACCCCTACATTGGAGAAATAGGTGTTTCTCCAAAACATCTAGTTTATACCCCAGACTTGTTCTTCTATTTCTGCAGTCTTGTTTTAGGGGCTGAGTGATCAAAATCGTTCTACCCAGTACAGGTGAGAGACTGCAGTCTAGTCAAGAGTCATGAAAATTTTTACCTTCCACTGTCATCCAGCTCATTAGAGTATTTCCCAAATTATTAAAAACCTTATCTCCTCCCTCTGACCCTCTTATTCTATCCACAACAAATGTGTAGACATTACATTAATATTACTGAGGTAAGGATCTCAATTTAGCATGTTGTTAAATAAAGATTTTCTTGGGAGTTTTATTCAATCCACAGAGATGCATTAATGCTTGAAGTAGCGTGGGAGCGTTCTTAAAGAATACTTTGGGCAGTGCACTGCTCCTGAAGTGATAAATGTGTCCTCAGCGGGAGTTTACATGAAAATAATCATTTCTGAAGCAGGGTTAAATTCTGTGTTGGACTCTGAATGCTTCTGTAGTGGAGACATTACTTTGTGAGATTGAATGGTTCATAAGACAGAACCCTCTTTTGGTTGGTTGGGTTTTTTTGGGGGTGCTCTACACTTACAGTACCCAGCTCTTTACACATTGCAGAAGCCAGTATGGATCCTATTTGAATTTATAAATCTAGTTTTGTTTATTGTATTTACTTATCTAAAGAGACTTTGTGCCTTGGATTTGTGGCACTGTGTGTGGAGAGTGTAACTTTAATGAGAGAAACTGTTAAGTTGGAATATTTTGAAGGAGCTATTAATGAGAATATAGAACTTCATTATGTAGTAACCTCAGTAAACTGCTTATTGAAGGTTACTACATGATGTAGGAACATTGTGATGGTCCTTAAATTACACAGTTAACTCATGCTTTTAGAAATGTCTGCATACTCCAGATGAAATCTTAAAAGTTATTTTAGCTGTTTGTAATTAGTTGGGATTTTATCTGCCTGCTTTTTGCAGAGGATGACACCCTGAGTGAGTCGTCCATGGATAGCTTGCTTTGGAGTGATGATGACTGCAGCCAGGATGTTGATGTCACCACAAACCCTGATGAAGAAGTTGAAGAAAGCGATTTTGAGATTGTTCGGTGTGTTTGTGAAGTAAAAGAAGAAAATGACTTCATGATTCAGGTATGAAGCAGAGGGTGAATGCGTGTTTCAGTGAACACAGTGCAAGCTGTCAGTTGAAAAGCTGTTGTAGAAATGTGCACAGGTACGTTCTGTACATGAGATATTGTCCTCTGAAATCATAACATAACCTGCCAGGGTGAACAGCTGCTGTGATAGATGGAAAACTTAATTTTTGAGACAGTTTATGAAAAATCTTCAGTTTGTTTTGGGTTGGGTTTGTTTTGTTTTTTTTTTTTTTAATTCAATCAAAAATTAATTCAAACCACAGTTGTGTTGTTTTTGTTTGTTGTGAGGTTGGTTGTTTGTTTTGGTTTTTTTGTTAATTCAGTCTAATGAAAGTAGCGAAGAGGAACGATTCTCAACAAGCCATTATGGTTGCCTTGCAGATTTGTATTTTTCTAAAAATCAGAACACTTCCTAGGTTTAGAGAGTACATATTTAAAATCAGTGGCTTTTTATCTGGCTCTCTTGCTTCCCTGTGATTCTGAGCATGTTCAGAGCACTGCAGTGAGATGTTGGTACCCTTCCACTCCTCTGACCTGGCAAGAAGCTTGACTTAAACGTACAATTCTCTGGACAGAATAAAGAAAAAAAATTCTGACTTGAGTCTTGTTTGTTTGTTTGTTTGGTTTTGAAGCAGAGCTGCATTCATTCACTCTGCAGCTCCTGTGGTTTGTAAATTCAGAGTGCCTGATCTGCATAAGGCCATCTGTTTGTTCTCCATGTATGTACTCTTTTTAAACCAGCGTTGCAGTAAACTGTTTCCAGCCAGAGCGGTGTCTGTTATCTCTCCTGCTTAAAACTGACAATAGAAGCCTCTTTGGAACTGTCCTTCCCGTTAACTTTTGCTTTTTGAGATGTTTGTAAGTGATGAGGAAGCCATTGCCCACATAGCTCCTCTGAGCCATTCCTTCCATCCAGTTCTGATTGCTTTCAAATGCTGAAGTTAAGCACATCAAATAAAAACCACTTCAGCATTTTTTGCTGTAGTTCATTTTGCCACTGCTGCTTACGTGAGCTGCAGGGTCCCCCGTGGCAGTGCCACCTCAGTCTCGGAAGCAGCATGTGCAGGCGCTGAAGCGTGGGACGCTCGTGAACCGAGATCATGAGCTTTTCATGGTTGCCCTTCTGAAGAAATCTGTTTGGGGTTTGGTTTTGTTTTGTTTTGTTTTTTTTTCTTTCTCTTCTTTTGTGGAGGTTTGGGTTTTTGCTGTCTAGTTACAGTTCTAGTGACAGTGTTATTGCTTGGCACCTGTGCTCATTGCAAATTTTGAGGTAATTATTGCATTATTTTGAGCAGGTTATTTTGTTTGTGAAAGGACGCTGACTTCAGAAATATTTCTGGGGCACACAAAGCTCACCGCCATCTGCAGCTTTTGAATTCACTTTCCCAGGCATTCTGTTGCTAATTTTTGTGAGGTTTGAATCCTGCGTTATGTGATCCCGTACTGGGATGGTTGCTGGCATGTTACTGTGGACTGTCCTGTTTTGCTGTTTGGAACTGGGAGGAAGGACAGAAGCTGATCTGTGCCGACCTCACAGCTGCTGCTGAGCTTTTTGGTGGACTTTATTATTGCTTGAATGGCAGCAGAAACCTGTTAAGGAGAAGAGAGGGTGCACTTTTTAAATTGTAGTGTGAAGAATTCTTGGTTTCTGCAGCAGGACAGTAGAAACCTTTATTTGCTCTGAACATCACCAGCCTAATTGTAAAGATTTTTAATCGAGCTAGCTAACACAGCTAAGTTTGGCTTTTGTCCTCAGCAGTCGAGTTTAGCAGCTGACATCACTGGGTGGTTTTCTTTGGGCTTTCGTACTATTTCATGGAGACTTGCTCTGGAAGGTGTGACACTTTCTTAGAGCTGAGTTCAGTTTGATTTGGATTCTGACAATGCAGGACAGATGATGCCTTGTGCATTGGTAGGAAAGGGTGCAGTGATGTGCAGTGGTCAAAATAAAATAGCATCTGAGTGTATGGGAAGAAAAGGGGTCTGATGGTTGGGAATAAAGGGGGCTGGCTGCCTTCTGAGGAGATGGCTCAGTGAAAAACACAAAGATCAACACAAAAACACAAAGAGCTTTTCTGTAAACACTCTAAGCTGAATTTTTTGGGGGTTTTATTATTAAAGACCTAAAGGGAACAAACTCTCAGTTTAACTGCCTAAGAGTTTCATTAAACGTTAGTAGTCCCTAATCTTTCAGGAAAAATAAAGGTGCTGCTTGTTGTTAAAATTAACATTTTTTTCCCTCAATATTTCTAAATTTGGCAGTTCAAAGAAAATTACTTCTCATTCTCCCTCTTGTAAGAGGAGGGAGAATGAGAAGTATGGTTTTCTGGCAGACATGGGCTCAGCACTAGTCTCTGATTGCAGAATGCAGAGAGCAGTGAGCTAGCTCAGGACACAGTCTATGGATAACTTTGATGTAAGGCTGCTTCTGAGCTCACTTTTCTAGGTTGAAATAGTTTGGGGTCTTTTTGATTGTATTGCAAAGTTTTGAACACTTTAGTTGTGTTATAAAGAAATTGTCTGTTAGTGAGGATTTTTCTCTTTGGAAAAGAGATGCAGATCAACAGTGGGGTGAGTGGCTGTGTTCATTACAGGGATTGGAGCAATAGGAATTGGGGCGGTAACAAGATTATGGGGGTAGGTTAGACAAATGGTTTGCTGAAGGTACCAGATGCTGTGCTCCATACACCTGTCAGCCTGGGGCTTTTGGGAAAATGTTTTGGACAGTCTGGTTTTCTGTTGTTGATGTAGAAATACCTGAATTAGCTCTTGAAGTGCAGAGCATTAATACAAAGCTAAGATGCTGTGTCCTACAACTGTGGAATTATGATCAGGGGAACCTGTTTTCAGCTTTTCAGAGGTGTAGTGCTGAGATTGTCACTGACTTCATAGAGTGAGAATCCTGTGTAGTTGTAGAACTTCATGAGAAGGAAAGATTTCTTCCCCATTTTGTACTCAGACGTCAAGTTGACACTTGGAAACTTGAATTTGGAAGCGTCTACCCTAAAGAACTTGCCTTTAGACTTGCCCTCTGTTCCTGAAGATAGGTCATTTGCTCAGTGTATGGGTTTTTAGGAGAATATTGTCATTCTTTGCACTTGTGTTGTGGTGTTTATTCTGCCCCTGCTTATTACTCTGACGAGGGCTGGCTGAGGTGTGCTGACACTGGGGCACTTCCCTGGGCGTGTGCCGATCTGCCTTGACTTGGTATCAGTATTAGCAGTCAGGGCAGCTTCTCCATACATCCTTCCCAGGATACATGCATGGTGCCCTCTTACAAGAGGGAGAATGAGAAGTAATTTTCTCTTTGAACTGTCAAATTTAGAAATATTGAGGGAAAAAATGTTAATTTTAACAACAAGCAGCACCTTTATTTTTCCTGAAAGATGAGGGACTACTAACGTTTAATGAAACTCTGAGGCAGTTAAACTGAGAGTTTGTTCCCTTTAGGTCTTTCATAATAAAACCCCCCAAAAATTCAGCTTAGAGTGTTTACAGAAAAGCTCTTCCTTATCCTGTACTTGCCTTAAATTGTCTTTGTGCAGTTTATGCATAAACAATACCATTCATTACACCAGGATACAAAGATACAGTTTTGTATTTAAGTACCTGCCTCAGTTAGGAGAAATTAAAACTGGAAAAAAAGTGTAAAAATAAGAGATCCCTGGTCAGTGGTGTTTGATTCTGGTCTCTGTAGCTTTGCAGGGAGGTTGCTCGTTTTCATTTATGGAGCCTGTGTAAAGCAGTAGTCTCGCATTGCTGTGTGTTGCTCCCAAAGGCACAGGACTCCCTTTGTGGGGCAAGGCTTGGGCCCAAAAAAGTCCAGACAAAACGTCACTGTCCCTCCTTTTGGCTTTTGTACCTGAACACTGGTGAGTTTGTGTGTGATGTAGAGAACTTGGGGGCTGGATTTGGTGGCCTTGGAGGTGATGGATGTGAGTGAACTCGGGATATTTTTGTTCTGGCAGATGAAAAGCTATTTTAAATACATGTCCATTGGCTTTGGTTATTTCTTTCACAGTTGAACTGTGATTTAAATATTATTGTACAACTCTGCATGTTTTTTCCTCTCCAAAATATATTACTGGTTTGCTCAAATCTCCCTGCTACTGCCTGGGCAGGGGTTAGCTTCTATGAAGCATGTGTCCAGAGCAACAGGCTGTAGCCTGGCCAGCCAGGCTGTGGAGTAGAACATGCAGGTTAAAGGAGGACATGTGCCTTCATGGGGTGGATATTGAAATATCAGCTGAGTAAAATAAAAAAAGTTGGGATGATTCATTAGAGTGCCTGGAAAAATCACTGAGTGGGGCTCTGTTACATATGGCATGATTTATAGGATGCAAGTGCAACTACATCCAGGAGCTCCCTTACTTCTACCACACAGTCTATTTTTCTTAATCTGTTTTCTTCCTTTTAGCACACCTTTTTCTGGCTCCTACAAATCCTCTTTGTGAAAAGAGGATATCTGCCAGCCTTTTTTATTCCTTATTTTATTCCTTATTGTTTTAGGACTATTTACCTGTCTTGTAAGGCAAAGCATTTAGTCCAATCTTTCAAAAACCTGTTTCTCTTTAACCTTTTACATTCTCTGTTCCTAGTGCTTCTGTTTCCTCCACACCCAGACCACTCATTTCACACAGTGACATAGGCAAACACTGGTGGTCCCTTTCCATCTCTCCTAGCTTGAGGAAAGGCAGCAGCTAAGAGGAGCATTGGTAGAAGTGGTCTAAGTGGTGTTCCAACACAGAGGAGATGTTTATCAAGTTGGCATCTTTGTAGGTCAGTGAAGAGCAGGATCTGAGATTGCTTGCAGCTGCTCCTTGTGTTTGGTTTAGCTCATTTGGAAAACCTTTTCCAGTGTTTATGAGATCTCTGCATTAAACTTTTGGCTTGTGCTCTGAGAAATAAGGGTTATGATCTATTGTCTCACTGCGTGTGGAAATGATCACTCTGAACTGACACAACAGTTTCACATCAAAGTTAATTTCTTATTGTTGTGTGGGGGGTTGTCCCATGATTCAGTGGTCTTTAAGCTGCAGTTGAAGTTTTGTCTGCTTGTTAAAGCCGGGGTGGGGAGGTGAAACAGAACATGTGGATGTGATGTTTCCTACTCCAAAACTGGACAGCTCTAAGCACAGTGATTGCATTTTAAATGGCATCACTGTGCTAAGAAAGTAGGGCCAGATTCTGTTCAGTCTTTGCCAGTGTGATTGCTCACACTCAGAAGGATGTCAGAAGACTAAAGCTAGTACAGCTGCATCTGCACTCTGGTGTTGTATTAGCAGAGCCACGTTAGAAATACAGGTATCAGTAAAGCATGATGTGGATTTTATCACTGAATGTGATTTACTGGAGGAGGGGGAGGGGGGAACCTTTTAATTCAGAAAACTTGATGTATTTTGCTAAAGAAAGCTTGATTGTGTATTGTTTTCTGTCCTGGTTATGTGTGCATGCATCTTGTGAAAGGTTTTAATCTCCAAAGGGAACATTTTTGCACTTTTCAGGATCTCTGCTTCCACTTTGTAATTGTTATCATCCTCCAGAAATGCATGTGAAAAATGTGTGGGAAGAGTTCAAATTTTATTGTGCTCTGATTTTTTTTTTTTTTTAATGTATTTGCTTGTAGCTAGAAGGGGGGGGTGGGCATTAATACAACTTCTTGTGTTAAAAATGTCTAGATGATGTCTCTTAATTGAGGTAATCTTACTGAGCTCCTGTAGGCTTCATTTCTGTTGATGTGCACTTCTTGACTTTAAACAGTGTGAAGAGTGTCTGTGCTGGCAGCATGGAGTCTGTATGGGTTTACTGGAAGATAATGTACCTGAGAAATATACCTGCTATATTTGCCAAGATCCTCCAGGTACAGAAATTTAAGGTTACAGAGCCTTCTTATATATATGTAGTAACTTTGCTAGTTTTTATATACTTATATATTTTGCAAAGATTAAACAACTTATTTTTTTCTCTCCCCTAGCTATGTTGTTATTATAGATAATTGAGTTCAGTTGTAGACACAGAAAGCTTAATTGTTGTGAATGTAAATAAATTGTGGAATTTCAGCTTGATGGGAGTGGAAGGGAATGTTTTAACTATGACTGTCTCTCATGTATTTGCCAGTGATAAGAATTGTACTGACTGACTATGGAAAATGAATTTAGAAGCACTCAGGAAACCTCTGGTGGGATGTGAGTGCAGCTCTCCTCCCAGAGCAGCCTGACGCCGAGGCTCAGTGGTGCTGAACAGCCGCGATGGCTGCTGCTCGGGGTGGAGAGGCACTTGCAGTCCAGTTATAGAAATACAATATAAAGTGTCTTGAGTAATGCAGTCAAGAGTTGATTAAGCACTACATTCTCTACTCCTAACTGTGTATTTTAAAATGTCTTGGTCCCTCCTATGGAGCAGGTAAAATTACACTTACCTTGGGGTCCTTTTCTCATTTCCTACTTTATGAATCACAAACCCTTGCTGGATGTGGAAAGAGATGAGGTTTCATAATTAATGAAAACATGGGATCTCTGCCTAATCACAAGACCTTTTTGGTTTATATACATATTTGGACTGTGATCTCTGCTTTTTTTTTTTAACTGTTTAAAACCACCAAGTGTTTGGTAGCTTCACTCAGATTTGTGTGCTTTGTCTGTTAATGTTGCTTGTGCTCATAGCAAGGAAGACACGCTGTGCTTAATGCTCTGTTATCTAAGTACTAAAATAGTTTTAACATTTATTTAAGGGGTTTTTTACAGTATCTTGCATCCAGGATTTTAACCCAGTATTTTCAAGATGTTTTGTTTTGATTTGTCTTAATTTGAGTTAGTTTTGAACTTAACTGAAGTGCACATGCAAACTTAAGTCATGCCATCACACTTGAACTATTTGCATTTAGTCAGAAACTTTATCAGAATGCTTTTTGGTAAAAACTGATTGCAGCTAACACCTAATGTGCTTCATTAGTTTAATCACATTTGTTAACTATTGCTCTGAAGATCCTGGAACTTTTAACATTTGGATTTAATTTTTACCTCTGTCATGGAAAAGGAAAATATATCCAATGTTGTGACTGCAAAAGTGGCTTCTCAGTTTCAGTGAATCTGCTGTTGGCTTGAGGTGAGCTGAGTAGGCTTGATGGATCTTCAAAGAAGGTGCTCTTAAAACTGAGCATGGCTGTTCAACAAACTTTTACTAAGGAGTTTTCCCCGCTTTAGTGCTGGGACTTGTAACAGCACCATTCCTATTCCTGGAAATGAAAGCAAAATTAGTGAAATTATCAATCACAGAATGCTTTGGGTTGGAAAGGACCTTAAAGATCATCCAGTTCCAACCCCCCTGCTGTGGACAGGGTGGCCAACCACTAGATCAGGCTGTCCAGGGCCCCGTTCAACCTGGCCTTGAGTCCCTCCAGGGATGGGACATCCGCAGCTTCTCTGGGCAACTCGTGCCAGTGCCTCATCACCCTCTGGGTGAAAAATTCCCTCCTAATATCCAACCTAAATCTCCCCTCTCTTAGTTTAAAACCATTTCCCTTGTCCTGTCACTCTCTGCCCAGGTCAAAAGTTGCTCTCCCTCCTGTTTCTCAGCTCCCTTCAGGTACTGGAAGGCCGCAGTGAGGTCTCCCCGGAGCCTTCTCTTCTCCAAGCTGAACAAGCCCAGCTCCCTCAACCTTCCTTCATAAGAGAGGGGCTCCAGCCCTTGGATCATCTTCCTGTTTCTCCTCTGGACCCACTTCAACAGCTCAAGATCTTCCTTGTGCTGGGGGCTTCAGGCCTGGGTGCAATACTCCAGGTGGGGCCTCACAAGGGCAGAGTTGAGGGAGACAATTATTTTATGGCCCTGCTGGCCACCCCTCATTTGATGCAGCTCAGGATGCAATTGGCCTTCCGGGTTCCAGTCGCACGCTGCTGCCTCGTATTAAGCTTCTCCACCAGGACTCCCAAGTCCTTCTCAGCAGGGCTGCTCTCCAGGAGCTCTTCTCCCAGTCTGTAAACATACCTGGGATTGCCCCAACCCAAGTGCACTTGGCCTTGTTGAACCTCATTAGTTCTTGTGGGTCCCCTTTTCAAGCCTGTCCAGGTCCCTCTGGATGGCATTCCTTCATCTGTTGTATCAGCTGCACCCCTCAGCTTGGTGTCATCATCGATCCCACCATCCAGGTCATTGATAACGGTGTTGAAAAGCACTGGTCCCACTGACCCCTGGGTGACACCACTCATCACTGACCTCCACCTGGACATAGAGCCATTCACAACAACCCTTTGGCTGCGACCATCCAACCAATTCTTTATCCATCAAATAGTCCAGCCTTCAAATCCATATCTCTCCAGTTTAGAGATAAGGATGTGGTGTGGGACCGTCTTGAAGGCCTTACACAAGTCTACATAGACAACATCAGTTGCCCTTCCTTTGTCCACTGATGCCTAAAAACTACACCAACTGTCATTTCAGACAGGTTTTTTTGAGTCAAGTGGGATTTTTAAGAGATTTGTTAACATTTACCCTTGCTTAAACATTATCAAGATGCTTATGATGTGAGAGATTTGACCATTCAAGCCCTGAAGAGTGTGCATTGTTGGATATTCTCGTGTCTTCTCTTAAGCTTACACACCTAGAGAGACAGAGCACTTGTCTGAGTACACCGCTACGTAAACACGGCTGTGGATGGGCTTCAGATGGATAATCAGTGTTGTTAAAATGAACACTGAGGTCTAAAATTCACAGTTTATGCTTGTGGACTGAGCTTCATTCTCTGTCACAGCTGGCAGCTTCTCTAAAGGAAAGATAAATACGTGGCGGTTACTACGGGTACGTCAGGAACGTCTCCAGAGTGGTTCTGGCCATGGCTAGAAGATCACTTGCTCACTACAGCATATCTGCCTGAGAAGTTGAGCTATTATAACCTTGAAAATTTGTTCTTCCCTGTGTTGGTTTCTGTTTGAGAGTTTTTGGAGGTCTTGCCTCAAAACACTGGGTATTGTCCTACACAGCCTAGGAGCTGGGTGTGCTGACAGGCACGCTCGTTTGCTTTTACTCCTTTACTGGGACAGAGCATTGGTATGGAATTTAAAGCTTCAAGGTGTCCTTTATGTCCATGGATGTTCATACAGGGCATGATGGAGAAATCATTTTGCTGCCATTGTGTAACTGCCACCCAGAAGCACAGAAACGCCCGTGCCCAGGTTCTGGTTTCCCGTTACGGCTTCGGAAGGGTTGGAGAAGCGAATAGCACGGGCAGCGATGCTCCCTCCCACACGCGTGCTGCAGCCCCTGGGCCTTACTCTGCTGCCTGGAAACCTGGGGTTTTGAGCTTCTCCTTCACTGCTGAAACTTCTGTCAGTATCAGCCTGCTTCTGCTGGAGACTTCCCCGTGAATAGCGCCCCGAGTCCGTGCTCCAGCGCTATCTCTGGTTTTGCCGGTTCCCTGGCTGGGCTGTGTGTGGGCGAGTCAGTGATGTGGTGTTTCTCAGGGTGCTGAGCTGTCTCCTGAGAACATGTGTTGTAACAACACGTTTTACAGGGTGTGTGGGGGCTTTTGTTGGGGTTTTGGCTTGGATTTTTTTTTTGTTTGTGTTTTTGCAATTCAGCAAGCATCTCAAGTTCCACTCTTTCCTGCTAATACCTTCTTGCTTGGCTTCTTAAGTTACTTTTACTGATGCATTTATCACATTTAACATAATTTCATTTCAGCTATTGTTTATACATTCCAGCCTCTTAAGCTAGAATTCTCATTATTAATAGCTTACCTTAGGCAAGTTCTCCACCAGAACCTCATCATCATTGCCTTTAAAATGTACTTTTGAATGACTGTACTAATACACATACAGTGCTTAAAACAAGTTCACTGCCTTTTGCTGCATTTTCCATCTGCAGAAAGCTGGATTCAAGCTGCAGCTTTAGTTGCAGTCATGGCCCCTAGGCAGTGTGATACCCTGCTCCAAATCCACTCTTCTCTGTGCTGCAGTTACCTCTGTGGACGTCCTTTGATGGAATTTGGGGTCTGAGTGCTTTTCCAGTTGGGCAGAGGTTTCTGACTGAGGTTATCATCTCACTTCCCACTTCACCAGTTCCTCATGTCTTCAGGGTTTTGTCTGTTCTTGCAGAATCTTCATTGGTACTGTTGATAAGAAAAATAAGCTGTTGCAAGACTTGGAGATAATCAGAGTTACTACTAGTGATGTTAACATGCCATGGTTAATGCTTCATTTAACACACTCGTTACTCTCGCTTCAGGTCAGAGGTCCAGCTTGAAGTACTGGTACGAGAAGGAGTGGTTAAGTAACGGCCACATGCATGGCTTGGCGTTCTTGGAGGAAAACTATTCCCACCAGAATGCCAAGAAGATAGTGGCCACTCACCAGCTTCTTGGGGATGTGCAGAGAGTGATAGAAGTTCTGCATGGGCTGCAGCTGAAGATGAGCATTTTACAGTAAGCGGTATTTACGTGTTAGGCCGCATGTTCTCTCCGCGAAATAAATTTCAAATAGTAGAAAAATAACTAGAAATTGAGACTTGGTTTTGTACTTTTTTGTGGGTATATAACAACATAGTTTGAATTGCTAGCATGATCTTGGGAAAGGACTTGGCTGTCTAAAAACTATTGGAGTGTGTTGAGGAGTGTAAAATGACTCTGTGTATAGAAGGGTTGGGAAAGTATGAAGGAAAGAGGGAGAAAACTAATAACAGCAGCTTCTCTCTCCTAAAGCACCTGAACAGGTTTAAGTAGCAAGAAGAGGATGGGCATATAACCTGTGGCAGCATTCTTATAGCTCTTGCCTTCTCCATTCCAGTAATGCTAAATCACAGCCCTTCCAGCAGAAATCAGATCTTTTTGTTTGGCATAATGTGTTGTAGTGGGAGAGCAGTTGTACATTCAGCAGCCTGTAGCAATTCATTTCTATGCAAAGATTATTACAGATATATATATATATGAAAAAATAACAAATTCTGTCATCACTGTAGAAATTAAGTTTTCTGCAGCCTTTCCTGTTTAAAGTCATCCTTGGGTTCTGATGACTGCAAAAAACCCCCCAACTTTTTCTAACTCAAATCCAGCAGTTATAAAATTATTGAATTCCATACTTTTAATTTATTAGTTGATAAATTGCACAGCAGCAGCTATTTGGAAAGCAAAGCTTTTAGTGTTTCCAGTGTTCTTTAGATCTTTTTCCCTTAGATTTAGTCTGTGGTGATGCAGTAGGGTCACTGGCAGTACCTGAAATGCTTGAACAATGGAAGAATGCTTAAAGCAAGGGAGTAGCAATTTTAACGTGTGTTTTCTTTTCCATTATGGTATCCTTTAGTCAGATCTGTAAGTAATCTCTTTAAGTAATCTCTGGAAAATAAATATTGTAAGACCACTCTGTAGACCTTTCCTTAAATAGCAAGACTTTAAATCATGACTTTCTAGGTTTGCAGAGCACTGAGGTGCACGGAGCGCAGAGCCCTGGGCAGGTCTGTGCTGCTCATTACAGGCTTTGTTCCTTTTCTCTCCTGCCCTGAAGCTGGAGTGATGACCTGGTTTAATTAGAGATGAGGTGTGGTCCTCTTAGGACTACGGTGTTGAAAGCTATAGTCTCTGTTTTCTTTACTGTTACATAAATCAGAAAAGATCTTTTAAAATTGCTGAATTAGAAGAGTTATTACATTGTTGATGCCGAGCTAGGGGAGAGGAGGTGGTTTTACAGCTGCCTGACATTACCAGGAGGGTTGCTCAGTATTTCAGGGAGCTGTCAGAGGGTCAGATGTTGGCAGCTCTGGTGCAGTGGAGGGAGAGCCAGCCTTGTGAAGGCAGTGCTTAAAAGGTTGCTCAAGTATTAAGCGATGAATTTTCATCCTCATGTAGCTGGTGCATCACCTTTCAGTTTTGTGTCTTCTGTAAAGTTATCCCTTGCTCTTTGCTGAAAAAAATAGTGGCTTTAGGTGTAGAATATCAGTGGAGCTGGAACAGAAAGCTTTGGCTTTCACTTCTCTAGGCATGCCTGTGGGGTTGCTCATCAGGGAGATCCCAGACACGAGCTCCCTGGAGGCAGAGACACTGGGATGGAGCAAGTCCTTGGCACTTGTGCCAACCACAGTCTCCTCTGACAGACACTGGGGAAACCTTAGCTACTCCCAGATGGATTAGAGAGCACTTGCTTTGGAAGTAAAATGGTGATGTTTTGTTGAGTGGTTTGGCTAACAGCTGGAAAAGCTGGATCAGGGTAATGGAGTCATTCCATCTGCCTTTGTTTGCAGGGGAGCCCAGAGCGGGGTTTTGGGCAGAACCCCTCCTTTCTGTGCAGTGGATGCAGGTGCTTTAGGGTCAGGATTTGCTTCTGCTGCGTTCTTGCAGGCAGTAGCAGATGAGCTGCCTGCCCTTTGGAGATAAGCAGATTGATTCTGCTTTGCTCTCCTCCTTACTGCTGTTTTAATGCAGAACAACAGTATCAGTTACAACCCTCACTCTAAATTTTTGTTTTATATCCATATGAGAATCTGATACCTATAGTTGTCCCTGGTGCTGGAATAAATGACCTATTAGTCAGTTTGAAAACAACTAAAGCAATAATTTTTGTAAGAAGCAGGTGGGGGGGACTGTGGCATGTTGGTGCACCAGGCACTGAATTTGCTCAGCATCTTAGAATTTAAAGGACAGTGAAAGTTGTAAAGGAATTGATAAAGAAGTTCTACATCACACCTTCCCCAAGTGCCCCATTGTTGTTATTAGAAGGTTAAAAAAGATCAGTGGATTGAATTTTAAAGTTTAATTTGGGGATCTACAGGTTAAAGTTTTTGATAATGAGTGGTTTGAGAGGGTCTTTTTGTTTTACTGGTGTTTAAAATTGTTAAGTATACTTAACTTACCTGTTTAAAATACTATTGAAAATATCTCAGTCTGTGTGTTTATAAATTGCAAATATTGAAGCAAAATGCTCCTTCAAGGGTGACATCAGTGAAAAGATGTATGTACCTGTTTGAAACTTTTTTCCTTCAGTTTTTTTCTTAATGGTGGCATTTGGCTTGTTTACCATGTTAGAGAAATGAAAGTAGTGAACCCCACAGAACACTGTAGGAAGATACACAACTGAGGTCAATGAAATGATATTATTTCAGAATATTTAGGTATTTTTTACTAATTACAATGACTAAAACCTGTAGTAGTTAAAATGTTCTTACTGAATTTCTTTATGTAATGGGATATTTTGCTCAGTCCCTTTGAAGTTTCAATTCTGTGGGTGTTTTACAGAAATAAAGAACATCCTGACCTGAAGCTTTGGTGCCATCCGTGGAAGCATATTACAGTGGATGAGAAACTTCATACCAAACACATCATTCACATTGAGGAGAGCTGTTGCAAAGAGGAGGCAGCCAGTTACAGAACTTGGAATGGGACAGTTGAGAAAGCCTCGGCCATTCCTTGTGTGGAGGAGTCGTACATCACGAGTGAGCACTGTTACCAGAAGCCTCGAGCCTACTACCCTGCCATAGAGCAGAGACTGGTTGTGGAAACCAGGGGTTCAGCCATGGATGATGGAGTGAATAGGATTAGGGAGAATGGGGATGATGCCCTGTCAGAGAGATTTGGCTGGAACCTAGACCGAGAAATATGCAAGATGGAAAATGAATCCAGACACAGTTACTCTAAGGTATTTGTGTGACAATAGCTCTCTGCATGGAGGATGTGTTTGCCTGGCAAAGTGCGAAACTCAGCGCTTTTTAATAGCATTTAGTTTATTTATTTCTGTTTAGGTTTTTTTCCCTATACTGTTTAATTTAAGTTACCAATATAAATTAAAATTGTAGACCTGACCAAACCCTCTGTTTTAAATTATAATTAAAAGATAAATCCAGGTTGAAGAGGACTTCTGGACCTTAGCTCATCTGCAGTCTGTGGAACAGGCATTGTGGTCACTGGCTGTTCATTGTTTCCTACTTGTACGTGTGTTAAACATAAAAATGAACACCAAGAAGGGTACAGAGAAAGAACAGGGCAAGCATGTATAATAGTACAAAATACTCTGGTGTTCCAGCTTTCAGTTATTTTCATCTTGTTCCCATGTTTAATAGCTGCTTTCATTAGATTCCAGGTTCCTCAGGCAGTATTTCATGGGGGGTGGGGGGAAGGTAGCCTGAACTGATTTTTAAGAATTGAGTAGTCCTGTGTGTTCTTCCTGGAGCACTCTGGTCTGTCTTTCCAGCTCTTGGTTCTTGTTTTCAGCTCTGTCAGAGGCCTGATTTCTACACCCCAGTGCAAACACTTTGCTTGGGTCAGTTAGTGCCCAGTCATATGAAATGTGGCCTGACAGATGTGAGAAAGCCTCTGGGAAATGCTGACCTCCCTTTTTTTAGATTAAAAGGTTTTTCAGCTTTTATTTCATGCATATGTAAGCTGTAATTTATGCTCTTTTTAACTTCTCTATCAAATCAACTGACATTGCTTTATGTTACCCAGAAGACTTCTGTTGGGGTTCTTTAGCCTTTTAGGGGCCTTCTTCTAAATCCTGTCCTGTTTCAGCAGAATGATGAAAACAGTAGGGGCGTAGGAGCAGCGCTGCTGACAGTGTAGTCAGGGTGTGTAAGTGGTGGGAATGTGTTTTTCTAGATGCTTTGATGAAAGTTTTAGTAGAATTGAGGCTATATTTCTTCAGGAAAAATCCCTTCTCACTGCAAAATCATTGCGTTTCAGTGATCACTGTCACGTTAACCACGGCGCTGCCGTTCCCTGGGATGCACAGATGAGGTGCAGTGTCCTCCAGCTGGCAGGGAGCTGGCTGTGTCTGTGTGTTATCTTTTGAAAATGAGATGCTTGGGAAGTGCAAAGAATAGGTCTTGGCAAAATACTTTCATAAATCTGTATTTAGCTTCTCTTGCCCAAACTGTCTTAATATTTGTGTGTGATCTCTTCTGTGTGTCTCTCTCCTCCTCTAGCCTAAGATTAGCTGAGCAATTAGCTTGGGTAACTGTAAGGACCCAGAGTCTGGCTCAGACATTCTGTTTCACTGTAATAAATATTAATGTCTGTGTTTCTGCTAGGTGAGAGAGTCTGTCTCTAAGAAGGTCTCTCCAGAGGAAGCAATTGAAATGAAATTGCTGGAAAAAGACAAAGAAGGGGTTGTGAACTCTCAGCTGCAGTGGCAGCTTAATCTTTTAGCTCACGTGGAATCTCTGCAAGATGAAGTCATCCACAGAATGGATTTCATTGAGAAGGAGCTCGATGGTAGGTAACGTTTTTCTGTTTCAGAAATTACCTGTGTTTAACTGAAATACCTGTTTGAAACGTGTTATCTTGAACTTTTTCTGCAGACCTACAAAGAGATGAGCGGTGCTTTGTCAGACTTTAGGAAACAGACATGCTGCTGATGTTGGGGGGGCAGATTTTAAAACAAAGATAAAATTAAAACTGAGAAGAATTTTAGAGAAGTTCTAGTTAGATCATCTCTAAATACTTGAATCAGGTGACGTAGTGGAATATCTTCAAGGTCTTTTTGCTTTCAGGTTTTTATCATTTCCCATAGCACTTGTGTGTATCCAGACTCCCCTGTTCTTCAGGGGCTTGCTGGCTGTTTCAGCCTATTCTGGGTGGCCTCTTTGGTCACAAGGCTCTTACCTTTCTCTGTCTCTTCCAAGTTCTTAAATGTCTCTTGAAATTTGTTTTCCTGGTAAAGGGAGACTTCTAAACCCTTTGTGTTATATTAAACAATCTGGGATAGTTCTTTCTCTTCCCATCCTTTAAGTCTGACCATTGGCTGTGTAGTGGTTACAGCAGCAGCTTTTCCTGCAAGGGTATTGGGACACTGACGTTGCTGGAGCAGGAGTCCTCTCTGGTTCAGTGAAGTACTGGAAAGCTGAACGACTAAAGGAATATTTTGGGCAGTGAAGCTCAGTCAGGCCTGTAACCACAACGCCTGTTTCAGAAATGAAGATGCTTTGGTTGACAGAAGCCAGGCTCTGTGTGTGCTGCTGAGCTGGAGGGCTGCTCAGAGCATTGCTGCTGTGATCTGGAATTCTCTTATTTCAAGGCTGGATGTCTCAGTAGTTGGGTCATGCCCACTGGTTCTTCAGCAGATTAACCCTTAGGTTAACCTAGTTAGAGGCAGTGGTCACTGCTGCTTCTCTTGGCAGGTACCTTCTGTCTCCAAGGTTTCAGCCGCCCTCCCCGGTGCGTCCCCTCCGCTGAGCTCCTCGCGGTCCCTGTGCCACCGCTCTCGTGGTCCTACTGCAGTGTGGCCCAGGTGGCCTTTGGGCAGTAGCACGTCTGGTTCTTGTTTCCCTCTGGGAACCTTCAGAGCAGGAATTTTCCTTTGTGCAGCAGTCTGCTGTTTGTGCCTTTGGATTTCAGCTCCATTTTCTGTTACCTGGTCTTGGCCAGTTGTATTCTGTATTGATGACAAACTTCTTTCAGTAGTGTAGTCCTGTCCTTTTAGGATCTTCAGTTAAAATACTGTGTAGCTACAGCTAATGCTGATCTTAAAGGTACTCTGATGATACCAACTTATGCTGCAGTGTCCTTGCTCTGGAATCAATACAGATCAGAGGAAGTTCAGCATGAGCTTTCACAGTATCTGGTTTTCTCTCCCTGCTTTCTCCTAGGAACGTTGCTTTTTTTCTGCCCAGAATGGTGTGAGGAGCCGAACTTTCTGATTTCTCAAATAATGCTTGTTAAAAATATTGCCCTTAAGATTCACAGAAGGTTTCAGGAATTCCTGTTCCATGGCTTGAGGTGGTCTGTTTGCTGAAGGCTGGAACAGTGACAGTTGTGTTTTTCTTTGCAGTTTTGGAGAGTTGGCTGGATTACACGGGGGAGCTGGAGCCGCCAGAACCCCTCGCTCGACTCCCCCAGCTCAAACACTGCATAAAGCAGCTTATAACGGACCTAGGCAAGGTGCAACAGATCGCGCTGTGCTGCTCGACGTGAGGCTCGGGCCAGTTGGAGACTGGTACTGGTGCAGAGCTGGAGCATCTGATGTGGACAGCCCTGTGTATTTAAATTAGCATGCTGGTTGCATGTGATGCAGATTGACTTCAGGGATTTGTGAGGAAGTGCTGCTCAAACAACAGCAAAAAGGTTATTTTATCTCATCATAATTTTGGGTTTATTAGGCAATTAAAACAATATGGAAGATGTAATACTGTTGTCTTCAGAGGTTGGATGTTGGTTGATAAATTTTCACTCCTTACAAGTTGCTCATTGAAACAGCAGATTTTTTTCATAATTAAATTGACTAAAAATTGTGCCACTGAAGAACAAGAGTTCTAAGAGCCAAAAATGTTTAGTTGACAGCGGTTGTAAATAACTTTGCATAGTTTAAGTGACTTGTGTCATGTTTTATTCCTTCTGGTTTATGCATAATAGCACACAGTATTTAATCACTAGGAGATGTTATAACAGTTTCCAGAGTTAGTGAGTATGAATGTGCAGCTCTTAACCATAACCTGTTACGTGGAGGTTTGCGAGCAACGGTGGCCTGAGCCCCGCTCCTGTGACGTTAAATAAAGTAGCGGAAGGTCCCGGGGGGATTGCACTTATTTCAGAATAAATGATTGTTTTTCCATATTTATCCTGTCACTATCTCATGAGTTGGTACTGGGGGAACCCCTTCCCCTGTGTTTGTGTGTGTTCTTGAGCTCTTGCCCGCGGCCGCGCTGCGGCTCCCGAGGCAGCGCGCGTGGGACGCGCTCCTCGCGGCAGCGTGGGACTCGCCGGGGAGGCTGGAGATGCGCTGGGAGACCCGGACTGCAGCAGGGTCTGGAGTGGACACTGTGTCTTTTTCTGCCCTTTTGTTAATAATCACCATTCCGGTCCTGTTTTGACATGCAGACTTTTTCAGTACTCTGAACGTGTTCACTGTAAAGACTGAGCTCTATGAATGTGTGGTTTTGGGAATCAGTTTATTTTGTATCTGTGTAAATAAAGCCTCAAGATCTATGCATGAGGTCCCGTCCTCGCAGGCAGTGAGTGGGTTATTAATGTTCACAAAGTCCCTTTTTATACCTGAAGTTCTAATTCTCTGGTTTATATTAGTTTGAGAGCAAGGTGAAAGCGCTGCTTGTGTTCACGTCACGTTATGCGTCACCTTTGGAGCACTGGAGTGCTGTAAGTATTTGAGGCGTTGAAAGTCTGTCAGCTGCAGATCACAGCTCCGTAAATAATCGCTGTGACTTTGGTTTTCCTTCCCAGAAGTTGCTGAGTTGTGTCCAGCGTGGAAAGTGGTAAGCTGTTTCTGCTGTGAGAGTGTCCTTAAAAAGCTGGGTTTTATTGAAAAAGCAAAACCAGGACAGTTAACCTTGACCTTATTGTGTGTGGTGGTACCACCAAAGGGTGAAATTTAAGCACAGTCATAATTGAAAGGCCCATAACTGTACAGATCAGTAACTTTGGATATGAATCTGTAATGTTTGTATACTGCAAAGAATAATGTACACTTGAAAAGTCCAATATTATTGTAGGAGTTAACAGTGTCTACACAGTGAATATTTTATTTCCTTCAGATATCAGAATAATTAGGCTACTCTAGGTAGTAACTAAGGCTCTTGTGCCAAGACTCATTTCAGGGAGTAATTTGTTTCACAGTTTTACAGTACTAGTTGGTCTGTGTCGAATACAGCATATGTACAGCAGAAAAATAAAGTTATTCTTCTGTAACACAATTGGAATAAAGCTTTCATGACACCTAAGGACCACTCTGCTCTCTGGAGGTGAGAGCTGTGCTCACATCTTGTCTCATTGCTGCGAGTGGCACCCGAGCTCCCGTGCCCTGTAGCCGCGGAGCAGGTGGCAGCACCCAGGCAGCCAGAACAGCGTCAGGGCCCAGGCAGCTGCACAGGGGTTTGGGTTTTTCGGGCAGGATTGACCAGAAAGGGGTTTCCTGGCTGGGATCTGTAACCAGGCGCTCCCAGCAGCGCTCCCAGCAGCGCTCCCAGCAGCTGCCTTGGTAGCAGCCAGCAGTGCTTACAGTGTGAGGGTGTGAGAACAGGTCAGTTCCTGAGCTGACTTTTCACCCCAGTGGAACTTCTCCTCTCCAGGCAGTTGCTGTTGGGGTGTTCGTTGTGTGTTTTTACTTTGCCAGTTTATTTTTGCTCAGGGCAGTATTAAGATTTGGAAGAGAAGGTGATTTGAATGGCAAATACTGGAGACTTTTTTTTCCTTTAGTAGAGTTAGGGAAGCCCCTCCTGATAAAAGACTGAAAATATTTATTTAAAATAGAGTAGATTTCTAATGTTCAAGAAAGATTGTTTATTGTGCTCTGTCTAGATTACTTTTTGTCCCTGTTTTTGCAAGTTTCCACATTGTTATTTCTTAGTCTGGACCAACTGTTTGGTCTGGCAGGTCACTTTTTTATTTCTTTAAATCACTGGTAAGTGAATGCAACGTGGAGCCTTGATGAAACGAGCAAGCATTGCACTGTGGATACATAATTATATTTGTCTTTGTTTATGCACTATTAGAACCGAGGGCGCTGTATATAGAATTTTGCTTTGGAGCAATATTTGCAAAACTTGAAATCTTCTGTATCTTGGTGTTTGGAATAAATAAATAGGTTTTGTTGGTTAAGTCTTAGTAAAGTCTTTGTTTCAATTAATGGCTATTCAATGAAATAACTTTGGAATTTTTTTTCTTCCCATGCTATTGACACACAGGCACTGGATTTTGACAGGAATAGAGATCTTAACTATGAGTGTTTTGTAGTTCTGTCTTATATAAATGTTCTTGAGAGGTAAGCTGTTAGTATTGGTTGATGTTGGATATTGTTTTACCAGGGAGCTTGTACATTTTATTCCCAGCTCCTAATATCTCACACACATCAGGACCTGGCACCTGTTCTCTGACCGTGACTTCAGTTCCTGTTCCAGCAAACGGCCGCCCGGGGCTGCTGCGGGCGCTGGCTCGTCCCTCTGCTCCCTCATTTCACAAAAGCCCTGGGTGTGGGGTGGGATGTGGGGTGAAAGGTGGGTGTGGGGTGGGTGGGGTGTGGGGTGGGTGGGATCCAGAAAGCTGTGTCGTTCCTGTGCAGTGCTCAGGTGCGAATGGGCTCTGCCTGTGTCGCAGGGCGCTGGCTGCTCAGTCTCAGGTGGGTTTGGCGGGGGTGGGACTGAAGGGAGCAACATGGGGGTGCTGTGCCTGTGCTGTCCTGAAAGCTGCTGTCGTACTTCTGGGCAGCAGCAGCAAGGTTGGTGTGGAAGCTGCGTGTTCCCTGTGTGAGGGAGCGCTGCTCCAGCACGGATGCAAAGGAAGGAGCTGTTGATGTGTATGAACAATCCAGACAGAGAAAATCCACGGGTGTGGAAAGGGGAGAAGCTAGAAGTGCTGGAGAGGAAAGTGCCTGCTGGGGACAGGCAGTGATGGGCCTTCAGATGTATTTTTGGTTCCATCTTTTCCCCTCTCAATTTAATCAGTAGGGAGAAAACGAGTTGTGGTGGTTTCACTCCTTTGGCTGCAGCCACACACAGTCACTCACTCGCTCTCCCTCCCTGCCAGGGAGTTGGGGAGAGAATTGGAAGGGTAAAAGTAAGGAAAACCATGGGTTGAGATAAAACAAATTTACTAATGGAAATTACTGATAACAGTAATAACAGAATATACAATTGGGTGATGCCCAGTGCAATTGCTCACGCCCAGCCTGTGCCAGCAATCCCAGAGCAGAGACAGTCCTGAAACTGAAACCACAACCCTGTAAGAGTGAGGCAGAGAGAATCCCCCTGATTTCTCTTCAGTTCCTGGTTAATGCACTGACATGATGTGACATGATCTGGAATATCTCCCTGGCACATCCCAATGCCAGTTTGGGGTTTGCTGTTCACTGCGCTTCTCCCTCCCAGTCCTAATGCAGCTGTGAAGCAGCCAAACACCGTGGCCTTGGGCTCCAGCAGCAACTCAAACATCAGTACTTTATCAACATTCTTCTCATAACAAATCCCACACTGAACCCAACACAGCTGTTCTGGCTACTGAGAAGAATGTTAACTCTATCCTAGCAAAACCAGGACACAAGTTTATTCCCTTATCCTAACAAATTGTGCTTCCTAATTTCATTCTCAAAACAAGATTCCTGTAAAACTCCTGGATTTTAAGGCCAGAGGGTGCTGGCAGGTCCTCTGCTGCCCTGGGTCTCCTCAGGGCTTGTTCTGTCCCATCACAGCCTTCTGTGTCCCAGCCCTGCGCTGTGTGGGACAGCAGCCCTGCAGCCCCTGCCACTGCCCTCCCCAGTCTGAGGCGGTGGCTGCTCTGGGAGGAGATGTGGGGACCTGCTCTGCCTCTTCCAGCCGTTAGAAACCTGCCTTGGCCCCTGGCTCTGTGCCCGCGGTGTTACTGGGGCTGCGGTGTTGGATGCTGGGAGGTGGGGAGCTGGGATGGGGGCACCTGGGGTCCCCTGGCAGCAGCTTCTCCCCCAGGTGCCGCTGCCCTGCTGTTCCAGGGGCCTGTGGAGATGTTTCCCTGCATGAATGGAGTGTGCCCAGGAAAAAAAGCTCTTGGGACTGGGAAGAGGGCTGCTGTGGGACTGGGGAGGAGGAGGGCTCGCAGGCTGCCAGCGTTAGGGAAGGATTCAAATGGGCTTTCCCACCACCTTACCCTTCACCAGGATACAAGTGTCAGAGGAGCAGTTTCTTGACTGTCGCTGCCTCGTCTGAGGTGGCACCATCAATGTGGTGTAAAAGCACCCACAACTGGATCAGGTTGGAGGTGGAGGAAGGAGGCCCAAGAGCTGGCCTTGGCTCACGCCACGTGGGTTAATGGCAAAAATAAAGGAAGCAAAACCCTCTGAGCTGCCTTGGCGGCCCCAGGGCTGAGAGCAGCTCAGCAGCTTGTGGGGCAAAGCCAGGGCCGAGGGATGCACCCGGACCTGGGCTCTGGGCCGAGAAGACACCTGGGCTCGGGGGCGACGGCTGAGCGGGGGGTGAAGCGCGGGGCTGCTGTGTGGAAGGAAATGAGAACGCGCCGGTGGGTGTGTGAGAGCGAGCTCATCAGACAGGAAAATGAAGAAAAGCCTCGAGCGTGTAAGGGGCGGAAGCCTGCAGCCGAGGGGGTCCCGGGGCACCCGCCTCTGGGTGCAGGGGAGGGGAAGGGGTGGCACCGGGCAGCCAACGGCTGCTGCGCCGGGCTCACCGCAGAGGAAGCTCCCGCGGCCGTGCCGTGCTGATAAGGGGCTGTTGCGAGCGGAGGCTCCGTGCTGCTGGTCTGAGGCTTTCCTGCTGCCTCTGAGGTTCCCTCTCGCCTGGAGGCGCAGCTCAGATCGGGGCTGGACACGAGTGTTTACATTCTGCCTTTTTGGATCACCTAGTCCTGACACGGGCACATTTCTTTCCCCATTGCTCCTAGCACAGCAGTTGTGATTGAATATTTTTCAACCTCTAGGGCTGATTAATTTGCCCTAATTAGTGAGGACCTAACCTGACCCATGACAATTGGCTTGCCCCAGGCTGGGGAAAGCTGGTGGTGGCTGCTGCAGGAGCAAAACCCCCCCAGGCTGTGGTGGGTCGAAACCTGCCCCATGGTTGAAGCTCCCCACAGTTCATGATTTATTCACAAACCCTCAGCTGTGAATGAGATGCTCTTTAATTATGTTATTGTAAATGGTTATTGCTGTGTGTCCAGCAGGATCCTGTTATTTGGACCTTAAAGCCAGAGCAATCCATGTGCTCAAAGGTTTAAAAAAGCTACTCTGGGTGCAGTGAGGCTGGGTTCCTCCCAGCTGCTGCTCTGCTGGTCCCAAAAAGCAGAGGGGTGAGTTAGGGGTGGGTGAGAGCACGAGGGGCCACGGCTGCTGCTCACAGAGACTGCTGCTGCACGGACACCCACCTCAAAAAGTTTGTGCATGAACTTGAGGCATCTGATGGGTCAGGCTGTTCCCCCACCTGAGCTTCGCCTTGTTGGGTATTTGCATCCCATTTCCCTGCTGCAGTGGGACTGCAGATGTGGCAGGGCCCTGTTGAAGCCCATGGGGCAGGAGAGGCTCCTTCTATGTGCAGCCTCTGCCTTCTCCTCCCATGGGTGTTGGGTGATGCTTGGGGTGCTCAGACATCACATCTCAAAGTGCTGGCTTTGGGGAGGATGGGCCCTTGGGCAGCCCCTTCCTCCAGCATTAGTGGCTGCCTGTCCCCACCTTGGTCTCAGCCATCCCATGTCACAGCCCCCTGGCACCCGGCTCCCACAGCATTGATTGTGGCTGGAGGCAGATGAAGGCTCTCACGAGGGGCTGTCACGAAGGGATGTCACAAGGGCTGTCTGCCCTGGGGCTGTGGCCAAGTGGGGTCCTGCCCTCAGCTGCTCTTCGCCCCTTTCCCCAGGGGGCCCTGGCTGGGGGCGGCCGTCTCTGTCAGGAGGAGGTAGGAGCTGATGGCTTCCCGCAGGCCCAGGCTGATGGGAGAGTCCTCCTCCGATGGGGACGTGGGCTCCGAGAACAGGAGGGAGCTGCACGAGGGCAGATGGGGTGGTCAGTGGTTGGCCCCCAGCCCCCTGAGTGTCTGTCAGGGGCAGTGAGAGGAGCCCCAGTTCCTTCCCTGGCTACTACCTGTCAATCTTGTCCCAGTTAAGCGATGGCTTCTTCACCACAGTGGGCATGGTGGGGACTGGGGCCACCTTCACCCCCTCAGTGGAACAGGGCTCCTTGAGGACACAGCACAGCCCCTCTCCCAGCTCTGGGCAGGGAGCCAGCAGTGTCAGCAGGATGATCCCCACCTGCCCCCCAACCCTGAGGCACCCAGGCAGGTGGGGGACCGGCCACCACCTTGCCCCAGCCCTGACCCTGCATAGGGCACCCCCCCCTGTACAGACTGAGGGTGCTGGGGGCTGGCGGGGCGTTACCGGAGTAGTGGTCCACCAGGGCGTGCAGGCTGGGGAAGGTGAGGCGGGGCGAGATGTAGAGCCAGCCGTTCTCCAGGCGGTGGATGCGGTAGTGCGTCACCGAGTCCCAGGAGCCGCGCTCGCTGCGCCGCACCGACAGCGAGTAGCAGCCTGCCGGGCACAGGGCGAGGGGCGCCTGGCCAGGCTGCACTGGGCACCCACCCTGCCCAGCCCCACGGCCCTGCACTCGCCCACAGCGGGGATTTTATCACCCCACAGGAGTGGCAGCCAGCGCTGGGGCTCTGGGGGCTGCATGGCTGCGACCATCCCCACTTCAGCCCCGCACCACGAGCGCTGCCAGACTGCGAGATGTGGCAGTGCCGGGACATGGGATGTGGCTCTGTGCCCAGGTCTCTGCCTCCGGGTGCCGTGCAGGGATGGGCCATCCCCAGCCCCACGGCCTCCTCAGTGCCCAGGCAGCCGTGGGGGCACTCAGCACTGTGCCAGCACATCGGCCAGTGGGGCTGGCACTGGGGCTCCCAGCAGGATCTCCTCAGGGGGTCCCCTCAGCACCTCGTGGTGATGGAGGTCTGGTTTCATTTCAGAGGCTGAGCCTTTTCGCTTCTCTGCTTAGCCAGAAGCTGCAGGAAGCCTGCTGGTGGCTTTTCCTTTTGAGGCCCCGCAGCAGAGGCAGAGGCTCAGCATGAGGTGGGGAGCAGCGGCACCAGGAAACCGCTGTGTGGGGCAGCTGCTGCCAGCAGGTGTGAGCCATGGAGGATCAGCCCCTCTGGGCCCCACTTGGCACCCAGTGTGGACGGACGGCTGGGAGGGGGGACAGGAGACGGGGCCCGAGGGCTCTCACCTCGCCTGGTCTGGCTCTCCCGTATCAGGAAGGACCCGCTGTGGTTCCCCGGCTGGAGCAGCAGCTCCTCTGCCTTCTGCCGGCTGACGCCCTCGTACAGCCACCTGCGCAGGCAGCGGGCACTGGCAGAGCTGTGCTGGAACACCCAGCACCCCAGGGCCCGTCCTGCCCCAGTCGGGTGGAGGGGACAGCTCGATGTGCAGGACCACGCACCCTGGGGACACCTGGGCACACTGTGCCACCTCCCCTAGCCCCAGCGCTGCTCCACCACCCAGGGAGAAAAATGGGGCAGGATGTCCTGGTGTGGTGGCCAGGTTTGGCCTTGGGGTTGACCAGACTCTCTGTGGCGGGGCCGTGTCACCTGGGGCCCACCCAGGGATGGACCCTTCCCAGCATTTACCTGTGCCTGACCTTGGCCACGCAGCTGCTGGGGACGCGGCACTCCTTGCCAGACACCTCAGACACCACCAGCCACCACTCCCCATCCCTGTGGGGAAGAGGGATGAGCCATCCCGAGGGGCCAAGGCTGCTGGAGGGAGGGGACCCCCCAAGGACAGGTGCCACCATCATGGCCCCATGGGCTGCACACTGGTTGGGAGCACCTGCTCGTTGCGGGGACTTACTCAGAAAGGATGCGGAGCTGCTCCCCCATCCTCAGGCCGGTGGCTGCCCCTGCGCCGGAGGGGAAGTCGCAGAGGGCGAGGGCCAGGACGCTGCTGGGGGCTGTGGGGAGGTGACGGGGCTCAGAGCTGCCCCAGCACCAGCCAGACCCAGCAGGCCCGAGCTCGCTGGGGGATGCTGGCCAAGCTGGTGGCTGCCGGGTGCTTACCTGCCTGTGTGGGCAGCTGGGGCTGTGTGGCATCGGCAACCGCTGGCGGGACGCGGAGCGGCTGCTCCCGGCTGGGCAGGCTCCCCATCCCTTGGGGTCACCGCGTGCACCTGGCCCCTGGCTGCTGCCGGCTGGGAGAGGACAAGGGGCTCAGGCCCAGCTCCAGCCGCATGGTGGGCCCTGGGCAGAGCAGTTGGTCCCTGCGGAGCCCCAAGCCCCATGGCGCGGCCCTGTTGGGCTGCGGGCTCAGGGCTCAGCCACCCACCCTGTGCCCCGGGCAGGGCATCGCTGCGGGGTGATGAGAACGGCAGGGCCAGGGCAGGGCTCTGGGCTGGGCTGAGCATGGCAGGCAGCTCCCCGGGGAGCCCTTTGAGGAAACCACCTTCCCGCCCTCCCAGGTGGATGTGTGGGGACTCGCACCACAGCTGGGGACCCCCCCACCCTCACTCCCCCCCACCCACCCACCTCCCTGTCGTGGGTGGCAACTGGCCATGTTCACCCTCTGGGTGCTGCCATCCCCCTCCAGCCCACTGTCCCTGGCGTGTGGGGCACTTTGTCCCAACAGCCCCCCCCTCTCCAGGCTGAGCCCCCCAGACTGGCTGCTGCCCTTGGCGGGGCAAACCCCCACTTACCTGCCTCTCGCTGCTGTCACCATTGTGTGGGCGCTGTCAGGGGCAGGCAGGCATCAGCTGGGCTCTTCCCCACAGGGTGCTGCTCCAGTGCAGTGGGTCCCCGGGGCACCCAGGCTGCAAGGGTCCCTCTGGCACTATGGGTCCCCCTTGCGCAGGGCAACCCCCACCCTCGCAGGACCCACAGTCCTCCCTCGTCCCTCTGCTCCGGGGCTGGTCCCGGCAGCAATGCCGGTGACGGTTGGGAGGTGCCGGTGAGGGATGGGAGGTGCCGGTGAGGGGTGCGCGGTGCCGGTGAGGGGTGAGCGGTGCCGGTGAGGGGTGCGAGGCACCGGTGAGGGGTGCGAGGCACCGGTGAGGGGTGCGCCGTGCTGGTGAGGGGTGAGCGGTGCCGGTGAGGGGTGCGAGGCGCCGGTGAGGGGTGCGCGGTGCCGGTGAGGGGTGCGCGGTGCCGGTGAGGGGTGCGAGGTGCCGGGGCCGTGAGCGGCCGCGGTTTCCTGTGACGTGCACGCGCAGCAGAGCGGGGTTTTCTCTTCTCCCTCAGCCTCAGTTGCTGGGCTGAGCCTCTCGGGGACTGGACAAGATCCCGGAGAGCTCTGGGCACCGTGGCCGTCGCATGGGATTTGGGGAGGGGGCAAGAGGAGGGATGGGTGGCACGTGAGAGCAGGAGCAGAGCCTGAACTCGGAGGCTGGACAAGCGCCGTCCCCAGCCAGGACAAACCCCGGCTGGTCCCGGGGTGCGGCGGCAGCACCGGGGCCACGCGCTGCCCCGGGGACGGTGCGCGGTGCCGGCCGTGGCGCGGTGGCTGGTGCTGCACGGCCACGGGCGGGTGCATCCCCGGCACAACACTGATCCGTGCCCAGCCCAGTGCCCGGTTGGGTTCTGTGTGGGAGCTCTGGAGCTGTCCCAGCCCGACAGCAGCTGCTGCCTCAGTGTGGGACCCTCTGTCCCTTTCCCCAAGTGCACGGAGGTCTTGCACTGCTCCAAGCAAACCCTATTTGGCTCAGCCAGCACATCACCGCCCTGTGACACCCCTGAGGGCAGGACTCTCCGATGGCCCCTCATCCTCCTGAGCAAAGGGGTTTACTCTTGGCAGCTCCAGGGCTGGGACTGGTAGTGCTGGTGCTCATGCCCGCTTTGTGTCACTGTCACCCCCATGCCTCCTGCTGTGCCCCTGCCGCAGGCCTGGCTGCTTGGTGGCCTCCTGCCCCAGCCATGCTGCTGCTGCTGAACATCCAGCTGCTATTTGTGCTGTGCCCTTGAAGGTGTCTGGTCAAGTGTAAAGCACCGTGACAGTGTGACATGCGCACAGCAAAGAGCAGCCGGGGCCTTGTCGAGCTGTTGGGGTTCAGGGTCCCCGATCCTCCTCTGAGCTTGGACACAGTTAGCTTGCAACAGGTCAATTATGTTTGGGAGAAGATTCATTTGCTCCTGGACCTGGTGGTGAAGCCCTGCTGGGGTCCCTGGGGTTGTGAGGTGCAGCTCCTGGTGTGCCATCACCTGTCCCACATGCGACTCGGCATCTTCTGGTTTAGTGCTGGTGAATGAAATGGGGCCACAGTCACCCCCTCCCCATCCTGGAGCAGGGGGCCCGGCAAAGGGGCTTCATCTGAACACATGGGTGGGCGTGTGGACACAGGGCAGGCAAAAATGTGACCATGGGTTTCTCTGGCCACTGGATGTACCCAGGAGCTGCCCCCACCCTGCTCCTGGGCAGCCCCATGCAGTGGGCAGTAGTGACCTGCTGGCTCATGTCCCACTGACCCAATGGAGAGGGAGAGGGCTCCAAGCAAAGCAAACCACAGCAACCATCCCTGCAGGTGTTTCCGGAGTTAAGATCAAATAATGGAGGTTTTGTGGGGAAGGAGCCCCTGAGGTTCCCAGTCCTGCTTCCTCCTCAGTGTGTGACACACCAGCTTGGCTGTGGCCCCATCTTGAAAACCTCTAAGGTTGGACATCCCTCTCCAGCTCTCATCCCACAGCTGCACCACTCTCCTGGCTTACAATAAAGAAAAAATTTCCCAGTATCAGCACTGAGCCTCCCACACTCCTCGCAGCATCACCTGGCACTGCCGAGAAGAGTTCAACTCCATCACCTTTCACCACGGTGCATGTCGAGTTGTGAGCGCTGGGGCTGAGGCCACGGGGCTGGGGCTGGCAGAGCGAAGCTGCCCTCTCACAAGGACCATGTTTTTCTGGGTAAGGTGCAGCATCTTCCAGCACAAGAGACACCGCAGGTGAGAAACCACCTGGCAGAAACCTCATCCCATGGCTGTGAGAAGTGACCCCCAGAGAAACCTTGAGCAGAGCTGAGCTCAGTGACTCACCCCATGCCAAGGCCACACCTTTAGTGACACACAGATCTGGAGCCTGGGCTGGGAGTGCCTCTGAGTGAGCTTGTCCTGAGGGTTGGAGAAATCAGGAGCCCCAAGGGTGCGGGAGAGCCGGAAAGCACCAGCTCCATCCCCCTGCCCACTGCACGCTGAGCCCTCCTCAGACACACCAACTCCAGCCAGAGGAGAGGTCTGGGAACGCTTGGGCATTTGGTGGGGATTGACTCTGACCTCACCACTGCTCCTTGAGGTGTGGAAATGCACAACCTGCCCCGCTGGCGGGTGCCCAGCTCACACCCCGGCGGCTAGCGGGACCAGCACCCGTGTGGTTCGGGTGCCCAGCCCAGGGAACTCTGTCCTGAGCTCAAGCTCTGCTCCTGGATTTGGTTGGCCTTGCTCTTCCCACCCAAAGAAACATTCTGTCCTTTATTAAACTAATTTCTTAACTTGTATTTAGCTTTGATTTGTGTACTTTCACCAAGAAAAGCACTTGCTTTTGTGAAAACAAGTCTACTTTTTCCAGCTATCCTTGGGGTAATAAAACACACTACATAAATAAAAACCTTGCCTTGCTTATGCCTATGAGCCACCATGGCAACACAATTCTTTTCTTAATCATCCCCCTTCCAAATTGCTAGAAAATCTCATCTCTTTGCTCTCCTGGGTTCCCTGTCCACAGGCAGCTGGTAGCTCTGAGCTCTCCTGCTCCACATCATCAGAAACACGCCTGGCAAGCTCGCACCGACCCCTGCCGTGGTATTATTTCCTGTAACTCATTTCACTGTAATTTTAATATTGTTTTTGCCTTTCTTTTGGTCTGTTGTGGCATTTTTATAAGGCAACTTGAGGAAGAATTGGTTCTCAGTGCAGTTTGCTGGCCATAAATCCCAGTCCTGCACGTCCCCCAGCCCTTCTCCTGCGCACACTGCTCTGCATCCAGCCCGTGCACTGAGCAGCCAGGAACTCCAACCTGGTGTCTGGTGTCTCGTCTCTCCGATAGTCTCCTGTCTTCTGTAGGCTCACACTTGTATTTTTGCTAATTTAATCACTTTGTCACTTCACTACTCACTCATTAATACAACTGTCCAACGTTCCCCATTTCCCATTCAGTCTGTGATTAATGAAAACACTTTGTCTCACATCCTGCAGTGACCTCTCCCGTACAGACCTTCCCCAAAGCACCAGGCTGCAGGAGTGCACCCCGTGGGCATGACAGCAAGACAGGGACTAATCTGTGACCAACAGTTTAACCCCTCTTCAGTCCCAGTAACTTTCTGTGACAGTAAGATGACAGACATCTGAGACTCGAGAGCAAAAGCTGGATCTGAAAAGCAGAAGATGAAGAAACGGTTGTGTTAAACGCCCGGCTGCTGGGCGCTGCTCCACCAGCACCTGCCTGCAGCGCAGTGGGCAGGCTGAGAGCAGACCTCGCACCTTCCCGGCTGCTGCTGTGTCACAACAACTGCCCTGGCACCGGGCTTACAGGTGAACTTTGTGTCACACCTGTAAAACACCCCGGTGCAGAGCACTGCCCCCAGGGGCGGCAGCTCCCAGCGCTCGCCTTTGTTTGGAGGCAGCTCCTGGCAAGGCGCGGGTTGTGCAGCGAACCCGTCCGTCAACCCCCGCTCTCTGCAAGTTCCTTTTGCCTCTGGCAGACGCCGGCTCCCCAGCGCTGTCGACAGCCGCTTCCAGGGGACGCCGGGGCACCTGCCCACGCTGCTCCTGCCCGGCCACATCTCACAAGAGGCGCCAGTGCTCCCCCTCCCATGGGAAGGAGTTTGCCTCTCACGGTACCTGACAAAACCAGCAAGGGTGCCAGGTCGTGCCAAGAGAAACAACACCAGCACACAGGGTAACAATGAAACTCAGTTATAGCTTTATTTATTTAATAACTGGTACAAAGTCCCCCTCAGGCAGAGCCTCCCAGTCCCATTCCCTACCTGAAATGGAGCAGAACGTGAGCGTGACCCTCAGAGGAGCTGGCTCCCAGTGAGCCAGGACTGCTCAACAGTTAACAAAGGATGTTTTGCTCATCTATCAAGACCTGCAGTAGCCTGACCACTCATCCCTTTTCTCCCATTAACAGCTAGACCCTGGCACGCAGCCGGCGTTCACCTCCCGCCCTCTGTGATCCAGCAAAGGCAGCAGAACTGGGAATTCCACAAAGACTGGAAACAGCATCTGCACAGAGGCTCTGCTCACACTCCTGACCCACATCGCCAAACACGTGTCTGCAGCAGCCATTTACACTCCCTGCTGTCTCCTGAGCCTCAGCTGGGTCCCTGTGCAGACACCCTGCCCGGGGCTGGCAGCACTGGGAAGCAGAGCTGGCAGTGCCGGAGATTTCTGGCTCTCCCCCTGGCAAGGGGCACTGCTGCCTGGTTCACAACCTGCCTGATGTGACAGATTCTCTTGTGGCAGGGTAGAACAGTGACTAGGTGTTAACTGCATCTGGCCTGTCTGCAGGACAGACAGAAGGTGAGCAGAGGCGGGCTGGAAGCCAGGGCTGCTGTAGTTTAATCCCTTGTACTCGGTTAATAGTGCATCTCAGCTCAGTGGAAGTTACTTAGGTAATTGCTTTGCCTGTTCAGGAGGCTCAGGTAAGAAATCATTCTGCTCCTTCTTAACACACACACAGAGATGAGACCAAGACAGTATTTCTGACTCTTTGTTTTCCCCACAGCTGCCTGGCATGCCAAGAGTCCTGGGAACACAAAGACCTTCTGGTGGGTTCTGTGCTCCAGGCACAGCTCTGCCAGGAGCATCACCTGCTCCAGCGCCTGGAGTTTCACATCATCGTGGTCTTGCTTTCCCCCAGATACCATACCAACTGCACCACAAGGGTCCTTTAGCAGAAGCACAACTAGAAAGCAATTCTAAACCTCACAAAGCCACAGAAATTATATTTAAATGAACAGGGGAGACAATGGCTGTCATCTGGATTGATACACAGCACAGACAGGAGATGGTATCAGCGTGTACAGTAACGTGACTTACTAAGACCGCGGAATGTTAACGAGTTTTAAAGAGGCTCTGATGCCAAGGGCATACAGAAAGGACCAAAGTAATGCCAAGTACAGACTACCAAGGAGGTGGCAGCTCAGATGGGCATGCACAAGTTAGAGAGAACAGTTAATGCTGTGTTGGATGAAATGCTAGGTTCTGAGTGGGTTCAGTGGGGGCAAGTGGAGCTGTCTGAATCCAGAAGAGGGGCTCCTGTCTAACAGGATACTTCCATGGTTTGAGGTGCATCCTGGAGATCAATTCCTTCTGGGGTTCCAGCACTTCCTTCACCGTGGTTGCTGGTGTGAGACCGGCTGCGGACGCTCTCCCCAGAGCCCACGCTCGAGGAGGAGTGGGTGCGGGAGCGCATCAGCCTGGTCATGCTGGCGGCTGGCACTGCAAGAAAGAACAAGTGTGGGACTCAGAAAAGGAGAAGTTCCTCAAGCAAGCATCACAGCCACTCAGATATGTGTCACTGGGTAAGCACAACGAGAGCTGTACCCTCAGGAAGAAATCTCTCTCTTCACTGCCAAAATTAAGTTTTTGCACGTCTAAAGCGAGATGTTTAAGGCCCAATTTCAAAAGGTCCGAGGTGGGGAAATGCCAGGAGTGTGACTGATCATTTGCAAGTGCAGTCACGGCGAGTGTGTGCGAGCCACGGCAGCTGCTGTACAGGTGACCTTTTGAAAGTCAGTCTCGTCACTCTAGAAAACCACAGAGCTGAAGTCATGCAACAATCAACAACATACAAATGAAAGGTGAGAAACCAGAGCACACACGCTGCACAATGGAGCAGCCCAGCTCGCAGCAGGACATGCCGAGACAGAGCAGTGCACCCGCAGAATCATTCGACTCGGCACAGACTGGGGTCCAGGCAGACGCACGCTCGGAGGTACCTGACTCAGTGCTTAGGTGGCTGAGCTGCACATAAGGGACTGGAAACAACATGAGACAAGGAAAGGGATGAATACAGGAAAGAGCCAATTAGTTGCAGTGTGTGAGTAGCAGCTGCACTGCTCGTGGGATCCCCAGCTACTTCGCCTTCCACTCCCAGCTCACACATTGAAAGCTCCTAATATTGGTGAAAATGGCTTCAGCTCAGGGAGAGGCCAAGCTGACTCAAAAATCCATCAGGGCCAGGTCTCTTCAATGCCTTTAGCTGGAAATTGCAATGCACCTGGTGACCCCACCTCCCCACTGTACACACCACAGCTGCTCAACAGAGATGTCATTCTCCTGTGGCGGGGAAACTGGGTAACTCCAGATACAGAATGGAAGCTCATGCCTTCCCTTGAGCTGACAGCATCACATTTCTGCTACAAGCCTCCTCCAAGGCATTACCTTCCACCTGCAGCATCAGCACAGGCAGCTCCAACTGTTTTAGCCAATGTGCAGAAGGAACAAGAATACCTGCTGAGGAGCTGGCTAGTGCACTCCTAGAAATGGCAAGCTGCTGATTTGCTTCTTTCTTGTTCTGAGACAGGAGGCCTTGCTGGCCAAGCTCAGCAGTGCCAACACAGTCCTGCCCAAAGACTCAAGGAATCTGGGAAAACCATTCTGGGACTAGCTACTAATTCTGGAAGTAGAAAGCTACCCCCTGTCCTTCCCCCATGCCGCGCATCCTATTTGCAAGAGATTTGACCCCAGAAGTGCTCTGAAGTCCTTGCCCTGATGACAGCACTTGCTGACTTTACTAACATCATGAACACAAGAGATACAAACACTGAAATGCTCTCAGGCTGTGAGGCTGAGGGAGACTTCTCATGTGGCACCTTCCTCTGCAGGACCAGGCTCTCCTAGCCAGCCTTGGAGAACATGATTGCCCAACTACGTTCATGTCAACCACACAGCTTCTTATGAGCCCTGAGTTGGCAAAGAACTTCTGGCCATGTGGAGACCACTGGGAGTGTCACAGCTGCCATGGTGGCCATGCTGGTAGTTAACCAGTCACATGAACCAAGTCCTCCATAATTCCAGCTTTTGAAAGTCCATGGTCCACAGAAGGCAACTCCTAGCCCTGGCCCCTGGCAGGCAAGACACAGCTGTGCCAAGGTGCCTGCAATGAGACAGAGTTGCCTGAGAGCACTGAGAAGCCCTTCCCTGAAGTCCCCCAGCCCCTGGAGTGCCAAGTGCAGGGGAGCTGAACAGCTGTCAGCCTGACACACTCAGGACACAGTGTCTTCTGCCTCCAAGCACAAGGAGGAAGCCACAGGACAGGGCATGCTCGGGGTCAAAGCACAGCTCCCTCTGGGCTCCCCAAGTGTCTCTGACGTCCCCAAGCTCTCTGCTCTGCCACCAGAGGGTTCATTCTGAGATATCCCTTACCCCTGCTGAGAGGCTGAAAGAAACGTGGGTCTGAGGAGAAAGGGAAGAGCTCTCATGTACCCATCACAACTGGGAGGCTGTACTGCCAGCTCCTTCACCTCTGGAGAAGACATGCCCAGAAAATATCAGAAGATTTACTGTTCTTGGGAGCATGCTTTTCTGGATTGGCACAAAGACGGACTTACAGGGTTTTACCAACACCAGCAACCAAAAAGGGGTCACCACTCAGCTGCAGTGCAGACTAAACACAGGCCAGGGAACAACACTGGCTTGCTAAGGCTTGCTAGCAGACTAGTTGATTTTCCAGCATGGATGGATCTCCTGGCAACCACACTAACTCACAGGTGGGGACACAGATGCCAATGGGCTCAGATGGACCGGAAAGGTTGAGTTCCCCTCACAACAACCCCGCTCCGAAACAGAAAATTTTGTTTGCCACTTACTGTAGCCCATTCCCTGCACAAAGTACTTGAAGGCTTCAGTCAGCTTGCCAGGCTGTGGAAACAGAAAGCGTGGCGTTAGTGTGAGCAGAGCGAGGGCTCTGTACAGCCCAGTGCTGTGGGACAGCCGGGGGCACTTCTCACCTGGACCACCTGGGGCAGGCCCCCGCAGTCAGCCATCTGCAACAGGAAACAGAGGGAGGTTGAGCCACCCCTCCCAGGGCAGGACAGCCCCAGCACTGCCCGCCCCTCTGGGGCTGATGGCACCCCGAGGCACTGCTACATGAGGCACATTTCTACCATCCTGTCTCTAAAGACAAAGCCAGACCTGGTGATACATCTGGGAGTCTGTCGCTGAAGGAGCCCAGCACCCTGGAGGCCACACTACCAAGCCATCTTAGGCCATGTTCTAGAAGCCCAAGACAACCCTGGCTCCTGCCACTCCTCCCAAACCTGTCCCTTTACACTTCTGCACGGCAGACGTACAGCACGCCGCAGAGCTACAGGCGAGGATGGGCAGGACTGGTAGAAAGCTAAAAAAGTGATGTTTTTGCTGACAAAGAGCAGGGTGGAGGCAGGGCACCTCTGCTAACTCTCAGCAGGTCTCCCCTGCTAGTTGGAGTTAACAGAGAAGTGGCCATAAAGCAGGGATTCGCTTGACAAACTCTTCTCTCCCAAAGCTGGCTCCACACAGGAGAAAACACAGCCCTGAATGACTGTCCAAAAAGTTCTTAAAGCTAAAGGTATGGAGGGCAAAAACCCAAGTGGAGCTGGCCTCAACAAAAAGAATGTCTTTGTGCTGGAAGGATTCTGGAGAGGCACTCACCTTCAGAAGGGTCGTTTTGGTTGGGTCAAGACGTGAATTGCATTCAACCTAAAATAAAAGGAGGAAAGAGAGACATGACATCACAGTGAAAACTTCCTGAAGAGTCAGATGTAAAACCTGGGGCAGCTGCACCAGAGGCAGTGGCTGTCTTCAACAATGGGGCCAAGGACTGAGCAAGAAAGCAGAGAGCATGTAGGAAGAGAACAATGAATGAAAGGTGCAGAGAGAAAAGGCAGGTGTTCCCATTCAAGGAGACCTTCTGGTGACAGAATGTCACTGTCCTGAGAGATGGGACTGTGACTTCAAGGGAAATCATCCTCTGGTTTTGGTGATGCACCAGGGAACCCTGGAGCACCTTCTGTGCTCTGACAGCAAGTCTGGGAGGGAAGGAGCCCTCTGTGCAGAGCAGCACAGAGGAAGATCCCCCAATCCCCTGCCAGACAAGGAGTCCACGGCCATCACTGCTCTATAAGGCTGCTGCAAAAAGGGAATTGGTGGGGGCCCTATGGGAGAAGCAAACCCAGTCAGAAAGATTATGACGAGCTGGGAACCTGGGCAACCAGATAGGCAGATCCTGCAAACCCTATCCCATTCCCCAGCTGTGGCTGGAAAACAATGAAAATGTTACCCTAGCAAAGTCAAAACCTGGAGAATGCCTCAGACTTCCAGAACAAACAGACTGATGAAAAGGCAACAGGCCATGACCAGAAAAGCCCTGCAGCAGTTCTGCATGCACAGCTCCTGCTTTAGGAGACTCCTGCACTCTTCTATGGCTTCTTAAAGCAACTTATTTTGTTCAAACCCCCCTCATCTCCCCACAGGCACTGGCTGATGGGGAGGAGCAGCACCCACCGCAACCACACTGCGCTGTGCCATGCCCCAGTTTTAACCGTGCTCGAGGGAAGTGGGTTTGCAGAGAACAACAGGAAGGAGATGCTTCTAAGTGTTGTCTTCTCTCTGATACGCTGCTTTTACAGAGCTTTGTGTTACCCCCACCACAGGAACTGGGGTCTCACTGCTTATTTTTAACCCCAGGTAGCGTCAGTACAACAGCAAGAGAACGGTAACTCGTGACGTGACTGAACTCCAGGCAGCAGCCTGGGACAGCTCGGGGAAAGCTGCAAGCTCCTGAACGGGCTCCTCTGCATCCCTTGCTGAGCAAGATGCTTGGGCACAAGGACTCTTATTCAGACCCTGCCATCCTCACCTCAGAGCAGCCCTGCAGGACCATTAAGCCCCCTGAGTCCTGGCTCTCCCACTAGTGGCTGACAGGTCTCAATAGCTGGGGGACTGGAAAGGAGCTTGGGACAAGGAGCCACTTCCTGTGCCTGGCTCTGGGCAAGGTGAAAGCACTGCTGGGTGGGGCAGGTTTGCCAAGTGATCTGTGGGTAAGTGCCACGAGAGGAAAGAGTTCACATGTACGTACCACTGCCTCCACGGCAGGCGAGTTGTCACCAACCACTAGCAAGGCAGGGCACCTGGTCAGACCCAAAACAGAGAGGTGTTACTCACACTCATCCAAGGGATTTCTGAGAAGGTTGAGCTCTGTGAACCAACAGCCTCACGAAAGGTCAACAGTGCTCAGCAAAATCCCTACCTGCCACAACACCACAGCATTCTACTGCACCAAAACACCTCCAGGGCTTGCACACGCATTCATGCTGTCCCCTCCATGCACACCAACTACCCCTGCTCTTCCTCACATGTTAAAAGATGTGCCCAGGACTGGGAGAAACACCCTCCCAGGCTGCAACAAGGAGCATGCCCATGAAATGAACATCTATTAGGAATTTAAGAATAACCACATCCACAGAGTTTAACACTTCTGAGGCTGGCTACTGCTCAGTACTCTACTTTGGTTTGGATTTTAGAAAGAAACACCAAAGATGACGGGGAATATATTGAAAAATGTCATGATATCAAAGCCTCTGTTGGCAAACCTGTGCCTTCATATCCATTTGTATATGTATTGTAATTCTAGAAGAACTATTAACATTCAATGTGTCAAACACATACAGGAGGTCACTGACCATGTGGCTGTGAATTGACACTATTCATTTACAGATCAAGGTAAGAAAGGTGTGGCTAGAGACCACACTTTTTTGTGCTGACTGGATGATAAAAATCAGATTAGAGAGGCTGTGAGCTGCACACCTCAAGCCAGTGGAGCACCACCTCTAAGGAGACAGCAGATCTATATGTAATTCTACGGGCACAGAGATCCACACTTCCACAAGGAATATTCTAAGGCTCTGCAGGTTCCTGTGAGTCATTTGAATGGACAGACAGTGCTCTGTGACTCACAGCTGCCTGCACCAAGCAGGGAAACCCACCTCTTTTAGGTTAGCCAAGGTCTAGAGGGTTTGGCTGTGGATGCCTAAAACACACCTGGGACTGGCAGAAGCAGAAGTCCATACAGTTTCCAAGGAGTGAAGAGCAGATCCTGGGCAGCAGCCTCTAGCCCAGCCCAGGTATCCTGCCTCAGCACTGCAATTCACAGTCTCCAAGTGCTCTACACACTGGAGATAATTTGCCCCTTTTGCTTTCTTGCTTGGAATCTGAAATTTTACTTATACTTCCCCTGTGCTGATTATCACTCGTTCACCAGTGTCTGTCCCTTCTCAGCTGTACACTGCACAGACTGGCACCTCCAGATGAAAGAGTCACTGCCATGGTGGGAAAACACCACTGCATTCTCTGCATTCAGAACCCACTGCTGTGTCTGGGAGAATTGTCCAGGAGGAGGAAGGCAATCAGTTGCAACAAACAAAAACCTGCTGTTCTAATTTTTCATGCAAAACCACCAAACTAGTAGCTCAGCAAGTACAGTGACTGCTGGTGGATACACTCATTCCTCTGACCCTGCCTTCTGAAGAATCTCAGTGATGAAGGGGCCTCCACACACCTCTCTGCCCCACTCTAGCTGACAGCACCAGAGGCTGGGACAGTCTGAACAATCTTCCCAGCACTTGGGCTTGTGGGGTTATTGCTGAGAAACAGCAACAGCTTTTCTGCTGAAGGGACTGCACAGTAAAGAACTGATACAGGCTGATTCAGAGCAACTTACTGGAGTGTTTTTGCAGTATTTTCATTGATGCCAAGAACTGGTCTCTCAATTTCCAGGTCTCTACGACTGAAAGACAAAACAGAACAATTCTCTATCAAATTAGCAGAGGAAACTGGTTATCATGGGAACACACAAAATCCAACCAGGAGTGCTGGCTCCAGCACCCAGGTAACAGGTTATCACTCCCTGTGTCAAACCTCAAGCAGGAGCCTCAGCAGTAACTCTCATAGCAAGCTTGCTGTGTGCCTAGAGAGATCTACTGAGGGGTCGTCCAAGCACGAGGCTGAGTTGGCTCAGGACAGTGGCTGAAGACTACTCTTAGGACAAAGGTTGATGTGACACAATATGCAGTAGAATGACACATATGGCAGCAAATCTACTGATGATGGAAGCTATGGGAGCAACCTGGCAGGCAAAAAGGTGTCCTGTACCTGTTGTATGAGGTGAGGAACAGCTGGAGGTTATCTTGGTTAATGTCTTGTGCGATATGAAGCCTGTAGGTTTGGATCAAATCTAGATTTGCCTGCAGCTCCTCCTGTACAAAAGCAGAATTGAAAGACAGAATAGAATATTATCTTTTTCACAAGAAATAATACTCATAAAAACACTGAACCATTAAACTGCCTCCATACACATCGTTCCCCTGTGAAGAACAACACATCAGGCAGTGACTTGAGACTGCATTAGTGCCTGGGCTGCACGAAGTGTTTCTGTGACATGACTGTTAAGTGTGGTACTTTGGTAATGTGACTGCACTTACACAAATGGCAGGAGGAGGACAAAGGTACCCTGAGATGGGATAAGTTAGCTCCTGAGCCTCAGTAATGTTTCTACAAATACAAATCTCTCTGGTTGAGGAAGGTCTGCTGCTTAAGCTCAATGTGAAAGAAGTAAAGCTTTATAGGTGAGCCACAAGACTGAGACCAAAGGAAAATTTAATCCCAACACCCAGTTCTGTGAAGAAATTGCATTCCAACGAGAAAAACAAGGAGAATGCAAGGAAGCACTGTGTATAATGAAGGGGCTTGAAAGCTGGGCCAGAACAGCATAAGCTCTAAGCAGGAGGCAGCTACACAACTCCTTCCCATGCTGATGTGTCTTGCAGGAGGGTTCAGTCAGGAACTGGATGTCACGTATAGCGTGCTTAAGGCACAGACCTTTCAGCTGCCCAGTAAGCTTGCTGGTTGGGAACCAGCAAATCCCAAACAGAAGGCATTGCTGTATCCAAAGTTTTCAGGAGGGGCTGGTTTGCCTCTGCTGAAACCAAAGGGGAAGACAAAGAGTAGAATGGTGCAGTTCAACGTCTGGACACGTACGACATCCCATGGTCAGCTCCCAGCTGATCTGTGCTCTACCCACAGCCCAAAAGCTTCCATGCTGGCTACAGAGAACCAGCTGCCACTTGCTTCTGCAGACAGTTGCCTGGGCACCACAAAGCCAGGAGTTCTAGCACCAGATGTGTGGGACACTTACTTCCTTAACGTGTCTGGAGACAGCCAGGGCAAGCACAAGGACACGCATGCTCCCTGCAGCGTGCAAAGCTCTGATGGGAGCTTGCCACACAGAGAAGATAGTACTATTTGTGGCAACCTTATTTGATGGACCAGAGCTATTTCAGAGCAGGTACCTAAAGAAGTTATAGCCCCATGCACAGTTGCACAGGTAACATTAACATCTGCTGGGTACTTACATGGCCAAAGTGATGTGCCAAGACAATATCCACGATGTTGGACGTCCAGCCTGAAAACTGAAGGGTGACCGTGAATAAGGAGGAGGGAGAGTAACTGGAAAATGCAGTTTCGTTACAAATGTCAAAGTAGCTCCTCAGAGTAAAGAAAATAACAAAGAAACTATTCAACCTATGTAAGAAACCAATTCCTGAAGCTTGAGATGGGCATGCAAGGCTCCAAAAACGCCTGTGCACACACAACACACAGCTCTCCAGAAACTCGGAACCCTGAGTAACTGCAAGTGGTTAGAATAACAGAATAATTAAAAGATCCATTCAAGCTCAGCCAAATGAAGCTTGCAAGCATGAATACTAAATCAGAGGAAAGCTGAGTGCTCAACAGCCACTCATCTCCAAGCAGTTTACCAGGATTTCTCATTCACACATGATCACACCCACCCCTGCTGCTTCAGTGGAGGCCGTACTACACCCTGACTGAGAGCACAGCAGGGACAGAAACGAGATTGTACAGTTTTTGCCATAAATCAACCAATTCCCATACCCTGTCCTTTTTCTTCTTACTCTACACACTGTTCATTAAGCACTGTGGAGAGGACATGTAAAGGGGAAGGAAAATCTCACCTTGGATGCTGCCCAGTCAATCCAGCCCTTGGCACATGGATCAACGTTAATTAGAATGAGTCCCTCCACCAGGTCAGGGTGGCTGAGCTGTGGGGACAAAGCACAGGCACACTCAGAAGGATAATCCAGCCTGCATGCTGGACAACAGGAGGTGCAGCAGCTGGAAAACTTCTTGCAAAAGGATGACAGAGTTAAAATGAAAACTAAGTGGGGAGCTCCTTCTGTGCCGGGCAGCCAGTGGCCTTTTCCGAGCCTTGCCCAAAGCTGGCCCCCAGTCAGACCTTACTCAATTCACCTGTTGGCACTGAGCAACTGACTGCTCACACAGCACCTGCAGCCTCAGCAGTGTCTTCTGGTGGCCCATGCATCTGGTGCAGCCACAGGTCCTGCTCAGGCTCCTGCAGATTACAGGGCTGTGAACAGTGACTCCCTCTTCTCCAACCTGGCACCTCCAGGAAGGACCTGGACAAACTCCTGTGCCTGGAGAGCACCTCCCTTCCACTCCTCAAGGAACAGGTCATCTCCCAGAGGGGATGTGGCAAAATGGCAGGGTTTGGCAAATGGCACAGGAGTTAGTGCTGAGGCCCTGCCAGCCTGAGCAGAGGCCTGGGAAGCTCCAGCCGCAGGGACACTCGGCTCACCAGAGCATCCCCACTGCCCCCAGCCTGCAGACACCCCTTCTCCAGCCTGGCATCCCCAGCACCCTGCAGTTTACCTTAGGGTGTGTGTGTGGGGATCACAGGTATAAAATACTTTGAGAACTGCGTGCAAACACAAACCCAGCAACCTAACACAACCAGAGAACTTCGAGCTCTAGGCTCACCCCACAGCTGAAATTTTACGGCAGCTCTTCTGCTGCATTGTACGGATCAGCACAGGTTGAGCAGAAGGGAAAAACTCTGTCCTCAGCAGGAAACTGTCTGCAATCCAAGCAGCATGGCAAGAGCTTTCTGGCACTTCACTGAGCTGAGGCCAAAGGCTTATTTTCAAGACTGAAAACTACACAAGATACGAAAGGTGAGGAACAGAGCAAACACCAATGCCGTGCGCTGCCTCAGGCTCAACCCTGACTGCAGGAAATGAGGAGCAGAGAACTTTTTGTAGCTGCATGGTGAAGTGGCTTTAAGAAGCAGTAAGTGGCCTAAAATAATTGACAACTTTCTGCACTCAGCAACTTGAAGAAAACTTAACTTGAGAATGTCAGATTTCTGTATTTTTTAACACTATCTCTGAAAGACTCAGGCAAATTCCTGGGCTGATAAATTATGTCCACTGATTTCACATCAATCTCTTGTCAAAGGATGGAATGCAAAATCTACTTCCTTTCAGTGAAAACACACGTTCCTCATCAGCTGTGGTTCGCAGCACATCACCAAATCAATTGTTTGGTGTCACAAACACTGGAAGCAGCATACAGTACTGCAGCCAGTGAAGACTGAGGCTGGATATTCCTAGCAGTCAGGATGGGCTCTCCTGACTCAAAGACATCATGTTACCATCTTCCCATATCTGGCATAGGTTTAGAGAAGCCTTGGCTACTTGGATGCAAAGTAGCTCTCACATGGCTCCCTGCAGGCCTCCTGTAATTCCTGCTGCTTTGCCAGGGTCCCACAAATGGTCTGTTTGATCAGCAGAAGACCACAGCTCAGATAAGGCACAAAGAAACAGAGACACTTACTGCACACCTGCTGAGGACATAAGCGCCAGCTCCCAGTCCAATCCCAATGAAGCTTTTCAGGCTGAAACACAGACATTTCACAATCAGTGAGGCTAACTTAAGCTCACAGCTGAAGCACCCCTAGAGGCAAAGCCTTTCCCCTCTCTGCATCCAGCTGATCACTTCTCATTCGTTTTCAAAACAATCCAGCAATGAAGCAGCAGCCATAAATTGTCCCACATGGCAGACAATGTTCCCAGCACAAGAACCAGACAGGGTTACAGAGGTTAGGAAATGCTCAGGCCTCGGGACAACAGAGCAAGCTGTCAGATGTTGCAAGCAGATACAGAAGTAGGTGCTGGAAGGGCTGTATCCAGCTGGCTCACCCCACTTCCTTTCAGGGACTTACTTCAGGTGCGTCAGAACAGCGGGCAGCATTTCAGCCAGTTCATCCATACTGGGATACTGGTACCTGAAAACCAAGAGAGACTGAAATCAAAGTGCCTCCAAATATAGCTTGACAGAGGTGACCTTCCAGTCCTACCCAAAGTAGGAGAGACAAAGAATACCTGACAGGTATCTGCATGGGGGATTATTTTGCAACGATACCGTACATTCCAGCCAACTGCACGGATCCCATCCCTCAGACCTGTGGTTTTTTGGGCAGTCAGACTTCTGTGGGAGGATGGACAGATGGAGCAGGGAATGCCAGCTAGACTGCAGCGTGCTGGGCTCATGCTCAAGTCAGAAAGCTGGTACCAGCACTCACCACTAGTGAGGGCTTTACCCATGCCTCAGTGATAGGAGAGTTCCCTGAATGCCCCTTGGGAAGCCTCCTCATCTTCCCACTTCCTCTGCTCCTGAAAGCTCCTCCCACTACATTCAGCCTGGTAGTCCCAGCTGGCTTAAACTGGGTGCTGCCTCAGTCCAGACCACACCTGGAACAACAAGGGTCTCTCCAGAGCTCTTACCCAGATGGGAATGGGGGAGCTCCTTCCTGCTGGCCTGGTGCATCCACGTGGCACACAGCAAAATGCTGAGTGATCTCTTGCATGTCTTCAAAGTTAAAGAATGCATTAAAACAGGATTTGTCTACAACAAAAAAAAAGAAATTATACTTTTCCTGAAGTTTTACTGCAATCCACCCTCCAAACATGATGACACACACCTGCATGAGCCACCCCCACTGCTAAGTCTGCGGGGCAGTGGGTGCTGGGTGATGCACGACGCTGCTGTCCCGCTTTGACTGCAACGCAGCAGCGAGCCCTGGCAAAGGAACTGCCACGACCAGAGGGCAAGCAGACAAGTGACACCTCGGCATGTACACCCAGGAAACACACCTGAGTGCTCACAGGACACCGAGGTGCACCGGTGTGAACACTACAGTACATATTGGGTGGGAGGACATGTGAGCCCGCTACAAACATTACACTACTGCAGCCTTGCAGAAGGGACCTGTCCAGCATCCAGGGAATGGATGCCTTGTGGCAGCTCTATCACACAGTGCAACACGTCAGCTACAGCATTATAGTGAGGATCAAGTGGGCCTATTTCCACCTTTCCACCTTGGCCATGCCTTTCAAGGGCTGTTGGAACGGACAGGGGCGTGCCACACGCCCTCTCTCCTGCAGGCCTTTGTCTTTTTATCCTTGAATGGTCTGTCCCATCTCAGCTCCAGCTGGTCCCCACACTCAAAAGCAAATACCACAACCAACCACTTTTTCAGGGCCCTGGGAACCAAAGGGCTTACGGTTGAGGCCAATATCGTGGTACGTGAGGATGACGGGTCTGCTCCCCTTGGGCGTGCCCCGCATGGTGACATGGACCACTCCGAAAGCTGTCTCAATGTCATGTTCCTGTGGAGAGAGAAGAAGGAGCCCCAGTGTCAGGTGTGCTGCCTGCACTACAGGGAACCCTAACAGAGGGCCAGCAGCAAGGGCCTCACCCACACTTCAACACAGCCCTCCTGTCCACGGCCGGTGACTCAGCACAGCTCTTGCAATCTGCAGCCCTGTTGAGCCTCTCTCTTCAACCACTGCCAGAAGCAGGCTGCTTTTGTACAGATGTGTGAAGGGCTTGGGGCTGTGTCTTCCTGTGACCAAGATCTCATTTCAGTGCCTGTGGTGACATTGCTGCACTGTAGCAGAAGCTGGGGGCCGTGTGTCCATCTGTCTCTAGGGGGTCATGTGTCCATCTGTCTCTAGGGGTTAATTGCATCACGAATGCTGCTCCAATCCCACAGGCAAGCCCTTGCTCCCCAGCTGGCATCTCTCCCTCCAAGCCACCAGCCCAGAGGTCCCTTTCGGTGTGCCTCCAACCCACACCCCTGGGAACGTCCTGTCTGCAGGCCAGCTGATGGGAGGGGACACAGCAATGTCCAAGAGGCTGGCAGCAGCCCCAGCCCCTGGGGACCATGTCCCAGAGCATTTTGGAAACAGGATGACAACACGGAGCAGGCAGATGGCTGGGACAGCAAAGCGACCCCAGCTGTGCAGATCCAGTCACTGCCTGCCGGGGAGGTTGGACCCATCTGCAGGGGAGTGGGTGGCAGCTCCTCCCTTCAGCAGCATTAAAAACAAAGATACAGATCCACACTTACCCACCCTGCTGGGCTGCTCACCTACTGCAGACCCAGCTCGGGCATTTGGCCAAGAGCCCATCAGGTTCTGACCATGCTGCTGCATTCATGTTCGCTGCAGCTCGGCCCACAAGCCCTGCCTGCTCACCCCAGGTGAGGCTGAGCACTATGCCCTGACAGAACAATTTTTTCCCTGCTAACCAGGGTTGGTAATGTGACAGTAAAACACCCCGAGGCTCCTCCAGCAGCTGGCACAGGAGGTTATGCTGGTTTCCAGCTGGGTATCAGCGGAGCAGTTTCACGACCTGTTTCATGATTATTTGCCAACAAAATGATGTGCCTCTCCCCATGCAAAATACTGAGAGCTGTTTGCACTGTGCCTTGCATAAGACAGCAAGAGCAGCACGAGGCCTCTGGTAACTTCTCCAATACTTGTCCATTGCAGAAACAGAAGCCACAGCCTCACAACGACAAGCACGTAAGTGCACACAAAGTCGTCTGAGTTTTACTAAAATAGCTGCAAACACATTTAGACAAACACTGATCTGGGATCACTTTGGACGTGCTGCAGAGGTGGCAGTACGGCTGGGTACACAGTGTCATCTGTAAGTTCTTTCATCTACAGAAATCAAAGGAGAGACATGCTCTGTCTCTGACTTACAGACACTGTAAAAAGCACCAGCTATTTTCTTGGTATTAAAAAAAATCTGTTTAGGGAATAGCCCCAGGGTTCAGCCTGAAGACAGGACATTACAATCTCAAAAATATTTTTTACTAGTTTACACAAAGTATGTGGTTTGTTGGGCTTTTTTTACACAGTAATTTCCAATAACCTGAAAGTGGTGAGACCCAATACAGGACAGGTAAGAGTACCTGGCTTGCAGCATATCAGAAATCCATCTCACTCCTCCTATCTGGGCACTCCCAAGGGCTGGCTGTGGGCCAAACTGATTTAGTTCTTGCAGTGAAAGATCCCCCTGCCCCCAGCTGCACTTCCCTGTAGGGCCCCAAAGGCTCTCCTCTTCTCCCAGAAGTGTGGCAACAGGAGCAAGCTGCCGCTGCCAAAGCACCTGAGGTAGCCTGAAGCCTTCTCCCACTTGGCTTTGAAGGATAAAACACCACCTCTGACTGCCCTCATCCTCAGAGAGGGGTTGGGTTTGACTTGCAGGCAGCTGTTGTGCTGTGCCCATGGAGAAGCGGGAGCACCTCCAAAGCAGCAGTGACCCGTCTGCACTAGATGCAGGCAGAGAATAGGGCAGGTGAGGGTGTCCAGCCCGATGCTTTATGGGCTCCCTTCTCCTTAGGACAGAGCTATGGGCCAAGGAGTCCTGTGCAGGGGGAAACAACCCAACAGCCCGTGTGTGCAAAGCGTGGGTCCCTGCAGCAGGGGAGCAGCAGCAAGCTCCGGGCGCAGCCTCCGTCCCCTGAGCGTCTGGGAAACCGCCCGGCTCCGACCCTCGTCCACCTCGGCTCCGGGCAGCTCTGCTGAGCTGGGCCAAGTCCTGCTTTGTGCTCCAGCGGGACGAGCTGTGCAGCCACAGCAGCGGCCCTCACTGCAGTGTTCTCCACATCTGCAGCTGTTAACGAGCCCGTTAACAGAAACGGCCACTGCTGGGCGCGGCCGAGGGCAGGGACTGGCAGCGCGGCTGGAACGCGACACGCAGCAAGAGCCAGAGCTTGTAACCCCTGCCTGCACCTCCCCACGCATCTGAGCCGACCAGGGGGCTGACTGCCACCAAAAGCAGGTCTCTCTGCCAGCTCCGGCAGTTGCTGGTCTCCTCCATAAGCAGCTTTAGCTCACTGACCTGGCAGGAAACTATCCAGCTGCCTTTTATTTTTATTTAAAAAAAAATCTTACTCTGTTAGATTTCTGCCAAGTCAGTGAGTTAAGAAGCTCACAGAGAGGTCTGGCAAATGCTGGCAGTGGCTCAGAGCCCAAGAGGAGTGCATGGGGTGGCAGAAGAAATAACCCTGCCCTGAGCCTGAGGCCAGTTAATCTGACTCATGTCTCATCAAACCGCACCTCCAGCGGACTAGGGAGGGTTTTATAAGCAGCAGCAAAAGGTCGACTATCAAACAGGAGCACAAAACCCAAACTGAGCCAGCAGTGAGAAAAGCAAAGAAACCACCCAAAGAGCTGATGGTACTCAAAGAAGTCAGCAACACTGTCTGTGCTGAAAGTGCATTCAAACTGCCTGCTGAGCTCACACGTGCTTCCCCAGGGCAGAACACTGGACAAAGTCCTGACAGCAGAACCACCCCGCTCCCCTCAGAGCTTTTGTTCAAGCACTTCAACGAGCTTCATATTGCAACACCCTGCGCTCTTGTTTTCTGAGCTCGAGCTTGGGTCTTAGCTCTCCAGTAGGGAAGGAAAGGAGTTTCCTCGAACTGAAGATGAAGCCTTGCTCTCCCACTTACTCTGACTCTGCAGACTGTAAACTGCCACTTGGGGAAATGAGAGGGTTTGTCAAGAAGAGGTTTTTCACGTCACCACCAGGCACCAGCCCAGGCTGAAGGGTGCTCACCTCGCTGCTTCTTCACTCTCATTAGCCACTCAAACACAGGAAAGATGGCAGCAACTTGAGAATTTCCATCTTTCACAAATCTCAGCAAGCAGCACTTTAAAAAACGTAAAGATGCTAAAGCTGCAAACTTCTTACTCTGCCCTGTACAGTGACAAAGCCTGAGACTGGGGGTGCTCAAGGCTATTTCTTTTTTCTCTTCCCAGTTCCCAGGCAAGGTGGAAATCCTCCTCCTGGGAAGCAGCTTCCCTCCTCTGGTCAAAGGCTTTTACTTTTTAAGGTTGTTGCCAAGTTGCACAAAGCAAGTACCAGACACTACATCTGAGATAAGGGTTTCTGCATTAACTTTTTTAGCTACACACTGCAACATCGTGCTGACATCCTTTTTAAGATTACCCAGAGAGATAAGACTGAGTTTAACTCCTAGCTTCCCTGCAGGTACTTCTGTGTCCATTTTTCCACTGAACTTCATTTTCTCTGAAACTTTACCCTGTAGCTTTAGGGCTTTTATCTTGACCTGTGATTGCAAAGGGCAAAAACATTTTCAGACAGCTCACAATTACAACACACAATTACAGCACACAATTACAGCACATGGCTTCCCTGCCACCTGCTTTTCTCCAAAACAGCTCTCCCACGTACCAAAGCCAAAGGACAGCACGAGGCAGACGTTCAATGCAGAGCTGAGGTATCATGCTTAAGATGGCACCAACAGTCTCTGCACCTGTAAGATACAACTGCTACCTTGAATTGGACAAAAAAAGTTATTTCATTACATCATTACTAGTTTATTACTCTTCCAAACATGGAGTAGAATAACCCAGTTACAACGGGTACCAGAGTACTCAGTGAGGGAACAGCAGCTTCGCAGGCTGCACCCTCTGCCCTTGCCAGACAAGCTTTCCTCAACGGCCTTCTTGGAGGAACACCCTCCGTGCCAGCCCCCCAGCCAGACGTCCTGCCAGCCCCCCAGCCACGTCCTGCCAGCCCCCCAGCCACGTCCTGCCCGTGTCACCGCCTCGGTAACCGCTGCCCGCCCCAGTCCTGTGTGTTCCCTCCCAGCATTCACACATTCCTCATGCAGAAATGTAGCGCTGGAAAACCTCACACACTCGTCCTTACCTCTCAGGCAAGGGCGTGCTGTGTTTCTGGCCTCTGTTCAGCCCAGCTCTGACACACTGCAGCAGCGTAGCTTGAATGGAAACTCCAGTATCATTCCCTTGGAGCCCTCTAACTCCAGCTACGGTCTGAACACTGAGCTGGTCCATGGGGCAGGGAAGCAGTGACAGGGGAAGGTGGGTGGAAAAGATGTGGCCAGGATACAGCCAGATTTTAACAAATGTGCAGTCTGCAAAATAAGGGAGATGAAGGCATCCCCCTGAAGATGATGATCTGCAGTTGTGTTTTGAAAAGCTGGATAAAATTTAATTTTCCCCTAGGGACTAGAAACTTTATCAGAGGTTTCTCTGAAAAGATTTTATCTTCTGCCCTTATTTATACTGTAGGTAAAAAATAAACAGCAGCTGCAGAGAACCTGCTGTAAATGGGAAGTCACCAGCGGAGGCAGCCTGGCTCCTGGCAGCCCGCTCGCGCTGGCCGCAGAGCTCGTGACGCACACACACATGCTGAACAGCGGCGTGCTGGTGCTGCTGGAGACAGAGCAGAGACCTGGGTCCTGTGCAGGCAGCCACTACTGATCAACTCCAGCAGGCTGGGAACCATCGCTTCAAACACTGGCAGTTCCCTCGGGGCACAGATGAGAAGAGCAATGATGGAGGAGGATCAGGAAGCATGGAGACCAGCAGTAGCTGATCAGACCAAAGGTCCAGACACCCTTCTACTCTGACTTCCAAGAGTGTGCTCTTGTGGAAGAATAGAGCAAGCATGTTGTGATACTTCTCAAACACCTGCATTTTGTAGCAATGTCTCTTCATTTTTCCAAGCTCCAGGGAAACTCAACCTGTCAGTCAAAAGAAACTTCCTGAACTGGAGGTGTGATCTTCACTTTGACCTTCTCTTCTGAGAACTGGGCAGTCAACCCCCACTACCTAGGCCTTTGGCATCTGTCTCACCCTGTGACCAGAAAAGCCAAAGCCTGAGGTTGAGGGAAGGAGCTTGTTCAGCTTGGAGAAGAGAAGGCTCCAGGGAGACCTCACTGCAGCCTTCCAGTGCTTTAAGGGAGCTTAGAAACAGGAGGGAGAGCAGCTTGGGGAGACAGTGACAGGACAAGGGGAAATGGTTTTAAACTAAGAGAGGGGAGATTTAGGTGAGATATTAGGAGGAAATTTTTCACCCAGAGTGTGGTGAGACACTGGCACAAGTTGCCCAGACAAGTTGTGGATGCTCCTCCCTGGAAGTGTTCAAGGCCAGGTTGGATGGGGCACTGGGCAGCCTGATCCAGACACAGCAAGGGGTTTGGAACTGGATGAGCTTTAAGGTCCTTTCCAACCCAAACCATTCTGTGACTCTATGATTAACAATGTGTAGGGTGAAGAACTGCTTCATTCCCCACCTTGTATCTGCTAGTTTTGCATGATATCACCCAGTTTGGAAGATGGAGAACAACTGATCCCACCTCCACAACCCACAGCAGTGGTGACCTAACAGCTTGCTGTGATTCCCCTTCACGTGCCCCTTTGTGGGCTGATATGCTCTGGACCATCTGGCCAGTCCTGCTACTGCAGCTTGTTTCTGACCATGCTGCTGTTCTTCAACACTGCCCTGTGGTGCTCTGTCCTTCCTCGGCACACGGTCAGGAGCACGTCAAACAGACGTGGGTGTGCTGTGGATTCACACGGTAGCACAATGAGGTTGCTTTGTTCTCTGTTCCTGATAAACAACAATTGATTTGCTTTGTTGAAAGCTGTGGGCCCTGAGCTGACACTTTCACTCATCCCTCGCAGTGCTGAGATCTCAGGCCTCTGGGTTATCACCAGCCCTGAGCCTGCTCTGTCTTCTACTGTGGGCTGGTTTTGCTCAGTGTGCATCACACTTGACGTTACCCAAAGGCAGACAAAGTTTGCCATTACACTCTTCATCACTTTTTCGAGATCATTTAAGAGTGGATTTAAGCAGCACAGGTCCCAGTACAGATCTCTAAGGTGCTCCTCTAGTGATCTCAAACAACTGAGAAAATAACTGCTGATATTTTTTTCTTTTTTAATCCGTATTTCATCCATGAAAGGACTTCTCCTCTGACCACATGGCCACCTAAGTCCCTTAAGACATGTCTTGGGATCCCTTTTGGTGAGAGGTCTTGTCTTTTGGAAATCCAAGTAGACTGCATCAACTGAATTGCCTTCATTTACATGGTTACCAACTCCTTCAAAGAATTCCAACAGCTCTGCACAGCAGGACTCCAGCCCTTTACAAAACCCCCACTCTGCTCCTTGCCAGTGATCAGTGTCTGGTCAGTGAATTCCTCCGGGATCTGTTTTAAGAATTGTGTTACAGGTGAAGCACTGCAGCCCCTGTGGGCATCACAGCAGCTTCAACAGAGAAGCATAACCTCTCACTTAACAGCTCAACTATTTCATCCTTAAACTCATTTAAAACTCCTGGGTTGATACATCAAGTCCCAGAAACTTGCTATAAAAGCAGACACCAGCTTTTTTGCAGCCTCTGCAATAGGCACTGCAGTTTAAGGCAGGGTCTCTGCTGACTCCCCCCAAAGAGCATTTCAGCACAGGAACCCCTGTGAGCCCCTCCATGGCAAGCTTTGTGCAGAAAAAAATATATTTAGCTTTTCTGATATGGCTAGATCTTCCCTGGATCTTCCTTTCAGAGCCTGAGCAGCCTTAGTACTCTCCAAACTCTCTCACATGGTTCCATTTCTGATAGGTTTGAAGCAGAACTATTATTTTTTTCATCCTTTGCAAGTCATCTCTCAAAGTCCCCTTTTGCCTGCTTTATTCTGTCCATATAGTTAATCTGCTAGAGTTTATAACCTTTTCCATTTTCTCCAGCTTTTTGAAAAATGCCTTTTTGTTTTCAATAGCCTCCATGCCCTTCTGGTTAGTCACGCTGGCTTCCCTGCAGCATTTCTCATGTCTGCTGTGATAGATGGTGGGCATTTGCTCCCTGCTTAGCTGATTTGCAATAAGCTTCTCCACTGCTGTGCAGTTCTTGTTTTGAACTTTGAGTATAAAACCAGTGAGGTTTTCTATGGCTTGGTTTTGGGATTTTCCCCCCCCTTTTTTCCCAAGGATGTTGACCTGGAGCATATCATGGTTCCCATCACAGAGCAGCTCTTTGCAGACCGTGTTTTGAACACATTTCTCTGCCCTTCTCTGAATCATGTCAACGATGGCTTCTCCTCCCTGGGGCCCCCTGGCTTGTTGCTCCATAGAAGTTTGGGGCTAAAATGGAGTATTGGAGTCATGTCCCACAGCCACATCTGTTTAACTGACACTGGGCAGCTGAAGCTCCTTGCCCTTGTCCTGTCTCCTAGCCTCGCCGCTTCTCTGCTCACCACCTTGGGCACTCACAATTACAGACAAAACATACATTTCTTATTTAGGTCTGGGATTTCAGTCTAAGAGGAATTTAAGTTATTCACTGACATAACTTAGAGCCAAATCAGCTCAACAAGCATCTTTTAACATCCACCTGCATCTACCCTCTCCTTCCTGTACACTGTCACCAGGTATCAGTGTTCCCCTGTCAGTGTCCACCAAGAGGGACCTCAGCTCTCTTCTTTGATCTCAGACAGGAATGCAACCACCACTGGCAGAAACAAAACAAAACTGAGATTCTGGGTGCAATTTCTTGTTACAGATTGGCTGACTTGATGAAGTGCTGTTGCAGAGTGCTTCTCTCATCCCTCTGCCCTGCCCCGTGTCCAGTGAGCTGATGGTCTTGTAAGTGGGAGGGCAGGGCTGGGTTCACTGTCCCACCACATTGGGAAACCAAAGCAACTGACCCAGCAGCCACTGGATTTCTTGTCTGGATGGAAGGTAAGCACTGCCAGTGCAACTGACTTGCCTGAGCTGGACCAGTAAGACACACTCTCAGGAGGGGCTGGTCAGAAGAACAGACAGTAGCCAGAGAAAGGCCACCAGTGCTACTGACCATCTCTGACAGCCCTGTGATTTTTGCTATATGCCTTACGATCCCAGCTCCTGAGAATCACTGCTTATAGACAAAGAGCCCCAGACTTTAAAAAATGAGATGTGTGTGAACCATAAAGACTCAGACACTGGAAGGTGGTAAGACACGACCCAACAGCAGCTTTAACATATTTGAGATTAAACACAAGCAGGAACTGCTGGGAGGTGTTCCTTGCTGGGGATTTGCAGAATGTCAGACCACACTGGGACATTGTCCTGTTTGGCCTTAACATCTTTGAATGATTCTTAACCTGAGGAGGAAAACACACATCCAAATGTAACTGCAGAAGTCTAAATTTCCCGAGGGATGGACTCTGGGAGGAAGTGGGTGCATGTCCAGGTGGCAAAAGGTTCAAACAGGGGAACCATCTCTGACTGCCACCCTCTGTCTTTGGCCAGAAGGGGAAGCAACGACAGTGCCAGTGACAAGTGCCACAGAAAATTTCTCTCATTAAGAAAAAATATTTCTAAGGGAGGGGATGAGGCATCCAGCAGCAGCTCCAGAGGTGAAAATGCCTTGAGCTCCTGAGACTCCCAGCAAACAGAGGTACCTGGGCACCAGTTCAAATTGCAGCCACGCTCCCTCAGCTCCAGGTCAGGGTGTGAGCCAGAGCTTAAGCTTTACAAGTTATTAAGCTCTGAGGTAAACCATTTGTTTCACAGTGGGAATGATTAATGATGAGAATTTATATTACCAGTGCTTTTCACAACTAACTTAAGCTTCTTTTTTGGCATTACCAGCTGAGTTTTCCTCCCAAGATGAAGCTGCTCAAAATTCACAATTAATTCCCTGGAAAAACTGAAAACTGATTTAATTTGGAGGCCAACAATAAAGGACAGATCTGTGAAATCTCTTCAATTTTATTTTTTTTTTTTTTAATTCAAACCTGGCAGAGCACATAGCAGCAAGGTGTCTGTTGCTCACGTTCTGCTCAAGCTTCTTGAATATTTGTACTAGGAGAGGACTAGAAACATCCCCAAAACCATTCAGCTTAAGCACACTCGGGTCCTGCTTCACCTAAGGCAAAGCAAACTGCCACTGCTGCTTTGCTGTGAGGTGGAGGAGATTATTCAGGTCAGGTTTTCCCTTCTTTCAGAGATACTGTAGCTACAGCTATTTACTTTATGGCATCTTTGCATGTCAGACTTGGCAAAGGTGGAAAACAACTGCAGCATGCTCCTTGGGCAACCTATCCCAGCTATTAACCATGGAGAGATTAGAGATTCCACTGTCTTGCTCTTTGCAACAGCTGCCCTCAAATTTCTACACATTACCAAAAGAACACCACTCTGCCTATAAGGTAAGTAAAAAATATTGCAAGACTGTAAAACATCACCATCTGGTACCTCTCACCATCACAGTGCCACAGACCTTACTGCAGCTGGTGGGTAAGTACCTACCACATCCACCCTGTGCAAAATCATTTTGGAGATAGCAGAGCTGAAGGAGCCAGTTGCGTGGGAGGCAAGCCTAAACCAGATCTGAAGCAACATCTTGAACTAAATTATTCATTTCCATCCAGAAGAGAAATTTATTAATAGAAAACACAATAAGATCTATGCAAGCAGGCAATGGCTTCTAGTACTTTGTGTAATTGGATTAATTCTTTAATTAGAGAAATGCTGGGTGAGAATCAAGAGCAGCAGAAGAAGGTGGTGTATGGGGACCCTTATTAATGTTTATAAATATCTAAAGGGTGGGTGTCAAGGGGATGGGGCCAGACTCTTCTCAGTGGTGGCCAGCAATAGCACAAGAGGCAATGGGCACAAGCTGGAACACAGGAGGTTCCACTTAAACATGAGGAAAAACTTCTTTACTGTGAGGATGCCCCAGGCTGCCCAGGGAGGGTGTGGAGTCTCCTTCCCTGGAGAGATTCCAAACTCACCTGGACACTTTCCTGTGCAACCTGCTCGAGGTGAACCTGCTTTGGCAGGGGGGTTGGACTGGATGATCTCCAGAGGTCCCTTCAAACCCCACCAGTCTGTGATTCTGTGATGCAATCTGGCATCAGGAGACAAAGGTGCTGCTGGGCTATCCCCAACCTATTGTTGTACATACAGACAAGCCTTTATGTTCCTGTTCCAAAGGCACATGAGGGACAGACCTAGTGTGGATCTGTAACCTTTTCTAATGCTCATCAACTCCTACAGCCACACAGTATTGAGATCAAGAAGCAATTAATGACAACACCTACCTGTCAGAGATGGAGAAAGATGGACTTCTCCATTTCCTGCTCTGCCCATGTGTTACAAGAAGCATTTAAAGTCACAATTTTCTTGCACTCCAGTCAAATACAGACTCAGGAATATGTGATGCTTCTTACTCCTGCTCTGAGGGTAAATCTCCCCTTCCCCAGCTAATGCAGGAAACTGGACCTGCCTAGATCTGTAATAGTTGGGTTTTTTTAGCACTCTGCACCCCTATTTTGAGTCAGTCGAGTACCAGGCAGCAGCCTTCCCCACAGGCTGCCAACAGAACAGGTTGATGCTCTAGAGCTCTTCCATCCCCTGGACAGTGGGCTCAAGGTGCCACAACCTGCAGGCACAGAACCTTTGTAAACCTAAATCCTAGACAAGGAAGCGCTGAATGTGCTAATCCACAGGCAAGTCTAAAAATATTTTGTGTCCAGATCATCTTCACCCCTCAAGGCAACCTGGAAGGTAGGCCAGGGGCCGTGTTTCCAGCCAAGAACAGTTCACCTGCTCCAAACTACGCTTCAGTGTCTTGCTGAAGACCATAAACACCTTAAAATCTCCTGAAGAACAGAGAGCAGGGTCATGTTCTGTGTCTCCAAACCTTCAATGCCCCTGGGAACTAGAACTGAGTTGAACTGCACTGAGCTATAACTCATTTCAGAGCAGCTAACGACTGATCCAATACACCATTACTGGGTGCTGCATAAGGGCTGGGAACAGATCAGTCACTGTTACTGGAAAGGCACCATTCACTTTCCTGGAGGCAAACCCCTTTCTCAGCCTGAGGCCCCTACATTTGCTTTGCTGTAAGAACTCACTGAGAGAACAAAAAAAGCACAGGAACTTCAAATACCACATCTGCATAATCAGCCTATTTAGCACACTGTTGTCACAAGCATCCAGAAAGCAAGAGTAACACTGAAGTAAACCCATGGAAGGATTGTGCTCACACATTTAGAAATAAAAACCACATTTCAGTCCAAGTCCAGCTAGCAAAAGCTTTCCAGAACTCCACAATGCAGTTTTACAGAAAATGGAGTTTTTGGATGGAAAGCCAGTGATGGGAGGAACCAGAGGAAGAGCTTCCCAAGAAATAAGAAAGATTTAAAAAAAATTCCAAAAGAAAATTCCATTTTCTTCATTTTTAGCTTTACAGTATTCGTTGCTGTGATGTCAGCAGAAGTCAAAACCAGTACTTTAGTGGTGACACTAGTTTTAGTAAGATTAGGGGCAGCTCCTAATTTACTAGGCATTAAAGAAAAATTACTTTCTTTCTAGATCAAAACATCTTCTGTGTTGTAATTAATTTCACTCCAGGACTTTGAACAAGAGAACAAAAGAACTCATTGTACAAATCAGAAGAACAATGGTCCTCAATATCCTAGACAAAATATTTCAGTGCTGGTGAGAACAGCTCCCCTGTTATTCATACAGAGAAAGCAAACTCTTCCTCAAAGTGCTAACTTTTCATGTTATTTCATGACAATAAACAGACCAGGCTTTAAAACATCTTGTATTCAATGCCACTGTGCAGCAATCACAAGCTGGCTTTAACCATTTCATTACAGTTTTGATTCAGTGCCTATGACATCAGCAAATGCACAAAGAGACTGGGCAAGGATAAGCAAACTTTTAAAAATGCAGATTTAGATGCTTCAAACAAATGTACTTGTGGAAGAACTTCTCCAAAAATTAATCAGCAAAAACATGAGCTTATTGAAAACTTACACTTTCAGCAGAAAAAAGTGGCACAAAATGTCTCACTGAGGTCTGTTCACCCTTCAAACATTTTGCTGTGTTTACTTTGGGCACAGGACACAGAGGAACTCCACATTTTCAGTTAATTCCAGCAATGCATAACAAGTTGTGGTACAGGGAAACTTTAATTTCTTTCCTCCAGGGGTTTATGCATGTCTTGTCTTTTCCATTTCAGCTGAACTCTGCATGTCTGGACTGACATTCCCACCTCTTCTGTACCTTGTGAGCTTCCTGCAAACACCCTGCTGCACCCCAGAGCCATCTCCACATCCCAGGTCCCCTTCTGCACGGTGTGTGTTGGAGAGCAAAACACTTCTCTCCCTTCACGTGGGTGGGAGGCAGCGGAGGGGAAGCACCAGCTACAGATCAGATCAAATGCCAGCTTCTATCAGACTGAAACATCGTGCAGATTTAGCTGGACAGCTTTACAAATATATCAGCATACTCCTTCATTGGTATTTACAGCAAATCACCTGGAAAAAGGGGAGAGATTTAGGCTAACACAGAACACCTACTTCTCAAAGCAGCTGAAGAGGGGCTGCAGATAATAACAAAAGCACAAGCACAGCTCTATGAACTGTGCAGGTCACCACACCATCTGTCCATCTGCAACCCAGACCATTTAATCCACCATCTGCCTGTGAACATTAGAAGAAGCCAAGCCCAGATTTCATTAGGGTTCATATAGCTTTCAAGTAAATTGTATGTCTCAGATTTAGGTTAATACATTTTATTTCTGAGAATAACCTAGATTCATATTGATAAAGACCCCTAAGCCTCCATGCTAGCTCTCCTTTTATTTCCATTGCAAATGGCTATCAGATTATGTGGGGGTTGTTTCAGCTGATGCCCAGGCAATCTGTTATTTGTCAGGGTGAATTACGGTTCTTGTAGATGAGCAGTGTAAGAAAACCAGGACACCTGTATCTGAAAGTCAAAAAAGCTAAAAGCTTCTTCATACCACAGTAACCAGAGGAACAAATTTCAGAAGCAAGAGGACGCTTGCTCTGTTGACTTTGCCCAGATCTGATCCTGGCAAATCATTCAAAACTGAAAACAAACACACCAGGAAATTCACAGAAATTCACAACAGCATCACTCATTTTCCCCAAAGGAAGGAAAGATCTTACAAACCTTAAATATGCATTTTACCTTGAAAAGTAAAACATGGCAAAGCTTTACAGAAAACAGAGTGTGGAACCTGTGTGTGTGCCTGGCACTACGCAACTCGAGTCCGTGGCCATGCCAATGACATGCTTGTGAGCTGGGATTAAACTCAACACTTCTCCCAGTCATAAGCATGGATCACCTGCTGCAAACATTCTGAAACTCCAGCTTCCAGCCAGAAGGAGGTCTGGAGGCGCTGCAGGATGGAGAAATGCTGAGGCCAGCTGTGTTACTGCTCTGGGTGATCCAAGGCAGAGCTCTGCAGAGGTGTCAGTCAGTCCTGGAATGAACTAGGATGGACTTAGAGCAAATCACCTCATGGTCAAGGGCACGGAACCAACACTGGCTGAAATCACACAGAACTCCCTCCAGCATGTCGGGGTACTGGGGAGCTGCAAAGCACAGCCCAGGATGTGGTGGCTTCATGCAAAGCCACAGCCCTTTCTCCATTTCAAACAGCTTATTTTGGATGATTAGAAAAATACAAAGGTCTGAAATGCATCACGATGCCATGCTCCCACACTGCAAACCCTACACTGTGTAGGATAATATAATTCATCCCACAAACCCCTACATTTTGTCTTAAAACCCACCAGCTCCCTTGCTGATGTTAGTACTGTCAGAAGCCGATTAAGAACTCCACTGCACTATAACTGGAAACCAACTTCCAGTCATCAGCCTTCACGAATTTGTGACCAGTTTGTGTCTGTTCTCGTAAAATTGAGATCCTCCCCAAGGCTACTGCTTTCTATGAAATTCTGGACAAATTAAAAGCATTTAGGCTGAGCTGGGGGTTTAAGTCTCTCTTTACATAACAGGATCTCCCTTCCTCTGAAAGCTGTAGCAAGCTTCTTCACTTTAAATTCCCCTTTCTCAAATGCTGGTAAGTAAAGCCACACCAGTTTCAGAGAGGTCTGAACGTGGCAGCCGGATGTGCTTTGCCAGATTAAAAAGCAGCAGTAATTTTTCACAGGACAACAGAAGAGCTCGATCTCAAGTTTAAGTACAGTTCCTGGTACTAGCAAGTGAGGCAGAAAATCCAAGGGCCCAACACACCATCTATCCACTGACAGATTTCAAATAAACACTTAGTCCAGCCCTGGGGGTACTTTCCAGGTGGGACATGTGAGCCAAGACAGGTGTGCCCTGAAACCACACCTTGTAGGGAGAGATGCTGGAGGAAGAGGAGGCTGGGACAACATTGACAGTCACAAGAGACACTGTGTTAACTTCCTGCTAAAAAAAAAATATTCTAACTGAATTACCAAGAGGGCTCCTGGAAGGAACATCTTGTCTCCTGCCCAACTGTTGCCATGGCCACCAGCTCACTGCTGATCTAAATCAAAGCACAGAGAAGCAACGAGCAGGTCCTTCCCGGGCCCAGCACTCCTGAGAGCCCCGCTCCCTGGCTGCGGGGCCGCTCAGCAGCTCGGCCCATGGCTCAGCTCCAGGGCGGGCAGGGAGCCGAGACAACGACGCATCAGGACGGGCTGAGTGCTCGAGTGGGTGCAGCACTGTGCTTCCCTGGGGCTTGCACAGCTTCAGCTTTGAGGTGTCCTTTAAAGAAGGGCCAAAGAGGCTCTGCTGGTAGAGGAAAAGCACAGAGCGAAAGGCAGCAGCGAGGCACAGCTCCGTTACAGGGACCACTTCCTACCTTCCCGCTCCGTTCCGGCTCCGAAGATCACACCTGCTCCCAGACAAGCAGGGCATGGGCAAGCCCACAGCTTTGTTGGGCCATCAGAGAATCTGCAGTGAAGGCTGACGCACTCAGACGCTCAGGCACTGTATTTATATCCCTTCCAATCGTGGCAGACAGGTCCCAAAGGCAGTGCTGGTACTCCCTAATGCTCCTGCTCAAAAGCATTGCACCTATTGTTACCCATTCCCCACCCAGCATGGGAGCACACTGCACCTCTGGCAGAGATGGAGAAGATGCCAAAAGACAGATGGGGACAAGACGGCACAGAGAGGTGTTTTAAACACATTATCTACTTTTATTAAAACAGAAAAATCATTGCCTAACACTGGTGCTGCTCCTCAGACTAGACACTAAAGTTCTAACGTGCTAAGATTAGTAATTTTTATGCTTAAGAGGCTTTAAGATAACACTAAAACTCACAATGAATCAAGCTAAAGCAGGACAGTGACACGTGCCTGCCCAGACAGGGTGTACTTTCAGTGTCTGGTATCAAGGGATTGAAAAAATACAAACTATTTCTCAGGACTGTATTTATTCTATTCCTATTCTGCACAGGCTTGCAGAAGGTTTTCTGGAATCATCTAGATCAACAGACTTTTATTAACAGCCATGACGTGATGTTGACAGCTCTACCCGCACCACTGGTGTGCTACAGCAGCGAGAGCCTGTCCTGTGCTAAGCACAGCACTACAGACACAGCAGCCTCCTGCAGCTCAAGAGAAAGAAGAGCTGCTGGCTGTGTAGCAGCATGCTGAGCGGGGAGTCAGCAAGGTACCTGGCTCAGCAACCGAGCCTGTGCCCTACAAAACACGCCGCGTCACCTCAGAGCCGTGCTCTGCCTCACAAACCTGTGTCCCCTGGCTCGGATGCTTGTGGTGGAGCCGCTCCCCTAAAGGGATCATTCCTATAGCAACCAGAGCGATCAGGCTCATCTCCACATGACTCTATCAGGTGAAGAACCTCCCAGAAAAGCACCACAGCTTTGTCAGGACCCAGGCCCAGCAAAGCAGGGGCGCTGTATTTGGGGCAGCTTATTGACTTCTGTTTCCTCGCAACACAAATAGACGGAGCATGCAGGCTCCTCCTTTCCTAGCCAGTGAGCCAGATGGGATGTGACAGAGCTGCAGCTCTTCAGCATATTGCATGTCTCAAAGAAACTGCTTTTCAGGAGCCCAGCTATCCAGTGAGATGTTGTGGAGCCACAGCAGAGCAGTCCAGGTCTGCACCTCAGAGCTCAGAACAATGTCCTGTGCATGGAAGGGTGAAGGGCAGTTTCTGCCAGCTGGACATATTCAAGTTCTTATTGATTAAACCTTAACAGGAGTTAAAATTAAGACAGAGAGCTTTTTCATCTCTCTCTCTCAGCATTACTGATGGGCCATGGGGAGTCTGCCCATGGATCCTTGGCTCCTGCATGTGTCTTACCTGACAGTCGAAGTCCTGGAAGTTGCGAGCTGCATTCTGTTAATAAAAATCAGAAGAGAAAAAAAAAAAAGAGTTCAGCATAGTACCCCAGAACATCCCAACAACATCATGAGAGTTCCCCTCAGAAACATCTGCCTCAGCACAGCCTAGCCTGACTGCAGTCAGGACAGCAGCGAAATGTGAGACCCATACAAGGAAACTCCAGGCAAGTTCTGCTCGTTACTACACAGCAGGTTTGCTGGGGGCTGTCCCAAGGCTGTCAACGAAGGTACCTGTGGACAGAGCTGAGAGTTGACAGCACCTCAGCAGGGACAGATACCCATAGGAAGGACCCTGACCAAAGCCAGGTTGGTCATCAGGCTGGGTTTTGCTCGGCCCTGGTGCCCATTATCGATTTGAATGCAAAACTCTTGGAAGGTCTCCCACTAGGATCTCACTTAACGAGCACAAGAAAACAAGCCATGCAGTCAGGTACTCCACAGTAACTGCTGTGTGTGTGGTGGCATTCCACAGCAATCAGTGACCTGTAAGCTGCTGTAAACCAGAGCACATGGGCACTGGGCTCAGCAATTCACAACTGACTGTTCCCAGAGGGTGACAGCACGCACACGGCGAGCACAGGAGTACACACACATCTGGTGTGCTGCAGGTGGGAAGGTCTGCAGGAACCTGTCCGTGTGCCCACGTGCTTCACAAGGCTCTTGCTCTGACCACAGGGTGGGTTACACTACTAGGTGCTGTCAAACGGTGCAAAAGGCTGAGCAAATCATTTGAGGCAGCATTCTAGCTTATGTGTTTTAGGCATAGCACCTTAGTGCCAACATTACAACTAGGACCACACAGGCACAACAGAAACACCCCGAGCATGTCCTCTGGCTGAGCACCCTAACTGCTCTTCAAGTGTAAACAAACAAACAGCCCCGTTTCCCTCCCCCCACAGCTCTGTCACACTCACAAGAACACAGGTTGCTACCTGGGTTCTTCAGTCTCAGATGTTTGAGATATCTGCAAATCTGTTTTAAGAAGTGCCCCCAGTGTTAAGTGTTGAACTGTGCCAATGTTTTGAATGTGATGTGGCACAAAGCACCAAATCTTCAGAATGGGGGAAAAGGAAATAAAAAGAAGCCACCCCCCCTAATTTCTGTTTGAGACCTTGAAGTTAGTTGAGATTTCTGACCACTCTGTCTATGCCTTGTTCCCTGCTCTGTTAAATACAGACAGTAGAGCCTTCCCATCTGCCAGGTTGTAAAGAAGGTAAATTCAGTCACCCAGTACCACAGTGTTTAAGGACAGTAAAAATGCCTGTGAAGAAATGAGAATCTTCCATACCCAGCACTGGACTTGGGTGGTGCATGCTAAGTTGTGAAAAGGCTGATCAGAATTTGTACTGAGAAAAGTGAGATTCCCCAGGCAGGGAGGAAATGCCACAAGACAAAGGATGAAGGGCTGAGACTGTGCTGCTCGTTGTCAGGGTACTCCAGGGTGCACAAGTAGCGTTAGTGCTGACATGTCCTGACTGCTGGGTACTTGGTTTTAACACCCCAAAATCTGACTTGAAACTATTAATCTATTCCTTATCTTAACCTGAGAAAGTCTCTAAGGTTAAGGTATGCTTTGCAGTCCTCTGAAGATGTGATGGCTGCATCTCAAAGGCAAAGAGCTGGCTGGAATGACCCATCCAGCCCAAGGGCTGTGCATTCAATCTCCTGAATTAAGCTGGCACGTTTCAGTAACTTCTCCCTGAGGCTGTATTAATAGGAGTCACAGGTGCCAGAATATGGACCAGCCAGAATAATAAAGTGTCACTGGGATAAGTTTTGTGATCAGGTTACAGGCAGTACTCTCTTTTCACTCTCTTTCAACTAAATGGGAACATTTGAAATTGATTTTCTTTCCCAGGATAAAGTCACTGCATTTCAGTGAGCCTGAATGAGGTGAGTGGATCTAATCTAATGTATTTTACTTCCACGCACTTGCTGTCAGACTTAAGTTACACACAAATATAAGAGTGCTTGTTTTCTTTAAAAGTCAGGCTTGTAATTTTCTGCTAACTTAGACCTGAGAGTAAACAGAGCCAGGACTCAGCTGTCCCTGGTGGCATTTCCTACAGTTCAAGGTGGACATGGTATGACCCATTTCCATTTCCTAGGCAATTCCACTGGTGCTGGAGTTTAAGACACCAGAGCTCAGTTTCTCTGCACGGCAGCCTTTGTATCTGAAGAGTTCATGTGCACTCACCTATCAGCACTTTAAGAGTTTTACTGGACTATTTCTGGCCACTAATCCATGCTGGCTCAAACTCCTGCATCTAAAGTGGGCTGGTCAGTAAAAACCTCAGTAAACTGCTCAATACTTTCTGGGCTCTGATACAGTGCACAGAACGGCACGATATGGCACCACACCCATGTGCTCCATAACCTATCTCTAAAGAAGCACATGGGTATTATTTCAAGCTTGAGAGCATTAATAAGGACCAGAAATCAGAGGTGGCAGCTTCCTGAGGCATTTCTTTTGTTAAAAGAAAGTGTAAAAAGGAGAGCTACAGCACACTGCTCTTCCCAGGCAGTGCTGAGGATGGTTCTGCAGCCTCTCCATGTATTTTTTCCTTCTGAGACAGTATATACTTCCTGTAACTTCCAAACTGCATCAAAGAAACCAAACATCACTTTGTATGTGCCTGTCTATGCTGGTTAACACCACTGGGCTGCTCAGGTAAACACTCTGCATTCAAACCAGGACTGTCCCAGAGATGAGCTAAGAGAAGTGGCTGTCCAGCCAACCCCACGGCAGAGACCTGCTGGGACTGATCAGGCAAGACCTGACAGAGACTGAAAACTTCTGAAGTGACACCCACTTTGCTTTGGCATGCTTCAATACCTTCTACTTAGGTCAGCTCACTGGAGCAAGGGAAATCTACCCTCTTGAACTCAAACATGGAAAATCATGAGCAAGAGCTGGAGCACTGCCCTTAGGAAGCTTGTCTTCTGTGAACAGTCATCTCATTTTGAAGTCAAACTGTTTTCAAGGCCTTTCTGTATTTTTATCTGCTGGTCTACACTGATTTTGTTCTTCAAGGCTTACTCTCCCTGGAAACATTTTTAAAGGTTATGTTTAAGCTCTGGTGGAAGCCTAGCAGTCAGCACTAGACCATAATAGGCAGCTGGACTGCAGATTTCATCTGAATTTTTCTGTTTTACAGACACTAAACAGATGTGCCAGCACACTGCAGAAATGAGCAAAAACTAAGCAGCACAGACTAAAACATAGCAGAATTTCAGAGATTTCACCCATTTTGGGTGGGAATTTGTACTAGACAGTGCAGTCTTCTTCAAGCACACAGCGAGTGGACAAAGTACCATATTGCTTCAGCAGCACAAGCTGGTTCTTGATGTCAGCCACTAAACAGCGAAGCACTGGGAACTGCTTCACACACCACCACACCTGGCTGTTTGCTATGGAGAGTGACCAAACCTCATTGCTCATAATCACAGTTTGCATGTGAAAGATTCTGCTGGGATGGCCCATAATGATTGAGACACTCAGAACAGCAGTTTGTGGCAGAATCCAGTGAGGCTAGCACTTTCCTAAAGCCCAGATCGCCCTCCTCCAGCCCAGGGAAGACAGAGTGAAAGCCTTAAACAGCTGCTGCAATGCAATGATTTTCCAAAGTTGCAGTATTGCATGAATGTGGACTGTTTAAGTTAGGCTCTGAAAATATGAAAAGGAAATGGCTCTCCATTACAAAATCCAGGGAGACAAGGTTGTTTTGGGGGTCAAAACACAAAAGGATCATTTAAGACAAAAGGTTTTAAACAAAAAAGTAAGAAAATGGGTTACAATCCAAGGTTTCTCTAACAAGCATGAACTTACTAGAGAATCTACAGCTCTGTCAGGTCAGGAATGGTATCACCTTTCCTATTCTGCCCTGCCTTTCTAACTCCTCAGTACAGGCCTGACAGACTGCTTGGCTGGGACTCCAAACCTACAGGAACTGTGGCCTCTGTCTTTCCCTGAGGCTTTGGAAGTCTGGGTGGTGGTGGATTATCTGAGGGGGGAGGCATTTACTGTTTTTCAGTACATAAGGTACTTCAAACTGTAAACAGATCCTGGCAGTCAGGGCCCGTGGCAGCCAGCCAGCCAGGCAGAGCACACCTGTGAGAGCAGGAGCAGCAGCTAGCCTCACCTTATCGTTCAGGAGAGGTTTGATCTCTGTCAGCTGAACATCCTGCAGTTCGTCCATGGTGCTGTGAGTGGAGCCAATTAACCCTCAGAGCAGCAAAGCGGTGATTCTGAAACAAAGGCACAGTGTTAGTATTACAGAGATGCTCGCCAAAGAGAGCTTTAAGATCTTCCATGAGGCCTGTACATGCTCCAACTGAAGCCTGAAAGTCTGAAGGAAGCTGATTCTCGGTGTGACACAAAGCACTGCAGCCGCAGAAGGCAAACGGCCGCGTGTCACTGCGGTTCCTCCTCACCCCGCACATCGCCTTGCCCATCGGAAGCTGTGCCTGACAGCTCAGGCCTTTCTCCTCAGTCTGGGGCCACTTCCATGCATTGCTAGGACTTCTGCCTGGAAATGAACTGGAAATGACTGGACCAGCAGAGGGAAAACTGTGCTTCATATGCGGGAATAGTGACATCTGACTGTCCTGCCTGACACACCTTAACCACGGCATCCAACCACCAAAGCCAGGGCTGTGCCCGTAACCCACGAGATGTGCAGCCACCACTGCCTCTGCCCAAGGGAGACAGAGGTGTGGAGATCCAAGTACCTTGTTGGCAGAACAGGAGACAGCCCAGAACCCAAGGCAGCCCTTGTTTTATGAGGTGGGATGTAAAAATGGCCCCCAGACAGTGCTGCTCCAGTTGGGTATCTGCAGGGTAACGCTGTTCATTGTGGAGCAGGATTGTTTGGGCTCCATCAGGTGGTGCAGAGTTACCCAAGGGAAGGCACAAACGCAGGCGACAGCGTGTGAGGTTGCCATGTCTGTGGGACATCACGGCTGCTACAGAATCAGGGAAGAAATCTTCTGGTATAAATACAACAATGAGGATGAAGAAAAAATATGGCAGAATTTACCAGGGATTTTATTTTTATTCTAGAGGTTCTCCCTGTGTTTCTAGACAGCAGAATTTCTGGAGCAGGCAGCTGCAGCAATATGAAGAGGGCTCTGGCAATAGGTGATGATATTTGATGGTGCAGATTATTTGGTTGTTCAAGAAAACGATATATTACTGTAGGTGAAATAAAAGAAGTCAGGGACAGAAGTAGGGACAGGAATAGGCATGTGGTGGGCTTCCTGGGCGTTAGCCGAGTGTGCTAGAAAAAGACTCTCAAATACTGTCACAAACCAAATTCTTTGTTCAAGATAAAATTCTGCTGCTCACCACAGAAGGAAAAAGTGGAAAAAAAAAAAAAGAAGAAAAAAAGAGTTCTGCAACTGTGCTTCCCCAGTTCACCTTAACTCCACACAAAGGTGCACTGCCCCAGGAGGGAGGGGTTCCCCGAGCCCCAAACGCTGTGCAAAGCTGCGCATTCTTGTCACCCCACTTTGTGCCAGGACTAACACTGGGGTGGCTGAAGCTAGTCTGGTGCAAACCAAATCATCATGCCCCTTCCCTCTGAAAATCACCCATGGCAACTCCCCTCTCTTTTAGCTGCTTTGGGCAACTTGAAATGATTGCTCTCTATGCACTTGTGGGCGCATCCCATCAGGGCCCATGGATTTGTGGGTGTCAGATTTGCCTCAATTATCTCTAACCTGATCCTCCTCAACCAAGGGGAAGTCCTCCTTTCTCCAGACGTTCTCTCTTACCTCCAGGGTCTGGGATTCCTGAGGGCTGGCATGAGCAGTAAAGACTGAAGCGAAGAAGGCATAAAGAGCTAGTTACTGTGATTCTGAGAAGGCGTTATGGAGACTAAAAATATTTTCTACTAAGGAATTACAACTTCTGTATACACTGGGACTGCTTAAGAGCTCAACATCTACGAGTTCTCTCCAAAACAGTATCTCACAAGGTTAGAGACACCAAAGGAGTTTCAAATAAGCCTCACAAAGCTTATCTACAGTAGGTGACAGACAGTACTAGAACAACCACCTTATTATCTGGAGAGCTTATTCCTCTCTTATGCTCCTTTGAAAAGACCCCACTGGACCTGACAGCAGGCAGAAGGTGATGCTTATTCTTGGGGTAACCCAAGAGACTAAGAAGTTGTCCATTCTTCCCAAAGGGATTAAAAAACTGTGCACACACCAGCCACCTTTCTCTGTGGGTTTTTATAAGGAGTGGTAAGTTACACTTGTTTTGTGGTTCATGAGTCTTAGGCTCACACCCAGCATTTTCACCTAAAACAGAGTCCACAGTGAAGCAGGACATCAAATAATCACCCCCTGGTGAGCAGTGACTGACCAAAGAACAACTCAGCACCAACTGCTCTGTGTTAGACTGCTCAAAGATGCTTTCACTGAAGCTTTGCAGGTATTCCTCCTACTTTCCTCTGAGCTATACAAAGACCAACAACTCCCAGAGAGCCCTGGGCTGCACCCTGCATAAACCTGCCTGGGGCCGCAGTTTGCTGTCGATACAAGCACGTGAGTCCATGAAGTGTGGCAAGTAAGGACACAGGGAGACAGGCATATTTTGTAAATCCCACACACCACCTTGTTAATCATTTGTTATATGAGAATAATAAAAAACTAAGTAGGTGTTCAAGGATTAGCAAATGCTTTTATCTCAATTTCATACTTGGTCTCTAGATGCAGCTACAGTGCACACAATAAACGACGTCACTCTGAAATTAATCTGATGCTTATCTCCCTGGCCCATGATTGCCCCACATTCTGTTTCAGGGGAAGGTGAGTCTCTGGGAGCTAAGGCAACCAACTGCTGTGTTACACCTGCACTGTGTGCTGCTCCTTCGTTAAAGCAACTGGGCAACAACAAGAAGCGCTGCTGGCTTGGATGCCAGGCTCAGAATGAGGTGAAACTTCCTTGAGAGAGAAGAGCCCACCCTCCTCAGCACCAACTGGGCTCACATAGCTGGGAAAACTTCTGTTGGGGAGCATGCAGGAAGGGTAAGAGACGTGCTCTGCAGGGAGTCTGCAGCACAGCCAGCCTGGGAGACCCTTCAGCTTGGAGAAGACACTCACCCAGGCTGCAGAAGTGAGAGCAGGACCTCCAAAGGGGACAGAGGGCACCGAATGCTGAGGTGAGCCAGGACACCACTGAAAATTGCTGAACTCGGAGAAAAATTGGACAGAAAGATTAAACCTGCACAGCCACAGATGGCCAGATGGTGGATTTGTTTTCTAACCCTTCTGATTCTGATCTGCTCATCCAGCAAACCCGAGTTTTTTCCGGTTTCCCAGAAACTCAAAGCTTTTTGAAGGAAAAGGTACATGGGGTTCCCTTCCCTGCTTGCAAGCAGGTTTTTATGGATTGCTGAACCAGCTCTTCCCAATCCACTTACTCATGAACTCTCTGGAAAGCGGCTGTCACAGCCTCAGGATCCATCTGACTCCGTTCAGAGGATATTCTGTAGGCAGACGCACGCGCTTTCCTCTTCCCAAGGTCCGAGCAACCTGAATGTGAAAGCCCTGGACCAAATCTGGGTAACATGGTGAGCAGATCTGACCCACTCTACAGGACTATTCACCACAGCTTCACCTGAGCACCCTGCTGTGCTGACAGTGACATGGCTTTTGGTTTGAAACATAGCAAAGAGGCACATTTGTTCCAAAAAGGCCATGAAAATACCAAAGAGAACGCTTTGTAGCAGAGAGACCTGGCAAAGCACATCTCCAAATGCAGAGGCAAAGGGAGGAGTGGGGTGCTGGGGACCTGGGCTATCCCCTGCTCCAACCATGTTCAAGATTCCTTGTAAAGATCTGCAGACATGTCAGCCCAGGAAACAACCAGTTCTCTCCCTCTACTCCTCCTGTTATGTAAAGAAACAAACACGTCATTTTATAAGCTGAAATAATGTTTAAAATACCACAACAAAGCAGGATCAATACTCAGAGCACACAGAAGAGCTCTGCAGAAGACAGGCTACAGGCAAAGCAAAAGGTCTGCCAGGAACGATCTGTGTATAAATCATCATTTTTTCTATAAATGTTCCAGTACCACCTGCTTTGTAAGTGTTCCTCCTGCCTCCATTTATATATGACTATAAATATACTCAAATAACCCAATTAAACCATTCATCCCTTTCCAAGGGCTTCCGGAAGGCTGGAGTAGACTCTGTGCTCTTTGAAAGCCAGTAAGGCAAGAACTGAGGAAAGACCTTTGGTGATTCATTGGCACAGAGACCAGAAATCGAGGTAGGACACAGAAGGCTGCAAAAACCCAAGGCAGGAGAGCCTCAGAAAAAACCATCTACCCATAAATCAGATCTGCAATACGTGCCTGCATGCTTACCCCAAGATAAGGCTGCTCTCAATCTACATCATTGCAATATACCAAAAAAGACGTTGTATGAAAGTAAGTTCAGTAAATGAAAAGTTCCAGCACCACAGACCTGCACCCACAGAGCCCGCGGCGAGGGCGGCACCCACAGAGCCCGCGGCGAGGGGCACCCGCCGCCCGCGGGTACTTTGGCTCCCGTTTCTATTCGGTGAAGTTCCAGCAGTACTGCTCCTTGCAGGGCTACAAGATCTTGAATCCCTCCCTGGGCACCTCCTTGAACATTCTGGTTTACTATGGAGGTGCATCTCTCTGTGCCATTCAGGAACTCAGTGCAACAAAATCTTGTACTCAGAGGCTGAAAATCCTTGTTCATTCCTCTCACCTCACACACCAACTTGACTACAACTCCAATTTCTTAACTCCATAGCCCATCACACTCCTGCTTTGTACAGTAACCACATGGAGGCAAAACTACACAGGACAGTGAGCAAGCTGTGCTCCAAACCATGGCACCAAATGTACCCAAACGCAGGTCCCCGTGCCCGGCAGCCCGGCAGAGGCTGGCTGAAGGAGCCTCCTCTCTCGGAGGGCTACACTGACAGCCGTGGCAATCTGTGTGCTGCTCTCTGGCACAGCTGCCCACTGCTCACGAGCTGGAAAGCAGAAATGCTGCTTCAGGGTCTGCAAAGGAAGATGGGAACAACTTCAGAATCTGCAGCCAGTGCAAGAACCAAAGTAAACTGCCCAGGGACCTCAGGCTTGCGGCTCAGGCATTTATTGAGCCGGGTGCGTGGTGCAGCTTTTCACTGCAGCTTTCTCCCTTCTGCATAAGGGGATTCCTGCTTCCTGCGCCTCCTCTGCTTCCCCCTCTCATACACACCAGAAGACAAGCCACCTGACAAGGCTCCTCAGTCTGGTCAGGCATACTGTAGACATGGTGCAGAAATCTGAAGTAAAATAAGTTTCATTTGTGGCCTTTGAGACCCTTGGGCACTCCTGTTATGTTGCTCCCCAGTCTTTTGTGAGCCTCTTGACAGGCGTGTGCTGCCTGAACACCTGCACAGGCTTCTCTGTTTTCTCTCCTGAAAAGCTGGCTGACACGGTAAACTTCCCACAAAACAGGCAAAAGGTCCAAATTCACTTTCAAAATATTTTCCTAGGTTACTCACTTTGTGTTCCAGCTCATGTGTTTTTTGGGAACACACCACATGGCACTCCACCTCCCAGACAAACTGCGAGCCTGCAGGGAGAAATCCCCTTCCACTGAGCCAGCACAGTGCCAGCTACTGCACATGAGCCTTGTAGCCTTGTATCACGTGCTTCTACCTCCTTTAAATCTGGGCTACATCCAGGACAGAAATGCCAGCTGCTAAGTTTACTTTCCAAGGAGTTTAAACAAGACCTACATTTAACAATGGTTTTGTAAGGAAAAGGTCTGTGGCCAGCTTTCCATTAATTCTGGAGAAAGAGTCCAATTCTAATTGCAAGAAGCACCACACTGCCACGTGTGTCACTGAGCTCAGCCAGCAGGACACCATCCCTCATCACCATTTGGATTTACAGGCATCCACAGGGCTGATCAAGCAAGAATGCAAGAGAAATGTAAAAGTCTTCAAATTGTTCTGGGTTACCTGGCCCAGTGCCCATGAAAACACTGAACAGTCCAAGAAGTTTTAGAGGGGGAATATCCAGGATATAAACTGGAATGAGAAATTTCTATGGAAATGATGTAAGTTACTGCCTCCAAAAGAGCCTTTTCTGGTCATGGTATCCTTTTCAAACAGCTTTGCAGCACTTCCCTCAATAAGCTGTTCTCCCCACTACAAATTAATTAAGCAGTGGCTGTTATTATCAATTATGTTATTCACATGATTTTCTATGTCCCTTTCCTGAGCAGCAGCACCACTCTGAAGCAATACTTGCATCATCCAGCGTCAGCAGCTCACACAGCTCCAGTGAAATCACAGAGCCAGTTTTCTCAGTGCTAGGGTGAAGGATATGTTCAAATGGATCTGTTCAAAGATGCTTTTCCCTCTACTACCCACCTGCTGCCACGACCCCCCGGTGCCACCCAGGTGTGGGTGAGGGCTCTTGAAGGCTCCAGCTGGACTTCTGTCCCAACCAAAACATTTGTGGCTTCTTCACCAGCACTGGCGCCCACCGCTGCACTCACCACAGCTCCTCCCCGCGCCAGCTCCTCTGTCCATGCCCTGAGCACCCCCTGAAGCTCTCCCCCTCGCAGAGGTGGGGTGTGCAGCTGGACCCAGCTCCTCTGTCCATCCTGAGCACCCCCTGAAGCTCTCCCCCTCGCAGAGGTGGGGTGTGCAGCTGGACCCAGCTCCTCTGTCCATCCTGAGCACCCCCTGAAGCTCTCCCCCTCGCAGAGGTGGTGTGTGCAGCTGGACCCAGCTCCTCTGTCCATCCTGAGCACCCCCTGAAGCTCTCCCCCTTGCAGAGGTGGGGTGTGCAGCTCCCCACAGCTCCTCTGTCCATCCCCTGAGCACCCCCTGAAGCTCTCTCCCTCGCAGAGGTGGGGTGTGCAGCTGGACCCAGCTCCTCTGTCCATCCTGAGCACCCCCTGAAGCTCTCCCCCTCGCAGAGGTGGGGTGTGCAGCTGGACACAGCTCCTCTGTCCATCCCCTGAGCACCCCCTGAAGCTCTCTCCCTCGCAGAGGTGGGGTGTGCAGCTGGACCCAGCTCCTCTGTCCATGGCCTGAGCACCCCCTGAAGCTCTCTCCCTCGCAGAGGTGGGGTGTGCAGCTGGACACAGCTCCTCTGTCCATCCTGAGCACCCCCTGAGGCTCTCCCCCTCACAGAGGTGGGGTGTGCAGCTGGACACAGCTCCTCTGTCCATCCCCTGAGCATCCCCTGAAGCTCTCTCCCTCGCAGAGGTGGTGTGTGCAGCTGGACACAGCTCCTCTGTCCATCCCTGAGCACCCCCTGAAGCTCTCCCCCTCACAGAGGTGGTGTGTGCAGCTGGACCCAGCTCCTCTGTCCATCCTGAGCACCCCCTGAAGCTCTCCCCCTCGCAGAGGTGGGGTGTGCAGCTGGACCCAGCTCCTCTGTCCATGCCCTGAGCACCCCCTGAAGCTCTCCCCCTCGCAGAGGTGGGGTGTGCAGCTGGACCCAGCTCCTCTGTCCATCCCTGAGCACCCCCTGAAGCTCTCTCCCTCGCAGAGGTGGGGTGTGCAGCTGGACCCAGCTCCTCTGTCCATCCTGAGCACCCCCTGAAGCCCTCACAGAGGTGGGGTGTGCAGCTGGACACAGCTCCCCTGCCCGCCCATCCCCTGACCCGACACAGCGCAAGCGGGGAAATCGGTCTCTTCAGCAGCCGCTTACTCTTAAGCAGCTTATGATTAAATCTGGCTGCTTTCCACCAGACCCTTCAGTTCCCTTCACAGTTTGATTTTCAAGCTTGTTTCTGCTTTGTTTCAACTGTGCTTCCTGCTAATTGACTGTGCATTTTACATATTAAGTGAAAAAAGCCCAACAAATGTGAATATATATCCCAGTGAGCAAAATAAAGCATTCCAGAGCAAGGTGGATTGGAAATCTGTTCAACTGAGATTTTAACAATGACTTTTATAATCAAGCAGCACATTTCAATTTACTGAAATCTTAACGCTGATTTTGCATTTTATCTTATTGAAAAAGTTGTGTTTTCACTGGCTACAAACATTAAATGGCATTGATAACTATAACCTTTACACCCATGTGAGCCTTCCTGCTGCGTGGGAGGAACCACCATTTAAGTTATGATATAGCTAAACAAACATTTAGTCAGACCTCAGTTCTCATATTTTGTGATTGATTTTTTTTTAAACTCACTTGTGTGAAGTGCTGTTGGGATGGAAGAAAAATATTCAGATCAAATGCATAAGCAAAGTGTGTAGAGTTGCTTTCATTTTAAAAACAAAACTACCTCGAACTTTTTGTGTTCACTCATCTATATGCATTGTACAACCTAAAACTGACACAATGACATCATCCAGCGGTGAGGAATGGCACCAGGTAGTTCTGGTCACACCTCTTGGCACGTGCAGTGTCCCACGGAGCAGCCTGGATGAACCCAGCTTGACGTGGGGACAGAAATCATCACAGACGTGTGCAGAGCTCGGGAAGAAGGAAAGTGTTCTGCTCCTCAGCAGCTGAGACAGCACAACTGCTTCTGGTACCAGCTCGTTCAGGGAACTAACACCCTGCCACTGTGCTGCATATGTGTATACATCTACATATGTATGTGCATATACTTCTAACTGACTTCTAATGTCTTTGCAGAGTAAACCCAAACTTTTCTTCACTCAAATGTGGATAAATGGATTTTGGCCATCAGAAAATAGTATACTTGCAGTTAAAAGCTGATCAAACAGGTAAACATCTCCAATTCCACGTTATCCATCAGACATGGGAGAGACCTTTCAAGTTTTCTCAGAGCAAATAGATATTGTTTAGTATTAAATAATTATATGTATGGAATAGAAGAGTACACACACACAGAGAAGACTGACTGAACTCTCAGGATGCAGTTTCACTATTTCAGTCTGCTCTAACCACAGGGGCATTCCCAGGATTGATGTAAATTTTAAGAACGCACATACATTGTACAAAAAATAAACTGCTAAAATTAGGTTTTTATTACATGCTATTCTCCTCTTCTTTGTTAATCAATTCATCCTTCCCTTACCCATGTGGCACTGCTCCTTGAGCTTCCCAGAACAAGCTCTTTCAGTTTGGCTTACTGCCCATCATGCATCATCTGAAGGACAACCTCTTCCTAAGCATCAGTGTCGTTACCTCAAAACCATTACAACTGCTGCACTGCTGTCACTTCCATCATTTCCAGTCTGTGAATTAACTTCCAAGTAGAAAACATCCTTGTGTGTGTCAGGATGAATTTTGTGCCCCTTTGAGGCAACTCAAATGAACATAGTTAAAACCAGTAACGGATATAGGGCAGCTCAGAATCAATTCAGGATGTAATTTCATTATTCATTTAATATCATTGTGGGTTGCTGCCAAAAGGGATACTCTGTGCTCCCTCCCTGCACCAGCCAGAAATTCCTTCCTCTCCTTCCCTCGCACCAAGTCAATGATCACACAATAACACACAGGTCAGATCTGCTTACTGCCTCCGCAGTTGTTTTTCCCAGGACTGGTTTTCACTTGGATCAGTGAACTGACGGAGGAAAAGGCTCTTTCAGCTCCAGAGGTACCATATTTTTTCTAAATCTGTCAAGTATAAAGACCTTTGAGTTCTGACTGTAAGACACTGGTTTTTATGGCAGTGTTAGCTCCTCAGTCGAAGCACGGAGCGGATAAAGCACGTGCCCAAAACACTGCCAGGGGATCCGCAGGGGCCAGCACTCGGCTTCGAGATGTGCCCAGTGTAATCAGCGCTGATAAAGTGTGTACAGAACAGAAACCAGAACTCAGCTTGGTCATCTGGGTTGCCTTGATGTAGGATGTTATTTTAGGATACAGAGGAACTAAAGTTTCACCTCACAGCTTCAGAAAAGGAATATCAGACCCTCCAGCTCTGCTCTCTCCTCCAGCCCTTGCAGCCGCGACCCAAGCCCTGCCTGAGCCGTGTCTGGCCTGAGCAGACCTAGCGCGGGCTTTGTGCCAGGCTGGCTCTCTGCTGTTCTCGTGAACCGAGGCAGACAGCCACAGGAACATCAGCACTGGCTCACACAGTGAGGGCCAGACAGGTAATGAGCTCTGGAGTCAGCTCCAAATCCTGCAGTCGAAGCTGAGGACCAGTACAAGGTACAGAGTAGGCAAATAGAGCAGTGAATTCACCGCAGCCTCCACGGGGCCTCCTGCATACGAGTAACCAGGGCTAGAAATTAACATCTCGTACACATCAGCACAGGCATCCTTGTTCTGAGCTGCTGAAATGCACAGAAGCCCTTGGATAAAACAGGCAATAATGGCTTATTCCAAAGCAGGTGGAAACAGTCAAGGGATGCAGCAACTGACCCTGTCTTCTCCCAGCCACTGTGTGCATTCTGCCCTACGCGTACCGAGTACCAGGAGCAGTGTGTGACCACCGAGACAAACAAGCCAGAGACACAGAATGGAAAACACCAACTGCTTCAGCAGGGAATGGAGAGGGCTCAGTGTGCCCAAGGCCATCAGCTCCCTGCAAGGTCCATCTGCCCAGGCACTGAAACCTGAACTCCACAGAGCTCCCCAGGATGGACTTGTGCCAGAGCCTGGCCCTTCTACAAGTGACACTGGGCACACAAGGGCTCCAAGTGACCTGTTTCAGAAGCAAACTGAAGCAGGGCCCCTTACAGCTGCTCCTTTAGGAAGCATTATCCTGTAGAACAGTTACACAGGAATGATCCTTTCCAGGATACGCTGGAAGATCTGCTTTTCAATAGAAAACAACAGCTAGGCTAAATGCTGTAGTGTGAAAGAAAGCCAGCAAATCTGGCTCAGAGACACTCAACTTCAAGAAAAGAAACCATATAAAAAATGGAGCAACTTGTCAAAACAAAAGAAAAAATAGAACAAGCAACAAAAAGAATGAATCCTACAAGGACCCCAAAGCCTGTTAGAACTGCTGCACGGGAAGCCCAGGTAATCTGTGTGCCACTAAGCAAGCGTAAAGACAGAGCCACCCGCTAGACAAACCCTGTGTGACTCAGCAGGAAGCTTCAGGAGGCTACGCTGGGAAGGGCTGGAATTTAAAAGAAGTGGGAACTTTGTCTAGATGAGCAAAACAGGAAATCCCAGAAAGCTCAGCAAACCAAATGCAAATAGGAAGCCAAGAGGACTAAAAGAAAGAATCTGAATGGTCTCAGGGCACAGGATGCTCCAAGCGATAGTCTGTGTCACTTGTTTAAGTAACAGCATAGTTAGAAAGTAAACATGGCACGGAATCCCCGAGGGGTTTGGGTTGGGAGGGACCTTAAAGCTCATCCAGTCCCACCCCCCCTGCCAGCAGCAGGGACACCTTCCACGAGACCAGGTTGCTCAAAGCCTCATCCAACCTGGCCCTGAACACTTCCAGGGAGGAGCAGCCACAGCTTCTCTGGCCAACCTGGGCCAGGGTCTCACCACCCTCACACCAAAGAATTTCTTCCTCACATCTCATCTCCATCTCCCCTCTTCCACTTTCAAGCCATCACCCCTTGTTCTGCCACTCCGTGCCCTTGGCCAAAGTCCCTCCCCAGCCTTCCTGGAGCCCCTCCAGGTACTGGGAGGCCACTGGAAGGTCTCCCCGGAGCCTTCTCTTCTCCAGGCTGAACAGCCCCAACTCTCTCAGCCTGTCCTCACAGCAGAGCTGCTCCAGCCCTCGCATCATCCTCGTGGCCTCCTCTGGACTCGTTCTAACTGGTCCATGTCCTTCTTGTGTTGGGGGCTCCAGAACTGGACACAGCACTCCAGGAGGGGCCTCACAACCAGGAAGGCAGCTACAGAGCGGATGGGATCACCCGACCACCACGATGAACAGAGGACGCTGCGGAGGGGCAGAGCCCTCGCAGGCCCCCAGCAAATACCTGGCACCAGCCATCGCTTCCAAAGCTGCCAGCGAAACCCCACACCAGCGAGTTTCATGGTGCAAAAAGAGCACAGGATTTAGAGCACCTGCAGAAACAGGTGGTTCAACACATGTGAAAATGCTTGAAAGTTAAAACTCATTGAAAAGTTTAATTTAAAACCATATTTTTATTCTTGCTGTATCTGTAAACGTGAGGATGGTGGATGTTTTTCCTAAGGCACAGGTTTGCTTTCTGCTAGTTTAGTGAGATGAATCAGCTCACTCTGTGATCATGGGAGCAATGGAGTCAGTGGGATGACGGGATTGAGGAGGAAGGAGAGGGGGATACGACCCACCATTGAGGAGAACTGTTAATAGAGCTCAAACTCTAGGGCTTTTTGAGGTAAATAATTTCAGGAAATTTAAACAAAAAAAAAAAGGTTTGATGCATTTTGGCGAACATGTCCATAAAGAGACACTAGACAGGGGGGGAAATAAAATGGATATATCCTCTGGTATCCATAGCCCAGCCTTTGTGGGTCCTGGGAGAGCAATGGGGAAAAGCAGCAGAAAGCTGCCCAGCTCACAGCGTCCCCCTGAACAGCTTCTCCCAGTGCCACTGCTGGGAGAACTGGATGAGCAGAAGCACTGCTGGGCAGGCAAACAGCATCCTTCTCACTTCATCAGCACACTGCACCCCGAGCCCTCAGCTCATTTCTCTACAGGCTGAAACCAGGAAGTAGAGGGCAGCTCCTGGGGACGGCCTGGAGGAAACTGCAGCATGACCTGCCCAGCAGCTCCAGGCTGGGACTGGACTTGGTCAGTTACCCTCCAACTGTGAAAGAGCAGCACCTGGGCAGGGAGCCTCTGCCCTGCAACCCCCCGGCCACACACACTGGGATGGCAGGTTTTGAACATCCGAGTCCCTCCCTATCATCAGATTAAGTCAGCTCCTGGTGAAAGCAGAGGTCAGAGACGTATGACACCATCAGCTGCATCAAGAGGAGGCCAAGAGCCCCAGAACACATGCCTGCCCTCCCTCCCTTGCCAGTAAAACCCATCCATCAGTGACACAATCTATTTAAATCCTCTGTCCAGGAGCAGAGTCACGCTACACCAGGCCTGGGATATCAGCAGGTATGCTGACCTTTGGCTCAACTCTGCACGTCAGGTGATAAACAAGATGCCAGGATCTGGGTAGCAGCTGCTTAAAAATAACGTGTTTGTGTGGGTTCCCTTGGTGTTGGTCAGACCATCAGACAAGAAAGAACAAAGAAAGGAAAATTATTTTCCTGCAAAATGCATTAACTGTTTCAGGAATGAATGACAGCAGTTGCTCCTGAGGCGTCAGCAGCAGAAAGGGCCCAGTCTATCGCGGATGCCCCTGCACCACTCCGAGCAGCCCGGGTCCCAGGGGAGCCAACCTCTGCTCTTCCAAAAGCTCTTATGACCAAGTGGTATTTTACCCAAAATTAAAAAGGAGCTCCTTCTGGTGATGGACCTGAGCTCTGTGCACCGCTGCTGCTCGTGCTGCTCAAGTAACTCATCACCTTTGACAGGCCCCTGGAGCTGTGTTTTACCAGCCCCAGCACAGCCCCATGGAAGTCTCTAGGGGCTGACTCCCGGCCATCAGTAACGATTTCAAATTACTATTCATAAGAATGGCTTCTGTTTGAAGTCAATTATAAAACTACATATGAAGTAGATACCTGAAATACCTTTGGAAGGAAAGTGGTGTTTTCCATCAAACTAGGAATGTCTTGCTGAAAGCAGCTGGAGGCCAAGGAGGACACAGCACGCTGGACCAAACGTGCCTGCCCAAGTCTGTTAGACAAAGCCTGACCCAATCACTGGGTGCCTACCCAAACCCAGTTTGCTCTCCACAGATTCCAGCAGCTGCTCTTGGCTCTGGATGCTTGTGAGTTTGGATCTTCCTTCACAAGCCCTGGCCATCAGTGCCCGAGATCTGCCCAAGTCTGACACACACGTCCTCTTGAAGGTGCTTCCTGCCCTGGCGAGACCTTGTCCCTCCAAATCCAAGCCCTGTTGGCATTTCAGGCAGGAAAGAACTTCTGCTTCCCTTTCTCTCCATCCCTCTTCCTTTCCCTTTCATCATTCATCCCCACACTGATTCACATTAAAATTTGTGTGGTCAAAGTTAGAAACTGAAGCTGTCTAGTGAGAACGGGGCTGGGTAAACAACCTACACCAAGAAAAGAACAGTTTTTACAAAGGCAGGCTGAATCTGCATAATTTCTGCTGCAGTTTCTCTCAGGTAAAAGTTGTCTTTTTTTTCCTGACAAACTCCAAAGTCCATGGTGTAGACCAACTCAGAGTTTAGTTTCTATTTAAGAAACAACAGTGTAACTTAAGGCGATTCCTATTTAGTGAAATTCAGTTTTGTATCCTTGGGATACAGCAAAAACATTCACAAGCTTAAGAGAGCTTCACACCATGCATCTCAGAGCAGAAATCCATGGACAGCCCAACCAGAACATGTCGTTATTGTAAACAAAGCCCCAAAGATGTTAACACACAGAGATTTTACTTGTTACAAAAGTAGCTGAAGATGTCAATACAGGTGATTTAGTTTCAATGCTCTAGTTCTGAATGGAGCTAAATCATCACATGGGTTTCACCTTTAACCTCCTCAGGTTCAGAAAGACTTGGTTGCAACAGATTAATTCTTGATTTAATTCCCTGGAAATCAGCATGAGATGAGGACATACCACAGCAAGGCGACAGTGAAGGACACAGCTGACAGTGGAGGACAAAGCTGACAGTGAAGGACAAAGCTGACAGTGGAGGACAAAGCTGACAGTGGAGGACAAAGCTGACTACACCAAAATCTAAAACCAATTCCTCGAGTGAGAAGTACCCAGAGGAAGTTTCTCAGAAGCCTGTTCACAGCCTCCCCTGGAGGTGAAGACAGCACAACAGAGACATGGCAAGGTTTCCATTTACAGGATCTGAATGCAATTGCAGAACAAGGTAGGCTGGAAGGGATCTCTGGAAGTCACCTAGCACAAGCTCCTACTCCAAGCAGAAGTAATTTCAAAGCTGGATCAGTTGCTCAGAAAATCTCTAAGGATGCAGGTTCCAGCATTACCACACACCACTCTCATGGCAAAGAGTGTTTCCTTATATCCAGTGGGAATTTCCCTTGCTGCAAGTGGAAGGCAGATGTACACACAATGAGATTGTTAACCTGAAAATATCACAGACTAAAATAAAAACAAAAATGAAAATCCAAAAGTAGTGACTGTTACAGCCACACAACAGCACTATTTAAAAATTCCCTTTCTAAAGCTGTTTAATAATGAATAAGGAATCAACTTAGATAGCTCAGATTAAAGGCACAGATGGAGCAGAAATTCATCTCCTGGTAGATTTTTCAGTGCAGATGTTAATATGCCAAAATAACAGGTTTAATATTAAAATGATCCCTGCCCCTGAACCATATTCAACACTTTCCAGAGTAAGAACACATGAAGAACTGCTCAGGATCTGTGTAGCACAAGATCCAATCTGACACAGTTCCAGAGCAAATGTCCAGGAAAGAGCTAAAGACCAGCCCCTAGTGATACTTCCCCTTGGCTCACACCTCCACGTACTTCAGAGGACCATCAATCTCTCTCAGGTGCTGCAGGAGCTTCTTCCTCAGCACACTGAAAGGCTGAGTTGTTTTTTCTCAACACAGAGGCTGTTTCTTCTCAGGCTCTGTGCTGCAGAAGAAGGTAAGGCAGCCTTGCCCGTGAAATCCAGTTTGATGCCTCTCTCCTCCAACAGTCACAAGAATTATGAACACCTTTACCTATTGTATACAGAACACTATTTCTTCCCAACATGACAAAACCAAAAAATAACATTCAACATAAAGTAAGATACTCTGGAGGTTAAATCAAAGATTAACCCTTTCCAGCAGCCCATTTCAAGAGCTCGGAGCAGCCACACCTTTACAGAAGTCAGGGTGTGTTGTGCAGAGAGGACCTTCCCAGTGCAAGGCCCTGAGCAAATGGTCAGTGTTAGAACTCAGCCCTGACCCCACACAAGCCTGTTGGTAACACCTTCTCTAAAGACAGGCTCATTTGCAAACATTCACATGGAGAGAAATTATCCAATATTTTTACCTAGTTTTAGTATTTCCTTCCTGTAACATCACATGCACATTTCTCCCATATTAACCTTTCAGGAGAATTTAAAGACACTGCTGATGCAGTCATCTCAGAAATAAAATGAGAGCCCTAGTTAGTTCTGGATCGATTTTATTCACTCCAATATTACTTTCCACCCCTCCCTCTCCAAGCTTCGTTGCCTTATTGTTTTGGAAAATGGCAGATGTATTTACCTACCCCATGTCCAGTATTACAACGTTGCAGCCATGAATTCTAAAAGAAACCCTCAGAAGAGATTTAAAGTGTTCTGAAGAAGGGTAGTCATACCATAAGATGTAATTAAGACAGTATTTGTCAGACAAATTGTGGCACTAACAGGTGCAAAACCCAATTGTGAAGAGTACCATATTGGTGTAAGCCACCACCACAGAACCAAAGTGCAGATTCTCTTTAGAGCCTCCCCCACAGCAATTTAAGGTGATGAGCTTCAGCTGACTGGTGGAGAGGTCTAACAGCACCCACACACCAGAACACAATTAGTTCTCTGTCAAGCCCCACTAATCCAATTACTCTGGGTCATACATAACACTCTGAAAGTAAAATGATAATAACCCACCCTAGCAGAGGATGTTCCCTCCCCCCTCAAAGGCCTGACTCATCCTCGGGCACAGCCGTGCCCTGCTCCGAGCGCGGTGTCCCCAGCAGCCTCCCCGGGGACAGAGGTCGGTCCCCGAGGCCAGGGCTCACCCTGCAGCTCGGCCCACAGCACAGCGGTTCCAGCGGAGGGGAACCTAGGCCAGAGCCCACCACTCCTCCCCCGACTCTTCCAACCTCTGAATATCTCAAAGACTTGCAGATTGAGGTAGTATCTTTTATTTAACTAGCTGGAAATAATGACAAGGTCCTGTGACCAGAAGCCCTTCCCCAGGTTAGGAGCAGATGTTAAACTGCAATAGAACCCAAAGCACCACTCACCTGTGGGTGAGTGGGGGTCTGTGGGTTGGGGTAAGCGATCTCTCCTTACAATTAAGGGAAGAAATGTTTAGCAGGGTGCTCACTGGGAGCCTAAAAGAGCAAGAAATTAATTTTGTCAATGAATATGGGAACACAACAAGCCACAGGTAATAAAACACAAATAAATAGCACTTGTACATTGGAACCATGTCCAGTTTCCATGGATCCAAAACCTTCTTCAGCTTGTCCTTTTCCAAATCCTACAGAGCATTCTCAAAACAGCACCACTGCCACTGCTTGCTATTGCACTGCTGTATTATTTCTGTAGCAGCTGGAGCTGGAACTCCCACCACCGCTGTAAGAACTTGCCACCATCCCAACCCACTGTCAGACCACGTCAGCTCCTGCTGTCACAGAAGTTCAATACTCCAGCAACAACCCCAAAACACCAGCCACGAGGCTGGACTGCCTGCTCTGGTCTGCACAAACCCCATTTGACTTTACTGGGTATTGCCACCAAAACACTTTGTGGAGCAGTTGCACTGATTTTGCCCAGTGAAAAATGCCCAGAGGGGCTGTTCCAGCCTGCCAGGCTCCACATCCCCACTCCAGCACTCCAAAGGATTTCTCTTATGAGCAGAGCTCTAGAGCTAAGCTTTCAAAGCCCTGTGAACAGCGTTCTGATGAAGTGTTAACTGCAGAATAAATCAGCCTAAATCCAGGAACTGTTCCAACAGATTAAAACCTCAACGCTGAAGAGAAAGGAGGAGGTCCTGCTCCCACTTTATAAATATCTCACTTTGTTTTGAGCCTGCCACCTGCTCCTTTCATCGGGTGATCTTAGTCCTTTTGTCAGAAGAGGCAGTGAATAATGAGTTTGTATAGGCTCCGTGCTGTAAGACTTCAGATGCTTCCATCATATCCTCTTCAAAGACACCTTTTTGAGTCTGAAGAGTTTTGATCTAGTTATTCTTTACAAGAAACTCATTTCCCACCTTTGATCATTCTTGTCAACCTTTTCAGGATCTCTCCCAGTTTCACTGAGCCTTTAAGAACGATGAGACCAGCAGCATTCACAACATGGGAGCACTATGGGATTACACAGCAGTGTTTCCTGGTTTGATCACTCTTATTTTTGCACAACCACCTAATTTTCATTTTGATTTTCCAAACACTGAGATGATACTTTGATAGAACTGCCTATTATAACCCTCAAGTTTCATCTGTGACTGCAAAGCCAATTCAGAGCTCATCACTGCATACATACAGTGGGGGCTGTTCTCCAGGTGCATTACTTCACTATACTGAATTTAAAATGCTATTTTATCACTCAGTGCAATGCAATTCTTCCATGTTTCCTCAAAGTAAACTCTTCTATTGACTATCATAAATAATTTATTTTTTTATCAACAAACAAACATTGTCACCCCTCTTCCAGTTATTTTTCTGACTTTGACTTCTCTGTGCTTTTGGCCTCTGCATCATTCTCTGGCCACAGCTAGCATTGTGAAAACACTTTATATTTCAGGTAATGCTTCTTACCTCGGTACTGTTCCACACAGTAAAGTCAAAAGAGATCAGTTTCATTTGTCTGACCCTCCTGCCTAGCACAGGATAACAAATTTCTCCATATAATTCCTTCATCAAGCCAGCAGGCTGGGATTGAGTGGTGTCATTTCTCTTGGGACCTTCTGAGCCAGCACTGAATAACTTTCTGTTTAATGAAGGGACCAACACTTCCCACTGCAGCCTGATGCACTGGCACCAGATACACTTCTCTGTTAAATACTGACCTCAGGTAGAGTTTAATCATTTTGATCTTCCTTCAAATGAAGCTGTAATCAGGGGAGAAACAGGGAAAGAGGCAAGAGCTCCAAGGCCACCTCCCCTGCAATGACTTTGCAGCCAGTCTGGAGTAAAACAGAGACTCTCCCCTCACCACTGCTGCCCTGCAGAGGGACTGAAAGCTGTTTTCTATCTTTTATTACCAAATCACCAGTAATAAAACTTGTTGCTCTTCATCTAGCCACTGCATGAGAGAAAAAGACAGCACAGCATTGCTCAGCCAAGCTCCTGACCAGGCCAGTGGTGCTGGGATCACCAAACTGTGTCAGTGCAGGTGCTGGAGGAAGATGCAGCAGCTGCCATTGTTGTGATGTGACTGCTCAGCCCTTAAAAATGATGAGTATACAGGTATGCCAGTGAAAAAAGGACAGAACTGTCCAATAGCTGCACAGAAATCACTGCAGTCCTTGTCTCTCTGGCAAGATAAAGAGGTCCCCTCTCCTGCTGCAACTGTGCTCAGGAGCTCGGAGGCACCAGAGCTCCCGACCAGCCCCTGGGCATGCGGCACCTCCGCTCCCCGGCTTTCCCTGGACCTTTTATCTACCTGGATGCTTGAACGGTGCTGCAGGGATGCAGAGGCCAGGAGTGCAGGACAAGTCCCTTGATTTACAGAAAGGTGAGTGCCAGTCCTGAAAGCCAAGGGCCCAGACTATGAAAAGCAATTTGGAGTCACTGCTGCTGGGAAGACCTGAGGTTCTCATACAAATGCAAAAGAAAATTTGAGTCTAGTGATTGATGAGAGGATAAAAATACCTCAGACTTCACTGAAGGAAATGTTTCAAGATCAGGATTTAAACTCTGTGAGCCTTTCCTTATTGAAAGCTTTGACAATACTAAGAGTGTATTTGTTTAAATCCTTTTTAGGCCAACAAGGTGACTGATGATGGCTCCTACACAAGCAGTTCATTTTAACGTGGAGACTCGATAAAAATAGCAGCCTAAGTGCCATGTTTACAACCAACCCACAGCCCAGAATGACGTCTGAAGGCTAGGGAGATCTGAGAAAACATTCATACATCACATCAAAGAAATCAAACTACAGAAAAGCAAGATATTCGCACCACAATGCTTCTCAGCTCAGGCAATTAGTGCTTAGGTCACAAATTAAGCTTGCTGGTGCATTATGTTTCAAGCCATTCCAATCTTTTTCCCCAACAACAACTGCCTACCAATCAGAGGAAGTACAGAGAATTGCATTCTGGAGACGTCCATAAAAGTCTGAATAATATTTCTGCCTAAAGAGTTTTTATTTTATGAAAATGAAGTACTGACAGTATTTCCCCTGCCTTTATACAAAGTCTTAAATTCATATTCCTATTCTACTACAAATTTCTTCAAGGGTTACTACACTACACAATGAACTATATTATATTTCTTAATTTTTCCTTTTTTTCTTCTCTTTCTCTCTTTTTTTTTTTTAGAGAGCACAAGCTTCTCTGGCTAACTGTTTTATTGCTTTCATTGATAAGAAACTGCTGCCTTTATTAAGAGGAAGGAAGCAATTCAAGTCAAGGGGAAAAAAAAGGAGTTAGATTGTGAAAGGCCAAAGGAATAACCTCCACTATCCCTCTACTACTGACAAAAAAAACCCAAACCACCTACTGCTGAGTGAAAGCCTCCTTCAGCTGCCTGAGGAACCCCGTGTGACACAACGGGAACGGCTGGCATTTGCAGGCTGCCCTGTGCCTGCTTTGCAACCTCAATAAAACATTTTTTTAATGAGGGGGGAAAAAAAAAAAAAAGCTGAAGTTTGTTTTCCAGCCCAAACCAGCTTCTCGGGACAGATGGGAGGAGCAGCTCGGTCTCCGAGCTGCAGAGGGCTTGTGCTGGACCCGCAGCAGAACAGCCCTGCCCGGCCCTGGGGCTGAGGACCCCACACGAGCTCACTGTCCCCCCACAGGGACCTGCTGCTCCGCCCCACGGCGTTACCGGTGCCCACCCGTTCCTCACCATCACGTTTAAGTGCCCTCCAGGAATCCTGCTCCTTTTGGGACATCACAGTTAATAAAGACTCCTGGATAACCGGGTTCTTAGAAGTCTTTAGGGGTCACTGCACTGCCAAGGCAAACTGTCACCAGTGAGGAAATATCATTTTCTAACACCTAAAACCAGTGCCAAAACCGGGACGTGTTCATGTGGAACAGGCACAGGAGCCCCCTCCCGAGGAGCCAACTGGTGAGCTCTGCAAATTGTTTTAAAGACGCTTTTGCACTGGTGAGAGTGGCAGCACACACATAATTATAGTGGCCTAGAATTACCCTTGAAAACACTTCATTTAGGCAATTACTACCAGGCATAACAATAAAAACTGAATCACCAGCAGAAGGGCTTGATGATCTCATTATGCCAGAGAAGCTTCTGCATTACACACATGACCAGGCAGCCCTGGCACGGAAGCTGCTGCTTTCCAGATTTCAAAGAGCGGCTGAAACACACGCGCACAGGATCTGTTGTGTAGTTAATGATCCTCTGTAACACCGACCAACGGGCTACCCAAAACCTGGGAGTCACTGCCAACATTCCTATGCATTTACAAAGGATTCACAGAGACAACACGGGACCACACATCACACAAACTGAGTCAGCTCACACTCGACACGCACGAACAGGAGACAAATCAACAACAACAAAAAGCACTTGGGAAGAAGGGTGCAAGGAATCTCCATCCTGGTCTGTCTTGGGCTGGAGAGGGGACAGAGAGCTGGGTGCTTCCTTACCCACTCAGGTCATCTTTATTTAAAAAAAAAACCAACAAAAAACACCCTCCCTCACCACCCGAAGCACGGTTATTGCAGAAAATAAGACTTTTGCGTTGGGATGGTGTTTCTTACCCCCACGCTTCCACCACCCACGCTCTAGCACGGCACTGCTGGAGTTCAGAACCACCACGATACTCCCCAAAGGAATCACCTCAGCAAAGGTCTCTGCCTGCCTTGCAGGTCTGGGGTGGGAACCTGGAACACAGAGTGACAGGGTGCCACAGGAAAGCCAACCACTCTCACAGTGAGTCACCTCTGGGCAAGAATCACAGCTCTGAGCTGGCTGCCCCCGTTAGAGCACGGGAAAATTAACCAGCAATTACCGGCACAAAGCAGTGTGGACACACATCCTCTCACCACGTGCAACACAGCCAGACAAGTGTACATTCAAATACAACTAATAACCTGAGCTAAAGGACAACAAAACCAGCCTGGCTTGAAGCCCCAGCAGCTCCTTTTTAAAGGAACATTCTCCACTGCAAGCATCACACCCAGCACCTGCCCAGAAATGACACTGCTGGGTGCAGAAACCGGGGGAAATGCCGAGGGTTTCTATTTTCTCGGGTTTGGAACACTGCTGAAGAGATCAGAGGCAGCTTTTGAGAGCGAGAGATCACACAAGCACTGGCTGTCTCCTGAAGCCTGACTGGCAGCACAACTTTCCGTGGTGTTTGCAGCATTTTAGTAGAAATTTAGAAAAATGTTGTGATCCCCTGGAATCCCAGTCAAGTTGCAGCAGCTCCTGCTTCACCTGCTCAGCCCCATGACTGAGTCCAGGAGCAGAACAACCCTGGGCTCCAAGACCATTTAAAACAGTTACAAATGCACAAAGGAGGCTCCAAGAGGTAAGGAGCACCCAGGTACCGCCCCGCTGGTGCAGAGCTCTGCTCCATGTGCTCACAAGAACTGCTCAGACCCTCACTCTCCTATGCAAGGCCCCATGGACTGCAGAGGCCCCAGGCTGGGCTGGAGCACACAGACGGGATCTCCGCTCCCCCTGGGGATGGAGGCCTCACCTTTTGGTTGGTTGGTTAGTTGTTGTTTTTTTAAAAAATATGTCATTGGGGTAAAAAAAAAAAAAAAAAAAAAAAAGACACTTATCTCTCCAAAAACTCAATTGCTTTAACTTTTTCTTGGAGGCAGAGATGATCTTAACTTCTTCATTAACTCTTTTGTACAGACAAAGCTACAACCTCCTCCGTGCTTTTGTATTCGTTCTGCTGGAAAATTCCAAATCTTTTTGCAGTTTGCGTTGAAATCTTCATGGTGACAGTTATAAATTTCCATGATAACTGAACAACTGCAGTTGACAGTCCCAGATTACTCTGTGGTGACTCCTCAGTCACAATCACTCAGTTACACAGCACAGCAGTGGGAATGAGCGTGGTACCACACGTGGCAGTGGCAGCCAGGGGACAACGCCACAGCCCGGCACTCGCAGGTGACACAGGTGAGCACAAGGTCTCACCAATGAGATAACCTAACAGAATCTCCTAACAAACCCCTCCTTCCTCTTGTTTCTTCTGACCCCATAACAGCAGCTCTGGCATTTGCTTTCTGTAGGCATTACGCTGTGCAGAATGCTGAAGGATAACTGACCATCCTGCTGCAAACCAAAGCCAGCAGACCTGGGGGTCCCACAGCTCAGCCCCCAGCTTCAGGGCATTCCCAGAGTCTCCAGGCACAGGGATCTCACAGCAGCACAACCACGCTCCCCTTTGTGAGCACAGAGCCGAGAGCCACCCACTGCCAGGTGATCTGGCAAATGATTGGATTCACCAGCCAAACATGAACTGGATCAAATACCTGCTGGGTGTTCCATCCATTTACTGCTAGAAGTAACTGAAAACATTTCAGGCATACGAGCTCTCTGTCAATAGACTTTTGTTTTTAAAAATAATTCATGTTTTCAGTTACCTATTGACCTTTAAAATGTCACAAAAATATAATTTTGTTCTGTGGCTGAGCTAATCCACGTGCAGATTTTCACCAAGCCCTGTTCTCTGTCAGCCCATGGATAAAACTCAATTGCATTGTACAATGAGAAAAAAATCTTCCCTAGCTTTCCTGAGGCCATGTGTGGTAACCTTTCCATCCAAGCTGAAGGAAAAAAAGATGTTGATTCTGTAACAAGGACCATTTCTTTGATGAAAACCATGTCGGAACGAACTACATGAGCAAAATAGCAAAGGTAGAGTACTAACAAGGGTTAAAAATGTCCCTTTATCAACCGATGAGTGTGAGTTTGCTCAAAACTCCCAGCACTGTTATATTAATTCTTCAGCCATGGCAGCGACAGACCATGAACTGGCAGCACAGAGAAGCAGACTTAAACCACCCCCCAAGCCTCATCTTCTACCATCTGGAAAATAAAGCACAAAACAATGTACAGGCCCCCCTTTTCTGGAAGGAAACACCAGCCCAAGTCACAGAACCATACATTTATGCAAATCAAGTTTTGCTTTTTGCCTATGCAAAGGTAAAAACACCTACACAAACTGGAAAAAAACAGACTATTGGCTAAACGAGACATTTCAAATCTACCACAGCCAAAAGAAACTGTTATAAACAGAAGCATCCAACTTCAGTTCTCCACACAAAGAGAGCCCAAACAAACCCTCAGCAGAAAACCGTTCTGTAAGACAACAGAACTGTGGAGTCTGGATATGAATTCAAGAACCCACCTGAAAAGTGAGCAAAATTTTCACTGAAGAGCTGTATCATTTGTATTTAGGCAACTTAAGTGTGCACAAATCCCAAATAATTCTAGCATTAACAAAACACTACGAGGGCATCAGCAGCAAAATTTGTGAATTTCCAGTTTGCGTGTTTTTGAAATATTTATGACACAATTGTTCCTAATACATTAGAATAAAGTCCATATATAGAACACAAAGTAACAATAGATCTCTATTTATTTACAGAAATGCACTAGAAATCCCTCCTGTTCACTGTCTGTAAGAAATTCCAGATATCAACTCATGGTCAGATTGTTTTTCTACCTCAGCACAGTGAAAACACTCAAGAAGCAGTCACAAAATCGACTGAATTAGTACCTGGGTGCGACTCACACCCCAAGTCATACTAATCTAACCACAGCACCAAATCCATGCCAGTTTGAAATAAGAAGTGCAGATCTGTGCACAGACACTTCCATGGCCTTCAGTCCAGCCCACACCTGAGTCTGTGAGGTCCCAGTTTCAATCAGCAGGAAGATGCACTTACTCAGGTGAATTGTTTCTAATGAAGCCCACCCATTTGTGCACTGTCAGGATAGCAACACTAAACCAGCATTAACTGATAATTTGTTGGGTTCAGTTCCAGCCAGATGTTTCCAGCCAGATCTGTTTCCAGCCTGGATTCACTGCATACCAGCAGCAGGCAGGACTGTGAGGACAGGCAGAAGCTCTCCCTCCGCGGGGCGTTGGCGGGCGGTTCCAGCCGTGAGGGAACCGCGGTAGGAGGTGACGCTGCGACAGCCACACAGCGACAGCCACACAGCGACAGCCACACAGCTCTGCAGCTCACGGGGCAGCGGGAAAGCCCCGGCCTGGCCTGGCCGCTACCTGAAAGAGCCGGCAGAGGCCGGCACAACCGGTCCGTTCCCGGGGGGCGGAGGCTGCCCGGAGCCCCCTGCAGCGCTCTGCTGTCCTCCGCGTTCATGAACCGCCCGAAAAGGGGCAAGGAGTGGAGCGAGTCTCCTGAGGACACAAGCGATTCTCACAGGCGAGAGAAGGGCTGACTGAAACCCTCCGAGACTGAATAATTGGGAAATAAAATAACAGATGAAATTCAGTGCAAATAAAGTGGCAGTCCAAAGAAAAATGATCCTAAATTTCACATATAAAGTGATGTGCTCCAGACTGATCATTAACATTCAGAAAGTCTTGCTGAAGTCATGACAGACTGATAAAAGCATCAGCCCACAGCAATTCAACATATAAAAAAATACATCTACTGTTAGGAAATTATTAGTAATTAAACCACCATATAAAGCTCTACTATGTCTGTAGCTCAGATCCTGGATACAGTGCCTGTTCCTTCATTCTGAGGGGATATAAAGGAAAGGGAAAATATTTTTTAAAAGGAAACAAGGTTTGAAAAGATGAATAATGAGGAATAATGAATTAGGCTAGGGTTCTTCTGCCTGGAAACAGAGATTACTGCAGTGACATATGACAGAAGCTTACAAAATCATCGGTTGCATGGAGAAGGTAAACAGAGATCAGTTGTTCACTGTTTCCAAACAATATAAGAGCTAAGAGATGGGAAATGAAGCCAGCAGCTGTCAAGTTAAGAAAACCAAGCAGAGGCAGTTCGCACCTAGAACATTAATTTGTGCTCTGGAGGTCTCCCCTGGGACGCGCCCGCGCTGTACGTTTAGATGGACTGGAGACACGGGCGAGTTCATGGAAGAAAAATACATTAACCATTAATAAACACAAACAACATCTGCCTCTTGACATCCTACAGCTGATGAGAGGCAAGAGGACTATCAGACAAACCTTTATATAATCTGCCCTCACCTTATGCTCTTTTTTTGGTCACAGTCAGGAAAGAACAGCAGACCAGACAGTTACACCTGATTCCATGGCTGTTCTTACACTGCCAAAATCAATTACATCCCTGGTACTCCTCAGCCCTTCCTTGAACTCACTCAACTTGCTTACCCAGCAAAAGTTGACCTTCTGGGGAGATGGGAACACAGAGGGGCTGGATTAGTGCTCCACTTATTTACCAAACTGAACTGGTTCAGGAAAACATCCAGTAACTGCTGGAGGTGGCACAAGACGGTGCAAGAACAGCACCAGCCCTTCTGCACGCCAACCAGTCAGTAGCTCAGTTTAAGATGGAACATGCAGCTTCACCACCAAAATACAGATGAAAAGGAAGCAGCAGAGTGCCTATATCCTCTGTCCAAATACATAAAGAAAAGCCACAATTCCAGCTCTTGTGGGGAGAAAAAAAAAAGGCTAGTTTCTCCTTTTTAATCCATGCAATAATTACAAATAGAGTCTGGTTTATGCATGACTGAACAGTAAAGGTTACTTTAAAAGTAAACATTGCATTTATAACCTCTACTGTACTTATACTGTGTAAAGTAAGGAACACCCCTTCAGTGAACTAAAACGTGCTGTAAATACAGAAATGCATCCAAGGCTGGTAAGGACGACAGCCAAACGAAAACAAAGCTCCTCCTTCCCGTGCTTCCTACCACATCAATCCGATTCCTACACTAAATGGTGCTGCATCAGTCACAAAAGTCAAGGTGGAAAAAGCTGAGTGAGCAATAAGAATATATTATTTAAAATCCAGCAAGTCTCATTTTCAATTCAGAATTTACTAGAACCAAGTGAGATTATCAGAAATCTCTGATCAACTCTGATTTGCACAGTAGAGGGCACAGTCACCCAGCCATTCCCATGTCACGACCAAATGACAATTGCTTTGCTTAATAACTGTCCTGATCTGGCCAGAATGCTGAGAATTCCTGGGGAAAAAAACAATACAGAATTTTATTATTCCTCCCAAACCACATTCATATGAAAATGAGATCACTGAGATGCATCGAGACACGTATCAGGAACATCTTCTCCAACATCACACAGAAAAACAGGAGCAAACCACTCCTGTTCTCCTTTAACTATCATGGATTAAACCAGGCTAAAATAATCATGGGCACAAATAGTCTTAACCAGTACTGTGCAAGTGTCCAACAGGAGGCTTAAGGGCCGTGAGCAGCAGAGGGATATGTGCTTAGATCCAAGATAGAGCTGACACAGGACAGCACAGGATAAGCCCTGGTAATGGAGGGTCTGTGTCAGCGCTGCCCACAGAGAGAACCCGCTCCTGTCTGGCTTTGCCTTCCTCCAGGAAGCAACAGTGGTGGCAATTCAACTGAGCTATTCTTTGTGAGAATGACAATTAATTAACTAAAATTAAAATCCCTATTCTGTTACACACGAAAACTGAACCCCCCAAAATTTTTTAAAGCTGATTTGCTTTCTCCTATTTTTTTTATTTGTGTGTTTAGATTATATGATGACCATAACTTTTTGAGCTGCTTATTGAAAATCCCATACCCAGGCTTTGCTGTACCACACTGAAACACACTACTTTGTATAACATTTACCTTGAGCATGCAACAGAGGAATGTTTAAGAAAACTCTCCTAGAAGCATCTTTAAGTAAATTTCTTAGTACAACTGTGAGGAACCAAACATATGTTGTATGTAATAAAGACTGAAATCTGTATGCACCACTACAATTACACTTGCAAAGGAAAAGCTATTAAAGATCCTGTCATGTATGACCAACGTGAAATATGAGCTGCAAACAGATGCACTGGATGATTTCTGAAGGTCATCTGAGACCAGGAAAATGCAAATTAAACAGGTTTGTTCGTTACAGTTAGTTTTTAACCTTAGATACAAAACAAGTAGCTCAGAACATCACTAAATCCTCCAATAATTCTGCCTCCAGCAGTTGTTTAATTTTCATTTTATAACACTTCCAGCTTCTACATTTGCAAACATCTCAACACAAGTCAAGTATAGTGCACAGCAAGTTTCTGCCCTCAATAGCCAGTTTCAGTGCCTCGTGTGCCACACACAAGTTCCAAAATCCCAAACAAAAAAATGAAATTGGAATAGTCACTGCAACCCTGAGCCCTCGCCACAATCCCAGTCCCATGGCCAATAATCGAAACGAATCCTAGCGACTGCCCTGCTTCTCCAGGACTCTACCCTCAGCTCAGTGAGAGAGACATTTGGTGAGCTCTGCTACCCTAGTCCAATAAATTACTGTGCCAGAAAAGCTCCAGGCTGCTTTTAAACTCAGCTCTTTGACTTTACATTATGTTTTGACTTTCCACCGTAGAGCGATACACCAGGGCTAAACACCGTTGGACAGGCCCCAGGATTTGGGAGCCTGTTGTCCTCTTGTTCCTACAGCCAAGGGAAGGCAGAAGCTGAAGTACTGAGCCCCCAGGTCCTCCTATCTGAACACGGGAGACCCATGAGCGTGCTGGGCACAGGAAGCAGAAAGGGATTTTCCTCTGCCTGTTAAGCCCCATCTTCTCATCTTCTCACCACCTCAGTACTGAAGCACAAAAACTCCCCTGGGTTTCCCAGGTGCAACTCCTTGACAGATACCAGAACTTTCCAGTTCTCTGGAGCAAACAAGTGTGTGACCAAGTCACCCCAGTTCTGGTACAAACACTGACCGTGATGCACGTGCTGTGACCACACTGTACCACGATTTGATCACGGTTCCAGACTCCCTGGGCCTGAATCAAAAAGTGGATCAGACACCAGGCTCTCCCTTGGCAACGCAACACCCCAAGGCACTGCCACCGAGCCCGCTGACAGCACTCCCAACCCCTCCCGCAGACCCGTGACGCTGCTACACAGTGTCACCTGTTCTGTAACACCACAGCTTCTACACTGGACTCTCTATGATGATTTTTAAGACAGTAGAAGCATCTGACTTTGCTACAAGGTTTTGAATTACCCCTCTGTGACTTACATTAAACATAAAAAAAGAAACAGCCATTGATCCAAAACAACAATGCAAGTCAACAAAAATCTTACAAGCTATTCCATCCTCATTCACATACTGACAGGACTGCATTGAATTCAAGAATTTCGTTGTCCAAAATAAATAATACAACGGAGAATTTCGAGATCTGAATACCAGGAAGAAAAGCTACAGATGAGAGCAAGCAGACAGCCCAGAGCACTCCAGTCCGTTATTTACGGGAACAAAATCACCTCCGCAGTAAAACCAGGGGCAGTTTCCAGGCGTTTCTCTTTTTTTCCCGACGAAGGCCGGTGTGACGAGGGTTGTTCCCAAACCCGGCTCCGGGAGGGAGCGGGACTCTCCTCCGGCGCCTCATCAGGGCAGAGGAGCGGAGCGCAGTCCTACCCAGGCAGCGGCCTCCCGGCGGGGGTCGCCGACGGCAGCGACCGCCCGGGCCCCTCGGGATGCGGCCGCCTCAGCGGGACCCGCCCGGGCAGCACCCCCGCTCAGGTAACCCCCGCGGCGGAACCATTCACCGGCGGCGCCCCGGGGTCGGGGAGCGGCGGCGGCAGCAGCCGCAGGGCTCGGCGGGACTAGACGGTGTCCGCGGGCGAGGGCGCGGCCGCCGCCAGCCGCGGACCCCGGCCCGCCCGCCTCACCGGGCTCCTGCGGAGCCGCCGCGCGGCACCTGCTGCCGAGCGACAGACACGCGCCTCAGTGCCGCGGCGGTGGCACCCGGCAGCCGCGGGGGACGCGCGGGGCCGGCCCCGGGGTTGTGCGGAGGCGCTGCCGGGCGGCGCCCGGGCCCGCGGGGGGCGGCGGGGCTCACCTGGACCGCAGGTACCTCAGCAGCTCCGGCCGCCGCGGCATGGGGGGCTCTGTGCGCCTGCGCGCTGCGCCGCAGCGATCGCGCACGCGCGGGAGCGTCCGGGGGGTCGGGACTACAAACAAGATGGCGGCCGAGCGGCGGGCCGGGGCTGAGCGCCATCTCGGAAGTAGTTCCTCTCGCGCCGCCTGCCGGCCGGAGGGCTGAGCCCGGGCCCCGCCCGGGCCCCTCGGGCGGGAGGTGGCGCCGCTCCCAGCGGCCGGGTCTGCTCAGCGCCGCCCTCCCGCCGTTCCCCCCCCTGCCTCTGCTGCGCGGCCCGTCCGGGCCCAGCCCGTCCCCCGCCTCCCGCTCTACCAGCGGTCACTGAACAGCTCAGCGCGGGAGGGGGCTCCGGGCGGGCGCGGCGGGAGCTGGGACAGGGGTTGCTGGGGCCAGAAATGGGCGAGTTGCAAAGTCGGGAGCGTGCGGCAGCAGCGCCTGATCAGCACCCGCCGTGGTTTCCTTTGGGCGGGGTCGCTGGGGGGTCGTTGCTGGTGTTTGGGTTTGGTTGCCCCCGCAGAGGCTGGGCTGAGGCTGAACTCTGGGAACGCCAGACGGTTCTGCTCGTTCCTTCGCCCGGTGGAGGATCCGTCACTGTGCGGGTGTGAGCGCCGGGCGGCCCGCCCCGCGGTGCCGGTCCCCGCTGTCCCCGCTGCCTGACTGCGGGGCCGTGCTCGGTCCGTGAGGGCGGCCGTCCTCGACAGCACCGCCTGGCATCTCCCGCCGCGCCCCGGGGAGCGTGTGCTGTCCTCCACCTCCTGCTGCCTCCGCCCGCGCTGCAGGAGCGACTCACAGTGGAAATGTTGTTTCCCAGGACGGTGTGGCATCCCCAGTGCCTCTCACCTCACCCTCGGCGGGGCCCTGTCCCCAGCCATTTAAAACCAGGTCTTGCCCAGATTTAACCCGTGTTCTGGTTTCTGGTGCCACCCAGTGTTCTGCGCGCCGCTGCTGACTCAGCTCTTCAGGAACTCCAGGCTGTCACTGATCGGCCGCGGAGGGGGGAGGCAGAGCTGAGGCAGCGCGCAGGTAAACCGTTCCCGAGCGGCTTCCCAGGAGAAGGAAGGGGAGCCCTGGAGCATACTCCAGGCTCCCTCCCCTGAGCTCTGAGCCTCAGCCCTTCCTCACATCACTCCCCTGAGCCACCTGTGAAATCCTGCCACCTCCCTCAGCACCGCCAGCTGCTTTGTCACCTTCCCCCCTGACCTGTTATCTCCAGCAATAGTTCCTCCCACCCTGCCCAGCTAGATTAACATTAGATTAACATCAGGGCAGCGCCTTCTCATTTGCCAGCACTCTCCCCCTTTGAGGTGACACCAGAAGAAGCTGCCTTACCGAGTGTCCTGGTTTTCAGCTGGGACAGAGCCAGTTTTCTTCTTGGTAGCTACAATTGTGCTGGTTTTTGTTTTCAGCATGGGATTTGTTATTAGAACACTGATAACATACTGATGTTTTCAACTGTCACTGGAAGTCAAAGGACTTTCCAACCTCCCTGTGTTTTGCTAATCTGCAGGTGCAAAGGACTGGAGGGGGATATTAAAATTACTAAACCCAAATTGGCAGTTGGATATGCCCATGGGATATTCCATATCATATAACATCATGTTCAATATATTAATGGGGGTCTATGGCTCTTCAGGGATTGCAGTTTTGGGATTGTTGCTCCTCTGGGATTGTTATTCGGGAACAAGCTGGACTTGGTTGGCAGCTGGTGAGCAATTGCACTTGTTAGCCTCATGATGCTTCCCAGGTGTTGGTAGCAAGGCAGAGTACATTGGTTGTCCCTCAGGACCCCAGTGCTGGAGAGAACCCAGTTCTTGCCTGAGTCTCAGGTCTTTGGAGACCACCCTGCAGATTTGGGTGATCCACCTCAAGGGTCTGCTTCATTGTAGGTCTCAGTATGGAAGGCAAAGTCAAGTCTGCTTCCTGAGAGTCAGATTCAGTTCAGTGCCACAGAGTTAGGCAGTGTGACACACTGCAGCCTGGAGACAAGCAATGCTCCACTTAGCCAACCGAGATTGGTGCAACTCACCCATCCTTTGCAGTGCGCCATTGCCCGGCTTTGGCAGGGCTATATACCAAAATTCAGGGGCTGTGGTGACCATCTCTCCTGTAAGTCTTCTAGTTCAACCCAGACACCTTCCCCTTCTTTTAAGGGACTGCCAAAAAGAAACCAGGATCCCAGGTGGCTGTGTACCTACCAGGGAACAGTGAGGACTGGCTGCTCCCTGAAGGATAAGGGAGCTGGCTGGGGCTGGGGCCGTGCCAGCCAGAGCTCCATCCCATTATATCCAAGCAAGCTGAGCAGACCTAAAGATGCCGGGTTCAGTTGAGAGTCCAGATCATCAGGCATTTTCACGGTGATAAGGCAGGTCCAAGTCAACCTGCAGGTTGGGGTTAGGTCTGGTGAGAATAACCAGGATCAGATGCAGCCCAGTGACTGCTGGGCAAGTCTGTGGCCATGAGGCAGGTACAAGATCAAGCTGGAAAGTCTCTCCCTCCCTGCTGTGCTGTGCTGTGCTGAGCTGTGCTGAGCTGTGCTGAGCTGTGCTGTGCTCTGGGCCTGCCTGTCTCCAGCTGTGTCTCTCACCGAAGCTTCTGGCAGGACCTTGGCTGTTAAGTAGCTTGTCTTAGACACATCCCTTCAAAAAATGTTATAGCCCACCAACCTTATCTTAATTGAGCAATTAATTTTTTCTCAAAAAAATTAAGATTAAAACTATATATATGTATGTATATAAATTAATGGCTATGAGTATGTTATATATATTATATATTAATGATATATTACTTAAATACATGATATATGTGCTATATAGTGAACTGATGTAATATGGATATAGAACTAACTGAATGCATGGCCCTGGAGACCATAGTTTGGGCAGGAGCTTTGGTCTGGAAATATGCTCAATGTATGTAAAAAAATCAGTGAATTAAAACATGAATGACAGAGGACAGCCTATAAGAAAATGCACGGTGCAGTGTAATAAGGAACTAATGAAATGCTCATAAAACAGAGCCCAGTGTGCTGCTCAGTCACAGCACAACACTTGCTTATCTGCAGGATGCCTGGGTGACAGATGTAGTGTCCAGCCGAGGCGGGCAGAAGCAGCCCTGCTCCTCCCAGGGCTCGGAGCTGACGGAGCACAGTTGTGGGCAGCGGTTGCTTCCTGGGCAGGCAGAGGGGGATGATGCTCCCAGGCTTTCTGCCCAGCTGGGTGTCAGGAGTCTGCGGTGGGAGAGGCAGACCCCGGGAGAAGCAGCTGGACACAGGGGTGATGATAAACTTCTCCATGAGGCCCAAGGTCAAGAAGACCCCATCTCTGTCAGTTTACTATCCAAATGCATGGAGGTTCACGCCAAGAGAAAATCTGAAAGGTTTTCAAGAAGCCAGCGGAAGCTTTTGCATTGCTGTTTACTACAGAACAGCTTCAGGCTAATCCCTGGCTGAGATTTTTCTTTATGGGGAATGAGTCAGCCAGAAAATCTATTGCAAACTGAAGTAAGTAGAAGAAATCTTAAGACAAATTGCTCATAAGAAGAAATTGCTGGCACTAGATCATATTTGCTCCTGTGTTGTAGACTAAACAAGAAATTAGTCACCTACCTGCTTATGCAACCATAAAATGAAATGCCCTTGGTACAAGAGGAATGGGACATGGCAAATGCAATTCCATTCTTTAAAAGGGATTGGGGAACAATAGACCATTGGGTTTGGTGTCCCTGTCAGGCAAGTGTATGGAAACTATACCAAAGAATGTGATTGACAGAAATACAGGAAAAGTATGGTAAAATAGTGATGAGTCATGATGATTTTACAGAGGGTAAAGTGCTTCACTGGCAAAGCAGAGACGTTGGAGATCCCCAACAAGCAAGGGCAGAGGTCCATCTGGGTCCCAGGATTCAGAGCAGAGCTCCTGGCTGGGGAGCGGCAAGGCCAGGGGTGAGCCCTGTCCCCTCTCCCTGGCTGGCTGCTGCTCCCTGGCAGCTCAGTCACCGCCTGCTTCGCAAGGGTGACGGGTGGTAGCACCCTGGGGTGCCCCAGCTGTGCTGCTGTGGAGAAGTATGAGGGGGCTGAGATGGGGTACAAGGGGCGATGCCCTCCTGCCTGCAGCTCTCAGTACCGAGTCACTGGGTGGGGAGAGACCAGTGACTCCAGGCCAAACTATCTCAGATGAGATCTGGATATGAGACATGAATTTTCAAAGGAGCTTTTCAGAGACAGAGTTGAAAACTATATTTTTACTTCCCTATTCTGAGTTGAGTTTAAGCCATACCTTGTCCCAGTTACTGCTGCATGCAATGTAAACCACAACAGGGCTTCTTGGAGAATGGAACTAGTAGACCAAAGTTAATGGGCCAATTAGTGGATGGATGGCATTCTCTAGCATGCAAAAAGGCCTTAAATTTAAAGCAAGCCTTTTGTTTTCATTCTTTGAATGCCAATAGCCTTTCTCTGACATTGTCTTTTCTTTGAGAGCTGTGGTTCCAAATGTGGATGAAGACTGTTTGCTGAGCACTGCTGTCTGCTACCTGGTCACCCAGGCTTGTGTTTTGAAAGCACAACATGAAATCCTCATCACCCAAAGGATAAGAAAACACAACTAGCACAAGCTGGTTCTGCAAAATGGTGATTACAAGTGATTTTAAGCTCAACTGACAGCTGTGGACAAAGGGAACCCTCACCTGATACCAACCCCAGTTTTCTTTTCCTAATCCCCTTGCCTGCCCTCTTTTCTCCCAGCACGTGGGCTTTACCTGGAATCCCTTTGGGGTTATTGTCCCCACACAGATGCTCCTGGGAATTTGGCATTTAGTTCTGGCTTTCCATTCCTGTGGGCAGCGTGCCTGTGTTCTGCAGGGCACAAACACCAAAGGCTGCCCCAGTAGCAGCAGCTGGTCACCCAGCTGGCTTGGAGCCATGCGTGGGAGCCTCCTGGCCAGACACCTTTGGTCTCTCCTTAGCACAGCTGGGGCTGGGTGGTTGCCTCTCTGTCAGCCCACAGGCCTGGCCCCCAGCCCCAGCTCTGTGTGGGTTGTTTGCACCCCACGGGGTCGGGACTGCCCAGCAGAACTGCAAGCCACGGTCCCTGAGCTTGCCTTTTCTTCTTGTTTCATTTTCTTTCTGTTTGCATTTAAACTTTAATTAAGTTCACCTCTTATTAAACAATCTTTTAATGTATACACTTTTATACATATTTATGTTCTGCAAATACAAAAATATGTAAAAGTGCATCTGTATCTGTGTCATGTATTTATATGTATTTGTACAGCTTTGCATACATAGAGATAGGTTTGGAAATAGAAGTACCTCTATATACAGCAGGTCATGTAACTGCCACGATGGAGGCCACCACCCTGCCACCCACCACCACCCTGCCACCCACCACCACCCTGCCACCCGCCACCACCCTGCCACCCGCCACCACCCACCCCTGGCTTGTGCTCACTGCTCTGGTGCAGGTGCTCTCTACAGCCCCCAGAAGAAAGGTACCCTGGCTCTGTGAGGAATTGCTTAAAATGCCCTTTACTGGAGGGAACATGAGAAGGAAAAAGGACAGTAGAGCCAGCCTTACACCCCTGCCACTGAGGTCTTTAGGGTTTTTATAGGGTTTTTCCCAAAGTAAACAACTCCATCATTTCTGCAGTTACACAAAAGGATGTTTCATGAAAACATGTGTCTTCACTTCAAGATAAAGACAAGGACAGGCTGGTGGCATCACTGCCAGGGGCCGAGTGGGAGCTGCCGACAGCGCAACCAGCCCGTGAAGCCCACCCTGAGGGTGGGGGGTGCCTGCAGCCCAAGCTCCCCCTGTGGCACACGCAGCCCAGCCAGGCCCGTGCCCCTCGGGTCAGTGCTTGCCTGGGTCACCGGCCCCTTGAAGCCCAGCAGTCTCCCTCCCAGACCAGTGTGGGCACCAGCGATGGGATCTTCCAGCGTGCTCCAGGAGCAGTGACTTGGCTTTGGAGGGAGAACCCTGCATGGACAGGGAAGGAAGAGACAGCAATCTTAACTTTTTACATCTATAAACAGAGGTGACGTGACAATGGTAAGGTGCATGAGCTCTGTGATAAGACACTGAGGATCCAAACAGAGCCAACTGCACAGAGCGGGGAGTGCAGCGCCCAGGCGGCAGCAGGGAGCCCGGAGGCCATTTGCCATGGTTCGGAAACCAGACCTAGTGAGTGCAAAGGAGAGGGTGGGAAGGTGCCTCGCCACGGGCTGCTGCACATAACCCCTGAGTTCCCTTCCTCTCTGCTGTCAAGCTTAGTGCAGGAGAGTGGAAGGAGTGTTTGCAACTCTGCTATAGCAGGCAAGGCATCAACGGGGACATGGGCTCCGTAAGCAGGTGGTGGTTTGAGGGCCGGGGGATCCACAAGCCAGCTCTGCACTGTTTCTTTTAGTTGCATCATGTCTCTGCATGTGTGGTTGTTGACTGTCTGAGATGCTGCTTGTGCATCAAGCTCCCTTTCCACTCGGGCTTCTCAGTCCTTGCTGCACATACCACCCCAGCAGCCCCACTAACACCTCTCCAGAACACTTCTGGTTTTAATTAGGCATCAGAGATTCATGGTACTATCACAGAAGCACAGAATTGCCTAGATTCAAAAAGCCCTTTAAGCTCATCGAGCCCCATCATGAACCCAACACTGACCAGTCCCCACTAACCCATGTCCCTCAGCACTGTGTCTACACGACTCTTCAATCCCTCCAGGGATGGGGACTCCACTGCTGCCCTGGGCAACCCCTTCCAATGCCTCAGAACCCTTTCAGCAAAGAAATTCTTCTTCACATCCAATCTCAACTGCCCTGGGCACAACTTGAGGCCATTTCCTCTTGTCCTGTTCGTTGTCCTTGGTTGAACAGACCCACCCCCACCTCTCTCCACCCTCCTTGCAGGGCATTGTGGAGAGCAAACCTATGAAGGGTTGTGTCCTGCAAGGGCCCCCCTCTCCCGTCGGGGGCAGAACAAACAGGTGGAACAGATTTACAGGAAAAGCCCTGAGCAAATCTTTACTGCCACAGTCTTGCCCTTGCTGTCAGCAGCCTCCTGCGCACAAGGTGTGCAGAAGGACAGAGATCCTCCTTGCACTGCCAAGGTGTTCCTTCAACGGATGGCAACAGAAGGGGACACCTAAAAATCTCTTTACAAGCTGCTGTCTGTTGGAGCTGCCGTTCTGCTGCTGCACTGAACAAGGGGCAGAGCGGGGGAATGTCACAGAAGGGGCCTGGAGACCCAGCCCCTGCCAAGCACCCGGAACGCGATCGGCCGAGCTGCCCAGCGCAGCACCTGCCGGGGCGGTTTGCGGAGAACACTGCTGGCGAAGAGAAGGGAACGTGCCCGCCGCGGGGATCGGCAGGTGCCAGTGCGGGGCCGCTCCTCAGCCGCTGCACGGAAAGGCCCCAACTCGGCCGTGCTGCCGCCCCCCGGCCCGCTGCCAGGGACCCTCTCAGCCCACGCCGTGCCCGGCACCGGGCGCTGCTCCCTGCAGGGTGCCCCGTGCGGCCCCGGCCTGGGCTCGAGCAGAGGGCGCTGCCATGTCCGGGGCTCAACTCGGAGCCCACAGAGAACTCGAACCAACTCCAGGGAACGGGGGAGGGAGACACGGCCCACAGGGAGGGGAGACAGAGCTGCTGCGGCTCGTTGTGACCGTCCCCACCCCGGCTGGCCCCGGCCGCAGCTGCGGCGGTGTCACCCGTCCGCGGTGCCTGAGGAGGGGGCGAGGGCCGGCGGGGGCCCGGCCGGACCCGGCGCACCCGCCCAGGAGCTCTCAGCAGCGGCTCGGAGCAGGCGCCGGGTGCCCGCAGGGGCGCGCTGCCCGCTCCTGAGGGCCCGGCTCGGGTGAGACTCGGCCCCGGCGCGGCTGCCGCCCAGTCCCTGTGTAGGGTCACGGCGAGCCCGCACGGGGCCCTGCGGGCGGAGGGAGCGGAAAGCGAAGCCTTCGCAGCCCTGTGCACAGCGCGGAGCCGCGGGCGGGACCAGGGCGCGCGGGGCGCGCGGCCCCTTTAAGAGGCAGAGCAGGGCGGTGGCGACAGGCGCGGCCGCAGCCGACCCGCGCACGCGCGCAGCCTTTCCCCGCGACTTATCTGGCGCCGCCGGCGGAGGGGCCGCGCACCTGGTGGGAGCTGTGCTGCAGCGCGGGCGCGCGCATGCGCAGAGCGCCGCGGGGCCCGGCTGCCCGCCGTGCGCTTTGTGGCGCTGCCGGAAGCGGCCGCGGGGAGCGGGGCCGAGCGGGGCAGCGCGGAGCGGCGTCTCCCCTCTGTCGGTCTCGGCCGCCGCGGGCACCATGGAGCGGGCGGCCTGAGGGCGGAGCGGCCGGCCCAGCCCCGACATGCCCGCCGGGCCCTTCGGCGCAGGTAAGGCGTCCCGGGGCCTCCCGCCGCGGCGCCGCCCGAGCCCGGCCCGCTTCTGCCGCCGGCGGGGCCTGTGGCGTTGGGGCGCCGCCCGGGAGCCTCCGCCGCGCTGACCTCTGCGCTGCCAGCCGCGGGGCCGGAGCGGGCGGGGGACCCGCTTGTCCTCGGGGGTTCCCGCGGTCGCCTCAGGCGGCTACCGGGGGCCCGGAAGGTGCTGCGGAGCCGCCTCAGTGCGGGCGAGAGCGGGCCTTGGAGGACCCCCCCCGCCCTGGCCCGCCGCCTTCTCGGCTTCTGCCCTGTCCTCGGCGCCGGGGACCGGTTTTGAGCCGCCTTCCGCGTCCCCGCAAGGAGCGTGAGGTGTCCCCGCGGTGGGGGAGCTCCCTCCCCTGCGGGCCGGGAGCAGCGCGGCCGGGAGCGGGAGAAAAGTTTTCGTCGCTGTTTCCCTGCGGACTTTGTTGCAGATAACGCGGCAGTGCCCTGTGCTCCTGGCTGCAGGCCGCCTGGGCTGTGCCGCGCTCCTGCTTTCCCGTGCTGCTGCTTGTCTCGTTTGATGGCCGGGGCCCGCGGGCAGCAGATCGGGTTTCCTTTGGAAAGCGCTGAGCAGCAGCAGCAAAAGCCCAGCAAGGCTTGTTCCCCGGGTTAAGGGGACCATCGGCTTCAGGAGATCCCTTCCTGGTTGTGCAGTTTGTAGAGCTGCACAAAGAACTGGGCCGAGGAAGAAGTGCAAATGTAAAATAAACCCTTGGATAAAAATGATTCTGGCTCAGGGAAATGCACTGTTTTGCAGTGAAGTTCATTATGTGGTTTCTGGCACAAGTGAGGGATGTGAAAACTCCTTCAATTCTCAGATGACCTGTCTGGAAGGTAATTTTCTCAATCCTGCTTTTAAAGATGAGAACGATAGTGAGAAGCAAAGTAGTATTGATGTCTGAGTAATGAAACTTGAAAGCAGAGTAATAGCCAAACACATTAAAGTGACTGATGTTTCTGCTTTCTTATGGCTCTGTTGATCTTCAGATGTTGCAGTATGCAATTTTTTGGCAGTGTTCTGTGTGGCAGGAGCTCTGCTTCCTGCTTTGGGAAAGTTGGTGCCCAGTGATGCTCTCGGGAACCAAACTGGTGATGGGGTCTCTGAAGTCAGTGAGTGCTGGGGTGGGCAAGACCCAAGCCCTGTGGCTTAAATGGCACCTTAAGTTTGAGATCCAGCCTTCCCCGTGTCAGATGATTGTGTGAACTTCTGCTGCAGCTGGGTCATACAATCAGATGGATTCATCTTCCCTGGGCAAGGGGATCTGGGATTCTCTTCTACTCAGTAGCACTTTGGCTGAATAGCCTGGGAAGGGATGACACGAGTTCCTGTTTTTTTCTCTGCCTAATCTCTTCCTGCCTTGAATCAAGAATTTTTTTTTTCATTTAATAGTAATCCTGACATGCATCTGCATTTATTCTTTAACAAAATACAGACTTAACAAAATACCACCTTCCTGAGAGTGTTTCTCTCAGATGAATTGTCTGTTTGGCTCTTGCCTTTTACATTTTTTTTCCTTGATATCTGCTCTTCCTGTTGCCCTTTACACAGGGACGGGCTCCAAAGGTGAGCTCCCTGGAGGACTCTGTGCTTCTTCAGTCCTGGTGGGCTTAATGTGAGAGGTGCTGAGTTAGTCCTGGCAAGATCTAAGCCTCCCTCTCCGGTGGAAACTTGGAGGGCAGAGAGGGGCAGCAGTGTTAAGGTGGAGGGGGTGGGCATGTGGCAGTTGTCCATGCTCAGGGTGTCACAGGCCTCAAGTGCCTTGAAAAATTGCTCATGAACCTTTTTGGTAGGTGATCAGGGAACTGAGTTGTAGCAAGGTGGCTTTCTGGCAGTAATTGTCACCTCTGGAGAGCAGATGTCAGTGCAATGGGTGTAGTAGGGGTTGTATTAATTGTCATTGAGAGATTACTTGTTTCCTGTGGAATACTTATAAAGTATATCTGACATCCCAGAGCTTGATGGTGTAGACCCTTTACGTTGATGCTTCTCTGGATTAGGCTCTATTAGGTCTTCAGTCTTCCTTCCTGCTCTCTGCTGATGGTCTTTCCATCTACTGTATTAATAACAATTTCCTCTGTTGGATTTTCAGCTCAGGCTCTGCCTTTTTGATTCGGATAAAACCCAAGAAGACCCATTTTTGGGACAGCTGGTCTTTGTGCTTGAAGTCCTTCTGCACTGTAGGCAAACATTTCATTTTACACATGAAGCTACTGAGCATGAAGGGCTGAATGTTCATGTTTGCCCCCAACACTCCCTCACTCAGCACAGGCTTTCTGAGGAATTGGTTCCCACACCACCGTTGGTTCCCTCACCTCTCCCCTGCGCTCGCTCCAAAACCCCACCTCTGCTTTGGGCTCTGAGCTCCTGCATAGTCCTTCAAAGTAAGTGCAGAATGTGGGTCTGTTGTTTAGTTAAGTAGTTCTCACTGTCTAACTTCACTGATCTAGTACTTTGAAATATTTTGGCTGCAGCTGCTCATAGTAAGCCTCTGGGGATTGGAAATAGAGCGTAAATATCTTTATTTTTGGAGTCTGTGGGCTCGTTAGTAAGTTCTTTCATGCTCACCAATTTCTACAGGAATCTTTGGTCTTAAATGCTGAAACAGCCATTTTCAGTGGTTTATGTGGTAATAGCTACTGAAATTCCTAAACAGAAACGGGTCTGGAGGGAACACATTGAAACCCAAATTATTTATCACACTAAGGAGTATTGGAATTATGCTCAGTTTCATAGTAGGTGGTAAATATTTGAATTTCACATCTCCCAGTTGTTCTACCAGTGCTAATGCTGACAGTTTCTTTCCAGATGTGTCTGTGAGAACCTGGGGATGTTTTATTTAGTGCAGCCTCTAGGAACATGCACACTCTCAAGTTTGGAAAGGGCTAATGTTTAAAATTGCTTGGTAATCTTCAGAGTTTTATTTATTCTTCTTTTCACCCCTCCTCTTAATTAGGTTGCCTGTCATTCTGAGAGTCCTTACTTATTTGAACCTCAATAAGACATGTATTCAGGTGAAATATGAATATCCAGCTGCATGAAACTTAGGAGTTGTTGTTTAGGGCAGTGAAAGTGCTTTCTTGAAGCTGAAATGCAGAAGCATTGCAAAAACAGATGTTAAAAAAAAAAACCTCTTTATGTGGTGTGACAGTTGCTTTTTTTTTCCCAAGTTGCTGTTGCAGTGATTTGTGGTAAGAACAGAGCCTCTTGTGAGGGAGTCAGTCCTGCTTCTGCAAGGCATCAGGTGCCTTTTGTCCAAAGCAAGTAACAGAACTGTCAGTACCTTGAATCAGTTGGAGCTCAACATCATAACAGATACGATTGTGTGGAGAGACTTCTCCAGCCTTTTTTAACTCCCCATAGCTGGACATAAGCTGCACAGTAGATGGGTGTAGCTGGACCCCAGTCCTAACAGATGGCAGCGATTTCCAGTTTGAATGGCAGTCGAAGTGGAGTCACATGAAAAGCAACTGCCAGTCCTTGCAAAGAAAAACTTCTTGCTGCTAAATGTGGGGGGCAAATCAATCAATACCCTGGGAAATTCCACCCCAGAAGCATTTTGCATCTGAAGCAATTAGTTGTTTCAGTATTCTTTGCATATTGACAAGACTAACAGAACGTTTCTTTTATGGCAAGACCAAAGGAATTATTGAATATTAATAAGGTACAGATTTGATAATTACATTTCTGTGCGAAGGCCGGGTAGCAGGCTGGCTCTGTGTGGCACCAGAGGTTTTGGTTAGCCTGTCCTGCTGCTAAATGTCTCTTAAACATCACAGATTATATCTGTCCTGTGTCTGTTACAAATGCTGCTCCTCTCTGAAGCCTGGGAGGGTCACCCCAAAGAGCGTGTGCCTCTGCTCCAGCGTGGCAGGGAGCTGCGGGGGGGAGGGAGGGCGGTGGCTGTGGCTCCCCGCTGCCTCGCCCCAGCGCACTGAGCTTTCCAAGAGGCAGCAGGATTTGGGAATCCTTGTCCTCTCCAATGGCTTTTGACACAGTCGAGAAAGTGCCTAGGTAGGTGCTGCCTGCAATTCCCTTGTGCTGTGGGACTGCTTCAGTGCTGGGGAGGAGCCTGCTCTGATCCCAGGCAGCCGCGGTGTGTCTGCGGTTATCAGCGCGCCGATGAGTTCCTGCCCTGAGCCGTTACCTGCCTGCCAGCCCCTCAGCGATGGGAAGCACAGCTGCTTTATCAGTGGCAATCAGTGCATTTAAACCAGCGCTCCCCAAATGATGTTCTGAGCTCCTGTAGTGAACTGGGGTGTGACTGGGAGGGGTGGAGCGTGCCCCCGCCCTTCCCTCGCAGTGAGCAGGGGAAGGAGCCTGCTGCCCTGGGGATGGGGGCAGTGCTGGGGGCCTGGGAGGGAAGGGGAGATCTTGCAAAGTGGATATTTGGTTTCTGACCCCCCTTCTTCTGCTCCAAGCACCACCTGGAGCCCAAGGCAGTGTTCAGGTGGGACAGGAAGGGGAAGGTGAAGAGGCCCAGTGGGTATAGGGTGTGAAGAAAGGGGAAAGGATGGCACTAGGGGAACCTGTGTAGTGAAGTTTAGCAGGGACTGAAGCCATCACTAAGGATTGTGGGTTGTGTTCATTTTTTTTGTTTGTTTTGTTTAGGTTTTTTGTTTTGGTTTTGTTTGTTTGGATTTTTTTGCTTGGTTGTTTTCTTGTGACTTCTCTGTGTCCCAAGAGCTAGTGTCTTGGAATTGTTGTTTCCTCTAAGCCTGAGGGTTTTGACCGCAGTGACACACGCGATCCCTCTGCCATGGCCCCCGGAGGAGAGACAGTGCCAAAAGGATGGGGAGGATGTGCTTCCTGCAGGCTCTGGCTGCTCTGATTAGCTTGCTATCAGATGAGCACACGTGATTGCTGCCTCTAACCAGGAAGGATGTAGTTTGTAAAATGAAGATCTTGCTGCCTCACCTTTCCTCCTCCCTTGAAGGGAATCATCAGGTTTATTATGTAGGTTTGGGGTGTAAATAAACACCTGGAGACAGCTAAATAGGCAGACCTATTTAAATAGTGGGTTGTCCCTAGGAAGGTGTATTTCCAGGCCTGTCTTCTTGTTTGGTTTTGGGTCAAGAAATGTCTAAGGGCAGCACTCAGAACATTCCCTGTACAACTAACTGGCTCCCAAAATGTGCCAGCGAAGCATAGTTGGCGAGCGGTCCTCAGGGTGCCATTCGTGACAGCTTGAGCTGGCCTGAGCTGTGGCTGTTGAGCACTCCTTGCTTTTCTCTCATGCCAGCCTTGTTTTCCTTGTTTTCTTGTTCCTGTGGCCAGCTGGCTTGGATAACTGGTAGGACTGCTGGTGGGAGAGGAGGAAAGAGGGAGACAGGGCAGTCCCGATTCTGCTGGGCTGCCGCGGTTCCACCTGCTTAAGCAGCGGTTTGATGTTGCTGTGGGTGGGTACTAGAGCCTGCTGCTGCCAGGAGGGCTGCTCCTGCCACCCCTCCCAGTGTCCTCACTGCTCCTTTGTGTTGGCACAGGTGTTCATCTCACCTGAGTTAGATCAGATCTTGATCCTGCTAAAAACTCAGCAGACAAAATGTTTGTGCTGGCTCAGCTTCCTGGGCGTTTCGATGTGTAGATCAGAACTGGCAGCACGTGGCAGATCTTGAACTGCCCAGTGCTGCCTGGTGACACTGGCCAGCAGTCCCGTGACAACCTGCTGGCCTTGTCACACCCTGTGCCTCCCGGGTGCCCCGGGGCTGCTGGCTCTGTGCGGGCTCCCCAGCTTGGTCCTGTGCCACAGGTGGGTGCTGTGAGGCTGCTGTGTGCCCCCCGCACTGCTCCTGGGGCAGGAGGCTGTACCCTGCCATGCTCTGGGCTGCTGCTGGCTGAGGGTGGCTGTGGAAGCAGAGCCCAACTTCTGCTGCTTCTGATCTGCCTCTCTTGGTTGTGGTTTCACAACAATCCCAGAAAAACAAACAACCCAAAACCCCACCACTGTGAAAACCTGGTTAGTTCAGTGCCAGCTCGGCTCCCGGAGCTGGCTCAGGCTGCGGCTCCCGGAGCTGGCTCAGGCTGTGCTGAGGGAACGTGCACAGCTGTGGTTGTGCTGGGAAAGGAGAGCTCTGCTTCTCCTGTCTGCTTCTGTAGGCAGGCTGTGTTTGGGACATTTTCTAGTGGCTTTTCTTTCCTGAGTCTTTGGGACAAATCTAGACTAGGGAGTTACTGTGTGTGTTTATTGACCTCACAAGGATTTCAGATATCCTAGGGCATACCTATTAGGTTTATGTCTCAGGTGGACTGCTGGTCCCTAACTGAAACTTAGTGTAATCTTTTTTTCTTTTCTTTTTTTAAAATAAACCCCCAACAAACCAACAAACAAAACAAGCTCATAGCTAATTAAAAAAAAAACATACTAAGGTTGAAAAGCAGCTGTTGGAATCTCTTCTGGGTCTTCAAATGTATGACATGGGCATGTGCATCTTGAACTTTCAGGGGTCTGTATCATGGCGAACAGTCACAGTTTTGGTAACTTGTCATAGACATTTCTACTAAATATGTCTTTTTTTTCTCCCTTGCCCCACAGGTGTGACTTGGATTGTAGCATAGAGGCACTATGTACTCAGAGTGGAGATCCTTGCATCTTGTCATTCAGAATGATCAGGGTAATACCAGTGTTCTTCACAGCTATCCTGAAAACGTGGGGAGAGAAGTGGCAAATGCAGTGGTGCGTCCTCTTGGACAAGCTTTAATTACATCATCTGTTGGGAGTGAGAGTTTGCTGAAAACAGACAAAGAAGTAAGTGTGCTTCTGGGAGATCATCGTCTCCTTCGTGCTACAGTGGCAACTTAGTGATTTTTCTATAGCCTCTTTTATTTTTCTCCCTTTAATACCAAGTTTTGTCAAGTGTGCTGTGTTTTTAGGTTAGTAATCTTCGTAAGGTTTCTATTAACAGCTAGTTCATGGTAACAGTGTGCTTCATGACCTCATAGTGTTTGTCTGAGCTACTGTACCAGGAAGTTCAGGCTCAACAAAAAACCCACCACAAAATCCCAAACAAACAAAAAAACCCACAACCCCACAACTTACCCCCACCCCCAACCAACCAAATGAAAAATCCAACAAAGGAATTTACCAGTTGACACACAAAGCCTTTCTCATGACCTTCATTTTTAAAGCAGCAGTCTATGACTTTTAAAGAAGGTTTTGTATAGTACAAATGTTTACTAGAATTTGAAAATCTTCTGGTGCATCAGCTCTGGTGTCAGAATATGGAGTGATTTGCCATTTATTAGTAATCTCCATAATGTGTTGATATTCTGTGAAATGACTGGGTGTTTCTGTGCAGTGTGTGTTTATCGAGTTGCCTGTACCACAACTGCTGTCATCTTGTTGAGTTAGAACCAACGTGCAGGGACCACTGTTTGCTTGCTGGTATTTGCTGTCAGTAACTTTTGCTTTGTGTTTGGTTAGGTAAAATGGACCATGGAGGTGGTTTGTTACGGCCTGACCCTCCCCCTGGATGGCGATACTGTGAAGTACTGTGTCGATGTCTATACCGATTGGATTATGGCTCTCGTGTTACCTAAGGACTCCATTCCTCTGCCAGTTATTAAGGAACCAAACCTTTATGTTCAAAGCATTCTCAAGCATCTCCAAAATCTCTTTGTACCGAGGTGAGTGGTAGGGCAGGGGCACTTGGTGGGGCTCAGGAACTCGAAGCTGCAGTCAGCAGGGAGCCTGTTGAAGAGGCCTGATGAGCTGTGGAGGCTCTTGGTTAACAGAGGTCTGCTGTTGTTGCACACTTGGGAGCAGGCTGTCTCTCCAAACCTGTTTTGTTATTGTCAGTAGCAAATTGAGTTGTTGCTGCTGTGTTTAGGTAATTAGAGGTACAGATGGTTCATAGACTTGAGTGTTTACTGTTCTAAGAACTTCAAGAACCATCTCTGTTAAGAGTGGAGGGTGGGATGAAGAGGTTCAATAGTATCACTGTGTGACCACCTGCTTTGTGTTGTGTACAACTCCAGTAACTAAGAGCACATCATGGTAATGCCATGCTTTGACCCAGTCTGGAGTATTGCACCCAGGCCTGGAGCCACCAGCACAAGGAAGATCTTGAGCTGTTGAAGTGGGTCCAGAGGAGAAACAGGAAGATGATCCAAGGGCTGGAGCCCCTCTCTTATGAAGAAAGGTTGAGGGAGCTGGGCTTGTTGAGCTTGGAGAAGAGAAGGCTCCAGGGAGACCTCACTGCAGCCTTCCAGTACCTGAAGAGAGCTTAGAAACAGGAGGGAGAGCAACTTTTGACCTGTGCAGAGAGTGACAGGACAAGGGGAAATGGTTTTAAACTAAGAGAAGGGAGATTTAGGTTGGATATTAGGAGGGAATTTTTCACCCAGAGGGTGATGAGGCACTGGCAGGAGTTGCCCAGAGAAGCTGCGGGTGTCCCATCCCTGGAGGGACTCCAGGCCAGGTTGAACGGGGCCCTGGGCAGCCTGATCTAGTGGTTGGCCACCCTGTCCACAGCAGGGGGGTTGGAACTGGATGATCTTTAAGGTCCCTTCCAACCCAAATCAGTCTGAGATGTCTGATGTGCTGGAGGATCTTGCAGGAGGCGGCTGCTTGGTGCCTGCATCTTGCTGCCTGTTGAAGGGGCATCGTTACGCTGTTGGTCTTTGACGAGAGGCTTCCAGAGGGTCCTGTGGAGCAGCACCTGCTGTCTGACAGCCTGGTGTTACACGAGGTGTCTTGGCTGATGATGAGATACACGTTTCTAGGTCTGGGACAAAGTTATAGTCACAGTGCTCAAACATCAGACTTGATTGATAGTTTATGACTGTTCATGACAAAATTACCTGCTGCTGTTGAACACAAGTTGGATCAGCAAGAGGAGATTATTTAATGGTGCCCTGTGAAACAGTGCTTAAATATCAGCTACCTGGAATGACTTCAGATCAATATTTAGTGTGTGTTTGTAAGTACCGGATCATCTGCTTTTATCAGTGTTAATAATATAAATATATCACTGCGAGTGGCCTTCAAAGTGCTCTGCTGCTCCTGGATCACTTAAATTTACCTGAAAGCTTTGTTAATAAAGGGCTTTGAATAATAACTCATACAAATTCAGATGAGGAGTTCATTGCTATTTACTGATTGCTTCAAAGTCCACCACCTAAGGTTAGTTGTCATTGCTCTTAACTTGTAGTGAAAGGCATTTTAATTCCCATTAAAGGATGGTCAGGGCAACAGCACACATCTGAGGAAAGCATGCTTCTGGATTAGACTTCTGCAGAAAGTTGTCTCTCAGCTGTAATACATGCAGAATAGAGTCTGCTCTCTGGGAACCTTTATTCCTTTGACACAGCAGAGAATGAATTCTACACTGTCCATTGAATTGTTCTTGCTGTGATCCCTTGACTGCTTCCACTCTAGGGGCCCTGGTAGCTGGCACTTCAGTAGTCCTGTTCCCTGCATGCTGTTGGCACAAGCTGCCATTCCACCCTTCTCTCCCAGCTTCATTGATGGAAGACTGTGTGTGATGGCTGTTGAACAAAATAATTAACATCCAGAGACAAGGAGGGCTTGAAAATAATTATTTTAAACACTTCCTCTCCTCTACCCCCAGTATAATTATTCTATTGTTTTTCCTTCAAAAGCCCCTGAGATGTATCTGAAACACTGTCTTTTGTGGCTGTTGCTGTCAACACTTTTATGTTTGAGTCCCTACTCTGTTTTTAAGAAAAAGAACTTAAAGTTCAAGTTTTGTCCTCTGGGGAGCTCTGTTCAGAATTCACTCCAGCAACAGCAAGATGTTCTATAATGGAAATTAAATGCAGAACTGAGTTGTGCACACCTTGCTTGGGTGGAAGCAAAGGCTCATGTTCTTATGTGCCTGTGGAGGGGAGGAGGAGAATAATTCCTGGTTTTAACCAAGTGATGCAGGTTGCTGGTGCTGATGGGCTCCTGTAGAAACCTGTGTTGAACTATCTCCAGAAAAATCTCCTGTTCTTGTGTTGAAAGTCTTTATTATAAGCCTACATCCTATGGAGGACTGTGACTAAAATAGCTTCTCTCGTCCTGGTCTCCTGGAAGTGATGTAGCTGTTGGTTTGGCTGCCTTAAAAGTGGAGGCCCAGAGGTGTGGTGAGGGTTTCAGACCCTGAGGAGGATACATAGTTGAGGTGTGAAATGCAGGAGCCTTAAGTGAGCAGTTCAACTTAAATAGCATCTCAGAAACCAAACAGATGCTTTTTTGGTAATAACTTCTGCTTCTCAAATGAAGTAATGAGAACAATTCTTGTTGCAAAGGAGTGTGGGAATAAAAAGGCCAGGTTCTGCAGAAATCTAGACATGAGTCTGCAAAATACTGCAACCAAAGTGTTACCATTTAGTTGACCTCAGACAAGAGGAACTGGTAGATGGGCAGGGACTTCAGAGTTGCCTGTACCAGCCTAGCTCAGAAATATCCCATTAGTCATCTCTGTAGAGCCCCATATGCAAGGTGACTAATGGGATATTTCTGAGCTCTGTAAGCCCCCTTCATATCAATTCCTTAAATCATTAGGGAAACAGTCTTGAAGCAGGCTCTGAAACTTCAAGCCTATCAAGGTTAGGGATATCTTTTGATATCTGCTCTGTTGTTGCTCAGGGAAAAAATAGTGCTGTAACCAAGGCAGGGCTCACTCGTCCCGAGCTTTGTTGACCTCTGTTAGGATCAACCCACTGAAGTCCAGAACTGTGACTAGCAGTCTGCAGTTTTGCATTGGATATTATTTTGTCTCTCTGTAATCTTGTTTCCTTTGTTCTATCAATATAAGAGTTGATAGTATTTTTAAAACGTGTCTGTCAATAAATAATCTCCATGTGAGCTAATTTTCTAAGAGAAAAGCAGCTCTCTATCTGGCAGATCAGCATGTTCTTAAGATGCTTAGCCTGCAGCATGACTTGTGGGTTACACCACACTGTTTGGTAGGAACCAGGGAATACTCCTTAGTCCAGTGGTAGGGCATATTTTAATGATTTTTGGTCATCCTTTCAGTAAGCGGTGGCAGGGATGAGGACACGGCTTAGGAGTTGAAATACTGCTCCAGTATCTCCCACATGCTCTGATCTCCTCTTTTACCCTTTAAACTTCCTCAGCTTTGTTTACTGGTGCCCTCAGATACTGTCCAGAGCATTTCACGTTACTGTTCTGTGCTCGTTCTGCCTTGTCCAGACTCGCTGATGGGACGAGAGGGTGCTGCTTTGTGCTGCTCCTGCAGCACCTCACGTGGAGCACTCAGCAGTGACAGTGGGGAGCTGGTTGTTACTGCAGAGAAAACCTTGATAATATCAACTTGTTCCCTGTCTTCATTATCCATCCCCTTTTCCTTTAGTCTGATTTCCTACTTAGTGACCCTGTTTCAGAACTCTTTTTCCCCCTACACCTGAGGGGTTGGGGGTAAGAGTTGCATCTACATTTGGAAGCAAGAGGAGAACTAGGAGGAATTTAAATTAGTTTGCTCACAATATTTACTCCTAATTTTGCCACTTTCCTTCCAAGTTATGGATGTCACAATTAGTGATGTCTCAACTACATTCTCATTGTTTGGGCTAAGGTAAATTCCTTTGGGATAATGGGTTGTGCTTGCTGCAGTTAGTGTTTGCTCTGTGGTGTTGGGTTCTGTGTCATGTAGAGGAGGATGTTGTGGTACATCTTGTTCTCATTAAGGCAGGGTTAGGATGCTTAGAGACAGAGTTAGGGTGCATGGAAGCCCATTAGCTCGTGTTCTTGGCTCTCGTTCAATAGTACTGATGTTTCCTCTTCTAATTGCTCGAAGTTCAGATTACTGTATGCATCACTTTATAGCTCTTGTTTAGAGACTCAAGTGTTGTTTTCTTCTCTTGCAGGCCAGACCCAGGATCTAGTCAGATTAGATTGTGCTTGCAGGTTTTGAAAGCTGTCCAGAAACTGGCTCGTGAATCGACAATTATGGCAAGAGAAACGTGGGAGGTTTTGTTATTATTTCTTCTTCAGATCAATGACACTCTGCTAGCAGCTCCAACTGTGCAAGGTTCATCTTCAACTTCCATTTTGTTCAGTTACTGGAAAAACCTTTGGCTCTGCTTGATGTTGGGGTGCCAGGGGAATGGGAGGAAACCTGCTAAAAGCTCTTAGTAGGCACCAAAGCGCAGTAGCTCACTCCTAATTCTGCTGTGCTGCTCTGATATGAAATTCTGAATTGTCAGAAAAGACTGAATGATTTGGAGCCAAGTTCTCCTAAATGTACTTGTGCAGAACACTGACTCTGTGCAGGAACAGTTCATAGTGAAGGGTTTCAGATAATGATGTTCCCTATTTATTTCACTGAAACCCCTGTGTCTCGCTGTTTATCCTGCTTACTGGAAAGTAATATTGTCAGCTTATGATTTTTATTTTTTTAAAGGCATCAGTATAAATAGAGTGCAATAGAAGCCTAAGATCAGTGAATTCCCAGTGTCCCCTAGTGACACATGTATGTGGCTGGGCTTTATATACTGTTTGGTCTTGTAAAAAGTCCAATTGGCTGTAGTTAGCAATTGGTAACCACTCTTAAACAAAAAATGATGAAAAAATGGACTTAAGAATCTTTACACACTTAAACTGAAATCTCCTGGGGGGGATGGTTTAAGTTATGTGGGTTGAATACTCACTAAAGGCATGCTTTGTTTCTCTTACAAGGTGGCATTGCTGAGAACCTGGCTGAAAAGTTAATTGGGGTGCTGTTTGAGGTGTGGTTATTGGCTTGCACGCGGTGCTTTCCGACACCCCCGTACTGGAAAACTGCCAAAGAGATGGTGGCCAACTGGCGGCATCACCCTGCGGTGGTTGAGCAGTGGAGCAAGGTCATCTGTGCCCTCACTTCCAGGTAGGAGAGACCCCATGGACATAAACACACGGGTGTGGGGATGATCATGGCTATACGTGTTTGTCTCTGGAGTTGCTTATTTGTAGACTGCACAGCAATCCAGAAGTGAAAGAGCAGAACAAAGTGAGAGATCTTGCCAAGTTTCTCTGGTTTTCACTGGTTTTGTGTGTCTCTGTTCTGCAAGTGAAGATCTGAATGGGATTGTCCCTATTGTTGTGTCATCTCAGCCTCTCTCTGACGTCTGCCACTCTGTACAGTCTGTGTTAGTGTGTGTAAATCAGTCTCCACCACTGTGATTCTTCACCATGTCCCATGAAGAATGAGTCATCACTATCAGTGGAGCCCTGTAGTCTGTATGTTTGATGGCAGCCACCACCACAGCTGTTAGGTGCTTGTCACTACTGCATGTTGCTGTGCTTGAGGTGGCTCTTGGGCTCCACCTCTGCTGCCCTGTGGAGCTGAAGCCGTGCTGTGGCTGCCTGGTGCTCGTGCCCTGGCAGCAGGGATGGCATGGGCCAGGGGCAGGCTGTCCTCTGAGCAGTGCCACTCTGCTCCAGAGAGTATCAGAGCAGAGCTGCACCAACAGTGAGGGGCTGTGGGACAGGTTAGCCTGGAGTAGAAGGCCATGAACAGTGAGGGAGTCTCAGGACCCTTCATAGTGGGGTCTTTGTGGTATGAAGTCTTTGTGGGACAGATCTCAGCCTCTTGGAGGAAAGAACTGTATGAATTGGAGAGGAGCAGGGTTCTGACTGCCCTCCTCCCAGCTCTCTTGAGATGTCAATAACTATTTCTAGGCAAGTTCAAAGATGTATTAAAAGTGCTGCACTGTGAAAAATACAATAGTGTGCTTTTCTGGAAGGGTTTATTTTAACTCTGGAAACTTTTGGTTTTGAACTACCTGTCAAAATTCCAAGTGTAGATAGATTTTTTTTTTTCCCTCTTTCTTTTCCTCCCCAGGTTATGCAGCTACTTGTTAAACCAGGGGGAAATAAAGCTGCAGTACCAGTTCTGTGTATTTCCCACGCTATTTCTGTAGCTATTTTTAGCTCATTAGATGTAGTGTTGCATAACAGAAAATATTTTATGATTCACTGATCTGAAAAGAACAGCTCTGTCTCACAACATGTGTGGGTGCTCTGCTCCATGCACTATGCCCACACTTTATCTCCCACTGCTTACCAGTCTGAATTCTGCTGGTGCAGTGATCTGCAGGTTTCTGTAGTGTTTTAGTCTGCTGATCAGTAGTGTTGGTTTATGCCTAATACATAGAGCTGAACTCCTTTGAGGCTAACTTTAAGTTCACTGGTATTTTAAGCTGCACTTTTAATGCTTCAGTGAAGCCCCAGTTAAAATGTTGTTTTAATAAACAGTTTTCTGAATTAGCAATGCCATGGTATTAGCAATAAGCTGAGAGTAAATGCCTCAACTTAAATCCATATGGAAAATGATATTTGGAAATGTGTACACATGTGCAGTGTTAGTCTGGTCACAGCTGTGACTTCACAGCAGGGTGACCCCGGGGTCTCGCTTGCGTTGCCATACCAATAGATACTGCTTTTACCAGGCTAGGGTGCTTTAGTCTATTTTAACTGTCTTGGATGTGTGGAGTGCAATTTATTTCAGTTTTCAGTCATTCTTTAAATTGTCCCAAATTTCAGTTAAGGCTTGACCATGCTCCTTGAAAAACTGATTCCTTGCAGCTCCTGAGGGGGGAATTGTGAAGGAGTGCAGTCTGGTGCAGAAGAGAGGTGTGGGCCGTGACTCTGCATGGGCTGTGCCCAGACCTTTCAGGGTTTATCAGAGCTAAATAATTCCTCAGCAAAAACCTACGCTGGGGCTGTGCCTCTGGGGTGTCAGTGTGGCCCCCTGGGAAGCAGTCAGTGCCTGGTACAGGTGTGTGTATTGCTGCTCTGCACCTGAAGGCCTCATGTCCCAAAGCTCACTTGCTTTTCTACCCAGGCTAGTTACGATGATAACCTGGGATTCCAAACACACTCTGAGTACATTTTGCATTAGTTGACTCCAAGTTACTGTAGTGTCCAGTGCTGGGAGAAGTGGAAGCTGATAATTCAGCCTATTTAACTATTGGTTTAGGAGCCAGCTGTTGGCTTCTGCTGTTTTCCTGTTCCTCCTTGTTGTAATGACTTTATCTCTGTAAAACTCTGTCTTTGAGTGAGCAATGATGAGTGGGACATTTCTTGTCCATTACAAGCAGCTCTTAGCTTAGAAATAAAGAGTGTGATAACTGAAGCAAGAAATGGTGCTAAAGGTGAGTTTAGCAAAGGGAAAGACAAAAACTGATTTCTGGGAATGCTAGGCTGTTGAGAAAGTGCTGCTCAGATCTCCTCCATCCTATTAGGGAGCACCAAGATTATGTAGATCAGGGAAATTGATCTGTAAGTTCACAAAGCTGGGTATGAAGCAGGGGTCAGATCAGACAGCAGTGGCTCAGTGAACCTTATTGCTGAGTTGTCAGGTAGTTACAGCACTTCTAGAGAAAGATCTCCACTTATCTAAGCCATTATCCTCGTGATGCTGCGTTGCTGTGAAGCTCTCTGCAGGTTTGCTCTTCACTGTTCTACAACTCCCAGCTTCTGGAAAATGCAGCACACCTTTTTGAAGAGCTTGCTGCTCTGTGGACTGCAAATCCTGTGCTGCCTGTAGGATGGCATCAGATTTTGCTCAGTGTGCTGGTGTAAGTCATTAGTAACTTGGAATTTAGAACTGCAAGCTAGTGTGACTTGCTGGTCCTGGGACACTTCAGCTGGAGAGCCTTGAGGATAAGGGCTGAAATTCCTCTTTTTTTTTCTTTTACCTCCCCTCTCCCTTCTTGTGTAACATCTCCTCAGTCATGTTTGTGCCTCTGTTAATTGGTAACCCCCCAGCTAAACAGGGGGGAGAGCTGCTGGGGGTGTTGTGCCTTAGCAGCTCTTTGATGTGTTGGACCTTTGGGCAGGCTCCAGGGCGTGCACCCTTCTGCGCTTGGAGGGGTCTGAATGATTGTATAAAACAGGGATCTCGAGGAAAGCTGTGGTGTTGCCTGTGGGCTGCTGATCCCTTTGGGGCTCAAATGCCCTGTTACATTCTTGAGGAGCACGGAGTGAGTGACAGATCTGCCTGACTCTTTCCAGATTGCTGCGTTTCACGTACGGGCCCTCGTTTCCGCCGTTCAAAGTTCCCGAGGAAGACGCTGCCCTGATTCCTGCCGAGATGGATAACGAGTGCGTCGCACAAACGTGGTTTCGCTTCTTGCACATGCTGAGGTATTGTCATTGCAGCCATCCATTGCTCGTATTCCTGCACCATTTCTATACATTTGCATGACAAATGAAAAATTTCTGTAGAGATTGCCAGGATTAAGCGTGTAAATAGAATAAAGTGAGAGACTTGTGCCAGCGCCCTGCGGCAGCGCAAGGCAGGGCTGCGAGTGGGCTGTTCAGCTGTGAACCCTTTGACTCTTTCAGAATGGTAACTGGTTCATTTAATTAAAAAGTTTGTTGCTATTTGGCATTTTGGAGGATATGAAGAACAAGACTTCAATACAATTTTGTTTCTCTGAGACAGCAAACAGGAAAAGCAGAACAATAGCTCTGAGAGATCTATACTGCTCCCATTTATTTTCCAGGGTGTTAAATTTAACCCTCAAAAGGTTATTTTTAAAATGGGTGTGTCTCTTTGTTGCTGTGAAGAAAGCTATACAGTTAATTTTAACATCCATGTTAGTCTTCCTTAAATACACAACAGCACCAAGTGGCATGCTTGATTTTTAAAGATTCTGGGGAATGGCAGGGTATTAATGTTCTGAACAGCCAGAAAAATAATGGTGTTATATAAATATTAAGTACTAATTAAAGCTGGATAAATGTTAGACTATTCAAAATCTTCTTTTTAACTAATTAAAAAAAGAAAATCTGTTCTCTTTTTTCATTTGTGATTGTAATGTCACAAGTACTGTACTCTTCAAACATGGAATGACTGTTACAGGATTTGTAGCAGTCAGGAAAAATTGCTCAGACATTTACAGCCCCACTCCCTTTCTTGTCACCAGTTGCTGGTAATAATTAATTGCTTACCTTCTGAGAATAATTTTATCAATGTAGGGACCTCTTAAACTAAGTTCAGAAGACCTCATAAGTAATTAGTATTACTGCAATGGTGGGATTACTCTGTTAAGTGTCTGCTCTGGTTTATTGGATCTTAATAAAATTATTCAGTGTATTTGGGTAATATTTGAAGTGAAGACAACCAGGAAATGAAAACTGACTCCCTGTAATGGGGTAACAGCTAAGAACATTGGTATTGAATGATATTTTGTGTTGCTGTTATTTAAACTAGTGCATCTTTAAGTATTTTTAAAATCCTAATAGATACTCTTAAACTGACCAAAATATATTTTGCTCTCTTTGTGTGCAGTAATCCTGTGGATTTGAGTAACCCAGTCATTATTAGCTCTACCCCCAAATTTCAGGAGCAGTTTCTGAATGTGAGTGGGATGACTCAAGAAATGAATCAGTACCCCTGCCTTAAACATCTGCCTCAAATATTCTTCCGTGCCATGCGTGGGATCAGCTGTTTAGTGGATGCATTCCTAGGTAATACTTTTGTCTGACCTGTGATTAGCCAGGACTGGTAACTTAATCATTATTTTATCCTCTTTAAATCTTCTCCATAAAAACAGCCATAGCAACTTATCATTTGCAAGTACATCTTGGAATTGCTGGGGAGGGGACCTCAGGTCACTTTTAAATGACCATCTGTGTACACAATAATAATATTGGAATCCATGAAGTTGTAGGTACCTGAGTTTCAAATGCAAAGCAAAATAAATAAGTTCAAAGTCTAAAAATAAAAGCAGCTGTCTCTTTCCCCAAACAAGGCTTCTTTCTCTTTTTATCTAATCAACAATGCAAGTGTGATGTGTTCAGTGTGTTGTGAGCACTGACCACTCTGTTCATAAACTTTGTGCTGACAGCTCTGGGCAGTGCCTGTTTTTATAAAGCACTAAATTTTGACTGTCATCTTCAGATCCAGTGCCAGTTCCACTTAGGTTACCATTAGTGAGTGGCTGGTACTGCAGGGAGGAAGAGCTGTGTTTCTTTGTGCAACTGGGTAGCATAAATTTGACTGAAAGATAAAGCAGATGTAGGCACTGGCTGGTGAGTTTTAAGTGACACTGTGTAGCACCTGAAACCTAAGGCATTATTCTTAGTATGCTAAAAATTCTTCAGAGATAATGTGCTGTTGTAAACTCTGAGGAGCTGCCCATCTCCTCCTGCTTTTTTGCTTAAATGTGTGCAAACAAATGTTGTCATCTGCCAGAAGTGTGAGCTGATGTGAGGCTGCAGAAGACTCCAGCAGATACATAAACTGTGTTCAGAAAAAACAATGGAATGTGGAGTTACTGTCAACTTCCAGGAGTTGTTTGGAAAAATCTCAGTGGTTTTGTCCTTTTAAGCAAAGCACCTCAAGATCCTCCTGTCTCACTGAATTATAACACAGAAGTACATTCTATGTTTCTGTAAAAATATTGCAAGGAGAAGGTTTGTTGGCACTGGATTCCCCACTGCAAACGAGTTTTTGTCACTATAGATTCTACTTTTGTAGAAACAGCTTTGTTTAAGAAGTTACTAAGTGATGTAAAAGAGCAATGGTCATTTTGCTGAAGCTGTGATACTGAATCTTGAAACCTGTTGTGTCCACTGTGTTCTTCCAGATGTCTTGCCACCAATTCTAAGGAATTTTAATGATCACTTTTTACTAATACCAGATATGAGATTTAAAGTAGTCAGTAGTCTGTCAATATCATGATTTGTTAAAGGAGGATTGTAAATAGATGATGGGTGGTCTCACCTTACAAAAACCCCTCCTTGTTGCTCTGTCAAACTGTCTTCCTACATATGACAGTAGAATTTGTCACTGAAACAACAGTATAACAAAAAAAAGTCAAACTGGGCATTGGTAGCAGGTGTTCCTCTGAGGTGTGCTTTAACCAACTGTGCAAGCTGAATTATTATTTTTTAAAAAAAGCTGTTAAATATAGTATGTATTGAGGAAAGAAATACTACATCCAAGCTTTTTTGTGAAAGTGTGGTTAGTAATTAATTTTCAGTGAATAAGGTAGTTTATAATGTAAGATCTGTGAGGGGGATCCTGCAGTGGAGGCGGAGGAAGAAGCGGAGCAGCTGTGAGCTTTGCACAGTGTGTGCACTGCTGCTGGGGTAGCTGTTGTGGTGAATTCCTCTGGGACCTTACAAATAGTCTGGGGTTCTCATCTGAGACTCTTTGCCCACCAATGCTGTGGTCATCCTTTTCGTGGTCTGTGGCTCCCTGGGTCTCTGTTCCCACTGGGGTGACAGTGATCCTGTACAGAACTCTGTTTGGATGCAGTGGTGGGGCTGTGTGATGGTGTCTGGGGATCAGATCTTCCACTCTGGTCAGCTGTGGAGCGCTGCTGTGGGGCTCCTGGCAGCCTGGACTCTCCTGTAGGCATGCCAGGAGCTCTGCTGCCTACTGAGCTTTTGGTGGGATATTGAATTGGAGACTTCAGACTTCTGAAGATTCATGTGGCAAGATGAAACACCCAGGGTGGTGATAGCCCACCTGGAGTCCAAAGATGAAGGCTGCAGACTATGATGCAGTCAAGCACAGGAGAGCTCTTGGTGGAATTAGGGCACAAAGATGATGAGGGGCCTGGAGCATCTGCCTGACAAGGAGAGGCTGAGAGAGCTGGGACTGTTCAGCCTGGAGAAGAGCAACTGAGAGGGGATCTGATCAGTGTCTGTCAATATCTGAAATGTGGGGGCCAAATGGATGGGGCTGGGCTCTTCTCAGTGGTGCCCAGTGACAGGCAATGGGCACAAACTGGAGCACCAGAAGTTCCAGACAAACTTAAGGAAAACTTTCCTGTGAGGGTGCCAGAGCCCTGGGCCAGGCTGCCCAGAGAGGGTGTGGAGTCTCCATCTCTGGAGATGTTCAAAACCTGCCTGGATGCTTTTGTGTGGAACCTGGTGTAGGGAACCTGCTTTGGCAGGGGGGTTGGACTGGATGATCTCCTGAGGTCCCTTCCAACCCCCCCCACTCTGTGATTCTGTGAAATTAAATTCAAGCTGTAGGTGTGGATGTGAGAGTGCTCGGGCAGACCTAAAGCTGCAGGATGTCCCCCTCAGCCAAGGCTGATGGGAGATCTCATTGCCTTCCACCCCAAGTGCCAAAGCATGTGGTTTTCATCGTGCCCTCCCTGATCTGTACCTGCCTGATGTGTGTGTTTGGCAAATACTGCATCCTCTTTTCCACAAGAGTGTACCAAAACAGTGCACTTGCTGGTGCGTGCTCTGCCCTCTGCGTGGGGCGACACTGACGCTTCAGCAGGAGTTGTTCTGGATGTGGCACAATGTGTTCTGAAAGTGCTTGTGTGCTTTGACTAACATGGTCAAAAAACCCTGTGTCAGATCTCCAAGCTCACTGCAATTCTACACTAAATTTTCTGAATGAGGTTTGAGGGTGGGTGGTATTCATTACAATGGGAAGAAGTGCTGTTTGTCACTTCAGGTTTTGCAGAGGGCTGGCTGCTTCTGATTCGGCCTGGGAAGAGGAGCTTTGTGTGCCACGAGTATTTCCCTGAAGCTGGGTAGAGACTGAGCTAGATAACCTGCTGCTGCCAGAACAATTATAGCTTGATCTGCTTTCTCACCCCATCTCCTGTACTGACTTCAGCATTTGGCTGTTCAGCAAGCTGATGCAGCTCACAAAACCAGCAGAAAACTGCGTGGTGGATGGGTTTCATCTCAATTTAGTGAGCTAAGGTGGCTTTGAAGGGTTGGACATCTTACAGCTGTCTCAGAACGGGACGTGGGAGGTGTGGTTAGGAAAGGAAGGCAAAGGTGAGAGGCATCTGAATTTTGGCGGCAGTGAGCTGTTAAATTGGCTTTGGCAAATGAACCTTGCCCCTTGCTGTCCGCCTGCTCCTCGCGTTGGTCCTTCTGTGTGCCATTTCCCTTGTTCTTAAGCTGTGGATTTCTTTGGTGGTTTTTAATCATTTGCTTATCTAATGCAGGCAGGTTTTTCTTTTGCTTGTGCATTTATTTCTGCTAATAGTGAAATGGGAAAGATGTTTTCCTCACTACTGCTGTTTTGGGGGGCAGGAAGGAAAGTGAGTCTGTTTACAGAAGCCCCAGTGCTTGCTAGCTGGGCTGCTGTGTATGAGCCCGTGGAATTCTTGCTGAAAGCTTGCTTTATTCCTTGATCTTCAGGCATTTCCCGACCCCGGTCGGACAGCGCACCGCCCACGCCGGTGAACAGGCTGAGCATGCCCCAGAACACTGCTACCAACACCACGCCACCCCACAACCGGAGGCATCGCGCAGTGACTGTGAATAAAGCAACCATGAAAACCAGCACTGTAAGTTCTCACCTTCTGTATTTCAGTAGCTGACCCTTTTGATGCTTTCCTCAGTTAGAGGAAGTAATTTCCTTGCTTCTAGGAGCTGATTTGTTCTCCTGTTCCAATAGGTAACTACTGCACATACTTCAAAAGTGCAGCACCAACCCTCCTCTACTTCTCCACTCTCAAGCCCAAACCAGACAAGTTCTGAGCCACGGCCACTCCCAGCTCCTCGCAGGCCAAAGGTTAACAGCATCTTGAACCTCTTTGGGTCGTGGTTATTTGATGCAGCATTTGTTCACTGTAAACTTCATAATGGAATAAACAGAGACAGCAGCATGACTGGTAAATATTACTGAAATATGTGTACACTTTTTTCCTTGTTTTATTGACATTTCCTACCTGCAAGATTAACACATGCATAATCAAAAAGAAAAATAAATCTGAAGTGCTGTATTGTGGTTAACCCCTCCCAGCTGAGATAGCAACTGCTATTAGCCAAGCAAGTGCTTGGGAGCTTTAAAATTAAAAAAAACCCAAACAAACAAACAAAAAATGCTTTTTACTGTTAAACACTCCTTTGCTCTAACAAGCATGTCCCAATTATGCTAGTGGGGAAAATTTTATTAAGGAAATGATGTGGTAAGAGTCCAGTTCCTAATTTTAAATCTCCTTGAGTATCTCTCTGAATAATAGCAGCTTCTTATCGTGACTCTTTAATGTTTGAAGAATTGTCAAACCTCACTCCAGATACTGCACAAAGTGATACTTCTTGGTTTTGGAGAGAGTTATGAAAACAGAGATACTTAAAATAGCAAGTGAAGTTGCTGCCTTTCAGTGATGATTGCTGTGTGTGTCCATGCATGGCTTGATACCTTGGTTGTCTTCAGTCCCTAACTGGTAGATTTATTTTGTCTCCTATGCCTTGCTCAGCTTTAGAAGCTAGCTGGTTTGAGACATGATAGCACAACCAGTGCTCTGCTCAGAGGTGCTTTTTAGCACTCTTCTTCCTTTTGGTGATCATATTCAGAAAAGAATAAACTTTCTCATTCCTTGCATTTTTCCTGTTCTTCATGTACTATTCTGAGTGTCTTCTAAAGTCTCCCAAGAGCTGAGGGGTTCACTGGCCTGAGGAGGAAGAGGTTCGTTGGAGCAAGTTGGTTTTATAGTGGGACTTGACAGAAGCAGATAAATTGAGCATCTTTGTTGTGTCACAAATCCCTGTGTGGAGGCGGTGGGTTTAGGATTTGGGAATCTGTCAAAGGTATTTTTAGGTGTGCAGCACATGTTTTTTGACAGTATTCAGTTGTGGATGTGTGTGGTGGGAGGTTCAAGTCCCTCTGCAAAGGCCCATGACACGTTGCTAGAGAAATAGTAGAGTTGAGGAGGGAGTAAGGCATAATTTCAGGGTGTGTCCATTTGCATATGCAGCTATTGTATTTCTGTATTTAATGCTGTTCAGGTTGGTTGGATCACTTTAATTCTGACATAACCTATATCTTGAGCAATTTTAATGAGGTGCTTAACCTGAAAGGGTGTCAGCTGAGATGCTACTTACGCCAGTGTCAGCTGTAAACAGAGGTGCTGTGGTTCCAGCAGAAGTGCACAGTCATCCAGAACCAAAGTGATTCACTTCTCCAAGGGGTTCCAGGACCTTCTGTTCATATGTGCAGTGTCTTAAGCCACCTAACAGCAGTCAGAAAATTAGCATATTGCTGGCCTTACAGAGGGACTTTCTAGCTCCTGTAAACTGGAAACAGCTGTTTGGAAATTGCTTGGTTCTGTTCCTCTTCCACACTCTTCAGAGCTGTCCATCAAGAGCCCAGGCTTGGCACGTCGCACGTTCTGGCATTTATTAGCAGCAGTGGATCTGAGAGAATTACACTGGTGGAGATCCAGAAAACTGGCTGTGTCATGTCCTGCTTTTCTAGCGCTTGGCAAGACAGAATTCACTTACAGAGCTTAGTCAGGTGTTTGCTGCCCTGCCAGGATGCCCTGGGTGATGTTCCTGCCGCGTGAAGTGCTGGTCACAGCAATGCTGTGACAGGCTCTTGGATGTCACTGAACTGAAGATGGACCCGTGGTGCTGAAACTTTGTAGAGAGGCACCCAAGTCGCATTGCCTGATTTGTCCTTTTGGATAAATCCTTTTGCTCAGCCTCTGCTTTAGGTGGCAGAATGTAGCAAGACTTGTGAAGGGCTGGGCTCCTGCAGTTTCTGTTCACTTGAAGCATCAGTGTCTTTCAAATCGGGTTTGAGTTGAAAAGCTTCTGATCTGGGAGTCTAATCAGTGAAGCCTGATGCCTCTAGATGACGTCTTTTCCTCCTCGAACAGTGGAAGGCAGGAGGTGCTGTGCTGGGCTGATGAGGGTTGTGCAATGTGGTCCCACTCCATCAGACAAGTGGGGCCCCTCAGTAAGAATCAGATCTGCACGTTGTGCCTGTCCCCCTGACTCTGCTCGTGCTACACACTATAGATGTGGCTTGAAGAAAGAGAAAGCAGAGGAGAGACCCTGAGCTGCCACAATCCCTACCCTTAGGAAAGAGGAAGAAAATAGATCTGCTTGCTCTAAGACTTCTTTTTGGCTGCAGGTTGGCTGTGTGCCTGTATGTCATGGTCCATCTGCTGTCCTTCATAGCCTGGTACAGGAACACGTCTGACACCAGCTCAGACATTCTAACCATGTCTGACACTGCTGTTGGTAATCTTTGCATTAGCTTCAGGAAGCACTATTATTTTTATGAATGCTTTAAATATTTAATGAGTGGGAAGTTTCTGCACTTTACTACAGGGCAAAGCTGGTTGTTTTTTTTTTTTTTTTGGTCTTCCACTGGCCCACACACTCTGTTTTTCTTTCAGGCCTGTGCTGCAGCTGTACGAGATCTCAACAGCTTTAAACTCTTCTAATGTTCAGTTTGTTTCAGTGCTGTGCAGTTAAGAATTTCTTGTCTCGTAGCTCTCGTAGCTCTCTGATGTGACTTCTCTGTTTCTCTGCTGGTTAGAGGACCGAGGGCCACCTTGAAAAAGAAAGAGGTGAAATATCTTGATGCAGGTTGCTCTTTGGTCCCGCAGAGAGATCCCCTGCCCTGGGACACCTTTCTGGAACACTGCATTTTCCAGGGTGTTTCTTATTCCTCTTCTGTCATGTGCCACATTCTCAATGAGAACCCATTTGTCACAATTGCTAAAGAGTTAATTAATAAGCTAAATGCAAGTGTCTAACAAGTAACCCTGTGGATGAGCTGTGGTCTCAAGTTCTAGTTCATTTCTTTTCAGTGAACCCTACTGATTCATGTGGACCAGCACATCATCCTTCTTCCCTCTTAAAACACAAGCCTTTTTGAGGAGCTTTAGGAAGTAAAGAGCAGTTGATCAAGGCCAGTGTGAATGAGCACCTATCTACCCTTGCTTTGGTCCTTGTCCTGGAGCCTCACATATCTTACTGCTTGAACTCTTTAACCTCCAGGAAGGAAGTAAAGAAAAATGACTGTGGTGGGGAAAAATGTGCAGCTTTTTGTAGGTTCTGAGCTGAAAAAATATCTGGACATGTGTGAAGGTAACGGAGCTTGCTCTACTTGACCCTGCTTTGGAGTGGGAGGGTGATGATGGCAATGACACGCTGACTGTATCGTCTCCAGAGGTCCCCTCCAGCCTCAGCTCTTCTCTGGGTCTGTGAATATAACTGCTGCCTCGTTGTTGTTCAGTTTTCTGTCATCTTCATTGCTAAAATTCTTGTACCAGCTCTTGCATGATTCCAGATAGTTGCACATATTTCACGTTTGTGGTTGCTGAGGTTTTGTCTCTTGCTCTTTGGGAAGAGAGAATTGTTCTTTCCCACAAGATTAGCTGAAGGTTGTCTGTCTACATTTGAGTACTGGTGCAGTTTATCACCTGGAAAGCAGTCTTCCTGTGTGCTCTTTGAGCCCTGTCCCTCAAGATAATCTTGTATCAGTTTGGAGTCTGAAACAAAACAGTGATCTTGCTGTTGCACACCTTGCTGGTGTTGCTTTTGTGCCTCAGATGTCCTGTGTCAGGTTTTAGTTTCTGCACTGAGACCTGGATGTTGAAGCTTTATGGCTTTATAAAGGGCAGCTGATGAAGGTTACTCTGTATTGTGGAGAGAGAGGACAAATGATCTGTTAGAAAATGCAAAGATGGTTTGAGAAGAGCTGGATCCTGCTGGTGTAGTCTCTAGAATTAGATGGCTCCATGGTATTTATTTAGCTATTAGTGTGGCATAAATAGGTCCCTATGGTTGGTACTTGAGAAGACTCCTTCATAAGAAATTTGCTATGAAGCCTTTATGGAGTTAACCCTGAGTATGACAGCTCTGGGGTGTGTGTTCATGTGCCAAGTGTACCTTCACTGGCAGGATGGGTTTTGTTTAGACGAGCTTGGCCGTACAGTGCACGCTGCTGGTAGTCACTCTCTGCAGCAGTGTGTGAGAATTTGGAGCCAGGCATGAATACCTTGTGCCAGCAACTGAATCTTCCAGTCTGATGGGCTCGTTCTTAATCCTTGTGTCCAAAGCAGTCAGGCACAAGCCTGCCAGCTGGTGCTTCACAGCAGTGGAAGGAGTCTTGCCTGGGAGGGCTGTTGCTATCACTCGGGTGCTGTTGGCACTGGGGGAAGTCTTGGGCTATAGTTTTACCTTCATCTCTTCTGGCCCTACTGTCATTAATATTAATGCCTCAGAGAATGTTTCTGGGGGCTTAGGAACAAACTGTAAGAAGCCCCAGTTAGGGACATCTTGAGTGTTGCTGAGAGGCTTGGTCAGAGATCGTGATCTGACCCTGCGCGCTCCAAGTGCAGCTTGTACGAGGTGGTGATGTTCTCTCCTGGTACCTGGCTCCTGGAGTCTTTCCTCTCTTCTTCCTCTGGAAACTCTTTCTGAGCTGTTGATATTTCTGGTAGTGTTCTGCTTTGGAAGGTTGTTGGTTGAGCTGGTGGTCAGGGGAGGCATGCTGGGGTGCACTGGCTGCTGGCAGGGGTTGTTAGCAGCTTGGGTAAGGGAGGACAGAGCTGTGGTACGGTGAGGAACTGGTTTGGAGGCAGGTGTATTGCTGTGAGGAGGCTCTGCAGGTAAGTAGCCTTCCCCCTACAGGACATACCCCAAGTCCCAGAAGCCTTGGGACAGCCTGGTGTGTTCTCACACGTGGTGTGACGTAGGGCAAGGTACTTGAGCTGGGAAGGGTTAATGCATCCACTGGAAGAACTGATGTACCTTGATGTGAACAGCCCTAAACCTTAGTAGTATTTTGTAACTTTTTGTTCCTTGTTTTGCATGGTACTTTCAAAACCATAGTTTTGGACCTGAATGCCAATTTCCTGTGTGTTTAACGAGCTTGCTGTATCATAAAGCTTTTAATCTATTTTTTAAAAAAGCTAAAAGCTTCTTAACTTATATTACAATTTCACCATCTTAAAAGTATTTTATAACTACTGCTGTCCTTTGATTTGTTTCCATTTTATTTCTATTATCTTGCAGCATCTTTTATCCAAATTCTTCTTTCTTATAAATCTTGTAAGTAGGAACCAGTAGCTTTTCCTTAATTGCGGTCATGCTTTTCTTTTTCCATAATCCCATATTTTATTTGTAAACTCATTCTCATTGTCTCTTGTAGCTTTTGCACTTTTACTTGAAAAAGACAAGTAATTTTTTTTTGTGTGTGTTTTTGAATGGGGAGGATTGTTGGCAAAAGCAAATTAATCTGCCTGAATCAGTCCCATCTTTTCTGTACTTTAGTCTGTGATCATGTCATGAGTTTCAGGACTTTGCACTAACCATGTTTTTTTTACTTAAAGCTTATTTTACAGACCTAGTGTTTGATTTGTATGCATTGTGCATGTAGTGTTTTTTTCAAACTACAATATATTGCTGGATAGCTTCTTTAGGACAAAAAATGGCTCATGGGAAGATGCATAAAGATTTGTGCTCATTTGCTACTGATGTAGTGAAAATTCGTAAGGTAACCGTAGGTTAAACCACAAATTTAAAGACCAAAAATTAAGAGTAGACACTTGTCACTAGCATGTTTCCTTTCAAAAAAATAAAACACCCCCCAATCTGTAAATTAACAAGTATTCCACCTGTTGAGGTGTTAATGGGCCTTTGTTTGCGAGACTGATTGTGAACCTGATGTTCCCAGTGTCCCAGGCTTGAGATTCTGAGAAAGTCCTCTGGTACTGGTGGAAGAACATTGGTGTGATGCTGTTAGCAGCACACATTATCTGGTTTTTGGTTTTGTAGCTTATAAAAAGTTTTGAAAATCAATATAGTGATAGCTCAAAATGAGAAGGAATGTGCCCTTTCTGCCGTTAGTGATCCAAGAGTGAAGTTGTCCAAGGAGAAAACAAACACAAAAGTGCTCTGTCTTTTTGGAGCTCATCCTGGAAGAAAGGCTGAAGCCAGCAAAGCCAGCAGCCTCCTGCATCGCATGCACATGGTGCTGAGTGTGAAAGGGGGACCAGAAGTGTCTCTAGGAAGACGTGACTCCAGCTGGCCTGGGCTGGCAGAGCCGTCCCGCAGGGAGCCAGCACAAAGCCCGGCAGAGCCGCCTCCAGTGCAGGCTCCCGAGGGACTCCAGTGGGACAGGGGTTGGACAGGGCCAGCCCCCCAGGAGGCTCTCACCTCTAATTTATTTGACCATTTCAGTAGTCATGTGAGGACAGAGGGACCACATCAGGAGAGTGGGGTTCAGGAGATATCTCTTTCTAATATGGATCCTTACAATTTTGGGGTTTTTTTAAATATGTTTATACAACAAAACTGGATCAGAGCAGCTTGATGTTCAGCGCAGCGTAAGGGATTAGTTTGCCAGTTGAAAATTAAGCACTTGCTTGGAGGTCACAATAATGGCACCATCTAAGTGGTTTTTGGTATTTTATGGCAGCAAGGCAAGGTGGTACTGTATTTTTTGGAGATGAGAACTAGGTGGGGTAAGATCCTTGCCCTCCAGAGAGGGTGGGAAGCTGATATTGGATGTAAGCATACTGTTCCCAGCAGAAAGCTGGGACAGGCTCTAGGATATGCAGGTCAGTTGTTGTCATCATTGCAAAGACAAAAAAGTTAGTGACACCCACAAATACTTTCTAAACAGAGGCACTGACTAATACAGTGAACTAACAGCTACTAAATTTGACTTGATCTTTGTGTCCAGGATCCCATGAGCCTGTTGCATGTGCTGACAGAAGCAGTGAAATGCTGTTTTTTCTCTTCCCAGCTCTAGCGACGCAGGCTGGCGTGGAGTTCCGCCGGAAAGGATCGCAGATGTCCACAGACACAGTGGCTTCCAACCCCCTGCTTGATGCAAGTGAATTCCCAGACAACTATGAAGCGGGAAGGGCGGAGGCATGCGGGACACTGTGTAGGATATTTTGTAGCAAGAAGACTGGGGAGGAAATATTGCCAGCTTACCTATCCCGGTACTAACCTCTCTTCCAGTTGCTTTATTGGGATGACTTTGTGGTGCAGATTAATTCACAGTGAATAGTGTTCAGTTACTCTCTGAATCCTGTGTCGCCAAGTCAAAAAACCCGACTGCCCTGCAGACGCTGTAGGTAGAGATCCCTGGCTAAACCAAACAGCAGTTTCAATTTGTCTTCTCGTGATGCTGGTTCTTACTGGGTTTTCTTCAAGATCCAGTTGAGGGGAAGTCCCCTAAAGTGCCTCCCAGCTGGAGGGAACTTTGTCTTTTTTGACACTTTCTTGCCTCTTGTTTTCTTGAGGTATGTCTTGTTTTAATTTGTCACTGAATATTGTTCAGGTGGAAAAAATAAGTGTAGAGACATGAGATTTGTGCATTTGATTAGACCATGAGGGTCTTACATTATCAGACACCACAGCACTGGGATGGAGTGTGTTTGTGGGTTGTTTTTTTTAAATTTTTTCTTTAAATACAGAAATGCACTAATATTCCATTATTTAAAAGGTATATTCTGAAATACCTGTTTAAGGTTTTGTTTAGAATAAAATAAGGCAACCTTCCTATCATAGTGTACCTTTTTTCCAGATTTTTGTTAAAAAATTAAATAGCAAAGGCTATAGGCAGAGAATCAACTTTAAATCTTGACTCTCTCAAACTGCTCAGGTACCTTTGTCCCACATGGCATCAAAACTTCCTGGAAGACTGAACTATTTTATTTCTTGCATGTAGTAGTGTGTTGTTAATAGTCTGTGTTTCTCTTACCTGGTCACTGAGATTATTCTGTGTTTACAAGCCTTCTAAAAAATAGAATAAAGGGGATATAAGCATTCTCTAAGACAAAACTGCAAAAGAAACCAAGTGCTTTAGGCTGATGGCCGGCTGGGTTCCTGCCCCCTGCTTTTTCCTCTGCACTGGTTATGGTGGATATGTTGGGTCTCACTTTCCAAAGAATTTTCCAAAGATCTTGCAGTGTTTTTCTCGTGTTGGGGAGTTAAAGTCAAGGGCTTCCTCCCATCCTTACCTGAGAAGGGAATGGGAGAGCGCCTGACCCACGTGCTGTTAGTGAACACGTGGCTGTGTTTGTTCAGCTCCCAGCCCCTGTGCTGCAGCAAAGCAGAGGCTTCTGTAAATCTCCACTGCACTGGCTTTTCCCATGAGACCCATGTGAGGTGGCAGGGGTTCTGTTAAGCTGCTTGCCTGTGCTGAGGTAACCTGGGGGGAATGCTCATATAAATAATTCCTAGCTCTGACTTTGAAACTTCCTCTGTTTTTCATAGAAAAGATCAAATAGTGACTGCGCATTCTTGCTCATGTGGGATGCTGATGCATTTTAAGTGCAAATAATTTAATCTTGTCTTTCTTTGTCAGATTTTACATGCTTTTAATTCAGGGTTTGCAGATAGCAGATTTCGTTTGCCACCCCGTTCTCGCCAGTGTTATTTTAAACTCCCCTCCTCTGTTCTGCTGTGACCTGAAAGGGATTGATGTCGTGGTTCCTTATTTCATTTCGGCTCTTGAAACTATTTTACCTGACAGGTAAATTGATATTTCCATATAAATCTCATCAGAAATGGGGGGAGGTGTTTCTCTTCTGGGGGTTCTGTCATTCCTGAGGAGTTTTTACTGAAGGAATTATTTTGTGAGGGCCCCACACCATGTGTGTATTTGATAGTGATAACAGCACTTTATAATCTCTAATTTTAAAAGTTATTTAATGCAACTTTCTTTAAAGCAATAGTATTGCTTATTTTAAAATAAATATGATTTGTATCTTCTACATATTCACTGATGGAAAGTAGTATCTGTAAGAATAAGGAAAAGGAGTGATTTAGTATAAATATATTGAAAGTCTACTGATTATTAAGTAAAATTTCACAGGATATTCATTAGTGGCTGTTGCTGCAGTGAATTCACTAAGAGTAATCTTACACATCATTAAATAGAAAAATTAATATTTTAGACAGGCTGATGAAATTGGAGTAGGTTCTTACACCAGAGGATAGAACCTCACTTGTCAGAGCTGTGTAGATTTCTGGATGTTTTGCTGCGTATTTTAAGGCACTTAATACTGCTCTGTGCATGCATTCTCTGGTGTGTTTTGTGTCTTGGTACTGCACTTCATTTTAAAGTTCTGCATAAATATTGTTTATCTTTTGGGCTTAAATCTGAGCCACTGCTTCTTTTGGGTAGGTCTTATAGATAGAAAAATTTGCCTGTGGCTACTGACAAAAGCTGATCTGTTGCCTGAGCACCTTGTTTTGTGCAGTATGCACACGAGCGTGGTCTGTGCACCTCTGACCCGGGCTGGGGCTGAGTTGGAATGAGCCAGTAGAGGCTCGTGACTCTGGAGGTGCAGTACAAGAATAAGACTTTATCATCTGACTGCTTTTATACAGGGGACAGGATCCTTAGCAAGGGATGGTTCCTGCACAAATTCATTGTGTTATTGCTGCTATTAAAAAAAAAAAAAGAAGAATCCTGTACCTAGAAAGAAACAGCTACGTGTACACTGCCAGCAGTTTAAGAACTGGGTGGCTGTATATTTAATTTTAGCTTAATTGAATGTGGCTCCAAATTCCTGTGAGAAGTTGATTAACTGTATGATGCTTTGATTTGCAGAGAACTCTCAAAGTTTAAAATCTATGTAAACCCCACAGAGCTAAGAAGAGCTTCAATTAACATCTTGCTGTCTCTGTTGCCTCTCCCTCATCACTTTGGAACCATAAAGTCTGAGGTAGTAAATACTCCACTTTGTTTTGCATTTCCACTTTTGTTTTCCTCGTTGTTTTGAAGCAGGATTCGGATGACTGGTGGGTTCTATGTGGTGTGCTGTTTACATTTAGCACTGAAACTATTCCAGCAAGTGTGTAACAGTAAGACTGTATTAAAAGCTGTCAGTAGCAATGTGTGCTGTGAATATTGACTTACAAAACCAAGACCATGCTGGTGTGATCTCTGATACTGAATTAAATGTATTTTTGCTTCAGGTGGTCCTGGAAGGGAAATTCAGCAATGATGACAGCTCAACATATGATAAGCCAGTAACCTTCCTTTCCCTGAAGCTGAGGCTTGTGAATATACTTATAGGAGCTTTGCAGACAGAAACGGATCCCAACAACACTCAAATGATACTAGGTTATTTCAACTTTTTTATTTATTGACTGTTTTATAGGAGGGTCTTAATCTGTCTTGGAATAATATGGTTTATCGGTCACGTGTTGCTTTGCAAGAAAGAAGACTGAATTCCTGGCAGGCTGTCATCTGTACAATCTCCCTCATGCTATGAAAACATCTTGAAAAACCTCACATTTTTGTTAAACTCTCTCTTTTTGCAAGTGTGGGATAGTACTTGAAAAGCAGAGGCAGAAGTAAAGCACATTGTAGTAGGAAAAGTCAGTCATAACTAGGAATGGAAATAGGAAAAAATGCTTGTGTGATATTGGGAAGGATTCATGACTAATGGGTTACAGGGAACACTGGTTTTTGGCATGATTACGCCCAGAAAAAAATTGAAATACTGGGTAACTGGTGGTCCAGCACTGGCAGAATACACATGACATTTGTTTAGCACTATGCAAACCCTCAGACAAAAGCTTTGGAATAGAGGCTGGAGATGCATTGTAGTTTGCCAACAAACTTTGAGGTAATGAGTACAGTGATGTCACTCTGAATACCCAAAGTAAGTAGAAGCTGAAAACTTGAATTGTGCATAATCTGTCAAGTTAAAAATATTTTCAGACCAGTAAAAACTGGACTTGCCTTTTATTCTCCATGCTCCCCTTCCTTATTTTTCTCTCTCTATTTAGAAGTGTCTTTGTCCACACTATGGTGTTCTTGTCCTTCAGTAATTACAGTACCACTTTCCTTTTGTCTGTTCAAAAAGGACACAGACTTGCCCTGTGGTGGGAGGTGTCTGCCTTGCTCTGGAAGCTGCAGAGCCTACCTGATTAATAGGGGAGCAAAAGCAAATGGCATGAGCAGTGAAGTGAAGGGAGAAAAATTCAGCCTGCAGAGCCTTTTGGAAAGTTTCCCTGCAGTGGTTGAGGGAGTTCCTTTAGTAGTGGAAGAGTAGGGGAGGATCATTTGCAAGAATGATTTGCAGCCACTGCTGGTGAAGGGTTGAGCATATTTATTGTTTCAAAGGGATCCTCAAAGCAAGACCTGCAGAGCATTGGCATGCAGGGGGTTGCACCACCTCAGGAACTGTGTGGTGGTGCTCTGTTAAATCCTGCCTGTGCATTCCTGTACCCCTCTGCTGTGGGCTGGTGTTTGCATCCAGCTGGGGGATGCTCTGCCTGGAATGCTTTTTACCTTTACTGTTTCTGTGATAGTCCATCTCCCCTGCATTCCTGTTGTTAACTTCACATACAGAAACAGGCTGAGTTTATTTCCTGTTGGATTTGGCTGGGGATGATTCATGAATGTCCAGTTTAGCCAGGGTGTCTCACAGGTGCCACCAGCTTCTCAGCAAAAGCCGTGCTTGTTTCCAGCCGCTCACTGATAGCGAGTGGTGCGTTTCCCTTCGTGGAGCAAGTGGTGTTCAGGAAAACACTCATTGCTGGGGGGCTGGGTGGGACAGAAACTGAAATTGGTGTCACTGCATGTGTCAGTGTCAGCCTGTTACAGGCCTGTCCTCACTGCTTCCTCCCTTGTCCCCTGGGGATGATGCTGCCAGGGAGGTACAGGCTGTTCCCACCAGCTGACCTACAGCACCCTGAGTATGTGGGTGATTTTAATTTAACAGTGTTACACTTGTGTGTAGTTATCTCTATCAGGATGGAAGAGAGAACTCCCTGCTGGCTGGTTTGAATGCAGTAGGGTTGGCTACAGCTTCAGCTTCTTCAGGACAGTATTTTGGACACTGATGGAAAGCAAAGCACAGAAAGTGGGGGGCAGGGGATGACTTCCAGGTAGAGAGGATTTCGGTGTATCTCAGCTCAGATTATACACTGACCTCCCAATTTAGGAAATCTGGTTTATATTTTACCCAAATTGAAATTAAAGCAATTTTTAATTTGCTCTACAAACTTATCAATGATGCCAATATTAGCCTTGAATTTTTAATTTTTTTTTTTTGTGGAGCAGGGGCAGAAGTATCTTTATGAAAATGCAACTATTTATGTGATGGTGGTTTGGGGGCTCATTCCATCGGTCACAGATCAGTAGGAGAACAATCAGAATCCCTTGTGCTGATGTCTTAAGGGTTGCAGAATGGACTAGACATTGTTCACTCTATCAGCAGGATATTGTCTGTACTGCTGGTTCATTAAGACTTAAAAACATGTTTTTCTTTGCCAGTCACCAGTTGCCTTTTGGCTCCTAATGGCCAAACTGGGGAAGGGAGCTGCTTTGTGCCAGGCAAGAACGTAGCCAAGGCCAGCACTGTATAACCCTTGAGGTGGCTGTGGACTGTGCAGCTCATTTCAACTCTGTTATCTATCAAATATTGTTATTTTATTCACAGAATCGGTAGATATCCTTAAATGTGACCTGAATGTTTAAATGAGCACAATCTGATGGGAGAGAAGGAACAGTTCCAGCCCTTTTGTGAAACAGAAATCCTTCTGAACTGAGGAATTTGAAAAAACTATATTCAAAGCATTTTCAAAACAGCTGAAAGCACTGTCTCAGCTCCCATCTCCTTCACTTGGTTAAGCCTGAAGCAAATCCTGTGTTTTATAAAACTCTTTGTAAGAGTTTTTATAGAACAGGATGGCGATGCTGTATGTTAGACCTTCAGGGCTTCTTTGTAAATGTTAGCAGTGACTATTCTACTGCAGTCTTTAGTTACCTTCTTATATCTGATTCCTCAGGTGCAATGTTAAATATTGTTCAAGACTCAGCACTGTTAGAAGCCATTGGCTGCCAGATGGAAACTGTAAGTATTTCGTTTATGGCATTACCACTTCAGAAAGAATGCATTGCTCACTGACTCTGCTGTTGTAAGGAGCTCACTTAGCTCTTGAGGTTTGATCATCTTTTTTTTGAGAACATCCTCTGGTGTAGGGAACTCTTCTCATAGCTCAAAACTGCCTTTCCCTTTGCAGAATGGTGGTGAGAATAACCTCTTCAAAAGCCACAGCCGCACCAACAGTGGCATCAGCACGGCGAGTGGAGGCAGCACGGAGCCCACCACGCCAGACAGCGAGAGACCAGCACAAGCCCTTCTGAGGGATTATGGTAAGGATAGCTCTTCTGGGGAGAAAACAACCCAAACCCCTGTCACTATGTGCCAGGGGATGTGTTTTGCATGGTTTTTTTCCTGTTCCTAATCCTGGCTAATACACTAATGTGTGTGGGTGGCCCCCTCGTTTATGGCCAGTTTGTGCTCTGTATGTGCCCTTTAGACTCTGGGAGCACTTTAAAAATGCAAATGTGAAAGCTTAGGAAAAAGGAGGTGTTTGCAAACTGGTGTACTTCAGCATGTGTTCTCAAGACACTTGGTTTTCATGAACAGTGATGGGATAGATGTATGCCATGTGTCAGTTAATGGCTTCACTCAATCTGGTGGCATTCCAAATGCTCACCTGACTTTTGCAGCACCTTTTCTTCAACTGTATTTAAAGAGCATTTGAGGGACTCCTGTTTTTATAGAGCAAGTAAGCAGAATGCTTGTGATGTGTCATTTGCTATGATAATGTCTTAATTGACACTAGTTTGCTATGTCTTGTAATGTCCATTTTTGGATCTTTGTAATAAAATCCACGTTCTACTAAATCTGTGTGTGGTAAGCTGGCCTGGTGTCGAGATCCTGGAGTTTAATTTGCTCCTTTGGTCATCTTCAGTTTAACTGACATTGACCAAAGAACTCTGAGAACAGATCACTTGTGTTGTATTGTAGCCTAGGTTGACAGCTCTGTTCTCTCCTTCCAAAAATGTGTTGGTTTTTTTTTCCTGTAGTTCTGCAAGTAAAGAGAGGAGGGAGGTTAGCAGGGAAGACTTCAGTATGTTCTAGGGGTTCATATAAGCATGCAGGTGCTTTCCCTACAGGATTTGTTTGTTTCAGATTATAAAAGTGATAATTTTCAGCACACCATTTGAATTGTTTAATTCATCTGGGTTTTCATTGACAAGTCCTTCTAAGGATGTCCCTTTGTAAGATTTAAAAAGAACCCAAAACATTTTAAATATTTGACCTGCTGAGTCTTTAAACTGTGATGCACCTTGAAAGATATTTTTGCAGTGTATTCATTTTTTTAATTTTTTTTTATTTCCTATGCACAGAAGGTAAGGGTATTTGAAATTTATGAAAAGAATTTGAAGTTTGCTACTTCAAACAAGAGAAAACTGAAAACACAATAGTCTATTTTTATTGGTATTATCCAAATTACTATCATTTTAATTAAAAAAATTGAGATAAGCCAGTCTGAATGTATTTGTATAATGTCTGCTGGTGTATAGAAAGGATTTACCCTGTGCAAAAGTGACCAACCCAATTTCTAGATTCCAGGGTGTGTATAAACTTATTTGTGTGTTGCTTTGGCTTGTGCCTGTGGTTTGCTTATTGTCACTAATGCTTAGTTATTTTCCCTCCCTGTGGTGTGTGGTATTGGGGTTATATCCTAGCTCTTAATACAGATACAGCTGCTGGGCTGCTGATCCGCAGTATTCACCTGGTAACCCAAAGGCTCAACTCGCAGTGGAGGCAGGACATGAGCATCTCTCTGGCTGCGCTGGAGCTTCTGTCTGGACTGGCAAAGGTGAGGGGTGCAGCTGTGTGTGCTCTGGCCTCTTCTCAAAGGGCGATTACAGTCCTGTTCAGGTGAAAGTCATGCCACCAGACAGATGTCTGTGTCTGAGTTTGTCAGCAAATGTTCTGTTTGGACACGAGAGAAGATGTTGCTGCTCTGTGCTTCACCTCCTCCTAACGCCAGCGCTCCGTGGCTCCAGCACCGCCTGCCCTGCAGATGCCTCTTGGCTGGAAGTGAAGCTCGGGGTGCCTTGTTCCAATACATGTGGCTCTCCTGGTTTTGTTGAGCTGGCTGGATGATGGCTCCTAACCTTTCTCATGGATTCCCATGTGTGTCTAGTTTGAGATTGTTTGTGTGTGTGTTTGGGGTTTTTTTTGGTTGTTTGGGTTTTTTTTTAACATTAGAGTGTTGTGATTTAATCCCAGCTGGCAACTAAGCACCACACAGCTGCTTGCTCACTCCTCCCTTCATGCTCAGTGGGATGGGGAGGAGACTGAAAAAAAAAACCACCAAACACACCAAAAGTAAAACTTGTGGATTTAAGATAAGAACAGTTTAATAACTGAAGTAATAATTAAAAAAACCCTAAAAAACTACTACTACTGATACTAATGATAATAATTGAATTAAAAGGAAGATAACCAAAAGGGAGAGAAGTAAAACCCAAGGAAGACAGGTGATGCACAGTGCAGTTGCTCACCACCCGCTGACTGATGCCCAGCCAGTCCCCGAGCAGTGATCAGTGACCCCTGGCCAACAACTCCCCCCAGTTTATGTGCTGAGTGTCTGGAATCTCCCTTTGGCTGGTTGGACTCAGCTGTCCTGGCTGTGCTCCCTCCCAGCTTCTGTGCTGCTCCTCGCTGGCAGGGCGAGGGGCGCTGACCAGTCCTTGCTTTAGGATAAGCACTGCTTAGCAGGGACCAAAGCACCACTGTGTTATCAGCATTATTATCATGTTAAATCCACAGCACCGAACCAGCTACGAGAAAATTAACTCTGTTCCAGCTGAAACCAGGCCCTGGGGATGCATCTGCTGTATGAAGTTGCACAGGTGAAGACAGCCTTGCCACTGAGCTTCCAGTGGCAGTGTCGAGCCGTGGGCTGTTAGGTTTCAGCCCCACTGTGACCCGTTTCTGCCAGCTCTGCTTGGCTGGGTGGCCAGGCTGGGTGGCCAGGCTCTCTGTTTCCTGTGCAAACACACTTCTGTTGCTGTGAGTTGGCAGATTGCAAATGTGCCAGGGTATTAAACAACTTAATTGTCCTTCTTGTGAGCGTTGTACCTGCTTTTCCCCTTCCATTTCATCTTGGAAATAGTTTTCTGAGCTTAGAAAATTATAGTGTATTTCTAATATGGAGGTGTTGCCTTCTTCAGAGCTTTACCTGCATAGAGTTACACAGTTCTTTGATTCAACAGCAAATAACTGAACTAAAGCTACTAGGTGGGAGGGGGCTTATTTGTTTGAGAATTAAAATACCCTTTTCTGCTTGAGGGTTCTTGTCCCCAGGCTGGACTTCATGACGTTTATTAAGCAATAGCCCAGTTTATTCATAGCAGCCACGATGACCTGACGTGACAGTGCAGCATTTCCTGTCGTGTTCCCCTGGGAACTTGGCAGATCTCTGTGAAATACGTGTGTCTGAAGCGGTTTTTTAGAGCATGGAGTCAGCACTGAGCCATGTTGGACTGCATTGCTGCAGCAACATGAGCTGCAGGATGCATTTGAAAGTGTTCTGCAATTAATTAATGTATGGTTATTGGGTCTTACAGAGCATCTTAGGACAAAAGGAAATGGCCTCAGGTTGTGCCCAGGGCAGTTGAGATGGGATGTGAGGAAGAATTTATTTGCTGAAAGGGTTCTGAGGCATTGGAAGGGGTTGCCCAGGGCAGTGGTGGAGTCCCCATCCCTGGAGGGATTGAAGAGTCGTGTAGACACAGTGCTGAGGGACAGGGGTCAGTGGGGACTGGTCAGTGTTGGGTCAGTGACTGGACTCCATGATCTGAAAGGGCTTTTCCAATCGAGGCAGTTCTGGGATTCTGTCACACAGAGCCCCAGGTTCCTGCAGCTTGGGTGTTTGAGCCAGGTTTAGTTTTTTCCCTTGGCTTGCAATGAGATGGGAGTGTGAAAATACATTGTCTTTTCAAATGCCTGCCCACGTTAACATTGAATATTGGAACTTTGTACAATTCTCATGCAACTGAAGTCACTCCTGCTCTGGAGGGTCTTGGATGTATTTCCCCTTTGTACTAAAGAGAGTAGAAGGAGATCATGGCCTCTTCCTGTGGATCTGCAGTGGAGAGCTGGTTCTGCTTGTGACTTTGGAGGTGACAATCCCCAAACCCCTTCTCAGGTCAGAGACTGCCCTGTCTTGTGTCTGTGTGGCACCAGGTTACGAGTGGGACTTGGTAAATTCAGAAATCCTGTTTTCTGCAAGAGTGCTGGTTCACCAACCTGCTTTCACGTGCTCGTCCTGAGGAGACTTTGCCATCGGTCTTGAGCCTCTGAAGGAAATGCTGCCTTCATCCTCGGGCTCTGAATGGTCCCCCCTGCTGTGTGGAGTCCAGCTGCCTGGCTCCAGCGTTGTCACCAGCCAGACCATCCACCTTCCTGCTTGATAAGGGTGCACCTTAATGAGGAAAGCTTTATATGGGATGGTCAGATGCTACAGAGGAGAAACATCTGGCTTTAACTGACTGTTCCTGGGCCAAGTCACAGGTTAAAAAGAGAAATTCAGTTCTATAGTTTTACACTGCAGGCCCTTGGTGTACTCAGGGTACGTGTCTGTTGGCTAGTGCTTCCATCTGGAGCCGGGGAGAAGCTGAGGGGCTTTTGCAGTGAGTGTTGGGAGAGGGATTATGGGGTTTTTTGCCAATCTGCTTGTCTGACGATGGGTTTCTGTCCCTTTTTCACTGGTGAAAGTGACTTTGCTGACAGAAATCTGCCCAGGGGGAAGTTATGTGAGCAGAATGAAGCCCCATAGAAGGGAGACTTGGCAGTGAGTGGGTTCCCAGGGATACAGAATGGGTTGCTACAGCTGAGGGAAAGAGATATTTGCTGAAAATAAGTTTAAAATGAAAATTTATTCAGTTTACCATTAGTTTCTTATCAAACTGTTTTGGTACCACACTTGCTCTTGGAAACCAAGCCCTGCAATGTGGTGGCACCTCAGTGCAGCACTTCTTTCCCTTAAATTTCAATATCCATCACTGTTAAATATTTTTGCCCACAGCTTTTAAGCTGAAATCATAAAAGAGCTCAATCATTTATTTATTTTTCTTAAACCTGCATTTAAAAATGATTTTAAAAACAATTTATTCTCCAAAACATCTTTGTGGAGGAATTCTCATGCTGTCCTGCTCCCTTGTAACCCAGGTGAAGGTGGTGGTGGACTCCTCTGATCGGAAGAGAGCTATCAGCTCGGTGTGCAGCTACATCGTGTACCAGTGCAGCCGCCCAGCGCCGCTCCACTCCCGCGACCTCCACTCCATGATCGTTGCAGCTTTCCAGTGCCTCTGTGTCTGGCTCACCGAGCACCCTGACATGCTGGATGAGAAGGTAGGACTCTCTGGTGTATATGTTTTGAGCACTCCACGTTGTAATGCCTTTCATGCCTAGCCTGTTTAAGTAACGTGGTTTTCTTGGTTTCCAAAAGTACACCGGGAATTTGGAAAACAAAGTTTCTGTGCAAAATAGTTTTGAATGTTGATTTTTGCTCTCTATTCACCAAGAATGTTTTTGGCTTTAAAATTAACCTTCCATATTTCTAAGAATGTTTTAATCTTCTTGCTTTGTGAAACTGGAAAAAGAGAAAAAAAGAAAACCTGAAAAAAACAAACTGAAAAAAGAAATATGAGAATTAACAGTGTATCTATAGCGTGGCTACCTGCTGCAGGGAAACCTCGCTAGGAGCCACTGTCTCTTCTCATTTCTCAGCTCTTACCTGACTCAAGCATCTTCTAGACTTAAAAGAATTCCTTTGCTGTCAATGTTTTGATAATCATAGTCTGTTTCACCAAGAAACCAGCTTTCTAGAAACTGAGCAAGGCTAAATCCAAGATGGAATTTGCTTGGGAAGCTTGAAAAGAGCAGGAAATGAGACACATGTTTGCAACAGCCTTCTGTCCTGCTGTTTAAAAAAAAAAACAAAAAAACAAACCCAAAACCTCAGTGATATTTATATTTTTTATATCTAGTGTATATTAATATGTATTATATAATAGTTTAATACACTTTCATATAACATATATATTTTATATATCTATATTTTGTTCATTTATTCTATAGCATATATAAAATATGTGTAATTAAAATAAAATTAAAAAGCCACAAGCAGGACTTTAATTAAAGATGCTTTCTGCATGCACTTTGGGTTTCTGTCATGGCAGTAGGTGACTGGGACAGGATGGATTCCCAGGATGTGGCACAGTGTGGGTTTGTTCAGTTGTGTAAGGCTTTGTTTCCTTTCATTAGGTTCTCATTTTAATTATCACTGCATATCAAGGTAGTGTTACATACTGTGTGTAGTGTGTACTAGACACTTAGTAGCTCATTCCTGAGTCATGATAGTCAAATGGGAACCTTCCACTGTATTTCAGGTGTTAGAATTGCAGTTTCCCAGGTGCCTCACCTTATGTTTGCTTTGAATTTCACCTGCTGTTTTACAAGCCAGCACAGTAAACTCCTCCTGGAACTCTTCCTGGCCAGTCTTTGCATCTTGATGCTCATTAATTTTGCTCGGTCAGAAAACTTTAATCTTCCTCTTCTCCTCCTTTTCCACATCAGTTATGAGGATAAGGAAGGACAGCAGCCAGGGCACAGAACCTGCCTGGTCTCTGCTGGTGAAAGCTGGCTGCTTCCTTGTGTTCAGCCTGTAGCCAGTCACTTATTCATGAGAACACTTCCCTTGTTATCCCATGGCTCAGGCCATGAGATGTGAACCTTGATTGTGGCAATCCAGATACCTTCAGCAAATGGTTTTGTAACGAGCAACACTTGTGAGTCATACCCATGGTTCTGCTGAGTGGCCTCTGCTGTAATGGATCTGGTGAAGCTCTGCTGTGTACTTTACAATATTGTTATTGGTCTCTTGATGAGTTAGCTACTGTGGTTTATTTTACTTATGAAAGCTGTTGGCAATTGAATGATTTGGAAAAGGATTTCTTGCAGTTTTCCAGATGAGTTCATTCTTAATATGCTTGGAACTTAATTAAATTTCTGCAGAGATTCTCAGAAATGCATTTATTATCTCTTTATAAATATGTTTACATTTTTCAGTTGCAGTCTTAGTAGTTCTCTTGGTGATTTTGTACATATGTAATAGAATATATTGTGTGTATTTATTCATTCAGAGCATTTTCTACCATTAGAATACAAACATAAGTAGACAACTATAGATGGAGAAAATATCATTCCTATAGTAAATGTGATCTTATTCCAGGACTGTCTGTTAGAATAATCTTCTGCCTTTATTTCTGAGCTCATATTACCGGCAGGACTTTATTTTAATTGATGGTATATCGCTGTTTCACTGAGGTCTTGGAGATATTTATTGAAGTGCTTCTGCTTTAAAGTGTTTCCTCTTGTGTTTTAGGATTGTTTAAAAGAGGTACTGGAGATTGTGGAGTTGGGCATTTCGGGAAGTAAATCCAAAAACAGTGAACAAGAGGTCAAGTACAAAGGAGATAAGGAGCCGAACCCCGCCTCCATGAGGGTGAAGGATGCTGCTGAAGCCACGCTGACGTGGTATGTAATTTGTCAGAGCATGGTTACTGTTTAGCATTGTATTATCTGAGCATGTTTTAATTAGGGGTTCCCAGCTGATGAGATCTCTGTGGTGTAGCAAGAGCATTTGAGAAGTCAGCCAGAAGCTCCTCTGTTTTGCCCTCTGGGCAGGGTTGTCCTGTGCTCTGCCTTAGCTGTCTTCCCCCTCCCACTACAAGTGTTCAATGGAAAAAAGACACCTGTGATTGTCTTCCCCTCTTGCCTGTTCTCTTCCTTGAGAGCAAAACCCAAGTCCTCCTGCAGCCCCAGGTGCTCTGTTCTTGGCCCATCCTCTCTGCAGACAGCAGTTCCCTCTGTCTCCCGCCTGACCTACTGAATCCTGTCTTTCCATTCCCCCTTCACCTCAGCCTGTCAGCGTATGCCATCCCCACACTGACTGGGAAACTAAACTGGCAGATGCTGTCTCGGGTAACACAGCAGGGAATGGCACATGTGGCAGATGTGAGGGTAGGATGTTCTGCCCACAGCATTGGGCTTGCTTAAAACATTTGAAAGGTTCTGCTGGAAATGCAGTAACAGATAACATGTGAGTGGGGGAGGGGGAGCACAGAGAGGAAAACTGAGATTTGCCCCAGAGAAGTTGAAAAACAGTTTTACTGGATGAAGTGTGATGGTAGACATGACAGACTGAGGATGGGGAGGAGAAATATGTTTTGCAAGAGGCAATAGCTGCTTTCTTTTTTGCTCTCCTTTGCAATAAAATTGTTATGAACTTTATTGTTAGCAAAAACAATTGTGTAATTTCCAGGGTAGAAACAACCACTCATTGGAACTTGTGCACAAACTTTTACTGTTGCCTCAAAGTGCATCTGTTTATTTAGAGATGAAACTATCCATTTTCAGAGTAAAGTGTGTGGGGAGGGCTTCAATAAACTTGCTTTTGGTCTGAGTGGTGCTGCTAAGGGTAAAGTCCTGAGTTAAATCATGTGATCTCCAGTCTGACACTGGACAACTCTCATTATTGGTTCATGCCACAGTAATTTTCCATTCTAATAGTATTGGGTAGATCCTGTACAACTTCAGGTGATTTAAATCAGTCCTTCTTGGAGCCTGCCACGGCTGTGGCTCAAAGGCAGTAGACACTGTTGGACCTGGAGGCTTTCTCCTAGGGAAGGTTACCATCTGTGATGGTCATGCTTGTGTGATCCTGGGCCTTTCTTGAAGGGTTTTAGGTTCATGTAATCTGTGCTTGAAGAAAGCAAAGCCGATCATAACTCGTGCATCTATCACATCTGCCTTGCTCATTGATATGTGGGCTACAGGATGGATGATGGTATCTAATCATCCATAATTATATCTAATCATCCATAACTTTCTCGTAAGAATGAACATAAAAGCTGTACAGATGTTTGTGCTTTAAAGCATATCTTAATCTCTACAACCTAGATTGTAAAGGAACTCGTTCTATAGGCAGAGTACTCTTCTCTATGGGTTTTCATGTATGTTTTTCTGCAGTTACTGGTTCTGTTTTAAGCTGATGGGAGAGGGCAGGCTTGCTCTGGGAGGATAACTTCTGTGTCAAGATACAAGTGAAGAATATGAATGAAGGTCTGTGCTTGAGTGGAACATTTCATCTTCTTAATCTGTCATAACTCTAACTTTTTTCCCACTTGCAGTATTATGCAGCTACTTGGAGCATTTCCTTCTCCCAGTGGCCCTGCTTCTCCTTGCAGCTTGGTGAATGAAACCACATTAATTAAATATTCTCGCCTGCCCACCATAAACAAGCACAGCTTCCGTTACTTCGTTCTGGATAACAGTGTCATCCTGGCGATGCTGGAGCAGCCTCTAGGGAATGAGCAGAGTAAGTTCATCCTTCTCACTTCTTTCTTCTTCTGATTAAAACTCTCCCTATGGAGCTGCAGAACAAAGGTGCTTCATCAAGTGTCTCTCTCACATTTCAGAGGCTTACCTGTTCTGTGGGTGCAGTTGAGCAGTGTTGTTCTGGGATGAAGTGCTGGGAATAACTTTAATGACACTGATAGTGAAACATGTACAAGCCCATCCAAATTGTTCCTGTGTCATTCACTCTGTCAGATCAGACACTTGCAGCTGACTGCCATCTAAATTATTGCTGATGGACAAAAGCAATAGCATTACAGTTTGAAAACATTCTTGTTCATAAAATAATTAAAATATGAAGAGAATAGGAGGCAAGATAGGGATAAGAGCTCAGCAAATGGTTGCTGTGACACCTTTATGCTGGCACAGTTGCTTTTGCTTGCTTTAGGTCTCCTGTTACTAAATGTTTCTGTGGGTGCTTTCAGCTCAAATGGTTTTAGTTGCTTAGGAGCTGATGTAACTTACCTGTGCACTGTCCTGTTCTATCAATGACACCTGCTGTAAAGGAGATCCATCACAGGGTATTGGCTTTCACAGCTGAGCCTGACTTAATTCAGCCTTGTATGCTTTGGCCAACAAGAATTTTTATCTTTAAAATCTTGTAATAAATTACATGATCCTTTGAGCTGAATAACTGATCCCCCCTGAAAGTCCTCATGTATCATGGCATTACCTAAGGGAATAGATGCAAATTCTCTTATATGCTACCTCAGTTTAAGACTGACATATGTCAGATCAGCTACAGATTAATTTCCCTCATCTCTGGACAGAATGGAGTTCAGATACTAGTCTTGAAAACAAATTGCACAGAACCCAATGAACTGGCTAAGAGAAGTTGTTATTTTGAGTTGTGGTCCAGACTGCTCCAACCTCGCTGAGAATCACTAAGCAGGACTTGCAGAAAGTGCTGATGCTGGGAGCCATTGCCCTGTGTCCACCCCCAGTCTGGGTTTGAGCAGGCGAGTTCCTGCCTAGAATGGATTAGAGCACACGAGAACAGCTGAGCAATTCTCAGCCTTACTCTGCCTCTGCTAATTGTATTGCTGAGGAATCCTGTGAACCTGTTAGAATCTCAGATTAGATTAACTTTTCTTGCTGTGCATAACTTGCTTACAAATCCCCTTAGAATTACAAGATTAATTGCAGTAAAGCACAGGTATGTCAGATCACTTCTGAGGCAGATGACTGAAGTGGGTGGCTGTGGGGAGCTGGTTATGTCTGTCTGTGTCTGTGCTTACGTAGCTGTGCTGCACCCTGTGCTTCCCAGGAAATACTGGGAAAGGAATTTTAGCCAATAGTTACCTGATGGTGTCAATTTGTCATTTGTGTACACAACAGATAAATATAAATAATTTTTAAAAGAAAAGCTTTAGAGGTATGATGATCCCACTTCTAAGGTGGCTAATAGTGACCTTTTAAGTCTTGAAGGAAGACTGAAATCCTTGCAATGTTTAAAACCATGGTGGTGCAAGTTGAAAGGCACCTCAGAAATCTGCAGTCTAACCTGCCCTGAACACGGTCAGTACTGAATTCAGACCAGGACAATGCAGCCTGGCATTGTCCATGCAAGTCTTGAAAACCTATGAGGGTAACTTCTCTGTGTCCCACTTCCTTGTGGTGAAAAATTTTCCACAATGTGAAGTCAAAATCTTCTCCTGTCTTAGTCTGACCATTATCTTCTGTCCTTCCACTCTTCTTATTGCTGCTGCTTGTGTGGGACCTTTACAGAAGGCCATGGAAGTGTCATGGAAACAGTGTCTCCATACTGTCATTTATCTTGACTAAGCAGGCAGTGGCTGGACAATCTTTTTTCATTTCCTGGAGATGATTTGGAGAGAATTTGTGATTTGCATGAATTTGATGATTGGAGTGATTTGCATGAATTTGGATTAAAGTTGCTTTTAATGATGAAATTGAGCTGGCAAATACTGAGCAGACCACAAAGTAGAGTAGTGCTGCCCCACTGCAGAGAGGATTGCTTGATCATCACCAGGAACTGTCTTCAGGGTCAGGGAGGAGTTAACCTTGAAAACAAAGCCTCTGTCATCGTGCCTGCGTTTTTGTGGTTAAACTATTGCACAGTGAACTGTTTTCAGCTTATGATGATGTGTTATTCTCTTAACCCATGTGCTTTGCAGATGACTCTTTCCCCTCTGTCACGGTTTTGATCCGTGGGACATCTGGAAGATTTGCATGGGCCCAGCAACTCTGTCTATTACCAAGAGGAGCTAAAGCAAATCAAAAGGTCTCTATCAAAGCCCATAAAGAAATCTTTAACTTAGAGATGTTCAGCAGAAATTCCACTAATGTGAGACAGCCCCACAGAGCTGGTGATTGTACATTAAGGCTGAGGCACAGGGCCTTTAGCTGTAGGTAATGTGACACATCTCTGGTGACTCTTTACAACTCTGATTAATATTAAATACAGGCTGTGAAGGTGCTGTTGCCTTCTAGACTTGTTTAAGGGGAGGGGGCATTCTCCTTTTTGTTCTAAGTTGGTGGGCCAATGGACAGTGCATTCAGTGTGTACATGTGAGTGCTGGTGCTGGTTTTAAGATGCTGGGCAAAGCCCTTGCAGCAGGAGGAGTGAAGTCTGGAGCTGTAGAATGGGGTGCTGCAGAGAGAACAGCTATTCAACCTACAAAGCCCAGTGTTGCAAAGATGGCTGTGAAAATAAATTATTTAGGTGAACACTGGAATGACTCTGGGGAGGAGCAGTGGAAGAAAAATACCCCAATCTCATTTTACAGTAAAATCTCATTTTTTACAGTAAAATCTCTTATTGCAGTTTTCTAGTGGAGCATATTCTTCTGTTATCAAAACTTCTCTGTATTGTCTAGTGGTACAATGCCTCAAATGTAAAAACTATCCCCTTTTTTGTCAGACTTTTGTACCAGAACCTCGACCACCTCCTAAGAATGACGTGGGATTGAAATACAGTGTGAAGCACCGCCCGTTTCCTGAAGAAGTGGACAAGATCCCCTTTGTGAAAGCTGACTTGAGCATTCCTGATTTACATGAAATTGTGAATGAGGAGGTAAGTAACTCCTAGTTTCTGATTCAGTTTTGTTCTTGGGTTTTTTGTCTGTCCATGAATCATACACTAATGTCTTACTGTAAATAGGAAGACTATTACTCTTCAGCTCGACTAACTTCACATTAATGGAATAAAAACCTCTGCAAACTAATGAAATCTGTGCACTTCTCCAGGAAGATGACAATGCCTTGGATAGGTTTTTTGGGAGGTGCTGCTCAACATGTTTTATTACAGATCCTAATATTCTAATATTGCTAGGGAGCAATGGCTTGCATTTTTTGCTGCTTCTGGGGAAATAGAAAGGCTTTTTTGAGACCTCCTGGGGAGGAGGGGGATGTGTGTCTCAAAAATATTTTACAGTTTCACAGTGATAAATGTGTATGAGTTCCTGCTCACTTAGAAGGGAGAAGCTGTAGCTGATACTGGGTACCTGAATTTGCAGCAGCTCTGCTGTGCAAACGGGGCATTTACATGTTCATTTTGTAACATTGGGAGGTCTTGTTGACAGTGCTTTAGTAAACATCCTGGTGGTGGTGGTGGAGTTCCAGCTGCTGCTGTGTCTGTGACTTACAGCTTTCCTCAATGCTGGAGCTGTTTTCTTAGTGGATCTTGGTGATCTTGACAGAATCAGCGTTTCAAACAATGTTTTTCAGCTTGAAGAGCGGCACGAGAAGCTGAGGAACGGCATGGCCCAGCAGATTATTTTTGAGACTTCCATAGACCAGAAAAGTGAAGAGGAGTGGCGAAAGAAGAGCTTTCCCGATCCCATCACGGAGTGTAAGCCCCCACCACCAGCACAGGAGTTCCAGACAGCACGCCTCTTCCTCTCCCACTTCGGGTTTCTGTCGCTGGAAGCACTGAAGGTGACCTGATACTTCTCACTTTTGTGCAAGTGCCCTCGGTACCTGCATGGTCTGGCTTGGCAAAAGAGGAAAGTTTTGTTAGTGGAAGATCTTTGGTGTAATTCCAACTGCTGTTAAGCTGTAGCCTAATCAAATGAAGTGGTGGGTTCCAGTCTTCCAGGACAGAGAGCAGGGCTGTGAAAGGCCATGTCCTCAAGCTGAACATGCTCTGAAGAGGTGGCTCTGTCTTTATTTTTGCAGGGGGTACATAAGCTATCACATTCATGTGTTCATACTTGAAATCATTCCCTCAGCTGGAATTAGGCTTTGGAATGGTACTTTGAGTTTCTGGAATAGGACTGCCATACAAGTTCTGCTCCAGAGGTGATTGTGCTCAAGTGGTTTAATCATATATAAACACTTGGGAGTCCATCTAGGTCACAGACCTTTCTCTTTAAAGTTAAAATAACAACAGTTTATAGATATGATCAATATTCTTAACTTGAAATTTTGCCTATTACCTGTGGATTTTCCCTTTATTTGTTGCATTTCTTTCCAGAAAACCATCAACAAAGGTAGACAATGGAGCTTTTGTAAAAATGTCTAAAAGTACTTAATATTTTATGTATTATTGGTCCATAAGTTGATGAATAATTACAGATGCAACTATGTATATAGTTGTGATATTTTGAAACTATCTGCTGCTTTTGTTGTGGTAGCTACCTCTCTTTTCAAGCAGAATGTTATGTTCATTTTCCTGGCAAAGTACCATTTTTATTTAAGGAGGAGGGTAGAATGCAACAAACTCAAAATGTTTGCTCATTTACAGTAACAGGATTATATTGCATCAGAAATTTGTGTCTGATTTTGCTCTTAGAAGAAAAGGGAAATTGTCTTTTTATATTTTAATGGGTTATTGTTGAAGCCATAAAGACCTTTTCAGTCAGGAAAGATGCTTTTTTTTTCTTTTAAGCTGTTGAACTCTGTCTGTTGGGTAGGAACCTGCTAACAGTCGTCTACCTCCTCACCTGATTGCACTTGACTCTGCTCTTCCTGGGTTTTTTGATGACCTTGGCTACTTGGATTTGCTACCCTGTCGTCCTTTTGATACTGTGTTCATTTTCTACATGAAGGCAGGCCAGAAAACAAGCCAGGAGGTAAGTAGAAGTGTGGAGTACAAACTAGGCTCTAATGTCTTGTTTCTAGTAATCCTCAAATGAGTGAAGCAGCACTGCTAACACTAGAGTGCAAGTATCACAATGGGGCATTCTGGGCTTTGTGTTGATTTACAGCATGAGCTATCAAAGTATTCTTTTAATCTGTTGGTTGAAGTACATTACCCACATTTAGGATTGTTGTAGCATCTTTTTAATATATATTTAAATATATATCTATAAAAAATATATGTAGATTTTAAGAGAATTTTTGTTACCTGTTTGGTCCTTGTTTGTAGAGTTGAAAGATTCATACCAGAAATGCATTTCAGATTTGTTGGCTGAGCTCGTAGGGAAGGTTGCAGTTTGTTCCAGCAGTGTGCAGTGTCCAGGTAGTTTGGTTTGATTCTGATCTTAAACACACGTTAAAGGAATGAAAAGCTTTCTGCAAGAAAGAATTATTGCTTTGTAAGTCTTTACATTATACTATTTATATTCAAATGTGATTAGGTCAATCAGATTAATTTGTGCAAATCTAAATCATGGCTTCTTTAGACTGTGACCTAGAAACTCACTGAGATGGCTTGTGGGCTCGTTAGGAAGAGATGTTTCTGTAGTGCCTTCCATTGATAATTCTCACATAAAGTGTAGAAGCACAGCTTCTGTAATAAATCCTTGTGCTGCCTCCCATGTTGCTGTGAATGTACAGTTGGCAGAGCACCGTAGCACCTTCTGATTCTGTGTGGAACACACTAATCCTTGAAACCAGGAGCGTGCTGTTTGGGAGTGTTCAAGTTGAAGTTCAGAGTAGCCAGTAAACAGTCTGTCCATCTCCAAAGTCAGCCATGGAACAAGATACACAAGGTTTGCCTTCCAGCTGAAATGTGCTCTTGCTGAGCTAGCAGAATGGTTTTTTCCTATCTGATGCTTCTATGCTCTTAGGGATTCTGACAGATGAGATTACTTAGTGCTGCAGAACTTGCCAGCTTTTGGAAACCCAGTTAGCATGGGTTTTGCCACATAGATTTAAGACTGTATTGTATTTGGGAGATTCTGGACATCTTCAGGCACAGTATGAAGATACCACTCCTGCTTCAAGATCCTCAGACACCTTGCTAAGATTCCTCAGCCTTTCAGGTTGTGTGAAGTCACAGTGGTGGTCAAGTTAATAACGTGCTTGTCTCTGTGGATCTGAGCTGAGTGAGATACTGGTACTGTTCCCACCTTTGAAAAGACCTGTGGCTTATTTCTGTCCTGATTCATGTTCAATATTAAGCATCAGGAGAGGAGGAGATCAGAGCCAAGCTGTGGCAAGGTTTCTGCTTTGAGCAGGGCTGGCTGCCTGGTCCTACTCAGCCACCTCTGAGCTCATGCCACTTCACCTCAGGACTTCATTGCTTTCTGGAAGGTGACCCACTCTGCTTTCACAAGCAGTGGTGTCAGCTGTGGTTTATCTGATGCTGCACAGCCCACACTAGTGGCATCGAGCCTGCTGGTGGTTGCATTAGGCCCACGTTTTCTGTGGCAGTAGGCTTCTGCAGTCAAAGGGTCTCGTGGCATTTATCTACACCAGGTGATGAAACTGCCTGCGTACTTGTTACATCATTGTGCTTCACATCATTAAATGTCCTTTGAAAATGCCCTCTTGTCTTTGCTTTACTGTAAACTCTTGTTTTGAATAGCCTCAGATATCAAACCATATGGTTGTATAAAAGCCAGAGCTTGCCTGTTTTCTGAACAGCACTTATCTCAGTTTATTCTGAAGCATAGCTAGGACTTCACTGTGCTCAGTAATGAGAATAAAAGTAATATTTCAATGCAGTGTGTCTAGTCACTGCTGAATATTGTATGAGACACCAGGATGGGGTGCCAGGACCATGTGGATAGGAGGACCCTCCTGTCTGGAAGCTTTCCTTCCAGTTCCTATCCCTGTCCATCCAGTTCCTGCACCGCTGGATCCTGTGTCCCAGTGTACTGCCCTGCACAAACCAAAACCAAAGCTGCTTCTGCCACAGAACAGATTCTCATGTGGCCCAGAAAGGATGGAAGTGTTGCACAGCACTGTCTGTTCCACAAATCCCAATGGTTCTGGTAGACCAAATCACAAATCATCCGTGTCTCCCTGCATGCTGTTTGGTGAAGGTCTCAATTTTTACTTTGTCACAATGGGATAGAAGTTGTCTTTGGATGTAGAAACACCTAAAATCATTATAAGAAGTAGGATTAAGGTTTAAAGTGAACAGTACAGTGTGACATTTGATTAAAGTGCATGCTCAATCCTCTGAAAATTGTTTTGCAAGATCTGTTTCATAATTTAATGTGCAGTGAGGCCTGCATTCTAAATCACTGGATGTCACGTGCAGGTGAGCAGTGATAAAATAACTTACTCCTAAAATTTGATCTCAATTTAGTAGTGAAAATTGTCCAGAAAAGTCTTGTGGTATATTTGGTGCTAATGCAGGTGCTGCACTGGGCAGGTCTGTGGTTTCTCCCTGGTGAGCAGCTAAATCTCAGAATTGCCATTTCCAGCAGTTTGATCAACTATTTTACAGGCTTTGCCAGTGATGGCAGAAAGACAAACTGATGGAATAAGGTATTGCCAAGCAGGATGGGAGGATGCTGGGCAGCAGGGAGTGGGGTCCATGTGGAAGGTCTGTGGTTCCAGGCTTGCTGAATAGCTATATTTGGGCAAAACTATATTGGTGACATAGAATTTCAATTAAAAAAGTGAGGAGGAAGAGACAACACGATGCTGCTGATTATTTCAGATCCTGAAGAACATGGAGTCTTCCAGAATTGTTCAGCCACACTTCCTGGAGTTCTTGCTGTCTCTTGGCTGGTCTGTTGATGTGGGGAAGCATCCTGGGTGGACTGGCCATGTCTCAACAAGCTGGTCAATCAATAGCTGCAGCGATGAAGAAGAGCCTGAGCAAGGTAAGACATAGTGAATGATATAATATTGCATTAAAATGCTTGGGCCCCCCTAGGAGACAATTTAACATTTCTTGCTCCTGGATACCTATCTGAGCACTTGCATGTTTGTTTGGTTTTTTAATAAATGCAGATGTTTGCTAGAAAGGAATATGTAAGTATTAGATTGTTTCAAGTCAAAGTGAGCAAAACTAACGTGTGTGTGTGGTTGGGAGGAAGTCACCGCAGCAAGAACTATCTCTGTGCTGTATTTTTAGCAAACTTGATGTGTCTTTAATATATTACCCAAAGCCAGTATTCAGGTGAATGGAATACAGATTGTGCTGCATATTGGCAAATAGACTTGAAATACTGTGTGATTGTTAGTGCTCTGTGAGTGGACTAAATTGAGACATTGACTAATAAGTTAGCCTTGCAATCTTGGTAGGAAGTGATGGAAACAAGCTGCTGCTTGTAGGTCACAGTGGTTGGAGCCCACACAGAGCCCTGTGCCCTGCTTAATTGACTCTGCTTCTTCCCACGAGAGCAGCTCCTTCTCTGGGCTTGTCATATACCACCCTCTCCCTGTTCTGTCAACCAGAATGATCCTCAGGGTGGTGAATTGCTGTCTCGGGGTGGTGAATTGCTGTCTCGGGGTGGTGAATTGCTGTCTCGGGGTGGTGAATTGCTGTCTCAGGGTGGTGTGTCGGACACTGGGTTAGTTTCTGCCTTGAAAAGCAACATAATCAGATTACCTGGGATTCTGAAAGCGTCTGGATTGGTTTCAGTTTGGTAGATGGTCACTGCTCCAAGGACCAGACCCTTTCCTGGTGATCTTCAGAGCCTCAGCTTCTGCCATGGGCCACACACAGTCATGGAACAGGCCTGTCCAGCTTGTTCAGTGTCTTGAGCATTTGGATCAGGTGCAGCCCCGTTACTGCTGCAGTTGCTTCAGCAGCGCTATTGCTGTGCTGCCCCTTCCCTGTGCCTCAGAAATGCTCTTCATCTGTACCTGTGGCCAGCTAAGGGCTCTCTGCTCACTGGTAGGATAAAGCTACAAATGATAAAAGGCTCGAAATGTTGGGGAGAGGCTAAGGGAACAGAAGTGTGTCTTTCTCTGAACAAGTCAGGAGAGGTTAGAAAAGGCCAGGGCTTGGTTCAATTTTCCTTTGAGGGCAGGGTCAGGCTGTGCTTTACCCCGAGGCCGATCCCTCTCCCTCCCCTTGGCTTTGTCAGTATGGCTGTGTGGCAGACAGTGCCCTGAAAATTAGTGAGGGAACCTGTTTTGATGTGGGCTTTTTAATTTGGATTTTTTTCAGCCCTTTGGATTAGATCACAGACCACCAAACAGTTCAATTAATTCAACAAATTGGGAGAAGAAGGAGCAGAAAAAGCATTCAGGGATGGGAGGGAGGGTGGGCTGCTTCTGGTCTGGTTCTGCTGTTGGAAAGATCCATGAGTGGAGTTGTACCTTTAGCAAGCAACAGTTAAACTGAGGTGGTAGGTTTAAAGTTAGACTTGGACCAACTTGTGAAGATTGCTTGCTTTGTTTTCTCTTCTAATCTCTTCTGTGACTAAAGCTTTTTCTTTTATTAAATGTATTTTCTCTTTGTGGATGGCTCTGATGATTAAAAACCCATTCAGGAGTCTGGAAGAGCTTCCAGTGAGACGTGATTAAAATACATTCACAGGCATATGCTTTGGTTTTGTTTCCCTGCACACACCCAAAAGTAAAGTAGTTCTTAAACAGTTGGGTTTGGGTTGTGGTGCTGTTCCCTGACAGCCATAGGGTGATGGTGAAGCATGGCCTGGAGGCTCCTGCCTGCTCTGGCCACCTCTCTGTCAGTGCTCTGGCTTTGCTGAGGCAGCTATCCCTTCTGTAAACTGCATCAGAAAAACAGTTCAGCATAAAGCCCTTGCTGGTCTTTCTGGAGGCAGTGTGGGAAGGAAAAGGGGAGAGGGGCTTTGTGATTGCCTTACAACATGGCTCCACCAAAGAATTGTTTTCTCTCTGTCCTGTGAAGGCCTGAGGTACTGGCCAGCTGTGATGAGGCAATAAATGGGAGCTGAGAACAAGGAGCTTTCTTACATTGGGCTTGATTCAAGAGAGCCTTTTTCTAACTCTGCTTGGCAAAAAAAGACAGAGTCTGTAGAAGCAGGCTGCAGTTCTAGAACAGTATCAGACACAAGTTATAAATGTTAGAATCCTTTAGAAATTTAATTACTACCTGAACAATGTCTGGTAGAGGGAATGGTTGGAAACAGCTGCTAGATGAATTCTTGTGGCAGACATGCTTACTAGACTACTGAATCCAAGGGAAATGGGGTGTGCAGCACAATATGTTCAAAGTAAATCCTCTCCCAACCCAAAATGCTGTTTCCTTCAAGATAACAAAGAAGTTGATCTGAGAATGGTGGTTAGCCATGAGATTTCCATTTCTTCTCACTGATTGCACCTTGTATTTTAAAGCCTCCTCCTGAGGCAGTGTATACAAGTAGAGCTTCCTTTTGACTAAACTTTCCTTTTATGTCCATTGCAGATGACCTAGTTATTTCAGAAGATGTTGGGGCAAGTATCTTCAATGGGCAGAAGAAGGTGCTGTATTATGCAGATGCCCTGACAGAAATAGCTTTTGTTGTCCCATCACCAGTGGAGTCCCTAAGTAAGATCACTTTGTACATGCTGTCTACAGAAAACAAAACAATATTTTCCTGTTAGGGACCTTTTTCAGAAGCAGAACCTCAATAAGCTAACTAGTAGTGTGTCTAGGAACTACTGATGTTTACAACATCCTAATCTTGAGCCTCCTTCTTAAAGTGGTCTCTGTTCTGCACCCCTTTTTCTCAGTCTGAGCCTCTGGACATGTCCAGGTTGCACAGCACTTGGGTGTGTGGTTCACCAGCAACTGCTGATGCTTTTCCCCCACTCCTCCCCACTCCTCCCCACTCCTCCCCACTCCTCCCCACTCCTCCCCACTCCTCCCCACTCCTCCCCACTCCTCCCCACTCCTCCCCACTCCTCCCCACTCCTCCCCACTCCTCCCCACGCCTCCCCACTCCTCCCCTCTCCTCCCCACTCCTCCCCACTCCTCCCCACTCCTCCCCACTCCTCCCCACTCCTCCCCACTCCTCCCCACTCCTCCCCACTCCTCCCCACTCCTCCCCTCTCTCCTGTTTTGATGATGTGCTCCTGCAGCACCTGGAAGAGCAGGTGCACAAGTGCTCTGTAGTTGAGCAACAGCCTCTGTGACATCTTTTGCACATTAAAACCAGTGTGCAGAAGTCCTGTGGAAGACAAGCAGTGTGAGGACAGGCTAGCCATGGGAAGGAGGAGGCTGTATTCCGTAGGAAGTGAACGGGATGCTTCTAAATCCTAGGGAGTGCTTTCATTGCATTTGTTTCTGGAATAACTGGCAGTTGTCCACTGCTGAATCCTCTTCCTGCTTTTAAACACTATATTGAGTTGACTGTAAATCTATGTATGTTTAGTTTCAAAAACCTTACAACCTTTCTTAGTTTCAAAACCTTACATATGATGACAGCTTAATTTTTGTTGGCAGAAGAAAAGACAAAACTCACCTTTCTTCTTCTGGCTTACAGCTGATTCACTGGAAAGCAATGTCTCTGACCAAGAAAGCGACTCCAACATGGACCTGCTGCCTGGAATACTGAAGCAGCAGTCTCTGACACTTGAACTCTTCCCCAACCACACAGACAATCTTAATCCCTCCCAGCGGGTAAGGCAAAACTTGCACTGAAAAATGACATTCATATGTTTATATACACATATACACACACATGTGCACATACACAGAGACACCTCTTTTTTTTTGATGATACAAGATTTGGTTTCCCAGCATTTAGAGCTGCTCATTCCTAGCTGTTAATCTTTAACATCCACTTTGCTCCTGCCACAATCTGTACCTGCAGGGTAGACAGCAACATTGCGTTAATGAAACACAAAAACCTGCTGAGGAGCGATATCTGCACACTGGGATCTTGAAATGCCTGCAGGAAAGAGTATGTGCAGTGTCTACAGAGTAATTCAGACCTGAATCCATGCTTGGAAATTTAGGATGGATAGACATGAACACTCATACCTACCCAGTTTGAAATAATATGTGTCAGTTGTGTCTAAAGTACCCAGTGTGAAGTTGCTTTTGTGTGGTAGCAAAGCAGAAAACCATGAACTGCTGTAACAGCTAGCAAAGGATTTAAAACTGCTTATTTCTTGCACAGAATTCACTTCCAAATGTATGTTTAGTTACTGTTTTAAGATCTCTGAGAATGTTAAGAAAAATATGAACCATTTTTTTGAGTGAATATTTGAGTGAATTTCTCAGTGGGTGGTTCCACCGTGGCTGCCCCATCTCGACAGTAGGCAGAGGTTGTGCTTGTCTTGAGATCTGAAAGACTTCAGGAGCCACTGAAGTGCTTCTGGGGTGCATTACTGGACTCATGACATTTGCAAATGCTCCTCTTCCCTTGTGTCCAAAACAGCTCAGTCCTACTTCCAGATCCAAGAGGATGCCTCAGGGCCGGACCATCCCACCCATGGGACCTGAAACCAAAGTGTACGTGGTCTGGGTGGAACGTTACGATGACATAGGTGCGTGGAGGTTTTTGGTGTTCTCTAAAGTAACAACAGGGCAGGAACCAGGGCAAAAACTCTGCTCCTCTCCTGTATAAAATGCTAATTCCCTCTAACGTCTGTAACTGGCACTTTAAGATTCTAAACCAGTTCTTTGATGTTTGGGTGGTGGTCCATGGGATGTACATGAACCAGTGGCATGTAGGTCTGGAGATTATTTTAGCTCTGGCAGTACAAAATGCCACAATGCACCTTCCTCTTCAGCTTAACACCCACGGCAGGTGTGCTCCCTGGTTTTCATTCCCTTCGGCTGTTTTCTCCCCAGAGTGGGTCTGTTGTTCTTCCTTTAAAAAAAATAATTACTCTGACACCTGCTGCTCCTGTGCTGAAGGGGTCATCATCCTTCTGGGTTTGGTGGTGCCTTTGAAACTCCCTGTCGTGTTCTGTCCCGTGGGAGGGCTGGTTTGTTCTGTGCTCAGAGTGCCCGTTTCACGCTGGGCAGTCCCGGTTCCCTTCCGCACCTTCGTTCAGGGAAGGTCCAGCTCTTCATGCCCCTTAATGCTCCTCAGTCTGGTGTTTCCTCTGTGACTCTGGGTACTGGCTGACCTGAGAGAGACTCAGTTTTGCCCATCCTGTTAACAGCAGTGACATGGACAATCATGGGCAGCTGTCTGCTGGGGTTGAGGCGTCCTTTGTCCCCGAGAGCGGCCTGTGTTCTGTCTAAGCCATGGCCTGGCTTTAGCACTGTGCCAGAGCCTCTCTGCACTGGCCTAGCCCAGCAGAATCTGTAACACTGGCCAGCAACCAGTACTTTATTCTGTCCTTGACTTCACATCCTGCTTCCCAGTCTGGCAGTAAGGATGGACCTTAATTAAACCCTTAGCTCCTCCCAGAGGAAAGCAGCCAAGAGAATGGGTGTGATCAAGAGAAAGCTTTGTGTGAAATGCAGGTGTAAATTCTCAAGAAAAGCACCTTGTCCACAGCACATCCCTCAGCTTTACTGGCACCAGGAGGTGGACATCAAGTTCTGTGGCATCATTTCCTTACCTGGGCATTGGCCCAGAGGGCATTTGCTTAGATCCAGGAGTCCCCCAGCCGCTTCAGTTCCCAAACTGCTGTCCCTGACCCACTTCTTTCTTGGGTGGCAGCTAAAGCCAGCCCACTGCAGAGGCAGCAGCTGTGCTACATGTGCGTGTTTCTGCTTGGCTGCTTCTTTCAGCAGCTGTAGGAATCTCCCAAAGCTCTGGGCCTGAAGCTGAAGAAGTGAGTTTGTGAGCCTCAGCAAGCCTGGCAGTTGGATTGGGGTGGGGCGGGGGCAGGTGGGCAGGTCTTGACAGTGGCTCCTAGCCTGGAAGCTTTGCCTTCTGCTCTGTGTGTTCTTGGCTTTTGCCTTGTGCTTCTGGTACATCTTGGAATCTGCACAGTGGAAAAGCTGTCTCTTTATAGTCAGGGTATTGCCCCTGTGCCAATGCCTGCCCTCCCTCTTGGTCCATCTCTTTGTACTTCTATGGCCCTCCATGCTCTCCCTTTGCTAGCTCCAGCTTTTGTGTACTCTTACCATCCCAGCTCTGATGGCAGAAGGTGTTTTTGGGCCTCATACATTTCCTGCTGGAGGAGGCGTTGGCACTGTTCTGCTCTGAACTGTGCTTTGTGAATGACTCTCAACAGCTTTCTCAGTTCCTGCCCCTAAACAAGGGGATGGGAAGTGCCACATCCCCTTCCAGGGATCAGAGTTTTTACTTCTTCCTCCTGCCCCTTCATTATCCAGTCACTTGTTACCAGAGTTGTAGGTTATGGTGAGGATCTCTGGAGCTTGGGTTCAAGGAACAACACCGTGTTTGCTGGAGCAGGGCTCAGGGGACCGCAGATGTGAGCTGCAGTTTGAAATTCCCAGCGCTGGTTTTGAGGCCGATTACTTGTGGATAGGTGAAGATGCTGCTGAATAGTAATTTAAAAGTTCTTTTTGTGATTGAAGCACTTCATCTCCTTCCTGCTTTCACTGTTCCTCTGGAGATTGAGAGAATGGAGGCTCTGGGGACATGTGTTACCTGACCTGTTGAGCACAGGATGGCTGAGGTGTGTCTGTGCACTCCATGAATGCTTAAGCTTAAAGACAAAGACTTTGCATCACTAGCAGTGCAAGAGCATCCATGGTATAAGTGCTCGAGGACTGCATGGTTTTGACTGATGATAGATAATCTTCCTTTGTACCAAAACAAAAAAACCCCTAAAAACTGAAGTAGATAAACTTTATTCAGTGCATCCTCTTCTTACAGAAAACTTCCCCCTGCCTGATCTGGTGTCTGAGACCAGCACTGGTGTGGAGACTACAGCCAACAGTAGCACTTCCCTGAGGTAAGGCTGCTCTTGCTTTCATCACCTTTCTTGCTTCCCGTGGCCGGCAGTTCAGGCTGCGCTTTGGAAGAAGCAGTGACTGGGATGATTTGCATTCGTTAGCTTCTGTAGGCAGCCCTGGAAACTCTGGGCAGTCATCTTAAAAAAGATGAGTTTCCTCAGTGGATTTTTTTTTTCTTTAAATGAAAGAGCTTTTCATACCACTGCAGTTTGAACATAAATTACAGGAAATGTGTAGTTTTTATCCTGAGTCTGTGATTAGCCTCCCGCCTGATTTCCTCCCCAGCGAGCTGGTTAATGCTGCATGTGTGTTGTGGGGCTTAAAGCCCTGTCTGCAGGACTCTCAAGTTGTGTGGTGGCAGAAGATCAGAGAGACTGTACAGTTGCTGTAGTCCTAAAGTCCAGAGGGTGCACACAGGACCCCCATGGGTTTAGCCACCAGTTATTTTTAAACATTCTTTTAACACTCGAGTTGGTCATTTTTCATCTGTAGATTAATTGAAATACTGTTATAAGACTGATTTAACAGGTGTGGGTTTTTTCCCTTTAGATCTACCATTCCTGAGAAAGAAGTTCCTGTGATCTTCATCCACCCTTTAAACACTGGCTTATTCAGGATTAAACTACAAGGAGCAACTGGGAAATTCAATATGGTTATCCCCTTGGTGGATGGAATGATAGTCAGTAGGAGAGCTCTTGGTAAGCTAAAGGTTTTAGGAAAGCTCATGTTTTGATTATTTATTTATTTATTTATTTTAATGTCTGCAAAATGCATGCTCTGGAACCTTTCATTGGAAGAAGTATGGGGCATGGCAGAACAAAACAAAACCGTGCTTTTTGCAGCAAGGGTGGGAGCAGGAACAGCAGAGGGAGCAGGTGGTCAGCTCTTAGCTGCCAGCACAGCAGCAGTGGGACTGGGAGAGCAGTGAGGGGTTGGAGCTAGTGATGGTGGAAGTAAAAGGTAAATGTACTGAGGTGAGAGGGATCAGAAATGTGACCTAAGGTTCAGCACTGAGAGCCAAGGTGCTGGTGCTGCTCGGCTGCTAGAGGCTGCCACTGAATTTTTGGACTGTGCTGGCACACTGTGTGTGTTCCTGCAGCTTTAGAAGCTGGATAGCAATTGAAAGCCACAGCAATTGAGGATTTTATAGTGTGTTCAATAAAAATACTTAACCCACTGTGCAGGTTTGTGCTGCAGGGGTCTGTGTGCACGATCCTGCTTTTCCTGTGTTTCTGGATGGATCAGTGGGTCTGCCTTGGTGTCTGAGCTACCAAATAGCTTCAGTAACAGGAAATCTCTTTCCAGGGAGAGCAATTCATGAGGCAGAGAGAAATGAATAAATAAACAAACATTAGTTTCATGGTTATGGACAAGTATCCTAATGTTGTAGGGGTCTGTTGGGGGTGACTCTCGGGTTTTTATTTGCATGCCTAGTTCAGTGATGGGGGAGTTGAAGCCAGGCTGGGTCTTTAAATAACACTTGTGAAGTCAGCCGTTGACAATGGCTTGTACTGAAAAAGAATTGGGTGTTTTCCTAGAGTTGGGCTGGTTTTTTAGCTGCATCCCAAGTAAAATATAATGAAGTTTGTCTCCTCTGTAAGTTCAGCAGTTGTGATTTGTGTGCAATCAGGAATCGAGTCCTCTAAATAAGAGACTTTGTTTCTGCCTGTGAGAAAGTGCTTGTGTACCAGCAGAGTGGTTAATGACACTTACTTCATTAGAGGTGCATCACTTTTCATTTCAGCTTTGATCAAATGCTACTGCTGTGGCTCCCAGTGTTCTCCTCCCTGCCACATACAGCAGTAGGAGTTGCAGAGAGGTAACAACAGTGACAAAGCAGCGAGGGGGAGAGAAAACTCTTTCCAGCCACAAGCCATCAAATCTGTCCTCATCCCCTGGTCCAAGGGGAAGGCTCTGCCATTCCTACTGGCAAGAAGTGCTGATGGTACTTTTCTGTCCTGAAGGTTCCCCTGGCACTACCCAGTGTGGCCTCAGGTCCTGTTGCAGACAGCTGCTTGGCTCTGGCAGACTTCAGAAATCTTCCTCCTCCTCTTCCTCCAGCCAGCTGAGGGTACCACTGACTTAGTTCCTTTTCTTACTCATTTTTCACAGTATAATGTCCCTACATGCCTGGGGACCACAGTTATCTGTTATCAACTACTTGTTGAGACAAGTTCTTGTCTGAGTGGTGCTGAACATCTCCCCTGAGTCTCCAGGTGGGACAGAACCCAGCACTGTCTTTAGCTCGAAGCCAGCAAAGGGCCACAGACTTGAATTTGTTTAAACTTGTTGTTTCTTTTTCAGGTTTTTTAGTGAGGCAGACAGTAATAAATGTTTGTCGGAGGAAGAGGCTGGAAAGTGATTCCTACAACCCCCCGCACGTCCGCCGGAAACAGAAGATAGCCGACATCGTCAACAAGTACCGGAACAGGCAGCTGGAGCCAGAGTTCTATACCTCGCTTTTCCAGGAGGCTGGGCTCAAGAACTGCAACCCCTAGGTCATTATCCTTCCAGGACAACTAGATCAGAGCTTGGTGGCTACAGTGATGAAAACAGTGAAATAACAACAACAAATTTCCTCAGCCCTCTGGAATTCAGGAAATCAGATTCTAGCACAAGTCAGCAGATACCATGTGGGAGGAATGAGGAATGAGTCCAAAACATTGCAGCTGGGACACTGACTTGATCCACCTGCCCTCAAAAGATGACTTCCTTCCAGTCTTCCTGGATGCTAGCAACATCATCTCTTCACCAGATCATCTATTCCAGACTAATTAGGAACTGTGTCTCATGCTGTGAGAGGCAAACAATCAAAACAAAGCTATCTCTGCATATGAGGATGGGAAACAAAATACAAACAAATCTGCCTTCAGGCATCTTGCTACACCCACGTGGCAGAGGAGAAGGGAGCAGGACCTCTCCTTTGAGGAGAGCGTCTGTTTCAGAGCATTAACCATCCCTGCAAGAGCTCAAAGGACACTTCCAAGCCCCCTTCAGACACCAACAGAAGATCCTTCACTGCTTGTGACAGATTTGTGTACCAAAAGCCAGAGGAACAAAATTGCCTGGAAACATCAGGTCATGAAATTCGTAGCCAAGCTGCTGAATTAGAGTTCCCTCTGTGGCTGAGAGTGAATCCATCGACGTGCACGACTGCCGTCATGCTGGTAACAAACTCACCTGAAATTACCCGACTTCCCAGCAGAAGTTGTTACTGGTTGAGCTCTTGGTTATATAAAAACAAGGTTATGACTTTCAGGTCTGTTGCAAAATGTCACATTTAATTTCAGTTGCTTGATTTTTTTTCTTTTTTTTTGGTAAGATTTTTTTTAATGCAACTACTTAATTTATTTTGAAGTGTCTGTGTCACCCACTCACCATTTCCATAAAAAGTGTGAACATCACTCACTTTCCTTCCATTGGATTGAAATCTGAGATTCTGGGGCTGCCTCCTGCCTCATATTTATAGCATAAGCAGTTTTTGCAGCTTCTACAACACTTTTCAGAAGCTCCTGTTAAACAGACTAAAACAACTTGGAAAGAAAATTCAGGAATTCTTCTTTTTCCCCATTCTTGCCATTCCATGAAAGCCCTTTGGAGTTAGATTTATTTTGAGTCTACTGTGCTTTCTCATGCTTAGCAAGCAGTGGTTCCCCTTCATCTAGGTGAGAAGCTTTCCTTTTCAGACTGTGGATTTCACGTGTTCAGGACTTGAAGGATGTGCTGGAAAAAGATGTTTACAACATCGAGAATAGCAAAGCTGCAGTGGGTGCTGGCGGCCTTGGGAGCACTCTCGGGCTCCCAGCGCAGGCTTGGCTGGTGTTGCAGGAGTGAATCATCCCTGTGCTCCTGGGTAGGAGCTGAGTGTGGTCACCAGCAGCAGCACAGGTCCTTTTCCTTCCAGTGAGCAGGTGATGTGAGAGTGAGTGTGAGCCGGGGTCTGGGGGCTCCTCACGTCACTCCAGAAACGTTCATTAGCTTTTTTGTGTGCATTGCAGTGAGATCTGTCAGTCATTTCATTGTGATATTTCAGAATTATTTTGCAACAGTTTGGACCTGAAACAGTCTTAATTATTGAATTACAACTTACCTGCCAGGGACATGCCCTGCTCCTGTCATTTCTTGTGTTTTTTCACAAAGAATTAGTGGAAGTGCAGGCCTCTTAAAAACACACGTGAAGGCTCCCAGGATGCCAGGCAGAGGGGTTTCAGGTGACACCTGCTTGGTGCAGAGGACGAGCACGCTGGCCTCTCAGCTCAGGAGCTCTGGATTTTGACCCAGATGAATCACAAGTGGAAAAATGAAACCACGTTAAGGAAACCACTGTAGAAATAAGCACGATGGCAGGAGGAGCTGCAGGGGAGCATTTGGATTTATTAAGCTGGGAAGCTTCAACAACTTCACTCCTCTGCTGAGCTCTTGCCATAATCAGTTGAATGCACGGACACAGAACTTCCCCACGTTCTGTCTGTACCTGTTGGAGCCAAGTAGTGGCCAAACACACCGCAGCCCACCGGTCTGCCAGGCATGACCACTGCATGTGTAACAGAAACACCCTGAGCAACCCAGTGTCTGCACCTCTTCAGTGACCCAGCGAGGCCCCCGTGCCGCAGCTACGCGTGCTGTGCGCAGTCCCCGGTTTCTGTGGTAATGGCTGCACAAGGGAGAGTTCTCCCAGGCACTCGGGTGACGACGTGGGCGTTTGGGGAAACCCTGGATGCTTTCCACAAAGTCCAACATAGCCAAGTGGACCACCTGAAAATGTACTTTCTAATAAGGGCCATGCTTGGCTGAATGGTGCTGGGTCTGTTTCCATGCTCGTCTAAGCCATGGGCACAGCACCTGCCTGGGCAGTGGCACCCGTGGAAGCAGTGCAAGGTTCCGAGTCGTGAAGGGAGGTAACTGGTGTGCGGTGTTGCTGCTGCCCCCTGCCTGGGGACTGGCTGTTCCTAAGCTGCTTGGCTGGAGTTGTCAAACCAGCTGGGTAAGGGGTTACACACCAGTGGATGACCTGGCCATAAGTGTTGCTGTCTGGAAAGGGGAGCCTTCGAGAAAGTCAGTTCAGTGTAGAAGGTTGTGATCACAGCATTGTGCTGCCGTCCCATTTGGTGTGGACGCTGGTCGCAGCAGCGGGCGCCCGTGGCAGGCCTGTGCTGGTGGAAGGGGTCTGCAGGAGCGTCCCTCCTTCCCCTGTGTGTGGAGAGGTCTCTTGCTTCATAATAAAATGTGAAATACTGGTTTGGGAATGAGATCCTCATCCTGTTGAAGTCAGTGGCCAAACTCCGCTGGCTTCAGCTAGTCCAGGGTACGACCTCGAGAGTTTTTTCCCCAAAAGGGTTAGAACAAATGGGATTTCCTTCGCTTGTGGTTGTGAGAATGTGTTAGTCCAGAGTCCAGGCTTTTTTTTTTCCATCCCAAACTGTTGTATTAAGTTTTCAACTCGACACCTTGCCTGGCTTGGGTTTGTGTTCCTGTTCCTCAGAGGTGCCGAGCGCTGGCCCCTTTGGCGTCAGTCAGGCTCCACAGGCAGCACGGTGCTGCAGGAGCAGAGTTCAGAGGTTGCAGAGGAACTGGACTGAGATTCCCTCTCTTCACAGGAGCTTTCTGTTTGGGTCTCTGGTTCTGCGTTGGAGGATGGCGTCCTTTGAGCGGTGTGGAAGGAGGGGGGACCATGGTCACCTTGTTCAACACAATGTTGAAATCACAGAAATTTTAGGACCTTAATAAAGATTCTCTTTTAACAAAAAGCATCTTTCTTAAAGGGATTTTTAAAAATACAGCGAACAGGAGGCAGGGCCTGTGGGGTGTCAGGGGTCCGTGCCCTGTGCTGGGGGCTGGCTCTGCGTCCTGGGCTCTCCGAGGCGGCCGCGTTCCCTGCGGGGTTCTGCGTGCCCAGAACGATGAGAACTCAATTTCACTCTGACAAATGTGATGTGATTTAATGACTGTGTAATCCAGTGGTGTCTCTGAAGGCAAACACAGCCCTTTCCCCCATGGATTTCAGCAGGAGCAATTAGAAATGAGAATGCCGGATATCATGTGCTTCGGATCACACCCGATTTGTGGGAGCCTCTGTATGTTGCCAAGAGATGATCTTTTTGTTCTTACTGTATTTTTCTGTAAATAATCCCGGCGCTAAGTTGTAAAGTAAAGGCAAAATGTAAATATGAAGATGTGAACTATGTTCCCTTGTCTCTAGTACTTTATCTCTTATTTGTTTAGGGAAGGCACACAAAGGCTTGTTTGTATTTATGCCAATTCTTTGTCCAGGAGAAACACATCAAATATTGAATGTAACACAATTAGTCCAATAAATTTTAAAGATTCTTATCTAGTAATGTTGCACTTGTCGATTTTTAATATTTTCCAATGCCTTTGAGAAATTATCAGCCAGGAGAGATGTGTCCCAGGGAAATAGCAGACAGGTGTGGTAAAATTGGGCACCCTCTGCTGTGCAGCAGCTGTGGTACCGTGGTGTGGAGGAATGAAAACGTGGGAACAGCTTTGAGAGGGAGACCTGATGCTGCTGCAGTCACACTGCTTCCTCTCCCAGGTGAGGTCCCGGCTCTGCTGGGGCCCCGTGAGCGGGACCGGGGCAGTGGCTGCGCTGGAGCCGGGCAGTGAAACTGCAGCACAAAGTCCTGTGAGCTCTGGAGCGACTCTGAGCTCTGCCCAGCCTGAAGGTGACCAGTTTGACTTCTCAGTTGTGTGGATTAGGGGGAGGAGCTGGGCAACAGAGCAAGACAGTCCTGTCCCCTGCAGGGACAATGCATCCAGCAGCCTGGGGCACTCAGGGTCCTGCACCTGGGTCAGGGCAGCCCCCAGCACAGATCCAGGCTGGGTGGGGAATGGCTGGAGAGCAGCCCTGAGGAGAAGGACTTGGGGTGCTGGGGGACGAGAAGCTCCACATGAGGCGGCACCGAGCGCTGGCAGCACAGAGCCAATAACCGTGTCCTGGGCTGCACCCAGAGCAGCGTGGGCAGCAGGGCCAGGGAGGGGATTCTGCCCCTCTGCTCTGCTCTCCTGAGACCCCCCCTGCAGTGCTGCCTCCAGTGCTGGGGCCACCAGCAGCACAAGGACATGGAGCTCCTGGAGCCAGCCCAGAGGACGCCATGAGGATGATGCCAGGGCTGGAGCAGCTCTGCTGTGAGGACAGGCTGAGAGAGTTGGGGCTGTTCAGCCTGGAGAAGAGAAGGCTCCAGGGAGACCTTCCAGTGGCCTCCCAGTACCTGAAGGGGCTCCAGGAAGGCTGGGGAGGGACTTTGGCCAAGGGCAGGGAGTGACAGAACAAGGGGTGATGGGTTGAAACTGGCAGAGGGGAGATGGAGATGAGATGTGAGGAAGAAATTCTTTGGTGTGATGGTGGTGAGACCCTGGCCCAGGTTGCCCAGAGAAGCTGTGGCTGCTCCTCCCTGGAAGTGTTCTGGGCCAGGTTGGATGAGGCTTTGAGCAACCTGGTCTAGTGGAAGGTGTCCCTGCTGCTGGCAGGGGGGTTGGGACTGGATGAGCTTTAAGGTCCCTTCCAACCCAGACCATTTTGTGATTCTGTGAATTAGAAAAGCTTCAGGAACCCCCTGGTAGAGGCTCAGGGTTGTTGATGTCCCTCCAGCATGAGACCAACCAGCCAAATGGCCCACTGACAGTCTCTGAGCTCCCCAGGCAGGTGCTGCTCTCGGTGCTCTGGCTGTGAGTTCCTGGCGTCAGGGCTGTGGTGGTTGGTCTGGCAGGACCCTGTCTGTGTGTCTTGGAGCTTTTCTGCTGAGGCACAGGAGGTGGTTACCTGGTCATTCCCCTGCGTTCTTGGTGGCACTTTGCCTTCACAGCAGCCCTGAACCTGAGGGGTTGCCTTCAGGATGTTGGCGTTTTGAGAGCCGTCCACACATCGACTTAGCTGAGGGCTGGAACAAAAACACTGAGCTGACCGTTCCAGGGACCTCAGACAGAGCAATGTGAATGTTGATTTTCCTGCCAACTCCTTCCTTGATAACTTCATAAGTGCCCCTGCCCTGGGCCACCTGCCTGAGCTCCTGGCCATGCTGCTTCCAGGGAAAGTTAGGGCAGGTCCCGCACTGACCACAGAAATGAGTGACAAATAGATAAATAAACAGCTTCCTCTGGGTCCCAAAGCACAGGGCTGGTAGCAGAGGAGGTTTTCTGGGGTTGGTTTTGGAGGCCTGATGCTTTTTTCTTCCCTCCAAAGGAAGCAAAAGGCAGTGGGCTGAGCGATCCATCCCTCTCCTGGGGGCTGGGAAACCTTGGCTGCCCTTGCCACGTGTCCTGCCCGCTGCTTCGGGCTTCTCACCCACCACGGGCTTCTTCCCCTTGCAGTCCCAGTGGCTTTTCCCCAGTTCTCATTTTGCAGAGTGCAGTTTCTGGCCGTGCAAGGAGCCTCTCCCCTCTGTGAGTCCTTTCCTTTGCTGCGGTTTCATGACCCAGGTTTTCAGCCCAAAGTGGACAAGTGCGTGGCTGTGCTGAAGCGCAATTAATCTGGTGGCCGGTCACCCAACGGCCCCAATCCCTCCTGCCACCCACTGAGCCTGGGGTGTCGTGGATTCATCCTGCACCAGCATTTGTCACCCCAAGCTACTGCCAGCCCCTCTGTTTTCCCCAGTTTTATTGATAAATCTGCTGATAGCCTTGAGCTGGACGTTAGTTGCATCCCCCTAACCCAAGTTGTGCTGGTGGGCACGGGGATGCCCACGGAGCCTGGCCCCAAGTTACAGCAGCTCCAGATTCTCTGCCTGTGGGTCTCTGCCGATGCACCGGCCCCGGCACTGCTGGTGGCAGCAGGATGGCAGCCCTGGTTCCTTGGCCCCGTCCCACATGGCAGCCCCGAGGGATGGCTCGTGGGGGGCCCAGGAGGAGCCCTGGGCTGGAACAGGGGCTGGTCAGGGGCTGAGGGTGCCCTCTCAGCCCAGAGCCCCTCAGAGGAGGGGTGTTGGGGTGGGATCAGCCACTGTGGAGCTGTTTCGGGAGGCTGGAAAGGTCACCAAGGGCCTCGGGTTGAAGGAAAGTGGCTGCTCCTCAGCAGGGCCCGTGGAAGCGGGAGGTGGGTGTGAGGGGGGGGGCTGGGTGGTGTGCGGTGGGGACCACGCTCCAGCTTCAGGCAGCCCTGGAGCTCAAAGGCCACTCAAGTGGCTTCTCCACTGCCCGGGTCCCTGGGAGCACAAGAGCCCGGCTGGGAGCAGCACCGAGCAGCTCTTTTCGGGGCCCTTATTTCATTGCAGCTCCTCCCTCGCACTGAGGTATTCGCCGCTGGGGCAGCGGAGTCACGGCAGGGCCGTGATGCTCCCGGCATCATCCTGGAGGCCCCGGGCAGGCGGCTGCTGGAAAAACGGGAGCAACAGCCCAGGGAGGGTGACGGGAGCGGCTGCAGAGCGGAGCAGCCCAGGGACAGACAGTCTCGCCCTCCACCACGGCCAGAAATCCAAATTAATTTCTAATTTGCTGTTAATTGAAGGGAGCTGCTCCTTGGGGCATGTAGCAGCCAGCAGCACCCCACAGCCAGCAGCACCCCACAGCCAGCAGCACCCCACAGCCGGCAGCACCCCACACCCTGTGTCCTGCCCAGCCCAGGCAAGCAGAGCAGCTGGGGGCTTTGCCATGGGTGACGCAGAAGAGACGTCCCATCCCCAGCACCCTCCGCCATCCTCTTCATCACCTCGGTTCCTATAAAGCAGGAGACACATCACACACTGACACCACACACACTCCTTTTTCTTGCCACAGCATGGCTAATTCTGACCTCAAATGCAGCCAAATTGCAGTGCAAATCATTTTCCAGGGTGCAATGTAATTTAGTCACTGCTTTAGGCTGAGAAAATAGTACTTGGCTGCTGGCAGTGAACACATCTGTCGGGATGGGGGGTTTGGGGCTGAGGTGGAGCTGGGCTGGGCCGTGGCTGCAGGCGTTCTCCAGCCCACCCACCTCCGTGGTGGGTGCCAGTGGGTGTCCCTGGGCTGTGGGTGCCTAGGGGGGATCCACAGGCCAGGCAGATACTGACGGGGTGTCCCTGGGCTGTGCTGGTGCTGCCAGAGCATCTCTGGACCATGTCAGTGCCACCAGGGTGTCCTGGGGCCATAACAGTGCTGCTGGGATGTCCCTGGGCTGTGTCAGTGCCACTGGGGTGTCCCTGGGTCATGCAGGGCATCCCAGTGCTGTGGGTTGGGTCACTGTGGTGACAAGGGGCCCCATCAGAGCGTCATGGAGGAAGGCAGCATGTTGCCATGGCAACCAGGAGCATCCCGGGGGTCTCAGCATTGGCTCCTTGCCCCGGTTTGGCCGGGGTGATGGTGGGGCTGCGTTTTGGGGGACACCCCTCACTCCCAGCGCTGCTCCAGGAGCTGTGGCAGCACCAGGGGCACGGCAGCGGCCGAGGGGAGCAGGGTGGCAGCTCACCTGGCCGCATGGGAGGTTTAAGCCTTCTGCTTTCTGCTTCCTGCCGGAGCAGAGATGTTTTCTGCTTTATTCCATCGCTGTGAGCAACACCTGCCCCGCCCCCGGGGCCCAGCTCTGCCCCCAGCCCAGCCAGCGTGCGGCGGGAAGAGGCGAAGCCCCGCGGCTCTGCCGCTCACCCCGGGTTCTCTCACAAAGGTTTTCCTGGGGAAGGTGCGGACAGACCAGTTCATGCCGGTGGCAGAGGGAAAGGCTCCTGGGCCTCCAGTGGGACAGGAGGAGCCATGGTGCATTGGCATCAGCCCTTCACCAGCTCCAGGGGGGATCAGGCAGCTTTTGGGTGGTGAAAGCAGCCCCTGCTGCCAGGCAGAGCCCCAGCAGCAGCAGGGGCTGGGGGTACGGGGCCAGCACGGGGGTCTGACAGGCACTGGCACAGGGTCCTGTGCTCCCTGCGCAGCTTCCCTCGGCCCCAGCCCTGCGCTGGGCTTCGACTCCCCCAGCACAGGCCACCCATGCCACGGGGACCCCCGGCAGCATCCCCAGCAGAGGGGCCCAAGGCCCCCCCGGGGCCAGCCCTGCGGGAGGGGATCCCTGCGACACTCCCGTGTGCCCCTCCTCGGCCCAGGCCCTGGAGCACCACGGGCTGGGCTGGGGTTGGGGCTGGGGCTGCGGTTGGGGCTGAGCTGGAGCTGGGGGGGCCCAGGGCAGCCCCTCCATGGCCCTCTGGCCCCCACATCCCCTCGGAGGGTCCCTGAGCTGGCACTAGGACACGTGTCCTCCAGGCAGTGACAAGGGCCGAGTGCCCCCACGCTCTCCTGACAGCCCCTAATGGAAGCACATTTGATGACATTATTAAATGATTCAGTGCATTTTCTGCCTCTTAAAGTACTTAATGTACGTGCCCATGTGATTCATTATTATTATTATTATTATCTAATAAAAGATTATCTGACTCACTTTCATGCTTCTTCCAATTACAAATTGAAATTGTTCCCACTATGACCTTGCAGCTGCTCGATTTTCTAAAATTAGCCATAATGATGCATTTTACTAAGATAATTAATTAGCTAAACTGAGAAAATTGAGTAGTAGAACTGCTTCACATGCTGCTAATTATCTTTTATTATGTCATCTTTACATGCAAATAAAGAAATATTGTGATTATTTTAAATACTGTTTTCATTAGCTAATATTCTTGTTAGCATAGCGATGGCTTGATTCTTCCTTGGCAGCAAGAGCCCTTTGGGACTCTGTTGCTTATTGACTGCAGGACTCTTCCTTTCAGATTCAGAAAATAGAGTTATGGTCCAAATTAGTTTTATTTTGTCAGTTTATTTTAACGGTGGCAACGGCCAGGAGGCAGGAGGGCATCGGAGATGCCAGGAGAGCCCGGAGCAGTGAGGGCTCCTGCTGAAGGCTGGGAAGGTCCCAGGCTGGAGAGGGGGGGCCAAGGGTGCTGCCCCCCAGACTCCTCTTCCCCAGGGCCCCCTTTGCTGAGGATGTGCCCGTGATCCTGAGCTCTGGTCCAGCCATCCTGGAGCACCCAGAGCAGCTCCTGGCAGCTCGTGGGGGTCTGGAGCAGCTGGGTGGGAGCAGGGCCTGGTGCTGTGTGGAAACTTTTCCTATCAAACACGGTCCCTGTGGCCACAGACGCTCTGGGGCAGCAGCATCGGTGTGGGGGGACCCTCGTGTGTCCCTGCTTCCCTCGGAGGGTTCTGGCTGGTCAGCGGGAGCCAGTGTGGGACGCTGAGACCCCCCCATTGCCCCCCAGCACCCCTGTGTGGCACCTGCCAGGTTTTCTGTCCCTGGTTTCATTTTACCCCATCTCCCCTCTGGCACCAGCACCCGGGTAGGGTCCCCTCCGCCCGGCTGCCTCTGGGACGTGGCTTTCAGCAGAGCCACTGCTCACCCGGGGGTTGGCAGGGTCCCAGCCCTGGTGCTGCCCGCAGTCTGCTGCCTGCTGCCTGCCTCTAGCTGGAGCCCGAGATTTATATATGCCACCACGGTCCTGAAGCTGCCTAACAGGCTGGACACTCTGGCCCTCTCTGAAACCTCCAGCTTCCCTTGTCTGTCGATGATCCCTCGTCTTGTTAAAGCAACTCGAGCTGGGGAAGGAAGAGAAGCAGCCACTGCCGAACGTTTGGCTGCCCCAGATCACAGCTACTGCGGCACAAAGGGTGGGAGCTGCCCAGGAGCAGCGTGCTGAGGGTCCTGCCTCTGCTGCAGCAGCTGCTGTGTGCTGATCCCTTCTCTCGTGTTAGCGGTGCAAAACGCAAGAAAACAAGCAGAGCCGTGAATCAAACTGCAGGTTGGGTCACTGCAAAGATGGGGGTCAATGGGCTGTGAACCTCCCCTGCAAAGGGGAGAGCAGTGACACACTCGTACTGAGCGTGAAACTGCCGCAGGGCACGGCAGCGGGCGCGTGTAAAGGCCTGGCTGTGAGTAACGCACTCAGGGGCTGCCAGGGGGTTTCGGTCACTGCTGAGCCCACCCCGCTGGAGATCGGCTTGGCAGCTCCCAAGGACACACTAGGGCCAGACTGAGGTCTCCAGGCTTTGGTGGGGTGGCAAAGCTGAATCGTGGCCCCGAGTGCAACCACAGTGGCTCAAACTCCTCTGTGTGCGAGTGCGACACAGCAATACCCGTCCTGGTGCTCCGCTGAGCCGGGCACGGCACCCGCTGCTCGTGGGCACAGCACCCGCGGCCCGTGGGCACGGCACCCGCCGCTCGTGGGCACAGCACCCGCCGTCTGTGGGCACGGCACCCGCTGCCCGTGGGCACAGCACCCACTGTGTGCCGAGCCGGGCACAGCACCCGCGGCCTGTGGGCACAGCACCCGGGGCCCATGGGCACAGCACCCGCGGCCCGTGGGCACGGCACCCGCCGCCCGTGGGCACGGCACCCGCGGCCCGTGGGCACTGCACCCGCCGCCCGTGGGCACAGCACCCGCTGCCCGTGGGGCACAGCACTCGCTGCCCGTGGGGCACAGCACCCGCCGCCCGTGGGCACAGCACCCGCCGCCCGTGGGCACGGCACCCGCGGCCCGTGGGCACTGCACCCGCTGCCTGTGGGCACGGCACCCGCCGCCTGTGGGCACGGCACCCGCCGCCCGTGGGCACGGCACCCGCTGTCTATGGGGCACGGCACCCGCGGCCTGTGGGGCACAGCACCCGCTGCCTGTGGGCACGGCACCCGCTGTCTGTGGGGCACGGCACCCGCGGCCCGCGGGCACAGCACCCTCGGTCTGTGGGCACAGCACCCGCTGCCCGTGGGCACGGCACCCGCTGTCTGTGGGCACAGCACCCGCCGCCCGTGGGCACAGCACCCGCCGCCCGTGGGCACAGCACCCGCTGTCTGTGGGCACAGCACCCGCTGCCCGTGGGCACGGCACCTGCTGCCCGTGGGCACTGCACCCGCTGCCCGTGGGCACTGCACCCACGGTCTGTGGGCACAGCACCCGCTGCCCGTGGGCACTGCACCCGCGGCCTGTGGGCACTGCACCCGCTGTGTGCCGAGCCGGGCGCAGCACCCGCTGCCTGTGGGCACAGCACCCGGGGCCCTTGGGCACAGCACCCACTGCCTGTGGGCACAGCACCCGCGGCCCGTGGGCACTGCACCCGCTGCCTGTGGGCACAGCACCCACTGTGTGCCGAGCCGGGCACTGCACCCGCGGCCTGTGGGCACAGCACCCGCTGCCTGTGGGCACTGCCACCTTCTCGGCGCTGAGTTCTGGCCAAAGCATCACCCGAGAGGAGAAAATGGCTTTGTATTTCTGCAGCAGAATGTTAAAACCAGGGGCTGATGACACGGCTGAAACTTTCCAAATGAGTTTGGCAATCTGTGGGAAGAGCTGGAGGCGCGATGGGGAGCGGGTGTGGATCCAAAGTGGTTTGTAGAGTCATTTCATAAAGTTACTCGTGGCAACTTCACTCTGGTGCTGGAGCTTATGCAGCTCCTTCTCCACGCACTCTCCTCGTTTGATTTCTGCCCTCCCACTGGGGACAGGGAACGGGCTTTGGGGTCAGACATAGCGGGAGAGTCTCGCGCCAAGCACGGTGGCTGGTTTATTTCTGCCAGGACCGGACCTCGCTCTAGAAAAGGCTGCGATCCCCGTGGTCCCTGCTCAGGTTTTGACTGCTCTGAGGTGAGATGTAAGGGCTGTTTGGCAAGCTGAAGGCAGCTCACAAAAGCACAGATCTAAAAGCAAGGTGAGCGACTGACTGGGTGAAGTCTCCCCACCACACCGATCACAGCCTGTGCTTGGCGAGCAGACTGAGATGCCACCCACACAAAACACTGGCAGGGAGACGTGCAAAAGCTGCTATTTCCAAACAACAATTCCTGAATCAGGGCTGTTTCCTGTAACAACCAATGGAAGCTGGTGTGCAGGTGTCACCGCCCTGCATCGGCTCAGTGCTGTTTACTGTGCAACAGAGCTGTTACAATACTATTGGTGCATATTATTAGGTATTGTTAAAATCATTACAATCTTATTTCAGTATTTCTCACATAGGGTAAAGCTTTGATAAGCTGGCCATGTGTGGTGGTTTGACCCACAGTGGGACCATGGGGTCCTGCACTCACTCCCCCACCCAGTGAGATGGGATGGGAGACACAACAAAGGGGACACGGGATTAGGATGAGGACAGGGAGGGCTCACTCACCAGTGATGGTCACGGGCAAAACAGACTCAATCTGGGGAAGAAAAATCAATTTAATTCCTTGCAAATCATCTGAGTAGACACAACACCCACATCTGACACCACCTTCCCCCACCCCTCCCTTCTTCCCAGGCTCACATCACTTTGCTCCCCATTTCTCTACCTCCCCCCAGCAGCACAGGGGACAGGGAATGGGGGTTCACTCAGGTCACCTCTGCTGCTCTTCCTGGCATGGAAGTCCAGGAACAAGATGTTCCAGAGCAGCTTCCCATGGAGTCAGGGACCTCTTTGGGCTCAGCTCCCGGCTCTGGCATGGGGACACCACGGGCTGCAGACTCACCCCCCACTCTGGGGGTCCCAGCCCCGCTCTGGCAGCGAGTGACTCTCGGGGTCCCAATTCCATCACACTTGTCTCAGGCTCAGCTTCTCTGCTCCAGCGTGGAGTCCTCCATGGCCTACACGTGGGTCTCTGCTCCACCATTGAATCTCCACGGGCTGCAGGGACCTCCTTTGTCTTCTCACAGAAGGGGTTGGAAGGGACCTCAGGAGATCATCCAGTCCAACCCCCCTGCCAGAGCAGGGTCCCTACACCAGGGTGCACAGGGAAGTGTCCAGGTGGGTTTGAACATCTCCAGAGATGGAGACTCCACACCCTCTCTGGGCAGCCTGGCCCAGGGCCCTGGCACCCTCACGGGAAAGAAGTTTTTCCTGAAGTTTGTCTGGGACTTCTGGTGTTCCAGTTTGTGCCCATTGCCCCTTGTCCTGTCACTGGGCACCACCGAGAAGAGCCTGGCCCCACCCATTTGGCCCCCACATTTCAGATATTTATAGACATTGATCAGGTCCCCTCTCAGGCTGCTCTTCTCCAGGCTGAACAGTCCCAGCTCTCTCAGCCTCTCCTCATGCAGGAGATGCTCCAGGCCCCTCATCATCTTCATGGCCTCCACTGGACTCTCTCTAGGAATCCTTCCTTGAGGCACCTTTGCACAACTGCAATGGCCCAGAGCATCAGTGCCCGAGTTCAGCATTCCATTCTTACTCTGCCCTTTGTAAACAATCCAACCCCTGAGTGCCAGAAGCTCCTTCCCAGCCAGCCTGTGCTGGTGGCTTCCGAGGGCAGCTGCCCAGCTGTGCCAGCCGGGAGTTTGCTCCTCTGGTTGCTGCATGTTTCTCCGTGTCTCAGATGCACGAGTCTCTCTGGACATGTGAACCCAGCCGTGGGCCAGACACAGGCCCTGCAGTTCAGGTCTCTAAGCGAATACTCAGTGCAGGGCTGTCAGGTGCTTGACTTTCACTCAGACACACACCAGCTTCACTAAACCTGTGCAGTAAAGGCACCAGTGGCTTTCTAACAAAAGGTAACGTTCATCTCCCCAGGCTCCACCCTCTGCATCAGGAGGCTGCAGGTTTTCCAGGCTCTGTGGCAATTTCCTGTCACTTCCTCGGAGTTTCTTGCCCTTCTGCAGTCTCTTCTTGGAGAGGGGTATCCTGGCTGGGATTTTCTCTTTTTCATGTTCTGCAAAAATCCTGAGCCACTGACAACTCTGTTCTCAGCAGCATGATTAAAAACTTGTCTTGACCAGCCTGTTTTCTGACTCCCAGAGGGTAACTGGCACAGACAGCCAGACGCTGCAGGATCTCCGTCCCACGTGTGTTCAGGCACAGCTGAAAACCCACTGTACAGTCCCTGGGTCCCAGCAGTGCCCGGCCAGCAGCTGCCTCTTGCCCGAGAGCATCCAGCAGGACCTGCCCGGCAGCACTGGCACCTTGCTGCCAGTTGTCACCTTGCCTGGAGTCCCTTGGCTGTTGTGCTACAGAGACACAATACCTCTCAAGACGGGAATTGGTACAGTCCAGGGCTAGTTCCTGGCAGTCCCAAGATGCCAAGGAAGGAGGGCTGTCAGGAGCAGGCTGCATAAGAAGGAAGGTAGTGGTCTCATATTCTGTGCAGCTGTGAGGACCTGGAGGGGTGCTCGTGTTGCAAGCTTACAGTGGTAAGAAAAGCTCGCAGGGAAAGTGCTTCAGTCAGTCCATGGATTCATCCATGCCTGGCACTACCACTGAGTAAGAGCCGGGTCACTGTTGCACATGAGCCTGTGACCATGCCCGTGGCCCTGAGTAGGCACGCCAAGAGGTGTGCCTGGGTGCAAGGGCGGTGCCTGGAGGACAGCGCGAGGCCTAGAGAGGATCCCGTGGGTTGTACTGTCCCTGTCTGTGTGCAGAAGCTGCTCTGGGGGCAGCTGGCTTCAAAAGGTGGGTGCCCTGGCTTGATGATGACAGGCTGATGCCACAGCTCTGTCGACAGGCAGCAGGATGACACCCATACACTGCACCATACCTCAGGTGTCCAGCACCACATCTCTCCAGGAAAGAGGTCTGAGGGAGAGCTAACCGCTGTCTTCCGCTACCAAGAGCCTGTCTTTTCTCAGAGGTGCACCATGAAAGAATGTAAGGCAGTGGTCACACGTTGCACCAATGGACGTGTGCCAGGAGAGCAGGTAAGCCCTGGGAGAGGCAGCCAGAGAGGGGGAGGAATCTCCTTCTTTGCCAGCATTAAAAGTTCAGCTGGACAAGACCCTGAGCAACATGACCTACATTTGCCGTTAGCCCTGCTTTGAGTAGGAGGCCAGACTAAAGACCTCCAGAGTCCCTCCCAACCCAAATTCTCTCTGTTACTGTGATTGTGACAGTGAGGCTCAAATGGCCTTGGGGACCTTGTTGTGCAGGTGAAAGACCTTACAGTGCAGGTGTTTCCATTGCTCTGGAGGCCTTCAGGTGGAGCTCACAGAAATGAAAGCATTGTCCAAAGCTTGTTGCAGGGGGACTGCTGATGGTAGGGGGAGTCTTTCCTTTGATGATGACAACAGCATAGAGGAGCTTGTACAAAGCTGCGCTCCTTGAATCCCTCATGTGTCGGATGGACAAAGAACGAGCGCGCCACATCGCCGAAGGAGCTGTTAGCGATGGCAGAGATCGCGGAGCAAAATGAGGGGCTTTTTACAGTTGCCAACACTGTGGCCAGGGGTGACCCAGCACTTGGGCAGCTTCCCATGCTGGACTGCCTGGCACAGCAGCCCTTACCTCCTGCATACTAGAGCTCTTATCTCAATAGCAGCCAGCTAGCAAGGGCAAATGACCAGCACTCATGGAAATCAGCCCATTTCCTTGACGCTTGACAGTTATTCGCAGGAATTTCACAGAATCACAGACTGTCAGGGATTGGAAGGGACCTCGGAAGCTCATCCAGTCCAACCCCCCTGCCGGAGCAGGAACACCTGGATGAGTTCACACAGGAGGGCGTCCAGGCGGGTCTTGAATGTCTCCAGAGAAGGAGACTCCACACCCTCCCTGGGCAGCCTGGCCCAGTGCTCTGGCACCCTCACAGGAAAGAAGTTTCTTCTCAAGTTTAAGCGGAACCTCCTGTGTTCCAGCTCACACCCATTGCCCCTTGTCCTATCACTGGACACCACTGAGAAGAGCCTGGCTCCATCCTCCTGACACTCACCCTTCATATATTTATAAACATTAATAAGGTCACCAATTTGGCTTTGCAGATCTTAAACAACAAACCTGGAAGTCTGAGGCTCTCTGTTGAAGAAAGCTTTAGCACAAGTGGTCAATAGTCTGGCATAAAATCACAGCATAAAAACCAAAATGACCCATGCTAGAAGACTGAATGTGCTGACCACAGTTATGAGTTATGAGATATTTACAGGAGAACTGTAAGAAAGCGTAAAAATGAGGGTCATCTACTGGTTTTGGCCCTAAGCACAACGGGGAGTATACCCACAATGGCATGGTAAGGAATTTCCATGGCAACTGATAATGTTTTCCATTAAGCTGGAGCTGGTTTCAGGCTATAATCTGCCTAAGGACGCAGAGTGCATAAGCACGCAGCAAACCAGCTCACGTCACACGCAGAAAAAGGAAATGGCTGAGCTGTGGGAATGATGGGAGTGGGACGGAGCGGGAGCCAGAGTCAGCCTAAGAAAACCTTGTCCCAGCGTGTCGTGTCAGGGGCAGGAAATGCTCCCTCGCCCTCCATTACCACCAGGTCTCACTGCCTGGGTTCCTCTGCCATGGGCTGTGTAAATAACGCGGGTGCCAGCAGTTTGTGTCCCTGCCCTTTCCCTGGTCCCACACCTGCCTCACGGGTCTCTCCCAGCTTAGGAACAAAGCGCATTAACGAACCGACTGACCAGCCGTGCGGCCTCCATGATTGCCAGGGCCCTGAGCAGCCCCTGGGCCCTCCCTCCACCCTGTCCATGGCCCAGGATCCCCCTCCAGCCCAACCCAACCCAGGGCTGTCAGTCCCCGTCCCAGCAGCACTGCGGGTTCCCCCAGCCTGGCCTGGCCTGGCCAAGGGCCCCGACGAGCCAGGCCCACCTGCGGGCCAACATCCCAGCCCGTCCTCGGCCTGGCCCCGTCCCCACAGCCCGGCCTGGCCGTCCCTGGACATGGCTCTGAGCTGCAGGTGGACTTCCCAGCTTGAACTCATCCTGCCTCGTCACCATGAACCTGCTTGAGGGTCTGCAGGGGTGACTGAACCTGCTGAGGGTCTCGGGCCTGTCCTGCTCCCTGGATGGGGGCGGTGGGACGGGCCTGGCCAGTAGCACACTCAGCTCCCGACTCGCGGGCCCCGAGGGAGCTGCCGGCCCTCGCTGCACCCTGACGCAGGTCTCCACAGCACCAGATACCCAGGTTCTGCTGTGAGTCCCTGCCAGGAAACCGCACCCAATGGACTGAGCTCTTCTTTGGGCAGGAGAGGGTTTGTGCTGGGAAACCAGTAGCGGTGTCTTCACCCTCCCAAAGTCTCCTCACCCCAAATGTGTCAGACCTGGTTCTGCAGGACAATACCAAAAGAAAGAAAAAAGAGGACAAGGAAAAAAGAAAAGGAGGGAGGCAAATGGAGAAGAAATGGAGAGAAGAAGTGAAGAAGAAGAGAGCCGAGAAAAGGGAGAAGAGTAAATGGAGAAAGAGGAAGGAGAGGACGAGCATTGTGATGCGCTCTGGTGCCTGCGACAGCCCAGGGGACGAGTCACAATGGACGGGGGGTTGATCAGGGGCAGCAGCAGGCAGTGCTGCCCAAGTACGTCTTGGGCGAGTGGTGAGTGCCCGGGCAGGGGGAGGCTGGGCTGGACGAGGGCCAGGGCAGAAACGCAGGCACCCGGGGGCTGGGTTCTCACCCTGCATCGAGGGCCCAGCCGCTCGCGGCAGCGCCTTGGGCAGGGCAAGGTGCCGCTGCCGGGGCTGGGCACAGGCCTTGCTGCCTCCCAGCTGCCTCACCCCCTCTCCTACCTGCCCCCAGCTCCCTGCGCTCTCTTCCTCCCAGCCCCGCTGAACCCCTTCTCTCCCTCCTCCTGCAGGCCATGGCTGTCATAATGTTCATCGCCCGGATTGTGCTAAGCATCATCCTGGACGCGCCGATGGTCGGCGAGGAGCTGGATGATGACACACGCGAGCGCATGCGGCAGCGAGAGGAGCAGCTGAGACAGGAGATGACTCGGCTGCTGCAGGAGCTGGAGCAAAGGAATGTGGAGCTGATGATCCCGGAACAGAGGAGCTTTGCCTGGGGAGCCCTGCTCCTCACTGCCTTGCAGCAGTGGCAGTTTTGGGCCATTGCTGGAGTCCTGCTGGTTCTCTCTGGGCTCTGCTTGTACCTCAGGAGCAGAAGGTATGAGGTGGACAACAGTGGCAGTGAAGAGGAGAGCTCCAGCAGTGACGATGAACCGATGGAGGTGGAAGAGCAGCAGGAGGAGGAAGAAGAGGAAATAGAAGATCCGAATGATGAGAGGGATCTGGGCAGGATTTTTGCAAAGCGCATCCAGTGGCCAGCGCAGCACCTGGCCTACAGGAGCTGGATGGTGCAGGAGATGGTGGGTGACCTCCTCCGTGTCTCTGAAGAGCTCCTATCAACGCGTTTCTTCCCAGTGCTGCAACCAGCCATCAGGGTGGGCAGCGCCTTTGAAGGTTGGAGTCCTTGTGAGGGTGATGCTGTCTACCGCATGCTCGTGCCCCTGGAGCCCCCTCGTGGGCACGCCTTCCACCTGGAGCTGGGCGCTGTGAGGGAGATGCCAGTGAAGGACTCCTGCATCCGCGTGGAGCTGGAGTGCACCTGCACAGGGGAGCGGCTGGTGGAGGGCATGCTGTGCTTCCTCCACCACCCCGAGGAGGAGCTGAGGAGAAATCAGGCTCCCAGCCTCCTACACACCCTCTGCACTGGCTCCTACCTAGATGTGGAGAAAACTGCCTTTTGGTTCCAGGAATTGGTGAGGTCAGCCTGGATGTTAGGGTCTTATTCCCGTAGCTACAATATGAGGGTACTGCCCTCCAGCAACTCCTGCAAGCTGGAGGTGATGAACACCTTCCGGAGAATCTTCTTTGTTGAGATTGTCTTTGGGGTGCAGGAAGGCCACTCGGACATCTTCCTGTGCAGCCAGACTACAGAGAGCATCTGCAGCCCAAGCACATCGTGGCCAGAGAGCCTCATTGTGGCAGAGGCAAAGTTCTTCAGCCACGTGGCGAGGGAGGCTCCACGTGACAGCTTCCACCTCAAGTGCCTGCAGCTCTGCACCCGCATCCTGGTGGGCACAAGTTTCAGCAGCTATACCATGAAGACAATTGTGATGCACCTCCTGACCAGCATACCCCTGTCACACTGGCGCAGGAGGGATTTCCTGCTGCGGCTGCTGGATATCATGCAGTACCTGCGCTGCTGCCTGGAGGTGAAACGCCTCAACCACTTCTTCATTGGCAACGAGAACGTGCCTGAGGAGATAATCCTGCCCCCAGCTTTCCAAACAGCTGCACCACTCAACCTCTTCCAGCACCTGGAGCAGGATCCAGTGGCTCACACCGAGGCACTGTTTGAATACTGTGAGCTGCAAGATCATCTCGTAAGGCTGCTGTTCTACGGCTCATGAAAGAGGTCTCCATGCACAGAGCTGTGTTTGCAGCACACAGATGATGGCAGACGAGCCCTCACACCGCAAGGAAAAAGACGGGACAACGTGGGACACAAACAAAAGTGAAACCCCAGTGCGGCTGTCCCCTGTCAGGAGCAGCAGTGTTCTCCTGTGATGGTCTCCCCAGTGCAGGGGCCAGTGAAGACCATGCTGGCTGCAAAGAGGATTTTTGCTCTGCTTTCCCTTCACTCTGTCATGATGGTGGTGACAATTTCACATGGGCCAAGAGACTCCCTGGCAGCTCAGGCTGGGCAGGGACCACACAAGAGGCACCGCTGATGTCCGGGTGGGAATACGCCCATCCCATACACTCCCCAGGTATCTGAGGGCAGGGAGGCTCTGCAGAGGGATCTGGACAGAGCAGATGGATGGGCCAGGACCAGTTGCATGAGTTTCAACAAGGCCAAGTGCTGGGTTCTGCACTTTGGCCACAACAGCCCCCAGCAGCACTACAGGCCTGGGGAGGAGTGAGAGCTGCTCAGCAGAGAGGGACCTGGGGGTGTTGATGGACAGCGGCTGAACATGAGCCAGCAGAGTGCCCAGGTGGCCAAGAAGGCCAAGGACATCCTGGCCTGGATCAGCACTAGGGTGGCCCAGCAGTGCCCGGCCAGCAGCTGCCTCTTGCCCGAGAGCATCCAGCAGGACCTGCCCGGCAGCACTGGCACCTTGCTGCCAGTTGTCACCTTGCCTGGAGTCCCTTGGCTGTCATGGTGTCTCAAAGGATAGAGCACACAACACATGGAGAAGACACTGCTCCACTGGGAGCTGGAAGCGCTGCTGCACCTTTCCTCCACAGCAGAAGCATGCTGCCTGCTACCTCCAGCCTGCAACCCGCTGCCTGCTGCCTTCATGCTGCTGCCTGCAGCCTGCTCTCTTCTGCCTGCAACCTTGAAAGAACAAACCCTGAGGAATTAAAAGACTTCTAGATCCCTGAGTTGCTGGAAAGATTTATAGATCCCTTAGTTACTTGCTGAGTTACAAAATTGAGAAGGTTAAGACATCAGCCAGCTGCTGTAACACATCTGTCCTCACAAAGTCCTAGTGACCTTGGAGTGGGTGCCGATAAGCTGTGTGCATGTATTCGCTTGCTTAAATCATTACGCTTACTTCTGCTCTGCTCAGCCCCCGAGAACGTGATGGCCTTAGGACCTTTGCAGATGTTCTCCCACACTGTTGCCAGGGGTGTCTAAGCTCAGGGAAGAACACATAGATAAGAGTTAATGATGGAATGTTCTCCAAGCAATATTGTCTTAAACATGCGTGAGACACCACCGAGCAAGGTCGGAAAGGAAACCGAGCAGTGGACATCGTGATAAAGCCGACTGAAGACCCCCGACTCACTGTACTGTGCAAACATGAAGGATATTTACATATGCTAACTAGCAATGAATATGCTATTGAACTAAAAGAGGAGGTGGGAAGGCTGAGAGCTATAAGGGAGGTGAGAGGGAGATAGACGGATGGGCTCAAGCCCTCCCATCCCTGAGCCAAGGGCAACAGGCTTCACAGGTAGCACAGGGTCCCCTACCCTCTTGCCACCAGGTAAGAAGAGAGGACCCAAGAGACAGTGAGAAGTGGAAACAGGGTCCCTCCTCGGAGAGGCCGGGGAGGCAGGCAGATCGTGTGCCAGCCGCCCTTGCCCCCCCAGTTACCACTGCACAACAGGGATGAGCCCTTGGAAATCGAGAGCCAGGAGGGTGAGGACAAAAAGGAAGATCCACCCAGGAAGACACCCAGGGTGAATCAATCACCCCCGCAGCTCAGGACTAGTTCAGTCAAGAAAAAAAGGAAGGTAGTTGTGGTTGGGGATTCCCTCCTGAGGGGAACTGAGGGCCCCATATGTCGGTCAGATCCCTCCCCCAGGGCAGTCTGCTGCCTCCCTGGGGCCCCTGTCAGGGATATCAGCGAGAACCTCCCTGGCCTGGGGCGGCCTCAGGCTGCTGCCCGCTCTTGGGCGTTGTGAGGAGCGGCACTATTGTCTTGTCTCAAAGATCGTTTGCAAGATCGTTGGCAAGATTGTTTTCACAAGACCACTGGGTTTTGGAAACCCCGACTTGTGAAGATGCCCTGCCCACTCGTGAAATGCCCTGCCCGGACATGTCCCTGCCCCAGTGCTGGGGGGCACAAGGAGACGTGCCATTGCTATGGTAACCACAGCCCTCCAAGGGGTACTTAAGGAAGACCTGCATGGGCAACAGCAAGCAGGGGAGAAAGAGAGAGAAGAAGAGGGACAGAGAGGACGAGCACCTGACTGCACCACGCCACGCTGCACCTCTGCTGGAACAAGCAACCGAGACCTCCTCACCTGCCCTTCACCGTCGCCTCGCCGCTGGACCCGTGGTGGTGACGATTCTGGCTGCCCTATCCCGACTCCTTGCTTGATTTCCCTCTTTCTTTCCATTCTGTCCTATCGCTCCCCTCTTTCTTTCTTTTTCTTTTGGTAATAAATGGTGTTTCGGGAATGCGGCATTTGACCTCGTTTGTGTCTTAATCTCGCTCTTGGGATCACATCAAAACCTTTCCCCGACATCGGATCGGATCGGGGCTGGTAGCGACGAGGTTCCAGAGAAAAGTCCACGAGTGATTGAACAGGGCTTCAGGTCGTTAGGGAGGCTGGTGACAGGATCAGGTGTGCAGTTATCTTTTCCTCAATCCCTTTAGTGGCAGGGAGGTCTCCTGACAGGAACAGGCAGACACACCCCATTACATGGCTCAGAGGCTGGTGCCACAGGCAGGGTTTTGGTTTCTTTGACCATGGGGAGGTTTACATGGCACCGGGGTTACTGGCAAAAGATGGGACACACCTGTCTCAGAAGGGGAACAGGATCCTGGGGCAAGAATTAGCGGGGCTCACTGACAGAGCTTTAAACCAGATTGGAAGGGGGAGGGGGTATAACTGGGACTGCTGGTGATAGCTCTGGGAGGTCCCTGCCTGAAGAGCACTGCACTGGGGTTCCAGCTGCTCCAGCCAGCAAGGCAAAGTCAACTTCACTGGGGGCCCAGTTTAAATGTCGCTGTGCTAATGCAGGCAGCATGGGCAGTGAACAAGAGGAGCTGGAGATGTGTGCGTGCCTGCAGGGATACGACCTGACTGGCATCACAGAGACATGGTGGGATGGCTCCCATGACTGGAGCTTGGAATGGAAGGGTACAGGCTCTTCAGGAAGGACAGGCAGGGGAGACCAGGACATGTGTTGCCCTCTATGTCAGCAACCATCTGGAGTGTCTGGAGCTCCACCTGGAGACAGATGAGGAACTGACTGAGAGTTTACGGGTCAGGATTAAAGGGAAGGCAGGGAAAGGGGATGTTACAATGGGGGTCTGCTACAAGCCGACAGACCAGGGAGACCCAGCAGATGAGGCCTCTCTAGGCAGAGAGCAGCCTCACATTCACAAGCCCTGGTCCTCATGGGGGACTTCAACCACCCTGACATCTGTTGGAGGGACAACACAGCAGGGCACAAACAACCCGGGCAGATCCTGGAATGCGTGGAGGACAACTTCCTTCTCCAGGTGGTCGAGGAACTGGCGAGGAGGGGTGCCATGCTGGACCTTGTTCTCACCAACAAGGAGGGGTTGGTGGGGAATGTGAAGCTCTTGGGCAGCCTTGGCTCCAGCAGCCATGAAATGTTGGAATTTGAGATCCTTAGGGCAGTGAGGAAGGTGAGCTCACTGAGTTTCCTTGTCCTCATGGGCGGGAGGAGGGGGAGGGTGAGAGAGCAGGCTGTGTTTGACTGAAAGCTGCAAGCAAAAAGGGTGAATCCACCCAAACCAGTGCAGTGCCCAGCGCTGCAGTAAAGAATACCTGCTTTCTACAGCTGCAAAATGAGACTTAGAGAGCTTCTCTGACTGGCTTTCTCAGTATCAACCTGCTGCCTGCTGCCTGCTCACTGCTGCCTGTAAACTGCTGCCTGCTGCCTACCCTCCGCTACCTGCTTCCTGCTCTCTTCTGCCTGGTGCCTTCTGCCTGTAACCCACTGCCTACAACACGATGTCTGCGTAACCTGCTGCCTGCTACCTGCTCCCGCACTTGTAAACTGCTGCCTGCTGCCTGTTAGGTGCTGCCTGTTAAGAGCTGCCTGTTAGGTGCTGCCTGTTAGGTGCTGCCTGTTAGGTGCTGCCTGTTAAGAGCTGCCTGTTAGGTGCTGCCTGTTAGGTGCTGCCTGTTAGGTGCTGCCTGTTAAGAGCTGCCTGTTAGGTGCTGCCTGTTAGGTGCTGCCTGTTAGGTGCTGCCTGTTAGGTGCTGCCTGTTAAGAGCTGCCTGTTAGGTGCTGCCTGTTAGGTGCTGCCTGTTAAGAGCTGCCTGTTAAGAGCTGCCTGTTAGGTGCTGCCTGTTAAGAGCTGCCTGTTAGGTGCTGCCTGCAACCTGCTGTATTCAGCCTCCTGCCTGCTGTCTTCAACCAGATGCCTGCTCCCTGCAGCCTGTAACCTGCTGCCTGCTGTTGGCCTCCTCCTGGCGCAGGTCGGGCCGCAGCACTGACGTTGTTCCAGGCCAGAGCTGGCAGTGGGCAGGAGCTGCTGTGCTTGGGGAGCCCAGGAGCTGCTCACCCGCCGGCAGACAGCCTGGGAGCCCTTCCTGAGCCGGCCACTGGCTTGTGGGCTGCAGCCATTGCGGGTTTTGGTGCTCAGCTCTGGCACTGGCATGGGCAGGATGGGGCAGGGGATGTACTTTGCTGCCTCTAGCCTTGTGCTCATAAATAACGGCCATAATTTATACCAGCGGGGGATTTAGGATGAGGGAAGCAGGTCTCTGCATAGATGGATTTTCATGGCCCTGTAACAACAGAGAAGGATGAACAGGATTTGAGGCCTGGTCCCAGGGATGCTTCCTTCTGGCTTACAGGTCTGAGTGGGGTCCGTGCTGGAGACACGGCGAAGGCAGCACCCCAGGGTGCCAGGGGTGTGCCCAGGCCCCTGACCCCCGGCGGGTGCAGGCACAGCCTGTGCTGCCAGCAGCTCCCACGCGGCTCCTCACCGGCGGGTCAGGCACCAGCACCCATTCACAGCCGGCAGCGGGGCCACTCACTGAGACATCAAACCCTGGTCAGAAACCTGCCGGGGCTGCGAGGTTCAAATGGAGACTTGTGACAGAGGAGCTGGTGGCAGTGCCAGCCGCGAGAAGGGGACGGGGCGAGCTCAGACGGAGCACTGGGGGCCCTGGGGTGGCTGGACGGAGGAGCAGGGCTGGGGAGCAGTGGGGCCAGGTGCCAGGCACGGCCTCAGCACGGTTTGGGTTGGAGCAGTGGGACGGGCTGGTGTGTGCCAGGGCGTGGGGAGCAGCCCGGCCCCACACGGCTCAGTGCACAGGAGCTGCGGCTGCTGCGGGACGTGCGGGCGGGCAGGGCCCGCTGCCTGTGGGGCTGTGCTGAGCCCAGCGAGCCCCAGCACGGCTCCTCCAGGACCTCTAGCCCAAACCTTTGTCCCCATGAGGACAGGCACAGTGCCACAGGCTCCATCCAGGGAGATGTGCAGCACCCTGGCCCCACAGGTGACCTTGCTTTGGGCAGGAGCTGGAGCTAAGCATCTGAGACTTCATCCAGCCCAAAGGACTCCATCACCCACAAGCCTGAGCCCCCGAGGCCCTCAGAGCCCCACGCCATGGCAGCGTGGCACCTGCCCAGGAGCCTCAGCACCACCCAGAGCCAGCTGGTGCTATGATGAGGGTGACAGCAGGAGGGGCTGGCCAGGACAGTGCTGGCCCTGGCAGCCACTCAAGCCCCTGCCCGGGCATTCCTGGGGACAGGTGTGCCCAGGTGAGCGGGAGCAGGCGTCACCCCCCAGTGCAGCTGGGAAGCGCCAAGCCCAGTGGGCACAGGGACACCACAGCCCCCGCTGCCACTGCTGCAGCCCCCAGCCTCTGCTGTCACCCACCACTACCTTCAGTTCCTTGCAGAGCTTGAGAACTCTCTGGTTGGAAGCTCCCCTGTGCTTCAGGAGCATCTTTTTGGGCAGAGCCCCATGTGAGCTCTATCACCTGCCTCTCACAGCGGGCAGAACCCTGCTTCTGCTGCCTGTGTCCAGTGGCATCACTTGGGACAGCCAAAATGATGTGTCTAAGTCCCTGTTCACCGTGGCCCTTATTTTCTGGCAATGGAAGCTGGGCAAGGACAAGGACAGCAGTCAGGAGGGATGGGCACCAAGTGCTTCTCCAGCTCCCACCCACCCCAGACCCAGAGTCTCCACGCTGGGGCTGAGCACATCCAGGCAGGGCCAGCCTGTCCCTGCAGCCCCACACACGTCCCTCAGCTTCGCAGGGTCCCTCTGCCTCTTAGGTCACCCATGTGGAGATGGACCCTGCCCGGTGCTGCTTTCATGGGACACCTCCCTGCAATGGAGAGCAAAAGGAATGATGCTGGAATAGCAACAAGGGAGGTTTAACCCAAAAACCATGGGGGAAACCTCAGCATCTTGCTGGGAGGGGGAAATCAGAGACACTGAGCAAAGTTGTTCCAGGGATGGGGCTTCTACCACCTCTCTGGGCAACCTGGGCCAGGGTTTCACCACCCTTGTTGTAAAACATTTCTTCCTTCTATCTAGTCTGAATCTCCTCTCTTTTAGTTTAAAACCATCTCCCCTTGTCCTATCACTACAGGCCCTGATAAAAAGCCTGTCCCCATCTTTCTTATAGGCCCCTTCAAGTATTGAAAGGTGCAACAAGGTCTCCCTGGAGCCGTCTCTTCTCCAGGCTGAAGAACTCCAACTCCCTCAGCCTGTCCTCACAGCAGAGCTGCTCCAGCCCTCACATCATCCTGGTGGCCTCCTCTGCACTGGCTCCAGTAGCTCCATGTCCTTGTGCTGTTGGTGGCCCCAGCACTGGAGGCAGCACTGCAGGTGGGGTCTCAGGAGAGCGGAGCAGAGGGGCAGAATCCCCTCCCTCGACTGCTGCCCACGCTGCTCTGGGTGCAGCCTAGGACACGGTTATGGGCTCAGGGCTGTGAGCCCACAGTGCCCACAGTGCCCACAGCCTTTTCCCCTCGGGAATACCGGGGCTCTTCTGCCTCGGTGTCACATCCACGGCAATGGCTGGTGCTGCTGTCTCTGAAACACTGGTGAGGATTACAGGCTGGTTTGCCCTGGGGATGGGATAGTTTGTTTGGTCCAGAGCCACCGTGGACATTCATCCCCTGCATGTTCCTGATGAGACTGGGGACACCAGGGACACCCCAGTGTGGCTGTTTGCAACCCAGAGCCCTGTCTTTATTCTGCAGAAACCTGTTGCAGCAAAACCGGGCTGAACTGTGTCCCGGTGCCGGCACAAACCCCGTGGCGGCAGCAGCTCCCTTTCCCAGGGAGGATAACGTCACACTGTGAGGAATTCTCATCAGACCAGACCCACTAGCACTCTGAAATGAAATTTCTTAATGATTTTGTGTAATTAAGTAGTAAGTCACTTCCTAAGCAGTTGCTCAGCTGTTCAGCTGCTAAGCAGTATTTGTTGCTGTGAGAGGGGAGGCTGGAGCAGAGCGCTGCCGCCCTCAGGGCTCAGCCATGGTGGGGACAGTGGCAGGGGGACAGAGGGGACATAGCGGGGGGCTGGTGTTGGCTGCCCCAGGACCCTGGGGATGATAACTGGTGGGTGCTGGGTGCCCCAGGAAGCTGCTCCATGCTGACACCCCTCCCTTGCTGCGTGGCAGGGAGGGACAACCCCGACCACCCCAGCCATGGTTCCATCCTCCTGCACCAGCAGAATGCCTGGGGGTGGAGAAGTGAAACGGGGAGACAACGTGAGAGGCCAAGAGCTGCCTGCGCTGCCTCCGAGCAGCAGCCCTGGCTCCAGGCTCCCACTGCACGGGGCGGAGAGGAGCACCCTAATTACTGCCCCTAATTACCAGAGTGAGCTACTCTGTGAGGGCTGTGCAGCCACCTCTGCCCCTGCCACCCCCAGGGACCACGGGAGCAGGGACACCTCAGCACAGCCCCGCTGCAGGATGAGGCCCCATGCTGGGGGTGACACCGCTGCTCTCGGGCACCCCTGGACACAGATTCAGTTTCACTGAGGCATTTTCAGGAAGTTCAGCTTCAAGATTTCCAGCTGTGAACCCCAAACTGGGGCTTTATGAATGCGGGGAGGCAGCATCGACATGAGCAGCATTTTGTGGAACCAGGAACGAGAGCACCATGCTGATGCTGGAGCAGGGGACATCTCAGAGAGGTTGGTCCAGGCTGAACCTGGAGGTCTCCCTGGGCAACAGGGTGACACGAGAAGTCACCCCAGGCTTACCAAAGATCGACCCACTGCCCAGTGCAGACACCTCTGCTCCCAGCTTGGGTCTTTTTCTGTGAGTATCTCCCCTCCAGGGAGACAGACAGAGGTCACAGGTGAGGAGGGGACTGTCATGCTGATGGCCCAGCCCATTGTGTTACAAACCAAGGGCTTCCCAGAGCCCCAGAGTGGGAGAATAAAGGTGCTGCTGGTCCAGCCACATGGCTCCTCCTGCACTGGGCTCCTCCTGGCAGCTCAGGTGGCAATAAAACTGCCAGGGCATGTCACCACCCAGAGCTGCCATCGACCATGGCCCCACGGAAATGGTGCTCACAGGGATGGTGCACATGGGGCTGGTGCACATGGGGCTGGTGCACGTGGTGATGGTGCTCACAGGGATGGTGCACATGGGGCTGGTGCACGTGGTGATGGTGCTCACAGGGATGGTGCACATGGGGCTGGTGCACGTGGTGATGGTGCTCACGGGGATGGTGCTCACAGGGCTGGTGCACGTGGTGATGGTGCTCACAGGGATGGTGCAGGAGAGCAGTGGCTGCAAGCTGCTGAGATGCACCAAGCACGATAGCCCTATAAAAGCCACCAGTGTTTGAGGAGGGGACAGCCAGTGACAAGCTAATTTTGGCTCACTTGGTGCCACATGCCAGCCCCCTCCTGCAGGGCCACAGGGACCAGGGTCACCCAGGACTGGGGGGACAGGTCATCTTTGGCAAGTGGTGGGGCAGGGTGACGGCTGGGGACGATGTGGAGATGCAGGGGAGCACAGCCACCTACCTGCATGGTGTCTCATTATATCCTCCTGCGTGTGCTGCAGACCTGGGCTGAGGTTTGGGTCTTCCTGCAAGGTCCCTCAGCCTGAAAGGGCACCAGGGGCTCCCCAAAGTGCACACATACCCCCCACCCCCCCACCCCTCCTCTGGAATTTGCTCTTGCTGAAAACTTGCTGGAGGTGGCTGCTTCTTGTGGCCCTGTTCCGTCCCACCTGCCTGACCAGTCCTGCTAGAAACCCACATTTTTGTCCCAAAAGTATGTGTCTGGAGGTTTTTTTGTTTGTTTTTTGCCTTGACCCATCCCTATTTTCCTTCTCCCCTGCAGCTTATCTGCTTTGGGCTGGAATAAATCCTGTTCTCCTGATGTTCATCATCCATCCTCCAGGACGGTGCTGCACCAGTGATGGCACCACACCCCTGTCCCCCTTGAGAAGTTCCTCCAACAGGGACAAAATGGGGCGAGTGAGGCCCTTCCTTCGTGCTGGCACCAGGCTCAGTAAGGGACCGGTGCCAGCTGAGACCCTCCTGGCTCTGGGTTTTGTTCTCCTCGGCGGCTGGTGTTCACTGTGCCCTCAGCGTGGCTGTCACCTCTGTGTGACTGTGCCCTCAGCGTGGCCCGTGTGCTGCCAGCACAGAGCATCGGGATGGGGGTGAGGGGCTCGTTTTCCCAGGCCCCCCACTGCAGACCCCCTCTGCCAGCAGCCTCAGCCCCTCCACGGGCCTGTTGGGCAGGAGGTGACGGCCCGGGTGCCCCCGACTCCATTTCCCCATCAGTGACACCCAGGTGACAGCCAGGGCCATGCCCCACACCCACTGGGACTACACAGTGCCAGAGAGGTGTGGGGGTGCCCAAGGGGCCTTGGGGTGCTGTCCCAGGCACTGCCTGCAGCGGGACCCCCAGGGTCACACACAGGGGTGGGCACTGGTGACCACAGGAGCCACAGCAGCCCCTCGCCCAGCGGAGGGGACAGGCAGCACTCAGGGAGGCAAGGGGAGGATTTACAGCTCAACCCTCTGCCCACGTGGAGAGCTGGAAATACTCAATGCCATTAATTTCTGCTGAATAGTTGTGCTGGTTTGCCACCGCTTGCAACAAAATTGTAAGGAATCCAATGCTTTAATTCTCCAAGAACTGCTAGGGTGCCTCCAAAAGGAGAAAATTATTTCAGTGCATGGAGGAAAATGGAAATGGATTTTGCTTTCAGGAAAGAAGCTTCCCCATCACACAGCATCCAGCTCCAGCACAGCATTGCTGCCCTAAATTATGAGACCTTGAAAAATTCCCTCGTTATTTTCTTCCCTGTTCATCTTCAGCAGAGCCTCTGGCTCAGAGGATCACGGGGTGACTCACGGGACCTCTGGAGCTCTCCAACCCCAGCCTGAGCCTCTCTTGTCCCAGTGTCCACCCGTTGTCCCTTGTCCCCACACCACACAGCAAACAACTCTACCTTCACTCCTGCAGCCCTGGATGCTTTTGGTCCACTGTGGCCAGGCCACCCTGCTCGTGTCCCCTGGGATCAGGGGAGAAAAAACTGCCTGGAAAGCTGGGGAAACAGCCTGGCCTGGGTTGTGCTCAGGGAACCAGGAACCTCTCCCAGAGGGCCAGCACGTCCCAATGGCTCTTTGCTCCTCTGAAAGGTGGGGTGACAAAGGGAAGTGTTGGCTGTGGGGAGGTCCCTGTGATGGGCTGTGTGGTGGTTTCACTTGGCCAGTGCTTGGCTGCAGTTGAACACAGCCGCTCGCTCGGTCCCCACCCCCAGGGGACAGGAGAGAGGATCGGAGGGGCAAGGGTAACAAGCCTCACTGGGTGAGATAAGAATGATTTCATAACTAAAGTAAAACAAAACTTAAAATAATAATGATCAAAATAATAGTAAAATATGCCAATGAGTGACCCCCAGTGCCATTGCTCAGCACCCACCCACCCAGCCCAGCCCGTTCCCAGAGAACGATCCCGGAGCAGCGACAATCCCGACCCGAAACCGCAATCCCGGGAGAGCCAGAGCCAGAGTGAGAGCCAGAGAGAGCCAGAGAGGAAGAGCCCCTCATGGATCTTCTGCCCATGGGGGACAGGAGCTGGAACAGCCCCTTGGCAGAGCCCAGTGCCCATGGAGCTGATCCATGGCAATATTCCTCACCCCTGAGCTCTTGCGCTTGCAGACGGACAAACACAAAGTCCTTCAGCGCCAGGGACACAAATGCCAACATGGGGATGTTCTCAGCGATTCTCTCCTGACAAATCCCAGCTGAACCCAACCCCAGCGCTGCTCCAGCTGCTGAACAGAACCAGCTCTGGCCCAGCTCACACCAGGACAGGCTGGTGGGCACCTCCCGGCCCCGCTGCGCACCCAGCTGAGCCCTGTCCCTCGCCCCAGGCTGCTCCAGCCCAGCAGCTCCCACAGGCTGCTCCGCTCAGCCCCTGCCAGCCCGGGCATGCCCAGTGCCCACAGGGGTGCTGAGCACCCCGGGGAGCCCAGCAAACCTGTCCCCTGCTGCTGTTCACCTGGAAGCTGGGCTCATCCCTGGCTGGATCCAGCAAACAACCTGATGCAGCGGGAGGATTGGAGTGCTCCTCACGTGTGTGTTGGTGGCTGTTTAATGGTTTAATGAGCTAATTTTCTGTCACACCATTGATGTCCCCGGGCTCTGCTGCCTCATGCCTGGCCTCTGGGTAATGACGGCTCGGCCGCTCTGAGCAGGGCCCTGCCTTAAATCCTCAGGACATGATGGGGTGGCACGGGCAGGGAGCACCCCATTGCTGGGGGCTCTGGGCAGGGCTGGGGGGCCTTGTTTTTCCAAGCTGGTGCCAGTGATGAAGCATGAAGCTCCAGGAGAGGGCTCATACCCTGGGGAAGAACATCCAGAGCTGGGATTGACACCAGATACTTCAAATGCCCCAGTATTGCCCTGCGGCCGGAATAACCCAAACCTGGCATTTCCCAGCTCCAGTGCTGTGCTGGGAGCGCTGCTGCCCACGATGGCCACTGCTGTCACACACCTGTGTACACCTGTACACACACACACACACACACATTGCACACACACACACACACACATTGCACACACACACACACACACACACACACACATTGCACACACACACACACACGTGTATGTTCATACACACACACGTGTGTGCACGTACACACCTATGCTCACATGTGCACACACACGTATGCCCACATGCACACACACATGCACACACACGTGCACACACACATGCAGCTCCCTCTTGCACTGACCCTGCAGTGAGTAGAAAGGGGCCCAGGGAGTCCTGTCCCTCCCGCAGCCCTGTGCTGTGACCCCTATGTGGGGACAGGCAGGCCCCAGGCAGCGTCACCCCCTGCCCAACAGCTGCCTCCAGCAGCTCTGGGGGCCGTGTCATGGAGCTGGATGATGGCCAGAGCTCAGCTCAGGTACTGAGCTCACCCTCCTCCTGCTTTCCTCCCCGGCCACCCCCACTGCATCTCCTGGCACCGCTGATGGAAGGGGAAGGGGTGCCAGCCCTGCCAGCCCCAGTGCTGCCCATCTGCCCCGGGACCAGCCGGGCACTGCTCTGGCACACGGATGGGTTCCAGACCCGTGTCTACAGCTGGAGGAGCTGCAGGTGACCTGGGAGGTGGCATTTCCAGGGCAGCCCTCGGGCACAGAGGCAGGGTGCTCGGGAGGGGTAAACAAAAGGAGCTGGAAGTCTCGATGTGCGATCAAGATGATGATTTAATTGCCAGAACAAAGGCTCGGTGGGCTCAGCGCCTGACTGGAATATTAACATGGAAGCAGCTTGTTCTGGAAGGACAGGGGGGGATGAAGGAGGAACGAGTTTGTGTGTGAGGTTGGAAACCCAGGGAGAACCGGCTGCCGTCCTGCTGCGGCGGCTGCGCCGCTCCGAGGGGTCTTTGGTGAGCAAGAGTCGGGCTCACCCAAGGCCTGGGACACTGTGGTGACAGAGAATGTCCCTGCCTGAGTGGCCAGTGTGGAGTCAGGAGAGCAGGGACAGCCTGTCCAGCAAACATTCCCAAGGCATTCAAAGGGATTCTTTTCGGTAAGGGGCAAGTAGAAGAGCAAGGGTCTGGCTTTGCTTCTAACCTCGAGGGTGTGGATGCAGAGGGTGGGGGGAAATAAGTGGGATGAACACGGCTGAGGCATGAGGGAGCTCCTTGTCTTGCAGCAGGAAAGAGCCAGAGCTTGGGACCGAGCAAAGGGACCTCAGAGATGCCTGGGCCACACGCTGCTCTGAGCAGGGCCAGCCAGACCAGGGTGCTCAGGGCTTTGTTCAGGTACAGTTCAAAGATCTTCACAACCAGAGAACCCAAACCTCTGCGAGCCCTGGGCCAGGGGCTGACCACCCTCACGGAGAAAGTCTTGTCCTTGCATCAAGTTCCCCAAGCCCGCTGGGTCTCATCCTGTGCACCTCAAGTGTCTCATGCTCCAGCCCTCTCCTACCCCCTGTTAGTGGCCATTTCTGCCCTCTGCATCTCACCAGCCCGGCTGCAGGAAGGCTGTGGCAGATCAAGCTAGAGGCCATGCCAAAGGCCATGGCAAGATGAAAAGCATCCCATGCTCTCTCCAACATACAACCCTTGGACCAGGGGGCTGGGGAGCAGCCAAGAAGCAGGTGGGTGGGTTTGAACGTGAATGCATCAGCTGGGAATGCAAAATTAAGAAGCCCAAATGAAAGAGAAAAAGGATTCAGTGGATAAGGCAATGAGAGCACGTGGGGAAGAAGGGGACACAAAGCCAGGGCTGATGCTGCAGAGTGGGAAGGGGACACTGTGGTGCCGGGGGCATTCACTGCCTCAGTCCATCAGCTGACACCAGCTTTCACCAGTTAGCACCAGTAAAAGGGCAAGGGCTCTGTCGGGGACAGGGCTGGGGAGCTTGGAGAGATGGAGCAGTGCAGGCCAGGCCTGGATCCCTCTCCACAGGGACAGGCAGAGCCAGCGCAGGAGCAGCTGAAGCAGGAGGGGTGTAGCCAAAACCAGGGAGGCTGGGGCAGCAGAAGAGCTTTGATGTGCAGCTTTTGAAAAAGAAGAGAAAAGCAGAGAGCTCAGAGCGGCGTCAGGACGAGCAGCAAAGGCGCCCCAGGACCCCGCAGCACACCGAGGAGCCAACACCAAGTTCTCACGGACAAACCCTGGCAAACCCCAAGGACTTTCTCCCTTGACAGGAGAGGGGGAAGCAGACTGTACAGAATATCCTGGTGTTGGTAAGGCTTTTGACCAAGGCTCCTAAGGAAGCTCAGAGCACGCTGCAGATCATATTCAGCCGAACTCTGCTCTAAAATGAGCGCCTGTCCCCGTTGGGTAACTGCCTCCGGGCTGCAGTGCCAGCAGGTGAGATAATGGGATACAAGACTTGCAGACAAAACAGGAAGATAGGAAGAGTGGGAATGATGTTGTCAGGCAGTTTCCTAACCCCAAACTCTCCCTCCAGACCACCCTCACTGACAAATGAGATGAGGAGGAGCTGGGAGCAGGACAGCAGGCAGCACAGCACCCCACACAACCAGGCCACCGAGCAAACAAGAAATCTTGGGGAGTAGGAGGAAAGTGGGTGATTCTGGGTGAAGGACCTGACATTCTAATAAATCACAGCAGAGCAGGGGGCTAACAGCAAAAAAGGGGCAAACACAGGGCTGGGATGTGTAACTGGGAGGGCTTCAGAGAAGCTGGAGCTGGCTCTGCCTTTCTCTGCGGCGTCAGGAAGCAGTGGCTGGAGAAGGCAGCTATGGCTGGTCACTGCTCTTTGGGCCAGTTGGAAAGGATCCAGGGAAGGATGCCAGAGACCTGGAAAACATGACCAGCAAGAAAAACCAGCAAGACCTGGGACTGCTCAATTGGTAAGAGAGAGCAGAGGAGGCTGCAGCAGCAATCTGCAAGAATGTGAATGATTCCTGCAACGAGGAAAGGATTAATCTGCACATGGAGGATAACACAGGGAGAAGCAGACTTAAATTATCACAGGGAAATTCAAGGTAGGCACTGGGAAAAATCTTCCCAGTTATGAGTGGGGAAGGGCTTGAGTGTCCATTGCCAGGGTTTCTAGGAGAGCTGGGTCCCAGGCAGGGTGGCATTAGCTGGCATTAGCATTAGCTGGTCCCAAATGTTCTCTCATTTCTAGGATTTTCCCATTTCTGGGTACAAGCATATGGAAAACCCTTAAAGCACGGACCTGGCTGCCTTCATGGCCTGTGAAGAAGGAAAGGTAGAACAACTGGGCAAGCCCTGAGAATCACCCAGAGAGACCCAAAGGGATAAAAGGGTCTGTAGGGACTATGGTGGCAACACCAGCATCATCCCACAGAGCCACACAGGGAGGTACTGGGGGCTGGATATCAAACCAGCTTCCCCCAGGAACTGACAGTGAAGCCAGGGCTGGAGAAGTCACAGGAATGAACTTCTGGGACAAAGCAAAGCAAAGCTCATGTGGGCAGCAGACCCCATGTCACGCTGGGTGAGACAGGGAAAGAGAAGCCTGGCAAGGAAACCTGTGTGGAAGCCAAATCAATTGGAGCCAGCAAGAGGAGAATGTGCTGGGAGAGAAACAGTGTTTAAAGAGCTGAGGGCTGGGTAATTTGAGTTTGTGAAATTATTTCTGTTGTCTCCATCCAGGGGCGGTCATGGCCAGTGGCTCTGCTTCAGCTGTGGCACAGGATGAGCAGAGCTCACCCAGAGGCAGGTGATGGATGTTCAGGAACCTGGCTAATGATGAGCAGCATGTTAAGAACCTTTTGCCCTCATTAACTGGAGGAGTGATTAGAAGCACCTGTGAGCTGGCAGCTCTGAGGAAACAGGAGCCACAAAACTTGAGCAGAAAACAAGTTGTGGGGATTTCACCAGGAAGGTGCTGTTGGCAAATCTTTCTCCTCCCAGCTAAAGCTGCTGCCCACAGCGTGGCCCTGGGCTTGGGTTTGACCAGATAAAGATGCCAGTTCCTGCCTCTATTGCTTCCCTCAGCAGCGTGCGTGGGGTCTGCACGGCCAGGGTCGCGGGTGCCGATGCAGGCGCGGGGCAGAAGGATGCAGCACATCAGAGCTCCCTGCTCAGTCCTTTCCTTCCCAGCCTGGGACCACAGCCACAGAAGAGCAGCAGTAAAAGAAGATTAAGGCTAAAAGTTCTCCATAGAGGTGAAGTTTCTTGTATAATTTGCTACCCATACAAGTCTGCGGGATAAGGTGGGCTGTGGCACCGTGTCCTGGGGAGGGGACAGCCTCACACCTCGGGGTGCGTGAGGGCCTGTGGGGAAGGAGGCTCCCAGGTCCTCACTGCATGATCCATCACAAATTCCCACCCACCATGAGCAGGGTGCAGTGCTGGACAGTCCCCAGGTTTACAGCAGTGACAAAGCAGAGGGCTCAGCACAGGCCCAGGGTGAGCAACGGCCCCAGGAACAGCAGCTCAGTGCCAGGGAACTGCAACGGTGTGGGGGGCTGGCCAGGAAATTCCCAGTTCCTGGCAGCACCCCACCTCCTCTGCTGTCAATCACCTGCGGCAGCAAAGCCCAGGAAACCACTTAATAATTGCAAATAATTTCACAGGAAAATTTACAACAGCAATCATGTCATTTACCTGATAGAAGCTCCTGAGGGCAGGGGAATTCCCTCAAATAACCACATCCAAGGAAACCTCCATCCTGAACAGGGAGTTTCCAGCCAAAGCCTACCTTGAGGCTCCCTAGGCCAAGGCTGAGGAACCACCAGCCCATGTGGTCCCTGGGGTCCCTGCGTAGGCTGGGGGTTGGCGGCTCCTGCAGCAGCCCGGCAGCGGGGAGCGTGGGCAGGAGAACCCCCAGGCAGCAAACAAAGCCGGGGCCGGGAGGCGTTTGGGCTGTGGTGTCTCCAATCCCCCACGCGGTTTGGGCACCGCCTGAGCTGCCCACGAGGAGCCCCCCACCTCCCTGCTGTCAGCTCCAGCACAGGGTGCCCCCCACCTCCCTGCTGTCAGCTCCAGCACAGGGTGCCCGACATACGGGAGTTTCAACAAGGGTCAGCCCAGGTGAATCCTGGAGCCAGGGGGTCCTGTGGTTCCCACCTGATGCCCCCTGAGCAGAGGCATCCAATCATCTCACCTGGGTTTAGAGCTGCTCTTCAGACCTTGCGCTGGAAGGTCAGCCTGCTTTAACCCGGCCTGTGACATACAAAGGCTTAAATTAAAGCCTTAAATTAAAGTTGACTTTGGAGTGAACTTCCCAGCCTGTACCATAGTAGCATGAAATGTGACCATGAGATTCTTTTCCCAGCCTGTATCACATCAGCATGAAACAAGACTGTGAGACTTTTCCTCCTCCAGTCCAAAGCCAGGTGCAGAATACTGAAATAGCAGCTCTTGGACATATCTCAGACCCTGACCAGATCTGGGATGTGCCTGTGTGCAGTGAAACTCACCCACCAGATGTTCCCCAGCCTTTCTGTCTGTGTAAGTTGTTTGTTAGATGGTACAAAAGCAGGATCCTCTCACAGCAAAGACAGAGACCTCACCTGTGAGTGGACACACTGCGTGGGACTTCCCAATTGCTGGGGAAAGGCCCCAAATCCCTCGCTGTGACGGGCTCCCCAGCTGATACACGGATCTGGATGATGATGAGTATTTGGGCAATTGGTGATGGATCTTAATCACTGTGCTTTCTCCTCTGTAGTAATGATTAGGTGCAGACCCCGTGTAACTGTACTTTGCTGCTGCTTCTTTTTTTTTCTGTTTTAAAGTAGAGTTAGATAAGTTTGTTTCTGGTGTTCTCTTGGTGTCTGTGTCCTTTTTGCCAGCCCCATCAATGGGCAAAACAGCCACAGTGGTCCTTAAGACACTGAATTCTGCCTCGATGCTGACGCTGGTTAATGACTCATGGGCTGCGCAGGGTCTTTAAAAACCTGTCCCTTCCCCTGCAGCTGCTGCAGGCTCCGTGTTTCACAGGGGCCGGGGAGGGGAGGAGAGGATGCTCCTGCGGCACCAGCGGAACTCCCTCTCCTTCCTGCGCCGCCGGATCCGGCTGGGACCTGACCGCGGCCACAGCCCGCAGCTCGCCGGGGCAGCTCCAGCCCCTGCCTGGGTCACGCTCGGTGCTGAGCTCTGCTTCTCGCCCGCGCTGCAGCACGGCAGGGGCTGGGCTGACGCCCTCGTCCCCAGCAGGGCCGGGCAGCTGGACCTGCACATCCCCCTTGCCCAGGTCGCTTGGGAGTCACTGCCCATCATCAAGTGCTCCCAAGCAAAATCCTCCCAAAAGACCTTTGTGAACATAACTGATGATTTTACTGCTGGTGTGACTCTCCAGACTCCATCTCCAGTTCCAGGCTCCTGCCTGACACGGCCCCAGCTCCTCAGCTGCTGAAGAGGCTGCAGCCAATGGACCTGTGCACAGGGAGGGCCACCAGCCCAAGCAGCCAGGACACATCTGCTCTGGGGATGGAAGAGCATCGGCAGCGAGGGCTGGTGAACCTTTCTGCAGAGCCCTGGTGAAGCCTGGCTGGGTGCCCAGTCCCAGGCATTTCTCCCTGCACTTTGCACTGGGCTGTGGTCCCCTGGATGTCACCTGTCACCTCTGGAGCTGCACTGGGCTGTGGTCCCTGGATGTCACCTGTCATCTCTGGAGCTGCACTGGGCTGTGGTCCCTGGATGTCACCTGTCATCTCTGGAGCTGCACTGGGCTGTGGTCCCTGGATGTCACCTGTCATCTCTGGAGCCAGAGCACAATTTGCAGCACCCTTCCTGCAGCTCCAACCTTCAGATCCTCAGCATTAGAGAATATCCCCTTCTAGGGCTGATGCAGACAGAGGTGGGCTTAGCCAAAGCACTGATCTTTCCTTCAGGCAGTGCAAACCTTTGCAAAACCAAAATCACTTTTGTGACATTCCTGAATCAACTCAAGAGGGTTTGTTCTAGGGGAGAGACAGATACATTGAGTTTTGCTCTAAAAGATGTGATCTCATGTGGCCTCTGGCAATTGCTCCTCAGAAGCCCACAGCCCAGGAGCCCATGCCCAACTTTCCACAGACTTTGGGAGCTCAAGGACCTCTGTAAGCAGGAGCACACCCTGGGTACCACCAGGCCCCAGATGATGCTTCTCCCACTTCAGGGAGACTGGCCAGGAGAAAGGCACAAGCACCCAAAGAGCTGATGTCTCAGCAGGAGAGTTGGCTGCAGATCAGCCTCTGTCTTTCCCAACGACATTCCATATTATTTCTTTAATTTTCTCATTGCTTTCTTTTGCATTTCTCACTGCTGCCTCACCGAGGTGCTGTAGTAACCACCTCCAGGCTGAGAGAGTTGGGGCTGTTCAGCCTGGAGAGGAGAAGGCTCCAGGGAGACCTTCCAGTGGCCTCCCAGTACCTGAAGGGGCTCCAGGAAGGCTGGGGAGGGACTTTGGCCAAGGGCAGGGAGTGACAGAACAAGGGGTGATGGCTTGAGAGTGGCAGAGGGGAGATGGAGCTGAGATGTGAGGAAGAAATTCTTTGCTGTGATGGTGGTGAGACCCTGGCCCAGGTTGGCCAGAGGAGCTGTGGCTGCTCCTCCCTGGAAGTGTTCTTGGCCAGGTTGGATGAGGCTTTGAGCAACCTGGTCTAGTGGAAGGTGTCCCTGCTGCTGGCAGGGGGGTTGGGACTGGATGAGCTTTAAGGTCCCTTCCAGCCCAAACCAGTCTGGGGTTCTGTGATTCATTTGCATTTTGCTTTCCCTGACTCTGGTTACCATTGGATTCAAGGTAAGTACGGAACAGTAACACATTTCTTTGGGGTGGGGCACATCTGTACACCAGGGCCACGATGGCTGGGCATGCACGTGGTGGGCAGCACAGTAGCCTCCACCCAGCACATCACAGGCAACGCTGGCACCTCCAGGCATCCTGGTGCAGAGCTGGCTGTGCTCCTGGAGGAGGCAGGTCCCCCATGGGCAGCGAGGTAAGGGGGTGTCCTGAGCCCAGAGGAGTTTGCCCAAGAAGACAGTCACAATCCTTCTTTATAGAGGCCAAAATAATAATAATAATAATAATAATAATAATAATAATAATAAGAAGAAGAAGAAGAAGAAGAAGAAGGAGAAGAAGAAGAAGTTTCAAATCAGCTCAGAAGCTGGTGATCCCAAAGACTGTGCACAACAAAGGCTGCTGGCAGCGAGGTTGTATTCCAGGTGATGCCTGACCTCAGCTCTGTTCAGCTGAGCATCCTGCACTCACAGTGCCCAGGGGGATTTAGGAACTGCTGAGCTCCAAACTTAATCCTGCTTTCCAGAAAGGCTGAGGAGGGTTCCAGTACCGGCATCAAAGGGTGCTGGGGCCACCCAGCAGAGCTCACACTGGCCTTGTGAGGGGACTGGGTAGGAATGGTCCCAGTCTGGGTGCACCACTCAGTCCTGCTGGGGTGTTGCCAGCACAGTGCAATGCCAACATGGGGTTAGTTCTCTAAACCACCTTGTCCAGTCCCACACAGCAATCCCACTCCTTACCTAACAAACCAGATGTGGTCTGGTTTAAGACCAGACTGGTAGATGAGTTTCCATTATAAACCATATATTCTGTCTTTACTGTGTCCAGTTTGGGGTCCACAATATTGAGAAGCCAGAGAGGCATCACTGACAGACAACCAAAATGGGCACAGGGCCCTGAATACAGGTGGAGGAGCTGGGCCAGTTTCTTCTGGAGAAGAAATACCTGGGAGTTGGTCTAAGCAGTCCACAAGTATTGGAAGGGCAGTTACAAGGATGATGGAGTCAAATCCTTCTTAGAATCACAGAATCATTAAGGTTGGAAAAGACCTCTAAAATCATCAAGTCCAACCGTCAACACAACTCGATCGTGGCCACTAAACCATGTCCCTAAGCGCCACAACTACTCATCTTCTAAATCTCTCCAGGGATGGTGACTCCACCACTGCCCTGGGCAGCCTGTTCCAACGTTTGACAACCCTTTTGGAGAGGAAATTTTTCCTCATATCCAATCTAAACCTCTCCTGGCACAATTTGAGTCCATATCTTCTTGTCCTATCACTTGTTACTTGGGAAAAGAGACCGACCCCCACCTCTCTGCACCCTCCTGTCAGGGACTTGGACAGAGCCAGAAGGTCTCCCCTCAGCCTCCTTTTCTCCAGGCTCAACACCCCCAGTTCCCTCAGCCGGGAACTCAGCACACTTGTGCTCCAGACCCTTCCCCAGCTCCGGTGCCCTTCTCTGGACACACAAGTATCTTGGCAGTGTCTGGTGAGAGATGAAGGAGCAATAACCACTAAGTGAGTCCAGAAAGGTTCAGGTGGGATGTCAGGTGCAGCCTTGGCGCAGATGACCAGGAAAGTGGGGGAACCTCTGGCCCTGGAGGGTGTTAAGGCTCAGGTAGGCAGAGCCATGGCTGATCTCATCTTGTGTTGGTGTGGTAGTTTAACTTGGCTGGCAGCGGAACACCACACAGCTGCTCACACTTCCCCCCCTGCCCAGGGCACAGAGGAGAGAATTGGAGGGATAAAGGTGAGGAGACTTGTAGGGTGAGATAAGAACAATTTAATAATTGGAGTAGAATAAAATTAAAATAGTAATAATAATAATATATATATGTATATAAATGAGTGATGCACAGTACAATTGCTCACCACCTGCCAACAGTGACCCTGGAGGAGTGAAGAGGAACTTGGAACCTGAAACTGTGAACTGCAACCCCGGAAGAGCCAGCCTGAGCAATTCCCAAGAGAACCTCCCCATTTTCCAGTCCATCCTGGTTAATACACTGACTGTGACATGATATGATATGCAGTATCTCATTGGCATATCCAAATGCCAGTTCCGGGCTTTGCTAATTACTGCCCTCCCCCCTGCCAGCCCTTTGCACTTGCAGACCAGCCACACACCGTGTCCTTGTGTGTTACCAACATTCTTCCCATACCAAATCCCACACTGAAACCAAAACACAGGCTTTCTAGGTACTGAGAAAATTAACTCTATCCTAGCAAAACCAGGACAGCTGGTCACCAGTGTGGTGCTGGGAAGGGACCTCTAGAAATCTGTAACACAACCTCCTGCGGTCCCTTCCCACCAACACTTGTGCAGTTCTGTAAGGAAGGTGTTAAAACGTCTTCCCAGATGATATTTGCCAGATGAATTCTCATCCAGGAGAGGGTTTGTTTGCGTCTTGCTTTACCATTTCCTCACCAGTGGCCTGCCTAGTTTGCACACACAGCAATGAGGCGCTTAAAAACCTTTAGACATTCACTTGAGACAAACTGACTAAAAAGTGGCTCATCTGAAAATAAGCTGCTTTCATTTTCTGATCATAAAGGACCAATTAATTCCGCCTTTACAGACATTCCTCACACAGAGACCAAGGTGGTGCTCTGGAGGCAGAGGGAGGATATAGCAAAGGGTGGCGTTGGTTGGCTGAAGGTTCACCAGCACAGGAGGAAAATGAAAAGATCAGGTGCAGACACACCTGGTGTAGGCAGGACTAGGGAAAGGGGAAGGTGCTGGAGAGGAATACTTCACACATGCTGACCTTCTGCAAGCAGAAAAAGTCTGAACCTGGGGGACAGGAGAGACAAAAGGTACATGTGAAATGTCAGTAGTGTCCACCAGTGCCACCCCTGGGCAAGGAGCCAGGCTGGGGGAGAAAAAGGGCGAAGGGTGAAGATGTGGGTTGGAGCAAGTGAGAAAGGGGAATGCTGCCGAGGACGTCCTGCCTCGCTGGGAAGCGCACAGAGGTGCAGTGGTCTGTGCAGGGGATCTGGAGGAGGTGTGGAACGGAGTGGCTTTAGTTCTGCAATAGATCCGTGTCCTCTGGCTGTGTTCTGTGTGTCTGACCTGTGCAGTGACAGGTACCTGCAGAGCTCGCCAGCACGGCCCGGTGCTGCCGCCTGCCCTCTGCCCAGGAGCCCGCCATGCCCAGCGGAAGAGCTGCACAGCCGAGCGGACAGCACCTGGGGAAGGCTGGGAGGCGTGGAGGGAACGTGCCGGCCCGACAGCGCGGGACAGCGGGTGCTGACCAGGCCAGGACTTCGGAGGTGCAGCGCAGGGCTGTGCCAGCATCCCGCTGGGCCCCGGCAAGGGGATGGCTGCACAAGAGCTGCCCTGCGCCCCGTTCGTCAGCCCCGAGTCCCAGCACAGCTAATTAGCGCCAGCAGTTCCCTCTGGTGCCGGAGCTGCCTTGCTGAGAGCATCCGCACCAGCGGGGAGGATGGAGCGGCTCCCCGCCGCCAGCAGCTCACGCCCTCCCGGGCAGAAGAGGCCCCCACGCTGCCGGCCACCCAGGCGAGGGTGCTGCCGGCCTGGCTGCCGGCCCGGAGGGACCGCGGCTGCTGCGCAAAGGCCCCAGGCGCTGCGTGACCCGCGGAAGCCCGGCCGAGAACCCCTGCAAAGGGCCCCCTCGCCGAGCCGCTCCTGCCCGGCTTCTCCCCGGGCAGGCGGCTCCCACAGCCCGTGCCCCGGTCCCCCCGCTCCGGCCGGCGGTCCCCGAGGCCGCCCTGCGCCTGCCCGACCCTTCCTAAACGGGGCCGCCCGCGGGCGCCTTCGCACTTCCCGAGGCCCCAGGCGGCGCCGGAGGGGAGCGCGGCGACGGCCGGCGACTGGCGCAGCCCCGGGGCGCCGCATTCCCCAGCGGGACCGGGGCGCGGAGCCGCTTCACATCCGGGGAACGAGCGTCGGGCGCGGACGTGGAGAGCGCGGGCGGGGCTGTGGCGGCGGGGGGCGGGGCGCGGGGGCGGCGGCGCAGCCAATCGGCACCGCGCTCTCATCGGTGCAAACAAGAGCACAATGGAGCGAGCGGCGGGCGCGCTGCAGCCAAGCTTGGCGCGAGCGCCGCACGGCTGACGGGCCGGCCTGCCAATGAGCGCCGGCGCGTGGCGGCAGGCAGCCAATGGGCGCGCGGCGGGGGCGTGCCCGGGCGAGGTTAGGGTGTCCTTGCAGGGTGCTGGGCTAAACTTCACCAAATAATAGCTGTTTGTATTTGGGCGGCCGAGGAGCCATTTTAGGTAAGTTCTGCCCCGAACTTTTGGGTTCGCCCGCCCGGCGCGGCCGGGGGCTGTGGCGGGGCGGGGGGCGGTGGCGGGGCCGCGCCGGGGCGGCGCTATGAATGAACTCGGCGGCGGCGGAGCGGGCCGCGGGGCGGGCGGCGGGGCCGCGGCGGCCGCCGGCCCTGTCATGGCTCCGGCCGCGGGGACGGGCCGGTCGCGAGGGAGGGGCGGCGGCGCCGGCGCCCCCGCGGGTTCCTCCGGGCGGCCCTTCCCCCGCCCCCCCGGAGCGCGGGGCCGGCGGCGACGCGGGGGGGGGGGCAGCGGCACCTCTCGCCGGCCCTGCCTGCCGCTCGTTCCCCGGCGCGGGGAAGGCCGGGCCTTGCAAGCGCCGGGCCGGTAGCCACCCCCCCCCATCCCCCAGTCCCTGCAGCCGCGGTGGCCCCGGGGCGTGCGCTGGGCCGGGGGCGGAGGCGGGGCGGGCTCCCCCCCGCGCTGCGCGGAGGCTCCTCCCGGTCGGGAAGGGAGGAGCGAGGCCCTCAGCCCCGCACCGAGCTGCGCGACCGCAGCGGCGGGTGGGATGCGCGGTGCCGGCAGCCCGCCCGCGGGGCGCAGCGTTCCGCCGTCATTCCGGCCGCGGTGCTCGAGAAATCGATAATTGAGTCTTTAAAGTTCGCGGGCGGGGGCGAAGCGGGGCCCTTTGCGGGCTGGAGCCCCGGGGCACGCGTTTGCTCTTGCCCGGCCCCCGCCGAGCACGGGCACCCGGGGCGATGGGGAAGGGGGTTCGGTGAAAGGGCCGTTCTCTCCGGTGCGGGCTCGTCCCTGTCATCGGCGGATCCGTCCCGCTGTGCGCGGAGCAGCCGCGGCTCTGTGGTGACATTGCAGCCATGTCACAGCAGAGCATCGCAGTCACGTTGGAGTCGCGTCTCGTTCGTGCTGCAGCCGCCCCGCGCAGCCCCGGTGTGTCCCGGGTGTGTGGGCGGCTGCGCTCTGGGCTTCTCCCTCATCCTCCAGGTGACTTTTACTGGCGATCGAGGCGGGTTTTAGTCTCGATCAATGAGGTTTGCAGGGTAAATGCTGTGGGAGAAACGCACGCAAACAGAGCACGGAGGGATGAAATCATCAGCTGGTGTTGCTGCCTGGCGCGCACCCGCCGTGGAGCCGTGACCGCTCTCCCCGTTTATCGATTTGCCTTCCTGACAACTACGCTAAACTCGCAGCGAAGTCGGGACCGCAGAGGCCAGGCAGGCTGCCTCGGCGCACCGAGAGCTGGTCCTGCTCAGGCTGCTGCCGGCCTTTGATGTGGTAGAGCTTTTCAGTAATTTTGCTATCCAAAGGGCTTGGTTTATTTCTTCGGTGGGTTAGGATGCTTTTAGCCAAAAGCTCAGCGTTTTTCATTATTTACCTCCTGCTTGGGAAATGCAACAAATGCTTTTGGGGTTGGAGAATGAGGAGAGAGGGGTGGAGATGGTTCACTGTGGTTGTGCAGAGTGTCCTGTGGGTCTGTGCAGAACCAGCACCCCCCTGCAGTCACTGCTGCCCTGGCAGAGGGCTCCCCATGGGCAGACAGAGATGGTTGCAGTTGTTAGATGTCTGTCCCTGGCCCCTTCACTTGCAGGGCTGCAGATACTTGGCAGCTGGTGCTGCCTATATCTTTTTAACTGGTGTGAGGTCAGTTGGATTAGGGTGTTGCCACAGGAGGGGGAATACGGAGCTCAGCGGGTATCTTCCCACCGTGAAGCGTTGCTGTTGCTGTTGGGCCCTGCCTGGGTGATGGCCCAGGGATAGGTGCTGCCTCACCCCTCCTCACCCTTTGTTTACCTCATCCACGTGGGAGCTCTGCTGTGCTACTTTGCAGAGAAATGGTTGTTTTGCTCCAGCAGTTGAAGTATGAAGCAATAACAGCATATTTTTGCTCTGGGAGTAAATTCTTCCTGGAGTAAATAGGTTGTTTCTCTCAAGGCTTCTGGCCTCCAACCTCTTCTGGGTTGGTTTTGTTCAGGGCTGCCACTGGGTTCCTCTCCCACTTGTTTAGTGGAAAATTGATTCCTTTTCCACTACAAAGCTTAATGTTTTGTCTGTTTGCTTTTGGAATGCTATCATCATGGTCCCCAAATCAGTACAGCTGCCTAACCTTGCAGGTCCTTCAGGAGCACTGGAGGTACCGCTGAGTTTCCATCACTGCAGGGATGGGAAGCGTGCAGCAGCGGTGGGGTGAAGCTGACTGAACGTTGCCCCTCGAGTGTTTCAAGCTGTAAAACATGACAACTGGTGGGGTTGCATCCTGTCAAAATGTCTGCACATACTTTGTGCACCAGAGCTGAGAGTATATATTACTATTCTCCAAATAAAAGCCAAAGCCAACGAGAGGACTTGGAGAGAGACTGATCTTGGTTTGCTCTCACTTTTGTGATGTTTGAAGCCCATCCCGCAGCCGTGGCTGTTTATTTCTGCCCCTTGACTCGTTCCTCCAAGCAGACACGTGGTTGCCCTGCAGCTGAGAAGGCACTTGCAGCCCTTTGCCTCAGACTGGTGCGGACGTGGTGAAAACCAGCCCGTGGAGCCTGTGCAGCGCAGGAGCTCTTGTGCTGTTTCTCCACACTTTCAGCCTGAGCAACGCGCATCTCTTGCGGGAGGTGCTGTCAGGGTCCCTCGTTACCTTGTTCTGAGTGCTGCTCTCTGGTTTGGTAGCCTATGCCTTGAATCATGGGAGTTTACTTCTCCCTCTGTTGTCCTGCCTGTTGGCATCACGGGAGAGTGGCTCTGTCTGAGCTGCTGGTCTTGGAGCAGCTGCCCTGGGCATGCCAGTGTGACCCCCCTGATCAGTGCCTGGGTGTGCCAGTGTGACCCCCCCGGTCAGTGCCTGGGCATGCCAGTGTGACCCCCTGATCAGTGCCTGGGTGTGCCAGTGTGACCCCCCTGGTCAGTGCCTGGGGTATTTTCGGGGTCTCTTGATTTCTAGTGCCTTGGTGGAGGAGGCTCCAGAGGAATGTCTCGTTATCCTGACTACTTTTGACTCTGCTTCTTTGACAGGAAGCAAATCTCTACCTTCCCACCCACCCCAGAAGTGCAATCTCCATAGTGTTTAGGATTTAGTCTTCCCTGAGGGATCTCTCATAATTTCTGAAGAGCTTTTCCAAAGACACAAACTTTTACAGGTGGATAGCGTGAAGTGTTTCACTTCAGTGGTTTGTGTTATTCAAGAGGGGTTTGCAGAAGCAAGTGAACGTGTTTGTGCGCGGTGCCCAGGCTGCGGGCTCGGCTGCCAGAGCAGGCCTTTGTTTCTTGCATGAAGCTGCGGTGTCCTGGCCTGTCTCGAGTTCGCAGAGATAAGAGCCGGTGTTGTGCTATCAGCCTGCAGGAGCCACTTGCCCTTGCGAAGGAGGGGAGGGGGTTGGTCGGCCTTGCACTGCGAGTGAGCAGGAATGTGGACTCAGGGTGCTGGGTCTGGACAGCAGGCGGGTGGAGGGGGCTTCTCTGAGATTGTCTTAAAGAGACCCTGGTGGGCGCGGTGGCTGGATGGGCGTCAGGGGGGCTGAGGGGGGTTTGATTCTGTGGCTCCTGTAAGTAGCAGTGAAAGCATTTCTCTTATCCCATCCCCAGTTTCCTGCTTGGGACAGCGGATAAACCTCTGATGTTGATGACTTTGCCCTGGTGAACAGCAGAGGCAGAGCTGCTGTTGGGAGCCAACAAGCTCTGTAAAGGGGAGAGAAGATGGGCAGGGTGGATGGTCTACGTGTAGTTGAGTAGCAACGTTTGCTGCGGGCAGAGTGTTGGTGACAGTACACAGGGCTTGTACAGTGGGCTCTCAGCACCCTAAAAAACCCTGAAAGCTGAGCTGCACTTCACCCTGGGGACTGTAACAATGTCATTGCCAGCGTGGTGGTGATGGTGGGACCCAAATCCTCCAAGAAAGTGCAGTCCCTGGCGAGCAGTGTGCTCTGAGCACTGTGCCGGGCAGTACCTGTCTCCCAGCCTCCAGAGATCCTCAGGCAGAAGCCATGGTGGGACTGACAGAGCTGGGGAAAACTGACCAAACCATCAGCAAAAGGGGAAAACGTGGTGCTGTGGGCGTCAGCTTGTGGCACGGGGAGACTCTGATTGTGCTTTCTAATATCTCAGCTGGTGCAATGTGTTTTCCGTGTGATAGGACAATGCCTTCAACTTTCCCTTATATGGGAAAATCTGGTGTGCAGCCTAGCAATCTGCTAATATGTGGCTATTAATTTTTAGCATTGTTATGTTGGATGTGTCCAGTCAGCCTAAGAGGTAGGAAATACCTGGGATGCTGTGGCTGAGCTTTACTGTTTGGGACGGGTCCCTGACAGAGCTCTGGGGAAAGGCGGTGGCTGTGCTCTGGGGAGTGCCTGAGCACACCGCGCTCCTCGGGAGGTCGGCTAAAAGCTGGGAGAGGTCTGTACGTGGGTGCAGGGCTCCTGCCCTACACTGCCCTTGGGCCCAGTGCTCGGAGGGGAGCTGGGGGCCTTGGTCGTGTTGGCACGAGGAGGTCAGTGGAGCACTTGACCCATCCTTTGTGCAGGGACCTTCCCCTACGGAGGAGATGCTGCCCTGGGTTTAAGGGGTGCACGCTTGTTTCCGTGCTGCAGGCGGTTGCCTCTGGGGGATTCCCAGCCTGTAGTAAGTATAAATCGTGCTCTAACAGGAGCCAAACACTCTCAGTTCAGGAAGGAAAGTGAGAAGTGTGGGAACCGAGTCGCAAGCCCTCTTTGTCATGTGGGCACTGGAAATGTGCTGGCTGGGGTGGATCAAGAAGCGCGGGTGTCATCATGGCGGTGAGGTGTTGGCTTGGCCGTGGGGTGCTCACCACGTTTTCCAGCCCTGGTTTCCCTGCGAGGGGGGGTGTTCAGAGCAGTCTGATGGTGATGTTACTGACATCTGTCCTGGGGGTGCAGCGTGTCGTCTGCAGTCCGGCCTTTGCCCCGGCAGCTCTCACGTTGCACTGGTGTAGGTGGTGTCAGCTGGTTGGTTGCATTGGGGTGGTTTTGGTGGTGGGGTTTTTCTGTGTGTGTGTAGGGTTTGGTTGTTTTGTTTGTTTTTTTTTAATGGTGTTTTAACTGCTGGGATTATGTTTAGATCTCTTCTGGTGAAGCTTTCTGACGTTGTCGGGCTCTTTCTGCCATTTGGCTCAGTTGTTGTGGGAAGTCTGGGTTGAAATGCAGGTAACTCTCTGCTTCCTTTTGGGGTGACTGTGCCAAAAGCAGAGACAGTTAAGGTTGTCAGTGTCAATTAGCAGAGCAGTTGTGTTTCCTAAATGCTTCCATCAAAGTGTGGAATCTGTGGAGCCCTGCTTTGCATTAGAGCAAGAAGAGAAGTCTGGGCTCAGGCTGGTGTTACCCCAGCCTGGGAACTGGGGCAGGGGAGCTGCATGTCCCTGCCAGTGTGCGAGGGAGGGACAGGCAGGCAGTGCAGGGGCAAGGTTCTTTGGTTCAGTATCTTATCTGGTCCTAAAGCGTGTGTTGAAGGTGCAGCCCGGGAGCTCTGGCACAGGAACGTGGGTGGGAAGGGCACGAGTGTGCAGCGAGGGACCCCGAAAGCCTGTGCCCAGGCTGGTGGGAGAAGCACAGCCCGTGTCCCTCTGGCTGCGGCTGACAGTGCCTGGGGGGACAGGAGCTGCAGCTCTTCCTGCCCTCAGGGCTGCTAAAGCTCCCTGGGATGCAAGACCCCCACCCCTTCCCCCAGCAGGTCTCTCATCTGCATTGCTTTGAAGGAGGATGCAGGACTTTAGCTAATTGAAGGGCTTTAGCTAGCAGGTCCTCCAGTTAGCAACCCATGCTGGGAATTTTGGTCCCTCTGTATTGCACTAGACATTTGTTATGTGGATGTCGTTGAGTTTCCTTTAAAAAACGTCCAGTTGTTAGAATTCAGAAGTCATGTTGTTTTATCTGCTTTCTCATTTTCATTTTACACTTTATTTTGCGCTCAATGGCTGCCTTTGCCGGTGAATTCCAGCAGGAGCGATGTGCTGGTGTGCTGCACACAGGAGCAGGGGTGAGGCAGAGTTACGGGGGACTTGCACTTTTTTGATGTATAGGTAGGTGAAGTATTGGTTCTTTAAGAAATATTAATGCCTTGTTATATATGTGCATCGAGGCAGAATTAAAGTTAGCCCTAGATACAAGAATGAACATTGGTGCTTTGCTGTGGATGTGCTGTGAAAGCTGCTATTTTCGTGTGAGCTGCTGCCTTGAGTTCTCCGGGTCTTGTGCACAGAGCACCTTTAACCCTGCTGTGGATGAACTTAAAGGTACCTAAGGTAAAATGAAGCTTAAGTGTTGGGTGTCTGTTAACTGAGGCTCAGAGAAGAGCGTGCCACGCTCTCCTGACGAGTTCTGTGTGTGTGCTTGGTGCCTCCTTGTTGAGCCTGGGGAGGAGCGCAGCGGCGCGGGGAGCGCAGCGCCTGCCTCTCATTTGTATGCTCCTGTGCGTGGTGCTTGAGGGCAAGCAAAGGCCTGTTTCTCGGTGATGCTGCTCAGTCCCTGTAGGGTGCCCCTCACCAGGGTATCGGAGCTTTTCCCGGCATGCACTGTTGTGCATACATCAAGGCAGGTTTCTCTCCTCCACCGCAGCCAGCAGAGGCTGTGCTCTGTTTGCTCGCTGTGCGGTGATGTTGTGGGGAGACCGACTGAGGCAAGGCTTGCGCTTACCGTCAAGGTGCTGAGGTTTGTGGCCACCCTGATTGCTTCAGAGAAGTGGTTACAGATTTGTGGGCCAGTCACAGTGACTGCTCCGCCTCCTTGCTCCAGAGAGGGAGGATTTCTGTCTTGAGAATAACATCAGTGTTGTGGAGTTGGGCTAGTCCCACGTTGTGCTTTGAGAGCGAGGACCAGGGTCCTGAATGCAGAAGGCACAGGAAGGAGTGGGTAACCATGGGTACAGGCTCTTTGAAGCTTTAGTAGTTGTCATTTCAGTAAGAGTGGCCTCTCCAGGAGCCCTGTCGCAGGGTGTGACTCTGCAGGCTTGCAGGCCACGTGTGTTTGAGCAGGTACAGCTGTGCCCACAGCTGGCAGGGCATAGTGCCCTGTGTGTGGAGATGTGGTTATCTGCAGATGCTGCTCTCTGGTTTCTAGACAGACCCTCCACTGGCTGCTCTGCTCAGTGTGACATTAGGGCTGAGGACTTCTGGACGGTGCTCCTAAACTCTTTCCAAGGTCCACCTCTACCTCCTGCTCTTTCTGCCATGCTGGGCTGGGAGAGGGAGATGTCTGACACAGAGCAGAAGTTGGTTTCTGGACCTTGTTGCATGCTAGTTCCTCCAGAGGCATCTGCTGAAGGAAGGGGTCAGAAAGTGAGTGGCTCATCCAGGCACGAAGGGAGAGGAGATGTGGAAACCGTGTTGTCATGGACTTCTGACAGGTATGTGCAGTGAGAGCAGGCTAGGACGTGGGTCTGTGGGACCCATGCTCTGCTGTGGTGTCCAGAGTTGGCTTGCCTGGCTCTCATGTTGCTACATGTCAAAGGAGACTGGTGTCTCTAGGCCTGCCAGGCAGGCAGGGACAGGAGTCTCTGGGTAGTTTGGTGCAGCTGATGCCACGTGCCTGCCTGCTGGCCAGCTGACCCCGTGAAGATGATGCTGGTCCTGGACATGGTGGGTGTTTTCTGTGTCTGTGCCCTGAATGAACACAGCTTGACTCCAGGAGAGGCCCACAGCAGCTCTGCCTGTGTGCTGTTTGAAGGGCCTTGGTGTGCTCTGAGGTCCCACCACTGCTGGAAGAAGGGACTCTGGAGATGGTGCTCTGCAGTCAGCATTAGGGAGTGCAGCTTGGGGGTGCTCTGACAGGAGGGCAGTGCTCCTTCCCTGCACGAGCGTGGCCATCCAGCCTGGCAAGGCTGATGCTCTCTCCACTGCCCCCTGAGCTGGCCTCTGGCTGAAGGGCTTTATGAACTGGGGCAAGAAGGGGCGACCTCTCCGTGTGCTTCCAGTAGCATTTGACTTGCAGCGTGTCTGGGCAGGACTTTGGGTGCTCGCTGTTGAAGAGGACTGCCCAAGTGTGTTGAAGAACTGCCTGTAGCTGAGGAGGAAACCAAACCTGACGTTGCTGAACTCCAGGCATTTGCACATGAGGAATCAATTAATTTCTTTTTGGTGCTTTTCTCTCCCTCCCGTGCTGGAGTGTTCCTTAGGATGGTGTAAAAGACAGAAATGCAAGGAAGCATTGAGGTAATGGAGAGGAATGTCTCCTTATAGGTGGCATCTGGATTCTGGAGTCTGTTCCTCAAAGCAGCTTCAGCTGAGATCGTGGAGAACTTGTATCTCAGAGAGTTAAATTCCAGATTTAAATTCCAGTTAAACTGGAAGCCCTTGGAGGTGAATGTCAGGGAGGTCCAGTCCTTGGGCAGAGCAGCTGAAGTGGGGGTGCATGGAAGGATGTGGAGCTGAGGACTGTGGGGTAGCAGCGCTGCTTGTGAAGGATGCTCTTGCTCTGTGTTGCATCAGGAGAGTTTGCTGTGCTTTGCTCTCTGTGCCTGTTCTTCAGACACTTGGGAAACAGGTCTGAAACTTCAGAATGCGAGTTCTCAGGGCTGGAGAACAGGAGATTTGTCTGTTGCTATTTTGGGCCATGGTTTGCTAGTTTCTTGTAGGATATATGGGCAGAACAAATCCATGAGCTGTGGGACCTCACCACAGCATACAGTGAACTCTGGGGCTGTGCTTGGTTGGGATGTTGCCTTCCTGGGTGCTGAGGAACAGCCTGGCTGGCCAGTGCCTGGCGCTGCCACGGGCAGGGGTCTCGCCAGCCCACCCTCCTGCCATCTCCTGGAGTGGGGTGGCCTGGGTTTGTGGGGTGGCCTGGGTTTGTGGGGTGCAGCCTTTGGTGTACAGTAGCTGCTCTCCAGTGGGGCAGCATCAAGCAAGAGGTGGCTGTAAGCTGGTGAGGGGAGGTCCTGTGCAGTGAGCAGTGTAGCAAAATGTCCTTCTGCTCTTCTCCTTCCCCTCCAACCTTCCCTGGGTGTGAGAGAGCACAGACTGAGCTGAGCCTCCCTAGTCACCTGGGTTTTGAGACCCCGAGGACCAGGATGGCAGTGTTGCCCAGCCCAAAGGAGGGCTGCTCCACTGTCAGGAGCTATGATGGAGCTTGGGATCAGCCTTCAGCGCTCAAGACCTGTGGTGTGAGATGTGGCCGTGGTGAGCAAGCCAAGGCTGGCCCTGAGTTCACTTCATGCCCTGGACACCCCTCCCTGCCCCGCTGCCCCGACACAGAGAAGGCATTTGGCAAAGCCGGGGTGTCCGTGTGCTCCTGAGGCCCTGGAATGCTTTAAACGCTGACTGTGCTCTTGTGGCCCAGCTGCTGGGGGCTTGGCTGTGGTTCACTCAGCTCCTGGCTTGGATGTGTTCCTTGGGGCACGTTCCCATGGGCTATTCACTAGATGGAGCAGGGCAAGGCTGGCAGGAGGGCACAAAGCCTGGGTCACCCTTTTACTTTGCTATGGCTATAGCGAGAGGACAACAGGGAATAACTGACAGCCAGCAGGTAAAGGCAGCAAACGGGGGTGTGGGGACACCACCTGGGTGGCTGGCAAAGGTAAAGATCAACCACTGTGGAGATCTAGGGCAGGGAGTTTCAGCTGGAGAAGACTGACAGAAATGCCTGAAGGAGTGATTCCAGCAGGAGTGGACTCTGCAGTGAGGTCTCCATCACCATGTGGAGCTGCGGCCGGCGTTGCTGTGCCACCCCAGCAGGAAATCTCTGGGTGTCAGGTGTGCTCCTCATACGTGCTACAGCCAAGTCTCGAGGTGCCTTGAGAGTGCTTGTTCATCCTCTCGGTAGCCCTGCTGTGATGGCTGATTTTTATCCTCATTCTGCTGTTGGAAAATAGAGGCACAAAGGGCTCTGATTGCCTTTGAGGAGCTGTCTGCAATGTGGCAAAGCTATTTTCTGGCAGCTCGAGTTTGCTGTGCAGGATATTGACAACAGCAAGAGGGGAAGCTCTGTGTTTTCAGGAATACCATCTCATTTTTTGGCCGTCTGCCTTGGGGTAGCTTGAGTTTGGTGTGCTTCAGTGTGTAGCTCTCAAGCAGTAATCTTGAGGCTCTTTGAATTGGCCAGCTGTCACGGTCTACCAGTTGAGCTGCCTTTTGAACACCTTTCGTACTAATAAAGGTGCTGTGGGCTAAGTTATGTGCCTGGTGGCATCTTTACAGGGCCAGTGACCTTGAGGGTGGACTTGGGCGGCTAAGTGGAGTTCTGAGTGCTTGAGTGTGAGAAATAAAAGGCAGCAGGAAAAAGTGCAGAGTGCATAGGGTGCTGGTTTCTGCTGAAAACCTCTGTATCCCTCCTGATAGCTGGAGAGCAGCTGGGTGGTTTGCCCTGTTGCAGGAAGCCTCTGAAGCAGCTGGCGATAATCCCTGCGCTCCCATGGGCCCAGTAATTCAGAGGAGGCTTTTCTTATGCTACTGGGAAGTCTGGCTCATCATGACCACTGGGCCAGGAAGCCAGTAGGAGCTGAGCCCATGAGCCCATCTCTGTCTAGAAGTAACAGACAGGTATTTTGGAGAAGAGGGCCTGCTTCCACCATCAAGAGTGTGTCCTCAGAGCTGCTTTGCCTGCTTGCTGGTGAAGAGTCTGGAGCTCATGTCTATGAGGAGTAGCTGTGGTGAACTGGGGTTGCTGAGCCTGGAGAAAAGGAGGCTGAGGGGAGACCTTCTGGCTCTGTCCAACGCCCTGCAAGGAGGGTGGAGAGAGGTGGGGGTGGGTCTGTTCAACCAAGGAACAAGGGAAAGGACAAGGGGAAATGGCCTCCAGTTGTGGCCAGGGCAGTTGAGATGGGATGTGAGGAAGAATTTCTTTGCTGCAAGGGTTCTGAGGCATTGGAAGGGGTTGCCCAGGGCAGTGGTGGAGTCCCCATCCCTGGAGGGATTGAAGAGTCGTGTAGACACAGTGCTGAGGGACAGGGGTTAGTCAGGGACTGGTCAGTGTTGGGTTAATTATTTGACTTGATGATCTTAAAGGGCTTTTCCAATCCAGGCAACTCTGTGACTCTGTGATTTCCATCTAAAATGTAGCTGGGGTTGTGCTGTCACTCTGACCCGAGGCTTCGCAGTGTCCTTGGCAGCCTTGGCGCGTACTCCCCTTGGTGCGCCGGGCTCCCTGCTGATGGGGGAGCAGGTCGGGGGTACATCCAGGCTAAAGAAGAGGAGCTGCCCACCAGGCACCTCCATGGCTGCTGCTGAGCTGGTCCTGCAGCCGTGCTCCTGGCTCCTGGCAGGGAGGAGAGGGCTGGGAGCTGCCGGGGCACCAGGGGCGGCAGAGCTGTGCGGGGGGCCGCGGAAGCCGCAGTCTGCCGTGGGCTTTACTGGCCTGCGCCAGTCGGGGCTCTCCTGCAGCATGTGGATACAGATACTGCGTGTTCCTTTATTTAAAGTGGGAAATTAAGTGCTGGGAGTGGGATGGAAGAAATGGGAAAGCTTTGTGGCCACTGGTGCAGTGTGTTCCCTGGACCCCTCATTCCTGTCCTTCCTTGTTGTGTTGCTGGTCCCCAAGCTGGGGCTGGTGAATAAGTGGAAGGAAAACTTGGCACTAACGATGGAGAAATGGCTTGTTGAGATTTGGCAGGTGGTGCAGCTAAGGGTTAATTTGGCCTGTGTGGTGGCCTGGGTTGAATGTCACACCAGAGGTCTGGAAAATGCCACATCAGTGTGACAGGCTTTGCTGATGTGGTGGCAGGAGCTCGAGCTGGTGATGCTCGCGCAGGGCAGGCGAGCGAGTCCCGGTGGTGGGGCACTGCCCTTCGCATGCCCAGTGCGGTGGGTGCTCACGGGCCTGCTGGGTGCCAGCTACGAGGCTGGGCAGGCTTGACCTACCTCCCTGCTCTCTTCCTCGTCTGCATAGGTACTGAGATGCAGAGATTTGTTTTATTTTTCCTCTGGTTTTTACCTTGCTGATGTAGAGGATTAAAATCCACTGCCTGAGGCTTATGAGCAACTGTTTGGAGTGAGACTCTGCCTGCTGATCAGAAGACAACAGACGTGGGCTTGAGAAACCCGTCTTGCTCCTGGCAGCTCCTGCACACCAGGGCAGCAGGGCAATGGTGTGGGAGGGGGGGTATGGCTAATGCTGGGTGCATCCCCATGGTGGGGAAGGGGTGTGGGGGATGCTGGGTGCATCCCCACGATGGGGAAGGGGTGTTGGGGACGCTGGGTGCATCCCCACGGTGGGGAAGGGGTGTGGGGGACGCTGGGTGCATCCCCATGGTGGGGAAGGGGTGTGGGGGACGCTGGGTGCATCCCCACTCTGCAGATGGCCACCTCTCGACCCTCAGTGCTGCTTGGGAGCTGTGTGGTCCCTTCATTTAGAGTTGTCCATGAAGGTGATGAGAGAAATGGGTTTTAGGGTGAGCTCGGAGAGTTTCCCTCTCTTTAGCACCAAGCTGGGGCACCGTGCCTTCGTGTGCGCGCTGGCTGGCCAGGCATGGCTTTGTGTGTCATGATGTGCCTTCACTGAACGAAACAGAGGTGTTCCCAGCCCTTCTGCAGCTTTCTGTCCCCTCGTGCTTGATCCCTGCTTGCTGCTGTGCTCGCTGGAGTCTGAGCCAGCCCTGGGTTCTCAGCCCTGTGGCACTGTGCAGCTCTGGAATAGCTGCTGAAGGTCGTTGTGGTTGCGGTCTCGGGTTCAGAGCTGCATTTGAAAACTCCCCAGAAAGGAGCTATTGCTGCTTTTGCCACGTGAGCTTGTCGTGAGAGTCATGAAGCGCAGCTGACTGACGCTGCGTTCCCGGGGGCTGCACCCAGGCTCTGTGCTCTCTGCCTTGCGGGGTGTCCCCAGAGCACCCTCTGTGCAGGCAGTGGCACTGTCCCAGGCATCTCCTGGGGTCTCTGGTGTGGCTGTCGCTTTAGGGCCGAGAACCCGCCTGGGAGGGCTTGGGGGCAGAAATGTTGGTGCTGAGAAGGCTTTTGGAGGGGGAATACTGTGCAGCATCACCCTATTCCTTGTCCTCAGGGCAAGTGGCAAGGCGGTTGTGGCTATTTCTTGCCTGCCTGTTGAAGTCCTGTTGCCTGTGCCCCAGTGGGGTGATGGAGTTGGGTGTCCTGGGGGGGTGGCTTGGCTGGCAGGATTGCCACTTGCACTGGGTGTCCTTACCAGCAGATCCCTCTGCTCCTCTGGCTCCACATAGCACACAATTAATTCCCTCCCCCCCCACCACCTTCTTTTTCTAAAGATTAAAACATTTTCAGAACAGAGAAGGGCTTGGGGCACAGCTGTGACCCCTGGGGGCTGGCTGTCGGTGCGATGCTCTGCCCAGCCTGCCCTGGACACGCACACCCGCCTCAGGGGTCTTTGCTCCCTGGTTTTGGATTATTCAGATGTCTTTGCACGCTCCCTTCTGTCCGTGCTTCCTTCATCCTGCCGTGTGTCCTCCTCAAGGGAGTGGGGCCTGTGTCCCCTTCCCGTCAGGGCCCGGGAGCAGGGAGGGGGTGCTGGGGCAGCTCTGAAGTGAAGAGCATTTGGCTGCTCAGTAAAGCCTGCGCGGTTGGGATGCTGGAGTCTCGCTGTCCGTAGCCGTGTGCGCAGAGCTGGGAGGCTGCCTCTGCCTGGGAAGGGAAAATGTACGTTATAGCTGCCTGGCAGCGAGCTCGCGGGCTCCCCAGCCCCCTGCCTCGCTGCTGCTGCTTCTCTCTTACTAAACTACTGGGTTATTTTTAACTTGGAAAAATTCCAGCCCAAGATTTGCATTCTCTACCCCCAGCGGAGGGCTGGAGGCAGGATGTGGGGGAGGCACTGCGGAGGGCTGGGAACGCGGCTGCCCGCTCCGGCAGGCCCGGTTCCAGGGGCTCCCCGCAGCTCTGCCTGCCCGGCTCCGCACGCTCCCCGGGCTGCCAGGCCGCCTCTCCGCTCCACACGGCTGGAGTTCCAGCCCGGATTCCCATGGCGAGCGCGGAGCAGCTGCAGGCACATCCACAAACCCTGCTGCAGCAGCTGCGGGCAGAGCCGGCTCCGGGCTGCCAGGCTGCTTGCGTGACAGCCGCGGACCGGCGGCTTCGGAGGGGGCTGGACACCTCCACAGAGCGTCCCCAGAGAAGCTCCCGGGGGATGGAGCGTGCTGTGGAGCAGCCGCTGGGTTGCTGTTTTGCCCAGCGGAGGAGGCTTTGCTGGGCCGTGCAGCCCTCCCCTAATTCAGCTGCCGAGAGCTGCCTGGGAGGAGCCAGGGAGAAAAGTGTCGCTCTTGCACTGTGTTTCTCTTTCCCCCTCCCCTAGCTCTGCCTCTTCAGTGTTCTGCAGGCAGTTGTTTTGTCAGTGCTCGTCTCCACTGCCGGGATCTCCCGAGGGAGCAGGAACACCCCTCTAAATCCAGTGGCAGGGCAGTGTCTCTGCAGAGCGCCTTCCCCGTGCAGCCCACAGGAATGTAGTTGCCCGAGTCCCTCTGGATTGCACCACAGACACTCAGGCTTCAAGCTCCGGTAGCTCTGCCGGCTGAGACGTGTCTGCGCAGCCCTGCCTGGAAACAGGAATTGATAAGGTAGCAAGAACCAAACAGCACCAGGGGACTGCGGATGTCTCTCTTTCTGCTGCTTGATGCTTTGGAGAAGGGTGTTGGTCGAGCCAAGCGGATGAAGCACGGTGCAGGCCCTGAGTTCTGCTCTCGATCCATCCCAGCCAGACCCGTGGCTCCTCTCCTGCTGCTCACCTGCCGTGTGGATGCATCAGGTAGGGAGGGTGGCTGGCTGGTGCCTGGGCCGTGCTTGCTGTCTGCCTTGCCAACAGCAAAGCTGCTGAGGGTGGAGAGTGCTCTGGAGGCCCCTGCCACAGGCAGGTGCTGCCAGGCCCTGGTGACCTCTGCTCCAGCTCGCCTGGGAGAGCCTGCCAGAGCACATCAGTCCTGGCCTGTCTGCTACTCCGTAGTGCTCCTAGTGATGAGGGCAGGGGTGGCAGGGCAGCAAACCTCTTGGCCAGTCCTTATTTCCCCCAGCTGCCTTCAGGCAGACACAGGCACCCTTGCTCCTTTGGCAATGGTTTGTGTTTGCTTGCTGAGGCTGGGCCCTTACCCCCAGCACACTGATCCAGCTTGGCCTGACACGCTTCTGGTCAGCGTGCTGATGCAAGAGGCTCTCCAGGCTGCAGGATGAAGCATGCTGTGAGGTGCTGGTGCTGTTCCTGTGCCTCTGACCAGTGCCAAGTGCCAGGACTCGGGGAGTTCCTGCTGGAGCAGCAGCATTAATGCCTCAGCTCTGCAAAACCCTGAAAGGTCTCGTGTGATGCCCGACCCCGATACAAAAATGCCGTGGCTTGGTGCCATCCCTGCGTGGTAGGAATGCTGCCGACTGCTCTCCCCCTTCCTCGGGGCTGTAAGGTTTGTTGTCAGGGATGAGACACTGCTCCTCTGTGTCTGAGCCAAGGGCTGCTGCCGTGGTGACAGCAGGTGATGGGGAGCAGAGCAGCTCTCGGGCAACCGGGGCTGGGGCACCACCTCTTCCCCCAAAGAGCTGCTTCTGCAGGTTGTGTGGGGCAGTGGGGATGTCCCTGCCACCCCAGAATGGTGTGTACACACAAGGACAGCTGCTGGCACTGGCATAGGGGTTGGTGGTGTAGGGCAGAAGAAAGACCAGGACCCTTTACTTGTGAGACAATCTCCTGAAAGCTCCTGGTTGCCCCACTGCCCGATGCCCTTTGTTGCTGCCTTGTGTTTGGCAGGGCTGAGCAGGGCCCTTGTGTGGTGGCTGTGGGAGCTGCCTGTGGGAGCAGCTCTGTGCTGCTGGCAGTGCTGGCTCCTGCTTTTGGGAGATGTGACTCTTCTCGTCAGTCTGTACTTTGACCTCTGCCAGCCCTTCTCAGGGCAGGCTGGCACATCTTCTGCTACCAGAGCAACAAGGGTGTGCTGAGCCTCCCCAGCTTCACCTGGGCTGGCTGCAGTCCATGGGCCTGGCTTTCTGCTGGCCTGCAGGCCTGGCAGGAGGATTGGACCCGGCACCCCTGGCTGATCTCGTCTTTTCCTTCAAGCTGTGCCCAAGCACGGAGGAGATGCAGCATTTCCCGAGATGCTTCAGAGCAGAGCTGCTTGTCTGAAAATCAGGAGTTTGGTGGCATGGCTGTGCAGTTCTCCTCTTTATCTCCCTGCCTTCCTCCTTGTTCTTTGGGGCTGCATACAAAGTGCTGTGCCTTTTTGGAATTGGTGTTTTCAAGAGATCCTTTCTGTAATCAGAACTGTAGGAGGGAGGAGAGAGAAGGGCCACGTGGTGTTGAGGAGGTGAGTGAAGCTCCCATCCCTCATCTGGAAGTGTCAGTGGACGTCTGCTGGCAGGTGGAGGTCAGACACTTCTCGATGCCTGTCTCAAAGGAGCTGCTTGCAGTGAGACCTTGTCCTTGGCACCTTCCCTGAGCCTGTGCTGTGTCTGGGAAGGGGACCTTGGGCTGTGGGGAGCACGGCTGGCACACGGGGTCAGCCCAGAGAGGGTGCTTCTCCAGTGGGGCTGGTGCCAGCTGGTTTGGGGGATGAGTGGGAACGAGTGGAGCTGGGTGACTGCTCCAGGGTACTTCTGTGTTTGTAATAAGCAGAAGGGCCTCCAGCCTGAAGTGTGGGGCTCCTGTTCCCCCTGATGAATGTCTTTGCTCAACCACAGAAGGAGTTAATCTTCCAGTCTGCCATGTAGGAAAAGCGGCTGGGAAAGCTGCTGATCTCTGTGCTCTGTTAGCTCCCGGTGAAGGTGAGCAGCTGAGGCATGGACCCCAGCTCGTGTTTGCAGAGTGGCGTAGGACAGTGGTGTGAGCCTGCAGTGTCACCCCGTGCTCCCAGTTGGCAGTGTGGGGTTATCTTGGACCAGAAGCAGTTGCTGGAGGGGCTCCTGGCCTCAGCCATGGTGCAAGGCATGCTGGACCCAGCTGGCTTTGCCTCAGGAGCCGGTGTCAGGGGCTCTTGCTCCTGGCCTGGGACCCGAGTGTCCCAGAGACCTGCTGAGAAGCAAATGCAGTCTCTTCACTGGGTTTTTATCACTTCATTGAGATGTGGCGTGCGTGTGCAGGGGGCTCAGTGGGTTGGTTGTGTCAGGGAATGCTTGCCATGGCTGTGGTCTGAAAATCAGAACGGAGATGTCTCGTGTAGCGGCACACGGCAGCTTGCGAGGAACCGCTTGTGGTCCTGGTGGCTGCGGTCCAAGGCTGCTGCCTGGTTTTTGCGGTGGCAGCTTTGGAGGGGCTTCAGTGCAGAATTCTTACTTAGAAAGTGAAAAGAGAAGAGTGCAGGTTTCCAGTGTTTCTGGCACATAGGTGGACGTGCCCACATGCACCTGTGGGTGCCCCTTGTCCTTCAAGAAGGGGCTTGGGAGCACTGCTTGCTCCCGGAATCCCAGCTCCTGTTGCGCTTCATTCTTCCCTTGGAGAAAACCCCAGGCCCCTTTGTTCATCCTTCTGAAGAGGATCGACAGTCTCTGAGGACCTGGCGGCTGGGTGGTGATTTTTGTTTTAACTGCACACACTGTTTCCTTGCTGCAGCTTATTTCTACAGATAAGATCTGCTCTTTCTCCCCTTTGAAGAAGGAAGCCACCTGCCTCTCGCAGGCAGCTGAACACGGCCCTGTACTGCAGGGGTGTGCTCTAATAAAGTAAAAATATTCTCATCTGTGCTGTTGTGCTGAATAAGGAGCTTGGACAGATGCCATCAGTTTCTGCAGATGCTGAGGCCTCTGCTTCCCCTTGTAGCCCCTTTGACTGTTGGTGACACGACCTGGGGGGTGGCAGGGCTGTGCTCACGCCTGTCCCGGGCCAGCTCCGGTGCCTCGGAGAGGTTGTGAGCTGCGGCGGGTGCAGCTGCACCAAGGGGTGCCTGGAGAAGAGAGGGGGGCACAGGGCCTGGAGAAACCAGGGCAACGGAGCCGGGAGGTGAAGACAAAGCAAAAGCAGGACGGCGCCCAGAGCTACTGCCTCCCACCGTCCTCGCCACGCTGCAGCTGGGATTTCCCTGCAGGACATGGACGTTGCTCTTTGGATAAAGGCCATGAATAAAACTTTCTTTCTGAAGTGCCTTGGTGTGTCTGTGACTGAGGGGCTGCTGGAGCCTCTGTTCCTGTTGGGACACAGCGCTCGAAGGGATGTCGGTGAAGGTCTGCAGTGGGGGATGCCAGGCTGTGCTCAGGGGTTGAGCCTCCTCTGTCTGAAGTCATCTGTGAGGCCTCTCTGGTGGCCGTCGTGCGGGTGTCGGGGAGCACACGCAGGAGCTGGGGAGAGGGAAGGGCTGAGGCAAGGCTGGGTGTGTCCCCAGGAGAAGGACGTGGGTAGCCCCTATCCGTCTCATGTGCCTTACTGGTTTTGGGATCTTCCCAGTTTTTGTGAACTGTGGAATCATTTAGGTTGGAAAAGACCCTTAAGATCGTCAACTCCAACTGTTAACCTAACACTTCCCAGTCCAATGCTAAACCAGTCCCGAAGTACCTTGTTTTAAATCCCTCCAGGGATGGTGGATTTAAATCCCCCCTGGGCAGCCTGTTCCAATACTTGACAACCATTTCCCAATCTCAACTGCCCTGGCCACAACTGGAGCCCATTTCCTCTTGTCCTGTCACTTGTTACTTGGTTGAACAGACCCACCCCCACCTCTCTGCACCCTCCTTGCAGGGACTTGGACAGAGCCAGAAGGTCTCCCCTCAGCCTCCTTTTCTCCAGGCTCAGCACCCCCAGTTCCCTCAGCCGGGAACTCAGCACACTTGTGCTCCAGACCCTTCCCCAGCTCCGTTGCCCTTCTCTGGGTGTGCTACAGCACCTTGACACCTTTCATGTAGTGAGGATCCCGAAACTGAACCAAAGCTTCGTCCCCCTGCACCCTTCCACCAAAGTGCTTGTCCTGTTGGGACGCTGAGCTCTGGCCCTGTGTGGCTGGTCCCCACCGGTGTGTTCTGTTACGTGGAGGACCCTTTTTGCCAGACACCTTGGTGAGCGCTGAATTTCTGTTAGCCCAGCCTTTTTTTGGGGTATGCTCTGCAAAATCAAAGTGGGGTTTCAGATGTGAGAGCCCACCAGCAGAGTCTCCTAGGAAGCGAGTAGGACGTCAGTTGAGAACAACGTGGATGGTGCGGACTCCTCTGGTTGCCTGCTCTTGGGATGCGTCACCTGTGGGCACAGTTGTCTCGTTAGCACACGCTTTGTGTTTCAGCTGGTTGGCAGTGCAGACTGTCTGACTTGTGGGCCAGTCTAATTACACCTCCTTCCTGCAAGATATGTTTTAATGCAATTCAGTCTTAGGTGGAGGTGAAGATCCTCTGCAGAGTTGGAATAATCCTTGTCTGGTTCTCGCTGTTCTGCAGTGCACGTCTTTGCAGTGCCTCAGGCTGGCTTCTTTTTAAGGTTTCAACAAGAACGGATGTTGTTTTTGAGGAAAAGGTTGCAGAAAAAGGCAAAATTTGATCTTTTACCAGTCCTTGTAAAAATTCAGCCAGCCTCAGCAAAGCACCAGCCTCTGAAAACAAACATTTGATTTTTAAAAATGCTGTTTGTCACTGTGCTCTGTTCCCTGTGCACCTGAGTGAAGGGGGGCAGGAGCCGGTTACCGGGGCTGTCTTTGTGTTACCTCAGATGGAGAAGTCTGCTCCTCATGCTCCTGCTGAGCCTTAGACAGGGACTCCTGGGCACTGGGCAGGGGAAACATTTCTCCCATCCCAAGTGTCCTGTCAGGCGCCTTCCAGCCCCACCCTGGGGCAGCTCCCATCCTCCAGCCCTGTCCCTTTTCTCGGGGTGGGCAGACACGGCCCTGAGGCCACGTTGCCACCTGAGACTTCTCCCGGCGCAGGTCTCCTGACAGCGATTCCTTCTGGCAGCCCTGTCCAGCCCTGCTCTGTCTGCAGCTCCAGGCTTTCTCTCAGGCCCAGCTTTCCCTTTTTGGAGGAGCTGTAGAGAAGGCTGCTGAGCCATTTTCCAGACCAAAGGTTTCTCTAAGCCCCACTCTCTTTGCAGGCCCCCACTTGGTGTTGGCAGCCCATTTCCATCCTTGCTCCAACCGCATCTCTAGGCTTTTCTCTTTCCATCAGTTACCTAACCCTGATTTTGTAGCTGGACCTTTTGACAGGACCTGCTGTACCAAAGATGATTCCCAGCCAAGGCCTCTTGGCAACCTAAAATAATCTTTGGCAGCCCTTTTCTAACCCTGTTCCAACTGAAACCCTGGGCTTTCACTTTCTGTTAGCCTTAACCCTGCTCCTCATTTTCCATCTGCGCCTTGGACATGGAAACCCAGATGAAAGAGTTCTCCCCCCAGGTCTCTTGGCCGGCTCTGCCTGGCTTTGGCAGCTCCTTTCCAGCCACAGTCCAGCTGCAGCTCTGGGCTTCCTCTCTCTCAGCCCTAACCCTAACCCTGGCTCTAGATCTCATTTTCCTGCAAAACAGCAGAAAAGGCCCCACAGCCATTGCCCAGATGAAAACTTTGACCCAGCCCAGCTCTCTTGGTAGCCCCTGCTTGGCTGCTGAAGGCCCAGCCCAGGCTCAGCTCTAAGCTCTCTCTTTCACTCAACCCTAACTTTTACTGTTTGTGCAGAGCTGTAGGGATGACCCCAAACCTGCTGCTTCCCAAAGCTTCCTCTCAGCCCAGAGCTCTTGACAGCCCTCGCTTACCTTTGGCAGCAGCTTTCCAGCTTCACTCCAGCAGTAACACCAGGCTCCTGCTTCTCAACCCAAACCCCCCTTTGCCTGCTGGGCTGGGGGGAAGGGCCCCCCAATGATTTCCTGGTGAAAGATGTCTCCCAGCCCAGGTCTCTTGGCAGCCCCTTTCCATCCCCACCCCAATGGTGAGTGTAGCCTTTCCTGTCCGTCCAGACCCTGACCTGAGGAGCCGTTTGCCAGCTGAGCCGTAGGGAAGGCCTCTGAGCCATTTCCCAGCCCAGAGCTCTTGGCAGACCTCTCCATTCTGGTGGTCCCTTTCCAGCCCCACACCAGCTCTAGGCTTCCTCCTTCCCTGACCCCTAATGCCAGTTCTCCAGCCCAGCCAGTTCCCCAGTGAAGGTGTTCTCCCAGGTGAGGCCTCTTGCAGCTCCCGCTTTGCTCGGGTGAACCCTCCCTTGTCCTGCTCTGCTGCACCTCTGGGTTTTCTTTTTCTCACCCATTGCCCTGATTTTCCTGGGAACTCGTAGAGAAGTGTCCTACCGATTTCCCAGAGCAGGGATCTCTCACAGCCCAGGTCTCTTGGCAGCTGCCAGGTATTTTTGCAGCCCCTTTCCAGCCCCACTCCAGGTGCAGCTCTGGACTTTGTCTCAGCATTATCCCAGCCCCAGTCTTATGGCTGAACATGGGACAAGCTCATCCCTGTGGAAGGTTTCAGCAAACCCAGGTCTTTTAGCAGCCCCCACTTTCTTCTAGTGAGCCCTTTCCAGCCCCTCTGGAACTGCAGCTTTTGCCTTTCTCTCAGCCATAACCTTCATTTCCCACCTGAACCCCAGACAGGAGCTGCCAGATGAGTCTTCTCCCAGGCCAGGTGTTTGGGCAGCTCCCACCTGGCTTTGGCAGTGCTTTTTCAGCCCCACTCCCCTGGCTGGCCCGGGCACCCGGAACTCTGCCTTCCCCAGGCTTGACAGTAACACAAGAGTTGAGGTTGGATGGGTGTGGGGGTTTGACCCACAGTGGGACCATGAGGTCCTGCACTCACTCCCCCACCCAGTGAGATGGGATGGGAGACACAACAAAGGGGACACGGGATTAGGATGAGGACAGGGAGGGCTCACTCACCAGTGATGGTCATGGGCAAAACAGACTCAACTTGGGGGAGAAAAATCAATTTAATTCCTTGCAAATCATCTGAGTAGACACAACACCCACATCTGACAGCACCTTCCCCCACCCCTCCCTTCTTCCCGGGCTCCAATCACTTTGCTCCCCATTTCTCTACCTCCCCCCCAGCAGCACAGGGGACAGGGAATGGGGGTTCACTCAGGTCACCTCTGCTGCTCTTCCTGGCATGGAAGTCCAGGAACAAGATGTTCCAAAGCAGCTTCCCATGGAGTCATGGAGCTCTTTGGGCTCAGCTCCCCCCCCTGCCCCTGACACACCAAACACAGTGGGGTTCCTTTCCTGCTACCTTAACATTTTAGGTGCAAATTTCTGGAATTATTTTTTTTAAGTCAGAAACCAGCTATTTCCAAGCCAAGTGGCTGGGCAGGGATTGTGAGACATGAACCCTCTTCCCTTTCTCCTCTTCCTTCTCGTTCCCTCTCGGGGGTGGCACAGCAGCCGTGCCTTCTGCTGTCTGCGGGGCTGGGGAAGGGTGTGGATGCAAACACAGCCCGGCTGCTTCTGCCCAGGTTTGGGCCCAGGCTTTGGGTTCGGGTTCTGGCGTTGCTGCTGGCCTGCAGCATTGCTGGGCAAGGCTTTTCCCACGGAACAGCCCCCTCTTCACAGCCCTTGTGCAACCTGCAGTGTAGCATCTCTCAGGCTTTTGAGTGCTTCCATCAGTGTCCTTTAAGGAAGGGCAGCCAGGGCCCGTGAGCACCCCAGGCTCCCGGAGAGGGGGCAGAAGTGCTGCTCTGTGGGGTGGGGGGTGCCCTGCCGTGGAGGCAGCAGTGCCCCAGAGCTGGCATCACACGCTGCTCTAAAGAATGTCCTCATGGGCACAGCTCATTTTGCAGCCTGTAAAGTAGTTTGGGGCTCTCATACGGCTTTTAGAGGTACCTGCAAAGATGTCTTGGAAAAGGAGCCCAGAGCAGGTTGCTGAGTGCCTGTGGTGAGGGGTACTGTGACCCGGGCTGTCCCCTCGCAGCGAGGCCAGCAGTGACCCGGGCTGTCCCCTTGCAGCGTGGCCAGCAGTGACCCAGGCTGTCCCCTCGCAGCGTGGCCAGCAGTGACCCGGGCTGTCCCCTTGCAGCGTGGCCAGCTGTGACCCGGGCTGTCCCCTTGCAGCGTGGCCAGCAGTGACCCAGGCTGTCCCCTCGCAGCGAGGCCAGCAGTGACCCAGGCTGTCCCCTCGCAGCGTGGCCAGCAGTGACCCGGGCTGTCCCCTCGCAGCGAGGCCAGCAGTGACCCGGGCTGTCCCCTCGCAGCGTGGCCAGCAGTGCCAGATGCCCCTCGCGCCGGGGCTGGTGCCAGTGACCTGGGCAGGAGCTGCTCCTGCTGCTCCGGGAGGACGGGTGGGAGGGGTCAGGATTGTGCCTCTGGTGGAAAATCTGCATATTTTATATTTTCCTGATGTGAAGCCTCTGAGTCTGGAAAATTGTTTCAAAAAAGCAAACCTGAGGTTTAGACCCTCTTTGAAACCCTTTCCTTGAGACAAACAAGGCCTTGGAAGAGCGGAACGAGCTGCGAGCGCTTCTGCTGGGCTGTGGCCGGCAGCGCTCTGCCCCCCACCATCGCTGTCCCCGGCAGCGCTCCCTGAGACTGGAAATAGCTGGTGTTTCCCATCCCTGGGACAGTGACTTGTTTCTCTGCAGCTGATCTGAGCTGTTGTGGGGTGGGGTCCGCCAGAACCCCGCCTGGGTTCTGGGGGAGGCTCACAATAGCCCGGACTGTGAGGTGTCGCCTGGCGAGCCGCTGGCTTCGGTGACGCCGTGTTGGCACCCCTGGGTGCTGGGCTTCCCGGGTGGAGCCCGACCCTGTGGCAGAGTTCCCACGTGCACAGGCTCATCTGTGCTGCCTGAAGACTTGCAGTTCCCAAAATAAACCGGATATAGGAGTGAACTCTGTGCAGAGATCGCTGTCACACGAGGTGGTAAGTATTAGAAACTGTTTATTCTTCTGCAGGAGGATGAAGCTGTCAGTTTGTTATGGGGGCTGACACACAGTTAGGGTCTGTCTGGGAGCTTGGTGCTCCCTGAGCTGCCACATCAGGATTTCATAGAATCATGGAATGGTTTGGGTTGGAAGGGACCTTCCAAGGTCATGTAGTCCAACCCCTGCAGTGAACAGGGACATCTTCACTAGAGCAGGTTGCTCAGAGCCCCATCAAGCCTGACCTTGAATATCTCCAGGGATGGGGCCTCCGCTACCTCTCTGAGCAACCTGTTCCAATGATCTACCACCCTCATATTGAAAAGCTTTTTCCTAATACCCAACCTAAATGTGCCCTTTTCTAGTTTCAAACCATCACCCCTCATCCTGTTGCTACGTGCCCTTGTGAATGGTTCTTCCCCAGCTTTCTTACAGGCACCTTTCAGGTACTGGGAGGCCACTATAGGGTCCTCCCGGAGCCTTCTCTTCTCCAGGCTGAAGAACCCCAACTCTCTCAGCCTGTCCTCACAACAGAGCTGCTCCAGACCTTGGATCATTTTTGTGGCCTCCTCTGGACTGGCTCCAGCAGGTCCACGTCCTTGTGTTAAGGGATCCAAAGCTGGACACAGTTTTCCAGGTGAGGTCTCACCAGAGCAGAGCAGAGCAGAGGGGCAGAATCCCCTCTCTCGACCTGCTGCCCACTTCTTCTGACGCAGCCCAGGATGCAGTTGGCCTTTTGGGCTGCAGATGCACACTGGTGGCTCATGCCCAGTTTTTCATCCACTACTACCCCAAGTCCTTTTCCTCAGGGCTGCTTTCCAGCACACCATCTCCTAGCCTGAGACTTCCCTCCAGGTTGCCCTTGCCTGAAGGCTGGGAGGTGTGTGCTGCAGCAAGCGTCCTCCCAGCGGGGCTGGAGCAGCAGAACAGCGCTGCATGCCGTGGTTACAGACCAGTAGCTATGCAGTGTCAATGAAATTAATATGAGAGAACATTGCCTGAGATTTTGTTCTTTCAGGTTTCACAACCTGGCTAAGGATATGCTTGTCCCATTAAATTGGGGGGTTCCTTTGGGCTGTGACTCTGAGTCTGCGGTGGGATCTGTCTGAGGTTATCTGGGATCGGTTTGGTGGGTAAGGGGGACCCTGCAGAGCTGCCTGTTTTAACGCTGTTTCCCGCTGCAGACAAGCTAGCATTGTGACTGGTTTTGCATACTAGGAATGCTTTGGTGGCCTGTGGCAGTTTGTCTCCTGGATTTCCTGCTCCCAGCACGGTGACCTGCAGCATTTCTGACAGCCTGGCAGTCGCAGCGGTGTTGCAGGGCTCGTGTGCCATGGCAGTGCCGTGCGGGACACGCTGCGGGCGAGTGCCCGCGGGGACACCGGGCCACGCTCAGAGGGTTCTACCACAGCTGCCTGTCACTCGGCCCTGCTGTTGGCCCAAGGACTTCTCAGGTTGGATGGTGATGGTGATATTTAGGACATGTTTGGCTCTTTGGGTGGATGAGGGAGGGCCTGACCTTGCAGTAACTCCTCCAGGTAGGTCAGACTCGCAGGGGGGCTGTGAGAAGTTCTCCTGATCTGACCCCTGCTCTGGGCAGGCAGTGGGGCTGGAGATTCACTTCTCTCTGGGGGATGGCTCAGCATGGTTGGAGAAAGAAGACTGGAAGCTGTTCTTGGTGTGGCTGGCTGCTGGGGACTGGCTGGACCTCTGGACAGGGTGCTCTGGAGCAGGGTGCGGTGGCATTGCTGGGCAGGGTCCCAGCGTCCCCTGTGCTGGACAGACACATCTGGAGAGAAGCTCTTCCTTGCCAACTGTCTGGAACAGCTTCTCCCAGCCTTCCCCTCCTGGATTTGCCCCATTTGCTCTCAGTCATGCCAGCTCTTGCCAGTGTTGGATGTGCCATGAACTTGCTGATCACCTCAAGCAGAGGTGTGTCTGGGATGTTCCTGGGGGCTGAGTGCAGAAAGGGCGAGTGCCGTGTTGTTTTCAGGTGCAGCCCTCTCTGACCCCAGGCCTTGCTCAGAGCACAGCCCCGGGCACGCAGAGCCGTGGCAGAGCCAGGGCCAGCCGCGCAGCGTTGCTCCTGGCTTGGCAGCGTGGGGCTGCCTGCCCCACCACACAGGATAGAAATACACTGTAAAATGATGGGAAGAGGGAGGCAAGACGGGGGCAGAAAGCCAAGCATCCTGCTCCAGTGCTGGCCCTCACGGGAGCGCAGGGGACAGCGGCCAGAGGAGGCTCTCTGAAGCACAGCGGAGCTGGGACATGCTGTGTGACACATGGACAGCCCCGACAGGAGCTTTGAAGTTGAACGATGCTGTAGCTTGGCTGTTGGAAGGTGTCTGGGGAGAGGGACTGTGCATCCAGGCTGGAGGGGCCTTTCCAGCCAAATTCATTGAAATTCCAGTGAATTCCAAGGGAACGTGGTGGTTTAAAACAGTGGAGGAGGGTGCAGGGGGAACCACAGTCCATGTGGGTCCTCTTTGAGGTGGTTTGATCCTGTCCAGGTGTTGTCTGAGCACCTACTGCTTCATTTCCATGCTTCAGAGCTTTGTGTGAGGCAGGAAGGACGTGTGGCCTGTGCAGCTGTGAAATCCTTGCCCGGCGTGTGGGACACTGCAGAGCGTGCCCTGAACACCCTCCGCTCCCCACTGTGTTTGCAGAGTGCACTCTGCCATGGGGTGCTGGGAGGGACCTGTGGGCACCCAGAACAGTAACAGGAAGGTCCTGCAGGCACCTGGGCTGAGAGGGCCCCTGGGGTGCTGGTGTGGCTGACTCTCTTGAGCAAGCAAGCCCTAGCAGCCATGAGTCCTGCTTGCCAGGATCCTGCACTTGGGGGTTGCATTAGTACCTTTTCTGCTGTGCTCAGGGGTGAATCTGGGTCCTCCCTGGGTGCTGAACACTTAGTACCTGCTCCCACCATGTACAGAAAGGTGTACCTGCTGTTCCAGAACATCTCCTGGCTTCATCCAGGTACTTCTCATTCTCCTCGGTGGCTCTCTGCACGCTGGGTGCGGGAGCGTGTGTTCCGTGTGTTGGTGTCGCAGCTGGAGTCCTTGGTGCTCTGCTGATGCTTGTGCATCACAGAGGCCCAGAACTGTCCAGACTGGAAAAGCCCTTTAAGCTCATCGAGCCCAATCACTAACCTCACACTGACAAGTCCCCTATGACTAACCTGTGTCCCTCAGCACTGTGTCTACACGACTCTTCAATCCCTCCAGGGATGGGGACTCCACCACTGCCCTGGGCAACCCCTTCCAGTGCCTGAGAGCCCTAAGCAGGGGATTACCAGTCATTGGTCACAGGATTGCACTTGAGGGTGGGTGCACAACTGTGCATTCTGTTTGCTTGGAGCTGGGTTTTCAGCAGGTGGTGTTGAGCAAGCAAGAAACTGGATGCTCTGGTGTGGAGACATGTTGTATGGTAGAAAGTCTGGAAAGGCACTTTGGCTTTTGTGCCAGGACCCTTCTCTCCTGATGTGGATGTAGGCAACAGCAGTCTGTCTTTCCTTCAGGTAGAGTCTTGAAAAGCATCCTCAGCCGCTGCCCGTCTGTGATGGCTTTGTCCCCAGCAGTCCCTGGGGCTGCTCAGGGCTGTCCACGATGGTGCTGGAAGGCAGCCCTAGCACACAGCCCCTCACAAGTGCTGTGGTCTCAAAATGTTGTTTTCCTGTGGCTCTGCTAACATGGATGTGCTCCATGGGCACTGGGTGGCACACCATGGCCAAGGCTCTGCACCTCTGCAAGCGCTGTGGCTAGTCCAGGCCGAGATGGACTAGCTCACACATGCCTTTGGGGTATCCATGTTACCACTGTAGAGCTCTGTTCCATTTCCTTCACATGTTGACATCCTCCCCCAAGCCTGACTGGCATGTTTCTGAAATGCACGTTAGGAGTTCTCCTCTAGCCCTGGAGAAGATGTGTCTCTTCAGAGGTTGGCTAGTCTGGGTCACCACAGCTTCTCCTTGCCTGTGCTCTCACTCATTTTCAATGCACCTTTTTCTCCCCCACCTGAAGATCACCTTGAGAAGGTCTTCTCCCATTTCTGAGGGAAAACAGAGGGGACATGCCCTGATGGAGCTGTGTGTACGAGTGAGAGGTGACCACTCCCCGCCATGAGCTGTGGTGGCTTTCACAGAGCGCTTGTACGTATTGGTGGTCGCAGGAGGGGCGTTGGGGGCTGCGTGGTGGGAGCGCTGTGCGTGTCCGCAGGATTCGGGGGGCACATGAGCCACCTCAGCCTTTGAACTGGGAGAATCGGCCTCCAGCTGCACAGGAGAGCTTGGCTGCTTTGTGGAAGGCTGGTGGAAGGGAAGAGCACATGGCCAGTGCTTGCTCCTGAGTCGGTGTTGGCTCAGACGTGGAATTTCTGATCGTGTTTTTGACTTGTGCACAGATGCGGCAGCTCCTGGAGGAGCCCGGGCAGGAGCGACAGGGAATCCTGGCACGGTGTGGACTCAGGCTGGTGCAGGGATGTCTTGTGCTTTCAGAACAATAAAAACAAATCCAGGGGAGGAGGATGGTAACCTGATGTGCCCCAAGTTGTATAACTGAGAACATCACCGCTCGCAGCAGATGCTGTGGAGAGGCAGCGAGTGGGTCTGCTTGTGTAGAGGGACAAGGCACAGCTCTCAGCACTGCCTTGCTTGTCTCCTGAAATGCACCAGGACAGGTCTGGGGTGCGTGGTCCGCCCGCCAGCGCGGTGTGCCGTGGTGCTGTGCTCACCAGCTGCTGTGCAGGGCCTGGCACCGGGGGTTTTGGAAGAGGTAGCACCATGGTCTCAGGAAGGAGGACTTGCCTTTGGCTGTGGCAGCCAAAAGTGCTGGTGACTGCCTGGTGCTAGGGGTGCTGCAGGCTGGTGGCACTGGTGCGGGACGTTCATCAGTTATCTTGGGTTAAAAGGGCATAAAAACTTGAGCAGAGAGAATAAAAACTCCCCACTTGTGACAGTGGCAATAAAGCTGAATCTAGCAGCCTGGAGCACTTGCATGGTGTGCTAGTGAGAACATGCTGATCTCCATATGAAAAACATAAGCTCATTTAGAAAATTGGACTGTCTCATTTGTGATTAGAGTTTCTCTTTAATCTGCAAATACTTAATTAGCATGGAAATGGCTAGTTAGATGGGCTCCTCAATGTATGTATCTGCATGCCAGTGTGGTGGTGCTCCCTAGCAGGTGGCGTGTTTCCCTTCAGGGTGTTGGACAAGTTCCTGGCTCAGGCAAGGTGCTCTGGATGCAGCAGGCAAGAGCAGACCAAAGCACGGTGCAGACATGAACGTGTCACTTTCCTCCTCTCCAGCTTGTCCCCAGGCAGTGGTGACAGCACATGCTTGCTCCACGGGACTGTGAACAATACGGTGTGTTAAACGCCCCAGGCTTCTTGGTGTCGGGGTTCACAACTGGTCCCTGGCCAGCACAGAGTTTAACACAGCCTTCCACAAACCAGGATGGCACCTCATCTGGGGAGCCACAGCAGGGCCCCTCCAGCCACCCCACCCCACCCACGGGGTGCTGCCGTCCTCAGGGCCCCTCCATCCACCCCACCCCACCCCACCCCACCCCACCCCACCCACGGGGTGCTGCCATCCTCAGGGCCCCTCCATCCACCCCACCCCACCCACGGGGTGCTGCCATCCTCAGGGCCCCTCCATCCACCCCACCCCACCCACGGGGTGCTGCCATCCTCAGGTCCCCTCCATCCACCCCACCCCACCCACGGCGTGCTGCCGTCCTCAGGGCCCCTCCATCCACCCCACCCACGGGGTGCTGCCGTCCTCAGGGCCCCTCCATCCACCCCACCCACGGGGTGCTGCCGTCCTCAGGGCCCCTCCATCCACCCCACCCACGGCGTGCTGCCGTCCTCACGGGTGGCCTCTTGCTGTGGCCAGCTCTGTGTGCAGGCAGGAGACCCAGCGCTCTCTCCTGACACTGCAGTGACTTTGCTGAGCCTCTCCTTGGACTCGAATGACTGCAGGTGGTCAGAGCAGGGATCTCTGTCCCTGTCCCCTCTGGGTCTGACTGGTGTCCCAGCCTTGTTTTATCAGGACAGATGCAGGCACTGGCTTCAGTGCTGTGGAGACAGGCGGGTGTACAGTGGGGGTGAAACTTGTGTGACTGTCGCCAGCTGGAACAAGAGGACAGAGCTTGGAGATGTGTCTGCTGGTGGCTTGGGACCAGTGCTGAGCACGGGACTGCTGTGCCTTGGGGCTGGCCTGGCCCTGGCACTGCTCGCTGTGCCAAGCAGCTGGGCACTGCCAGTGATGACAGGAACAGGGTGGGTGATGCCTGTGTAGAGCTTGGTGCATTCCAGCTGCTGTGTGTGGGGACAGCCAGAAGGAAGGCCTGTAGATGTTTCCTCCGGACTCTTTGGGAAGGAGCTGGGTGAGAGGAGGGTCTGCCCGCTCCATTCCTGCCTGTCCCTTGCCAGCTGGGGCCTGTGTGCTTTTGGGGCACAGTCTGTCTGGGCTGTGACCTGCAGTGAGGACTCCTGAGCACCTCCCAGGGCCAGAGCAGCTCTGGTTGTGGCTGGGGCAGCCTTTGCTGCCTAGAGGAGGGGGGGACGTGGCCCGTTAGCTGTCTCCTGCCGGTAACAGAGCGGGCACTGTGCGAGACACCTCCCTGGGCTGGGCTGTGGTCTCCCACAGCTCACCCTGGGTGTGTCTGAGAAGGCATGGCTGGTCTAGAGCTCACTGCCTTGTGCAGCTTGCTCGTCCCGCTGGCACAGTGTCCCCTGCTCTGGATCCTGCCCGAGTACTCGACGCCTGTGAAGTAACAGGTTGGGTGGTGAAACAGCAGGTGATGGGAGCAGAGGCCAGGGCTGTGGGACTGAGCACAGCAGGGTCCAGCAGCCCTTGCCTGGGCTCTGGAGAGGTGGCAGGATTGGGCCATTTGCTCCCTGTGGCACCAAGCTTCCTGGCATCCCTCAGCCCTCTTGTTCAGCTGCTGGCACCTGCCTGTGTTACCACCGTACAGGAGGTGGTGAGCACGCCGGGACCCAGGCCACTGAACCTGTGTGATCCACAGTGTATGATGTTTGCCTTATTTTAACAAAAACAAAGCCCTGAAATCCCAGAGCTGAGCAGTAGCAGCGAGCTCTTGTAGGCCACACGGTACGAAACTCCCAGCCTGGGCTAGGCCGGTGCTGAGGAACTTGGCCTTTGCTTTCCAGGAGTGGTGCTGAACTGCTGCCTCACAGACAGCATCCAAACCTTCTCCTTCCCTGACACCTCCTTGGTCTCAGTGAGAGTGCCTGCCTGTCCCACTGTGGGGTCCTGGCCCTGCTGGGGTGGGGACAGAGGTCTGCCAGTGCCCCTGCAGTCTCTCTGGGCTGGCTTTGGCCCTGGGCTCTGGAGGTGGCCAGAGCCACGCTGGTGAGGTGCTGTGGCTCCTGGAGAGGTGCAGTGAGAGCTGCCAACGTCCTCTCTCCTGCTGTGGGAGAAGATGGTGCTGCTGGATCCCATCCTGTGCTGGATCCCATGCTGGATCCCGTGCTGGTGCTGGATCCCGTGCTGGTGCTGGATCCCATGCTGGATCCCGTGCTGGATCCTGCGCTGGTGCGGGATCCCATCCTGGTGCTGGATCCCGTGCTGGATCCCGTGCTGGATCCCATCCTGGTGCTGGATCCCGTGCTGGATCCCGTGCTGGATCCCGTGCTGGTGCTGGATCCCGTGCTGGATCCCGTGCTGGATCCTGTGCTGGATCCCGTGCTGGTGCTGTCCCCACGGCTGTCTCAGCAGGATGCCGGAGACGTGCACAGGCACCTCAGTGCCGTGATGCCGGGTGCCAGGGCTGAGCCCGCAGTGGCTCAGTTGTGTGAGCTCTGTTCTGGGGCAACAACCTGCAAAACCCTCTGTGTCTGCCAGGTGACAAGCGAGGCACTTAGTTAGGTCTCAGGGGGCGAGTCCCCAGGGTGAGGGAGAGCTCCCTGAGCAGAGAGGGGACCCCATGGCTTGCCAGGACTGTGAGGAAGGGGCAGCTCACAGCCTTTTGATGATGTAAAGAAAACAGAGAGCAGGAGGAGGGTGCAAGTGCCTGCAAGGTCTGGAGCGCCCAGGATCCATCTTCTGGGTTACTCCAGGAGAAAATCTGTGATTGGAAGGCTGGGAGGCAGGGCCAGGGCAAGGGCATCTCCTGCCCCGAGAGCCAGAAGGGACTGGGTGGGTCCTGGCAGGAGCTGCGGGGCGCAGGCTGGGGCTGGCAGGTGAAGGCTGGAGAGGAGGGATAAGCTGAGCACCTTGGAGCCTCCTGCAGCCCAGAGGCCTCTGTGAAAGCTGAACCCAACCCAGATCTCCAACATTTCTGTCTCAGAGCAAACTCTTGGGATGGGGCTGCTCTCTGCTGGAGCCCGGCAGGATTGTTCTGAGCTGCAGCGGCCGCTCAGGCTGAAATTTCCACCTGGTCCTTCCTGGGGAGCACCCCTGCTGCAGCTGCACGCATCTCCCAGCCCGGCTTATCCCCCAGGCACTTCTGGGGCGTGTTTGGGGGGCACAGGAGGGGCTGGCAGGCTTGGTCATGGGAAAGAAATTCTGTGTCATCCTGTCCGCAGATGCCATCAAACTCCCCCCCACTCAGCTGGTGGCACTGGGTGCCTGCCCTGGCTGCTGCCAAGCTTGACTTACATGTGGAACGTGCTGTGTAGCTGGGATCAGAGTTCAGAGCCTTTGCCTCTTCTCCTCGGTGTGGTGGTTGTGAGCCATGGACCAGCACCAGTGTGCAGAATTGGTCCCTTCCTGTGCTGGCCTGAACGCTGCCCGCCTGTAGGACCCTGGTCTTTGGGAGGACAGGCACTGGGCTGGGAGCAATGGCTCTGGGTTTCGGTCAGGTCTGGGTGTACAGGGTGCTGCTGCCAGGACGAGGAGATGTGCCTGGGCTGTGGAGGAGATGTGCCTGGGCTGTGGAGGGATGTGCCTGGGCTGTGGAGGAGATGTGCCTGGGCTGTGGAGGAGATGTGCCTGGGCCGTGGAGGAGATGTGCCTGGGCTGTGGAGATGTGCCTGGGCTGTGGAGGAGATGTGCCTGGGCTGTGGAGGAGATGTGCCTGGGCTGTGGAGGAGATGGGCCTGGGCTGTGGAGGAGATGTGCCTGGGCCGTGGAGGAGATGTGCCTGGGCTGTGGAGGAGATGTGCCTGGGCTGTGGAGGAGGTGTGCCTGGGCTGTGGAGGAGGTGTGCCTGGGCTGTGGAGGAGATGTGCCTGGGCCGTGGAGGAGATGTGCCTGGGCTGTGGAGGAGATGTGCCTGGGCTGTGGAGGAGATGTGCCTGGGCTGTGGAGATGTGCCTGGGCTGTGGCTGCAGAGGGGCGGCAGAGTGAGCTGCGTCCCTGTGCCGAGCGGGTCCGAGAGCTGCAGGGCCCCAGGAGGCTCTGGCGTCGCTGTGGCTCGTGGAGTGGGGTTTGCACGGGATGGGGGGAAACGAGAGGCAGGTGCTTGTGGGGTTGGTGTCTCACACACTTGTCAAATACTTCTGGGCTCTTTGGCTCCTGTTGCTGGCACTGCAGGAGCAGACAACTGCTGAGGGCTGGCTCCCCAGAAAGCATCTGCTGCCTGGAGCGGGGGGCTCTGGGCAACCCCTGACAGCTCTGTCACACGTACCCTGGCCAGGCTGCTGAGGGGAGGGCAGGGGCTGTAACCTCACCGTGTCCCCTTGGCTGTCACTTGTCCTAGGGAGCTGCAGCAGTGCCCCGTCCCCCCGGGGTCGGTGCTGTTTCCCATGCTGACCCAGCGTGTGGCGGGGCTGCTCCCGGCCCTTCTGCCCCCACGGCACCAGCACGAGGGAGGCAGAGAGCCCGGCTTCTCCTGCGCCTGGCAGAGTCCAACCTGCACCCAGTCCCCAGGGAAACTGGGCCAGTGTGTGTCTGCTCACCAGCCACCCTGTCCTGGGTGCAGCAGGGGGGGTGCAGGGTGCTGTGTCTCGGTGTCTGGGTGCAGCAGGAGGGGTGCTGGGTGCTGTGTCTCGGTGTCTGGGTGCAGCAGGAGGGGTGCAGGGTGCTGTGTCTCGGTGTTTGGGTGCAGCAGGAGGGGTGCAGGGTGCTGTGTCTCTGTCTGGGTGCAGCAGGAGGGGTGCTGGGTGCTGTGTCTCGGTGTCTGGGTGCAGCAGGAGGGGTGCAGGGTGCTGTGTCTCGGTGTTTGGGTGCAGCAGGAGGGGTGCAGGGTGCTGTGTCTCGGTGTCTGGGTGCAGCAGGAGGGGTGCTGGGTGCTGTGTCTCGGTGTCTGGGTGCAGCAGGAGGGGTGCAGGGTGCTGGGTGCTGTGTCTCGGTGTCTGGGTGCAGCAGGAGGGGTGCAGGGTGCTGTGTCTCTGTCTGGGTGCAGCAGGAGGGGTGCTGTGTGCTGTGTCTCTGTGTGTGGGTGCAGCAGGAGGGGTGCAGGGTGCTGTGTCTCGGTGTCTGGGTGCAGCAGGAGGGGTGCAGGGTGCTGTGTCTCGGTGTCTGGGCGCAGCAGGAGGGGTACAGGGTGCTGTGTCTCGGTGTGTGGGTGCAGCAGGAGGGGTGCTGGGTGCTGTGTCTCGGTGTCTGGGTGCAGCAGGAGGGGTGCTGGGTGCTGTGTCTCGGTGTCTGGGTGCAGCAGGAGGGGTGCTGGGTGCTGTGTCTCTGTCTGGGTGCAGTGGCTCACAGGACCTGCAGGGAGCTGTGGCCATCAGGGAGAGACCAGTGAAAAGGTGCTGCTGGCTGAGCCAGACCATGGCCACCAGGTGCAGGGTGCTGAGTTGTGGTGTGGGGAGCCTTCACCCCAGAGAGCTGTCAGGTGCTGCATCGCCACAGATCCTTCCTGGGTCCCCTCTGGTGGGGGACAGCGTGGGGACCTGGTCTCACAGGCAGCTCTGCCTCTGGCACTCAGGTGCTGCTCAGAGCTGGACCTGCAGCTCAGCCTCTCCAGCCAGGCCTGGTGTGGGGGTTGCTTGGGACTCACCTGTCTCTTCAGCCCCCCACATCCTGGGGGCTGGGAGGTGGGAACCGCTCCCACAGCACCCTCCTGAGCTGGGGGGACCCGGGCCTGAGGAGGGGGCCGGCCCCAGCCGTGCCCCAGTGCTGCTCCGAGGGCTGCTGTGGCTCGCTGGGAGATGGTGTCTGCCACCATGGCTCTTCCTCCTCCTTGCTTGCCCCATCCTCATCCCCCTGGCAGCTCTTCCTCGGGAGCAGGGCTCGCAGCCCACCTCAAGCTCCTCCATCCTCTCCACGTCTCTTGCTGCTGCCGTGGCTGCTTGGCAGAGGCTGGGTTGTTTACTGCTTCCTTCTGCTGCTGCAGGGTTGGCAGCGTCCGCCGCGTCCCGCAGGGCTGCCCGGGCTGGGGCTGGGCTCTGGGCAGGGGGAGAGCGGCTCTGCAGCCCCCAGTGAGCTGCTCTGTGCTGGAACTGTGGCTGCGGGGCTGGTCCTGCCCGGTGGGGTTCAGGTAGCACCGAGCTGTGGGGAGATGTGTGGTCGGGCTCCTTGCCATGGCACAGCAGAGCAGATGTCCCCAGGCTTGTCCCCAAGAGCATTTCACTCCTGCAGCTTTGTTGCTCTGAGCAGCACTGGGGTTGGCTGAGCCTCTCGGAGGGGTGATGTGGAAGGATGGAGTTCCTCAGGTTCACCAGTCTCTTTATTGTGAATTTTTTTTTGTGTTGTGTCTTGCAGAAATAACATTCATCCCAGATTTGATGATAATGAAAATACAGAAAAAAGCAAAGCAGGTTTGTGACCCTCTCTCCTTCTCCCAACTCAGCTGGCAAGGCCTGGTGGGGACCACGTGTGAACTGGTGCAGTTGTGCCGTGGGAAGGGGGCTGGGGGGGCCTCGCATTTCCAGACAGGGCTGCAGCTCAGCACATCAAACTCTGACCTGAGCTGCAGCCTAGAGCAGATGAGTCTGGGGTGGGCAGTTGAACAAGGTGGGCTTTATCTTCAGTGATGGAAATGCTCTTGATTTGATTCTGTTCCCTGTAGAGGAGCAACCCTTCTTTTCCCTCAGAGTCCCTAAGCGTTGGTTCTTGTTTGAATCTCATCACATCTGATACAAAACCACGTTTGCTGTGACTGCTGCTGGTACCTGATGCTCCAGGACTGACACCAGCGGGGAGGGTGGGGAAGATCACGTCTGCAGGGCTGTAGGAGCTTGGCCAGGGAATCTGCCCTTGCTCAGAAATAACCCCATCTCACCAAGCTGCCCTTTCTGAATTGCCACATCAGATCGTCACTGCCTGCTGCTCCCAGAGCTGGTTTATGAGCCAGGGGTCTGTGCATTAGCAGTGTGCAGAGGAAGAGCCTGAGCACTGGCGCTCTGAGGAGGGCAGAGGACCTGTTACACGCGCGGAGACTCGCTCTGCCTGCCGGGGTGAAATATGGCTGGAGGTGTAAAACAAACCGGCCCTCCCTGAGCTGATTTGTGCCTGTGCTGCTTTTAATGGGAAACCATTAACTTGAACACTGAGCTAAGGGATAAATCTGTGGGAGAGCACGAGCTGGTGCCAGTTCTGGCCAGCTCAGAAGCAGCGTCCTTGTGCTGCTCGGGGCAGCTGCAGATCTGCCGTCATGGCAGGTTAATGGGGAGCAGGAAGGGAGGGAAGGGTTTGGAGGGTGCTGGTAGGAGCTTGCTGCCAGCCAGGCACTGCAGGTGCAGGAAGGTGTGCACACAGAGCACCGATACCGTAGGAAGGAGTGAGCCTCAGGGTGAGGAGGAGGGGATGTGGCAGGTCCTGTGCACCAGCATCACTGGGTCCCTCCTGCCAGGGCAGGGGGAAGGCCGGGAGGAGAGCAGAGTCCTTTGGGGCATGAGTGAGGGGTTCTCTTTCCTCTGGTAGCAAAGCCCAGGTCAGGAATTCCCACCACTCCATTGGACTGATGCAGCAGGTTTGGCTGCTCTGGAAATGGGGTTGCTGAAATGCTGTGGGCTTCAAGCCCAGCAAAACCATCCTCCTGCAGCAGTCGGAGATTTCAGAGGGCTCAGCTGCCGGTGTTTTGTGTAATTGCCCTGCAGATAAGGTCTGGGAGGGGTGAAGGCATGCCAGGGTGAGCAAGGAGGGGTAGGGGTCGAGATGCTCATCTTCTGAGCTCTCTGAACTGGCAGTGGTATAGGACAACACTTGCAGCATGGCACAGAGGGGGCTGCAGCGTTCCTGGGCTCACCAGCTCTGCCAGGGGTGTGCTGGGGTGTCCCCAGAAGGGTCTGGGCAGCAGTCAGAACTCACAGGGCTGCTGTGAGTTCAAGGTTTGGAGGAAAGCCTGGCCAAGCAGGGCTCCTGGGAGTACTCTGGGTTCCTGATTGAGGTGGTGAAGGGGGTGGCTGCTCCCCGAGGTGGCCAGGGCCTGTCCTGCTCTGCAGAGCCTGCGGAGCAGCGTTGGAGGCAAAACTAGTGAGAGGAGCCATTTCACATCCCCCTGGACACCTGAGCCCAGGAGCTCCCACACCTTCTGAACAGGCTTCTCATGTGTGGTGATTTGACCCACAGCAGGGCCATGGGGTCCTGCACTCACTCCCCCCACCCAGTGAGATGGGATGGGAGACACAACAAAGGGGACACGGGATTAGGATGGGGACAGGGAGGGCTCACTCACCAGTGATGGTCACAGGCAAAACAGACTCAACCTGGGGAAGAAAAATCAATTTAATTCCTTGCAAATCATCTGAGTAGACACAACACCCACATCTGACACCACCTTCCCCCACCCCTCCCTTCTTCCCGGGCTCCAATCACTTTGCTCCCCATTTCTCTACCTCCCCCCAGCAGCACAGGGGACAGGGAATGGGGGTTCACTCAGGTCACCTCTGCTGCTCTTCCTGGCATAGAAGTCCAGGAACAAGATGTTCCAGAGCAGCTTCCCATGGAGTCAGGGACCTCTTTGGGCTCAGCTCCCAGCTCCAGCATGGGGACACCACGGGCTGCAGACTCACCCCCCACTCTGGGGGTCCACCCCCGCTCTGGCAGCAAGCAACTCTCGGGGTCCCAATTCCATCACACTTGTCTCAGACTCAGCTTCTCTGCTCCAGTGTGGAGTCCTCCATGGCCTACACGTGGGTCTCTGCTCCACTGTTGAATCTCCATGGGCTGCAGGGACCTCACTGACCTTCTCCTACTCCATGGGGTTGAACTGGGTGTCTGAGGTTCTCTGTCCTCCCCCTCCTTCCTCTTGGCAGTGAAGCTCTCTTTGTTTAGGCCAATGGTCTTTTGTTCAGGTCAATGACCTCTCCTCCGGGTTCTTTCCACCTTCTTTTTAAGACCATCACCAATATGGATTCTCAGAGGTGTTTCTCCAGTGCTCACTGGCTCAGCCTGGCTGAGGGGTCTCTGCCTTGGAGCCAGGGGAGCTTTTGTGAAGCTTCTCACAAGGTGGCCCCTTTCCCCACTGCCAAAACCAGACACCCCCACACACAAACCCAACACATCACGGCACCAAGGAGGGCTGATGCCTTCAGAAGTCTGTTGAGCAGTCACGCTGGAGAAGGTGACATGCTTGTGTGGTTCCCAGGGCGCTCAAGGGCCACCCGTTTCTGTACGTGTCTCCTGGCCAGCCTCTCACCTGCAAGGGGCTCCATCTTGGTCACTGTGTCGGTGCTGGTTCAGGCCCAGGGTGCAAAGGCTGGCACAGTGCTGGCACCCTTCATATTGGTGAGGGGTGGCAGGAAAGTTGTCATCATCCTTTGGGAATGGATTATGGATTTGGTCTCTCCGAAGTCCATGGCTGCCCTGAGGCAGTGCCCTGTCCTGCCCATGTCCACCACCAGTGGGTTCTGAAGCCTGGGCTGGGGAGCAGGGTTCCTGCAGCAGGCTGTCCTGGGGGAGCTCCCCACTGTGCCCCCTTGGTGTCCCGCAGCGGTGTCACCCTTCCTGCATGGGCTGGGATGGCTTTGCATGCACGGCTCTGCCAAGTGGGGCACCAGATGAGGGGCTGTTGTTAGTGCAGGATCTGTGTTTACATGGCTCTTCTTCCTTAGTAATGCATGAAAATCTGCTGGATTTGTCACCAAGCTGTGACTGACTCATGAAACCTGTCACTTCCCTCGTGACTTAGGAGGCTTCATGCCAGGATGCCTTGTCTGCTGGTGGAGGTGGGACAGGGGTGCGTAGCTACCCCAGGGAGCAGTGACAAGTGATGGCTTTTCTTTGAGGGCTTCAGCAGCAGCATCATTCCCTGGGTTGCCTCTCCCATCTGTGTCCTGCTCCTCCCTGGGCACTGCAAGGTCTTCTGCTTATTTCTGCCAAGCTCTGACTCGTTGAATAGCCTGAGAAATATTGAACTGAACTAACTGCAGTTACCCACAGTGCCTGTAAACCTCTGTACTCTGCAGCCATGGAAATGCTCCCACCCCACGCAGGCTGTGAGAGCAGAGCAGCCTTGCTTCCTCTTGGAGAGGAAGGGGATGGGAAGCCCCGTGACTCCTTAGCTCCTGCCTTCTCCTGGAGGGCTCTTCTGACTTTCCAGCCTAGGCTTGGAGGCAGTGGGAATGGCCCAGTCTCCAGGGGTGTGTGGCTGGCAGCGTGGGGAGGCAGCGGGGAAGGGCCCAGGGCTGGGGACACAACGGGGCTGGGGACACGACAGGGCTGGGGACATGGCAGGGCTGGGGACATGGCAGAGCTGGGAACACGGTGGGGCTGGGAACACGACAGGGCTGGGGACACCACAGGGATGGGGACACCACAGGGCTGGGGACATGGCAGGGCTGGGGACATGGCGGGGCTGGGGACACCACAGGGCTGGGGACACCACAGGGCTGGGGACACGGCGGGGCTGGGGACACGGCAGGGCTGGGGATGCTGCAGGGCTGGGGACATGGCGGGGCTGGGCACATGGCAGGGACACCACAGGGCTGGGGACACGGCAGGGCTGTGCAGCCCTCACAGCAGGGATGTGTCAGGGCGTGCAGGCCCCCAGGTGTGGCTGTGAGAGCTCTGCTTGCCTTTGCCTCAAGCACTCACTGCAGAAAATGAGGGTTTATCCCGAATTTGAGGAGCCTGTTTAAGTGAAACGTGAGCTTTGGTGTCTCACCTCCCGCAAACGCTGCTGGGGGCTGTTAGCAGAGCTCCCCGGGGCTGGAGCAGAGTCCTGGCAGCAGCAGGAGCTCCCCAGCCTGAGGACACTTGTGACTCTGTCCCAGGCTGTCCCTGTGGGCTCCTTGGCCGTTTTCTGTGGTGCTGAGGCTGTCGGGGCGCTGCCCCTCGGGGCTGGGGGTGTGGGGGGGTTTGCTCTGCCAAGCAGCGTGTGGGCTCTGATAGGATGGAGCGCAGGGGGGGCGGTGAGCTGCCAGCGTGCCCTGCTCCTCCAGCCACAGCCAGGGGCGCTGCTCCTGGTGCTCCCCATGGTCCTGAGGGCTCCTCACTCTGCTGCCGCTCACGGCATCGCGCTGCTGCACAGACCCTCCTCTTGCCATGCTCTCTCCCTGCCTTCCCACCCTCCTGAGAGGACTAAGCAGGGGGGACAGCCCGGCCAGCCCAGGGCAGCAGCGTGTCCCTCTGCCCCGCCATGCCCTGGGCCGGGGCGATGGGGACAGGCGTGCCTGCGTCCAGGGCTGGCTCGGGCACGGGACGGAGCTTCCTGGCTGTCGTTGAGGGCTGCGTCGTGGTGGAGCGTCTGGGGAAGGGAGCCAGGCCCCACCTCCACCACGCACATCCCATGGTGACTGCAGAGCCTGCTCGGAGACACGACAGGGGGTGGCACTGGGGTATTTTTAGCTCTGCTGCATTGCATTAAGAGCTGGAAATGAGGGGTGTGGACACCCCGTGACTGGAATACAACAGCCCGTGCTGTGCATGGCACCGGTGGGGATTGCAGCTGCTGGAGAGGTGGCTCAACAGCCTGCTGGAACTCTGTCTGGAAGGAGCTGCTGCTTCTGCTCCCATCGTGGGGCTCTGGCACCAGCTGTGCCAGTGGCTGCCAGCATGAGCATCCCGGGGAAGCAGAGCCGTGTGGTCCTGCCCATCCCGGGCTGGTGGCACAGTGGCAGCCTGGCTGGTGGCTTCAGACAGTGCTGTGGGGAGAAGCTGAGCAGCTGGGCAGGCCCTGGATGTTGGTCAAAGAGCCCTTTGATGACCACTGCAGTCAGGGTCCCCAGGGACACTCCACACATAGGAAAGATCTCTGTGGGGTTTGAGCTGTGCCCTAGTCCCAGATGCAGGGCTTCTGTAGAGGCACCCTGCTTCTCCTGGGGGGCTGCAGGAAGCCTGGCCCAGCTGGCACTTGCCTGCAAGATGGCACGTGGCATGGCCACTGCTGCTGGCTCTGGTCACACTGCCCAGCAAGAGCGTGTTGCATGGATGTCACCTGAGCCTGGTAGCCAGGGGAGCTGGCTTTGCTCTTGGTGATGACTGTGAGAAGGGCTCAGCCGTGACTTGCTCGTAGGGTGGAGCTGCTGTTCAGACCCTGAGGCTGTGGCAGAGCTTGGCCTGGCTGGGAACACCGTGCCCTTGGAGGGAAAGCCAGCAGGGCTCCAGGCAGGGTCCTGAAGTGCAGGATGGGCAGCGGAGTGGGCAGCAGGCTGTAGCTCCTTCCCCTTCCCACCCCCAAACCCACATGAGCTGCAGGGTGATGGTGACTGGTGTCAAGGCTCCAACACCCGGCAGTGCCAATGCAATCTCTGCTTCATCCCCAACACCCCTCCCAGCAGTTCTGGCCTGTGGCTTCTGCTACTTGGGTCCAGGGGAGCCTCTCTCTGCTCCCACCTCCCCAGGCATCGCATGGCTGTGTGTGAGCTGTACAATCAGTGCCACCTGCACGGGGCAGGAGGTGATGCTGGGCTGCTAAGCCACCACGGGGTGGGAGCCCAGGAGCTCTGGGGGCAAGGAAGGTGATGTGGTCTCAGCCTGTGGAGGGAGCAGGGCTCTAGGTGTGTGGTGGTTTCCTCCTGGCTGGGCACAAGGTGCAGGATCTTCTACCCGATCCAGCCAAGCCTGACCCCTTGTGCTGAACCCCTCCTGGGTGCTTGGGCCCAGTTTTCTCTTGTCTTCACCCAAAGCTGCCTGCTGTTCTCTGTTCTCACTTGCTCCTGAGGACTCTTCGGTCGATCTCTTCACTCAGGTAACAAGTGGCAGGACAAGAGGAAATGGCCTCAAGTTGTACCAGGGGAGGTTTAGATTGGATATAAGGAAAAAATTATTTTTCTCTTGACAACTGAAAGGGTTGTCAAACATTGGAGCAGGCTGCCCAGGGCAGTGGTGGGGTCACCATCCCTGGAGGGATTTAAAAGACAAGTAGATGTGGCTCTTAGGGACATGGTTTAGTGGTCATGGTGGTGCTGGGCTGACAGTTGGACTTGATCTTAGGGGTGTTTTCCAACCGTGATGACTCTGTGATTTTATGACTCTCATCCCATAATGTCCTAGTGCCATCCTGGCTCCCTGTCCTAGCTGCTCTTTCCCTGTCCTGAGTTCCCTCCCTCTTCCCCTCCCCACCTCCTCTTCGCAGTTGCTGTTCCCCCTCGTTCCTCTTCTCCGCAGTTCCCTTTGCCGGTGCCTGGTGCGGGCAGGGTGCGGGCGCGGGGCTCAGAGCCAGGCAGTGCCGCTGGCCCCGGGCTGGTGCACGCCCTGGGCAGTTGTGGGGAACAGATCTGCTGAACTTCAAGTCCCCGAAGCTCCCTGCACACACCCCGAGTGTGGCTGGGGGGCTTGGCGAGGGCGGGCGCTGCCGGACCCTCCTGGGCTGGGTGGCTGCTGCGTCCCGGGCTCAGCGGTTTGGGAGAGAGGAGGGAGCCCTTCGAGTAGCAGGGTCAGGAACTGCTTTGCCTCCCATCTCCTGGCTGTGTTTTCCCCTAAGTCCTGAATAAAAACTGAGGAATTGAGTCAGATTGGGACTATAAATTAAATGAAACAATTTTAAGTTAAGGAAACGCAGCACTCAGGCCCACCCTGAGCTTGGCTTTGCCCTCTGATGGGGTCATGCAGTTCTGAGTGTCTCTGTTAGCCCTCACGGCTCTCTGGGGAGGTTTCAAACATTCTTTTTTCCCCCCAATCTTCTCTTTGGCAGTAGTTAGAGGCATGGGACAAGACTTTGTGCTCCAGCTGCTGCTGAGGGATTTGTTTTCCTATATGAAATGTAATTTTTAGAAGATTCCTCTGGGAATAAAATAAAATGTACAAACATTACATAAAAATGTATTCTGAAAATGTAAAATCATTACAATCATCACCAAAAAAATGCCAGCTGAGAGACAGTGGGAAGGCACAGCTCTAAGGAGAAAAAGCTGCTGGGTGTAAGGAGGCTGCTGGGTGTGGTCCCAGAGGGTCAGAGATGGGCATCACCTATCTCACCTGGAAGTCGTCATCGTTACATCCCCCTGCCTCCAAAATACTCCCAGAAACAACAGACCTGCGTGGTTAGATGGGCATGTAAGGAGACATGTAGGAGATGCTGCTCAATGTGAAATGATGTGTTTCTTGAGTTAAAAAAGTTGTAGTAAGAAAACCGACACATATTCTGGGAATTTAAAAGTAAACCTGTAACAAGGCAGGACTAAAAAGGTTTTTAGGAACCACTTGCTAAAGACATGTTGTCTAATAATATTTTTTTCCCAAATATCTCATGACTGAGAAGCCTTTAAGAGGAGTCACAGGGTAAATAAGCGATTGAGGTGTCCAGTGAGTGCTGGTGGACACAGGCTGTTGGTCAGGGAGGCTCCCAGCCCAGAGCCACCCCAATGCCAGATGCATCGGAGAGTTGCCCTTAAATTAAAGGGCTTTGATAAAGACATTTTTTAGCAGAGTAGCACAAACCACCAGGCTTTGATGGTATTTAGTCTAGAATTGTAAAGGAGCCTGGTGAGAGTTGGGAATTGCTAATAAACAGCGTTAGGGGCTGTTGCCCATCAGGGCTGTGTCCACAGAAGGGGAGGTGTAGCAAATCTGAAGTTAAAGTCCAATAGGTTTACTTGGGTATTGAGTAAATCATTTGGGACTGTAATAAACACTTCAGCTGTGGAGGTACCACACTGCTGAATAGTCAGCGTGGCTTCTGGAAAGCAGAGTTGGTCCTTGCGGTCTGCTGGGGATTTTAAGGATAACCAGGAGGTGGGGCTGGGCTGGGCTGGGCTGGGGCAGGGCTGGGGCAGGGCTCCTGGGCTCCCAGACCGCTGCTGGGAAGGTTTCTCAACCCTCCTGCTGCGTGTGGAACCTCTCTGGTGCTGCGTCCCAAGGCTGAGGGGGTTAGAGGAGGTGCAGAGAAGGGCAAGGCAGGTGGCCTGGCTTGTCACCTGCACCTCAGCTGGGACAAGAGAGCTCTGCAGGGGAAGGGTGTGACGGAGAGTGGCAACGTGGTGAAGGGGACAGAGCGGGTGACAGTCCTGTGGGTGAGCTGGGAGCCCCTCTCCTGGAGGGCGGGTGACAGTCCTGTGGGTGAGCTGGGAGCCCCTCTCCTGCAGGGTGGGTGACAGTCCTGTGGGTGAGCTGGGAGCCCCTCTCTGGCAGGGCGGGTGACATCACCTGCGCTCCGATGGCACCAGGGTGGCAGTGTCCAGACCTGCTGCTGGCTGGGTGGTCAGCCTGGAAGCCCTGCCAGACTCAGGGCTACAGGCTGTGGCTGGGAAGGAGTAGTTCACCCTCCTGCTGTGAGATGCTGAAGATTGGCTTTTCATCTGGTATCTGCACTTGGCTGATGTTCAGCACAGAAGCCAAAGGAGATCCAGGCCCTGGGGGTCTGTGAGCTTTGTAGCTAATCCAGTGAATTGTTCCAGCTGATCCCCAGTTTGCAAGATCTGAGGGATGCAAAGGCTGAGGCCGATCCTGCTGCTCAGGGCTCAGAGTCAGGATCTGTAGCGCTGATTTTCTCCCAGCCCAGAACAGGTTCCCCTGAGTTGCTTGGGTGCGCTTCGATGGCTCATCCGTGTGCTGGGGTGGCTGCTGTCCCTGTCCCAGGTTGCTGAGCAGAAGGGCAGCAGGGGCCAGGGCAGGGCGCTGGAGGTGGCTGGGTGTGGGCAGAGATGCTGGTGCAGCCTCCCTGGCTGGTGCCAGACATGCCAGCAGCCCCCTCTCAGGTGGCTGTGAGGGCATCGCGGGGCAGGGGGGTCTTTTCCCCTTTGCAGCATATTTCATTTAATGCTTCCATCTAATCCACATCAGAAATCTGAGCTGCAGAGTGCCCTGTGCCCAGACCACCCCACACGGGCCCCAGTCTGCAGCCCAGGATGTGGATATTCCCATTCTCTCCCGCAGCTCTGGGGTGAATCTGAAGAGCTGGGTGGTGCTGAGGGTCCGTGGGGCCAGGGCACAGCTGCCAGAGGCACTGGCACCTCAGCACCAAGCAAGTGGCTTGTGAAGGAACCAGCACCCTCGGCCCAGGGCAGCTGTGGGTGCTGGGTGCCAGGGCAAGCACTGCCACTGTCCCCACCCGGCGCATCCCAGGCCACTCACCAGCCACCCCACAGCTTCGCTCCGAGGAGGTGCCACCTCCAGGCCGGTGAGATGGGCCTGGCTCAGCCCCGCACCTTGTCTCATGGGACAGCTGCCAAACACCACACATCTGCTGGACCAGCTTCCCAGCCCCCGTCAGGCTGCCAGGCTCGGTCTGGTGCTGCTCTGCCAGCCACGCGGTGGTGAGCCAGGCTGGGGCTGGCCGCAGCTTCCCCTGGCCGTGGCTGAGCCGTGCGTTAGGGGGATTTAATGAGGGGGTTGTGGGTGAGGAGTTTGCCGTCTCCTGCACAGGCTGGGGGTTTTGGGGGGAGCAGCTCAGAGTGCCCGTGCTGCCGGGGCAGCGGGCAGAGCCTGGCCTGGGCACCCAGCACCGGTGAGTGCTCAGCAATACCAGGAGGGATCAGGGCTGGCCATGGCCCCCCAGCCACTCTCCTGGCCCCCTGACCACAGGCAGCGGGGAGAGGGTGCTGTGGGCTGGCTGAGCGTGCAGGCAGGGCCCGGTGCTGGCTGTGCTGGCGATCTGGGGTGGGACCTGCCTGCCAGAGCAGCTGAAGTGGAGCCTGACCTGTTGCTTGCCCTGTTAGCCACACGCAGCTACGCTTCTGCCCAGCCCTCTGTGCATCCCTGGCTCTCTCCTCCTGATTGCTGGTCCCTGTTAGGAATCGTCACCTGCAGCTCTCTTCCTTGGGCTGTCCCCTGCCAGCCCCACCGGCCCAGGCTGCCCTCAGGAAGCTGGGCTCACTGTTCACGAGCCCGGGCTCCTTATCACCGACCCTGCTGCTCGAGCAGAGCTGGGCCTTACCGTGCTGATTCCTGGTGGGGCTGGCTGCAGCGGGGCGTGCGGGGAGAGCAGCGTGGCTCTCCTGGGCTGGAGGGGTCCCTGGTGCCCAGCAGCTCCTGGGAAAGGTGTTGGTCCAGCCCCGCTCTCTGCCCCGAGCTCTGCCCTGAGTGGCCCTGCGGGTTCGCTTCTTGTTGCCTCTCCCTGCCCCACCGGGACAGTCTCTGGCTCTGGGCAATGGCAGGAGGTGGCCTGGGCGCGTGGGTCGCGCTGGGTCTCGGCAGGGCAGAGCGTGGAGTGTGAGCTCAAAGGCAGGACTGTGCCTGGGGACATGGCAGAGGGGACAGGGGCCTCTGCTCTCCTCCTGCATGGGCTGGTGGGGAGTTGAAGGGTCTCTAACCTGTCAGCCTCCATCGGGCAGGGGAGGGGGGCCTCCCGCGGAGCTGCATTGCTTGTGGTGGCCATCAGCCATAGTCCCCCGTGTGCTGAGGGACGTGCTCACGCTGCAGCCAGGTGACAAGAGCCTGGCTGGGGCTGCAGGTCCCCTAAAGCACTTGCTGTTTCTCTGTGTGGCGTTTGCTTCACACTGTGCCTCTCTGTTCTCTCTGCAGCTGCCAAGCTTAAAAGCGCTGAGCCGCTCCCCGATGTCGGAGGCCTGGGAGTGCAAGGTGCAGGACCCCTTTGCCAGCAGCCAGGAGCAGGCCGAGGTCCCCCACCAGGTGACGGTGACAGACATGGACACGAGTGGCCAGTGCCAGTGCCCAGAGGAGGAGCTCGACAGGGCTCCCCAGAAGCGGCCGAGCGCCCAGAACGGGATGCAGGACAGCGGGGGTGGGGGCACGGGAGTGAAGAAGAAACGGAAGAAAAAGGATCTGGGAGAGCAGGAAGGGGGAGAAAAAGCAGCTGTGGAGGTGAAACCAAAGAGGAGGAGAGAGCCTAAAGAACCAAAAGAGGCTAAAAAGGCTAAGGAGCCCAAGAAGAAGGAGCCCAAGCAGAGGGAGGTGGCCAAGAAACCCCGGAAACCTCGGGAACCCAAAGCCCCCAAGGAGCCTAAAGACAAGAAGAGCGGCTCTGAGCCTGGCCCCAGGGCAAGGCTCAAGAAGAGCAGGTGGGTGGTGGTGTGACCTTGTCTCTGTGCCTGCTGTGGATGGGGCTGTGGCCTTGCAGGAGCGGTGGCTGACAGAGCCACACTGGGCCACCGTGCAGCAGGGTGCATGGGCGCTCCGCGCTGACGTGCCGGTCGGGAGGCCAGGAGGAGCTCTCCATCCACGCCGAGACAGGACATGCGGGTCCCCTTTTGGGGATGAGGCCCTATGAGACCCCAGATCCAGAAGAGGACCAAAGAGTCTTGACCTCTCCTCGGCCTAGCCCTTGTGCTGAGTGTCCTGGGGGACAGAGGGACCTTAGGTTGGTGTCTCACCAGGACATTGAGGTGCTGTGTGGTGGAGGGCCCATCATGCTTGTTTTGGGGCTTGTGCAGAGTGTATGTGAGTGAGATGAACCTGACCCTGGGCTGTCTGTGCAAGCGAGGGTCCCCACGTGCCGGGGGGCTGGCAGCCTGCCTTCCCTCAGCTCAGGCTGTGAGGATGGTGGAGCACATTCCATCTCCTCTCCCTTGCCTGGGCAGGAGGACATGTCCCTCCCTGGCAGCTGCCAAGCTGTGCTGAGGGCTCCCTTGTGCTGTCAGCCCAATGCTACCACTCCAGTAATTCCTCATCCTTTTAATTAAAAGGATGATTGGCCAGAAGCTCTGATCTCTTAGCTCTGATTTCTTTTTAATTGGGAATGTGTGCAGATAGCAGAGCGAGTCTCAATAGCCCCAGTGTCATTTGGTTTATTGGCATGGACTGGTGCTTTTGGGGAGTCCTGCACAGAGCCTATGGACTGGAGCTGGGCCCTCCTCGTGTCCTGGAGCTGTGAATAATCCATAGCAGGAGGATATTTTTACTGTAAATGGGATTAGTATAGGAGCCAGCTGGGAATTTTTCAGAAAAACCTTTCTTTTTTAGAAAACATCAGTTTGGTAGAGCTGCTTGAGGGTGCTTTCCTGGAAATGATCACCAGAATGGGTGTCCCAGGGTCTGTGGGCTCTGCCCACCTCCCTCCCGCCACGGCTGCCCGCAGGACACACGTGCAGGGTGAGGACTGAGCCCCAGGTCTTCCACAGCCCTACTCCTTCGGAGCTCACTGGCAGCCGGGTCCTGGAGAGGCCAGGGCTGCAGAGCCAGCACCAGGGGGGCTGTTAGGGCCATTGGCCTGGGCTGCTGGTGAGCAGAAGAAGGTGTGGAGCAGCAAATCTGCCATGGCAGGCTGGCAGGGAGCTCAGCAGGGTGAGAGCTGGGCACCGTGTCCCTGATGGGTCCCTGAGCTGTGCAGCGCTGTCACTTCTGGTCTTCCTCGAGCCTGGGGCTCTGCACAGGAGGGAGCTGGAAGCCAAGTCCCCACATTATCGTGGTCTGTTGAGCCGGAGCAGATGGGCATGGACAGATGAAGTGGACAGCGCTGGGAGCGTGAGGGAAGGGCTCCTCAAGGCCCCAAGGAGGGCTGCAGCGTTGGGGCTGGAGGTGGAGAGGGTAGGAGAGGGGCTGCAGGGAAGGAAGGGAAGGCTGAAGCCTATGTGAAGGTAGCATTGGCACCAAGGAGGATCCTGGGATGAGGGATGCAGCCAGCAGCTTTGCCTCATGACACCTCTGCTCCACCAGGAAGCAACTGCCATATAGGCTGTTCACAGAGTCCCTGTGGTGGGGCCTTTGGGACCAGAACAAAGCAGGGGAAACCTGGGCAAGAGCAGACCATGGAGGCTTGGGCTCCTGGAGGCTCATGGCTCTTGTCCAGGAGCTTGTTGGTACTCTGGCAGGTCCCTTGGCTGCCAGCAGTGCCTTCACAGGGCGCTAAAAGCAGCCCATGACAGCGTGACCTGCCGTGGGTAGCTGGTGGGCAGGTCACTCTGCTGCACATGGGTATTGTGGCAGGGTAACCCCAGCTGCAGAGCTGGAGACCCTGGTCCCTCCTGCAAAGGCATGGCAGGGGCTGAGGGTACCAGGAGTGAGGCTGGAGAGGGACCTGCTTGCTGTGCTGTGGGCCAGTGGCACCTGGTGAAGAGTTCACCTCATGCAAAAAGGGCAGTGGATAGAACTCCATAACACACGCTGCGGCCTGAGGAAACCACGTGTGGGACTCCAGGGGTGCCACAAAGCTCTGTGCTTTCCTGGTGTGCTGTCCCAGTGCAGCTTCCTCCCACTCACTTGCCCCTTCCAGGAGGACCTAGGTCTGCCTGTGCTTCTTGGAAGGTCCAGCCCGTTGGTCCCTCTGGCAGCTCCCCCCTCCACAGCCCCTCTTTGAGTCTCTTCTTGCACTGTTGCCTCAGCCTCTGGGGCAGCCACCAGCAAACCCACCACCCAGGGGAGGAACAGCCGCTGGCTGGAGGCACCCATGGGTGTCAAGGTGGAAGCTCTACAGGGACCAGGGCTGTGTGTCCCCCTGTGCCCAGGACAGAGGGGGAGGTGTGCTGGGGACCCCGCAGCACGGGCAGGGAGAGGCGCACGCAGGCAGGGTGTGCTCTGAGCGGCTGAAACGATTGCTGGGAATGCTCTAAGTGGCAGATAATGGTGGCATAATTTCTTCCAAATTATTTCTAATCATCGCCAACTACTGGTTCCTGAGTGAAGCAGTTGTTAATTGTCACTTACAAATCAATACCTCGGGAGTTACGGCTCGGGCGGAAGCGGCGCTCGCAGCGCGTTTTCAGGGCCTCTCACTGAGGCAGGTGCAGGGCCAGGGCGTTTTTGGCCTGAACAGCAGATTTTTAACGGCTTGGTTTTTGCTGGTCCCAGGCAAGCAGTGATTTTTCTGCTGAAATGAGGGTAAAATCTCAACAAGGCTTTGAAAATAAGGGTTCCTCTGCCACTGTGCAGGTGTGGGATGTGGAGGGGGCGGGTGGTGGGGCTGTGAGTGAGGAGGGAGATGTTGCTCAGCCCAGGGACAGGCACCAGCCCTTTGAAATCTTTCCCATCAGAGCTGATGGGCACATATGGAGTGGTTGTTCCTTACCCCAGTGCTTCCTGGGCCCCTTCCCTTGCACAGGCAGGTTGTGGTGGGTGCTGGGTGCTGGGTGGCCTTGACCCCGAGAGCGTGCCACAGGGCTGGGTGGCATCTTCACAGGTTTTGTGTTTGCAGGAAGGGAGTGGGGTTCAGCAGGAGCAGGGCCCAAATCCCCCCCACAGCCTGAGCAGGGAGGACGGGACAGAGCCTCCTGGCAGGTCCTTGGGGCAGTGGTGACCTCTGTGGTGGGCCATTGCACTGGGGGGCGTCTGGGACCTGCATCTTCCCCATGTTCATGGCTCAACTCCCTCCAGCTGAAGGCACAGGCCAGCGCCTGTCTGCTGCTCTCTCAGGAGGGAACATGGTGCTGTGGCTCAGCAGAGACAAACATGAGCTGGAGCAGCTTCTGCCTCAGCACTGGTGTGAAGGGTTACTGGGGTCTGGCAAGGCGCTGCGGCTCACGTGGGAGGTGGACAGCAGGATGGCCAGTGCTTCTCAGAGTGGGCCAGAAGGTTTGTCCCCAGGGTGCCAGGACATGGGTTGCCTCTGGAGCTGCTGAACTGTGTTCCTGACTTCCCTCAGCACAGGACGTGTCTGTGAGTGCTCTGCTCCATGCAGACACCTTGTGGCCCCGGCCTGCTGTTGGTGGTGGTGGGGACATCCTCGTGCCTGCCCTGGACATAGGTCCCTGTCTTGATCTCCCAGCTGGGGCAGAGGCTGCCGTGCTCTGGTGCAGGACCTGCCTTCACTGTGGAGACTTCATGGTCCATGGAAGGGGTCACCCTGCCTGGAGGGGAGAGGCTGGCCTGGTCCCTCCTGGCTCATCCCTGAGCCACTCTCCAGAGTATCCTGACCTCACACATCTGGGATCTCCATGCTGAGGGAGCAGTGGGGGCTGGCCATGAGCTGAACCCCACCTCCTACAGCTGCTGTGGGGCCACTCCCCTGGCTGGTGGGAGCCCACAGCCCCTTTCTGCCTCACACCAGGCTGGGGCAGGTGGACTCTTTCATCCCACTGTACTTGGTGGTGATTAATGAGCATCACTGACTGGGGATCCCCAGTGCTGGGAGAGGCCCCAGGAGCCTTGAGCTGCCTCTGGGTGATCCAGTGGGAGCAGAGCCCTGTGTGGGTGCCTGCAGGCTCTCCCCCAGGATCCCTAGGACAAGGTCTAACTGTCAGTCTGTCTTGGCAGCAAGGACACCCCTGTGGAGAAGAAGAAGAAAGGGAAGAGGAAAAATGAGATACCAGTGGACAGTCTGGATTTGGATCAGGATCTCCTGAGCCCATCCGTGCAGAGCCCAGAGGAGTCTGCGGAGTCAGCCGACAGCCAGGTAGCTCTGAAGCCCTCAGCTTCTTGGGTGGGAGAAGAGCTGGGCCCAGGGGTGCAGTGATCAGAGAACACTTTCAGCAGTGTGGCTGGTCATCCTGGCCCTGCAGGGGAGCCACTGGCTGGGAGCTGCACATCCCTCAGCCTTGAGTTTCCCTCTCCTCCATGGCTCCTGGCAGCTCCCCCTTCCCAGCCCAGCATGGGGAGGCAGGTCAGCCCCACAGGGCTGGGGAGCTGTCTCTGCAGGGCTCCTCTGCTTCAGGTCTCAAGGGCTGATGGGGTGTGTGGGTCAGGCATTGAGGGGTGTGTGGGTCAGGCGTTGATGGAGACCTCAGCACCCCCACAAAGGGCTGCCTGTGCCTCCCAGCACCTCCATTCCACTGGGGCAGGGGCTGGGCTGGGGATCAGCCAGCCCTGGGGCTTTCTCTCCTCTGCTCAGGCGAGGAGGAGGCGCTTGGCCTGCCCCTCTCCATGACACCCATGGCTGCCTTTTCCATCCCACTCCCAGAAACGCCGCTCAGGACGGCAGGTGAAGAGGAGGAAGTACAACGAGGACCTGGATTTCAAGGTGGTGGATGATGATGGCGAGACAATCGCCGTGCTGGGAGCCGGGCGAGCCTCCGCGCTCTCTGCCTCTACCCTGGCATGGCAGGCAGAGGTAAGGCTGGATGTGGGACTGGGGTGACAGGGCCTCCTGCCTCCTGTGGGGTGTCCCAAGGATGTCAGTGCCAAGGTTCGAGGAAGTGGGAGATGCCAGCACGAGGGTGGAGTGATACTGTGCCCGTCTGGGAGGGTGCAGGCTGGCTTTGCAGGGGCTGTAAGTGCACAAAGGGACAGGCCAGAGGCGTGCAGGTCCAACTGTCCCACTCCTGCTTGCAGACTGAGGCCTCTGGAACATGTCATGTAACTGCACATGTAACCCACCCATTGCTCATGCCCACCTTTGGCTCTTGTCTCTAGCTCCTGTCCATGAGGTCAGTCGATTATGTTGGCTCTGCCAGCTGAGGGCTTTGTAGGTGCCAGGTCATTGTTTTCTGCTCACATTGCTGCTCTCCATCAGTGCCTTGGAGTGCAGAGATGCCCAGCTGACACCTGCCAGCCAAGATGATCTGCCAGGCAGCGTGGTGGGAATCTGGGCAGTGTGGCAAGGACCAGCCAGTGTCATTGCAGTTTGGGCCTCACTGCTCTGCCTCCTCTGTCCCCTGGTTCAGCGCTGGCTCCTGGTGGGTGCTGGCAGCTGGCAGCCCCTTCCTGCTGGTCTGTGTGTTGGATCCTGCAGCTCATTCCCTCTGGTCACTGACAAAGCTGCTAGATATTAATAATGGTCACTAATTGTTTTCATTGTTTTCCTACGTCCCTCTCGAGTCCCCTCCTCACAAGACCTTGTGTGGCTATTAGTCAGCTCTGTTATTAAGCCAGTAAATAAGACCTGGCCTGGTGCTCCCTGTCTCGCTCGTGGCTGCTGCACACCCTCAGGAGGTGCTGCCTGTGCTGCTTCAGCTGCCCCCCCAGGGCTGTGTCCCGTGGGCTCCTGGCACTGATCTCTCCCAGTGAGATTTTCAAAAGAGCAGGTGGGAACGGGTTGCCTTTGGCATGTGTCCATGCTGCTGCCCTGCTCTACTCTTAGTCCTGGACTTCCACCTCGATTTGTCTGCTTCAGATGAGTTATGAAGGATGGTGTTGATGGCAGCAAGGCTCTCTGCTGAGTGGCTGCTCTGGGCTCCTGCCAGCAGGCTTGGCCAGGCTTGGCTGTGGCTGCTCCCAGGGTCAGGACTGACCCGACAGGGCAGGATGGGAGTTCTGAGGCCTCAGGGCTGCCCTCCCTGTGGCCTGGACTTGCAGCTTTACCCCCTGGATCCTGGCCACGTTCCTCATCAGCTCTCTGGGGCAGCACAGGGCTCCTCTGGGAGCCCACAGAGTGCCAGCCATGAGCCACGGAGCTGTGTAAGCTGGCTGGGCTGTGTGTGAGTGTGGGAGCTCCCAGCCATGGGGTGCTGTAGGTGGCTGCAGTGGCAGCAGTGTGCCCCTGGCCGTGTTCACACAGACCCTTCGTGGCCAGAGTCGAGCTGGAGCCCAGCAGCACCAGGGCAGGTGCCCAGGGGTGGTGAAACGGGCACTGCACACTGGCTGCCCTGCTCCCCCTGGCCACGGTACCCTGGCGTGGGGCAGAGCCCCATAGATAGGGCAGAAACCCGCTCTGGGCCTGCAGCTGAGGGCTCTGACAGTCCTGCTGCTGCCCTGCACGCTGTGTTGGGGTGCTGGGTCCAGCACCCTGCCCCATGCCGCAGGAGGGTGCCGAGGCAGGAGGTGGGCTGAGGGCTGGGGCACAGGGGGGTTGCTTCAGCCCTGGGCACCACCTTGGCTTTCCCAGACCCTTTTGGGTGAGCGGTGTGGGATGCCCCGGCTGTCTGTCCCTCCCCAGCCTGCCCCTTGCCTTCTTGGAGGGTCTTTCTAGTCTGCCAAGGGGCATCTCAGGGCTGCTTTGCCTTGGACCAGACTGTCTCCATCTGAAGGAGATGAGCAGTCTTTCTCCTTTCTGCTCTGCACTTTTCTTGGTGCTGCTGTACCATCTCCCAGCCAGGGCAGGACTCCTATTTCTAATGCTCAAGTGAGCTCTGTGTCTTTGCTGTCTGTCCTCTCCTTGACTCTTTCCATGCCTCTCCTGCTACAGTGCAGACAGGCACAAGCCTGGCTTCGTCCCTTGGGGTTTGGTGGGGCTGGTCCTGTCTCAGCACGTGGCCAGGAGAGCCTCGAGCTCCTCACTTGCTCTCTGCCTGCCATCTTGCAGCTGGAAGCAGAACAGTGTTAGGGCCACCTCCAGCAAAGCTTGTGCACTCAGCGTGAGAGAGTGGGGTGGGAACCCCAGCAGAAGGTCTCTGTGGCCTCGTGGGGTCATTTCCTCATGGCAGAGTCAGAGCCTGCAGAGGGACAGAAGCGGCACTTGGAGCTGGCTGGGAATTGCTGCACGGACAGCGATGGGGCTGAGGTGCTGTTGCCCGTGTCCTGCAGCCATGGGCAGGTGGCAGCAATGGAGGGTGCCTGTGGCAGGGCCTGACTGCCCTGCTCTGCTGGGGCCCTTGGGGCCAGCCAGCACTACAGGGTTGTACAAACACCAGGACAAGTCAGAGATCTGGCACGGAGAGTGGATGGGAGCAGGAGATGTGGATGGGAGCAGGAGATGTGGATGGGAGCAGGAGATGTGGATGGGAGCAGGAGATGTGGATGGGAGCAGGAGATGGGCATGTTTTGGCATATTTCCTTCCTTGAGTCTTGGGGCAGAAGCTCCCAAGCTCCCTTCTCTTTTCTGGGGGACTTGCTGCCCGCTCTGGCTGCCCTGGTCTGGCTGGAAGGACCCGCACAGCTAAACACGGCAGTGCTTGGGCCTGGCTGGCCTGGGGAGCACAGGCAGAGAGGGAGTGCAGCCGGGCGGGCAGCACCCTCACCCTCACACCCAGCAAGGGCTGCCCAAGCCCAGCTCCCCCAGCTCCCGCTGTGCTGGCTCTGCTGGGGGGCTGGGAGAGGAGCAAGCAGCTGTTTGGTGCTGGGTGGGTGCCAGAGGCCAAACCATGCGATGAGGCAGGAAAACAGCTCTGCTCTGCTGTCCCCAGGAGCCTCCCGAGGACGATGCCAATATCATTGAGAAGATCCTTGCCTCCAGGATGGTGCAGAAGGAGGTGAGTGGCAAAGATATTAGTGGGGCTGGAGGTCCCTGGGCAGAGGAGAGAGGGGACCTGGCTTGTGCAGCAGGGACACGTGACGTAGCAGCAGTGGGTGCTGCCATGCACCCACTGTTCACAGGGTGCTGCTGGGTATGCCCGGACTGGCACCTTTCTGGGTTGAGGATCAATGTGGAGCCTCTCCTGCCCTGGCACCACAAAGCCTCTGGAGAAGAGTCAGGCCTGGGCTGATGCCCAGGAGGTATTGGAGTCCTCTGTGCTCAAGGGTGGTCTCCCACCATGTTCCCCAGGGCCACTGAGCCTCTGGGACAGGCAGCACGCCAAGGGCCTGGCCATCCTTGCTGTCCATGGGCTCAGCCTGCCTGGAGCCTGTGTGCGGGCAGGGGCTGCCCCTCAGCTCCTGCACAGCTCTGCCTGTGGCTAACTCTGCTCTCCTTGGTTTCAGGCTCACCCTGGAGGCCTGGCGTTCGAAATGGAGGAGTTCTACGTCAAGTACAGGAACTTGTACGTGCGGCGTTGCGGGCTGCGAGCCGCGGCGGGGCCCCTGCGTGTGCGGGAGCGAGGGCTGTGCGCTCCCACCTCTGCCCCCTCCCCAGCTGCAGCCCCACATCCCTGTCTCGCTGGCCCTGTCCTCGTGGGCCAGCCCGGGCAGTGAGGAGCAGGAAAAGCCGCTGCAGCCACAGCGCTGTCTTGGCCTGGACCTGGGCCATGGCTTCCTCCAGCGTGGGGTTTCCCAGCCAGGCATGGGCGGGGGGTCCCCTGGGTCGCTGGGGGGTCCCTGCTGCGCTGCGTGGGGGCTGCGGTCGGGCCCAACGGCCTCTTTGGTCACATTTTGTTGATTTTCTTTTTTTGCCTCTGCAGCTCCTACCTGCACTGTAAGTGGGCGACTCTGGAGGAGCTGGAGAAGGACCCCAGGATATCCCAGAAGATAAAGCGCTTCAGGAACAAGCAGGCTCAGATGAAGCACATTTTTACAGAGGTGAGAGCTGAGCACAGCAAGTGGCTGTGCCCACCCCGGCACACCTGAGCCTGGTGCAGTGGCTGAGCAGACCCAGAGCTGAGCTGCTGCCTCTGGCACCTCCCTGCCCAGGTGAGACCAGCTCCAGAGCCAAAATTCAGGGCTGGGAGTGGGCAGGCAGGGCTGGGGGTGCAGCTCTGCCTGCCCTGCCTGATCTCTGCCATAGCTCAGTGATCCAAGCATGCTGCCCAGAGCCCTGCCTGTGCCCCCTCACTGACACCATGGCAATGCCCAGGCAGCAGCATGGCACCTTGAGCTTCCAGGGCACAGCACAAGAGGGTGATGGGGTTGGGATGCTGGAGGCAAGGGGCCGTGACAGTGCCCTGAACACCCGTGGTGTCACTGGCAGAGGTATGAGCAGGGTGACAAATGTTCCTTGCCTGGCACTGCCAACCCTGGAAGCGTTGCTCAATGGGAGGAAGGGCAGCCTGCTGTGCTGAAGGTTCTTCCAGGGTAGAGTGGAGATGCTATGGGAGAGAGGGAGCTATAAATACTTGGGCTTACAGCAGCTCCTGCCTACTCTGCTCCATAAGCAGATTAATCTTGTTTAATATGAAAGGTGTTCTATCATTTATCTTGCTGCTCTGGAGATAGTTGTTGGATCTCCTCAAACTGCCCCTTAGGAGTGTCAATCGGGCAAGCAGCCTGTGGAAAGGCGGGGGCGTGTGTCAAACTTCTCACCCTCGATTCTGTTTGGGGTCTGTCCCAGCATGCAGAGGGGAAGTGTGTGTTGGAACACACTGTGCCACTAACGATCTAGCAAGGAGCAAGCGCTCTTTCCTGTGACTAACTGGGGCTTGGGGAGCTGTGAGCATAGGAGCCTGTTTTTTCTCCTTCCCAAGCTCTAGATGTGTCTCTCTGAGGACCACTGCTAGTGCAAAGCTCACTCCTCCCAGGTGCTCCTGGCAGGAGGATGAGCCCTTGCCTCATGAGCAGTTGCTGCTGGTGACTGCTGAGCTGAAGGTGGGGAGGGAAGGAGGCAGGGACAGAGAATGAGATGTTGTCCCTTGCAGAGGAGTGGAGGTCGCTGGGCGCTGTGTGTAGCTCTGTGCTGTGGCAGTCACAGCTCCGGGTGCTGCACATACAGCTCAGGGCTTTGTACCTTGGGGCCAGATGGGCTGGAGAGGACGTTCCTGCCCCCCAGCAAGGGCAGCGTGGAGCCTGCAGCTGCTCTAAAACAAGAGCTTTGCCTTCTGCAGGGCTCCTGCATCCCCTGCCCAGAGACAGATGTCACCTACCTGCATCCAGGGCACTTGGTGTGCTGTGCACAGCTAGCAGCGTCCTGGGGACAGATGTCCCACAGCTGGTTACTCATGCCCACCATCTGGTTAACCCTGGGATCACCTTGAACTTACCTCTCTTTTTACTCTTTGCTGTCACAGCCTGATGAGGATTTGTTCAACCCGGACTATGTGGAGGTAGATCGAATTCTGGAGGTGGCTCACACAAAGGACCCCGACACTGGGGAGGTGAGTGGCTGCATCGCTTGCTTGTCCCATGGAGGGAGGGAGGCTTGGCAGGAGGCCCAGACCCACAACGTGCACCGTGTGTCAGCTCTGAGCACCCTGAGGCCATCCCAGCCTCGTGCAGCCCTGACCCTGGGGACCCCTTGGCACAGGGGTGAATGGGGGGCCCCTGACTGTCCCTGTGACTCGCTCTTGGTCGCAGTCTGCACCCGCTGGGGCTGAGTGGCTGTGAGCTCTGCGCTGACTCTGAGCCTGTCTCTCCCTGCTGCAGGAGGTCACTCACTACCTGGTGAAGTGGTGCTCGCTGCCCTATGAGGAGAGCACCTGGGAGCTGGAGGAGGATGTCGACCCAGGGAAGATTAAAGAGTTTGAAGCCCTCCAAATTCCTCCAGAGATCAAGCACATGGTAACGTACCCAGAGGTAACGTACCCGGCTGGCAGCTCCCTGCCCTGGGCAGGCACGGACTGTCTGTGTCTTGCCAAGGTCCAGCAGTGCTGACCTTCTTGTCCCTGCTGCTGCAGTGCAAGCCCCATATCCTCCCCTCCAGATGGGTTAGTGAGCAGGATCTGAGGGTGGGACCTGGAGGCCAAGACCTTGCTGTGAATCAGCTGTCCATGGCTGTTCTGAAGTGTCCTCTTGATGCACACCCCAGGAGTGGGGTCTGGCCTCCCTGAGCGTTAGCCTCTTCTTCTCCATGGACCTTGCTCCTGCTCTCTCCTCCTAGGAGCGCCCGGCATCTGAGTCCTGGCAGAAACTGGAGAAGTCCCGGGTGTATAAGAACAGCAACCAGCTGCGGGAGTATCAGCTGGAGGGAATGAACTGGCTGCTCTTTAACTGGTATAACAGGTGAGGAAGGGCTGGAGCCCTGCGCTCCCAGGAGGAGTCCTGCTGCCAGAGGGGCCCCAGTGTGTGCAGTCACAGGAGCAGCAGAGCTGGGGGAGCAGAGCTGACAGCCAGAGCAGCTGCTGAGACCTCCCAGTGCTGGAGCTGGCAGGCAGCTGCCAGAAAAACTGTGTTTGTTTTAGCTCTGCATCTGAGTCTTTAGGAATGTTTCTCCCTGGTAAATGCTGATGACTCTTAGAGATAGGAAGGCTTACCTATGGGTCTAAGATATGCCTGACTTTTGGTATTGGCCAGGGTGACCCTTTCCTGTGACAGGAGTGCAGGAATGTGCATGTTCTCAGCTGCAGCAGGCCATCAGATGCATCTTTCACTGGCTATTGTGCACCCAAAGGACAGCATCTCTCACACTAACTTTGAGTCCATCATCTTGCAAGAAGTTGGATGGTCTGGCTTACCCAGACTGGTTTGGGCCACTATACCCATGTCCCCCCACCCTCCACGCTGTGGGGTTAGAGAGGTGTGGGTGGAGGTGATGTGCCTGATATCCCATCGAGGAGTTGGTGACAGGGTGGTTCCTGCCCTGACAGCCACGTTCACCTGCCCCTGTCCATCCCCGCAGGAAGAACTGCATCCTGGCTGACGAGATGGGGCTGGGGAAGACAATCCAGTCAATCACCTTCCTCTCAGAAATATTCATGATGGGCATCCATGGCCCCTTCCTCATCATCGCACCTCTCTCCACCATCACCAACTGGGAGAGGGAGTTCCGCACCTGGACGGAGATGAACGCCATCGTGTACCACGGCAGCCAGATCAGCCGGCAGATGATCCAGCAGTACGAGATGGTGTACAGGGACACACAGGTGACTGATGCACACAGCACCCTCAGGATGCATCTGCCAGCCCTGGCTTCCTTTAGCTGGGAAGCATGGAGCTGCATGTGGAGCTTGTGGTTCATCTGGAGAGGGAAGGGTGATCCTCTAAGACCCCTTTTCTGGCATGGGCTCAGGGTACACTGTGTGTGAGTGAAGAACCATCCCAGCTCATGCAGAAAGGGGAAATTGCAGCAGACCCCCAGCCACAGTTCTCATCCAGGTCTGTTTGTCTGCCCTGAAGCAGTGTCTGGTTTGGAGAGGCGCAGCCTGCAGCCGGTGGGGAGTCTGGCAGGAACCTGCTCGCTGCTTGGGAAATCCCAGCTAGGAGCCAGATGCTAACACTGATATGTGTACAGTGTCCTGCCACCCTGCAGGAGTCAAGAGCTGCATATGGTTTGTGTCTCTGTAGGGTAACCCTCTCCCTGGGATCTTCAAGTTCCAGGTGGTTATCACCACCTTTGAGATGATCCTTGCCGACTGCCCGGAGCTGAAGAAGATCCAGTGGCGCTGCGTGGTCATTGATGAGGCACATCGCCTGAAGAACAGGAACTGCAAACTGCTGGAGGGGCTGAAACTCATGGCCCTGGTGAGCATGTCCTGCCCAGGTACACGTGAGAGCAGAGTGGGCCAGCGGTGGCCAAGCCTGGCAGTCAGGTGCCACTGCCAGCTGCTCAGGCCGTGCCAGGGCTGAGAGCTCCCTGTCAGACAGAAAACCATCCAGGAGCCATCAGGTCACTGAAGCAGTGGCAGTGATGGGGGCCCTTGGATGGATGGGGCACTGGTGCCCTGCAGCCATCACAGACTCCTTTTTGCTGGAGTATGAACCCACAGCAGGGCAAGTCCCCCCGCGCCTGCCCGTCTGTGCCCTCCCTGGAGAGCACTGCCCGGCCTTGCAGCGCGGCTGGGGCTGCTGCAGCACCCGCAGGCAGGTGCTGAGCACCCTGCACAGCACCCTCTGGCCGTGCTGTGCCTGGTACCCTGCAGTGAGCAGAGCTGCCATAGTCAAGCTGGTTTCTCACTGCTCTGCAAACATGGGAGCAGTCTGTGCCAGGGAGGGGGGTGCTGCTCTGAGAAATGAATTTGGATGTCCAGCTCCTTCCCAGCCCTGGGAAAGGCAGCGCTGCCGTTTGCTGGACCAAGGGCCACCAGGCCTGTTAGACCTCCCAGCCCTACCCAGCTTCTGCCGCACTCAGGGCTGAAGGTTATTTCAGAGTCTTACAAGTCTTATGTCTCCAGTTCCTGAAGACCCTGCAGCTCCCCCGTGACCTTGTGTCTTGTGCAAGTCCCTGCTGGGCTGTGAGCAGCCTGGGGCAAAGCAGGATTACTGCTGGCCCCGCTTTGTAACCATCATCTTCCTTTGTACAAGTCCTGGGGGAGCCTCCTGCCTTACAACTGCCCTTCTGTCATAGCTGGTGACTCTGGAGGACGTTCCCTGCATTAGGCTGGGCAGGAGGATTGTCCTGAGCAGTGAGTGAGGCTCTGGCACTGCTGAGACAGTGGCTGTTGTGCCTCAGGAGGCAGCGCCCCGTGGTGCCTGAATCCAGAGCCCGTGGTGTCAGCACGTGGAAGGGAGTGTGTTCTCCTTGAGGGGTCGTCAGTCCTTGCACCCCCAGGTCTTGGGTTGTCTGGACCCCTCTCCTATTGTTGCACATGTACCTACTTGGTGAATCTCTAACAAAAGCTCCTCCTTGTTCCCAGTGCACACTTGGCATTGTCCTACATGCCCCTGCTGATTTTGGAGCACTCTGCTCACACTGGCTCTGTCAGCAGGTCCCTGATGCCCCTCGGTATCACATGGTTCTGGGCCATGTTCCCTCTTGTTCGACCCAAGCCATGAAGAGGGATGTCCTGTCCCTGGGTGCACAGAGGCTTGGGCTCTGTCAGTGCCCCTGTCCTGTCCCTGGGTGCACAGAGGCTTGGGCTCTGTCAGTGTCCCTGTCCTGTCCCTGGGTGCACGGAGGCTTGGGCTCTGTCAGTGTCCCTGTCCTGTCCCTGGGTGCACGGAGGCTTGGGCTCTGTCAGTGTCCCTGTCCTGTCCCTGAGTGCATGGAGGCTTGGGCTCTGTCAGTGTCCCTGTCCTGTCCCTGAGTGCATGGAGGCTTGGGCTCTGTCAGTGCCCCTGTCCTGTCCCTGGGTGCATGGAGGCTTGAGCTCTGTCAGGGTCCCTGTCCAGTGCCAGCACAGCTCTGTCTTGTGCAAGGGCAGGGCTGAGGCCTGGTGGAAGTGTGGGATTCTGTTTTGGCTGTTGTTGCTGTGCAGAGCTGGAGTGGGACACACTGGGAGCCACAAGACAGTGGTGTGTGGCAGTGGCTGTGTCAGGGCTGGGACAATGGCCAGGGAAGCATTTCAGGGAGTGTGTGTGCCCCTAGGCCACCCAGAGTGCTCCTGAGCTGGAAGACAAGGAGCATTGTGCTCTTGGGACCCCTTGGACCCAGCCAGTGGGTCTGAGCCCTCAACCTGTTTTCTGTGTGTACCCAGGAGCACAAGGTGCTGCTGACAGGGACCCCCCTGCAGAACTCGGTGGAGGAACTCTTCAGCCTCCTGAATTTCCTGGAGCCACAGCAGTTCCCCTCAGAGACAGCCTTCCTGGAGGAGTTTGGAGACCTGAAGACAGAGGAACAGGTACCTAGAAGAGTGATGCTGGTGGCTGTTAGCACAGGCTGTTAGCACATGGTCACCAAGCTGGGCACACAATCATAGGACTCCTCATGCTGGGAGAAGCAAAGTTGTCCCAGAGTCCCCAGCACTGCATTGGAGAGAGACCAGCCTGGGCCAAGGCAGTGGTCTGCTCCCTGCCGAGCTCCCTGCTGCCCCTGCATGCCTGGGCCCCACAGCTCCACCAGCTTTCCCACCCCACCAGGCCCTGGGACCAACAGGAGCGTAGGGCAGCAGGGACATCAGTGAGCCCGTGCGTCAGTCGCCGCTGGCAGGTTCCCCAGGGAGGTGTCCTCTGAAGTTCCCTTGAGCGTGTGTCACAGGAAGCAGCTCGGTCCCCTGGGCTGTCTTACTGGATGTCTGGCTTCAGTGGAGACTGCACAGGGACCACCATTCCGAGGGAGCAGGCACAGGCACCCGGAGCACCCATGGTCCCAGCTGCTGCCCGAGCGCTCGGCTCTCCTGCAGCAGACACTGACCCCAGGCTGCCGGCAGCAGGAGCGTGTGGAGTTCATAGCCAAGGGCTGGTCGCTCACATACCTCCCCAAGGAAGCCAGACCCTGAAGCTGTCCTGGCTGTCAGCAGAGCAGCTGCTTCACAGTCACTTCTAGTGGGTTTCCAGCCTGGGGAGGCTCCAGCATCGCAGGCCCCTCTGCCGTGGTCTGTGTGCTTGCCGTGCAGGGAGGGCAGTGAACCTCTGTGCTTGCTCTGGCAGGTGAAGAAGCTTCAGTCCATCCTGAAGCCCATGATGCTGCGACGGCTGAAAGATGATGTCGAGAAGAATCTGGCACCCAAGCAGGAGACCATCATTGAGGTGGAGCTGACCAATATCCAGAAGAAATACTACCGGGCCATCCTGGAGAAGAACTTCTCCTTCCTCTCCAAGGGGGCCAACCAGCACAACATGCCCAACCTCATCAACACCATGATGGAGCTGCGGAAGTGCTGCAATCACCCGTATCTCATCAACGGTGAGACATCACTGCACCACTGGTCACCACCTGCAGAGCTCACCCAGCCTGGGAGCCAGCTCAGGCCCTCCTGCCGTTTCCTGCTGGCGTGGTTGGGCCTCCAGGCCCAGCACAGGGTGCAGTGGTCTGCCTTGTTGCCCTCATGGGCAGCCCAGCTCCCTGGAAGTGCTGCTTGCTGGTGCACATCTCAGGGTCTTGGGAGGCACGCTGTGTTTGGGGGTGTTCTGGCATGGGACCATTTCCAACATGCCAGCCTGGCTTGTTCTGCCAAGAGCTGGTGCAAACCCTGAAGAAGGAGTAGAGCCACGGGAATGGAGGGGCTTCTGGAGTTCTCTAGCCAACCTCCCTCCATCTGATGGACTGCATGGGTTCTGTTCCTCGCCTGCTGGCTTGCTGTTGCCCTGGCCAGGAGGCTGGGGGCAGCTGCACTGCCAGCCTCGCCAGGAGCTCATGTCCCTTCTCACCTGGCAGGGGCGGAGGAGAAGATCCTGGAAGACTTCCGTAAAACCCACAGCCCGGAGGCGCCAGACTTCCAGCTGCAGGCGATGATCCAGGCGGCCGGGAAGCTGGTGCTCATCGACAAGCTGCTTCCCAAGCTGATTGCTGGTGGGCACAAGGTGCTCATCTTCTCCCAGATGGTGCGCTGCCTTGACATCCTGGAGGACTATCTCATTCAGAGGCGGTTAGTACAGGCTTCAGCCTTCACCACAGCTCCTCCACACCCATCCTGCACTGTAAATACAGAGTGGGAACAGCCCAGGGTGGGGATTTGGCCATTCTGTGCCCACGGACCGAAGGATCCGAGTTACAGGCTACCCCTGGTGGGTGCAGACACCCCAAAGCTGGACAGCTTTGACCTGTCCACTCTGCATAGCCCAAGGATAGTCCTAGGAGTGACCAAATGGAAATAGGCCCTTCCCTTGGTCCTGATTCCCATGAGCCCCATATCCATGCACCGTGTGTGGGCTTGATTTTGCCATCAGAGGAACAACTTGTGGGAGTAACCCCAGCACACCCAGGCTGATGGGGCCTGAGCCTCCACCTGTGCACAGGCCCTGCCAGTGAGTCCTGGCTGCCCACACACAGCCCGGGGCAAGGAGCAGGAAGGGGTTTGTAGGGCACAGCCAGCTCAGGCGCTGCTGTGACCCTCTGCCACCTCTTCCCCTCGGAGCAGGTACACCTACGAGCGCATTGACGGGCGGGTGCGCGGGAACCTGCGCCAGGCGGCCATCGACCGCTTCTGCAAGCCCGACTCGGATCGCTTCGTCTTTCTCCTGTGCACGCGGGCGGGCGGGCTGGGCATCAACCTGACCGCTGCTGACACCTGCATCATCTTTGATTCGGACTGGAACCCCCAGAACGACCTCCAGGTAAGGGGCTGGGCTGGGACAGGCTGCTGGGGGGTCCTGCAGCAGAGCCCTGCCAGCCGGGGAGGGAGGGGCAGCAGCACCCAGCTGTGCTGGGCATGGGGTGCTGTGCTGGGAGAGCCGGCAGGAGGGCAGGCAGAGGGGACATGTTGTGAGGGGATCACGATGTGGCTCTAAAAGCACCCGTGGGCCACAGACCAGGCAGCACTTTGTCCATGCCTGGTGTTGGAGGGGTGAGATGTTGGGTGTCACCCATCTGCAGAGAGCCAGAGCTCCAGCCTGAGCCCCGTGTCCTTGCCCCGGGTGTGCCGGGGTCTCCGATTCCTGCTCCACCGCCACGCAGGCCTGGCACTGACCAGCACCTGCTGGCAGAGCCCGGCCAGGTCAGCCACAGGCACTGGGTGGGGTGGGTGGGAGCTGACTGCGGCTCTGTGGGCGAGTGGTGGGTGCTGGTGGGGGGTGCCACAAGCCACACAGTGCCCATCCTGCTGGGCTCACTGTGCTTGACGCTGTGCCCTCTGCGCTCCCAGGCCCAAGCTCGCTGCCACCGGATCGGGCAGAGCAAGGCGGTGAAGGTCTATCGCCTCATCACCAGGAACTCCTACGAGCGCGACATGTTCGACAAGGCCAGCCTGAAGCTGGGGCTGGACAAGGCGGTGCTGCAGGACATCAACCGCAAGGGCAGCACCAACGGGGTAGGTCGGCTGTCGGCGTGGGGCTGGGCGGGAGGTGCTGTGAGGGAGCTCTCCTGTGTCCCCTGCATGTCACTGCCACTTCGGAGCAGAGACCTGGACAGGCTTCTGGGGAGGGAGAGCCTGGTCCCACACACTCGCATTGCTGCTGTTAGTCCCCACTGTCCCTGCACTGCCACACGGCTGGGGGACACGTGGTGCTGTGTCTGGGTGACGTGGACTGAGGTTCCTGACAGTCCCTCAGGCAGCATTTTGAAGTGACCTCTTTTCTGTCACAGCAGCAGGTCTCGGTTGGCTTGGGGGATATCTGCCCACCCTCCTGGGGCAGAGGGAAGAGCCTCCTCCTGCCGTGCAGTGCCCAGGGCAGCTGGCCAGGTTGGTGATGCCCCTGTGTTTTGGGCAGGTTCAGCAGCTCTCAAAGATGGAGGTGGAGGACCTGCTGCGGAAGGGTGCCTACGGTGCTCTCATGGATGAAGAGGATGAAGGATCCAAGTTCTGCGAGGAAGACATTGATCAGATCCTCCAGCGCAGGACACAGACCATCACAATTCAGTCTGAGGGGAAGGGCTCCACCTTTGCCAAGGTGTGCTGTGCTCCATCAGGAGGGAAGGGGGACCCTGCCCAGGGTGGTGTAGGACATGCTGGGAGTGCACGGGGCAGTAGTGCTGGGCTGACCTCTTACCTGTGTGTTGAGATATGTCCGTGTGGAGGCCAAGCTCTCCTGCCTGTCCCACTATGCCCAGGAGTGAGATCTTGCTGGGGCACGGCAGCAGCAAGGTCTCCTGTCTCACTGGTGGCCAGCAGAGCATTGAGGAGGGGGCCACAGCTGTCCAGGAGGGTTCAGCTTGCCAGCTTCCACTGTCCCTTTGAAGCCAGCTCAGGCTGGTGAGAAGGCAGAGCAGGGGCTGTCCCCCAGGTGCCAGGCAGTGCCAGAGTGTGCTCTGTCACCGGGATGGCAGTGTGACAGATGCAGAGCTGCTCTTGTGTCCCAGTCTGGGCACTGCAGGGTGGAGGGCTTGCTCTTCCCATGGGCTGAGGACTCCTTGCCATGGCAGCACACCATGCCCAGAGCTTAGACCCTCTTCCCAGGGCTGCTGTGGGCAGCGTCAGGCGTCTCCCTGGGGAAGATGGATGAGTTCAAAGCCTGGGTGAGATCCAGTCCTGAGCTGGACTGATCTTTTACTCACAGACTGAGCATATTTGGTCCAGAGTCTGTCACCTCCCCTGCCCTTGTGGACACCAGTGCTGCCTTGGTGTGGTGCTTTGCCAAGCAGAAATGCAGGTGAAGACCTGGAATGCCAGTGGTGTGGGAAGAAGTTGTGGTACCTTCAGCACAGCCCTCCTGCAGTGCAGCCTCTCTGTCTCCAGCCTCACTCTTCTGCTGCTGTGGGACCTGACTCTCCAGGGAGACCCTCAGGGTGGTGGGACTTGGCTGCTGGCCTGCACGATGCCCAAAGCTGGGTGCTGTGAGGCCCTCATACCCCCACAGCAGAGAGCCTGAGGAGCCAGCTCCGTGCCACACTCATAGCTGGTGTCTGCTGGGGGCACCAGGGGCCATCTGTCCCTCCTGCTCTTGTGGGAGCCCTGGCTCTGGTTCCAGCGGGTCAGGCAGCACTGCAGAAGAGCGGGGCTCAGCTCCCTCAAGCAAACAAAGAGTTGGGTCAGCATGGGAGGTAACACCCCATGGCAGCAGGACTGTGGGCTGCAGACAGATGTGTTGGGGATCTCTATATGGGGGGGACACATCTGGATGGTGGGTTGCCCCCTGTTCACTCCTCTCTTTCACTTCCAGGCCAGCTTCGTGGCATCAGGAAACAGAACTGACATTTCCTTAGATGACCCCAACTTCTGGCAAAAGTGGGCCAAGATAGCAGAGCTCGATACAGACACCAAGAACGAGAAGGTAGGATCCAGCTCACGGCCCGTGCGCCCACAAGGGATCTGACAGCGCGTGGGGCGGGCTGCGGGCAGGAGCCGTGTGCCCCCGCTGGGCTCTGAAGGGATCTGTGCCAGGCACCAGGAATTGCTGTAGGGAAAGGCTGAGCCATGGGTGCGGGCTGCAGCCTCGGCTGCTTTAGCCACAGGCTGGGCTGTGTCTGCCCAGTGTTTCAGGGTGCTCAGTCTGTGCTCCCAGCTACTCCCAGGCCTGGTTAAGGGGCGGCAGTTGGGGCTGGCAGCATGTGAGGGGAGGATGAGCAGGCAATGGCGTGGCTGTGAACCCAGCAGACCAGGGTGCTGCCCGTGCGTGAGCGGGAGCTGGGCCGGGGTCCCCACTGCAGGGGCATGGGTGCCTCCCGCTGCCAGCCGGGCTGGGTGCTGGCAGCCTGGGCAGCTGGGGCAGGGGCTGCACTGAGGAACAGTACCAGGACAGTCCCATGCTGCTCTCCAGGTGCCAGCTCTGATCTCCTGGCTCCTTGGCTGTCTCGCCAAGCCCAGAGACCTTCGTTAGCTCAAGGCACACCAGGGCCAAGCTGCCTTGGCAGGGCACAAAGGGGCCCAAGTGCCAGCTCTTACTGTGGCTGGGGGTTGGTGGGGTGAAGAAGGGTCTTCTCATGCTTGGGGGAAGCTGTGGAACCATTCCCCAGCCCAAACCCAACTCCACATGAGGCCTGGCACCCTGGGCAGACGGGAGTTTGTACACCCCAGCCCCTCAAGCCCTGGAGTAATGGGGACGGGTTTGGATTGTGCCACTGCTTCCTCCATCAGCGTTTGCAGCCCTGCAGCTGCCTTCAGGGTTGGGAACAGGGAGTAAAGCCAAGGGGACCTGGAGGCCTGTCACCATGGCCGGGTGAGGGGGCTGTGGACTGTAAATGAGTGCTCCCGGGGTCTCGCCTCTTCCCCTCACTGACAGATCGGCTCCTTCCCGTCAGCAGCCATGGGCAAACATGGCAGCTGGAGTTGTGGCAAGCCAGTGCTTGGCTTCTCCTGGCCTGGTAGCAGAGCTGCCAGATGTCCCCCATGCACCTCTGGGGACCATCTCCTGGGGCAGCATCCTTGTCCCCTGCATACTCTGCCCACGAAAGGAGCTCTCTAGTTGACCTGAGAGGGAGCTGGGGGGGTTGGTGACTCTGCCTGTTGGGAGGCAGGAGGGACAGAGATTCCATCTCTGCCGGCCCTGCTGAGCTCACGGGCGTGGCTGCAACCCTGGCCTCTCCTCCCGGCCCCTCCATCCAGCGCAGGGCACTGCAGCCGCCTTCAGTGTGCCCGGGCTGGTTGAAATTCCAGCTGAGGCAGCAGCGCTGTAGGAATGGGGTTGGAGAGCAGCAAGAGCCCTGCAGCTCTGCAGAGCTCACTGCTCCAGCAGGGAGAGTGGGAGGGGGGTGGGTGTGCTGCACGTGCTTGAAATCCAGCCAGATTTAGATGACATGGGTTCAGCGTGGGGGGAAGGAGAGGAGGCAGGTACATGCTATTTAATTTCATACTGCTCCCTCCTGTACCTTGGAAGCTGCCTTTCCCCTTCCAGCCCACCTGCCCTGCCAGGGCCACAGAACTGACACGGCCTCCAGCACAGCGCTCGGCGCAGGCAGCGCTGGGAGCACCACACTGTGATTCAGAGCTGAATCAGCTGCTGGTTGGCAGCAGCTGGAACCCAGAGGGCCTGGTTTTCACCCTGACATTGCTCAGGCTGAATTTTGTGCTGGTCAGGAGTTGTCTCATGTGCAGGCAGAGCAGCACTCAGGTAATTTGGAGCAGGTATGCCAGAGGGAAGGCGATGGCTAGCCATGGGGCTAGCAAGCTGGGAGCCAGAGGCGTGAGCAGAGCAAGGCAGCAGCATGGAGAAGGGATGTGCTGTGCCCTGGTGGAAGGCAGGTGTGTCTGCCCATACCTGGGCACGTTCTCCTCTCTGTCCCTCCTAGGAGAGCCTGGTCATCGACAGGCCGCGGGTGCGGAAGCAAACCAAACACTACAACTCCTTTGAAGAGGACGAGCTGATGGAGTTCTCCGAGCTGGACAGCGACTCGGACGAGCGGCCCACGCGCTCGCGGCGCTTCAACGAGAAGACGCGGCGGTACCTGCGGGCCGAGTGCTTCCGGGTGGAGAAGAACCTGCTCATATTCGGGTGGGTTTTGCTCCCTCCCAGAGAGCATGGCCACAGCTTCCAGCTGCCCCAGCATGCACACGGGCCACTGGCTGCCCCGAACGCTTTCTGTCCATCCTGCTTGCACTGTCCCCTCCTTCCAGCAGTGTTCTCCCTGGCAGGAGGTGGCACCCGGGCTCTAAGTGAACATTTGGGATGGAAGGAGAATTATGGGGGGCAAAGCGTGAGCTGGCAGTCAGCACTTCAGAGCCTCTGCCCTGTTCAGTCCTGGGCAAACCTATCCCACTCTGACCCCATAGCGTGAGGGCAGCACAGCCCTATCCAGGGGAGCTGGCAGGGCCAGGTCCCCGAGCGAGCTCCTGGAGAGAGGTGTCAGCGAGGTCTCCAGCTCACAGGAGTGTTTACTCTGCTCCTGCTGTTCCAGATGGGGACGCTGGAAAGATATCCTGACCCATGGACGGTTCAAGTGGCACCTGAATGAGAAGGACATGGAGATGATATGCCGGGCCTTGCTGGTCTACTGCGTTAAACACTACAAGGGGGATGAGAAGATCAAGAGTTTTATCTGGGATCTCATCACGCCCACGAAGGACGGCCAGAACCAAGCTCTGCAGAATCACTCAGGTATTGCGTGTTCTCTCTGCCATTGCACCTGTACCTGTTGCCACTGGGCCAGCCTGGGGGCTGCAGAAGTCACAGCAGAGCTGATTGAAACAGCCAGGAAGCAGTTGTGCTCGAGCACCGCGATCCTCCCTGCACAGAGAAAGCAGCTGCCCTGGGTCTGACCTCCACACTGACCCTCAGAGCCAGTGGCAGGGGCTGGCTGGGTTGGGGAGGCTGTTTCCTGGCTCCCAGTGCCATGACTGGTGCAGAGAGAGCCTGGTGGTGAGAGCAGAGATGCCATCCTACTCTCAAGTGGGTGCTGCTGAATAACACCAGGATTCCCCCACTCAGGGAAACACTGGGCAGTGAACTGGTGGGGTGCTGGTGGCCGTATGAGTGCACTGGGTGTGAGAGGTGTGAGGGTGCTGATGCCACTCAGAGCACAGACATGCCTGGCTGTTCCTCAGAGCATCACAGGACACAGTGTGGATCACTGTGCAGGGACTCTGCCTGTGTCTGTTGGCAGCCCCAGCCCTGATGCCGACAGCTGAGACCTGCCAGGCCCAGCACTCACTTTGCACTGGGGAAGCTGATGGTGCAGCCTGTGCAACCATCGCACCCCAGGTCACCAGCTTGTGTCTCCTCTCATCATGGTGCTTGTCCCAGACATACTGGTCTTCAGTGCCTGCCCTGATGGATGGAGGTGCAGTGTTGGTTTGTCCTGAGTCCTCTGCAATGCAGAATCCTACCCAGGTGATGCCACCTTCTGTCACTCCCTGTAGCAGGACCCTGTGTCGCAGGTGTGGCTGTGCCCTCCCCATTCAGAGGACTCACATGCTTATCTTCCATTGTGGGTGAGGTCCACATGTCACACCACGTGCCCAGGGCCCGTGTCCTGTGGCATTCAAGGACAGGTGAGTTGGGCTGGGCTGGCTGGGGAGGCCACGGTGCTCCCTCGGGGTGGTCAGAGCGCCAGAGCTGGGTGCTGCTTGTTGTGCACTTGTGGTCTGTGGTGCAAGGGGAGTAGCGACGAGGCTGGGACTCTCCAGCCTGCTTTTGGCATCAGAGAGCTAGGCTGAAACCTGGGGCTCCTGCTTTGAGGTGGTGAGCACAGGGAGGCTGTTCTGGAGTGGTGCTGTTGCTGAGCCCTGGCAGCGTGCTGCGTTTTACTTGGCGCTTAAAACCCAACGTCACCGTGTCCCTCCATCTGGCAATGGCCACTGGCTTTACAGTGGGAGGACCAAGCACGTGGCCTTCAGTGGCTTCCTTAAGTTACTCCAGTCACCTCCTACAGGGTGAGCCACTCTGGCAGCCCTGCCTCCTGCCCTTGCCACACAGCCCTGCCCTGAGCAGCACTGGGACTCAGCTCCAGAGCCCTGTGGGGAGCAGAGAAGAGTAGGACACAAATGGGCTGGTATGAACGGGCTTGATTTAGGTAACGCCAAGTAACGACCAAGCCGCGGTTTCAGCGGAGGGTCAGGAATGCCTGAGTGCAAGAGCAGCACTAAAACTGGATATTTAAGAGGGCAGCAACCAGGACCTTCTCCATCAGCTCTGCAGAGTGGCTTTGCCCACCTGTGAAGCCTCCATGTGGTCTTGGCCAGAGGAACAGTGATACCATCCAGCCTGACCTCTGGAACTGGAGGAGAGCAGAACCCTCCAGTGCAGAGCACCCCGTGCCAGGCGCTGCGGTGGTTCGCCGAGGAGCCCGAGGTACCACGTGCAGAAAGCAGCAGCAGAGTCCAGCCCTTGCTGGTGCATCCTGGGGCTGTTCCTTCTCCATCCCACATCCATGTGACAACAAGGGGTGAGCAGAGGACATGGGCAGTCCAGCTCAGAGCTCTGCTCTCATCCAGCCCTGTCCTGCCTTCTGTCCTGGAAGAGGCCGAGCTGCTGAGGGAGCAGCATTTGCCCAGAGTTTGTCAGGCCAATTCAGTGCTGGGGACAGGAGCCCTGGTGCCCACTGCAGGTGTCCAACAGCCACCTGGGCTGGAGCCCTTGTCCTGTTGTGGAGGTGCAGACTTTATGCAGGTGTTGAGGACATGGCAGTGCTCTCTGTTCTTCCCTGGTGTTGCAAGACCAGACGGATGGGACAGGACTGCTGGGGCACTTCTTTCCCCCTTGCACACAACAGGCAGGAGAGGACCTTTGCAGGACCCTGTCTTAGAGGTGGCTGCCCAGGGTGACAACTCATCCCTCTCAGGAGACCCCAAACAATAGTCACTCCACCAGGAATTGTTTCCATGTTCTGCTGTGAACTCACATCTTATTTCAAGGTTGAAAATGTGTTTAATTTTCAGCTCCAGCCACTGGATCTCATTTTATCTCTGTCAGCCAGATGGGACTGCGTTCCCTTTCCCTTCGGTGTCTTTGCCAAGTGTAAATGCCTCCTGCAGCGATCTGGTTCCCACACAGCCCTCCCCTGATGCACAGAATAGGAAACAACCCTTTCAGATCAGATCATCAGGATTGTCTTCTGGTCTTTGATCATTTGGGAGCCTCTTGTTTGAACTCTTGTCCCAAATCACCGTGTTGTCCCCATAGGGTGAACTTCAGAGCTGGCTGCAGTGTCTAGGTAATGCTTTAAGAGCCGTGCCCACGACCAAGGTCTCCTCTTGTGCTTCTGTGTGATATTTTTATACATCAAGGGGCCATGTTATCCTTTGGACTCAGCATTGCACTGAGAAGTCACAGCAGTTCAGTTTCTGTCGTGGTCCCCACGTTTTTCTTGGAGACAGAGCTTCCCACATTCTGCACTGACCCCGTGCACTTCTCCCACCCTGGCTCACCGGCCTCCAGCTCCCCAGCTCTGCTGCCCTGCCTGGCACCGCAGCCAGAGATGCGCGCGGTGCTCACTGGCTGCCACTTGCTGTTACAGGCTTGTCAGCACCAGTGCCCAGGGGCAGGAAGGGGAAGAAGACAAAGAACCAGATGCTGCTTCCCGAGATAAAGAACGCAGACTGGCTCGCCACCTGCAACCCCGAGGTCGTCCTGCACGATGACAGCTACAAGAAGCATCTCAAACAGCACTGCAACAAGTGAGTGTGGGAGCCCACGCCGGCTCCTGGAGACCGTGGGCTGGGGGTCTTTGGTGTGGAGAGGGTGGGAGGGAGCTGCAAAGGGCTCACAGCCCACACAGGATCACCATGCTCTGGCTGCTGGACCGCTCTTGGGTGCTCCTCCAGCTAATGGGAGCAGTGTCCTGAGCAGCAAACCTCCAGCCATCACAGGGCTGGGCACTGTGGTGTGACACCACATGGCCAGTGCCCATCCTGCTTTGAGAAGGTGGGTCCTCCCACAGAGGATTTCCCTGGCCTTGCTGACCCTTGGAGCTCCTACCTGTGCATGTTCTGGCGAGGGCTGTTGGGCCAGGCCCTAGGCTTGCAGCTGAGCACCTGCGTGCCAGCGTGAGTTCCTCTGTGCTGTCCCGGGACAGGGTTCTGCTGCGCGTGCGAATGCTCTACTACCTGAAGGCTGAAGTGCTGGGGGAGGCTGCGGACAAAGCCTTCGAGGGGACCCCTGCCAGGTAGGGACCTTACGGTGAACCCCTGCGATGCTTCTCGGGGAGGTGGTGGCAGCAGCACTGCCACAGTCACCCAGCCACCACCCCTGGGCTCGCCGCGGCTCCGGGCGAGTCACACCCTGTGGATCGTGCTCAAGCAAAACTTCCTCCTCGGATGGCAGCTGTGCCCGAGCAGGGGCCGTGGCAGCCCTGTTGAGGCAGCTCTGAGGGGTGGTGAGGACACTCAGGGACACCCTGCAGCCTGCAGGAAAATGTCTTCACATGCTGCCTGACAAATTGGCCTTTCATCCAAAGCGGGAGCCCACAGAGGCTGTGCCCAGTTCCCAGGGCCAGGCCTTGGAGCACATCATGCCCCATCGCTGTGGCCTGCGGTCACCTCCCAGCAGTGAGGACAAGGGGGCTGACAGGCTGTTAATGCCACTGTGCCCGCAGCCTGCCAGCTCCTGACCTTCTGCAAAGACTCACCTCTGTGCTTCAGACAAGTATGATGTGCTGAGCTTAACTCCCTAGAGCCAGGGCTGCTGCCTTCCCCAGCTCAGCTCCATCAGCACGAGTCTGTGCGGAGGGGACCTTGCAGCCCATCCCACCCATTTCTTTTGGGGCTGGAAGTGGTTTCTCCCAAGAGGTGCTGTTCAGATCAGATAAGATCTCCAGTCCTCTGGTTTTACTTGGGTGGGAGGGGAGAGGGGCTGTGCAGCCTCCCCACCTCTGGAGAACAAGGATGGGGAAGGCAGCGGGTTGCAGTGGAGCCATGGCTCCAGCTCCCTGACCGCAGGCAGACACACACCCAGGCCACGGCGCGGCCCTGGGCCAGCCTTGCATTCCTTAGCTGTCCCCAATCCTTAGGTGTCCCCAATCCTTAGCTGTCCCCAAGGCAGCCAGTGAGGGCTCCTGTCTGCCCTGCCCAGCAGTGCCCAGGGTGCTCCAGTGCCTGGTGAGGCTGGGAGAGGGGCGTTCAGACCTTATCTGCCGCAGGGAGCTGGACGTGCTGCTGCCGGACATTGACTACGTGGAGATCCCGGTGGACTGGTGGAATGCTGAGGCCGATAAATCCCTGCTCATCGGCGTCTTCAAGCACGGTGTGTACCCAGCTGCTCTGGTGGGTGCCAGTGCATGAGAGGGACCCAGGTGGAGCACCTGGCCAGAGCTCTGGCACCTGGAGGGGATGTCCCGTCAGTGCGAGGGGGCAGAGCCATGGCCACACACAAGGCCAAGGCAGCTCCGCAGGCGCCCGCAGCTGCGGTGCTGCCAGCTCAGGTGATGGGGCAGGCGCACTGGGGTGCCCAGGGTGGCTGTGCCCAGGCTTGTGGCAGAGTCCTCTGGTTTGCCAGGAGCAGTGTGTCGTTACCACGTGAGGGTGAGGAGGGAGGCACAGAGCCCCTCCTGGCATCCCCAGCCTTGTCACAAAGTCCCCCTGTGGCTTCCAGGAGCCATGGGGCTGTTTGCTCCCAGCGGCAACCAGCGCAGGTGCTGTGCAGAGCTCTGGATGCTGTGCAGGGCTCTGGGTGCTGTGCAGGGCTCTGGGTGCTGTGTGCAGCTCTGGGTGCTGTGCAGAGCTCTGGGTGCTGTGCGCAGCTCTGGGTGCTGTGTGCAGCTCTGGGTGCTGAGCGCAGCTCTGGGTGCTGTGCAGAGCTCTGGGTGCTGTGCGCAGCTCTGGGTGCTGTGCAGAGCTCTGGGTGCTGTGCAGGGCTCTGGGTGCTGTGCAGAGCTCTGGGTGCTGTGCAGGGCTCTGGGTGCTGTGCAGGGCTCTGGGTGCTGTGCGCAGCTCTGGGTGCTGTGTGCAGCTCTGGGTGCTGTGCAGGGCTCTGGGTGCTGTGTGCAGCTCTGGGTGCTGTGCAGAGCTCCGGGTGACTTTTCCCTTCGCCTGCTGCCCAGCGGCTGCGGAGCAATCAGCAGCTTTTGGGAGTGTTCTGAATTTCTGGGGGTGAGCGTTGCTCTCACAGCAGCAGGAGGTGGGGAGCTGCGTTTGCCTGAACCGGGCCCAGGTCTGGCTTTGTGCCGTGTTTCTCCTCCCTGACGCCCGTGCTGTTGGCAGGTTACGAGCGGTACAACGCCATGCGGGCGGACCCGGCGCTCTGCTTCCTGGAGAAGGTGGGCATGCCGGACGAGAAGCTGCTCTCTGCGGAGCAGGGCGCCAGCGACGCGGCCCAGGACGCTGCCGAAAGGTGGGAAGGGGATGGAGCCGAGCTCTCGGGGGCTGCCTGGCTCACTCCTGGGGGCCGTGTGGGGCGGTGCTGTGGGGTGAGCCGTGCCCAGGGAGGGAGGAAGGGGAGGGATGGCATGAGCACCAATTCCCCGACAAGTGGCACAGCCCAAGGGGACTGTTCTGCCGCTGCCAGGGACTAATTCACTCTTTTACCCAGGGGCAGCGTGGAAAAGGAAGAGAGCAATGGAGAAAAGCTGGAGGGGCTTCCAAAGCAGGAGGTGAGTGGGATTCATGGTGATGGATACATGGCTGCTGCTGCCAGGCCTGCCCTCCTGCCCTGCGCTGCCGGCTTGGCTCTGTCAGCTCTGCTGTGGGGCACCGGGGAGCCAGCGCTGCTGGGGACCCTGCTCTGTGCCAGCATAGCTGTGCCATGCATGGACTCTGCCCTACGCTGTCTGTGCCACCTCTGCTTGCTGGAGCACAGCTTCTGCTGTTGCCTCTGTGTGTTTCCTGCAGCCCTGGGCAGGGTCTGCCTCATGGGGAGCTGAGGGGCATTGAGGGCTGGGGACAGCCAGGGGTGCTGGCTCTCTCACTTGGCTTCAGGATCCACGTGGGGCCCTGGCACAGGAGTAGGGGCTGTCCCAAAATAAATGACCCTGGGGGAGTGGAAGAGCAGTGAACAAGGCAGCACGGGAGGGTGCAGGGTTCGTTTGAGCAGCGGAGGCTGTCGCACTGCTGCTGCCCTGGGCCTGTGTCACTGTGGTGGACAGCACTGCCCCTCTGAGCTGTCACCTGCCCCATGTCCGAGCTGCTCTGATCCCGTGTGCCAGCAGCAGCCAGAGACTGCGGCCCAAGGGCGCAGGACACACAACCCTGCCCGTCCTGCCAACCGTACCCCTCCAGGGCTGGGTGAGCTGCAGACACAGGGGGGTTCTGTGGGGGCTGGAGAGCCCTTTCTGATGGTTTCTTTCTGCAGGACACGGCGGCTGCTGGGGAGGGCGAAGCCAGTGAGAAGCGGGACGAGCCAGCGGCAGGTGAGGCCGTGTCTGCCATGGTGCAGCACGGGGCAACTGGGGGGCTGGCACGGCATGGCCAGAGCCAGAGTGCTGAGGCAGGCGCTGCTGGGTGGGGGGACACACTGCTGGGTGGGGGGACACTGCTGGGTGGGGGGACACGCTGCTGGGTGGGGGGACACTGCTGGGTGGGGGGACAGGCTGCTCTGGGTTAGTGGCTGAGGCAGTTTAACCTGGGCAGGCTCCTGTCAGGGGCCCTCCTGTGCAGAGTCACGTATGAGCTGGGGATGGGCCCTGTGGCAGGGCAGCCAGGATCTCAAAAAAGAGTGTTTCCAGCCAAAAGCAGCCAGGGGTGACTAGAAGCCGTTAGCCTGCCCTTGCCCATGCAGTTGCCTGCGTGAGATGAGTGTGCAAGGTCTCTGCAGTGGGCAGTGCTGGCAGATGCCATGGGCTGGCTGGCCCTGCTGCTGAGCAGGGAGCTGTGGTCCTCTCACATGTGTGGCCTGTCATTCCTACCCTGATCTCTGCCTCTGGGCTATCTCTGAAGGAAGCTCAGACATGATGAGGCTGTGAGCCAGCAGCTTCTGGGCTGCAGAGGTCCAGAGATGGTCATCTGGCTTCTCTGGTGTCCCCCGTGGAAGGAGGAAGGTGAGGGACATGGGAACCTGTGGCTCTGAGTGTGCATTCCATACTAATGTCCTTGCTGATGTTTGAAGCCCAGGATGGCTCCGACTCAGACAGATCCTGCTGGCCTGTCTCGTCTGCCCTCACAGCCAGACTGAGGAGGCTCGTCACTGTCTACCAGCGCTGCAACCGCAAAGAGCTGCCTCCCCGGGCCGAGATGCTGGTGCCTGGTAACCATGGATACTGGCTGCAGGATGAGATGTTCAGGAGAGCCTCGGAGATGGACTCGGTGAACAAAGAAATGCAGAAAAGGTAATGCAGCAAAGAGTCCTTTCCAGAGCTGAAATCCTTACCCACCTGGATTTACGCAGGTAACTGTCACCAGGGCTGTCCCTGCAGCCAGCTGCCCATGTCAGGGAGGCACAAGGGTCCCTGCTGGGCACAGAATGCTGCTCCCAGCCCTGAGGGAACCTTGTGGCTCCACCAGGTAGCCCAGACAAGGAACTGCATTGTTTGCAGGTAGCAGCTGGTGACGCAGTGAAAGGAAGCACGGGGACAGCTCTCTAGGGTCAAGTCCAGCATCTGCTGGGCCAGGGGTTGCCCTCCAGTCCCGGGAGTGTGGGTGCTGCAGTGTTGTGCACTTGGAACACATCATGGTTGAGTGGTGACAGATGAGCACTGTCACAGCCCACGTGTGTGGCTTTTCTGCCCCTTGTGGCTCTCACGCTGCTGCATTGGCCACCTACTTGTGGCCTCAGGAGCCCAATGGCACCATATCCTGGTTATGGTGAGCTCCCATTTCGTTTGGGTCCCAGTAAGTGGGAGGATGGTGGGACCATCCTGGCACCCTGAGTGGCTTTGCAGGGACCAGGGAGGGTGTGCAGCAGGGTGACAGTGACATTGGCACCATCGCTGCCAGTCCCCCATGCACAGCCCTGGGACTCCCCGGAGTGCTGGGACTCTCTGTAGCCAACAGTCCTTGGTGGCTTTGTCTGCTGTGAAGCTGTCCCCACTGCAGGAACCCGTGGAACCACATGGTTGGTATCGATGCTGCCCTGTGCTCTCTGTTCACAGCCTCCTCATATGGAAATTGCTCCAGCCCAATGATCCTCCCTCTCCCTCTGGACCTCTTCCAGTTGTACCGTCCCCTCTTCAAGGTGGGGGCATCAGTGCTTATGCTGTGGACACCACAGCAGCCTGGGATTTCCTGCCCCTTCATTCTGTGGGCTTTTTTTTTGGCTCTCCTCACGGGAGTGTTCTAGGCAGTGTCCCACCAGCCTTTAATTTGTGGCCTTTCAACAAACTCCCCATTGGGCTCCTTGATTTCAATAATTGATTTTGTTCATTAACTTTCTTCTTGTTATTCTCCTTTTTGCAATGAAATACCACTGCAGTGGGCTCACAGCCCCTGGGAGCAGGGGTAGAAATGCTGGTCCAGGAGTATTTGGTCAGCTGGGGGGTGCTGTCACCCTGTCTGCTCTCTCCCTTGACATGTCCCAGCTGCTTGCTGGTGCTGGCTCAGAGCTGTAATTCAGAGGAGCTGAGATTTGACTTTAAGCTTTCTCAGCCCACAGCACTCCCTTTTCTCTGCTGTGACTTGCTCCTCTGCTCGCCCTGCAGTTTGCACCCTGGCCTGTTCTCTGTGGCCTGTTCCTCTGTGCTCTGTTTGCCCAGGGCTGTATTTGCCCAGGATGCTCTTCACCATCTCTGTTCTGGATTGTTCCTTTGAGTGACCCCCCATGAAGTGAAAACTCAGAGAGTCCGAGCCAGACTGCAAGTTGTGCTCTGTCAGTGCTGTGACTGAAACTCCTCATCACCAGGGCTGCTTCCCTTCGGTGGGAGGGGGTGACACCCACCCCTGGCACCTGGGATTCCACAGGAGCCAGCAGGGGGGATGGTGTTTGTTACTGGGACCCTTATGGCAATGAACCCCAGTCCCAGATTCCCTTTGGAAGAGGCTGGATGAGAGCTGTGTCTGCAGGACCTTCCCTTCTAGTTCCTGGTACACAAGTGTTGGCCTTGCCATGGAGGTGATGAGACAACTTGATGTGGCAGGAGGCAAATAGGTGAGGCAGGTTTGTTCCTCCACAGAAGCTGCTGGAGCCTGTGGCCCATTGGCAGCATGGCCAGGACCTGCACTTAGTGTTTTTTGAAACAGCTGAGAGTGTTTTCTCAACAGTGAGCCAAGAGCCAGAGCACCCCTGGCCTTTGCTCCTCCTCTGTGTGCACCATAAGGCAGAGGATCCCAGGTTGTGGCGACCTCCCCAGCTGCTCCTCCTGGCAGCTCCTGTAGAACTGGTGGGCTGTAACTAGATAGTCCTCTCTGAGCCTCCCTGCCTGGTGCCTTGCCCATGCTGGGACCAGATCTCAGTGGTGTTCATGTCTCCTCACTGCCCAGGTGGACCAGGAGGGAGCAGGCAGATTTCTACCGCACTGTCTCCTCCTTTGGGGTTGTCTATGACCAAGAGAAAAAGATGTTTGACTGGACCCAGTTCCGAGCCATCTCTCGACTGGAGAAGAAGACAGATGAGAGCCTGGAGAAGTACTTCTACAGCTTTGTGGCCATGTGCAAGAATGTCTGTGGTCTCCCACTGTGGAAAGAGGATGGTGAGTGGAAAGTGCATGGCCAGTGTGGGGGTAACAGTGGGTCTGTGTAGCCATAGGTCAGAAATGGTCCCACTGCTCTCGTGAAGCAGGAGAGCAAAGTAGGAGTTTTGGGGGCAGTTGGAGACAGGGAGGTGCCAGGCAGGCTGTGGGATTGCAGAACCACCTGTATTTCTGGCTGCCCTGTCACCACCATGTACCACTCCCCAGCACGATGGCGAGGTCGGGCAGCCCTGTGGGCTCCAGCCCCTGCTCTCACAGGTGAGCTCTCCCCTGAAATCACAACCAGCTTTATCCAAGACAGCAACCTCTAGATGTGAGGGAGGAGGAGCAGCAGGTCACATCTCCACACACTGGAGCTGGGTTGTTTGGGTGAGCTGTGGTGCTGCTCTTTCCCAGCATCTCTCTGCTGGCACTGGACAGAGTCTGTGCACGGCCGGTGCTGCGGCGTAGCTGACGGGAGAGCTCTGCTACAGGGTGAAGGGAGTCTGAGCCCATCGCAGGAGGCTTGGGAAGCCTGGCCAGTGCACGGGGCATCTCTTGTCTCGGGGTGCCCTGCAGAGCCCCAGTGGGTTGGTGCATGCAGGATGTGGCAGGTGAAAAGCTGCTTGGGGGCTATTTAAGCATGAAGTGATTTGTTTCTAACAGCAGCAGAAAGGTTTTCATCTCAGACCTGTCTGGAGGTTCTTTGGATGTGCGTGTTGATGCCTTAGGTAGATGTTCCTCATCAGAAGAGCTGCATGAGTTCAGGGACTCCCTTCTCTGAGAACCTGCTGAAGGGCTACCAGGGGCTCAGACCCCAGGGAGCCACCCCACCAGCCGCTCCAGGCAGCTGCAGCAGTGCTGGCGCTGGTGGAGCTCAGACATGACTCTGAAATCCTCCATGGCCGAGTGCCACTCTTGGGCTGGCTGCTAAAGGCAAGGGAGCTGGCTGCCATGTGTCCATTTGGTGGCAAATGAATGGAAAGTGGTGAGACTGGGAAAGAAGCCTTAGTGGTGGCTAAAGCACTGCCCCCACATCACCTGCAGGCTGAGCATGCGTTAAAACTCACCTTGCTCATCACCTCCTCCGAGTAATTCTCATCCGTCTCTGTAAGGGCACCTTGGCTTCTCTGTCCCTGCTGTAGGTCCCCCAGACCCGGACATCTACGTGGAGCCCATCACGGAGGAGCGCGCTGCCAGAACCCTCTACCGCATCGAGCTGCTGCGGAAGGTGCGCGAGCAGGTGCTCAGGTGCCCGCAGCTCCACGAGCGGCTCAAGCTGTGCCGGCCCAGCCTCTACCTGCCGGTGTGGTGGGAGTGCGGCAAGCACGACCGGGACCTGCTGCTCGGCACGGCCAAGCACGGCCTGAACCGCACCGACTACTACATCATGAACGACCCCCAGCTGTCCTTTTTAGATGCCTACAGGAACTATGCCCAGCATAAAAGAGCGGGGCTGCCAGGCCCAGAAACCCTCTGCTGCCTGTACCAGACTCACTCCAAGCTCTACAGCTCCCCTCTGTACAGCCAGCTGGACCGCACCTGCGAACCCCTGGAGAGTGAGGCCGAGAGTCACGTCAAGCTGGAGGCTGTGGACAGCGCTGTGTCACAGGCTGGGGGCGGTCCCCCTGACACCAGCTGTGACACATTCATGTCCAAAGTCCGGGACATCATTTCCAGTAACTATGACGAGAGCTCTCTGCCGGACTCGCTGGTGTGCATGATGTACGACGAGAAAGCCTGCAACAGCGAGCAGAGCTCCCTCGCCCGCGACAGCCCGAGCTGCACCGAGGTGGGGAGCAGCGTTGCTAAACTCTCCGAGGGCAAGCTGGAGGGGGACGAGGATCCGTCCAGCTGCGATGCAGACACCATGAGGGAGACTCCCTTCCTAGAGGGCTTGCAGGTGGGCTGCAACCGAATGGACAGCCAGAACGAGGAAGCTGAGCCTTCACCTTGCACCCCGGAGAGCGACCCCTCGCCGAGTGTCCCCGCAGAGCTCTGCGGAGCCTTGCAGCACAAGGGGGACCTGGCCAGCCCTGCGCCCGTGCTGCCTGAGCACAGTGCCATGGAGGGGGACATGAGCATGGGGCTCTACAGTCCCAGTCTTGACAACTATGAAATAAAGGTTCCTCCTGAGCAGAGGTTCATCAGTCTGCTGCAGGAGAAAGGAATGCAGGCAAAGTCAGGGCCAAGCCAGAGCCACAGCGAGGAAGATGAGGAGGAAGAAGAGGATGATGATAACTCTGAGGCAGCAGCAGATGTTGTGGAAGACTTGAGTGGTCTCAGGACCAGGGCTGGTTGTGACCCCGAGGCTAATGAACTGGGGGGTGAGGAGCAGAGCTCTGGCCTCCCCACACCCGAGGACACTTGCCCAGAAGACATGAATGAAGAGAGAGAATCCCTGGGGCTGGGTCCACCCGAAGGGCTGGAGGAACTTGGGCCAGAGTGCAGGCAGGACCGTGGCCTGGATGAGGAGAGCACCCTGCAGCACTCCCTGGGCCAGGCCCAGAGCCAAGCTTTCAGCCTGCCTGCACCTTTGCTGGGGGCCCCAGGGGCAGAGCCCCCCTGTGCTGTCAGGGCGGCCTGGGGCCGAGGGGCTGAGGGGCAGGGGGGCTGCAGAGAGGCCCTGCTGCCCGAGACCCAGGGGGTGAAGCAAGAAGAGTGTGAGAACAGAGATGAGGGGGAGAAAGCCAGCAGCAGCCAGAGTCAAGGTACGGTCCTGAGAGCTCCCTCTGGTTGACAGTCACCTCCAGCTGGGGTGGGAGGGATCTGGTGTCCTCCCTGCAGATCCAAAGCCTTGGGGCTGCCAAGCCCCCAGAGGGGCTTCTCCTCTGCAGGAGTTGGGGTCTCTCTAGCTGATGTCATTGGCAAACAGAGGGTGGGTGGCTGCGTTTGCCAGCAGGGCTGGCCAGGGCCCCCCACCCTGAGCCCCAGCAGCCCTTCTGCCATGAGCATCCTGTGAGATGCAGGATGCCCTTCTCTTCCTGGCACAGGGCACTGCCTGGCCAGCAACTCCCTTCTGGAAAGGGAGTGCCCTCCTCAGCCCACCACTCAGGGATGGAGGTGGTCAGGGATGGGGGCCACTGCAATACAAGCCCCCCAGACTCAGCCCAAGGCAGTGGTGGCCCTTCCTGAGCAGTCCCTGCCATGACCCAGGGCTGGGGCTCCCGCATTTCTTGGTGGCTGGTTGGGGAATGGGAGCCAGCTGGGCACTGGGGTGGGATGGTGTGAGGAGTTGCTCCAGCCTTGAGAGGGCAAGAGAGGCAGGGCAGTGATGGGCTCCGTTCTCTGTCGCTTTCTCAGATGGTCCAGAGAAGTACTTGGAAGAAGAGAGCAAGAGTTCTGCTTCTGTGCTGCCTGGGGAGATTGATGACCTCCAGGATGCCCGGGCACCGACCATAGCCCAGCTGTTGCAGGAGAAGACACTTTACTCCTTCTCTGAGTGGCCTAAGGTGGGTTTGAAATGAGCACTCTGCAGTGCAAGTGTTACTGCGTGGTCCTGAGCAGCAGCGGCTCACACAGCCCGAGCTCTGCCTCCTGGTCCTCCACACGTGGCTCCCCAGGGGTGTTGTAACTGGGGTGCTCTTCTCGAGCACCCACACCATGGACACACCTGCCCCAAAGCAGTTTCCTGCTGAGCTGAGGTCACCAGGGCTGAGTGTGTCTTTAACCCTGAGGTGACATACGTGAGTGTCATTCGCGTCCCAGCCTGCCACGATCCAATTCTGTTTGCAGGACCGTGTCATCATCAACCGCATTGACAACATCTGCCATGCCATCCTGAAGGGCAAGTGGCCTTCCTCCAGCCAGCAGTTTGAGGCACAGAGCCTGCTGGCAGCTCCAGCAGTAGCCAGCAATGCCAGCAGCAGGAACAGCTTTGCCGAGGCAGAAGCCCCCGATCCCAGCTACAGTAACGGGGTGTTGATCTCCCAGGTGCAAAAGGTGAGGGGGACCCTTGGGCGGGGACAGGCTTGGGACTCTGGGGTGAAGCATTGCCCAGAAGTGCTCAGGAGTTTCCCAAGTAGGGTTTTCACTGCCTCTTGGTGCCACTTGTGGTGTGTAAACACATGGCTTAAGCCACTTGGTCCTCTCCACTGAGGGCTCCTGGTGAGCTCCCCATGCCCTCAGCTCCCTGCCAGCCCTGCTCCCTGCCTGGGAAGGCGGCGGTTTTGTGGCAGCTCCACAGCTCCTGTGGCTGTAGAGGTGCTTCCAGAGTCAGTGCTGGAGCACCCAGCATGGTCAGGAGGAAAAGGGGACACTGCTCTGGTGTCCAAAAGGAAAAGGTGCAGGAGAAGGCACTGCCCCACCAGTCACCAGCTCTGTGTCCACCACTGTTGGACACAGCACAGAGACAGAACCCCAGCCCGGCTGCCCCGCTGGCAGAGCACCCAGGGTTATAGCACCTTGGGAGGTCAGAGCGTGTGTGAGGGTGCTCCTGCTCCGTCCCCACACAGGGCAAGAGAGGTGTGATGTGCCCAGGGAGAGGGCATCCTTCGGGGCTCCTGCAGAGAGGCAGAGGAGCCTGCCCGTGGGCTCAGCGTTGGGTTGGAGAGCTGTGGTCCCCGGGCAGCGCGTGAGCAGCCGTAACCCTGTCCCTGGCTTTGACACCCACAGGAAGGTTTCCTGGCTCCTGCCTTTGGGAAGGACGAGCGGAAGCACAGGAGGGCCTTTGAGTTCGAGATGGAGAGAGATGCCAAACAGAGGAAGCTGGAGCAGCTGGCAGCAGCCCACGTTCACCAGCCCATCGTGCTGAATGGCTGGCGCGATGCGGCAATGGACTTGTCCAGAGCCTCTGACGGGTCCCCAGGGAACTCCTCTCCTTTCCCCCTGAACACAAACATGCCCAAACTGGGGACCATGAACACCCTCCAGGGCTCTCTGGGCATGGACTTGTCTGGCATCCTCCAGGCAGGGTTAATCCATCCTGTCACAGGACAAATTGTAAACGGCAGCCTCCGAAGAGACGATGCTGCCATGAGGAGGAGACGGGGCAGGAGAAAAAATGTAGAAGGGATGGACCTCATCTTCCTAAAGGAGAGGCCTCTTCCAACCAGGCTGCAGGTGGGTATCAAGGGCTTCCCCCTTTCACATGGCCCTGATGGAGTCAGCGTGATCTGTCTCATGGTCCAGCTCTCCCCTTCAAGCTCTGCTTCCCATGAGAATGCTGGAGCTCCTCCAGGAGAGCTTGGCTTGTGCTGGAGCAGGCAGGAGCAGATACTACTCCAGGGAGGAAGGGAGGTTTTCCCTCTGGGTTGCAGCACTCTGCCTGGCGTGTTTGAGTCCTGCTAAGCATTTTCAAAAGCAGCTGTCCCACCTCAGGGGGTGTCTAGGGTTAGAGAACATGAGGAAAGGTCCTTGACTGCATTGGAGCTGTGGCCAAGAGCCTGCTGCACCCTTTTTACTTCTACCCTGGGGTCCACTTAAAGAAGAATGGGGCTCTGGGAGCAAGAGCAGTCTCTCTAGACCTCTTTAGGAGTGATCTGGTGGGAGGTTGGTCCTCCTGGTGATTAGGGTGTCTCCAGGTGAGTTCAGAAGCATCTCCCAGCTCTCTCTGCCCTCCATGCCACCAGTGCTGGGGACTGAGGGGAAGTGTAATGCAGTGGTGGGCAGTGATTTAAGGCACAGGCAGTGGGAATATGTGGATGGGAGCAGATGACCTGCTTCTGGAGCTGTGCTGATCTGGGTACACATGCATCCCCACGTGCTGCTGATGGGCTCTCCCTGCTCCTCCCTCCACATCAGGATGTTCAGGAAGACCAGCCACAGCCCTCCCAGACCAGTCCCCTCCCCGACGGGCCGGCTGCTGCTACCTCAACTCCACAGCCAGCCCCAGCTGCAGGCAGCCAAGCAGAGAAGACTGTCCCCAACAAGAGTCTCCTCGACTGGCTCCGCCAGCAGTCCGACTACACGCTCGACTACACAGTAAGAGTGGCCTTGAGTGGCACTGTGTGTGTCTGCCTTGTGTGCTGGGTTTTCTGTGGTTGCTCTTGAGTGCAGGGCTTCCACCAAGTGTCTCAAAATGCAGCCTTTTTCCCCAGATGGTGGCTTGTGGTGCTCAGGGCTGTTTGGGAGGCAGTGTGGTTCCCTCTGCAGCAATGAAAGGCACTTGCTGAGCTGCATCCTCCTGCCCCAAGGTCCGTTCTCCAGCTCCAGTGCATCCCTCTGCCCAGTGCACAGTTAGTCCCATGTCTTTCAGAAGCACTAAGGATGGGGAGGACAATGGGAAAAGAGGTTTGGGATGCTCAGGGTCTGTGTTACTCTCTTTCCCCTGGGGTGATTTTAAGCAGTGCTGTTGTCTTGAATGACGTTCCCAGACAAGGGAAACCTCCTCGCTTTCAAACTGGAGCGAAGCGGCCGCGTTGCCGGCGGCAAAGGCTGCGGTGGCCTGGCTGCAGGTGCTGTCAGAGAGCAGAGGCACAAAGTGGGGTGCAGAGTCTGTCTCATTCTTCTTGCTGTCTCCTAAGCACCCAGGTTTGGTTTCACAGGTTGGTTTGCTCCAGGTTTCAGGTTATTTAGCCCATCAGGCTGTGTGGTCGGCAGAGCACAGGCTGTCAAACAGAGTAGGAGGAAATGTGGTGGTAATACATGAAAGGCTGTGCGTGTCTTGGTCCTGGAGGATTGCCTGCTGAGGCAGGGGTTCCCTGGAGCTTGGAGTACAGTGCCATGAGTGTTTTGGAGCTTGTTTGAGGTGAGGGATGACGAGCCCAGCGCTCGCTCCGGCAGGGTGGCCTGTCCTTTTCCAAGTCCAGAGGTACGTGCAGCTCTGTGCCCAAGGCCAGACTCCCAGGAGCGCTGCAAGAAGCAGTCAGATGGTGAAGAAGGTGTGGAGGTGCCTTCCCACTCCTTTCCATCGCCCTTGCCTTCCCTGGGGACTTCCTGGAGCTCGCCTAGTCTGGCCATGCTGCTGGTGAACCTCTTGCTCCCAGCAAACTCCTGAGCCAGGATGTCCCCTGCCAGGCAGGTGTCCTCTCTCCAGGTAGAGTGGAGTGAGAGCTCCTTTGGGGTACGGCAGCAGCTCAGCTTGTTGAAGGCCAGACCAAGCTCAGGGTGATTTCTTTGGCTCTCAGGGACCAGAGCCTGCGGTAGTTCATTGCCATGCTACGTCCCTGCGGGCACATTGATGCTGGGAGTCGGTGCGTGCGCTGGGTGTGCAACAGCTCAGCTGTAGCTCCGTGGGTTGCAGTCCTGAAGGGCTCTGATCCCAAAGAAACACGGTGCAGCAGCTCTGCAGTGGGAACAGCTGAAATAGGAGAGAAACACAGCACAGATGAGCTGGCAGGAGGCTGTATCAGACTGACACGAGATGGCACACACCGACCTGTTGTCTCTGTTTTTCCTGGTTGTGGGTAGCGCCCTGTTCACAGATGCACAGGTATGAGTTGACAGCATGGTACAGTTGTAGGATTGGAAGGAAATTAGAAAGGGCTGGAGCAGTCTAAGTGGAGTACACTGAAAACCCTTTTATACCTACAAAAATTAATTCTGTTAGTTTTTGAGAGCTGGCCTTGTGGCAGAGACCAGCTTGTGGCACTGGAGCTGCTCCTGCCCAAGTCTGCAGGGACCCTCTGTCCCCCGGGAGCTCATCTGTGCCGCTCTCCTGCAGGGCTTGTAGCCGTCCAGGCTCATTAAGCCATCTAGTCTCATTAACATTGTCTTGTTTGCACTCCAGAATTTTTCAGACAAGCCCAAGCAGAGGAGGCAACGCTGCAAGGACCCCAGCAAATTGGACATTAACTCACTCACGGGAGAGGAGCGGGTGCCTGTGGTACATAAGGGTACCGGACGGCGGGTAAGCGAAAGCCCGTTCTGTGCTCTGCCCTTAAAATGCTTAGCAGACCCCGAGCTCACCTGGGGGAGATTTAATCCAGAGAAGCCTATGGATAGGACAAAAATCTGGCACATGTCACTGATCTACACTATCCTGTGACACGTGTATGCCCAAGGGGACGCTGACCCGCAAAATAAGTGACTTTCTGTGTGAAGTAAGGAAAATCTGAGTGTCCACCCTTGCCAGGGTACAGACCCCACAATGGCAAAGGGATTCAACCTTTGGCTTTAAAGCCACCATCAGCACAGCCCTGGCTGGCACCTCCCACTCCGGGTTTGATTGCTCCCCTTGAATTCACTGCAGTAGCCACAAGTGGTGAATTGCCGTGCAGATCTGTTCTGTTCCTCCCTACGAGGTGCAGGCAGAGCCGATGCCCATCCAAGTGCTGGGCCTGCGGGAAGTGGAGGGTTTGAAGGGCTTTTTCTTACTTGCTGAGCAAGGAGCATGGATTTACTTGTCTGCAGTTTAATCTCCAGTGCACTGATGGTCACCTCTCTGAATGAGAAGGGACATTCAGGGATGCTTTCCACCTAAATCCCGTTGTTAAACACACCCAGGACTGCACTAGGCCAGAATGTGATGTGACATGAATCACATCTAACACCAAAACTAAAGAGTGAGGCAGAAAGAGGCTGTTGCAGCCACATCTGTATTTCCCTCTGCTACACCCAAGATGGCCATTGGAGACCTGGGTGAATTGGTGGGTTTGTCTGGTTCTGAGCCTGGCTTCTATGGAAGCTCTGTCCCCATCCTGGGGAGGGCGATGGGACGGGCCACAGAGGCTGAACTTGCCTTTTCTCCCTGGACTGTGTGTCTGGAGGCAGCAGGCACGTACCAAGTCCCACAGAGATGTGTAGCAGCCAAATTGCTGCCCAAAGCAAGGAGGTAGGGGAAGTGTAATGGTATTTCTTGTATTATTTGACATAACTCTTTCTGCAATAGAGGTCATCCTTCTGCTGTGTTTTATAGTTAGGGGGAGCCACGGCACCAGCATTGAAGGAATTGCCAAGGTGGCTTGATGCAAACTTGGAGTATGCTGTTGCAGCTGACTGGGCTGACATTGTTAAGCTTTCAGTAAGTTAGAGCTTTTGGAGAAATCTGTATCATGTCATCTTTTCTTTCCCCTCCCCATCCCCACAACCTTTCTCCAGTGAGGATCCGGGAGCTGTGAGGCAGGACCCCGGCACGCGGGAGGGACAGAGGCAGCCCTGGGAGCACTGGCCTGGCAGAGGGAGGTTGGGTGTGTGCACAGCTCCGTGGCTGTGCCAGGGGAAGGAGAGAAGGGGGTCAGCACCTGGGGAACGGGCCTCCGCAGCTCAGGGTGACTGTCCAGAGAGCCTTGGGATGCTTAGAAATAGGAGGGGCCAGAGTAACGCCCTAGGAGCAGTTACTGACCTTGGGCACTGGATGGCAGGGAGTGGACAAAGCACATTCCCATGGGTCAGATTTTCATCAACACCCTCGGCTGAGGCTTTTCATCAGCTCCTGCTGTCTGTGCAGCCCTGGGCCTGCTACGGGCCCCGCAGGGCACCCAGCCTGAGGGCTCAGACACGGGCAGGGAGAGGGGCAGGAGGGACTGGAGCCTCACTGTGCTGTCACCCTGTTCCTCACGCCGTCCCTGCCCGGCGTGTGGTGGAGCCCACGGAGGAGGAGCGCTCTCCCCTCTGGCACACGGGCGCTGCCCGTCCCCACCCTGCGCAATGGCCGTACCCAGGCTCCTCCCTGGGGTCCCTCTCGCCTGCTCCCTGGTTTGGTGGCTGCGGTGGTTTGTGTGACACCCTTGCAGGGGGCTGGAGGGAGAATCAATGGGCTTAGAGTTTTGTACTGCTCTCAGATCTGCTTTTCATTAGTGCTGGAGGTTTGGCACAATCTGTCCCACTGCCCAGGGAACTCCTCCACGTCTGGGCTGGTGTCAGTGCCCCGTCTGGGCAGCCAGCACCCGTGTGAGCCGGCAGCTCTTCCTTACCCCGCTTGCAGGGGACAGTCTGTGTGCTGGCCACTTCCTGGGCACCCGCTCATGCACCCTGGTCTGGCAGCTGCGTGCCCCTGAGCGTTGGCGCCCCCGAGCCCCGTCAGCACTTTGCTCTTGGCGCGTGCACGTGGAGGGACGTCCGGCTGCTCCGGGCGCTCGCGCGGGCGGGAGCGTGGGGCCGGCTGCCCACAGAGCCCAGGCACAGTCATGGTCCCATGCAGGTTTTCCCGTGGGCTGGTGGGAGGAGAGCAGAAGATTCTCCCTCTCTGGGCAGGAGCTGTGCTGTGCGCAGCCAGGGTCATCTGGTTCCAGTTCTGCGCTGCAGGTGTTAATGGGAAATATTTTTCCTACCTATAATCTATTACTGGAAATGATTCAAAGGGTGGTGATAGTGAAATGTGAGGGAGCCACAAAGGGAAATGTTTGAGTGTCTGTGATGACAGTGCTGAAAAATTGAGTTTTAAACTGTGCTGTGGATCCCCCCACACCACGGTGTGTCACCGGGCAGTCCTGCCCAGTTGTGGCCCCTGGGTTTTGGTCCCGTATCTGAATGATGCTCAGAAGAACCTTCCTGGCATCTCAGCAGAGCTCTAACTGGGAGCTCCTCAGACAGCATGTCCACTCTCTATGTGTCATCCCATGTAGCTTTGCAGTCCTGCAGAGCATTGGAAATTTGGCCCTTCACATCTAAAAGACGAGATTCTTCACTTGTTGCTGAAGCCACAATTAAAGCTGGGGAAGGAGCTAAGCTGGTGTGAGACACAGAGGTGCCCCGGTGCTTCTCGTGTTGTGACAGCTGATGCTGAGGGCTCTGGTGAGAATGCAGGATAAAAATGTGGTTCCTCCTTTCCTCCCTGCTCACTTTGACGCTGCAGAATCATGCCAGGGCAGAGCGAGGGCGTTTTGCATTTGGCGGCATCCCTTGGGGAAACGTTGTGCGTACCTCTCAAATTCCATATCATGTAGGCAAATATTTCTGTGCTGACACCATCTGGGATGCAGATGCAAGCACAGAAACGCCAGATTTCCTGTGATACAGTGGTAACTGTCAGACATTTTCTGTTGTCTGTGTTTCATTTTCAGGGCTATTTACCGGAAAGCAAATTCAATCGCATCCTGACCGAGCCCGTGCTCCGCGACGCGGGGCCGCGCCGGAGGGGGAGACGGCCTCGGAGCGAGCTCATGAAAGGCGCCGGCGTTGTAGCAGATTCTTCTTCTGGAATGGGACCACTGTTCATGAACGGACTGATTGCTGGGATGGATCTGGTAGGACTTCAGAACATGAGAAACATGCAAGGGATCCCTGTGACCGGGCTGGTTGGGTTTCCTGCTGGGTTTGCAGCAGTGCCCGCCAGCGAGGACGTGAAAAGCACCCTGAGTATGTTGCCCATGATGCTGCCGGGCATGGCTGCTGTACCCCAGATGTTTGGTGTTGGAGGACTTCTCAACCCCGCCATGACAACTGCTTGTACTGCGACTGCTCCGACTTCGTTAACAAGCACAACGAAAAGCGGTACAGCCAGCGCAGAGAAAGCTGCTGAGGAGAAACAGAGCAGCCAGGACCTGACAAAAGAAACTCTCTCTGAAGATAAGCCTGGCCCTAGCTCGTTCTCTAATCAGACAGAATCCGCAATAACCACCAGTAGTCCTGTAGCTTTTAACCCGTTCCTTATCCCAGGGATGTCTCCTGGACTGATCTATCCCTCCATGTTTCTCTCCCCTGGCATCGGCATGGCGCTGCCCGGCATCCAGCAGACCAGGCACGCGGAGGCAGCCAACCTGGAAAGCCAGAAGTGCAAGAGAAAGAAAGCGAAAGGGGAATCGGCAAACCCGGAGCCAGAAACTGTCTCGCTGCCGGAGAAAGAAGCTGCAAACAGCCCAAGCTGTGCAGAGCAGAGCCCGCCCGTGGCAGCGGAGGACGAGCAGGACGCCCCGGCAGAGGAGGAGCGCCAGGCGGCTCGCGACCCCAATTAGAACTTCTGTTTCGTTGGAAAAAAAAAACAAAACAAAACACAAAAAGATTGTGGCTTGTGAGTTTCTTATCCCATAAACTCTTTGTTACTTACCCTCCCGCCCCACTCTGCCTTCATAAACCTGTGTTTCCATGAGAAATATTATCTACCTAATTCCCTGTCGGAGAAAACTCTGGTGACATGCTCCATGTTAATAGTTGCAGGGTCTTGCCACTTCATTAGATGAACAGTGTTGTCTAGCTAGCGTGGGAGGCACCGAATCCGCGTTCTGTTTTTCCAGTCGTTCATCCCATCCAGTCCTCGGTCACCCCCTCAAATTGCTCACTCCTTTGAGAAGAAAAAGCGGCAAAAAAACCCAAGAGCAAAATCAAAGTCTTTAGCTCTTGGTCTGCGTGCAGACAAGGGTCTGTCTGTCTCCAGCGACACTGAACGGAAAAGCCTGTATTTGGGGGTAAAAAGCACAGCTATAGTACGTGCTAATGTGTATTTTTGATTTAAAGTATTTCCCTATTTTATCATGGTTACTAGAATAGTAGTGTAGACAGAAGTATATAACTAATGATTGAAAATGCATATATTCATTTCTTTGAAAGGCAAAACAGAACTGGTAGTGATATAATTTCTTCATCATCCCCCCACCTCAAAGATTCGGAGACAAACTGCAGCGAGTGAAAATAGACATTCTTTTGTATTTTTTAAAACCAGAGTTTGGTTTTATGTTAAGTGGAGTTCAGTTGCCCTTTCCTCAATAGTCACAAGAACTTTCCAGCCTGAGCTGGGAAGGTTTTGCACATCTTGCATGACTTTTTTGGGATTACTGTACCTGTAGCTACCAGTTTCTTTATCACTCTGCTCGTCTTCAGTCCTCCTCTGTGGTGTCAGTTCTCTGTGGCATCAGGAGTGCTGTAAAGGTATTTTTTTTCCAGCAGTGAGCAGGCCACGCTGATTTTACCGCTCTCATACGAACACTGAGGCTTTCTGAGGTTTTATATTTCCCACTCCTTACCCCACGTCCTTGCAGCAAACAAGGAGAAGGCTGGAGGCCAGCTTTCCTCTCTGGGAGTCCTCTGAGGAGGACCACTGAGACTGTCAGAGCTTGAGTTTCTTTCCTAGCGCTGGACTGTGAGGAGATGACCTTGGCTGCTCCTGTGCATTCCGTTTGCTGTTGATCAGTTCCCGAGTCCCCCGCGCTGGCAAAGGGCTTTGCGCCCGCGTTTCCAACGGCCCCGTTTTAGTGCCGTCAGCCCCCGCGCTCTGGGTGCTCACACTCCTCCCTCCACAGGCAACTCTTCCTACTTCCCCTTCCCCTCACTCCTCCTTCCGTTTTTTTCTTTCACTTGGGCTTGTTGTTGTTTGCAGCTCATGGTTTGAGACTTGAAATTAACCCACGGTGGTGCAGCGGTGAGATGCAGGCAGGCTGGTGAGGGAGTTGGGAGCGTGCTGGTCATCGGTTTCACACTTGGTTGTCACAATTTACTGTATTTTTTACTTATTTTCTGTTACAGTTTTGCTAATTTATCGGATGGTCCAAATGTTTTGACATAACTATTTCAGTTTGCATTATTTATTTATGATGCTTTTTGTCATTGTCTTTTATACATTTGGGATTATAAATTATGTACATGTTAAAATTAGCATCTCAAAGAAGTCTGTTACCCATGGTCTAAAAAGCATTTGGTTTATATTTTCACAGAATTTATTCCCAGTTTACTGGATTGGATGATTTTTTTTTTAAGTATGTAACCAATCATAATGCAACCCCTCCCCCCCCATAATTAAATGTGTTCTATTTAATGACATCCTTGTAGCATAGATACTGTATCACTATCGACAGATTTCTTAGAAATGCTGCTATCTCTATTTAACTAACATTTTGTTCAGTTTTGCCTCCAGTGGAAGCAGAAAGGGTTTTTTCAGCTGTTAAATCCAAAATCAATATAATTTATTTATGTAAAAAAAAAAAAAAAATCACGATTGATATATTTTTGAACCTTTTAAGTACTAACTTTCTTTTTATTCAGTAGAAGAACATGTACTTGCCCTAAATCCTTAAAATACAAATGCTATAAAACTTCATATATCTTCAAAGCCTTACTGTGAATGGATACAGAAATCTCTTCAGAGCCCGTTTCTCGTGATGGGATGATTTTTCCAGGGTTACACGTGTAAGGAACAGGGTTTAAAGTGAAATTTATTTAATTAGCCAGCATGCTCTATACCTTGTTCTTCTTTATCGGACATGTATGCTCCGTCTCTGGGTGTTTAGGCTTCTCTTTGACTGCTACTTTGTGACCCTTTTGCAACCCGATATACTCTGTGGATTATTTAGACTGTAAGGCGTAAGTGGCTTCTTCTTATTTTCCATCATATCCAGAAACAAATGCCAAATTTTCACCGGCTCTCATGGCTACTCACACAAACATACATTCTTCACCAAATGTGCTAACAAAAATAAACTGTCTGTGCTCTTGGACATGGATAAAAAGAAAAAGATTTAATAGTCAGATTTTTATTTTTTTAATTTAGTGACTAGATGATGCTTATCTTTCAGACTTGGCAGAGCCTTGCTACAGATGTATATAATTTTTTTCAGCAAATATATGTGAATGTTGAATTCACCTGACTCAGTGATAACCGTTACTTGCCTTTGTCTCAGCACGAATCCCGTGAGAAGCTGTTGAACCCAGCGGACTTCTCCCGTCTCTGGGGTGGCTCCAGGGAAGGGCTGATCCCGGCCGCCTCCCCGGCTCCTTCTGCCACAGAGGAGGTTCCCGGGTAAACCCCCCACAGCAGCCAGCAGCTCTTTCACCCAGCACTGGGTGGGTTAACTCGTCATCACGTGTGGGTTAACCCGCTGTGCTGCGTGGGTTAACCAGCTGTGCTGCGTGGGTTAACTCGCTGTGCCGCGTGGGTTAACCTGCCATGCCATGTGGGTTAACCAGCTGTGCAATGTGGGTTAACTCACCATGCCCTGTGGGTTAACTCGCCGTGTAATGTGGGTTAACTCGCCATGTAATGTGGGTTAACTCACCATGCCATGTGGGTTAACTCACCATGCCATGTGGGTTAACTTGCTGTGTAATGTGGGTTAACTTGCCATCTCACATGGGTTAACTCACCATGCTATGGGGGTTGACTTGCCATCCCACATAGGTTAACCCACTGTGCTGTGTGGTTAACCTGCCGTACTGTGTGGGTTAACCTGCCGTACTGTGTGGGTTAACTTGCCATGTGATGTGGGTTAACTTGCCATCTCGCATGGGTTAACCCACTGTGCAGTTTGGGTTAACCTGCTGTCCTGCGTGGGTTAACCCACTGTGCTGTGTGGGTTAACCTGCCGTGCTGTGTGGGTTAACTTGCCATGTGACGTGGGTTAACTCACCATCCTGCATGGGTTAACCTGCTGTGCCGTGTGGGTTAACCCCCCATCCCGCGGGGGTTGCCAGATGACTGGAGCAGCCCCGGCTCCTCGGCGGGTCCGGCAGGCGCTGGTGTGCGGGCTCTGCTGACGGGCTGGAGCCCAGAGACCAGTCAGGGATCCCCGCACCAGTTCCAGCCGGTTGCTCGGGGCGGCACCTCCCAGCAGAGGGGTGTGGGGTCCCTCTGACCCAGGCACTGGACGCCTCCATCCGTGTCCTGTAAAATCCTACGAGGCGCCAAACACGCGCTGGTCAGAAATCCCTGCGTAAGGGTCTCGGGCTCCAGGGAAGTGGGAGTGAATTCAGTTTTTCAGGTGAATAAACAGATGCACAAGAACAGCCGAGTTCTTTAAGTTCCAGGGGAAAAAAAAGGGGCAGAGTAAACCAGGAGTTTCTGTTTGCTCCCCCCACCCCTGCAGAAACACCTTGTCCTGGTGTTTGGTTGCTGCATTTATTGGGGGTGAAACAGGAAAACACCAGAAGAGGCATCGGGTACTGCTTGGGCTGGGACAGGGAAGGCCAAACGCTGGGATGAGGCGGGATGAAGGCTGAATTTCCCGTTCCTGAGTCTCCTTTTAGGTTCCAGCTCCGCACACTGCAGCCTTCCCCCACCCCGGCCAGGAGTGCAGGACCTGCAGGAACCAGGCGGCCGCTGGGGGCCCGGGGCGGGTTCGTGCTGGCGGCTGGCGGCTGCGGTGTGCTCTGTCTCATCAGATGAGGGGTCACCTCCCGGTGCACAGTGAGTGGATGGGCTTGTGGAGGACAGGGCACGGGTGGGCACAGCTCACTCCACGTTTCATTTTCCAGGACACAGGTGCTCTTTTGGGGAGCGGGAGGGAGTAAAACACCCTGCAGCTGCTCATCTCTGCACTCCTGTCCCTGCCTGATTTCTGTCTGGTGGGACACACCATAGAAACGTGGCACATTTGGACAGGATCCTTCGTTCCCTTCATGGTCACTAAAAGGTCCTTATGGGTTTCCCTGAATTATGGCTGGGTGAGGGTTACCTGCCCTAAGGACAGACATCGCAGCTCTGGGGGCTGGACAAAGCGACAAGCAAGGGTTTCACATCTGAAATCCCAGCTGGCAGTGAGCAGAGGACAATTTCACTGATGACATTTGGTTTGCAGTGTGTAAAGTTGAGCTTGTCGGTGCATTTGTATTTTCTACCTCTGAAGGAGCCGCTCCAGCTCCAGGGCTCTGGACCACGGGCTGAGTCACAAGTGACCACTGATTCTCATCACTTTGTACTTTAAAGCAACACTGAGCCCTTTGTCGCACCGTTCCTGGTCCCCGAGTGCTTGGCACTATGTGTGCCAGCACACAGCAGCCCAGGGCCACCGGCCGGTGGGGACAGCAGGGAGCTCGGCCACGGGCGCCGGGCAGCACTGCCAGGAAAGGAACTGGCCCAGTGGCCGGCAGAGCAGCAGCTCTGGAAAATCAGTGGTAGGAGAAATCAGCTCCTTTCTCATTGCCTTTCCCTGCCACCTGCAGAAGGTGCCCTTTAGAGCTGGTGTAGCTGGGCTGGGAACTGAGGTGGCTTTTGGGGTGCTGGCGGTTTCATGGTGCACCCAGGGGTGGCTCGAGGCCATCGGTGCGGTGCTGAGGCTGCGCTGACTCCTGGAGAACCCAGAGCTCACCTCGAAAAGCACAAAACAAAGCAAGATCTCCAGCCCAGCCAGTCCCACTCCCTGTCCCACCTCGTTAGCCCTCCAGTGCTGGGCACTGTCACAGCTTGGCCAGGGGTCCAGATGGGGAGGTTACGGAACTGGTTTGGCTTGGAGTCAATCCCAGTCTCAGTGAAAGCATCGGCTGCTGCAGGACCAGCGCCAGCCCCTGGGGTGTTTCAAGGAAGAGCAGCGACCTGGCGCAGGAGCAACCGAAGGAGCAGGAGGCGCCGCGGATGCTCTGCGGCGTCTGCTCATCCTCTGCTCCTCTCTCGTGGCTCCTGCCAAGCCCGTGCCTGTTACGTTTTTCAGCTGGATGTTGTAGCAAAAGGAGACATTTTACAGGAAAGACAAATTTCTGAAGGAAAGTCCCACAGTGCCCAACGTGATGTCCAGAAGAAGGGCCCAGGTTTCTGAGAGAGGAACAGATGCACACGAAGCCAAGCGCAGGCCTCCCCGAGGAAGGCACATCTTCCATTCCCAGGGAGGATGTACGACTGCAGGACTCTGACTCCAGCCTCATTATCAGCAGCTCAGTGCGTTTCCTGGCTTTTCATGGGATCAGTTTTGCTTTTACAGCAATGTTTTCATGGAGACACATTTGGGTGCTGGATTAAAGCTGGTTTTTATGGGAAGTTTTGGGGTGTTAACATTTTGGGAAGCACAGAGTGTGGCTGATTGTTGGTGAGGAACCAGCTCCACCAGCCTGTGAACTCCCCATAACTGACTGCTGGGCTCTGCAAACGAGCATTTTAAAAGAGATGGAACCCAGCACATGATCATAGGACCAAAACTGAGGTCAGAGGCCACTGCATGGCCGGGGACACCAGGGGACATGGGGGCTGTGATCTCACGGCTGCTCGCCCCTGAGCATCACCTCACTGAAGGTGCCACTGAGCAGGGGGCAGGGTTCCCCTCCCTCCAGAGCTGGGCTCACCCCGGCCTTGCTCCACGTTTTCTCCATCCAACAAGAGCCTGGCTGAGATGGAGTTAATTTTCCTCACAGCAGCACTCAGTGCTGTGGTTTGCACTGGCAGCTGGAAAGGTGTTGCTGGAACAGCAGTGCTGAGCAGTGCTCCCCCAGCACCAAGGCTGGCTCCCCAACATTTCCCGTAGGCTGGGGGTGGGGAAGGGCTTGGGAGGGGACATGGCCAGGACAGCTGACCCAAACGGACCAAAGGGATATTCCAGACCATATGACATCTGCTCAGAAACAAAAGCAAGGGGAACAGAGGGGGAAGGGGGGGACATTTGTTATTTATGACATTTGTCCTCCAGAGAAACTGCTACAGGTACAAAGCCCCGCTTCATGGGAAGCGGCCAGACACCGCCTGCTGATGGGGAGCAGAGAATAAATATTTTGTTCTTCCTTTGTTCCTGGGCACGGCTGTGCTTTGTGTTTTTATTAAACTGCCTTTATCTCGACCCACAAGTTCTTTTCTTTTTTTTCATCTCATTTTCTCCCCTCCCCACCCAGCTGCTGAGGGGCTGATAGAGCAGCTTGGTGGGCACCTGGTGTCCAGCCAGGGTCAACCCACCACAGTCCTGCAGCTCTGCCTTGGCCGGACCCCCGCGGTGGCCTCCAAGGGAGCTGTGGGATGGCGATTACCGCGTCCCCAGCGTGAGGCAGGGGTGGAAGCACGTCCCTACTCCCGGTACCGGTGCTGCTGGCTCCGGTTCACACAGACGGGCCGGGGCACAGGCGGTGCCCCCGCGGGGGCGGTACCACCCGGGGCCACCGGCCGCTCCTCTTGTCCGAAAAGCAGGTTCGAGCCCCACGCGTGGCTCACCGGCCTCACCCACTCGCGGGATGTTGTGTTTGTCCTGGGCAGGGCGCTGGGTGGGTCTGCCACAAATCAAGCACTTACAGCACCCGCCGCGATTTGTTTTATACGCATTTTATATCGTCATTATCAGATCGATACCTCCCGCCCACCTTTGAGTGCTTCGTGATTTACATATCGCTACATCATTTACTCGTGCTCTGGGGAGGGGTCTCCACCTCGGGGGGTCTTCGCAGCCTCCGGGTGTGGTTCTCAGTGTTCTAGCGAAGGCCGTTCGCTTCGGGACACCCTAAGGGCCAGGTGTGTCGCGAGATGGCCGGTGGGACGGTGACCGGGCCAGGCTGTGACAGCCACTGCCGCCTGTTCCCCCGCTCAGGGACCCAGCCGCCGCCGTGCCCTGTGCGCTGGGAGGTGACCGAGGCACAGACAGCGCTCACCCCCGTGTCACTCTCACCCGTGACCCGCCGCCGGCGCGGCCCCCCCGGGCTGTGCCCCATCCCCGACACCCGCCGGCTCCCACCACCGCGGGGCGCCCAGGCGGAACCGGGCGGAGCCGGTAACGGCGTGGGGGGGAGGGGGCGTGACCCCCAGCGCCCATGGAGCCCGCCCGGTTCCCGGCCACGCGCCCGCGGGATCCTCTCACTGGGGCGAAGCCGGGGGCCAAGGGGGGACCCGCATGTAACCCCGCACGGGCAGAGGCAGCCGAGGGGGCCCTGCGGGGACGGCGAGGGAGGAGAGGCCGCTCCCGCCGCGGACCGGACTCGCCGCGAGCACTCGCCAGCACCGCGCGCCGCAGCCCCCTGCCCCGCCTACGGGCGCGTGCGCAGCGTGTGCCTGCGCGTGGGTGGGTGCGCGAAGCCGCGACGGCGCGTGCAGCCTGGCACACCCCTTATGTTCACGCGCGCGTGTGACTCCACCCGCCACCGCACACCGGCGACCACGCGCGGAGGCGCCGGCTGCCCCGCCCAGCTCCCTCAGGCCCCGCCCCGCTCCCTCAGGCCCCGCCCCGGCGGCGCGCGGCGGAAGGTGCCGCTCCCTTCCGGCGGGCCCGGTCTGGCGCGCGAGCCGCAGGTCAGGGCTGGCCCCGCCATGTCCCGCACGGAGCCGCCGCCCGCCGAGCCCGGCGCCGCCATCGAGCGGCTCTGCCAGGAGCTCAACCTGGACGCGGCCAGCGCTGCCGAGGCGCTGCGGGACTTCACGGCGCTGCGGGGCACCTACAGCCTGGAGGTGAGGGGAGGGGGGACCAGGCGGGGCGGGGCGGGGCGGGGAGGGGGGCGTGCGTGGATACAGCCACGCGTGGGGCGGGGCGGCCGCGGGCCACTCCGCCGCCCCCTCAGCTTGCTGTGCCCGCAGGGCGAGGCGCTGCACTGGCTGGCCTGCGCCCTCTACGTCGCCTGCCGCAAGAGCCTGGTGCCCACCGTGGGGAGCGGCCTGATGGAGGGGAACGGCGTGTCCCTCACCAGGATCCTGCGCTCCGCCCGCCTCAGGTGAGCTCTGCGGGCGCTCGCTACCGCGGGTCATTGCGGGCTGCTCCCGCCCGGTCCCCATCCGTGCCCCGCTCCCGCCCGGTCCGTGCCCCGCTCCCGCCCGGTCCGTGCCCCGCTCCCGCCCGGTCCGTGCCCCGCTCCCGCCCGGTCCGTGCCCCGCTGCTCCGCAGCCGCTCACCCAGGTTCCCGCTCCCCCTCTCCCGGCTCCAAGCGCTGCGCAATGCGTGTCCCGAGGGCACAGAGTAAAAGCAATAAATCACGGGGAAATAAGATGCAAATTCGCAATTTCCAACTTCAAACTTTTGAGAAACCACCCGCGGCGGATCAGCCATTGTTCCACCCACGCCAGTTATTTCATTTGCTTTTTGTAGTTAATTGCACCACAAACAAAACCTCTGAATGCTCTGTTAGCGCGTCGTGATGTCTGACAAGGGTTCCAGGCCCCGTCAGTGGCGGTGCGGCGTCGGCGGCCGTGCGGTGTCGGTGCGGGGTGGGCGGCGGTGCGATCTCGGCGGCGGCGCTGTGGGCGGTGCGGGGTCGGCGGCGGTGCGGGGTCGATGGCCGTGCTGTGGGTGGTGCAGTGTCCGTGCTGTGGACCGTGCGGTGTCGGCGGGCGTGCGGGGTCGGCGGCCGTGCTGGGGGCGGTGCGGTGTCGGCGGCCGTGCTGTGGTCGGTGCAGGGTCGGCGGCGGTGCGGGGTCGGCGGCCGTGCTGTGGTTGGTGCGGTGTCGGCGGCCGTGCGGTGTTGGCGGCCGTGCGGTGTCGGCGGCCGTGCGGTGCAGCGTTCTGGGAACGCAGCAATGTGCCATCGCAGAAATACTTCGGGAGCGCAGGGGCTTCCTGGCTGCAGCTCTGCTTGTCACAGCAGCTCCCACCCACGGGAGGAGAATCGTTAAATCAGGGAATCGTTTTGGTTGGAAAAGACCTTTAAGATCATCGAGTCCAACCAAAAGCCTGGAATGTTTCTTGTTCCACCTCTGTTGTCAGCGGAGCTGCCGGGGGGGTTGCCATTGTCACTACACCTGCAGATAACGGGGTTTTGTGCAGGTAACTGGTAGGGGCTGGCTCTGGTTTGTGATTTTATTGTTGCTCCTGCCTCCCCCTCCGCACTCGGAGCTGTGCACGCTCGTTCCTTTCCCCCTGTCCTGTAGCTGTCACAGCTGTGCTGGCAGCCTTCAGGTAGAATTAGTGTTTCCATGCCTGTGCCTGAAAGAGAGACAAGAAGAAAAAACAAAGTGATAAAAAGCAAAAACCTCATAATATGTGCAGTTTAGGAGTCTATCAAAATAAATGGTGAACCTGTATATTAATCAAATTAGTCGTTAAGAACTAATTATGTTGCGCTTCGGCTTTTCAAAAAATTCAGAATAAAGGAAGTTGGTTAAAGCTACAAATAAAGGAGACTTTTCTTTTTTTTCTTTTAAGTTTAATTCAGTTTTTTAGCAAAATGAAGAAGTGGATGGACATGTCAAATCTACCACAGGAATTCCGAGAGCGAGTGGAGAGGCTGGAGAGAAATTTTGAGGTGTCGACTGTGATTTTCAAAAAGTTTGAACCAATATTTTTGGATATATTTCAAAACCCTTATGAAGAAACCTCAAAACCACAGCGAAGCAGGAAACAGAGGTATTTTGGGGAGGTTCAATGGGACTTTTCCCTGGAAAGGGCTATACCTAATGTAGGTTTATTAAACTCTAGATAATGAGTTGTGCTTTAAAGGGTTTTGTGTGAGTTCTGTAGTGACACGGCCTCTGTGGCCTTGATTCTGAAATGCAGCTTCTGGAACATCCCTGATCTTGCTGGGGCGCAGCTCGCATCAGCAGAGCTTTGCACTGTAGTGCAAATGTCTGTGTGTGGTGGGGAGAGCTCCAGTGGGATGAATTAACCTGAGATCCAGCAAGACTGACAGTTAAAAGTTTGTCAGGAAGAACTGAAGTGGCACAGGGATGTTTTGTGCTGGCAAGGTGCTGGCTGAGGTTGTTGGTCCCTCTGTACAAAGCGGCGTCACATCCGCAGCGACGTCCGCGTCACCAGATTTATAATGTGGCTGCAGATGAGTGGTGACAGCCAAGGGGAGGAAGGTTAGAGCTGATGCACTCATCTGATGACAGACTCAGTGACTGGGGGTGTTGTCTTCCAGACGCACACGGAGCTTCTGCCTTAGGTAACAGAGCTTGTCCCTATTCCCCGCGGCCGTCTCTGCGGTGGCTTTGTAGTGAGTGGGACCCTACTGACGAGACAGCGAGCTGGCTCTGTGCGAGGTGCTTTTGCCAGCTCACGTGTCCCCAGGTGTGTGGTTATTATCCCTGCTCTGGATGTGAGGCAGGATCATTGTGGTAGAACTCTCCAGCACATCTCCATGTCTGCAGGTGGAAGGGACACTGCTGCTGGCACAGCTCTTCACATGCAGCAGGCAGCTCTGGGGGCATCGCTGCATCCGTATGGGGAGAAATTCTGTCCGTATGCTCTGTTAATGTTCCTTCATGGAGCACCACTCGTTAGTGTACCCACAGCTTAGCTTCTCTGTGGGCTCTGAATAATGTCTTACCTGGTTTTGCAGCTCCATGGTTTTGGATAATCTCTCCTCCAAACCCCATTCAGCAGATGAGCTGTAAAACCAGCTGTAGCTACATATTTTAAAGGGATGAGTGATGCTTTAGTGAAATACTTAGAGCAAACCATCACTGGAATTTACATAGCCCTCGACATCTCACCGCCTGCAGCTGCAGGAGATTCTGTTAGAGATGTGGCACCAGCAGAACAGCGTGTCCAGGGTCACAGGCCAGGGGCAGCTGTTAGCCCAGAACCGGGTCAGAAGGCTGAGGATGCTGCGCAAAACACTTCATGGAGCGAGGCAGGGGCCTGCTTAGTGAAAACTGAAGTCAGGACTTGGAGCTTAGATTGTGTGAAATGAAGATAGGCAACGGCTCTGGCTGTTGTTTTGGGCAAGGAAAAGATGAAATTCCTACTGTAAGACAAGCTTTGGCTTCCTGGAGCTGAGCCTGACTTCTCCTCTCTTTTCCGTGTTAGACGGATGCCGTGCGGTGTTAAAGATCTCTTCAACTTCTGCTGGACCCTCTTTGTGTACACTAAAGGTAGGCTTGCTTTTTTCAGCTGCATGGTTTGTGTACTTTCTGAGTTATGAACTTCTTTTGTGCTACTTGATGTGATGTGCTGTCTCTTAAAGGTAATTTCCGTATGATTGGAGATGATTTAGTAAATTCCTATCATTTGCTTCTCTGCTGCTTGGACCTGATCTTTGCAAATGCCCTTTTGTGTGCAAATAGAAGAGATTTGCTAAATCCATCATTTAAAGGTATGGTGGGGCCAGATTATTTAAAATATCCTTTGTTCTCTTGTTTCTTTTTAAAAGAAGTTGAAGGTTGGTTGTCTTCTTTTCTTCTCCCCACCCCTCGCTTGTTCTCAGGCTTGCCAGCGGACTTCCACGCAACAGAGATCAAAGCCTCTGAAGATCCTCCTTGCATCATTGCCACACTATGTGAGCTGCATGATGGGCTTTTAGTAGAAGCAAAAGGAATAAAGGAACACTACTTTAAACCATACATTTCAAAACTGTTTGATAGGAAGGTACATCTTACTGGTTCTAAGAATGCTCAGATGAATGATCTCGAGACCATTTAAATCCTGCAGGGTCTGCAGTGAAGTGTGCTGGTAGGAAAATGGACTTGTTCTGCTTCAGGTTTTCTTTGTGTTCTAGCAGGAGCAGAATTTACTTTCACCTTTAATGATGTCTGCTGTAAGGCCCCCTGTGTTTTGGCTTTTTATGTCAGTGGAGAATCTCTTCTTTCTTAGTGGTGTGAAACCACGTCGTGGACAATAATGTTTTCTTCAGACAAAAAAGTAATCTCATTGTGAAATAATTTTATGGGATAACTCTCATGATAGCCTGGGTCTTACCACTTGTCTTGGAGCTGAACAAAGTGCTTTGGAGGTTGCAGGTGTCCAGATTGTTCTGTCTGGTTTGGATCCTGGACTTTTTTTTCCAAGCTCTGTGGAAGTTTCTGTGTAGTTGTTCATCAGGTCAGCCCCTAAGCTGCCAACAGAACAGATGCTGAGTAGCATTGCTCTTTCTGAAGAGTGAGTTTATCCAGAGCTGGGATAGAATTTGGCTTTGTCCTCATCTGTTTTTCTTGCTAATGGCATTATAGTCCTTTGGTCTAGGGGGAAAAAAAGAAAAAAAATTCAGTTATGCTCCTAAATCTCATTTCCTTTTTTGGATAAAACCATTATGCCCTCACACTGGTAGAACTGGAACAGTTTTGAATTTTTTATGTAAAATATTTCTGCTTTTTATTCTTAGATCTTAAAAGGAGAATGTCTGCTGGATCTTTGCAATTTTACAGAAAATAAGTAAGTTACAGCTTATGTTCGTAATCGTGGGGTTTGGTTTCATTTCTGAAATGCAGGCCTTTTAGTGCTAAATCTCAGGTTTTCCATTCCCTTATCTTACTTTAATTAATGGCTTTTAATTACTTGACAATCAAAGCTGCTCCTTGGCTGAAAGTTTTTCTGGATGTGGGACGTGTCAATGTCAGGGTGTCAGCTGCAGAGTTTCTTCCTTAATGTCAGGTTTTATGGTGCTTGCCCTCATTTTCTGGTAACTGTAAACTTTGAGTGATCTAATGCAAGTCAAAACCTTGACTCTGAAGTTCATAGATTTGTTTCTGTACACATCTCAAATATTATACCCAAGTAGCAAAGTCTTTAGATTCATTTATCAGTCTCCAATTGAGCCTCTAAATCCGTGAATGCAACGGAAATACTCAAAAGAAAAAGAAGCAACAATTGCAAAACCACAACAAAGCAGCAGAGTGTTGCTGTAGGAGTGTTTCTGTAAGTACAGTTGTTTAAGAAAGTTTTTAAATCCACTTCTGAAAGCTAATTTAAATGAAAATGTGAAGAGCTGGTGCTTTTTTCTGGATCCCTTAAGGGGTTTTTTGCGTTTTCCAAAAATACTTAATTTGGTTTTGCAAGGTGAGTTTTTAACTTGTTTGCTTTGAGAATTGTGAGCAAAGACTCAGATGTTTTAACAGTGTAGGTAACATTCAGATTTAGGTGAAACATGGTTGCTCTGATCCATTTGCAGCAGTAAACTCCTCTTGCTATTTCTATGTAAAAATTAATAGTGTTACTTAAATAATGCTGTCATGTGGAATGATGAAGTAGTCCCTGTTTTTTGTGAGCAGCTTGATGTCTAAAGGAAGTGCAGAAGCTTCTCTTTCTTTGTCCAAACTTCTCATAGACCTTTATTTTTTCTAAAAGGCGTGGGGGAGGTGAACCTGTGACACACTCAGGAGTCCTGTGGGATCACAGAATCACTTGCATCACAAATACATCGTTATGTTCCATTAAAATACATGCTTAAGTGGTAGCTTGAATTGCTGAGGCACTTGGCAGGCAAAAGATATTTCATGTAGCCTTCATGTATCATGAAAAACCTGCAGGCAGGATTTATTGATGTGAGCTGCTTCTGATTTTTATCCTCAAGGTTCATACTGCTTCCCAGGTATGAGTTTAAAGGATTGCAGCCTCTGTGAGATTAAACATTCCTGTTTTACAGTCAGGCTAGCTGGAATAAAGAAAACAACAGATTTGTTTGGTATCCTTTGTCAGTGGTGATTTTAGGAATTGGATCCAGGTGACTAGCTCTTAAATTTCCCTTCCCCTGTACCATTATGAAAATTACAGGCTATAAAGTGGCAAAAGTAGAGATCAAATGCAGCTGGTTTAATGCAACTATGGTGGTGTGCTCCATGTGTACAAAGGTTTAACCTCTGCTCAGCTGAGTACTTCCAAATTTATTTGCAACTGGGATGGAAGCAGAGTTGTTTTTTTCCTCCTCTTACTGAGAGACAAATGGTGGTGGTAACTCAGGAGGCAGAGTGGTCCCTGCAGAGGACACCAGGGGAACAGGGGAGGGTTTGAGTACGGAGGAAGGCTGGGACAACCTCAGGCAGGTTGCCTGGGGTAGTGAGATCTTGTTTGCAAGCAGCAGTGCTGCTGAGAGCACCAAACACTTTGGCTGCACATTGTCTTCAGTTTTATTCCTTAGCTCCCCTGGCACCTTTTTTGTTTGTTCAGTGGTTTACCCTTTGTTCTAAAACCTGGGCTTGTCTTTCAGCAAAGCACTGAATAAGGAGTACGAGGAGTACGTCCTGACCGTGGGCGACTTCGACGAGAGAGTTTTCCTGGGAGCTGATGCTGAAGAAGAAATTGGCACTCCCCAGAAATTTCCTGCAGATGTGCCAGTGGGGAAAACAGCAGCCAGAGCTCACGTGGAGTGCCATCTGCAGCAGCATTTTGAAAAGGTGATTCGTTTAACCTGGTGCTCTCACTTCAAGTACTCCTTCAAGTCTCTTCATCCTTGCATGCTGTTTGAATCAGAGCTGACCTTGAATTTATCAGACTTTTTCCTGAGGGGAAGGTGGTGATGAATGCCATCTGCAGGCTTCAGTGGGTGCTGTCTTGCCAAGGAGAAATGGTGATGTCTTCTTTCCTGTAGCATTTAGTCAATAACTATTCCTTAAACAGCATGAGAGCGCTTTCATGTGTGAAGTAGTCTGATTTTGTCCAAGAAGAATCAGTAAGTAAGACCTAGATACAGAGGTCTTAAGATCTTGTTCAAACTTCATTTATACCCTATAAGCATACCATGAAACCTTTACACTGGGTTAATTTGTTTATTTTTTCAATATTTCCTTTTTTAGTACAGGAAAAATCAACTTTGTACTATTCTATGGAAAATAAAATTCAAGACATAAAATGCACCAAAGTCCAACTCTTCATTACAGAAAGTAGCCTATAAGCAGAGTGGATGTTTCATTCTTTTTAAAAAATGTAAAATATGTTTAATGAGATTGACACATGGGAAAACACTTGATTGATTACTTTTTAAACTTGGATAAGGGGGAAAAATGGTGCTGGCTGTGTGAAAGAGCCACATTTTTTATTTACATGTCAATTAAAAATTAAGAAAGCTTACCACAAGATGCTAGTGCTGGTGTTAATTAATCATATGGCTTAGCTTTTTCTCCCAAATGTAAGTGTATTTCATAGTCAGGCAAATTAAAGACAAGAGTTTTGAATGAGATGATAAATTTTGAACTTCAGTTTTTGTAGTATAATAATGACCTTACAGCTGTCTGTACATGCTGACTGCAGGCATACACAACCTTACCTCATTGTTTGCCTTGTCTCTTCTGTGTGGTCTGTCCTAATAATTCAAACCCAAATACTTTATCACCTCACTTCCAGAAAGCAGGATACAAATAAGTGCAGTCGAGACAGCTCCATCTGCTTAATGCTGCATCATCCTTGGGGTAAGGGCAGGCTCTAGGTGCACCAGCACAGTGTTCCCCAAAGAACATTTCCCTCTGGCCCTCTCCTAGGCAGCTCTGCCATCTGCTCCTTGTGTCACCCAACAAGTGCAGTCAGGGACTGTGGGTGGAAGCATGTGCTTTCTCTTTCTTGCCCTGTGTTGTTTCAATGTTCAGGTGAGGTTAAAAACTTATAAGCTTTTAAGATTTAAAGTCTTGTTTTCCTTATATTTTTATAAAAACTTTTAAGTTCATTTTAGTCTGCCTGAAGATTTGTTAATTTTTGTATTTATGGAGTCTGTAACTAATTTTTATCTGTTCTGAGGTCACAGCTTTGGCAGCCTTCAGGTGCAATGCTGACAGCGTCATTTGAATCTTTGGAGTGATTCTGCAATAGAGATTCATTGGAAAGGGTTTTGAAACAGTTCTGTTGCCTGATTTTGTTTATTATTTTTCTCTGTCTGACAGAAGAGGTCATTTGCACCTTCAACTCCACTGACTGGAAGGAGATACCTGCGGGAAAAGGAAGCTGTCATCACTCCGGTCGCCTCAGCGACGCAGAGCGTGAGCCGACTGCAGAACATTGTGGCTGGGCTGAAAAACGCACCCAGTGAACAACTTCTGGCTATTTTTGAGTAAGCACACCCACTGCAGCTGCTCTCCTGCAAACTGGAACTTGGCTTCTCGTGCTTGTGGCTGCTTTCTTGCTCAAAGTTGACTTTTTCTGGTTGGCGCAGGATATTTTTCTCTGCGTTTCTGTATATTTCTAGTTGGGAGATCTGTTGCTGGCTGATCTCATCTTCTGGAGAGGGATAGCTGAGCACACACACTTCCCCGTCCAACTTGTGCCCACTGTTGTATTAATGTAGCTTCATTTTTTCACCAGTGTTAATTTAGCTGTTTGTCTGCTTGAAAGCCAAATACTATGTCTTTTTCCTCTTTCCTTTTTTTCCTCTTTCCTTTTTTTCCCCTTTCCTTTTTTTCCCCTTTCCTTTTTTTCCCCTTTCCTTTTTTTCCCCTTTCCTTTTTTTCCCCTTTCCTTTTTTTCCCCTTTCCTTTTTTTCCCCTTTCCTTTTTTTCCCCTTTCCTTTTTTTCCCCTTTCCTTTTTTTCCCCTTTCCTTTTTTTCCTCTTTCCTTTTTTTCCCCTTTCCTTTTTTTCCCCTTTCCTTTTTTTCCCCTTTCCTTTTTTTCCCCTTTCCTTTTTTTCCCCTTTCCTTTTTTTCCCCTTTCCTTTTTTTCCCCTTTCCTTTTTTTCCCCTTTCCTTTTTTCCCCCCTTTCCTTTTTCCCCCCTTTCCTTTTTTCCCCCCTTTCCTTTTTTCCCCCCTTTCCTTTTTTCCCCCCTTTCCTTTTTTCCCCCCTTTCCTTTTTTCCCCCCTTTCCTTTTTTCCCCCCTTTCCTTTTTTCCCCCCTTTCCTTTTTTCCCCCCTTTCCTTTTTTCCCCCCTTTCCTTTTTTCCCCCCTTTCCTTTTTTCCCCCCTTTCCTTTTTTCCCCCCTTTCCTTTTTTCCCCCCTTTCCTTTTTTCCCCCCTTTCCTTTTTTCCCCCCTTTCCTTTTTTCCCCCCTTTCCTTTTTTCCCCCCTTTCCTTTTTTCCCCCCTTTCCTTTTTTCCCCCCTTTCCTTTTTTCCCCCCTTTCCTTTTTTCCCCCCTTTCCTTTTTTCCCCCCTTTCCTTTTTTCCCCCCTTTCCTTTTTTCCCCCCTTTCCTTTTTTCCCCCCTTTCCTTTTTTCCCCCCTTTCCTTTTTTCCCCCCTTTCCTTTTTTCCCCCCTTTCCTTTTTTCCCCCCTTTCCTTTTTTCCCCTTTCCTTTTTTTCCCCTTTCCTTTTTTTCCCCTTTCCTTTTTTTCCCCTTTCCTTTTTTTCCCCTTTCCTTTTTTCCCCCCTTTCCTTTTTTCCCCCTTTCCTTTTTTCCCCCCTTTCCTTTTTTCCCCCCTTTCCTTTTTTCCCCCCTTTCCTCTTTCCCAGCAGCCGTGTTTCCCAGCAGCCGTGTTTCCCAGCTCTCTGGCTGTTCTGGTGGCTGCTCCCTGAGCGTGCTTCAGTTTAACCATTTCCTCCCTGGGCTGTGATGTCTGTCCTGGGTCGGGCATCCCAGCGGGAGCTGGAGCGTTCCCAGTCAGCAGCCTCTGGCCCAGCCCTTAGAGCTGCTCTGTGGTACTGGGAAACCCCAGTGAGTGGCTGCTGAGCACAGCCCCAGGCTTTCACAGTCACCACTTCTGAGGCAGAGCCCCAGTTATATAAACCAGTGTGTATTTTTGGCTCCTGGGTGCATGGCTGCGTGCTGGCTGTAGTGACATGAAAATGGTGGTGCACAAGCAGATGAGTATAAAAAAATAGTTTATTAGTAAAAAGTAGATTAGTGTTGCTTCATAGCTCATAAAAAGCAGTAATTTAATAGTAAATACCTGTAAAGCTGTTGGGGGTTTGCCTAACACCCACACAAATTGAGGTCTTGCTGTATTACTGTGTAAGATTGCCAGATCTTTTTTTATTAATCAGAATGGACATTTAGTATTAGCACTTAATATTTGAAGTGCAAAAGTAATGGTTTTTTAAAGCAGCCTTCATAAATAGGTGAAAAATATTACTTTTGGTTCTTATCTTTGGAGTAATGTTTGAAAGTTTTCTAGAACTTGTTCTTAGAAGGTTACAGGTGCTCAGCAAGGTGCATTTTTATTTTGAATGTTTTGATTGATTTTTCTTTTTTTTTAAGGACTGTTTGATATTATTTGTATTACACAATTAAAACATTAATGTGTCTGCAATCTCTAATGGAAAATGTGTTTGTTCAAGTAATAAACCCAGTCTGTCCAGAGAGATGTTCATATTAAAACAGGGAAAAGGATTGAGTAAGCCTCTGGCAAGAAATGTGTTGAGTACTTTACTCAGTCTTAGGTATGAGTTCAGCAAACAGTAGGATGTGAGATACCTGATTAGGAGAAATGGAAAGGACTGTGGTTTGCCTCTTAATATTTTCTTTCAAATGAAAATTCCCTGGAAACTTAACTTTGGAGTTAATTAGAAGGCTTTGTTCAATAAAATCTTCATTTTTTTCAGTGCTCACTTTTTGAAATAGCTTGGTGTCTTGATGTGACTCTAGTCACAAGCCACTGCCCTCTGATACAGAATTTCTGGAAAATCTGGAAACATTCAGAAATAGCATCTCCAGACAGGTTCTCTGGCCCCTTTTTATGATCATGGCTGTGTGGAGTCCATCAGTCCCACTCTGCCTTGCTGGTAAAGAAGGCATTTTTGGGAAGATGCTGGCCATTCACTGGGAAAGCTTTCCTGTACTCCCTCAAACCGTGCATGGTTGGGTTGTTTGGTTGCCCATTGTAGCCTCCTTCCTCCTACCCTGCTCCAAACAGATCTGTGTTCCTGGTGAGTGTGCTGCTGTAGCTCTTGCTTTCTCCTGTGTTTTTCTACATAACCTCTCTGAACTCTGTTGGGAAAGGAGGAAGGGAAACAAGATTTCTGTCTCTTTTATGTCTTCCTCTCTTCTCTGTGGTAGTACAGGTCAGTGCCTGATGAGGAAAGCTCTGGCTTCTCTTCTTATCATTTGGGTGGGGGTTTTCTTTTTGGTTTTTGAGGGTTTTTTTAAGCTGGGTATTTACTCATACATGCAACACTTTCTCTTTGTGTTCTGGTTCAGGTCTTGTGCACGCAGCCCCATGGGAAGCATCGTGAATAGAGTGAAAGAAATCGGGGAGACCTTCTGTCGCAGCTACACTCAGCCCACAGATGAGCAGCCAGGGTCTCACATAGGTATGGACCTGAAATATCAAACCTGGGCAAATGGCATGCATCAATACAGTGTTGTCTGAGTACTGGATACACTGGAGCTGTTTTTAACCTGGAACTTATCCAAACTGCTGCTGTCAAACAGAACACTGTAAAAAATAAAACTTTGTTCAAAGAGTTCAAAATGGGATAACAAAGGGACCACTGAAACTGCAGCATTTCTTAACAGAAATTGTAAACTTGCCTTCTTCTTGGATTTAAAATTTAAAGGAAATTGAATACAAATAGGAAAATTATTATTGCAGCTATCCACAAAATGACATCACTAAAAATAGGAAAAGACATAATCCTATAAAACATTTCTAGAATTCTGTGCTGTTCTTGTGACTAGGGGATTTCTGAACGTGCTTTTTTGATTTGCAAAGTCTACACAGACACACAGACACAGACACACACAGACACAGACACACACAGACACAGACACACACAGACACACACAGACACACAGACACACAGACACACAGACACACAGACACACACACAGACACACAGACACACACACACACACACACAGACACACACAGACACAGACACAGACACACACACAGACACACACACAGACACACACACACACACAGACACACACACACAGACACACACACACACAGACACAGACACACAGACACACACACACACAGACACAGACACACACACACAGACACAGACACAGACACACACAGACACACACACACAGACACACACAGACACACACACACACAGACACAGACACAGACACACACAGACACAGACACAGACACAGACACACACACACACACACACACACACACACAGACACACACAGACACACACAGACACAGACACAGACACACACACAGACACACACACACACACACACACACACACAGACACACACACACAGACACACACACACACAGACACAGACACACACACACAGACACAGACACAGACACACACAGACACACACACACAGACACACACAGACACACACACACACAGACACAGACACAGACACACACAGACACAGACACAGACACACACACACACAGACACACACACACACAGACACACACACACACAGACACACACAGACACAGACACAGACACACACACAGACACAGACACAGACACACACACACAGACACACACACACAGACACACACACACAGACACACACACACAGACACACACACACAGACACAGACACAGACACAGACACAGACACACACACACAGACACAGACACAGACACACACACACACACAGACACACACACACACACAGACACACACACAGACACAGACACACACACAGACACAGACACACACACAGACACACACACAGACACACACACAGACACACACACACAGACACACACACAGACACAGACACAGACACACACACAGACACAGACACAGACACACACACAGACACACACACAGACACACACACAGACACACACACAGACACACACACAGACACACACACACAGACACACACACACACACACACAGACACACACACAGACACACACACACACACACACACACACAGACACACACAGACACACACACGCACACACACACACACACACACACACATGTACATGCGCTGTTTTCTTGTAGAAGGACAGTAGTGGTCAGTTTAGTCTAAGAGCATTTGTGCAAACAGCGTTGGGCTTCATCTCTGTTGGTTTTAAATTCCAGATTTTGCTGTGAACAGATTAAAGCTGGCAGAGATCTTGTACTACAAAATCTTGGAGACTGTAATGGTGCAAGAAATACGAAGACTGCACGGGAAGGATCTGACTGTAAGTAAAGAACTGGCAACAGAAGAGAACACTTTCTGTAACCCTCTCTAGCAAGTTATCTTCAGTCAGGTCCAGACAGAGCAGTCTGCAGTCAGGCAGTCTGTGGATATTGCTAATACTGAAAAAGGGGAAATCTGTGGGAGATGTCTAAATGTAGGAGTTTTTGCTGCTGTTAAAAATGGTATCGTTGTGGCATAACTACCACGACTTTGTGGACAGATAACTCTTATTCTCTTCTTTATCCAATTAGCACCACCAGTACTTCATGTTAGACAGCAATGCATTGCTCTGCTTTGTGATTCACAACAAGGAGCCCAATGCATTTGGCCATAGTGGGAAAATGTGTTGGTTTTGGCACCGTTGGTCTGGTCTAAACTTCTGGCCATTCTAAACTTCCCTGTAAAAAGAGAAGGTTGTGGAAGGTAGGGGGAAGCAGTAGCTCTTGTCTCCAGCAGTAAGCTGTGTCATCCTAGTGCCACAAAATGAAAACATCTGCTTCCCAGCCCTGGGGTGATTGAGGCTGTCTGTGATCCTTCAGGCTGTCCTGGAGCAAGATGTCTTTCACCGCTCTCTCATGGCGTGCTGCTTGGAGATCGTGCTGTTTGCCTACAGCTCACCTCGCACCTTTCCCTGGATCATTGAAGTCCTTGACCTCAGGCCATTCTATTTCTATAAGGTAAGACTGCCCTAGGGCTGGGTCTGTGTTAAAAATCCCATGTTATTGGATTGGCAGCCTTAAGAGCATGGTGTTCTTCCTTCCTCAGTACTCACACAGGAGAGGGACTGATGTTGATGTCTAATGTGCCTGTTCTAAATTCTGGTTGTCCTTAAATATGTTCTGTGGAAAGTGTAATGCTGGACCTGAAGCTGAAATTTAAAGCAAGAAAACCATTTTGTAAATGGTGCTGAACTGTAAGGTGCTGTTTATCAACTTGTAGTTCTTAATATAGGTTCACTTTTAGTAGACTAAAGCATTCAAGCAATGTTTTGATCTTATTCATGTTTATTTACAGCAAGCTATAGTTCTGCTTATTAGTGATACAATAGCAATAATATTTTTTGTTGCCTTTGGCTACTACTACTTATCACAGGCTTGCTCTGTTAAATTTTGTTTTATATAACAGAACATAAAATATCTTTTCTTGGGTGTTCTATATTTTTACTCTATTTTTTTTAAATCCTTACTCCTCCCTGCCTCCAGTGTAATTTCTGTTCTTTGATGTATTTGGTCCTTTTATCATCTACCCATACACCACTTATTTTTCCTAGATACCTAACAGCTTACTGCAGGTAGTCCTGAATAAGTCAAAAGTAGTTCTGTTCAGGCAATAACAACAAAAAAAATGGAATCCTTTGGGAAAGCTGTTTTATAGTGTGTTCTCATTCTCCTCCCTTTAATCCTCAGATGTTGGGCAGGTGTGAAACAGGAACAAGTGTGTCAGTATTGCTGTGGGTGCTGGTAGCCTGCATCAGTGCCAGATCCAGCTCTGTGGGACACATTTCTGTTTCCTTTGCTGCTCAGTGTGCGTTCTTGTGGCACTTGCACTTGAAGACTTCACCCCAGAGAGATGGTGTTTGTTACCTGAGTTGTGCCATTTGTAACTTTGCTCTTTGGGTGCTTAGTTTCTGTAGATTAGACAGGTAAACACATCAGTGAATCCTCCAGGGAAGCTCTGTGGCATTTTCATCTCTGGGGTGTTAGAAAAACAGGCTGAATGCTCCCCTGTCAGAGTAGCACAAAGTGGATCCTGCGTTGGCTGCAGGGCTGGAGCGTGATGTTCCAAGGGCTCTTTTAGCTCTTTTCAGCCCTGATTTGTACATGTTCAAGGTTCTGAGCTTTTCTTACATGAAACTTTTTGTTTGGACCAGTTGTTTGAAAGGAAGGGAAGCTGAGATGCTGGGGTTCTCAGGTACCCACCCCAGGCAGATGTACCTGCGTGTATCTCCCTCGCTGTGCTGGATGGGCGCTGTGTGTGCTCAGTGACACTGAGAGGGGATCTTACAAACCCTGGGAGTGGGCTGTTCTGCGTGGATGGGGCATCTGCTGCCCATTTCCAACTCCTGGATTGCCTTTGGGAAAGGGGGTTAAAGAGAGGGAAGGATCAGAAGAGAGTTGGGGAAGATTAAGACAAGAGGAAGAGGCTGGAGCATTTGCTGTTGAAGAGAAGTTTTGAACAGATCCTGAAGCGAATGATGGTTTGATGGTGTTCAGCAGGAGCGATATGACCTTGCTGTTGTGTGTGTCTTGCTGCCATTAGGTCATTGAAGTGCTGATTCGGTCTGAGGAAGGACTTTCCAGGGATATGGTGAAGCACCTCAACAGCATTGAGGAGCAGATTCTGGAGAGTCTCGCCTGGGCTCGGGACTCGGCACTCTGGAGCGCCCTGCAGGCCTCAGGAAACAAGGTCCCAACCTGTGAAGAAGTATGTTGCCCGTTTTCCTTGATTAGGAAATTCACATTATCTTTTCTTACTGTTGTTTTACACCAAAAACAGTTCAAATGAGACAATCTTTGCAGAAAAAACTTCTATTAATAGTTTGGCACAAAGAAGGGAAATGTATCTGTTATCTTACACCGACATTTCTTATTTCTCAGGTAATATTTCCCAATCATTTTGAAGCAAGCAGTGGAGGAGGTGGGCTTGGGCACCTGCCCATGATGCCAGTATCTCCTATAATTCACCCTCGCGTGAAGGAGGTTCGGACGGATCTCGGTGGCAGTTTGCGGCGGGGTATGTTCAAGGTTTCTTGTGTGATTTGAGTGTGGTGATTTGGACAGAGGGAATTCTGACTTTTTATAATTGCAAAAGCAATCTTGAATCAAGATTAAGCATTCAGAGTGGTGAAGCCTCTCATTTTGTCAAGGGAAAGGCTGGATGTGTCCGGTCAAACCACTGCTGTGTCTTACTGGCAGCAGGCTGGTGGTAACGCTTTGCTCTGAACTGGAGGAGGCTTTGCTGCTGTTCTGATGCAGGGGTTGCCTTACCCTTGGGTGGGTTGTCGTCTGATGGCTTCTTGTCCTTTGCTGTTCTGATTTTTCCAGTTTGTTTGGGGTCTTTCTTGTTGTTCTCAGGGAGTTTGACTGAATTTTAGGTGACTTTTTTAAAGTATAACCTCCTGTTTGCAATTCCCAGCATTTTCAATAGCTCTTACTACTGTTGCATCTGCATTATTGTTTTTTTCCTTCAGACCCCAGTCTACCTGTCACTGCTTTTTTTGTCTCCCTAAGTGCAATGATGGTTGTCACTGTCACCACTGCTCTATGTGACAGAGCTGCATTCATTCCTCCTTCCTACAGACCTTGCTTTTGCAGGAGGGGAGGACAGTATTTTGCAGTTTTCTTTCCTCTGAAGAACTGTCTTTCTCTTTGCAAATTCCCAGGTGTCACAGAAGTGTCTCTGGACCGTGAGGGTGTTGCTGTTGCTTTTTGTACTTCCCTGGTTGGGGATTGCTGCTTTCCTTGTATCCCAAACAGTCCATAGGCTCCTGCTGGTGCACTGTGGACTGCTTGGTGTTGTGGTGATGTGTCTTCCTTTGTGTTTGTCTGCCAAATTGCATTACAAGACTTTTTTGATAGGTTTTTCATTTTTAAATACTCCCTAAGAAAGAGAAGTATCAGCAGTGACTGTAGGTGGTGTGGTTAGTTGTTTGATGGAAGGGAAATTAAATTGGGGATGGTGTCTTACATGTGGGTTAGGGCTGTGTGAAGCATTGTCTTGTATATGAGAATCTGGTAACAAACACTCCTACCTTCAAATGGGAAACGTTGGGGATTGGAAATGTTCATTTGCCCCTGGTACCAAGAAAACCATTCCTGTCACAGTTAGGATGTCTCCAATCAGTCTGACCTGTCCAGTTACCCAGAAGGTTTCTGCTTCATGGGAAATAGGAAACTGCTGTCACTGTCACTGGTGTCCTCACAAGTGGCTAACAGACTTCAGCAGGAATGCCAAAAGCCAGAGGCACAGAAATGAGTGTTGTGTGCTTCAGTCTTACTGCTGGGGAAGAGTTTGAAGCAATAGAAAAGCCCGAGGGGACCTGGGAGTGTGTGAGGATGGAGGCTCCTGACTGGGATCAGTTTAGAGAGAGTTTAAAGGCCAGAGCACAGAGGAGACAGCATGTCCAGGGAGCGTGGTCCTGAAGAGGAATGTGGTCAGAGGAATAGCACTTGCAAACATTACTGATTTGCTGAGCAGCCTGCAGTGAGCACCTGTAACCCTGCGTGTTCGTGTGTCTCTGCACACTGGCTTGGTTGCTCTTGTCTTCCATGTGCTGCCTGGTTGTGAAACTGAGCTCCCTGGGGTGACCACAGAATACAAGGAGACAGTTAAAGGGCTGCAGGTCTTGTTCATATCGCCTAGGAACAGTGAACTGTGGGATTATTCTTAACCAGAAGTGCACTCTGGTTTGTAGGTTGAAGGTTAGCCTCTTCCCCTCCTGTGGGGAATTATTCCTGTTAAGCTGCTTCTCTTTTAGGGTTGGTTTTAGTTCCTTTGTTTGTTTTTCCCCCTTTGCACACCAGACATGCAGCCCCTGTCACCGATCTCTGTTCATGAGCGCTACAGTTCTCCTACAGCTGGAAGTGCCAAGAGAAGGCTCTTTGGAGATGACAACCTCAAGGAAATGCAGATGGAAAAAATTTTAACCGAAGGAACTAAGTTGACAATTGCTCCAGCATCAAGTATTGTTGCTGAAAATGTGTCAGCTTCTCCTGGCCAGACAGTGCTGACTGTGAGGGCAGCTCCAGGACCGGGAAAATCGGGGCAGAAGGTTGCTGTTCCACTGCATGGTATGAATGCTTCCTGGTTTTGTTCTCTACTGGGTGTTCTGCTTGCTCCTAAGATCTGTTTAGACCAACTGTGCATCCTGAACATGTCACTTTTTCTTGTTTTTAAAGAACATGTATCACTATTAAGAAAAAAAAAAAGCTTAAGTTTATAGTGACACCTCCTTCCATGGAGACATCTGGTACCTGCAGGCATCCTGGGGATGCCTTCTTCTGAACAGAGCTGTGGAGTTCCTGCCTCTTCCAGTTACACCTCACCACAGACTAAGTGATGCTTTGGTTCTCACTCCAGCAATGATTTACTGCTGTTTGTGTGAACTTTGGTCTGTTATAATCTCAGAGGGCTCTGGAGCTGCTGGATGAGTGCTGTGTGTTAACACAAGCAAAGTAGTGGGGGATGTTTGTTTGTTGAAGTTGAGTGATGCTTTAATGTTTCTGAAAACAATACATGAGAAATGAGTTTTTTAGCCTTTTTTGATTTAAAACCTGGATCTGTAGGTAAAGATGAGAATTAAAATACTCAATTTCTTGTTTAAGGAGATTTTCAGCAAGAGAATTTGACTGCTGAGGAAACTAATGAGGACTATGTGCAATGTCCTCATTAAGGAGAATCAAAAGGATTGATTCAAAATTCTCATTCTCATTGATTGATTCACTCAGTTCTCATTCTCAAAAGGAAAGGGAATGCCCACCTCCCCCAAAAGGCTGGAACACTGTCTACAGAAGTTGTGTTTTCTTGTAAACCTTGTACTTTCAGATAATCTTAGGAATTATAATTCACATTCATGTTCTTCCTTTAAGTATTACCAGAAATGTAATTTTTAACCATTTCTGAAGACTCTGAGGAACAAAGAGTCTCTTTAGCATCCAGTGCAGGAGGATGAGATGTCTTTAGTATGAAATGCTTATGAATTAATTTAGAATTTGCAATTTAACTGTGTAGCATGAGGAGGGCAAACATTTGATTTCTGGGTGTGTGTGTCCTCTCCAGGTGTTGCAAATGAAATGGGGGGGATCACACTGATACCCATTTCGATGAACCTAGCTCAGCCGTGCAAAGTGGAGGCTCAGGCTCCCTGCCACCCTCCAGGGAATCAGGCCCAGGAGGTGCCTCTGGCATCAGCAAGCAGACCAAAGAGGACGGGGTCCCTGGCACTGTTTTACAGGAAGGTGAGTGCTAGGAGGTCCTGCTTCACTCCTGCCTGTGGCCACGCTGAGCCTTCCCTCCTCCTGCAGTTGCCTTGCAGTCTTCACCTCCCTTTCCTTTGGCACCAGCAGCTCTGTATACCTGAGAGGAGAATGGAAAAGATGCTGTCAAGTGCTATAGAGAATCCAGTTTTCTCCCTTCCCCTCCCCATGAGATGTTTCATGAGTTTTTTTCCTTTTAATTAGCAGCTTCTGCCCAAGAAATATTGGTGGTTTTTACTTCCCTTGTCTCTTTCTGCTGCCTCCCCCATTTGCAAGGGTTAGACACCAGAAATGAGATTATTCTCCTGTGTGTTCCTCATTCAAACCCACACTGTGCTGGATCCTGCATCTGGAGATTCTCACTTGCAGTGTTCTGAGTAGTGCTGATCTTGCTGGTGTGGGACCTCAGAGGCAGTGATGAGTAACATACATACTATCTAGAAGTGTCTAGAAAGAAGAAACTTCTTGGAATAATGATATATTTAAGAGATAAATTAAGGACTGGTTGTGCTTCAGAGACACTTCAGATTCCTTGTTTCTAGCTGCTTTCATTTCCAGTGTGGGGTGTGTGAGGGGTCTTTGGAGGAGGCAGGGCTAGCTTTGCCTGCAAGGAATCCATGCCTACATTAGTCTCTCAACAATATTAGAATATTTTTTGCTATTATTTTCTTACTAGAGAAGTTATTTCCAGAGGCTTTCCCCTTTTAGAGGATCTATAGTGCAAACCTGGGGAATGTTACACTGAACAATCCTTAAGGTAAATCTAAATACAGAAGCTAACTCCTGGCAGCACCTGTAAGCCCCATGCTGTGTCTGAGCTGTTGGCTCTGTGACTCTGGTGGTGGCAGCCTGTCTGTCTGAGAATGGATCGAGAACTGGTTGCCCAGTGTCCAGGAGTGGGCTCAGAGTGCATTGTGGCAGCTTTCCTCTCAGCTGGGGAGTGTGTGGCTGCTCTCAGCTGCAGCCATGCATTTGAGACACCGTGTGGGAGGCACCTTGCAATGTGTTCCTCTTGGTTATGAGGGAGAACCAAAATCTTCACTTAAATTTGCCTTTAAATTCTCACCTTGTACTTAGTGATCCTTTCACGTTCCTGTGCAGTGCAGTGAGTGAGATTGAAATGAACTTTCTGCTTTCCAGCATAAGGAATGTGCCCAATGACTGTCCATGAAGTGAGAACTCCTGAAGTAAATGGAAGGAGGCTGCTGTTGTGCTTGGTGGTTATTTTCAGTTTTGAGACAGATTTTTGGTAATCAAAAAGAAAAAAAAAAATCATCATCTTGCTAATCTAAGATTATACTTAATAAGAGTTAAATATGTCCTTTCTTTGTGCTTGTTGGGAGTGCTCCTGATGGAGCACTATAATTAGTGTGTAACTGCAATGGAAGTCACAGGGTTTTTAAGCAGAGTTCTGATAAGCATTAGAACAGAGCTGCCAGCTTGGCCTTTGAAGACATTGCCTTGGGCAGAGTGGGTGAATTGTGCAGAAATGAACTACTCAAGTGTAGAATAGCTCTGCTTTCAGGACTTTTGCAGGCCAGGTTAAGCTTGTTTGCCTTGACTCCTGCTGGGTGTCTCTTTCTTCCAGGTTTATCACCTGGCAAGCGTGCGCTTGCGTGATCTGTGCCTGAAACTGGACGTTTCCAATGATTTACGCAGGAAGATCTGGACGTGCTTTGAATTCACCTTGGTTCATTGTGCTGATCTAATGAAGGACAGGCATTTGGACCAGCTCCTCCTCTGTGCCTTTTATATCATGGCAAAGGTAATGTGTAATTTTAATCATTTCAGGCAATTTTATGTCGATTGAAAATGTAAATTGTGTTGACAGTTTACAGTGTGATTGCTTTGTTCATGTCATGGTACTGGGGGGAGGGGAAAAGTCCTTCCAAGAAGTGGATGAAGTCCCAGTATATTTTTTCCTTGTTTTGCATAATCTCAAAAGTTGCCATCAACCAGCCACTGAGTTAAGAGAGGATTTTTCTCCTCTTCCTGAGCTCATTTTCAGTGAGCACTGGTCAGCACAGACAGAGCAGTGTGTGCTCTTGTTGCCTCATATTTCTGTTTTCTGTCCTGTTTGGCATCTTCACGATCTGTGTAACTGAACTAAAACCACCACTGCAGTTACAGAACTGTGCAGGTGCCAAAATCTGCAGGAACTCCCAACCTTCTCTGTGCATGGAACAGAGCTCCTCTGAGCTTGGATGAGTCAGTTGAGGAATTGAGCTGGCTGCCCGTTACTTGCACTTATTTCATTTGCCAGCATTGATTTAAGGTGTTACTAAGTTGGATTATGAAACTGGAATATTAGTTTGACTCAAACTTGAGTAATTGTTACAGTGGCCATCAGCTCTGACTCAGACAAATTCTGGATAGTGAAACTGAGACCAGGCTCCTCTCTGACGCTGGGCAGGGGTCCCTGAGGGGTTGTTGCTCATCTGCTATTAAAAACAAAGTCCTTTAACAAATGAGCTATTTTGAAGTATGAAAGAAAGCTGATATTACATGTTTGAGTGTGTTTTGCTCAGGATTTCCTCACTTTCTGTTTAGAAGAGCCAGGAGGTCCAGTTTTCAAATTTATAATAATTTTTTGACTTAATATTTCCTCTCTTTAATTTTTAGTGTCACTAGAAGCAAAGTCAGGAAAGGAATAATGCCCAAGCATCTTATGCAACACAAGGCCTTAGTGGCTAAGAAACAAGAATGCCTGAATAATGCTTGGTTTTTTATATTCTCCTCACCAGACCTAAGTTATTAAATTGTGTATTCACAGTAACACTCACAAAAGCTGATGTATGGCAGGAAGCTGACTGAATAGACTGGACCCCAGTGGCCTGACTGTGCTGCTTGCACTTGGCCTTCAATAGCCTTTTCTTTTCTAGGTAACCAAAGAGGAAAGAACTTTTCAGGACATAATGAAGAGTTACAGGAATCAGCCACAAGCAAACAGCCATGTAAGTGAATAGCATTGCCTTTCCTTTTTATGAATCTCAGCTGGAGGTGGCTTATCAAATGTTTATGCTGATAAGGGGAAAGTCAAACCCCCTTCAGTGTTTCATTCATCTTACTCAGATGGATTTCATCCAGTCTTCTACCTTCCTTGTTTCCTTGACAAGAGTGTTTTTCCCTGGTGTCCTGTAGGTTTATAGGAGTGTCTTGTTGAGAAATGTTTCTGCTGATGTGCTGTTGGACAAAAAAGAAAACCAGGATGTGGAGATGACAGAAGGTAGGTACAGACAGCAAAGTCATCTGCTGTTTTAAGTGGACTTGGGGGCTTTTAAAGAACTGAACTGTCAAATAATCACAGAATGGTTTGGGTTGGGAGGGACCTTTAAAGATCATCTGGTCCAACCCCTGATAAGGAGAAGTGAAGCAAGTTTTACAGCTTTAAATGTATGAAAGAAAAATAAATGTATTGTTGGAAAAGAAACCATCTTGTCAGTAGCCCTCTTATGTGGTATTTATAGAAAATACGCTTCCTAGTTGGAAAAAAAATAGTTTTGTTTCCTTAACTTTGGTTGCTGGAGGTTGAAGTGTCTCCTTAGCCTGTCAGTGGTGGTGTAGTTCTGCTTGGGCAGCAACACTGGTTAACAGAGATGAGCAGTACCTGGAATACCATGACAGTTGGGTTTTTTAATATCACCTATCCTGAAGGCTTAAATAGGGAGAACCTGCTTCTGAAAATAAAAATGGTGACTCTAAGACCACCATTTTATTATAGTCAAGTTTCTTTTAAATAGGTGATATTTTCTTTGCTCTGGGTTAGAAGAGAAAAGGGCTAAGAGCAGTATTGGAGACAGGCAGGAGCGTTGTGCCCTGCCTGTTTCTCGTGGCGTGTCAGGAAGCTGAGGGATCCCAAGCCCGTGTTGGACCCCTGAGCCGAGCAGATCTGCAGCCAGGGCACGTGCCAGGGCTCGGGAGACTGTTCTGTGTGGTGAACCCCCACTGTGGATGGGATTCAGCTGCTGAACAAGCACTAGAGCCATTTTTTACGTGGCTTTTGAGGATTCCCCTGGGGTCCAGGAAGGTGCTGATCTCCTGTAGGTTCAGCATCCTGCCCAGCAGCCCCACAGTTCTTGGGTGTCGTAGAGCCCCTGAGGTGGCACCTGATGTTTTGTGAAACAACTGTACCTGGTTACGAAGTTCTTCAGTTGCTTTTCCTGAGACTTTTTCTTCAGTCAGTAGACTTGTGTCTCCTGTATCTCACAGTAACTCCTGCTCCTGTGACACCAGCCTACAGGAGCACACACCGGTGTTGTGTTGCCAGGCAGACACACTGAGGAGTGACACTGATGGGTGTCAGCTTCAGCTTTTGGTGTTTGTCTCATAGTGCACTGATTGCAAGAGGCTTTATTTCCTGGTTTGCTTGGCAGTAAACAGTCCAGAGGATGAAGCCTAGAAGGTTGGATTCAGTAGCAGTCCAGCTTCATTAGGGGAGGGAGATCATTAAGAGAAATAGACTTGCTGTGTGGCTGCAGCTTTTTCCACTGAACAGCCACTTGGTGATGTGCCTGAACAAATGGTGTTGTGGCTTCCTGGCAGCAGACATGAGTGTGAAGCTGTTCTTTGCCAGCTGATCACTAGAAACTTTGACAGAAGGTAAAAGCTGAGAGCTGTCAGGCTGCTTAAAGCTTTGTTTGGGAGCAGCACGTGGCTTTGTACCACTCCACAAAGAAAGATGGGAAAGGGGTGGGTTGTGCTACAAGTTTTTGCTACAGCTATTTCCAAGTTTGGAATCAAGATTTATGTTGGCTCTTCAGCCATAATCCACTGGCCTGCTAGCAGCAATTTATAGCTGGTCCTAAAGTCCATAAGCACCCACAGCACACCCTGCCCCAGTCTGGAGCACACTCGTTAATTGGTCTCATTAACCAGTTGATGGATGAGTTCTTGTCAGTTGCACGTTGTAAGTCTGAACCTGACACAGGCAGTTTGCTGGTGCTGTGTTTCTGGAATCTGAAGCTGTCTCTTGTTGTCAGAGTCACCCCTGCAAGCTGGCAGTTCCTCGGGAGGACCCGCAGCAGAGAGCTCCAGTGAGTCAGGAGCAGAGGAGAGAGGAGATCTCATTAAATTTTACAATGCTGTCTATGTAGGAAGGGTGAAATCCTTTGCACTGAAGTACGATGTCACCAACCAGGACCATGTGGTAAGTGAAGTGCTTTGGACCTTTGCCCTGTCTGATAACCAGACACAGAGCTGTTTTTCCTGACAGTTACACGTGTGCCAGTGGTTTTGTTCTGTGCTTCACCTGGTGTGGTTATAGAAGTCAAATAGTTGTAGGTGGTGGTGGGGACCTGCTGTAACAGCCTTCCAAGAGCTCTGCAGGTGCAGTTCAGTGTACAGCCCCTCATTCAGCTTCTTTCCATTGATGCAGCACCCATTTGCTCAAATGCCCGTGGAGCATCTCGAAAATAAATGTGTTCTGTTGTGTGGTGGATACCTGATCAGTTGTTTAAATGTTATGGGATAAAACCTTCTAAAGACGACCTGGAAGTGCATTGATCTTTCCTTCTGTGAAGTTCTGGGCCCCACAGTTCAAGAAGGACAGGGAGCTGCTTGAGAGAGTCCAGCACAGAGCCACCAAGGTGATGAAGGGAGTGGAGCATCTCCCTGGTGAGGAAAGGCTGAGAGAGCTGGGGCTCTTGAGCTTGGGGAAGAGGAGGCTGAGGGGGGACCTCATTAATGTTTATAAGTATTTGAAGGGTGAGTGTCAGAAGGATGGAGCCAGGCTCTTCTCAGTGATGTCCAGTGGTAGGACAAGGGGCAATGGGTGTGAGCTGGAACACAGGAGGTTCTGCTTAAATTTGAGAAAGAACTTCTTTACAGTGAGGGTGCCAGAGCCCTGGGCCAGGCTGCCCAGGGAGGGTGTGGAGTCTCCTTCTCTGGAGACATTCAAGACCCTCCTGGACGCCTTCCTGTGTGATCTCATCTGGGTGTTCCTGCTCCGGCAGGGGGGCTGGACTGGATGAGCTTTCGAGGTCCCTTCCAATCCCTGACACTCTGTGATTCTGTGAAGTTACTGCTCGTAAATATCTCCTGGTACAGCTCTACCCCGGTGTCCTGTTGCAGGTGGAGGCCCCCCCGCTGTCCCCGTTCCCCAGCAGGAAGCAGCAGGCGGTGTCTCCCCGCCGGGTCTCGCAGCAGCACTGCCTCTACGTGTCGCCCCACAAGAACGGGGCCTGCCCGACGCCTCGCAGCGCCCTGCTGTACAGGTTCAACGGGAGCCCTGCCAAGGTAGGAAGCAAAAGGGTTGAAAGGGGTCAGTTTGAGAGATTAATTAATCTCCTAATTAGGATGTGTTCTGATGAGGTGGAGTTTCACTGAAGTAGGCTCTCGGTGTGCAGTGAAGGGTGGAATGCTTGATGGAGAATCCTTCACTCACTCACCAGAGAGGTTCAGAAAAACTTTTTGTTCTCAGATAACTGAGAACAAAAGGTTGGGAACTGATCTCCTAGAGAGCAGTGTAGGGGAAAGGGATCTGGGAGTCCTGGTGGACAGCAGGATGGCCATGAGCCAGCACTGTGCCCTTGTGGCCAGGAAGGCCAATGGCATCCTGGGGGGCATTAGAAGGGCTGTGGTCAGTAGGTCAGAGAGGTTCTCCTCCCCCTCTACTCTGCCCTGGTGAGGCTGCATCTGGAATATTGTGTCCAGTTCTGGGCCCCACAGTTCAAGAGGGACAGGGAACTGCTGGAGAGAGTCCAGCACAGAGCCACCAAGGTGATGAAGGGAGTGGAGCATCTCCCTGACGAGGAAAGGCTGAGGGAGCTGGGGCTCTTGAGCTTGGAGAAGAGGAGGCTGAGGGGGGACCTCATTCATGTTTATAAATATCTGAAGGGTGAGTGTCAGGAGGATGGGGCCAGGCTCTTCTCAGTGGTGTCCAATGATAGGACAAGGGGCAATGGGTGTGAGCTGGAACACAGGAGATTCCACTTAAACTTGAGGAGGAACTTCTTTCCTGTGAGGGTGCCAGAGCCCTGGGCCAGGCTGCCCAGGGAGGGTGTGGAGTCTCCTTCTCTGGAGACATTCAAGACCTGCCTGGACGCCTTCCTGTGTGATCTCACCTGGGTGTTCCTGCTCTGGCAGGGGGATTGGACTGGATGAGCTTCCGAGGTCCCTTCCAACCCCTGACACTCTGTGACTCTGTGAACTGAAAACCAGAGCACGTTTGAGTGGAGTTACAGTGACTCATGATTATTTTTATCTTGATTGCAGAGTTTGAAGGACATCAACAATATGATAAAACAAGGTGAACACAGGAGCAAGAAACGGGCAATAACAATTGACAGTGACACGGAATCCCCTACGAAGCGACTCTGCCAGGAGAACGATGACGTTCTACTGAAGCGTCTCCAGGATGTTGTCAGTGAAAGAGCAAATCATTGAAACTGACTTTTCTGTGGACCTAAAAGCCACAGACTTGGATACAGCTGGTGTGATATTTATTTCTTGCTTTTCTATACAGACCACTGCCCAGTTTCTTTAACATTGAGCTTCTGCCTGGCTTCCACAGGATGCAGAGAGCAAGGGTTAAGAAGTAAATGCCAGAGGATGAGAGGTGGTGATGGTCTCCACTGCCAAAGGAGTTGTTCTGTTTGAGCTGTTTTAGCAGAAGAGTGGTCTGTAGACAGCCATACTGGATGTTCTCAAGCCCAATGTGGAGCATCCTGAGTTCTGAGTGTAACTCAGCTTCTAGCAATGTTGGGTTTATCTTTGGAATTAGAATAAGGAAATGAGTGAAGTCAGTTAAGTTTCCTCAAGCTTTTGGTATTTGGGGAAGAAACTTTAAAAGTGCCTTATTTTAAAAGACTGTGGAGTTTTTTGCTTTATTTTACTGTAAGTAACTGGAATGGAGAGCAGATTGATCATTGAGGCTCAGGAAGAGCTGAGCAGGTTTGGACTGTACGATCTGTGCTGCGCTTCATCCCCTGTCAGGCCTCCAGTAAAAGTCTGTGTTCTGATGTGGATCAGACAGCTTTTGCAGTAACAAAGACAACAATCCAAACACACCAGCAGCAGTGACTTTGGCTGGACTCTGCCACCTGATAAAGCCCCGAGACAGGGTTCAGTGAGCCTGGATTGCCTCTCCCTGGAGCCAGGGAACGCTGCCGCGGAGCTGCTCCGATCCTGCCGGAGCCTGGCAGCAGCCCTGCTGCAGAAGCTGTTGGTGTGTCTTGCAGCAGCACCCATGGAGAAGTACAAGCTGGTGACAGCTGAACACCAGCTGGAGCTGTGGCCATCTTGCAGCTGCTCAGATCCACAAAGTCACTTCACAAACTGCATCTCTTCATTTTATTTTTTCCCTGGAGACCTTGGCCTCTTGTGTAGTATCTACACGGAATGTAAGCCCATAGAGAAGGCATGGTTGTGTATATGGGGGTTTATAGCTGTGCAAGGCTTGGAGTCACTGGAAATGTGTGAGTTCCAGCATCCAACACTTGTAACTTAGTTTTTAATGCTGAGGGATTTGGTAGGGTTTATTTTACCGAAATGGAGGAAAGTCAAGGTTTATTCATTACTGTAAATCAGTAGCTTGATCTTATTTCATAATTGCATTTAAGATTAGAGCCATGGGGAAACTTCTCAGCACTGCCTGTTTCAGTTCATGCATATATTGTACTGAAAAGGAAAAAAATTGAGTGATGACATAGGACTTGTCTGAGCAGCTCTGCTCACCTCATTGTTTGGTTTGTTCAGTACATGCTGCAAGATCTGCTGTGCCACCCTTCCAGGGAAGAATACTGCCATGGCTCCAGGCAGTCTCAGCTGATGAATCTGGCCAGCAATAATGGAGGAAAAATATATTTCAAAGTGTCCATGTGCAGGGATCCTGCTCAGCAGTGAGTAGGAAGTTTACAGACTCGGTGATTTGTTTGTGAAATATTAACTACTTAAATATTTGATTTTTTTTTTTTTAACTTTCCAGAAAAGGTGCTTATTTCTGAAAGGTTTGACTTTCAGAGCTGCAGGATGAGGAAATCGCCACGCAGTGGACTAGGTTTCATGCAGATTCTTCTGTTCAGTTCCTTTAATTTTATTCCATTTTTAATATTTGTTTTCAGATCTTGAGATAGGAAGTATGACAGAAAGAAACAACCTTTCTGTCCTGATCTGCTCACCAGTGTTACCACGTTCAGTGTATGTGCCCCCCTCCCTAGGAGCCTCTGGTGGTGTGGGAGGAGTGGGGAGTCCTGTATTTGTGTGGGGGATTGGAGCCTTCCCGGGTGGGAACCCTCACAGCAGTGCTGCGTGGCAGGGGCACGTGAGCTGGTTTTGATTGGGCATCATGTGCAGATCTGTCCTCGGGTGCCTGCTCACCACGCTGTCACTGTGTTCTCTGAAGCTGTAGAAGGCTGATGGTGCTACAGCCCTTGGTAGCTGTCACCAAGCACAGCAGGTTTCAGTGGAAAAATGAGCGTACAGCTGGCTGCAGTTCGGATTTTCACCTCTTTAGGTGCCGTAGGAAAAAGTGGTTTTGGATTGTTGAGCAGCTCAGGCAATAGCTGATATGGAAATTTCGGAACGGTTTCCAAGTGCCTTCCCATGTAAATATGTGTTTTATAATAAACACTTTAAAGTATTTTATCCTGTGGCCTTTCTGTGGTAATTCCTTAACCTGTGCCTCCTGCCTGCACTTGCTGTAACAGCAAAGACCTCGATCACTGCCATGATCCTGCAGATTTGTTTGGGGTTTTCTCAGGTTACATTTGTCATCTTTCATGTGATCTGTGTGAAGTTTCCTCCTGAGGTTTCTGTGCTGTTTGCTCTTCAGTCAGGTGCAGTTTCTGGGAGGAGAAGGTGAGTAATGCATCATGTGAAGTGACTGAAAAGGAGAAAATCCTGCAGTGACAGGGGCTGTGCCCACAGAGGAGGGTGTGACTCCAGCATAGGTGGGGCTGGTGGGCTCACCTGGGGCTCAGAGTTCTTGACCTCCCAGGGGTTCCCAGGGCTCCTGACCTCCACGCTGGTCCTGGCTGCCTTCCTCCCAGTTGTGCCAGTGTGTTCAGAACCAGCTTTGGACAGGTTCAGGTTGGTACCAGCTGGCTTCGTGCTGGTTCTGTCGCTGCAGTTGAGCATGAAGCTGGCATGAACTCAGAGCTTTTTAAATAGCTCTTGTGCATCTGCTCTAGGGGGAGAGAAAAATGGGCCAATTAGTGCAGATTCAGTTGTAATGACTTCCCTGACACCAGAGCTTTCATTTAAAAGACTGCTGAACGGTGGTTACCAACCCAAAGCTGTGCTGAAGGGCACAGCTGTGACAATGGGGCTGGCTGAGCTCTGTGAGGGGCAATGGTGGTGGCAGTGGGGAGGGAGAAACGAGGCTGTTGGACCAGGTCTGGCAAACTGCATCCTGGCTGCCAGGACAGTTGCTTCCCCAGCTGGATGGATTTTCACCAATTCTCCAGCTGAAAATGTTGCCTCCTTCCCGCTGCTTTGTGTTGGGTTTGGGGGGGAGCTGCTGGGGTTTTTTGGTTTTTGGTTTGTTTTGGTTTTTGTAATGGGGGAAGGGCCACCTTGTGAGAGTGAAAGCTCCCCTGGCTCCAAGGCAGAGACCCCCCAGCCCAGGCTGGGCCAGTGAGCACTGGAGAGATGCCTCTGCAATCCAGACTGGTGAGGGGAAGGACTGTCCTGAAAAGAAGTGGGTGGGGTGAACCTGGAGGAGAGACCATTGACCTGAACAAAAGACCATCAGCCAAAACAAAGGACAGACAGACAGAGAGCTTCATTGCCAGAGGAAGGAGGAGGAGGAGAAAGGACAGAGAACCTCGAGACACCCAGTTCAACCATCTCAACCCCATGGAGTAGGAGAAGGTCAATGAGGTCCCTGCAGCCCGTGGAGATTCAATGGCAGAGCAGAGACCCACGTGTGGGCCATGGAGGACTCCACGCTGGAGCAGAGAAGCTGAGCCTGAGACAAGTGTGATGGAATTGGGACCCCGAGAGTCACTCGCTGCCAGAGCGGGGGTGGACCCCCAGAGTGGGGGGTGAGTCTGCAGCCCGTGGTGTCCCCATGGCAGAGCCAGGAGCTGAGCCCAAAGAGGTCCCTGACTCCATGGGAAGCTGCTCTGGAACATCTTGTTCCTGGACTTCCATGCCAGGAAGAGCAGCAGAGGTGACCTGAGTGAACCCCCATTCCCTGTCCCCTGTGGTGCTGGGGAGAGGGTAGAGAAATGGGGAGCAAAGTGATTGGAGCCTGGGAAGAAGGGAGGGGTGGGGGAAGGTGGTGTCAGATGTGGGTGTTGTGTCTACTCAGATGATTTGCAAGGAATTAAATTGATTTTTCTTCCCCAGATTGGGTCTGTTTTGCCCGTGCCCATCACTGGTCAGTGAGCCCTCCCTGTCCTCATCCCAATCCCGTGTCCCCTTTGTTGTGTCTCCCATCCCATCTCACTGGGTGGGGGAGTGAGTGCAGGACCTCATGGCCCTGCTGAGTGTAAAACCACCCCATGCTTGATGTAGATTCAGAGCTTCCATGTTTCCTACAGGTCAGCTTTCCAGAGAGTCAGAGTTAACAGGTTATTGATGCCTCTGGGGACAATGCCATACATCTGCCAGCACTTCACATCCGAGCAGTGTGTCACTGTTTGGTTGCTGCACCCAAGTGTGTGCTCAGATGTGGCCTCAAGAAAACTTGTGGGTAGAGTGCAATTAAGAAGTGGGGATTGAAAATAATTTTCTATTTAGTTTCCTGATTGGAAATACTCTTCTGCTCCTGCCCTGTGACTCAGGGAGGGGTTTTTTGTTACTTGATACCTGAGTAACTGAAACCAGTGACACAGAAGGAGCTCCCCTAAAGGAGCTGCCAGTGAGTAAGTGCTGGAATCTCAGATGAAAGAAGCTGAACGTGTCTGAATCTGTCCCAAGGCCAAAGAAACTGAGTTTCCTGTAGCCTCCAAGGTTTACAATAAGCACATAACTCATGGCCCAAGTGGCAGCTCTTGGAAAACACGTGGCAGATGAACATGATTGTGACAGTTCAACTTGACTGGCAGCCAAACAAGACACAGCCACTCGCAGCCTCCTCCCCCTGTCAGGGAATTGAGGAGAGAACTGGAGGGTAAAGGTGAGGAGACTTGTAGGTTGAGATAAGAACAATTTAATAATTAAGGTAAAAATAGTAATAATAATAACTACATATGAGATGAGTGATGCCCAGTACAACTGCTCAGCACCCGCTGGTAACGATCCCAGAGGAGCAACAAGGAGCCCTGAAACCGAAGTCACAGTCCCGGAAAAGCGAGCCCGAGCCGTGCCCAGGACACTCCTGGTTCACACACGGAGCGTGACGTGGGATGGTCTGGGATATCTCACTGGCACATCCAGCTGACAGTTCTGGGTTTTATTGCTCCACTTTCCTTCTCCACCCCTCCTTCCAGTCCTCTGTTCCTGGAAACTGCCCAAGCTCAGTGTCCCTGTAGTCATCATCACTGTTCTCATCACAACTGAAACTAAAACACGGCGCTATCTAGCTACTAAGAATTAAATTAACCCCATCCTAGCAAAACCAGGACAATGATGCCAAACTCATAAAACTTTTCAACTTCCTCAAGTGCTCAAACTTCCTTGTGTTCAGTGTTGGGACCCTCACTCCAAGGACCTGGAGGTGCTGGAGCGTGTCCAGAGAAGGGAACGGAGCTGGGGAAGGGTCTGGAGCACAAGTGTGCTGAGTTCCCGGCTGAGGGAACTGGGGGTGCTGAGCCTGGAGAAAAGGAGGCTGAGGGGAGACCTTCTGGCTCTGTTCAAGTCCCTGCAAGGAGGGTGCAGAGAGGTGGGGGTGGGTCTGTCCAACCAAGGAGCAAGGGACAGGACAAGAGGAAATGGGCTCCAGTGGTGCCCAGGGCAGTTGAGATGGGATGTGAGGAAGAATTTCTTTGCTGAAAGGGTTCTGAGGCATTGGAAGGGGTTGCCCAGGGCAGTGGTGGAGTCCCCATCCCTGGAGGGATTGAAGAGTCGTGTAGACACAGTGCTGAGGGACATGGGTTAGTGGGGACTGGTCAGTGTTGGGTTCATGATGGGATGATCTTAAAGGTCTTTTCCAATCGAGGCAAAGCTGTGACTCTGTGAGTGACAAGAGTGTACTGGAGGGCAGGTGAGCTGGAGCTGGATTATGTTTGTTGTTCCCAATCTGCCTGCAGCCAGGGCTCACAGCTGCCCTGCTCCTTCTGAGCTAGAAAGCTGGGCAGAGCTGATGGGCACAGGGCTCACACGGAGCCTTGTCTTGAAGTTTACTGCACCTGAGTACCACAGAATCCCAGACTGGGTTGGGTTGGAAGGGACCTTAAAGCTCATCCAGTGCCAGCCCCCCTGCCAGCAGCAGGGACACCTTCCACTAGACCAGGTTGCTCAAAGCCTCATCCAACCTGGCCGAGAACACTTCCAGGGAGGAGCAGCCACAGCTTCTCTGGGCAACCTGGGCCAGGGTCTCGCCACCCTCACACCAAATAATTTCTTCCTCACATCTCAGCTCCATCTCCCCTCTGCCACTCTCAAGCCATCACCCCTTGTTCTGTCACTCCCTGCCCTTGGCCAAAGTCCCTCCCCAGCCTTCCTGGAGCCCCTTCAGGTACTGGAAAAGGGGAACCTTTGGTGCACTCTATGACAGCGCTCCCCAAATCAGGTGCTGCCTCTCAGCTGAGGCGCAGTGAACTTCAGCTGCTGTAGCTTTACTGCAAGCATCCGCTCTGCCTTCTCTCATGTGTCACCCATCATGGGGCCCAGTAACAGAGAAACAGCTTTGCAAGAGTTTAGTCAGGAGAATTTTGGGTGTAAATCCAGGGCAGGAACTGATGCCAAGTCACAAACTTCACCTCCTCGGCAGTGCTCCCCTCCGGCAGCAGCAGGTCTGCAGCGCTGCTTCAGAGTCCAGCGGCACCGGGTTCGTGGGGCAGAGTTCTGGCAGCAGGGGGACTACGAGGGTGGCATCAGTGAGAAGCTGCCAGAAGCCTCCCCCATGTCTGACACAGCCAATGCCAGTGGCTACAAGACAGACCCGCTGCTGGCCAAGGCCGAGCCCAGCAGCGATGGTGGAAGCCCCCCAGTGATAACAGATTTAAGGGGAACAAAACCCCCCCACTGCACAACTGCAGCAGAGAGAGAGTGGGAATTTGTGAGAAACAACTCCACAGACACCAAGGTCAGGGAAGAAGGAGGGGAAGGAGATGCTCCAGGCACCAGAGCAGAGATTCCCCTGTAACTTGTGAAGCCCATGGTGGAGCAGATGTCCCTCTGCAGCCCATGGGGGTCCATGGTGGAGCAGATGTCCCCCTGCAGCCCATGGAGGTCCGTGGTGGTGCAGATGTCCCCCTGCAGCCCATGGAGGTCCATGGTGGAGCAGATGTCCCCCTGCAGCCCCTGGAGGTCCATGGTGGAGCAGATGTCCCCCTGCAGCCCATGGAGGTCCATGGTGGAGCAGATGTCCCCCTGCAGCCCATGGAGGTCCATGGTGGAGCAGTGACCACCTGTAGCCCGTGGAGGACCCCACACCGGAGCAGGTGGATGCCGAAGGAGGCTGTGACCCCGCGGGAAGCCCGCGCTGGAGCAGTCCCTTCCTGAAGGACTGCACCCCATGGAATGGACCCAGGCTGGAGCAGTTTGTGAAGAGCTGTCAGTCATGGGAAGGACTCACGTTGGAGAAGTTCCTGGAGGACCCTCCCGTGAGAGGGACCCCACGCTGGTGCGGGGGACGATTGAGGAGTCCTCCCCCTGAGGAGGGAGGAGCAAAAGAAATGATGTGTGATGAACTGACCCCAACCCCCCTTCCCCAGCCCCTGTGCCGCTGTGGGGAGAGGAGATAGAAAACTGGGAGAGAAGTTAAGCCTGGGAAGAAGGGAGGGGAGGGGGGAAGTGTTTTAAGATTTGGTTTTATTTCTCATTATCCTCCTCTCATTTGATTGGTAACAAATAAAACTGGAGTCTGTTTTGCCCATAACTGGTGTTTGATCTCCCTCTGTCCTTATCTCGACCCATGAACCTTCCATTGTACGACCTCTCCCCTGCCCAGCTGAGGAGAGCGTGATAGAGCAGCTTTGGTGGGCAGCTGGTGTCCAGCATTTCACGTGGCTGCATTCCCTCAGGGATCCAGCCTGCTCTTGTCTCCTCAGGGTCCTTCCAACAGAAGTGTTTCCCCTAAATGGCTGGGGCCAGCTCTCAGCCAGACGGTTTCATTTTGGATGGTGAGGGCACAGTGCTGATGGAAACCTCAGAAAGATCCCAAGGGGATGGAGAGAGACTCTAAGCCACGTGAAAATCAGGAAGCAAGCATTAAGGGTACTTTCCTAATGAGAAGTGAGGAAGCACAATATTCACTTACAGAAGCAAATTACTGTCACATGACAGCAGAACACAAAAGCTCTGCTCCATAGAGACCTCAAGAGAAACTGTAAGATTTTTTTTTTCTGTTTTTTTTTCCTTTTCTACATGACTGAACTGTGGTGGGGAAGTTGTGATGAGAAGAGAGCGACTCCCAGAAATGTGCTGTGGTGGGCTGAGCTGGGCTGGTTGCTGGGTGCCCACCCAGCTGCACTCTCACTCCCACTCCTCAACAGGACACGAGGAGAAAATACAATGAAAAAGCTCATGGGGTGAGACAGGGAGATCATTCACCCACTGCCACCACAGACAAAGGACTGGAATTGGGGAAGGTTAATTTAATGTATTGCCAATTAAAAATAGAGTAGGATAATGAGACACAAAACTAAAACCACCTTCCCAAAACCCTTTCTTCTTTCCAGGCTCCACTTCATGCTCGACTCAGAATTCTACCTCCTCCCTCTGCAAAGCAGCACAGGGAGATGGAGAATGGGGGTTGGGGTCAGTCCACAATGCTTGTCTCTGCCACTCCTTCTTCCTGGTGCTCTGCCTCTGCTCCAGCATGGGGTCCCCTCCATGGGCTGTGGGTGGGTATCTGCTCCACCACAGTCCTCCATGGACTACAGGGGAATCTCTGCTGGGGTGCCTGGAGCACCTCCTTCCCTCCTTCCTCCCTGACCTGGGTGCCTGCAGGGCTGTTCCACACTCTTCCTCACTCCTCTCTCTCAGCTGCAGCTGTGCTGCTATGGGTTCATCTCGGAGCCAGCTGGAGCTGGCTCTGCCTGACATGGGGGCAGCTTCTGGTGTCTTCTCACAGAGGCAACACCTGCAACCCTTCCATGTAAAGCCAACACCTGTGTGCACGCTGCTGAGGGAGCCCACGCAGCGTGGCAGTGAGCACAGGTCGTGCTGGGCGTCACAGAGCCGCTGCAGTGTGGGGGGAGCACAGAGGTGTGAGGGGGGGTTGCATCTCCTGGGACGGCTCTGCTGGCACGGCTGCTGGGGGGTGCTGCAAGGAGATGGTGCTGGCATGACCACGATCACTGCGGTCACAGCAGAGCTGCTCCAGCCCTGGCATCATCCTCGTGGCCTCCTCTGCACTGGCTCCAGTAGCTCCATGTCCTTGTGCTGTTGGTGACCCCAGCACTGGAGGCAGCACTGCAGGTGGGGTCTCAGGAGAGCGGAGCAGAGGGGCAGAATCCCCTCCCTGGCCCTGCTGCCCACGCTGCTCTGGGTGCAGCCCAGGACACGGTTATTGGCTCTGTGATGCCAGCGCACGGTGCCGCCTCATGTGGAGCTTCTCGTCCCCCAGCACCCCAAGTCCTTCTCCTCAGGGCTGCTCTGCAGCCATTCCCCACCCAGCCTGGATCTGTGCTGGGGGCTGCCCCGACCCAGGTGCAGGACCTTGCCCTTGTTGAACTCCACGAGGTGTGCCCAGTCCCAATTCTGCAGGCTGTGCAGGTCCCTCTGGATGCCATCCCGTCCTCCAGCGTGTCACCCGCACCGCCCAGCTCGGTGTCGCTGGCAAAGGTGCTGAGGGTGCGCGCGACCCCACCGCCCATGCCGCTGTTAAACAGCTCCGGTCCCGACATCGGCCCCTGAGGGACCCCGCTCGTCACCGTCTGCACTGTCCGGGTGGACCGAGGCAGCTGCGCTCTGCGAGCCCGCACCGGCCACAGGAACCGGGCACGGGAAGAGGCGGGACGGTGTGAGGGGGCTGCCGGGGCCACGGTGCCGGCACCTCGGGCAGTGGCTGTGAGGGTGCCGGGCGGAGGCCGCAGGTTACTCTGCCCTCACCTCGCTCCGCGCGCCGGCACCGCCGCTGCCGGGTCACGCACCCCCGGGCGGGGCCGGGCCGTGTCCGCCTCGGGCGACGACTCCCGCCGGCGCAGGGCACCCTTGGGCGCTGACGTCACGGCGGCGCCCGTCCTCCCGCCGCACGCGGAGCGGGCGCTGCGCGTGCGCGGTGGCGGGATGGGCAGCCCAGCGGCGGCGGGGAACTGGGGCGCGGCTCCCGCCAAGCGCGCGCGGCGCGAGGGCTCCCCGGAGGGGCCCCGCGGCCCCACAGCGGGGAGCGACCGCGGCGACCCGCGGCAGTGGGACACGGAGCGGCTCTGCCAGCACCTCGCGCGCTGCGGCGTGGCCGAGCCCAGCCTGCTGCGCCGCTTCCGAGGTAACGGCGGGCCGGGGCCGGGCGGCCCCTCGGGGCGGCTGGGCCCCGCCGCTGACGCTGTGCTTGCCCCCGCAGAGAGCGGAGTCACCGGGAGCATGCTGCTGGACCTGCCGGCCTGCGCCCTCGAGGCCGCCCGCGTCTGGTGAGAGCCGCCCCCGCGGGCCCGGGAGGCCTGGGGCTGGAGGGGCGGTGGAGGGCAGCCCCGGCCCTCGGCCCCGTCAGGCGGCCCGCGCCCCGTCTGGGTGCTGACCGGGCTCTGGCCGCTGCGACCGGCCCTGGGGGGTCCCCGCCGGCCTCGGGAGCGGTTTTTGCCGTGGGCAGGGGGAAGGACGGGCCCTGCGGGCTGTGAGCCACGTGCGCTGCTGCCGGCAGATCCCGGCCCACGCGGCCCCGTCCGCAGCGGCGGCCCCGGGAGCGGGACGTGCCCTCACCGGACAGGATGGCCTCGTCCCGTTGCCACCCCGCGTGCCCCAGAGCCTGGGTGGATGGAAGGGCGGGCAGCCAGCGTGGGCGTGCGGGGTGGGCCGGGCTCTGTGTGGCTGGCCTCGGTCCTCCAGGACAGTTCACCAGTTCCCTGTTGGATCCCAGCACAGCCAGCGCCATCCACACTGAAGAAGCTCTTTGCCCAGTAACCATCAGAAACAAAAAAATCAATTTAAAAAGTTTTAATGAAAATACCACCAGTAGCACAGTAACCTTTCAAGTGTTAATAGCAACTCCAGTTTAAGCTCCAGGGGTGTTGATTGGAACTTTTTTCTCAGCCTAAAGTTAATGCTGCCTGCGTCCCAGGAAGGAGTTTTAAGATCGCCAGAGGCACTGCTTTGCAGGGGCTGGGTTTCACCCATCTCCCCGAGATAAGTCCTGGGCATTGACATTTTAATCTTGCAACAGTTGCTGGGACTTTGCTCTTTGTTGCACCTGCTACAGCAGGGTGGACTGTTATAAAAAAGATAGTTTGTTGGGTGTCCTGACGGAAGATGGACCTGTGGGCAAGTGGCAGAGTTCCGTGGCCACCGTGAGCTGCCGCAGCACTTGGCTGTGGGCAGTGGGTGAGCCCTGGCTGAGCCTCGCTCCCAGCTCGGTAGCGGTCACCTGCTGCGGGCACAGTAAACCCGAGTGCTGTCTGAAAGCATGGTTGTTCCCAGCAGCAAGGGAAAGGGCTGGTCCCAGAAAGCTTTTGTTTTTTCTGGTGGTGAATATACTTTCTTGCTCTTCTGACACAGAAGAGAGTTTAAATTGTTGTTGTCCTACAAGTCTGAAGGGTCCCCACTGCCCCTTGTCTGCCTTGGTTTTGCTCACCTCTCCTGGGGTGCAATCCTGCTTGCTCACCACATACCTCCTGAAGCTTTTTAATCTTTGAGTGCCTTTTCTTTACTCCTTTGCTAGCTTTGTTTACACTCCAAATTCCCCTCAAACCCCATATGTTGCTCGGGCTATTTGCTAATGCTGCGGTGTGGGGACCTGAGGCGGTTTGGAGGGTGGTTATCTGGCAGGTGCGCACCAGGGCAGAGCTGTGCTTGTGTGCTGCGGGTTCTGAGTACTTTGGCATGCAGGTTGGCTCCTTGGCTGGAAAGTTGTCAGAGCTAACACCGTGCTGAGGTGGAAGGGCCCATCTCTTTCATATCGAGACACCCTGGCTGTGCTCACAACTTGCAAAGGGTGAGTTGGAAGAGCAGGTGAGTGGGTGTGGCCATGGGTAAAGAAATAAGAGCTGGTGTGACTCAAGGTGACAAGGCAGAAGGGTTCTGCTTTCAAGGAGGTGAGATGTGGGCAGGAGTCATTAAGGTATTTTAACTGGGGCTGTTTGAAGTGTGCAGGTAGGTGTCATGAGGAAGGCAGCTTCATTTGCTTCTGAGGGTAATTGTCTCATGGAAATTACAAGCGGATTTATGGTTTCTGTTGAGAGCCTCCCAGGGGGCTGGCTGCTGTCAGTACCCCGCTGGCTGGCTGAGCATCAGGTGCCCATAAGGACGCTTGGACACCCTGTACAGGCTGCTCTGCAGGTTGTCAGGAGCTCGTAGGTGAGACTCTGTCAGTGCTGAACGTGGGCAGGGCGGGGTGGCCAGGAGGTCCCTCTGAGCCTGTGGTACAGGCAGTGGAGTCCAAGGGCTGCGAAGAGCTCTCGGTCGGTGTGGAGAGTGGGTGGTGCTGGGGGTGTGGAATGATGTGCCTGTGGGTTTTCTTTTATAAGGTGTTTTCTTCAGGGAGATCTGACATCTTGTTTCTGTTAAGCTTAAAATGTTGTGAGTTGGATGGGAGATTACTGGAGCCTTTGCTTTTTTTAAACATCTCAACTTTGCAGTCAAGATCAGTCCCTGTGCATGTGGCTTTCCACTGCACGCCGTGTCCGACAGTGGCTTTCATCGTTTCTCTGGGACAGGCCAGTGACAAAAGTGTGGATTTACTTTCCTGCCATTCCTGGAACTCGGGACGACAGGAGCCTGGAGGCAGTGCTGTGGGTTTCCCACTTGTTCTCCTGTTCCTGGAGGCAGTGCTGTGGGTTTCCCACGTGTTCTCGTGTTCCTGGAGGCAGTGCTGTGGGTTTCCCACGTGTTCTCCTGTTCCTGGAGGCAGTGCTGTGGGTTTCCCACGTGTTCTCCTGTTCCTGGAGGCAGTGCTGTGGGTTTCCCACGTGTTCTCCTGTTCCTGGAGGCAGTGCTGTGGGTTTCCCACGTGTTCTCCTGTTCCTGGAGGCAGTGCTGTGGGTTTCCCACTTGTTCTCCTGTTCCTGGAGGCAGTGCTGTGGGTTTCCCACTTGTTCTTGTGTTCCTGGAGGCAGTGCTGTGGGTTTCCCACTTGTTCTCCTGTTCCTGGAGGCAGTGCTGTGGGTTTCCCACTTGTTCTTGTGTTCCTGGAGGCAGTGCTGTGGGTTTCCCACGTGTTCTCCTGTTCCTGGAGGCAGTGCTGTGGGTTTCCCACGTGTTCTCCTGTTCCTGGAGGCAGTGCTGTGGGTTTCCCACGTGTTCTCCTGTTCCTGGAGGTGGATGCTGTGCGTGGAGTGCAGCATGCTGCGTGATCAATATGGATGATGAGTAGGGCTGTCTGGCTGCCCTCTCGGCAACAGTCAAGTCCCCAGTGGATATGGGAAAAGAGTTTTCTCTCCTTTGTTGCCTGTGGCATAAGGGAGTGTGTGGGCAAAGCAGGCAGGGCTGGAGGGCAGTGGGTGGGGAGGTGTCAGCTCTTACAGCCAGCAAGTGTTGGTGCTGTGGCTGTTGGAGAAGCTGTGTCTGCAGAGCCCTGGAAAACTGCAGTACAAACACAGGTTTGTGTGTAACCTCTTGGCTGAGGTGGGCTTACCATGGAGACACCAGGGGAAGGATCTCCCGCTGTTGTTTCCTGTCTGAAGAAGGACAGAGAGCTCTCTGTGGCGTGGGGGTGGTCAGGCACCCCAGGACTGCATAGACAGCGTGCTTTGTCACCTGGGGGCCGGACCCAAGACAGAGGTTAGTGCTCTTGGGGACAGGGCAAGACAGGACACAGGGACCTCCCAGCCTCCCTGGTTGGGGCTGTTCCTTCTGCTGCTGTCACCTGTGTGCAGCACTGATCTGGCCTGGGGTGGCTCCAGCAGCAGGGGTGGTGTTTGGCAAAGGGAGCTGTGTTAGCAGGGTTTCACCCGGCCCTGCTGGAGGGGAGTTCCTGGCGCAGAGCAGCACGTGGGGCTCTGCCTGCATGGGTACCTGTGTAATGACCTGTACTGTCAGCAGGACAGGGCTGTCCTTCCTCTGCTGTTCCTCTAGTTGAGGTCACTGGTAGTTTCTCTAGACAGTAGGTGCCCACACACCTTCTTCCTTGCATCCTTGGCTATTTTCCAGTTAATTTTCTCCTCACTCCTGAATTTTCATGGCGTTTAAAAATATAATCAAGTGCTTTAAACCAGCAGGCTGTGCCTGTACTGAGCAGTGCTGTCCCTCTTTTAATGCTGCTTTATACTACTTCAGCTTCTCAGATATGTCCTGGAGTCCTACCCTGTATACTTTACATGACCCAGAGTACCCTTTGGGCAGTTGTTAGCTGGGGTCTATTGCCTGGCTCTGTGGTGGTGCTGCTGTACCTCTTGCAGCATTGCAGCTTGTTCAAAACCACCCTTGTTATGTTTGATCTCTGTTATTGGGATGCTTTGAAATTATATCAACTGAAGACCTCAGTTGTAATTGTGAACAGGGGGGGTCATCTCTGTACATCAAGGTTAGGTGTTAATTTTTCAAGTCTGCTGGAGCAAAGGTGCTCCAGTCCAGGTGTGGTTCTGTGTGTTGGGTCAGTGTCTCGAGAGAGAACTTCTCCACAGATGTAAGGTGAGTGTAGGTGGCTGGAAGCAGAGAACTTCTGACTTTGCTGTCCCTGAGCTGTTTTTGAGGGTGCTGATGAAGGAGCTTGGTTACCAGCCTGAGTTAGTCATACCTGTGGCTGGAAGGGTTACACGTCTCTTAGCAGTAGCAGCTGAATGTTCTTGGTCCCATTTTCAGGACAGTCCTCAAAGAGCGGCTGCAGTGGCTTTTCCTGGGAGTGTAAGGATAGGTGTGTGCAGGCTCCTGCTTTGCTGGCTGCAGAAAGGTTCCTTGGCTGTTCCCCCATGAGAAGAAGGACGTGCAGATGCGGGAGGTCCTCGCTGTGTCCCCTGTGTCAGCTGCTTTCTGTTGCCCTGTCAGTAGCGGGCTCTTCCAGGAGCTCCCTGTGAGTGTGGGGGGTTTGTGGCTGTTCCTACAGACTGAGCTGCTTGTGGAGTGAGTATCACACTGCTCTGAGCATGAGCACCAGCGTCTTCATCTTGCAGCTAAAGCCTTGTGACAGCCTGGGAGCAGCAGAGCTCCCTGTTAGGGACAGGGACACCGAGTGATTAAGTCCAAAACTGCTCGCCAGCAGCTCTGACATCTTCTGGGTTTATTATTTGATGGATTGCAAATTGTTAAATGACTTGGATAAAAACAGATAGTGCATCAAGCATTATTTTCTGCTAATAGTTGGCATTTTCTAGTATTGCTTTCTGTTTAAATCAAAAGGCTGATGTAAAACTGACCTCAGGAAGTGTAAAAGGTGGCAAATTGTTCTGTGTCGTGCCGAAGCGTTTGCTGGCGTACCGAGGCCGAGGCTGCTCTGTTCCAGGACAAGGCTTGCAGACAGAGTTAGTACAAGTGGGTGTAATGGTGTATTATCTCTCTCTCCAGACTAGTCCTGCCTCTGCCACAAGAGAGTACCTGCACTGAAAGTGTACCTGTGTTGTGAAGGTGACCTTTAATGGTTTATTAACAATGACAGCAAAATGTCTTTGTGAAGGAGAAGAATCAGTTCTCAACAGAATTAGAGCATCTTTTGAACTCCAGTGATTCTGCTGTTAGCATTAAATTAATTTATGTAAAATTCAAGTTAATTTGGCAAAATTTAACTACTTTTAATACAGAACTGACTAATTGAAGGAAATGTTTCTAAAAATCATTTATTGGGACTTTGACATTTTAATTTAAGGATTTTTTTAACCTTAAAAATGTCAGTTATTCAGGCACTGCATGTTGTCCTTCCTGTAAATTGAAAGGACTTATCACCAAACCTGACTTTCCCCAAAATAAACTGATGAAAAAACTATGTATTTCCTGGTATTTCTATTTCTCAGTTCTGTATTAGTGGGAGAAGCACTCAACACTGCTTTACAGACAACTTCTGTAGCTGTTTGCTCTCTTCCTTCTCCACTTGACTTCAGAAGGATAAATGCTTTCAACATTTTTCTGAAAAGCTGCAGAAATACCTATTTCCATAAAAGAGTCGATGAATATCAGAATAATATGAACTTGCAGAAGTAATTCTGTATACACTGCAAATTGTGAAGGGAAATGCACTGCAAACTTTGCTCTCAGTGTCTTTTTTGTTTCCCCTCCCCTCTTGCAGCCTCCCAGCCGAGAGACTGAAGGTGCTGGCCTGCCTGAGCAAGCTGAGACAGCAGCACATGGACATCATGAAGGTACGTGTGCTCACAGCCCTGCCTCTCTCCCTGTCTCTCTGCCCCCCTCCTTTTGGCTTGGTGGTGCCAGCTGGTGCTGTGGAGAAGCTTTTCCTTTGCAGAGCAGCAAATTCTGAGCCCTTCTCCTTGGTAGTGGCTGATCTTTGAGAAACCACAGTAACCAGAAAAGTTGTTCAAATCCTCAGGCAGGAGTTTGATGTGGGCTCCTGGTGGTTGTGAGAGGTTGAGCAGATGAGCTGCTGGAAAGGTTTGGAGAAGCTCCTCGGTCACATCTCTTTGTGTGGAGCCTTCCCTTGGTTTTCTTTATTAGTGTAGCCCCAGGCCTAGATTAACAGACTCCTCCTCCCTTCCACTGTTTGCTGTGTCCAGCAGTTTCCAACAGTGGTGAATGTTGGTTTAACTCCAGCCAGGGCTGCACATGTCCCTTAGGTGTCTGCACATCTGCTAGAGCCCTGCCAGCTCAGTGACCAAGAGTGGAGACAACACAGGAAAACCTGATTTGCCTGAGTGATTTTTCAAGATATGTGATAAAATGTTTTTATAAAATGTTTTATAAAATGTTTTTGAGGCAAGGATAAAATGTGTGTGTTAATCTTCTCTAGCAGGGCACTGCAGCTACTTAGATGTCCCTTAGAACACGTGCTTAGGGGTGATCAGGGAGTACATCTTTCATATTTCAGTTATCTGGGGTTTTGCATTTTGTTTTGTGGAAAAGGTAAGAAACACAATTTCTGCTCTGCAGAATTTCACTTGGTTTAAGAGCACTGTCATGCTTGAGTAGTTCCCCAAGATAAAGCCTGATTTAGGGTAGGCAGGATGTGGCTGTTTTACAGAAGAAAACAAAACCACCGCCCTCTCCCACCAGACACTGACAGTTCTGGTTATCCTGTACCTCGGTGCCTGTTTCTTTTCACAGTAGAATTTTAAATGTGAATTTCACCGTGGTTTGCCTTTTGCAGGTCTTTAATGATCCAATTCATGGGCACATTGAGATACACCCCCTCCTGGTTCGCATCATCGACACGCCCCAGTTCCAGCGCCTCCGCTACATCAAGCAGCTGGGTGGCACCTACTTTGTTTTCCCAGGAGCCTCCCACAACCGCTTTGAGCACTCTGTGGGGTAAGGTGACGCCTCGCGCGCGCGGCGCTCGCGTTTGGATCTCCCCGGGTTTGACTGCGCTGACCTGGAGTGCCAGCCCAGCCCACTGCTGTCTTTGGGCACTGGTAAAAACTGGTGTGTTGGCATTTCTGGTCTCAGAAAAGTTCCTGGATATCCTGTGTAATTATGGCCTCTTCCCTTGAACTTCATTTAATAAAGACAGATAAAGAAACAAGCACACAAGGTGGGTCAGTGTTAGATTTCCTCCCTTGCACCTTCTTCTTCTCAGAACGATGTTAATGAGGTGCTTGATGTTCTTCCTGGTTAAAATTGGAGTTTTAAAGTGTAAACCAGGGAAAAGGGTACCAGGGCTGCTAGAAATAACTTGCCAGACAGTTGTAGTTCCCTTGTGTTGTCCAGCACAGCTAAAACCCATTGTGTCTGTAATGTTTGTGTTTGTATTTACTGTGCTTTGTGCAGGGCCAATTGTCAGGCTGTTAGCTGTCAGTTAAACAGAAGTGGGTGATGGGCACAAGGTTCCCAGAGTGTTGCTAGGTTGTTCACACTCCTCAGAGAAGCTGATGAATGACAAATTTAAGCTTGTTTTAAAGGTATAACCCAAGGTGCAGAGAAATTAAACTAGTTGGTGGTTTTTATCCAAGTGGCCTGGCCAGCCTGAAGTTGCTTTTGTTAGTGCTGAAATATTGTGGAGTAAGTCTGGCTTCTGCCCCGGCCCCCTGACACTAACAGGATGCAAAAGTGTCAAATAAGTGAGGCAAGCTGGGATTGATGGCATCTGGTAAACCTGAAAAGACAAAAATGTGAAGAATATAAACAAAGCTTTCACAACAGGAGTCTGAAAACTCCAGTGGTATCAACAACCTTTTATCTTCAACAATGACATTTATATAGTTAAACTTGGGACAGTTGTTCTCAACATGGATATAATTTTTAAGCTTTATGTCGTGTTAAAATAGAAGTGAGCTTTGTGTGCTTATTGGTCTAGTAAAAAAACCCCACCAAACAGTAAAATTTGGTGTAATAAATACTACCTGCTGCTATAAAACCTTGTCTTGCTTTATGATGGTCTGTGAGGGGGACTGTTGAGGCAGGGAGAAAGGGAAGCTGGTGTGGAGCTTGTCAGGAGTTCCCAGGAGCACGTGAGAACAGAGGGTCCCATCCCATTCAGTTAAATGTCAACTCTAAAATGAATGAAAGGAAGAGAAATAATTGTCATAAGCTATTGTTAAAATGGCAATTTGAAGGAAGGACAGAATGCTTTGCTGACTGTTGTGGACATTTGTGGTTGCACTGACTGGAAGTCAAAGGATGGTGTGTCAGCTGTGAGGCTTCAAGGTGCACACTGTCAGTAAAGCACTGCTGTTCACTTGCACAGTGACCCCCTGGTTGTGCACTGTGAAATGCTGCAGGGTGCTGTTGCCTCTGTGTTTTGGGCATGGTACCTCGTGCTTGTTTGCTTTCACATCTGCTACTGATAACTAAAACTCTACTACAGGGAATAGTTTGTCTGTGATTCTCTCGCACTTTAGAGTTTGAGTACTTATCATGTGTTACCTCTAAGGTGAAGGCTGTGACTTAATGGAGCAAAATAGAATAGATTATGCTCGTGTTCTGTTCAGCCTGAACACTGTTTTATTCACTTTTTTTGTTGTTTCTGCAACAGAGTGGGCTACCTGGCGGGGTGTCTGGTCCGTGCGCTGAAGGAGAAACAACCAGAACTGGATATAACCCAGCGAGATATCCTCTGTGTGGAAATAGCTGGGCTTTGTCATGACTTGGGTAAGCAACACCTGAGCTGGCTCACTGCTCTTTGAAAGCTCACCTGGATGAGAAGCTGGCTGTGAGATGGGAATGTGAGAGCTATCCCAGGCTGCTCGGTGCGTGGCCGTGTTCCCAGGCAGGATTTACCTGTTCCTGTTGGTCTGGAGCACCCTGCAGAGGCAGCTCCACGTGGTGGATCTGTAGCCACTCTTGGCCAGTTCTTGTCATTTCCATACAGTGTTTAGAGTTCTGCCCTCGGTGGCTGAAGTATCTGCTTCCTTCTGTGATGCACTCAGGTCTCTTAAGACACGTCAGAGTGACAATGAGTGGCCCTTTCAGATGTTGCTGTGATTATTTTATTACCACTTTTCTTCAGGGCTGGCACAGAGTCATTAATGTCCTCAGCCTTGCCTGGGGTGCAGTTAGTGGAGCAGGCAGTGCTAAGTGCAGTAGTACTCAAGGTGTCTTAGGAAGGTGTACTTGCTATCGCTGAATCTTCCTCGTGGGTTATGTCAAGATCAAGGCGAATACAAGAGAATCCAAATCCTGAGCTTGCTTGCAATACTTTTACTGACAGCCATGTCGCAGATTAAACCTGTGTAATCTTTATTTTTAAGGCCATGGCCCATTTTCCCACATGTTTGATGGAAGATTTATTCCACTCACTCGTCCAGATTTCAAGTGGAAGGTAGGCTTTTCCCCGTTAAAGTAAAAACAGAAAACTGAAATTGTTAAAGGGAGAATGATTCATCTTAAAGACTGCCAGTGCTTGTGAGAGTACAGTGCTCATCTGCCTTTTCCTATTGCATCCTTTTGGTGGCATAATTAAAGACAGCAATCTGGTTTTTAATCTTGTGATTATTTCCTTGTTGTTCTCTTTAACTGTTTGTTTGGGGAACGCCAGCCCACTCAGCGTGGCTGTGAGTAGATGCAGCCTTAACTAGCAAAGCAGAGAGAGGTTTTGGGGGAATAAGTGAGGGCAGATGTTTGTCACCAGCAACTCTGCCCTGAAAGTACAAATTCCATGAGATCTGTTTGTGTACCCATGTCCTCTCCCTGCAGATCTCGCACTGGGTGACACAGAGGAGAAATGAAATGCCTTGGTGTTGTCAGTGCCTGTAGTGTGACTCTGAAGAGTCAGAGTTCATTAGGACTGCACTCATCATTTCTAGCCAGCACCATGCCTTAGGATGCATATTGTGAGCTTTTTCAGGATGTATTTTACAGATGCAAAATAACGACTGGGAGCTTCCTTTCCAGTTCAAGATTTTAGTCCAAGGCCAGGATACTTGGTACAGTGTTTAGAATTCAAACTTTCAGAAACTTTGGACAGAGTTTCAAAGGTTGTTTACTGTGAATGAAATGTAGCACAGTCCTTTCAGGCCTCTCTCTGCTTGCAAAGCAAAATCAGCTGAGTGACCTTCTTGACCTTCTGCACAGCAGAATTGATTATTTTGTCTTTTAGTGTTGTAATTGCCTTACGCTGTTTGTTAAAATACAAAATTAACAGTGCTCTGGTGACTGTTTCTGGACTCCAGACCATGTGATTTCCTGTTTGTTTAGACACAGAATGATTAGATAATCACCCACGTGCTTGCACTTCCACACCACCATGCCCAGGTGCCCTACCAGGCAGTGCTGGTGGGTTAGGAGAAGCTGTGACAGTGCAGAAAAGCTGCTTAAACTTCATAGTGCAACATTTAGGTGTGTTTTTCACAGCATGAGACTGCTTCTGTTGAAATGTTTGAGCACCTGATTGCTTCCAATAAACTAGAAGAAGTCATGAAGTCGTATGGTCTTGTCCTGGAGGAAGATATGAACTTCATCAAGGAGCAGATAGGAGGGCCTGTAGATGAAACTGCTTGTGAGAAATCGGTGAGTCAGTGTACTGCTCCTGGGTAATCTGAATAAATGTCTTTAATTGTACTGAAACAGTAGATAGTTTTTGCTTCTGCTATGTTTTATTTGTCTTTAGCCCCATTAAATTCTGAGAATCCTGGTACAAGAGATGTTAGAGAAGTGTAGTGTTTATTTCTTACAGTGCTGTCAGGAACTGACAGCTTCACTATGTTGTGTGCTTTCATCTTCCTGAGAAGTTCTTATCTCAAAGTCTTCAGATCAGAGGAAAGCTTAAGGATGTTATTTATATTTAGTGAACCTGGTGCACTGTAAGTAGATTGATAGAACTGAATTCTTAATGGAAACCTTAAATGACCATGTTGGGGTAACAGCCTGTTTACTGGATGCCTGAAGACGGTGGTGCGGGGAGGTTGTGTTTTCAGGTGGCTGTACAGGGAAAGCACTGACAACAGTAACAACCTGATAACAAAACTGAGAACTGGCAGAGATGGGGCAATGAGCAATGCAGAGTGTGGCCCAAGTGCCAGAGTCACATCAGCTTTGCTGACAGTAGTAAAATCTTGTATTTAATTGCAGTAGCAAACATAGAGGTGGGGATAAGACTTGAAGATCATGTGTTGCCTCAAGAAGACAGGAAGAAGACATCATGATTACTAATCCTTGCAACTCTGTGAAGGAATTATCACAGAATCACAGAATATTAGGGATTGGAAGGGACCTCGAAAGATCATCTAGTCCAAGTGAAGTAACCTTACCTACTGGAGAAAAGTAGTCTATACCTGAATGTGAAAATGATCCTAAAGGCCAAGACCAAGATTCAGAACAGTTGGAGATAAACTGAGAAAAAAGACCAGAAGTTGGGTAACTGGTTGGGTGATGTGTTAGGAGGAAACCCCTAGACCTGTGCAAAATGCCTCACATTAATGCTGAATTAAGTCCACTCTCCTGGCTTTACATCTTACAGCTCTTGTCATCTCTTCAAGAAGGCCCATTCAGTTGCCACCAGAATTAAGAGCCCGTCAGTGGGAGATCTGTCCTGACAATCTGGTCCTGATCAGCATTGTGTGTTGTCCCACACAAATCACCCACAGATGTTAGCACTTACCCATTGTTTTGTGCTGAGTGGTGTGTGGTTGTACCACGTGTACTCCAGCATTCTGATGACAGACACGGGGAGCTGAGCAGAATAAGTCACAGATCTTGCAGGAAGGGGATATTCATTTACAGGGGCTGCAGGTTGATTCTTACCCACTCGTGCTCATTTGCACACCAGTCTTGCCTCTTGCCACTTCCACTGATCTTGTGCCACGTTCTTACCCAGTGGTGCTTTTCCTTGTTGGGGTTCTGTGCCTGTTTTCCAGCAGGATAACAGGCAGAGGAGTGTCATACATGATCCATGGCACCTTCTGGCCACGCTCCTGCTGTCAGGCTGGGGGATCTCCCCCTGGCAATCATTTGTGCTGTGGTGGTCTTACCAGTGTATGGGCCCCTGTGCTGCTGAGGTCTCTGTGCTGTGATGCTGTCACACTGCAGCCATTCTGCTCCCAACATGAACTATGGATTGTTTGTGTTGAACACAGACGTGTCCTGAACGTTGTCCCAGTAGCAAAGCTCTTTGTGATCAGCACAGGAGATTTTTATCTGTGATGTGCTCTCTTCCTGCTGCTTGCACATTTCTTCATGCCCATTTTAGTATCTCTGTGATGCATGTAGCACGAAAGCCATTTATCTGTTCATATACAATGTTTTCTATTTCAGAATTTCAAGGTCACTTTATGGTGTTTTTTGTGTAGCTGAGGAATCATTAAATTTTCAAGAAAATAATGTTTATGTGCAACTTGTATCTTACTATTTTGGCATTGATTTCCTGTTTGCTTCGTGGATGAATTATTCTTTGTGGGTTAGGAGTTTAAGTAGCTGGCTGCTTAAATAATTTTTGTTTAACACATCTAAATAATTGCTTCTAAAACTATTCTATAAAGCTGTATAGTTAATTACAGAAGGCTTCAAGACAGTGATGTGTTTGTGGGTTTAACTAATTCCCTGAGGGTTAAATTATTCCAACCTTTTCCCCATTTTGTTGCCATGCTTTTTTATTTTTTTTGGCATTTCAAAGCTGCAGGCTTTGCTTTAGAATGGGAAATGAAATACTTGTGCACATTGTTTTTACTCTTCCTGATATTCTGGGAAGTCAGCTGCCTAAGCCCTAGTCCTGGATCTCTAATGCTTGACAGCTTCTGCAAGCTCTTGTATTGTCTTTGTGTTCTGTGCTGCCTCAGTGCTGAATGTTTATCACAGGCAAAATCAAGGTGTATTCCCACCGGTTTTAAAACATTTTTCTGATGTTTTGTGCACACTTTAATTTCTTGTTGTTTCTGATTATTTTTTTCTTGGCTTCTCTGTTGTTAGTGGCCCTACCGTGGTCGGCAAAAGGAGAAAAGTTTCCTGTATGAGATAGTAGCGAACAAAAAAACCGGCATCGACGTTGACAAATGGGATTATTTTGCAAGGTACAAACCTCGTGGTTTTTTGTTTTTATTACTAATTCCTGCTGAAACGATGCTCCTGTGTGTGCAGGTGTGATCTCGTTGTTAAACACTCTCTGTGGAATGTTTTTAGGGATTGCCATCACCTAGGAATCCAGAATAATTTTGATTATAAGCGATTACTTAAATTCATTCGGGTCTGTGAAGTCAAGAACCAGAAGCACATCTGTATCCGGGACCAGGTAAGCGGTGGGCGTGAGCTGAGGGACCCTGAGAGCACGGGGCCGGCAGAGCCCGCCCGGGCAGCGGGGTGCAGCGGCACCCTGAGAGCACGGGGCCGGCAGAGCCCGCTTGGGCAGCGGGGTGCAGCGGCACCCTGAGAGCACGGGGGCCTGGCAAAGCCCGCTTGGGCAGCGGGGTGCAGCAGCACCCTGAGAGCACGGGGCCAGCAGAGCCCGCCCGGGCAGCGGGGTGCAGCGGCACCCTGAGAGCACGGGGGCCTGGCAAAGCCTGCTTGGGCAGCGGGGTGCAGCGGCACCCTGAGAGCACGGGGGCCTGGCAAAGCCCGCTTGGGCAGCGGGGTGCAGCGGCACCCTGAGAGCACGGGGCCGGCAGAGCCCGCCCGGGCAGCGGGGTGCAGCGGCACCCTGAGAGCACGGGGCCAGCAGGGCCTGCTTGGGCAGCGGGGTGCAGCGGCACCCTGAGAGCACGGGGGCCTGGCAAAGCCCGCTCAGGCAGCGGGGTGCTGTGGCACCCTGAGAGCACGGGGCCAGCAGAGCCCGCTCAGGCAGTGGGGTGCAGCGGCACCCTGAGAGCACGGGGGCCTGGCAAAGCCTGCTTGGGCAGTGGGGTGCAGCGGCACTGGGGATGGCAGGGGCGTGCTGGGGTTCCCTGCTGGGCACTTCTTTAGCCCAAGAGAGGAAGCAGTTGCTGCTCAGAGCTGTTCTCAGAAGCAGCTGGGTTAAGGGAGGGAGGGAGGGGCAGAGGGTGCCTCTGTTTGAAAGGGCTTGTGGTGGGTCCTTCCAGGAGAGACCCTACGTGTGTGTGATCTGCTCCAGGTCTTCTGAGCAAGAGCTGCACATTCAGCCCCTTTGCTGAGGGGATGCTGAAGGAGGAAGAGGTTCTCTTCTCTGCCCAGGCTCTCTGGGGTCACTGTCAGGTCTCTGCTCTCCCACAGCGCCCTGAGTCTGTTTCAAAATTTATAAACTGTGAAAAATAACCATTCTGCTTTATACTGCAAATGAGAGGAGACAACTTCTCTGGTTCCTTGATGGATTCAGTTTTTTAATTGAGATGATGTGAAAAGTAAAAGATGATTTGGTTTATTTTCATTCAGGAAGTTGGGAATTTGTATGACATGTTCCACACACGGAACTGCCTGCACCGGCGAGCGTACCAGCACAAGGTTGGCAACATCATTGAGATAATGCAAGTATTGTACTTTCCTTTTCCTGCACACCATTTGTTTTTAGATTTGTGAAACTGTCTGTCCATTTGGAATATTCAGAAAATAAATAGTGTGACATCTCATAGAAGCCAGTGGAGTGTATAACACAGTTCTGTGGCTTAGAATATCGCAGAGGCTGTGATCACCCCAACATCCTTCCACATGAGTTCAATTAGAGGAAACTTATTGAAACCCCAAAGAAGTAGAGGACCAGGGTGTGCTTCTGCTGCTTTAACTGCTGACAGCTGAAGTCAAATCTTTATCTCCATGTTGGAGACCATTAGCTCAAACTGGCTGGTTACTAGAGCAAGGTTACTAACAGGGTAAAGTAATGAGCAAGCTTATTGTAGCTCAGCCAAGGCCTGACTTTGGTTTTGTGTAATGCCACAGCAGGAATTGTTCAGGACCAACTCAGCTGGCTACCTGCATTTGTGCCTTTCTTGTTGGTGTCTGTAGAAGTTTCCCTATAGCATTATTCTTCTTCCTTTTCTTGAAAAGCCAGAATACTGGTGTCCCTAAATATGATCTGGACTGCTGGGTAACCATCTGCTGGAGTTTGTAGAAAAGGAATGCAGAGGATTACACAGGACAGGAGTGATTTGTGACTGCTTTCACTTAATAAACTTCAGCTCCTGGTGTAGTGATCCTTTAAAGCTCAGACTGAAAATACGAAGCTCTGACAGTACCAATGTGTCAGCAGTAAAACAGCCAACAAATTGAATTCTTGGCTTACTGTAGTTACAGGGACCTACCCAAGTGAGCACACAAGCTGGAAATGACAACAAGAGGTACAGGGAAGAACTTGATCTTTAGAATATCAGTTTTTCCCACCTGAAAATGCCACGTGTCCGTGATGTTTTACCTTCACAATGCTCTGTGTTCGCTCAGTTAATTCCTGGAGCAACGAGTCTGTGAAAGGCTATGGTCATCTGGGAGGCAGCCTCACTGCAGCTGGGTGACCATGGCAATCCTGGAGGGTTCTGCAGTCATCTGAGCAATGTTAAGCTCATAGTCTGAAGCAGAACAACGTGGACTTGCTCATTCATTGAAGGAAGGGTATGGTCTGGTCTGAACCTGTTATCAGTGACTGGAAAGACTTGAAGCGAGCAGTGACCGCACGGAGACGGGACACACGGCAGCGCGACCGGGGTCTGCTCCGCGCGTGGGGTGCGGTTCCGTCTGTTGTCTGCTGTTTGTAACGTACCAGTGCATTCCTCTGTTGACTCTTGAGCAGTAAGGTGTTTCAGAACGGTGCTTTCCTTAAGTCTGAATTTTGTCTCTAACTAGGATTACGGAAGCCTTCCAAAAAGCAGACAAATTCTTGAAAATAGAAGGCTCTGGAGGAAAACTGTTCCAGATCTCCACAGCAATGGAGGACATGGAAGCCTACACTAAGCTCACTGGTATGAGCTCTCAGAATCTTTGTTTTCTTTTGTTTTCTTTTGTTTTCTTTTGTTTTCTTTTGTTTTCTTTTGTTTTCTTTTGTTTTCTTTTGTTTTCTTTTGTTTTCTTTTGTTTTCTTTTGTTTTCTTTTGTTTTCTTTTGTTTTCTTTTGTTTTCTTTTGTTTTCTTTTGTTTTCTTTTGTTTTCTTTTGTTTTCTTTTGTTTTCTTTTGTTTTCTTTTGTTTTCTTTTGTTTTCTTTTGTTTTCTTTTGTTTTCTTTTGTTTTCTTTTGTTTTCTTTTGTTTTCTTTGTGTAAAAGAGCACTAGTACCTATTAGAATGCTGTTTTTACAGCTGTGTCCTTTCAAGTACTGCTTCTCTGCACTGATGGTGGGGAAGACCTGGACTGTCCAGTCTTGGTGCTCTCCTATCTTGCTAGGAGAGCAAGACCTTCTAGTTTAAATGGAGAGAGAAAGAAAAAGCATCAACTTCTTATGTCCTGCACACATTCAAATTCAGTGCTGTGAGGAGGTCCTGCCTGCTCCCTGAGTTTGTTGCACTTGTCACAGGTGGGATGTAAGTCAGCTCCAGGTGATACTACATCTAGCTACAACAGGTAGAGAAGTATTGTATATGTGTTGTAGCGTGAAACTAACCCCAAGGCAGCTTGCAAAGGACTCTGATGGGGTCTAATTTGCTTTGCTTGAGACATTGCTACCCTGCTTGCAACATAACAGAAGAAAACAGAATATATGAGCAACTTAGTTTATTGCTGGGAGTTTCTGGTTCTTAGATAAGAGCTTGTGAGAATGGTTCTTGTAGAGCAAGTACACAGAACAGCAACCTGCTTGAAGGCATGTGGGGGAACTCCAGCATGATTACAGAGCGAAGCAAACAAGAGCTGAGACTTGTGATGTTTCCCTGGAAAAATAGTCTGGCTGCTGGCAGCCCCTTCTCAAGGTCTGGCTCAGTGCTGTGAAGAGGAGACACGGAGCAATCACTGAATTCACGGGACCTGGCTTGTGTCGTGTCCTCTGTTATGGAGCTCCACGGGTTCCCACCGCTGTGCTGTCTGGATTTTGGTCTGCCTCCCCTGGTCCTCCTGTGGGACACACCAGCCTTCCTCTGCCAGGGGTTCAGTGCTGCAGCAGGCCCTCACCAGCCTCCTGCAGCACGGGGGGTGGAGGCCAGCGTGGGCAGGGCAGACCTTGCTGCACCAAGGGCTTTGTGTTTGGGTGACTGCGGGGCAGAGGATGCTGCAGACCCTGCTGGAGAGTGCTCCCAAGTCCTGGCAGCTCTTGCAGCTGCAGCTCAGGAAGACTCCCAAGGCATCTCTCCTGAGTGGCAGGGCAGGTTTCCTGAGTTACTGTCACCAAGCCTTGGCTGGCCAGTAGAGAGAATAAAGAGCTTCTATTTTTGGTCCGTGGACAAAGTGACAGAGGCTGAGGGCACCGTTGCAGATGATCCTGTGTGCCTTAAACCTGTCATGCTAAAGGCCTTCTGCTGACAATCCTCCATCTGTCACAGCCACATTCAGCCTGACCATAGCCCTGCTGTGCTGGGCGGGTGAAGGGGTGCACAGAGTGCTGAGATGAGGAGCTGCCTGGCCCTCCTGCCCCAGGGGAGGAGAAGGGGCTGACTCTGAGGGGCAATAGCTATTGCAGAGCATGACTTGCAGTGTTGGGCCATGAAAGGCTGGGCAGAAAGGCAAGAACTGAGATTAAGTTCATAATGGGCTAGGATCTGTCCTCTGGGTCTGTCTGGTTTGGAAGATCAGCCATACTAGCAAGTTAGCACCAGGGTCCTGTTGCAACTGCCTGCTCAGCTGGTGAGGAGCACGGCTCAGGGTGAGGAGACCAGGACTGTCCCCTGCCTCTTACAGTCTGCCTCTGCAAGGAGCTGCTTGCTGAGACTGTCTGGTTCAACAAGGAGAGGTGAACAGCAAGGAGAGTGGTGAGAGGAATATGCCACCCTCAGATGTAGCAGTGGACGATAAAGGATGAGTGTGATGTTCTCCTTAACCAAGGCACTTCCTTCCCTGCATCCAGTGGTGGCAACCTGGGGGCTCTGTGAGGGCAATAGGCTTGCTTTCCATAGGCCATGATGAGTGGTGCTTCTGTGAAACTGTCCAGTTGCCTCTTGGATCTTTGCAGATGATTAACCTCTGTGAGGTTCTGCAGCAGGAGTTCCCTAGCTTTCTTCCATGGTGGGTGCAGAACCACCAGTAGTTCTTAATTTGTTGCCTCCTGATTTGACAGCCAGTCCTAGCTTCAGGAAAGGTTGAGACAGCAAACTGTTCCTTGTCACTGTGGCTTTTGCACAGTGAATATGTTCCTGAGCTGCTTGTTTCTTCTGCTTTATCTCTTCTCTCAAGCTGAAGAGACCTAGTCTGTTCCTCATGGAGAGGTTCCTGACTCTGATCATAAAACCAACCCTCAGTTAAAGGTGTTTTGGTACATGGTTCACAGCTTGCTTCTGGAATGTGTTGAGGACTTCCAAAGCCAGTTGCAGTCCTGGGCAGGGTGTTGCAGAGCTGTGTGCAGCACACACCAGAGCTGCCTCGGTGTTTCTGTCCAGGGAACGTGAACGGACGTGGGGTGCAGCTGCGCTGGCTGTGGCGGGCGAGCAGCGTCCTGGCAGCAGCAGCAGCCTCCTTAGGAGAGCCAGGAATAACCTTTCTGCTCCAAAGCCACATCAAATGCAACCTGTGCTCCTATTGATGGTGGAAAACACACTGCACACTTCACTGCCAGGTGGAGACAGGAAGGGGGGACCTCAGGAGCATCCAAAGCCTGAGAAATTCTGAAGGTTTACCAGAAGAACTTTATTGCTTAACAAGACAGAGCAGCCTTGTCCCTGAGCCGGTGGGGCTGGGGTTTAGGATGTCCCTGAGCCGGTGGGGCTGGGGTTTAGGATGTCCCTGAGCCGGTGGGGCTGGGGTTTAGGATGTCCCTGATCCAGTTGGGGCTGGGGTTTAGGATGTCCCTGATCCAGTTGGGGCTGGGGTTTAGGATGTCCCTGATCCAGTTGGGGCTGGGGTTTAGGATGTCCCTGAGCCAGTGGGGCTGGGGTTTAGGATGTCCCTGAGCCGGTGGGGCTGGGGTTTAGGATGTCCCTGAGCCGGTGGGGCTGGGGTTTAGGATGTTTAGGATGTCCCTGAGCCGGTGGGGCTGGGGTTTAGGATGTCCTGCTGAACGAGACTGAGCAAGAAGAGGAAGCAGCTTCCAGTGAAATAATAAAACTTGCTGGAAGGGTGAGAATTGAGATAGCTTTTCCATCAACAACTGTTAACAAATCTGACAGTGATCAAGATGATGTTGTAATGAGTTAGCAGTTGTCAGACTCAGGGTGTTCAGTCTCTCTGACAGTGAGTGTCCTGACCCAGCGGTTTGTGGTGGTTTTAACCTTTGTCCCTGTACCTGCATTTTGCTGTGACACTGGATTTTGACATACTTAACAAAAATCAATGCAACTTTGACAGATAATATCTACCTGGAAATTCTGCACTCAAGCTGTCCAGACCTGAAGGAAGCACGAGAAGTTTTGCATAAAATAGAGCGGCGTGAATTGTACAAGTTTTTAGGAGAGACTCAACCTGCAGCAGTGAGGGAGATTGTGAAGGTAATGTCCATTGCTGGGAGGTTCTAAATTCTGTCCCTGTGAAAACATTCTTTAAGTTGCTGACCATCGCTTTTTCTCTCTAATCTCCATGTAGTTTTTGGTTGGCTGATGGGTTGGGGTTTTGTTTTGGTTTTGGGTTTTTTCTTTTCTTAACTGCTATTCCAGAAATAATTCCACAGTTTAGCTGGGGGCTGCTGCTTCTGGGTTTTTTATAGAAATCAGTTCCATTACTGATCTGTCTGTCTCTTGGGGATTTTTCTATGTTTCAGTGGGTAGGTAGGAAAGCTTTATTAGAGGTGAGATGCTGCAGTCCTTCATTAAAATAAAAAGTTCAGTAAAAATGTTTAGTGTTCAGCTTTGGGGAACTTAATTGCAGAATGTTTCTGTTAGTAAAACAGTTGCTTGAAGGTACTTATCTTCTGCTTTCATGGAGACTTCAGCATCCTGGGTGGATTCCCTCTTTGCCCCTCTCCCCCTCCTTTTTTCTTCCTGTTGTCAGATGTAAAACTTCCCTCACAGACTGGCAGGATTTGGGTCTTCCCAATTATATAAGCTCATTTTGTTTCTAAAAATCAATAGAAGACTTATGGCTAAGGTGTACAAGGATTCAGAGAAACAGGCTGCAGCAAGAGGAGTCTGTCAGGCTGTGAAGGAATGAAAGCTTGACTTCAGTGATGCGTTCTGTCGTGCATTTTGTTGCCTTGGTCTGGACCTGATAGTACCTAAATGTCATCTGAGTTACTGTCTTTCTTTCTTTTTTCTTTTTCTTTTTTTTCTTTTTTTTCCAGAATAATAGCCTGGCAGAAAGCATTGCTAAATCCAAGCCAGAAAAGGATCCTCCAGATGTGGAGCTAAAGGCTGAGGATTTCATCATTGATGTAAATATCTCTCGGAGCGGGTTCAGAGTGAGAGCTTCTCCATCCCAGAGGGCCTTCTACACCACACTGAAACCTGGAGATAACGTTCCCAAAGTGAAAATGTTTTACATTTGCAAAGCAAAAAAAACAGAACCACGGAGGTGCCTCTGAAATGCTGTCCCAGCTGCTCAGCTCAGGGCCCTGAGGGCAGCGGGCTTCCCCCTTGGGAGGTTTGCTGTGGCTGGGGGTGCCTGGGGGCAGGGGCTTTGCTGGGCTGTTGTCTGGGCACTTCTGTCCCCAGTGACAAACGTGTTCTCCCCTGACTGCCCTCACTCTGAAAAGGGGCAGGAGGGGAACCTTTGGGTTTTAGCATGTGGATGTCAAAGTCAGCAGCCCAGGAACCGCTGCTGCAGGTTACCAAGGCAAGTTAACTGCAGGCTGTGGAGGGGGGATAACAGGCACAGTGACTTCCAGGCTTCTGGTATTGCAGCCAGTGGCTGTCACTGCTGCCTCCAGCACCTTGCTGCCACAGCTCAGTCTCCAGCCAGCACTGCTGGGAAGGAGAGAGCCTGAGACAGAGAGAGAGCTTGTGTAGTCTGCAGGTATCAAATAGCTTAGTCCCTGTTCTTGGTTAATTCTGGGAAGAGCTAAGGAATGGCTTTCCATAGAGTGCACCACAAGTCACTTCTAAACTCCCTTGTGTTGAAGATTCACCTCAGGCTGGGTGAGATTGCAGCTTTAAAGATTGTACTTAGATTGTACTTTAAGATTGTACTTAGCTTTAAAGTAGTTGACTCTGCTTTATCCCACAAATTGGAAGTGGGGGAAGTGAGTTCCTCCCTAGTGACCATAAAAACTGTTGATGTACCAAGCAGATGTCAATAATGCCTCAGCCTCCTGTTTAGAATTGAGCTCTGTTGCTGTCTCTGTGGGTTTTATGTTTCAGGGAGGCAGCAGCTGGTGAGAGACCAGCGTGTTTCCAGTGTTTGAAACTGAAAAACACACGACTGGGAAGTAGTTGGTGTAAAGGTGAATATTCACCTGGCAGCTTCAGATCAAAAGGTCATGGAAGAAAAGATAGAAAATGCAAATACCAGATTGTTTTATTAAATAATCATTTGTTAATGACTGTTCTTGTTGGGTAGTGTCATTGACAGAAGTATAGCGTGTATCCTTTTGTATTTATTGGGAGAAAACTAAAGATAAACATTAACAAATGTATTTTTTCTTTGTTTTGCATGCAAGGTTATCAATATGGATTATGGAATGAAAGAACAGAATCCCATTGATAATGTTCTCTTCTACTGCAAGGCTGATCCTTCCAAGGCAGTCAAGATCAGTAAGGAACAGGTAGTCTTTTATTTTCCTCAGCTGGCTTCTGAGGGGCATCTGCTTCAGCTTGTGATGGGAGTGATTACAGTCCTTCCTGGTGGTTCTGGCAGTAACTGTGGAAGAGAGTTGTGGAGATATTGTGGAATCTATGTCCTTGAAGGTCTTCAGTGTGTGTTGTGCTGTGGCAGTCTGGAGTCCTACAGCCTTGGCACCTGAACAGTATTTAACTTGAGTATGTGGGGAGTCTTAGAAAAACACAACTGACTTGTTTAAAGCTCATGGATTGTAGTGGGGTGTTTTTTACTGCTTTCCATTTATATTCAGATGAATAAGTTGAAGTTCAGTGGAGTCTAAATTCCAATAAATACTAAAGCCTGTTTCTTCTTTGTTCCCAAGGTTTCAAAGCTTTTGCCCATGACGTTTGCAGAGCAGGTTATCCGGGTTTATTGCAAAAGCCAGGATCCAGAGATTGTTTCAGCTGCAAAGCAGTACTTTGTTCAGTGGTGTATAGAGAATGATTTCACCAAACCACAGGTAACAGATTCTCGTGCTGTTTTTCCTGTCCTTAGAGCTCTTCTTCCATAAACTTGTTCTTTCATTAAAAAACATTTAGGCCTTGTCTTTGTGGGAGAGCCACTCAGCACTAACTGAGCTTCTGGTTTTATTGTGCCTCGCATCTGGATGTGCCTTGGTTTCACTGAATGGTGATGGATTTGCATTGATTTAACTTATGTCATTTGAAAAGTCATGTTTTTATAACAAAGTTAGGACCCACACAGGCACTCACTAGTTCATGGATGCAAGTTTCATCATACAAAGGCTTAAAACAGCCCTGGGAGATGAAAACGTCCAGGGCAGAGGTCAGATCAGTTCTTCTATTGCTTTCCCTCCTCTCCTTATCTGTTCACCAGCTATGAAACTCACTCCTCCCTCAGGAGATTCTCAGTCAGTCCATTTCCTCTGGGTTAGAGTGGAAAATATCTGTGGGAACAGGGTTGCAAACCCCTGCTCTCTAGTCTGTAGCCTGAGTGCTTGGAGGGCCTCACCCGCTCGCTGCGTTTCCCTTTCCTGTTGACTCTCAGAACGTTCAAGTCTCTGAAGGTGGGGGAGGAAGAGGATATGTTACAGATCATTTGGTGTTTTGATGTGTGTTGGGAACAGCATCAGAGCTGCCCTGGCAAGTAAAATGGAGACTCTAAGGTACTCTGCTGATACTTCCAGTACATCCATGGCTGTAGGGAAGCAGCTGTGGTTGTGTCAAGTCAGTTTTTCTCAGTAGGAAACGCTACTGGAGCCACTCCGCTGTGTGTGAGCAGTGAGGTGTCGAGGCTGGAAGTGTCAGTGGGTCAAATAGATGTGCTGGCAAATCTGCTGTTACAGTTCTCCCCTAATACATAAAAATATATAAATACATTTCTCCCCTAATGGCTCTCTTTGTCTGATACTTACACCAGGGAAAGATTCTTCAGTTCCATGCCCTTTTTCAGCTATTCTCCACTATCTGGGATCAAGCCTCAAACTAAAATAAATGCTTATATTAAAATTTCCAGCTTACTGAAGAAGTGCAGTGTGAGCAGTTTGTTCTGTGAACCATCCTTTTCATCAAGTATGCTGATATCCCTGACTTTGCATCTTACTTGCTTGAGACACCCAAAGTCTCATGTGGGGAGAGAGCTACCTCCTCTGAAATGAAAGACCACCCTGTGGATGAGTGTTCTCATGTGCTGGAGCTACAGCTGTAGGCACAGTGGCTTGTTTTAAGGCTTGTTCTTAGGTTGTACTTCCAGCATCTGTCTTTTGAAAGCAGCTGACTTCAGAAGGGCTTTTACAAATGGATCAGGCAGCGAGCTTTCCCTGCTTGCAGCTGGTAGAGTACCCTTGTATCCTGTACCTGTATTCTCCTGGGTCAGGCATATCCATCCTGCAGGCCCTGGCACGTTGCAGAAGGCAGCAGCATGTGTCTCACCAGCTTATTTCACAGAATCCCAGCATTGCCTTGATTAGAAAAGCCCTTTGAGCTCCTGAGTCCAATCATGAACCCAACACTGACCAGTCCCCACTGACCCCTGTCCCTCAGCACTGTGTCTACACGACTCTTCAATCCCTCCAGGGATGGGGACTCCACCACTGCCCTGGGCAACCCCTTCCAATGCCTCAGAACCCTTTCAGCAAAGAAATTCTTCCTCACATCCCATCTCAACTGCCCTGGCCACAACTGGAGCCCATTTCCTCTTGTCCTGTCCCTTGGTCCTTGGTGGAACAGACCCACCTCCACCTCTCTGCACCCTCCTTGCAGGGACTTGGACAGAGCCAGAAGGTCTCCCCTCAGCCTCCTTTTCTCTGTTTCTAAGCTTAGAGAGCTCATTGCTCTCTTGGCTGTGTGTGTGGTGCCCGAGCACTGGACTCACAGCTGGACCTGGCAGGGGTGAGCGCTGCTGCCTCAGACCGTCCCAGGTACGGTGACAACGTTCTGTGCCATAACCCAGCGAAAGGCACCTCCAGGCGCCTGCACCGGGCACTCTGCAGCCCTTTTAGATGAGAGACTGGGGGAAATGCAGAGGAGACACTTGTGATCATGGTTCTGGTTCAGATACCAACCCAAAATACAAGTGCTGGCCTCCCTTGGTTTGGTGGTACTAGTTCAGGGGGAGGTGAGCTGCCGATGCTGCAGCCTCCTCAGACACCTGAGGGGTTTATTTTCTCCCCACCAGGCACTAACTGCAGCAGTTTCCATCTCTGGGGAGCACAGGCTTCATGTTCATTGATTCACAATTCTTCTAGGACCTTGCATGTATTTTTTTCCTATGAAGTCTGATACTGAACTGCTTTTTCCCTGCTTTAGGCTAGCAAGCAAAAGCCAATGTACAATTATTAATGTTTTCTGCCTTTTAATAACAGGATAGTGATGTGGTTGCTCCTCATCTAACTCCAATGAAGAAAAGCTGGAATAACATGAGAGATGATGAACACTGGACAGCTTCAGAGCCCAGCTGCAAACAGAGGCTCCCTTTTGATCAGTAACACTTCTCCTCTTGGCACTGTTCAGTCTGGTTCTTGAGAAGATGAGCAAACCTGAGCAGCAACTCTTTTAAAAAGCTGGTTGGATGGACTGTAAAAAATTTATAGAACAATGCAGAAATGCATTTTATAATACATAAAACATGGTATGTTTTAATGTAGGTACTGAAACAAAGTGCATATTCCAAATGAACTTTTAAAAACATCAACAACCTACGACAGCAAACTCAGTTCTCTGTTATTTTTGAATGTATTGGCACTGTGTAGCAAGAGCAGCTTCAGAAATGGCAATTCAGCATTATTACAGGAGGTGCTGAAGACACATTGCTGTTCCTTCCAGCCCAGATCTCCTGTGAAGGTGATTCTGATCTGCCTAAGCCAGCAGAGAAACTTCCAGCTCAGGTTTTTTTTGGTGTTTTGTTTTGTTTTTTCCCCAGTACCTGAGGAAGAGAGAAGTGAGTGTGCTTCTGAAAATGTGGGGAGGTAATAGAACTCTGAATTAACCATAAATGGCATCTTCAAGAATAGAAAAGCAGATTTAATTTTAAAAAATGAGGAGAGGAGAGGGGAATCTTTTTAATAACCAGAGATGCCTTTGGTATTCAGAAAGCTGAGGAAGACGCAGGGCCTCTTGCTGTAATGGTGACCACAATTTTTATTGATGTAACAATGCATGGCAGTGACATGCAGCCTTTTATGGTTTTATATTGTATTTTTGATACCTTGAATGTTCTGTTTTTACTGTTACACTGAACTGTGAGAAGCTGCTCGAAGCGCCGGTTGTTGCAGCGCTCGCAGGAGGGCAGAGCTCCCCTGTCAGGGCAGGGGGCCACGCTCTGCCTGGCACCACGTGCACCTTGTTTCTGTGTTACACTGTCCTGGGTAGACAGGGGAGTTCTTCCCTTCTCCTGTCCCTTCCCTCTTTCTCCTGGAGCTCTGCTGTTCCTGGGTCATTTTTCTTTCCCTGTAGAACCATAGGGGTTCTGACACTTTTCCCTCCATGGCAGTACTAATGTGAGTGCTGCTGGGTGTCTGTCCAGTTGAAAAGGTGAATGGGGAAGACCTTTTTCCCCTCATCTTTTACTCAGGTTGAAGAGGAAGGCTGCTGGCATTAAATAAATCCTAAAAGCTTGAAAAGCCTGCCCCCAAAACTAACAATGCAGAGCAAGAGGTTCAGTAATGCCCAGAAACTGGAAGGAGTTTGGGATCTTTTTTAATGTTAAATGGGGAAGGAAAAGTTCAGCGTTGGGTTCTGCCAGCCAGGTAACCAGGGGGTGCCCAGGTGAGCTCCTGAAGCTAACCCAGTGGGAGGCCACTGGGAGAACTGCATCGATCTCTTCACGTCTGGTTACGCTTCCTTTGCCCTTTTACCATGGGAACTGGTGGCTGCTGGGCAGAGGGGAGGGAGGGAGGGAGAGTTCACAGCCTGACTCAGATCTCATTTGTTGAGATAACCACAGGCAGTTTGTGTTCTGCTGCTTTGTCCCTGTGCTTGTGTGTCCAGAGGTGACGCGGTGCAGCCTCTGCTCCTCACATCCTCACCAGCATTTCAGATCTGCAGGTACCAGGTAACTGCTGGAAGGGGTTGTGCTCTCTTTAAAAGCTTTTAAAGAACTGATTATGTTTCAGGAGACACCACCATAGAGTGAAGGCATTTATCTCCCTTATCTGCATAAAATCAAGTGTTGTTCAGAATAATGTAATTTTGTTCTTGTTGCTTGAGTTTTTGAATCTGTTACAAAAGGTGCACTTTATACTTGGGAAATATCTTCTGCTTATGTCTAAGCAAAAATTAATGCTTAATGTTAAGTTCTAAGAGCATTTCTTTTTCTCAAACATGTTAATCTGAGCCCCTCTAGACTAAGAATAAATTTATAAACAATGGTTTTACTATTCTTTTAAGGAATTGCAGTGTGTGAGCTTTATTAAAACCAGTCTTGCTGCACAGTTAGAAACAGCCAAATGTGTTTCTGCAGGATAAAAGCTGCTCTGTGGAAGTGCAGATCCTCCAGCTTGAGGAGATGGTTTCTTAACTTCTGTTTACTCAGGTGCAGTGTTCACACCTGAGTAGTGTTTACTACACTGAGTAGTGCAGTGTTTACTCAGGTGGCTGTGGAGCCAGCTCAGCTGCAAGGGACCGTGGGGCCAGGGGTGGAGAGGGAAGTTCACAGAGGTTGTGCCAAGACGCAGGATCCAGCCTCTGCTCCTGCCCTGCGGTGGAACTGCAGCCCCTGGGCTCTGCCTGCAGCGTCCTTACGAGGCCACGTTGGTGCTGCTGCAACTGCTCTGTGGGGGAAAGGAAAGTGAAGTCATCCCAGAACTGCCTGGGTTGGAAAAGTCCTTTAAGATCACTGAGTCCAGTCATTAACCCAACACTGACCAGTCCCTACTAAACCCTCACTGTCACGGGGTAAGGGAGGGGATGAGGACAGTCCTGGCTGGTGGCACTCCCTGGGAAGGGGATGGGGACAGTCCTGGCCAGTGGCACGCCCTGGGAAGGGGATGACAGTCCTGGCTGGTGGCACTCCTTGGGAAGGGGGTGAGGACAGTCCTGGCTGGTGGCAGTGCTTGGGAAGGGGATGAGGACAGTCCTGGCTGGTGGCAGTGCTTGGGGAGGGGATGAGGACAGTCCTGGCTGGTGGCACTCCTTGGGAAGGGGGTGAGGACAGTCCTGGCTGGTGGCACTCCTTGGGAAGGGGATGAGGACAGTCCTGGCTGGTGGCTCTCCTTGGGAAGGGGATGAGGACAGTCCTGGCTGGTGGCACTCCCTGGGAAGGGGATGAGGACAGTCCTGGCTGGTGGCACTCCCTGGGGAGGGGATGAGGACAGTCCTGGCTGGTGGCACTCCCTGGGAAGGGGATGAGGACAGTCCTGGCTGGTGGCAGTGCTTGGGAAGGGGATGAGGACAGTCCTGGCTGGTGGCAGTGCTTGGGAAGGGGATGAGGACAGTCCTGGCTGGTGGCACTCCCTGGGAAGGGGATGAGGACAGTCCTGGCTGGTGGCAGTGCTTGGGAAGGGGATGAGGACAGTCCTGGCTGGTGGCACTCCCTGGGAAGGGGATGAGGACAGTCCTGGCTGGTGGCAGTGCTTGGGAAGGGGATGGGGACAGTCCTGGCTGGTGGCACTCCCTGGGAAGGGGATGAGGACAGTCCTGGCTGGTGGCAGTGCTTGGGAAGGGGATGAGGACAGTCCTGGCTGGTGGCACTCCCTGGGAAGGGGATGAGGACAGTCCTGGCTGGTGGCAGTGCTTGGGAAGGGTTTGAGGACAGTCCTGGCTGGTGGCAGTGCTTGGGAAGGGGATGAGGACAGTCCTGGCTGGTGGCACTCCCTGGGAAGGGGATGAGGACAGTCCTGGCTGGTGGCAGTGCTTGGGAAGGGGATGAGGACAGTCCTGGCTGGTGGCACTCCCTGGGAAGGGGATGAGGACAGTCCTGGCTGGTGGCAGTGCTTGGGAAGGGTTTGAGGACAGTCCTGGCTGGTGGCAGTGCTTGGGAAGGGGATGAGGACAGTCCTGGCTGGTGGCACTCCCTGGGAAGGGGATGAGGACAGTCCTGGCTGGTGGCACTCCCTGGGAAGGGGATGAGGACAGTCCTGGCTGGTGGCACTCCTTGGGAAGGGGATGAGGAGCAAGAGAACTTTCATTTTTTCAGCTTGGAGGATCCGGCGAGGGAGGGAGCCAAACCTCAGTCCCACTGACTGGTGAGCCCTCAAGAGGCTGCAGGGAGCTGGGGCTCGGCAGCTGGTCGGGGTGTAACCCTGAGGATCCAGGGTGTTGGGGGGAGTCAGTGGGACTCTGCAAGTGAAAGAGGAGGGAGAAAGGAAGGGAGGGCAGGCAGAAAAGAGGTGGAAAGGGTCGTATGTAAAACGGGGCCGGTCGGTGTTGTCTGCCCGAGTGTCCTGGTGTTTGGGACAGAACTGGTTTTCTCAGTAGCTAGAGCAGCGCTGGGGTTTGGATTCAGCTGGGGTTTGTCATGAGAATGCTGATACCACACCAGTGTTCTCAGCTGTTGGAAGCGAGGGACTTTGTGTTTTGCTGGTCTGCAGGTGCAGGTCTAGGAGGGATGAGGAATATTAAAGTTAATAAACTAGATTGGCATTTGGCTCTGCCAGTGGGATGTTCCCCATCATACCCTGTCATGGTCAGTGCATTAATGAGGGGCTCTCTCCTGGGGGTTCTCTCTCTGGCTCTCACTTGTCTCTCGCTCTCCCAGGATTGCTGTTTCAGTTGGGATTGTTGCTCCTCCAGGATCGTTCTCTGAGCACAGGCTGGACGTGGTTGGTGGGTGGTGAGCACTGGGTCTCACTCATTTGCATATTTATTATTATTATAATTATTGTAATTTTTATTTCAATTATTAAATTGTTCTTATCTCACCCTACAAGTCTCCTTACCCTTGCCCCCCAGTTCTGTCCCCTGGGGAGGGTGTGGAGAGTGAGTGAGCAGCTCTGTTCAGCTGCAGCCAAGTGCTGGCCCAGTGCCCCCCCCCACGCTGAGCCCAGTGCCCCCCCCACGCTGAGCCCAGTGCCCCCCCCCACGCTGAGCCCAGTGCCCCCCCCCACGCTGAGCCCAGTGCCCCCCCACCCCCCCGAGCCCTGTGCCCCCCCCCCCCCGAGCCCTGTGCCCCCCCCCCCCGCTGAGCCCAGTGCCCCCCCCCACACTGAGCCCTGTGCCCCCCCGCTGAGCCCTGTGCCCCCCCCCACGCTGAGCCCAGTGCCCCCCCACGCTGAGCCCAGTGCCCCCCCCCACACTGAGCCCTGTGCCCCCCCCGCTGAGCCCAGTGCCCCCCCCCGCTGAGCCCAGTGCCCCCCCCCCGCTGAGCCCTGTGCCCCCCCCCCGCTGAGCCCTGTGCCCCCCCCCGCTGAGCCCTGTGCCCTCCCCACGCTGAGCCCTGTGCCCCCCCACGCTGAGCCCTGTGCCCCCCCCCACGCTGAGCCCTGTGCCCCCACGCTGAGCCCAGTGCCCCCCCCCCACGCTGAGCCCAGTGCCCCCCCCCCACTGAGCCCTGTGCCCCCCTGCGCGCTGAGCCCTGTGCCCCTCCCCCGCTGAGCCCTGTGCCCCCCCCCGCTGAGCCCTGTGCCCCCCCCCGCTGAGCCCAGTGCACCCCCCCACACTGAGCCCGGTGCCCCCCCTACACTGAGCCCGGTGCCCCCCCCCCGCTGAGCTCTGTGCCCGCCCCCCGCTGAGCCCGGTGCCCGAGCTCTCCTCTCTCCTGTCGTGTCTGAAGTCCCTTCTGAGCTGTTTCCCCGTCAATCGCGGGTGCCCCGGGGGCTGTGCGCTGCACGGGCGAGGTGCTGGCTGCTGCAGGGGTGGGGGTGAGCAGGTTGGGGGGCAGCAGCTGCAGTCGGACCGGGGCTGTGGGCCTGTGGGGTCAGCGACTGGAGTGGGTGAGGGTCCCGGTGCCGGCTGCGGGGGTAGCATGTGGCTGTATCGTCCCCAGGGTGTCCAGGGCAGGGGTGGGGTGTCATTCACTGGCAAAAATTAAGCTGGACCCTCTGGGGTGCAGGGGGCTGTGGTTGGGGGTGAGGGCTGGGATGTGGGCAGGGGGCTGGGCAGGCTGAGGCAGCCTGGCAGGAGGGTCCTGGGCTGGAGCAGCTGGAGGAGGCGGCAGCTCCTGGCACCCTTCAGCACCCATCAGCTGCTCCTCTGGCCCCGCTGCCCGGTGGTGCCGTTGCTGGGTGCCAAGTCCAGGGCACTTTCTGCCTTGGAGAGGTGGGCAGGCAGCAAGGCTGGGGAAGGGGGAGCATCGTGAGACCCCCCCTGCAGTGCTGCCTCCAGTGCTGGGGCCACCAACAGCACAAGGACATGGAGCTACTGGAGCCAGCCCAGAGGAGGCCACCAGGATGATGCCAGGGCTGGAGCAGCTCTGCTGTGAGGACAGGTTGGAGAGTTGGGGCTGTTCAGCCTGGGGAAGAGAAGGCTCCAGGAGACCTTCCAGTGGCCTCCCAGTACCTGAAGGGGCTCCAGGAAGGCTGGGGAGGGACTTTGGCCAAGGGCAGGGAGTGACAGAGCAAGGGGTGATGGCTTGAAACTGGCAGAGGGGAGATGGAGCTGAGATGTGAGGAAGAAATTGTTTGGTGTGAGGGAGGTGAGACCCTGGCCCAGGTTGCCCAAAGAAGCTGTGGCTGCTCCTCCCTGGAAGTGTTCTCGGCCAGGCTGGATGAGGCTTTGAGCAACCTGGTCTAGTGGAAGGTGTCCCTGCTGCTGGCAGGGGGTTGGGACTGGATGAGCTTTGAGGTCCCTTCCAACCCAAACCAGTCTGGGGTTCTGTGTTATTCTGGGGGAGGGTGAGTGGGTGGGAAGCAGGAGCACGGGGTCAGCTCTTGCTGTGGAGGGTCACTGCTGGGGCTGCTCAGGCTTTGGAGAGGGGATGGGAAGTCAAATAGCTGGAGATGAGAGAAGCCAGCTGAGGGCCATCTCCATGGGGCTGTGGGAGATGGAAGCAGCAGGAAATGGCTGGTGAGTTCAGTGCAGGTCTGTGTAGGGTGGGGGATGTGTGGACAGGAACAGCCTGGGGCTCAGTGGCCTCCAGGCTGCTCAGAAGGGCAGGGTTAGGGCAGGAGCTGACAGCGGGTGAGGCCGTGGGGCGATGCTTCAGCTCAGTGCTCAGCCACGCTCCCACAATAAACCAGCTGTGGCCAAACCACTCAGGCCCTTGTCCTGTGGAAACCCTGAGGCCACCCCTGCCTTGAATCCCACCTGTGAGGCTGATCCTGCTGCTTGGACAGGGATGGAGGAGGAGGAGAGCTGACCCGGCGCGAGGCCAGGCAAGAGGCAGCAGATTGTGGAGCCACAGGTGGGAAGGGGCCGGGGAAGGCTCTTGTCCCCTCCTGTCACATCCCAGATTCCTGCCCATAAAGTTTTCCCCTGGCAGGAGAGAGGGAAATGTGACACAGCTTCACCAGTCCTCTTGGTGTGCACAGCACACGAGGTCCGTGGGGAAACAGGGACTTTTATTTCACAGTTAGGCTGGTCAATGAGTAGCTCAGTAGCAGAAATGCTCAGTGTTTGCCACGGGTGTGAGCTGTCAGCCTGGGGCTGCTTCCTGGGGGGCAGGAAAGAGGGAAAGGGAGAAAGAGAATGTGATGGAGGGCACTGGTCTGGGGTCCAGCGCTGGTCCAGCCAGCAGCCAAGTTCTCTGCTCTGTAGAACACTTGGCTGGAAGTTTTCTTCTTCTTTTCCTTCTTTTTTTTCTCCCACTTTCTGGCACTTCCCTTCCTCTTTTCTGTCCCCTGTCCTTGTGAGTGTTTGTGACAGGGAAGGCTCAGGGATTGTTCTTCCAGTTGGTCTCCTCCACCTCCCCAGGGAGCAGGTCAGGGTGTGACCCCCCCAGGAGGAAGTCCAGGTCCTCAGGAGGTGATGGGTTGGACAGAGAGTGGACTTTGGGGGGGCAGGGTGGGTCCCCACAGTGCCCCATGCCACCCTCCCCCCCAGGCTTGCTGTGGGCACACAGCCTGGGCTGGGGGGGGGATGTGGCTGATGCTCTCAGGGCTCCTGGCCCCCTCCCAGCACTTGCTCTGCACAACTTCACGGCCCCATCCCTTGCTTCCACAGCGGGGACAAGGCTGGGAGCGCAGCTCTGCCTGGTCATTGAGGAGTGGTCACTGTGTCACCTGCCAGCCCTGGAACACCATCCCCAGGGACCTCAGTGGGGCAGAAGATCCCAGGGCTCCCTCGGTCCTGCCAGCGTCACCCTGCTCTGGAACGTCCCTCCTCCAGCTGGGGATCCCGCGGTGCTTGGCTCCTCCCGGGGTGGCTCTGCATCGTCCTGGGCAGGCAGGGTGTGACAGAGCCAGGGGGACCCCAGCATGGTGACAGCAGCACTGTGGGGGGCTGGGATCCCGCTCCAGCCTGTCCCCATCGTGCTGCACCCACTGGCTGTTGGCACGTGAAATGGGGACATTGGTGGGGACAGGGTGGAGGGAGGCAGGGGCGAGGCTCTGCACTGTCTGAGCAGGCTTGGTGGGTGCTGGCAGGGAACATCAGTCCCAAGGCTTCCCCCAGTGTCACCTTTGTCCCAGGTGTGGGCTGTGGGGTCAGGCCAGGCCCCACACCTCCAGGTCCTGGACACAGAACTCCTCCCGGGCCGAGAGGGTCTCGTTGCTGAAGGTCTCGCAGGGCTGGCTGCCCCCGTGGTGCAGGTCCCCGTCCAGCCACAGCCCAAATCTCCCACTGGAAAGGTGCCAACAGCATGGGTGGCTGAGGGTCCCCTCCCTGCCTCCTCCATCCCTGGAGACCTCCCCAGCCACCTCCCTGTTCCCACTCCTGGGTGCTGAGGATGCCAGGGACAAGGGGTGGGCAAAATGGGGGTGAGACAGGACAAGCAGCCACCCGTGGGCTGTCCCCTGTGTGCAGCCAGGGGGCTGGAAGTGGCTGGCAGCAGCACTGGGGGGAGGAAATGTCCGGTGCTCCTGGACAATCCCCACCCATGGTTTTGGTTTGAAAGCAGCAGCACGTGCCTGGACTTGGCTGTGCAGTGCAGCCTGGGCTTGGCTTGTGGCCCAGTGGCCAGCAGGGCTGGGGACCCTGTGGGCTGCTGAACCTGCCAGCACAGCTCCTACCTGCCCCCACCAACCATCAGCAGGTCCACATCCCCTTTCACAAAGAAGTCGTTCCTGCCTGTCCACTTGAACACCTGCATGGGGACAGCAGTTGGCTGGGACCACAGGCTGGAGCACAGTATCCCTGTCCCCATCCCTGTCCCCATCCCGTGGGGACAGCTGGGGGCTGCTGAGCAAAGCAGGCTCTGCCTATCCCTGCCATGTCCTTCTCCAGAGGAAGATCTGGCCAAGTCTATGGGCACTGTCCTGGTGCTGGCCTGTCCCTGCCAGCAGCCTTGGGGCACCCCCAGAAGCTGGCTGCCACCCACTGATGCCACCAGCAGCGTTGCTCACTGGTGCCATCAGCTCTGTCACACACATAGACCCCTGCCAGCTCAGGCAGACAAGGCTGAGCTGCCTCCTCGTCCTCCCCCTGCTGGGCTGTGACCGCCTCGGTGTGCGGAGGGTCTCTGGTGACACCCGGCTGGGCAGGGTCCCCTCCCCTGAGCACACAGCCGGCCGGGATTTGCCTTCGCCCCCAGCCCTGGACAGACCCGGGGGGCTACACCCGGCAGGGACCCCCGGCTGCTTCACCCACGTCTGGCCGTGTGTGGCCATGTCACCCCGTACCATCACCCCAGACCCCTCCCCTGCACCCTGGGGACCCCTTGGCATCACCAGCCCCCACACCCCGGGGCCCCCCGAGGCTGGCAGCCGGCAGCCCCCACCTTCAGCTCCGGGGAGAAGGAGAAGAGGAAAGTCTCCCCCGTGCCGTAGAAGCCACGGCTGCAGCGAATGGGGGTGGCAGTGAAGGCGCCGAAGGCCTGGGGGGAACAGAGCGGGGAGGGTCCCGGGCCATGGGGCTTGGGGGGACCCCCAAGTGCCGAAATGCAGCCCCCAGCCTGGCAGCAGTGAGGACACGGCCGGGCCCCGGGTGCCACGGGGCAGCGGGGCTGGGGAGGCCCCAGACGTACCTGTGCCTCGGTGTCCCTGATGAGCAGCAGGGCGGGGGACCCCGGCTGCCCCCCGCAGCGGTACAGGCTCCGCAGGCTGAAGCCGTCCCGCCCGGTGTGGTACTGGAGGTGCCAGGGCTGCTGCCTCAGCCTGGGGGGCAGGTGGGGGCCCAGCTGGGGCAGAGCCGGCTCAGCCAGGGCTGGTGGGCAGCTCCTGAGCATCCTCCCCCACCCCCAGCGTCCTCCCAAGAGGTGTCCCCACATGTCCTCCCTCTGAGAAGCCTCCAGAAGGGTCTCCCCAGCCACCCTCTCTCCCCAAGCATCCTCTCAACAGACCTCCTCCCACCTGAGCACCCTCCCAAGAGGTGTCCCCAAGCATCCTCCCCCTGAGCATGCTCCTGAGGGGTCTCCTCAAGCTCCCAGCCCCCCAGGATACCCCCCCCATCCTCACCCTGAGAACCCTCCTGAGGTGTCTCCTCGAGCATCCTCCCCCCAGCACCCCGCAAGAGGTGGCTGTTGCTGGTGACAGGGGGATGTCACCCATCTGGCCTTGCACTGGACCAGTGTCTGACAGGACAGTGGCCATGGCTGCTTGCCATGGGCGAGGTGAGCATGAGGGGGGGTCCCCACGGGGCGGGGGGCAGGTCTCTCACCTCCTGGATGTCCCTGTCCCCCAGGATGCTGCTCGTCGTGCTCAGCACCAGCCTGCCTGGCTCCTCCAGAGTGGGGGCTGCTGTTGGGGCTCCCTCCCAGCCCGGCTGCCCCTCTCCGGCTGGCTCCCTGCACCCCATGGGCAGCTCCTCGTCCTGGTCGGGCTGGGGGCAGCAGGATCTGAACTTCCCGATGGGGATTCACCCCCAAACCCACCCTGCATGGACCCTGCGGCCAGGGGCTGGGCCAAGGGGCCCAGAGGCCACAGGGATGGGCACATGGCTGAGCCTCCAGCCCAGGTCCCCGCTGCTCCCGCCAGCCCCCCTGTGCTGTGTCACGCCATGCTGGGCCCTGCCAGGCCGTGCCAGCACTGCACATGGGAGTTCAAGGGTGTGGGGCTGTTCAGGGAGGTGGAGGAGGCAGGGGAGGCTTCCACAACCTCAGCCCAACCTCAGCCCCAGCAGAAGGGACAAAGCCCGGCCACCAGCTCCCCTCCCTGCCCACGGCCGGGCTGGCCCCACTGCTGGGGACAATGGCTCAGCTGGCCACACGCTCAGGGTGGCTGTGGGTGCAGCCCAGGGCAGGTGGGCAACGGTTCTCTGCCACTTGTGGGGGACGGACAGAAAACACCCCAAGGGGATGAGCGAGGGCAGCCCCAGGTGGCAGGAGATCTCCTGGCCCTCAGGGTGGTTGAATCCTCCGGGAGCAGCAGGACTAAAGGGGCAGGACCCGCCTGTGCCCGTCACCCTCCGCAGCCCCAGCCCCTCGCTCTCCCCGGGGCAGCCCCATCTCCGGCCGCGTGTCCGGCCCCTGCCTCCTGGTGCTGCCCCGGGCTCGTTCCCAGCGCCCACGCTGCCACGTGGGACCCCGCCAAGCCGGACCTACCAGGAGGTGGTAGTGGGCACGGAGCCCCCTCATCGTGGGTCTGTGGGTGCTGTTGGGTGCTGTTGGGTGCTGCTGGGTGCTGCTGGGTGCTGGGAGTTGCGCTGCCGGGGAGCCCTCGACACCACCCTGGGTTAATGTTCACCCGTGCCAGCCCCTCCCTGGTGTGACACGGGTGGGTGGGGATGCTGCACCCTGTCCTGGCTCCTGGGGGTCCAGGACACGTTCCCCTGCAGAGCCAGGTCCTGCGTGGGGCTGGGATGGGTGGGCAGCCATCCCCCTCCAGCCGGGTGGCTGGTGGCTGGTGGGTGTCACCTCCTTCGTGCCCCAGGCTTTGGTTCCCCAGCTGGGAGCCCCAGGGCCGTGGGGGAGCCCTTGTTTTGGGATCAGTGGGCAGCTTGTGCCTGTGTTGCTCTTTGCAACACGACTGTTGCAATGGTTGTGGCAACTGCCAACACCTGCCTGGCAGACGTGGTGGCACGTGTCCCTTGCTCCGGGAGGGACAGCCCAGGCTGGCGTCCTGCTGGCAGGTGAGCTGGAGCCTTTGGTAGAGCCAGGGCTTGGCAGGAGTGAAGCCCTGGCTGAGGCATCCTCCTGCCTCAGGTGCTGCTGGAGAAGCTCCTGCAAAGCCGGGGGGGCTGCAGTGCCCCGGGGTGTCCCCTTCCCACTGATGCCCCCCAGAACAGCCAGCGCAGCCATGAGCCTGTGGGCCCAACCACAGACACGTCCTCTTTGTGCCAACACAGGAGTTTCTGTGTGCCCTGCGTGGTGCCACGACAGCCACAATGGCCTGGCCCAGGCCCAGGCCTCACTGCAGGTATTTTTGGGGTTGCTCTGCAGCCCCATTCCAGGGCCCATTGCAGTTCCGTTGGTCCTGGCTGCACCAGTGGGTGGGTCCCAGCTCCACTGTCCCCACCAAGCTTTGATGGCAGTGGTGGCCCCAGGATGGCAGCAGGAGATGGGAGGTTCCTGGTGCCCAGGACAACTGGCACTTGGCTGCTGGCAGGTCCTGGTAGCTCCAGAAGCCTCCCCTGGGCACCAGCTCCTGCTCGGGAGCCAGGACGGGGCACCCAGTCCCTGCCTGAGCTGCTGTGGGGTGGCCATCCCTGCCCCTGTCCCTGCCCTGCCCAGTTCCTGCCCCTGCACTTGTTTTTGTCCATTCATTGTCCCTGCTGCTGCCTCAGTGTCTGTCCCTGCCCTTTCCATACCCCTGCCCATGCCAGTGCTTCTGTCCCTGTCCTTTACCCAGCCCCTGCCCCTGCCCCAACTCCTGCCCCTGCCCTGCCCTTTCCGTACCCCTGCCCCCGATTCTGTCCCTGTTCCTGCCCCTGTCCATCCCCTGTCCCTGCCCCTGACACTGCACCTGCCACTGCACTGTGCCTGCATTGACCCTGCCCCTTTCCTTTATCCCGTCCCTGTCCCTGCCCTTGCCCTGTCCCCACCTCTGACCTTGCCCTTTCCCTGCCCACAGTCCTGCCCATTTCCTCTTGCTCTGCACTGTCCTTGTCCCTGCTCTTGGCCTTCTGTTGCCCCTGTCCCTGCTCCTGTCCCTGTTCGTGCCCATGGCCCTGTCCCTTGCTCTCCCTTTGCTCCCAGTGCTCACACCGTTACCTCCTCTCAGGACAACTTTTGAGTCCAACTTTGGGATCTGCTCCCCTGGGAGACCCAGATGGAGCCAGCCCGGGGGGGTGGGGGTGAGTGGCTGCGAGCGGGGCCCTGGGCACAGTCACAGGAACAAATCCAGCTGCCGGGGACAGAGGCCGGAGCCACCCCCCAGGGTTCAGCACGTCCCAGAAACGTCTGGCTGCTTTTTGTTGTGCCGCTTGTTTTCCCTCCTGACTCCTGTGTTTGCTTCCAACTCCCCTCATGACCCCTCCGTCCCGCTCTCGGTGCCTCCCAGAGCCCCCACTAACCCTCCAGTCCCCCACACCCTCACCCCCCTCCCAAACACCGAGCACACACGGGGGGTTTAAAACTCGCACAGTTTATTGCGCTCCCTGACCCGCCCCGCAGCCGGCAGCCCGGGCAGCCCGGCCCCCGCACCGGGCTCAGCCCCCGCACCGGGCTCAGCCCCCCGCCCCAGCAAAGCGCTACAGCAGTGCAGTAAGGCAACACCCCTGGCTGTGCAGCAGGAAGAGGAGCTGTTCCCACACGCCTGGGCACGCCGGTCTCCCCGCTGCTCCGCACCAGAGGTGGCTGGGTTCCCATGCTGTGATCCTCCCAGCCCTTCGGATTTCTCTTGTGATCGGGGGAAGCCGCTGGTTCCTGTTCCGACACCAGTGAGGCGGCTTCTGCGCTGCAGTTACCGCTCCTCCGCCATACAAACATCAGGGCAAGAAGCCAGGCTGGGGAACTGGCTCGGTGGGTCACATTCACGGGGTCAGCAGCAGCTCTGGAGCGAGGAGATCTGAGCCCAGACAGAGGGGAGCCATGGGGGAACCAAGGGGCAGGGCTTGCACAGGGTCCTCTGCACAGAGCCCATGGAGAAGTGCATCCCCTGTAGTGTCAAGTGGCTGTGGGACACCTGGAGCCCAACACCACCACAAGAGCAGCAGCTGAGGCTCCCTCTGGGTTTGGTCTGGGGTTCTAGAAGGGAGATGTGGACACCTCCTGGTCCCCAGCCCAGGCCAGCAGCTTACTGGTTGCACATCCAGGCTGCTGTCACAAGTGTGAGCCCTGCACTGCCAAGCTCTGGTACCCTACAGGAACAAGCAGCAGCAGGAATCTGTCTCCACAGTCGTGTTCCTTCTCCCCAGACCCTGCAATGCCTCTGTGCAGCTGCTGACATGGAAGTGTCTGTGCTGCTTCAGTGGGATCCAGCAGTCACCTGGGACCCACCCTGCTCCTGCTTCACCCCAGTTCCAGTTCTCACAAGTGTTTGAGCTCCCAGGTTATGATGTGTGGCAGCAGCTTCCAACAGGTCATCCATCCTTGGTCACCATCTGTTTCACAGGCACCCACTGTGCCTGAGCACACTCGCTTCTTCCAGATCCCACAACAGCAGGAGAACCGAGAAACGGCTTCTGCACCCCGGGCTTCGGCACCAGGGACCCAGATGTGCCAAGCAGGAACACTACTGGTCAAAGCAGTGAAGGGGAAATCTCCAGGAGAAGCAAACATCTCCAGGAAGCAGTGATAGGAAAGGAAAGAGTTTATGGTCTGAGCTCTTTCTGGGACAGGTTCAGCCCTGGCTTTAGCTCAGACACTTTCTCCAGCTCCTGCTGGGCTGCCAGAGCTGGCGGCCAAGGTCGCAGTGAGAAGCACAGTGGAGGGAAGAGGGGAGATGCTCCAGTGGAGGCACTGCAGCTCCTACTTGTAGCTCTCACAGTCTCTGCACTGAGCCCACAGCTCAGGAGGGGGTTCCCAGGAGAACCTCAGCCCTTTCTTGCAGTATCATTCCCAAAGTCAGTCCTCAGGCAGGGAACCTTCCCCACTCGCCCCACATACCCCAAGCTTTGCACATTCCTTAGTGGTCCGTGTCCCAGGGAATGGTGGGCACACTCCTTATTTCAGAACAAGCATGGCCTCTGTCCCATCCTGCCTGGTCAGGTGGAGCCCGTGGGTGAGGTAGTACTCCCGCCGGAGGAAGGCATAGAAATAATCTGAGACGAGCAGGATCTGCAGAATTGAGACATTCAGACACATCAGTGGTGCTTCAGAACAAGGAACAGAAAGGGACATGTGTTTGTGACAGACCTTGAGGGAAACCCCTGCAGAAGTGCTTAGGCTGTTCCTCACACTTTGCAAGAAGAGACACTGTGATCCTGTGAACACTCTGTCCACTGCAGCATTAAGCCAAGGGAGGCTCTGATTTACTTGTGCTGCTGGTGTGTTCTCACAGCCATGTCTGACAGCGTTTCCATAAACTGCCCAAAACTCATCACAATGGCAGGTCCACCTGTGCCACAGCCTTACAGACCACCCCAGCCTCACCCACAGGACTCCTTCCATGCAAGCACTGTCATGGAGCTCAACCCAAATGCTGGAAGCCTCCTGCTGCTGATTGCTATGAAGGACTTTTCCATTGTGATGGTTTTTCAACTGCCATTTCTACTCAGAAAGGGGAAGAAGTGTGCAGGCAGCAGAGGAACACCACAGCTCCCCAGGTCAGCCTCAGCAAGCAGCTTCAGCTTTAACTTGCCAGGCTAGGGGGTAAAGAGGAGAGCTGCAATGTCAAGGTTGTGGCTTGGTAAAAGCTGTTCTTCCACCATCACTTCTGCCTCTCCTTCCTGCCCCCGTGCTGCTGTGCCCTCTGTGGGGCAGCTGACCCTGGGTATAGGTCTGCACACTGTCTGCCTTTAGTGGTGAACAGGGCTGGCTATCCCCACACCGTCCCTGATCCGGGTCAGAGCACACTGCCAGGCACAGGGATGTTGGCACTGCCCCATGCTGTTGGGAGGGGGTGTTCCTCAGGCTGGCACTGCCACCAGCCACACTGTAGTGTGAAATCACAACTGGAGTCTTGTGCTCAAAAACTGCAGGGAACAGGGAAACCTGGCATCAAAATCACAAAGTCCCTTCCCAACTCAGCCCCACTTTGGTGGGATCGAGGCACCAGTGTGACTGCTCCCTTGCCTGGGGGCACTGTGAACTCCAGAGTGGGCCTTGGTGGTCTTTCTAAAGCAGTCACCTCGGGCCAGCTGCTTTGCAGGGGTGGGCTGGGCTGCTCTGAGCGCTGGCAGGGACTGGTTGGCTCTGTAGGGCCAGTTGTCATTTAGCCTCTCAGTGTGACCCTTCCCCAGGAGCGCTGACCCCCTCCATCTGGAAATAACAAGAGTGGATAAACCTTTCCAGGGCCAGACCAAGCTAGCAGTTATTATCCTAATGTCCAGATGCCACTTGATGGATCCCTTTGGCACAAGGGGTTCATCACTTCCCTGGGGAATGCACTCCAGGCACAGCCTCACCTGAAGTGTGCTGCAGTGCTAAGGGGACGGCAGGAGGGAGAGCCAGGCTGAGCCAGAGCCTGCTCTGGTTACTGCCAAATACAGACAACCTGGTGGAGACTGAGGGAAAGGGACTGAGGGGTGCAGACTGCTGAGGTGAGAGGAGAAAGTGCAAAGAACAGACAGAGAAGGGCAGAGAGCCCAGTGAGAGTGAAAACAGCCACACTTATTCTGCCCGCTTGTTCAGCTGAGCACCACGGCTGACTGCTGACACGCTACACCCACAGGGATCACTCTCCCTTTAATGAAACTCTGCAAGCATCCTCATGGCAAAAGAAAGAGCTGAGGTTAGTGAGGATGAGGGTTAGTTCTCTCTCCCAGGGAAATCAGGAAACAGATTTTTTGCTCTGTCTGCATCTACACAGAGCGCGAGACCCTGCAGGATCTGCTACGGCTTTCTCAGGTAGGAAATAAAATCCTCTTAGAATATCAACACCTGCCATCTGTAACTAAAGTTCTACTATTCCTTTCATTCCACAGCAAGACACATAGTTAGAGAGCTAATGAACCACTCCCAATTTCCTCTGAGTGTTTCTCAGTAGTATCTCTATCCTCCCTCTCACCCCACTCCTGTCACGGAGTCTCTTTGTGCTTTTACTGAGTTTTTGTCCCCATTTCTCCAGACAGTGGGGAATGGACAAGCAGGTGATTTTTCAGTCCCTGGCAAAACTGCCCCTCTACTTTCAGGAGAAGCAGACACATGTAAATGGCTGAGGCCCATTCAAAATAAAGGCAACTTTAACATAAAATGACCATTCTGCTCATCCCCATGTGGAACTGTCCCAGGGCTCAGGGACACGTGGAACAGGGCAGAGAGGAGGAAGGACTTAGGAAAGGCTGTAGTGACTGTGTACATCGAATCCCATCCTCTGGGGGTGCTCAGCTCTCTCTTCCCCACAGCTAGTGAAAGTCATAGATCTAGAATGGCCTTGAAAGAAGCAGGGAGAGCAAGTCCTGGTGTGACTGGGACCCTGCCTGTGCCCACAACCCCAGAGTCCAGTGAGATACAACGCTCAGAAAAATTCGTGCCTTGTCCCCGTGTGCTGCCAGTTCTCAGCTGCCTGTTGTCTGGCCCCACTGCTGTTGCCTCATGGTCTTTTCCATTTCTCCTCTTAGCTCACCTTCTCCATTGTCCTGGTTTTGCTAGGATAGAGTTAATTTTCTCAGTACCTAGAAAGCCTGTGTTTTGGTTTCAGTGTGGGATTTGCTATGGGAAGAATGTTGGTAACACACAAGGACACGGTGTGTGGCTGGTCTGCAAGTGCAAAGGGCTGGGAGTGGGGAGGGCAGTAATTAGCAAAGCCCAGAACTGACATTTGCATATGCCAATGAGATATTCCATATCAAATCATGTCATGGTCAGTATATCAACCAGGGCTGACCAGAAAGCAGGGGGACTCTCTCGGGAATCACCTGGGCTCGGTCCTCTAGGACTATGGGTTTGGGGTTCCTTTTCACTCCTCCAGGGTCGCTGCTGGCAGGTGGGGAGCAACTGTACTGTGCATCACTCATTTATATATATTAGTATCATTACTATTTTAATTCTATGTTACTCTAATTATTAAATTGTTCTTATCTCAACCTACAGGTCTCCTTACCTTACCCCTCCAATTCTCTCCCCTGTTCCCTGGGTAGGGAAGGAAAGAGGGGGTGTGAGTGAGCAGCTGTGTGGTGTTTAGCTGCCAGCCAAGTTAAACTGTCACATCCATCCACATGTGCTCTTAGTCCTGCCACACTGAGATCCTTTTCCTCTGCTGTCAAGCAACAGACCATGTAACTTGCAGCACAGCCTAGCTGGATTACTCAGCTATAGCTCAAATACTGCACAAGCTTTTTCCCACTGGTGTGCCAGGTGAGGACTGAGCAGATTTCAGTGGGAGCACGGCGAGGCAGGACTAGAAGCAAAGAGCAAGACACATCCTGCAGAATTCACTGCTGCTGACAGGACACCCCAAGTGCAGCCTTGTTTGCCTCGTGCTACTGACCTGCCCTATGTTGAAAGTCAAGGTGATGGCATAATAAAAATTGGAGTTGGCACTTCCTGCATAAATCCAGAGATGCCAGAGGACGGGGAAGAGGACGGAGCAGACGATGAGCACGCACGACAGGATGAAGACGTTCCGGAGGACTGCAAAGAAAAGCAGAGTGTTAAAATGATGCATTACTGAGCAGCCATGCTCATGCACCCAGCATTTAGGGCACGTGCTGTGGGGCAGAGGCACTTGCCAATGCACACTTCTCTCCAAAAATCTTTCAGTTTAATAATTTCCTGGCTAGCTTTTATAAGAAAACCACTGTTTTTCCCTTTCAAATAAATACTTCTGCCTTTGCTTGAGTGTGAAATCCTCATCTGTAGCTCTTTCCTTCTAGGTCCTACTTCCCAACACTGTTCCTCAGAAGACTTTGGCTTTTTGGTGGCTACACTACAGTAACTAGCAGTTTTGAGGAGGGCTCTTCCACCAGCATCACGATTCAGAGAGCAGAGCATGGCATTCCCTAACCTCACCAAGCTGACTACAAAGGAAAAGATAAAGAACCTATGGGCCATGGAAAAGAGACACTTGCTCAGGAGGTGGTAAGGGAATGAAAGCACCATAGAAGGAGGAAACTCATACAGGCCAAATGCACTGACAAACACAAGTGCAAGTGTGATCAGAATCCATTCATCTGTGTGAGAGATGGACAAAAACAAAACACAGCTTTGTCCAAAAGAGCTAGAAACTACCAGATCAGAAGTGAGTTTGTTTCTGTGAACTATTTATGCCTGTCCTTGGGCAGCAGTGTTATAGCTCATCCCAGCACTTGTGCTGCTGTGCCTGGCTACAGCTCAGCCACTGTCTCCATAAGTAAGTGAAAGACCCGGATCCTTCTGCCCCTGAGGGGAGCTGGCTGGCATTTTAGGAGCGTTGTCACATCCAAACCTGTTCACACCTATCTTTTTAAACTCCTTGTCCAGTAGCTCTACTCACTCTCTGTGGGGTGGGAGCAGGTGACAGATGACTGTCCCTCTCACTTGTCACAGTCTCCTTATCTGCATGCTTGGAACGTGCAACTGAGCTAGGCTGAGTCAGGATTTCCCAGGTGTACATCACCTGCTATGGCTGTGCCATGCTCAGCCTGGCCTGGCCCTTCCTCCTGTTTTATCACAGCTGCTTTGGCTTTAGCTTTCCTTAGCCTGAAACTAACAGAGCAGATGGTCTCCAAGTCTCCTGACTCCTGATTACATTTCCTGACACCAGGCAGGCTAGCTCTCCATAAGCACACTTGGCCTGGGTTAGAGAAGACTTCAGAAAAGCCCCAGACAACCTGGTAGGGTTGGTCCAAGCAGTTGGGTTAAGCAAGAAATGCCTAGAAAAACAAAGTGTTTCCAAGAGTACGACATGGTCAGGCTCACAAAACCTCCCCAGCACAGCAGCTTCCAGAGACTGAGTTTAAAACTCATCAGGAAGCCCTCTGGTGATTTAAAGAGCTGAAGAGGCTGCTTATGAGGCATGTAAGGAAAACTGGGCAATTGCCTGGAGTAATTCACAGATCACAGTGGTTGGAAAAGACCTTTAAGATCATCGAGTCCAACCATAAATCCAACACGACCAATTCCACCTTTAAACCACGTCCCTGAGCACCTCGTCTACCCACGTCATTCATCAACAGGCAACATCTCTATATATAAATTACTGGACAGGTTCCAGGAACAGTTAGATCCAACCATCTCTCCTGCCACCAAACGCTCAAGATGGTGGAGTAGCCTCTTTTTGCTCCCAGCCATGGTCAAACTGTAGTCTGACACTGTGATCGACAGCACAGTGGGTTAAAAACACACACGCTGCAAGCTGGCCACAATTTTCTCAAGTTCTGCTTTATTTCCTAGCAAAAGGTAAAAAATAACTCCAGTCATTATTTTTTTTTCCCCACAATAAACACTTATTTAAAAGATTAAAAAATAATAAAAATAATTCAGTTACTTTCACTCTAAAAAATCAAGCAGATGCCAACCAAAGAGCCACTGCGAGGTGCAGGACTTCAAGGCTGCGACTGAGCGGCTGCAGGAGCAGTGTTCAAACTGCAGAGCCTTAAGGGGGAGGGAAGCAGTCGAAGGATGGAGGTGCTTTAAGTAAGCCACATCCCTTGGGCAGGGCTGTAAAAGGCTCTTACAAAGAAGTTAATCTTCAGAACAACTTGGGGAGGAGTGGAAGGTACAGTCCAAGTGAAAATCCCTTCCTCAACCATTTCAACCCTGGTGGTGGAGGCTGTTACGGGGCTGCATCACCAGAAACCCAAACCCCTTTCCGGACAGCCCCAGGAGGCCACGAGCCCGTGGGCACGGGCCTTGTTTGGTTTAGTGGTGACAGTGACTGGACAGACCTTTCCCATTTCAGATAAGGAACAATCAAACACAAAGAACTTACATCTGTAGAGGTGGCTCCAGACTGGAAGGAAGGCCATGTACAGTGCAACGTCCCCTACAGTGGGATAGGACTTGAAGATGGAAATGATCGCGAGCTGGACGAACATGAAGAACATGGGGTGTTCCCTACGAGGGAAGAGAGAAAGGATAAGAGGAGGCAGTGAGGTCTCTGGGAACTGGAAATGTGTATCAGCAAGAGCACAAAGGTACTGTGGGGTAGGCTCAAAGAGGCTCTCTCCAAACAAGCCTCTGAGTGCTGGGTGGGATGGACTGAGCTGCTCTGCAGAGCAGCAGGATAAGGGGACGCTCATCTGCTCACTGTCCTCAGACAGAACCTCGTGCCTCAGCCCAACAGACACTTCTGCAGTTGGCCATCCAGGCTGCTCTTCCCCAGCCCTGTCTTACTGAAAAGCCATCAGCACCTCCTCTCTGAAGGCTATCTGGAGAACCCATAGTTATCCCTCTGGTGCACCACAGTGGCTGTGCCCATCCCAAGCCACCAGGATGAGCTCACCTGGGAATCAGGCGTGTCAGTGGGTGCTTTTATCACAAAGCAGCACAATGCTGTCAGTGCAGTGTGCTGGGAACGTGCCCCTTTTCACTCCTTTTCTGGCAATGAAGAACTTTAAGTTCCAGCCAAAAGTTCTTGGCTTTCTGATTACACTGACTTATGCTGGCAGTGAGCAGGCACCACTATAGCCCAAATTTCTGCTCGCTCTGTTCATGCCTGTAACACCTCTGTTGCCCAAATTTCTGCTCTCTCTGTTCATGCCTGTAACACCTCTGTTGCACAGCAGAGCCCAACTCAGTCTATTTAAGAGGAACAAAGACTGAAACTTTGGGAAATGAGGAGGATAGGCTCTCTTAAAAAAACTGTCTTTTTTTTCAGGCCTCTCCAGAGCTGAGAGGTAGATCCAGACCTCTCACAGCAGTGTTATAAGCTGCCACTGGGCAAGTCAGAGTAAAAAAAATCAGCAGGAATATACTTACTTGAGCTTTATTGCCAAGGGAATGGTGTAGAAGAACACATTGATTTGGAACACGCATACGAAGAAAAGACTGAAGTGTTCAAACATCTCTGCAAAGAAGTACCAGAAAAGGCCAATATTGGGTGTCAGATCTGGAACTGAAAGGCTGGAATTGGAAAAGAAAAGTCAAGGCAACATTTCTAAATGGTTGTTTTTCATTGCCCTGCTTCTGCTGCATTAATTAATCATGTGTACTACTGGATGGAGGACCTGTATTCTAAATCTGTGGAAAAGAAACCAAAGGGCTGAAAACCTGGAGCAAAAAGGGACTAATCCTTCCCTATGCTTCCAGCAGGATTTAAACTGTTCCCAAGCAGACATTTCTGCAGAGACAAAAATGTCACAGCCAAGGTAGCTCAATGATCAAATCCATTTCCAATCAGGTCAATGGAAAACATCTGTCTTTTCAAATTCTTGCTTTTCTTTAATTAACACAAGTTGTCTAATGCCTGCTCTCCTCCACACACCATCTCTTTTCTTGCCTTGCCATTAAAATCACAGATCACACACTGCTTAGGACAGGGAGTGGGGCACCTGTGTGTGATGCACAAGAAACAGCACAGTGGGGGGCTAGACAGAAAAAACAGTAACTGAGTCCTCATACTTACATAAACCCATAAACAGATGGGATAAACTCCCAGGAGTTGAGGAGGAAGAAGGACAGGCAGATGATCACCACCAGGCTGCACAGGTACAGGGCTGCATACTGCACGGTGCAGAGCCAGAAGCTTTTACTGTTCAGTTTTACTGGTATGAACTGACGCTGAAAATCAAAAACAGGCAGAGATCCCTCAGCAGGTGGAAAGCCAAGAGAAAGTCTGAGTGCTCAGAACATCATTTTACATCAGTGAAAGAAAGCATCAGACTGGCACTGTGGCACTGGAAGGACCAGCTCTCAAGCACAATTCACTCCTGTTCTTCACTCTGGACGTACACACTGCACAGATTTCCAGAGCTGTGCCTGAAAATACAGCAGCCAAGCTGGGCATTCCTGCTGCAGTGAGTCCAGTGGCAAGAACTCAATCTGAGATTTACACAACCTCCTCCCAGCTGCACCTGTACCCTGGGTGTTTGTGATACTGTACTGCTGCCCTCCACTGCATCAACCCACACCAACTGCCTGACTGAGAGCCCTGCTCCGTCACCCACCGCCCTGCAGTGCCAGGTCCCCACCGCCCTGCGGTGCCAGGTCCCCACCACATGGACTGGCACTCGAGCTCTGCTGAAGTCAGGCAGAGGACATCCAGTGGGTTCCCAATACAAAAAACCCCTCTAAATTGTTGCCTCCTTAGACAAAGACAACTGCTGCAGTCCTGCCACTGCCATGTGTCCTGACAGGTCAGCCACAAGCCCTTGTCACATTACATGACATAGGGGTATCTCACTCCAAGATGTCCCCTGACTGCACTTGTAAAGATAAATACACACACGGGGTGAGCACCTTTGGGAACTGCTCAGAGTTCTCACTACAGGAAAAACACTGAGGTGCTGGAGCATATCCAGAGAGGGCAACAAAGGTGGTGAAGAGCCTGGACAAGTAGTCTTGTGAGGAGCAGCTGAGGGAGCTGGGGTTGTTTAGCCTGGAGACAAGGAGGCTGAGGGGAGACCTGATCTACAACTACCTGAAAGAAGGACGTAGAGAGGTGGGGGCTGGTCTCTTCTCCCAGGTAACAAGTGATAGAATGAGAGGAAATGGCCTCAAGTTGTGCCAGGGGAGGTTTAGATTGGATCTGAGGAAAAACTTCTTCACTGAAAGGGTTATCAAGCACTGGAACAGGCTGCTCAGGGAGGTGGTGGAGTCACCTTCCCTGGTGGGCTCTAACAGACAGGTAGATGAGGTGCTTAGGGACATGGTTTAGGGGTGGAACTGGCAGTGTGGCGTTTGTAGTTGGACTCGATGATCTCAAAGGTCTTTTCCAAGCACTACAATTCTACAATTCTGTGATGTTATGAGTTCTGCAGCTCCAGGTCAGTGATGGAGCTTTTCCATGTGGTATGAGGGTTTACAGTGGCAGATGCACACAGTGCCAGCTCTAACTGCTGTGGCTGTGCAAAGCTCGCTGTCTCCTCAGTCACGGTGTATTTAATGCCCCTTGCTGGACCAATGTAAGCAAGCTGACCACGGATGTTTGGCAGCACAGATTGGAAAATGCTGGAGAGAAGCTATTTAACTCTGTACAAATCTGGATAAAAGAACACACACTGGCATGGTCCCTTTAAAAGCTTCACATTATGCATCTGCATATCAAAGCAGTTGTTGTTGCTTGTGAACACAACGCTTGTTCTTCACTGCCAATTTACTCTGACTGAAGTTAAAAGAGAACAAATGAAACCAAAATATGAAATATATACAGTAAATGCTCCTAAAAGTTATCAAACTGAAAAAGCAACACTGCAGGATTTCTTGTTTGGCAAAGAGTAATAATCATAAAATTTCTGAAAAAAACGTAAGAGACATTCATGTCAGACAGTCAGGGAAAGAAAATGGACTAGAACTGACTCTCCATCCTCTGCTGAAGCTCAGAGATTTGAGAACAAGCTGTGATAAACCTGTAGTTTAGATCAGCTATAAAAATCCTGAGGAAGACAGGACAGAAGCAGCCAAGACAGAGTGGTGAAATACTCAACAGCAGGACTTTCAGAATGGTAAAAATAATAAAAATGATCACCAAGTGACCTGTGAACCGGAGTAAGAGCCCCCTGCTAGCAGTCACAGCCTCACCTTGCTGCCACATCAGAGTAAGAGTAGCAGATGATCAGTTTTGGTTCAGTGCACTATAATTTGGACCCTCAGTTAAGTCATTGTTCAGAGTATCAGCACAAGGGCTGAGACCAGCGGGAAGCATGCAGGCAAACCAGTGGTGAATCCATTGACCAGCAAAGAGCTGCCTCAGCTTCAAACCCCACCCCTGCCCGTGCCCACCAGCCCACTGCTGGACTAGTTCTGCCTGGAGCAGTGTCCTGTGTCTCCATGAATGACCAAAGCCAGCCCTGCTGGATTTCAACCAGCCACCTGCACAAGCACATGCCTTGTGCTGTGAAACTCCAAATCCCCATTTCCAAGTTTGAGTGATTCAAACACACAGCAGCTCATTCTCACAGAGCTCAGTGACCCATGTCAGTGCAAAGGGAATTCTCCAGGTCTAAAGTCCTCACTGATATTCCCACAAACAAAGAACAGCACTTATTTTGGGGAAGATAAAGTCCTGTAGACGACTTTCTGCTCCCTTCTCTCTATGCACAGACATCCCCATTAAGGCTTCAGAACTCCCATGTCTCGAGGAGAATCTCCTCTTCTGAAACTCAGGACTTGCCCCTCTCAGTAGCTAAGCACTGTCTCTGCACAGCTACAAGATGACAGGTAACAACAGTTAGAAATCACCTACCTGTAGAAGGTAAAGGAGTGCTGGAGCAAACAGTGTGAGAGGGTAGAGTGACTGGTATGTTGCTAAGGCCAGGAAGACAGCACTGAGGAAGGCACTACCTGCAAAGAAAAAGAATAAGTTCATTTGTAAGGAACATTTAATATAAACAGCCCATCTGGCCTTCCTGTCTGCATGGAAGAAATGCAGAAACCTCTGCAGGGGATTTACAAACACCAGAACACCACTTAAAGGTGTTTTCAGCAGAATGTGTCCTGGAGTGTCCTTGTCTTAACTACATTTTGAACGGAGAATGACTCATACCAAGGTGATCCTCCCACAAGAAAAAAATGCTGACTGGTTTGTATCTCCTCTCATTCACATTCAGAAAGAGACTCATGTAATTCAGTCTATTTATAGCTCCTGCTGGCTGCTGTTTATGCATGGGAATACATTCACTGCAGTCATATCCACATCAAACAGCTGCTACACTGGGCATGCTGGACAACCTCGTCACCAGAACGCGTCAGGGCGCTCAGCAAAGCTCTGTCACAGGCAGCAAACAACAGTCTGCACTTGAAGGAATGAAGTGGAGTTAGCCCTACTTGACAGATACCAAAACTGAGGCACAGAAAGGATTAGCACAGCTTTTCCAGCTGGTCTTAAAAATATAAATGCCTTTATTGAGGAAGCTTTATTAGAGCCTCACCCCTCAGGGTGAGCTAAGTGCTGAGGATTCACATTGCCCAGCTGCCAACACCAGAAATCAAGGCCAAAAGGTCCCAGGTTAAAGAATAAAAATACAAGCACCCTGGTTATAGCTTTCAGTCTTATGTCACTTGATGGAAGTCATCTGTGAAAACACAGCTTAGACAGCAAGAATCCTGACAGTGCACTGGACTAATTGTCAGGCTAATGACACCAAACGCTGGGTGAGCTTCCCTCTGCTTCCACCTTTTGAAAGAACAAATACAGGGTTACCTGGTGATGAGCCTTTTTCATTCAACTACACTGTCCTAGACAGAAACCTCCCTATCCTCTGTTTTATGGACTGCTCAATTCTGCACAGATCTAAAGAACTGGCACCCAGAAATCACAGTCACAATCTGATCTCCTCTCTTTGCCCACTTGAAAACCCAGAGGCTGCCACACTCCCAGTCAGGGAGAAAACACAGCAGCAGCCACTACAGCTTTGTCTGTGTTTGAATTATTCATCAGTTAAAAATCAGTTTAACTAAACGTGCCCCACTCAGTTACTTCTGCAAATGCTTTTAAATCCAAACCCCTCCTGTGTCAATTAGGCAATAACTAAAGGAAAACTTTCATTTGGAAACACCAATGAAACCAATCTGTACCAGCCTTCTTCACAGCACCTGGGTCTGGGCACTGCTGGAGGTGAGAGATCAGACTGACCTTGCCTCTGCTCCAGCACAGACCTCCTACAACGTTATGTGACTCGTACAAATCACAGGGGCCAAGAGACACCGGGGAATCATCAGAGACACAGAGACATTATGCACAAAATGACTGAAACAGCTATTGTGCCATCATCTATTCAACTGAGGGTCTCTGTTACTGTTTCTGCTTCCCCAAATAAGCCAACTGCAAACCAAGGTTACAAGTGTGAGTGAAATCCAGACAACAACTGCAGGCAACAAATTGCTTTTGAATAAAACTTCAAAGACACACTTTGCAAATAAATTGTATACAGTGCTTTAAGGGCATATTCATGTATAAAAAAGAGTAGCAGAGCATTATGTCCTCCTACACACAGACACACACTTCTTCATACACAGAAAACTATTCAAAGTCATCCAGGAAAAGGAGCTGGTTTTTAGGGATTAAACTCCTAGGCACACCGAGATCAAACTAAGTTCTGACTTTACTATCTCCTGTGATTTCAGGCAGAACTTTGACCTTGCCCCAGTCCTCGTTTCTGAGGTGTTTCACTGAGATCTTTTAGCAATCATATTTGTAAAGTTCCACCTTGATGCAATTCCTGCTCATTTTCTAGCCTTTATAGACAGACAGAATTAACCACTTCTAGTTCACGGCGTTACCTTTTATTGTGGCTAAAACGAAGAATGCGATCACGGCGTTGTTGATGGCACAGGTGGACTTTGCCACACAAGACATCACAGTGTAGGGGTTTAACAGATAGCTGGAAAAAAGCAAAGCTTGAGTCACATTCAAAGGAGAGAGCATTGAATTAAAGCAATGTTCAAAGGGAAAACAGATGCAATTTGCCATTTCTTCTTGTTTCTTTACATTTGATGGGATCCTCTCATCATCAGATTAATTCAGCTGAACAGATGCTTTAGTCTGGAGCAAAAACCAGATCCTTGGGTTGTAGCCTGGGACACAGTGGCCACAGGGAGCACACTGGAGAAAAGGGGACAGGTGGGAAGAGAAACTAAAACACAAGCTCTGTCGTAGAAAACAACTACCAAAGAAGTCCCTTGCTTTGCAGAAACACTGTGCACAGTCACACCTAGAAATACAGGGTCCAAAGTAAACTCCTTCTGCAGCCCACATCTACTGGCTCTGAGAAAGTAATAAAAAGAAGAAGATAGCAAGGTGGAAACAAATCCAGAGACATCAGCAGAGTCTCCTCCAACCCAGCTGAACCTGTGCACTCCTGCCACGGCAGAGCCACCATTTCTGTTCACAACGACACGATGTGAGCACCAATCTGCCACCTCCAACTGGAGTCATGGAAACAGCAAACTGAACACCTCCACCTTCTGGAATGCAGCTACACTTCAGTCAGTCAGGATGCCATCTGCTCTTGGAAATGGGAATTGCAAGAACCTCCAAAGCACAGAAAAATGTGTGGAAGAATTAGCAATAAAATAAGCAAGAGAATGTATTGATCGGCCGCGCTAATAACGGAATCGCTCCTCAGAGTGGGTCAGCAGGGCTGAGGATTTTCTGATTATCTCTTTACATCTTTCCTGCTTCTCCAAGTCCCAATATGTGCTTTTGATTTCCAGACACCCTGCAGCAAGACAGGTACGACCTAATACCAACTCTGCTGTGGTAACATGTGACAGTGTTGAACACAAAACAGTCTGCAATCTCCAGCCTCTTCCTCTCCTTCCCTGGGGAATTCACCACTTCACAAAATCCATATGAAAATAAGAAAAAATAACAACTTATCTAATGGAAAACTCTCTCTGACACAGAACAATTACAATAATAATTTATTACTTTCAAAGTCCCAATAAAAAGAATTCTTTGACACTACAAACCCTGCTTGTATATTATTTATTTTAATTGAAGCTTTCTGAAATTAAAAAAATCTTTCATATACAGAGGAAAACCAAGACATGACATTATTAAGATGATAACCTGAAAATATCTTTGCATTATAAGCAATTCTGGGATATTCACGTTGTGATATCCAGCAAACATTTTGTTTGACTCCTCAAAAATTCTCCCAACTTTTCTGAAAAGACACCTGAGACACCTGAGAGGCATCAAATCAGTTCTGATTACAGAATGAGCATCAAATCAGTTCTGATTACAGAATGAGCATCAAATCAGTTCTGATTACATTAACACACAGGCAAAGAAATGGGAATGTGACCTGTGGCAGACACACAATTCTTGCCACCAAATGAATGACCTTATGCTGCTGAGCTCGTCCTAGAGTGAGTTTACTTGCTGGCAACAAACATTTGGAAAAGCACCTGCTTTTCACTTTCAGACTGAGTATTCAGGGCTGGGGGGAATTTTTATGTTTAATAGGAAATTCAGAATTTCTGGGGGTGGAAAAAAGAAAATCTTCAACAAATGCTGAAGCCCCAGATCAGACAAATAAAGCCCAAAGGGAGCTGAGGAGCCAGAGCAGCCCAGTGCAGGCTCCAGGAAGCAATACTTACACCAGAGCTACCTTGAGGGGGATGTAGTGCATTTCCATGGGCGTCCGGATGAGTTCAGCCACGTCGGGTGCGTATTTGTCCAGTTCTATCAGGAGCTTTTGCTTTTTGAACTGAACAAGGAAGAATGACCAAAGCCTGTCAGAAAGTCATTATTTCCTACTACTCAGGATTTCCACTGCTGTGGAACACACATGAGCCCCAGGTGTGAACCAAAGCTCATGTTATGTGAGGTGTTGCACAAACAGAACAAAAACCCCACTCTCTTTTCCCATATAGTTAACAACTGGAGTGGAAGTCAGGAGAAAGGAGATAATTTCTACTTATTTGAAGTTCCTTAATTACCTGTGTCTATTACCTGTCTCTCTGAATGACCTGTTCACTCTTGACACAGCTGACAGTGAATTCACCACACTAGAGTTTAACACTTTCAATCTTCCTAAAGCCTGTCTGGATCTCCAATGAAAAGTTGACTTTATAAACTCACTGTTCAACATACAAGCCCCTGAGAAACCAAGTCCCAGAAGTATGCAGCCTTTGTTATTTTGAAGATGGACACTTCTCTGGGAAATCTCCTTTAGGGACTCCAAATCTCTCTCTTTAATCTATCTTGTTCTATGATGCTTTCTATGGAGACAAAAGAGAAAACTGAATTTTGAACCTACTGAACTATGTCATGGTGAGACAGAAGCAAAGAGATGCTGACAATAAATTCTCAATGAGCAAAGTAGCTTGCACACAGGATTTTACACACCTGCAGTTTTATCATGATTTATTTCTTCAAAGTCAAAGTCAGAGGACAAGGAACAAGCATGTGGCTGGATGGGAGACTGCACAGATGCTGTAGAAAATGGAGCCTCCCTGTTCACACTGATACTGAACCACTGTCCCTCTTGGACTGCAGAGAGCACAGCACTGCTTACACAAAATGTTCTTGGAGCTACTTAGGAGAGAGCTGGGAGGAGTCACTCACCCCCAAACACATGTACTTAGAATTTGAAGGTAACAAGTACTTTAGTGTCAGACTTTTGCCTTGCTCACTAGAATGATTTATGCCACCTCAGCATCCTTGGAAGGTTTCATTCCTTCCTTCACACATTCCCAGTCTGTGTACTAACTCATGCTGTGTGCAAACACAAATCCAGTTAAGGCAAAACATTCCAGTCCCTAGCTACAAAATACATAGCAGACTGTAGCAGGAGCAGAGATGGGAAAAGGGAGTGCTTAAGTCTTGCCAAATCCATACCCAGGAATTAAATTCTGCATCCAGCAAACTGCCACAACTGAAGGAGAGTTTTCAGTACATGTGCTAAAACCTTACATCTCCTCTTGTGCACTGTGACCCTGGACTTCACCTGCATTTCACTGGCTACTGCATTCTCACAAACATGAGAAATTCTTTATACTCCTTTCAGATCAAAGAATTTACACTGCTGTGACCATCATTCAAGTGCACTGTGGCAGCTACAGACACTAATTTGTTTCATACTGTAACACTGCCACAATAACACTCAAAATACCTCCACTGTTTACCACATTCAGTCCCCACATTTATTGGTCATCAGCTATGATCAGATTTACTGCAGCAAGGATTGGCTGATACTGCATCCTCGGGCACGTGTTTGCTTTGGTATAAGATAATTATACTTGCTGGGAGGAGAGGATCAGCAACACTGGCAAGTCAGCTTACCACAACTTTGTTGAAGTCCTGAATGGCCAAGTAAAGGGCAACAGCAGTTAGCACATCAGTTACCTACAAAAGCAAGGCAAAGAGGGACTGTAAGCAAAATAAACAAATGGAGAAACAGCCATCAGACAGGACTGAAACTTGGGGTTTTTTGGGGTTTTTTTGCATTTACACCTGTAAATTTCTGCATTGTTTTAATTTATGTCAGATATTGTTTCTTTTTTTTTCTCTTTTTTTTTTGTACGTTGACTTAAATGTTCTCACATGACGGTAGGAAACCAAAATTTGTAACGAGTCATTCAAACAAACGAGAGAATAATTAAAAAACCACAAAATAATAATTAAAAAAAACAAAAAAAAATTAAAAAAAATACAATAAATTAAAAAAAAATAAGGTGCTGAATAAGGACTCTGATCTGACCCAGCTCAACGAGAGAAAAACAAGCTTTAAACAGAGAGATGGCTGATGTGCACCCTGTGCTCACACACTGGGTAACCTGAAGTCATGAGCTGTATCACAGGTATTAATATTTACAAAACAAGAGAATGGGGAATTCAGGGGAAAAGAAACTGTTTGTGGAAAGAAGAATGCAAGGGAGAATGGCTGGTTTAATTAGAGCACAAGCAACGCTGGAGCAGTGCCCAGCTGGCTAAATCCACCTGTCCACTAACCCAGTGTGACAGTGCCCTGAGCTGTCCCCAACTCACCAGGCAGCGGTGCCGTCACCTGCACCACCAGCACAGCGCAGAGGGCTGCGAGCTCTGACCAGACCGGCCCAGCAGGGACCTGGGGAAGGAGGCTGCACCAGGTGGCACGTGCAGCCAGCTACACGACTTCTGTACTTTGAATTATGAACCAGAACCATGATCACAAGTGTCTCCTCTGCATTTCCCACAGTCTCTCATCTAAAAGGGCTGCAGAGTGCCCGGTGCAGGCGCCTGGAGGTGCCTTTCGCTGGGTTACGGCACAGAACGTTGTCACCGTACCTGGGACGGTCTGAGGCAGCGGCGCTCACCCCTGCCAGGTCCAGCTGTGAGTCCAGTGCTCGGGCACCACACACACAGCCAAGAGAGCAATGAGCTCTCTAAGCTTAGAAACAGAGAAAAGGAGGCTGAGGGGAGACCTTCTGGCTCTCTGCAACTCCCTGAAAGGAGGGTGGAGAGAGGTGGGGGTGGGTCTGTTCAACCAGGGACCAAGGGACAGGACAAGAGGAAATGGGCTCCAGTTGTGCCCAGGGCAGTTGAGATGGGATGTGAGGAAGAATTTCTTTGCTGAAAGGGTTCTGAGGGGTTGGCCAGGGCAGTGGTGGAGTCCCCATCCCTGGAGGGATTGAAGAGTCGTGTGGACACAGTGCTGAGGGACATGGGTCAGTGGGGACTGGTCAGTGTTGGGTTCATGATTGGACTCCAGGAGCTCAAAGGGCTTTTCCAATCCAGGCAATGCTGGGATTCTGTGAAATACGAAAGCAAATGCCAATTTCCCATCCCTCTGTGGGACACTAGTCCAACCAAGAGCTCACAAAAAAGAAGGAATATGTACAACAAGGGAAAAGCCCAAACATGGGTTTGTACTGGCAAATCCGCCTTTCTGATTAAACTGTGAGCTCAGCAGGGATCTGAGCTGCAGGGATCTGAGCTGCAGGGAGGCTGAGCTGCAGGGAGGCTGAGCTGCAGGGATCTGAGCCGCAGGGATCTGAGCCGCAGGGATCTGAGCCGCAGGGATCTGAGCCGCAGGGATCTGAGCTGCAGGGATCTGAGCTGCAGGGATCTGAGCTGCAGGGAGGCTGAGCTGCAGGGAGGCTGAGCTGCAGGGAGGCTGAGCTGCAGGGAGGCTGAGCTGCAGGGAGGCTGGAGGTCCCTGATTCTCGCAGAAGGAAAAGGAACATCACACTCAGCACTTCACAGAACGGGACCTTTCAAGAGGAGCTTTCCAGAAGCACTCACCATGAACACCAGTTCAGCGTACTCAACCAGGAAGTGGAAGAGATAGATGATCAGCGGGGTCTAAAAGAGAGCAGAAAGGAAAGCCATGTCCAGTCCTGCCCATGTAAAACAACTGGTGACTTGATGAGGAAAATGGAGCAGTGCTGTGAGAGACAACAAAGGTCATTTTCCTTCACCTCCTCTGCAATGCTGTTATTTCAGAGTGAAGTCATTAACCAAAGCACACTCACAGGTCTCTTTCCTTGCAAAGTTCTCAACACACTTCATAACAGACACCATCTACCATCTACTTTGAAAAATATATTCTCTTCCTACTTCTCAATTCTACTAGTACAGTGGTAGAGTTACAACAGAAAGCATAGAACAAACAGCTTTAGAAAACAATTTTTTCCAGAGAATCTATTTTTTCAGGTCGTTTCTGGGTACTTTTGAAAGTATTTCCTACATAGCTGGTTTCACTGTTCAGCCTGTTGTTTAGCTGAGTCTTTCATAAAGCAAAAAGAAGAAAGCATGTTGAAAGCATAAAGCAGTAGAACTACAGTCCTATCATCCTCTAAATCCCACAGCTTTTCCTTTCTAGGGTAAGAGGAAGAGCATGCTTCTGAATTATTTCTTTGACAGAAAAGCTTAATCTGGAAGTACGATATTGTAAATTCAGTCCTCACTGTGAGAAAATATATTTATGTTGAAATACTTAAAAACAATGTGATGGTATAAATAAGCATGGGAAAATATTTCACAGTCTGGGAGAAAACTGTATTCAAAGATGGAGAATGTACTGCACAGAAACAAGCTATCAGGGTTATTAATACACAGTATCTGCCCCTCCCCAGGGGACACTATGTGTGTTGTAGAGAGATGGGGGTGGCTCTGTTCAACCAAGGACCAAGGGACAGGACAAGAGGAAATGGCCCCAAGTTGTGGCCAGGGCAGTTGAGATGGGATGTGAGGAAGAATTTCTTTGCTGAAAGGGTGCTGAGGCATTGGAAGGGGTTGCCCAGGGCAGTGGTGGAGTCCCCATCCCTGGAGGGATTGAAGAGTCGTGTAGACACAGTGCTGAGGGACATGGGTCAGTCGGGGACTGGTCAGTGTTGGGTTCATGGTTGGACTCAATGACCTTAAAGGGCTTTTCCAATCCAGGTAATTCTGTGATTCATATCAATAAGACCACTCAAGGGCAAAAAACCCCACAGGTGCTGAAGTGTTTGGAGGAAGGAGGTGTTTTCAGGATGAAGAATAAATGTACTCTATGCTGATGCCAATGTTAATATTTCTGCAAATGCAGAAACCCAAGATGCTGCTACCCAGTAGAACTGTTCAGACTCAGTGACACTGTGTCACAGTGACACTGTCTCTCCCTGGGGTGGCCTCTGCTGACAGAAACAACTGGATGTGAACAGAGTATTTCACTTATTACAGATCTCCCCTATTGCAGACTCTCCTTATGCAGTAATAAATACTACAATGCCTGTCATCTGCACAGCAATGAGTTCTCCTGTGATGACCTGCAATTCTGTGACCTGCACTTCCTCACTGTGCGAGTCACTGCATGCACCTACTGCACGGACAACTACACGGCTCCCAAGCTCTCTGAGGTCTTTGGGACAAGACAGGTTCCCAGCCTCTGCCACTCTGTGAGCAGTAAGAAACATGTCACTTGAATATCATGTTTAAAATAAAGCATGCATACTGACCTCATGAAAAACAGCTCCAGAATAGGGTGAGACCCCCAAATCCAGCAGAGCTAATCCTTCGACCACTGCAACATAAAACACCTGGATTAGAATCCCCTAATGTGGGAAGAGAAAAAGCTCATGATGGTAAAGCTATGGTTTTTAAAACACCCAAGCTCATAAGAATCTCATATTGAACTGACATCTGAACAGGGGACACAAATCTCACAGAGCCAACAACCACCTAGAACTGATTGCTTTCTTACTTCTGCCATGCAAATTTATTTAGTACCTAAAATAATAAATAAATTATACTAAATAAATTTTTCATTTGTTTCAGCTAAAAATGTTATATCTGAAATATTTTGCGCTTAACTATATATAAATCACATATATTAATTGATTTTAAGTCCCCTATTATGTGATACATGGTATCTGTGCTGGAGAAACACTGAATTCTAAGAGGACAAATCACAACATAATAAATACACAATTTGAATTATTTTGCCTAATTAGATGTAGAGAGACCTCAAACATCCAAAACCACAATAAGAGAGCAGAAATGAATACAGATTGCCAGGCAAAGCTAAAAGCTTTATCTGTTCTTTAAACTTCCTGACCTTTTGCAGCCCGAATTCAGATCCTTTGCAATCATGCAGCTACAGCTGGCAGTGCAGAGCATGCACACCCATGGGACCTCCACCCTGCTTGAGCACAAGGCTCTGCCTGAGCAGAGCACGCAGGGAAAGAGCGATGGGAAAAGCATCTGCTTGTTCAGAGGGGAACGAGGCAGGAGACTGTGGGAAGCAACAAGAAGTTCTCAGTTCAGTGGTGTGCTGGAGAAGTTGATTCTGTCTCTGCCACAAAGTTCCTGTGTGATGACAGCTCAGACTTTTCCAGCTGATCCTGACTGTGCTCCTTACTCTCCAGCCGCATCTCTCGGTGCTCTAAGGTGAGATTGAGAAAATATCCATTGCTGCAAGGGAATTTTTGGGAGCTGTCTTTTGAAACTCTGAAGTGTGAAGTGCTACACACTGTGGAGCAAGAGGCCTTAGGTCACCAAAGGTTGTTGAGCCTGGAGAAAAGGAGGCTGAGGGGAGACTTTCTGGGGATCGGTCTCTTCTCCCAGGTAACAAGTGACAGGACAAGAGGAAATGGCCTCAAGTTGTGCCAGGGGAGGTTTAGATTGGATCTGAGGAAAAACTTCTTCACCAAAAGGGTTATCAAGCATTGGAACAGGCTGCCCAAGGAGGTGGTGGAGTCACCTTCCCTGGTGGGATTTAGAAGACAGGTAGATGAGGTGCTGAGGGACATGGTTTACAGGTGGAATTGGTAGTGCAGCGTTGATGGTTGGACTCAATGATCTTAAAGGTCTTTTCCAAGCACTGTGATTCTGTGAAATGCATTCACACTTTTGACCTTTACTCTGTGCCAGTTTTCCACCCCAAATCTGCAAATAGTTTTACCTGCAAAATAACTGGATATTGTTTTCCCAAAGGACTGTCTTTAAAATAGATTAAGGCTCCTCACATGTTCAGATGCTATAGAGATGAATGCCACCAAAAAGCCTTGACTAAACTGTACCTCAGTCTTCCGAAGATAATTTGAATCATGTTGGTAACAACGTGTGTGGCCACAGACCGAGCAAGGAGAAGGAACCAGTGCGGAGCTCTGCGAACGGGGAGCCCCGCAGCCGCGGTCACTGCACGGGTCAGTGCTTGTGCAGTTACAGAGCAATGAGAGCGATTCCATCACGGTGCTGAAACCACATCTTCAGTGCCAGATTCTGCCATTTCTCTCTTTTACACACATCTGCGGCACAGGCAGTTTGTGCAAGTGCCACCCAGCCAGCTGCACACACCGGCTGCATCCCGTCCTCCTGCCGTCGGTCCCGTGTCCCTCCCGGCCCCTGGCCGCTGCCGAACACTCGCTCTTCCCTCGGGGACACCTGCCAGCACCGCTGCATGCATGCAGCTTTCGGTCGGGCCCGGGAGAGGAGCGGCCTCAGCCCCGGGGCCGCAGCCCGGCCCTGTCTCTCCCCGCGGGGCCCTGGCCCAGCCTGGCCCCGGGCCGGGACCGCCCGCCTGCAGCTGCGCTCCGGGCCCCGGGAAACCCCGGCCCCAGGCGGCCGCCGCCCCCTGCCCCCTCACCACCGCCCCCGCGGGCCTCGGCCCGTTCAGCCGCGCCGGGGGAGCGGTGCCGCGGCCCAGGCTCGCCGGGCCTCACCTCGCTTCCAGGCGTTTAGCGGGGACGCCACCTCGACCCGCTCGGAGATGAAGGCGGCGAGGCTGGAGCGGTAGAGCGCGGCCCGCACCGTCACAGCCACCAGCACCACCAGCACCAAGGGGGCCGCCATCCTCGCGGGCAGACACCGGCTGCCGCCGCCTGTAGTTCCCGGGCGGTGCCGGAGAACGCGGCGCCAATGCCCCGGCCGGGCCGGGATGACTACGCGTCCCAGCAGGCCCCGCGCCGCCGCTTCCCGGCACCGCCTGAGCGCTACGGCCAGCGAGGCGGGACCAGCTTCACCGGAGCGCGGAGGCATCGCGCGGCTTTCCCGGGCCCGCCGGCCGAGGGCAGAAGCGGGAGCGGGGACGCCCGCTCTGCAGGCGCTGCGGGGCGGCCGGGCCTGGGGCGCCTGTCCCGCTTTCCACCCCCCTTCTCCTTCCCTCTCCCCTTCTCCTCCCTCCCTCTCTCTGCCCAGGGCCCTGCGCTGCCCACCCCGACACGTCGCCTCAGTTCCCACCTCTGTGCAGAGCCGGGCCGTGTCTCCTCCCGTGCTGCCCACGAAGCCATCTCCTGCCCTGCAGGGAGCGGGCCCGGCGCCCTGGCCTCTCCTCGGAGCCGCTGCCTCAGCACCTCAGTGCCGTGCTGGGGCAGGACTCTGCTGCGAGGGCTTCCTCCTCCACAGCCGCAGGACACTGCTTGTGTCCTTCTGAGCTTCACCGGGCTCCTCTCGGGCTGTTTCTCCAGGCTGTGGAGGTGGCTCTGGACCGCAGCTCTTCCCCTGAGCGTGAGCTACTCACATCGCAGTTCCTTCCCTCCATCACCGGACCCAGCTGGAGCAGAGGCTGGCGGCTGAGCCCAGCTGTGCGCTCAGAACTGGAGGATCAGCGGCTCCTGGGCAGCTGCTTGTGAAGTCCCCCGGACTGTGCTTGCTTCCAGCAGGTGTATGTACCCCCCGGCTCTGCCTGCATGTGCTGCCACCAGCCTTCGGGCTGTGGTCGGGGTTACACAGCTGCTGATGACAGTGAGTGCTGGTGGCCCTGGATGGTTTCAGCGGGCTTTTGGTGAACTCGGGTTGTCAGCCCATGTGGTTTGAACTGGACCATCAGTCTCCAGAGCTTACAAGTTCTTTGGAGGCTTTCACACAGTGCCTTCCCAGCACATGCTTTCCTGCTGTTTTCCAGTGACTTTCTCCATCCACATCCATAGGTACCTACACAGACCATTTGCACAAACTCTCAAAAAAAGTGGCACTTACAACAGTTCCTCTGGAGTGGAGGCAAGTGGAAGGAAGACCAGGTAGTCTCTTAAAAAATGGAGGGACAGAATGAAAACACACACTTCACATCATGATACGTGAGGGGCAACACTTATTTTAATCTAAGAAACCGGTAGGATTTGCTGACCGTACCGGGGTTGCCATTTAAAAGAGCTGGATAATGTCAAGGTCACAACATTTATGTTGGATTTATGCAGCTTCAGAGCCAGACTTCCCACCTGGGGGAATGGAGAAAGGCTGAATGCCGCTGGGACGTGGTCCCCAAAGGCCCAGATGGCACAGCAGATCCTCTCCCCAGGACTGGAGAGATTGGTGGATTTAAATGGCAAATTATGCACTTCCTGAACCAAGAACCATAGCTGCTTAGAACAGCATTAATCCCTTCATGCTATGAAACGAGCTTTGATGGTCCAAGGAGTGTTTCCTACCGTGCTCACTCCCTTGCTGGGGTGAGGCAGCATATCTGTTCAGCTGCTGTTTCCTCAAATGCAGTCCTGTCCACTGCCACAGGACAGCAAATCTGGTCCTGCAGCAACAAGGGGGGCTTCAGTGTTCAGTCCATCATGTGGCAACTCCCCTGCTCTCAGGCCACTGGCATGAAGGTGCTGGTTGTGGTGGTAAAACTGATTTCCTATTAGCATGGGCACTAGCTGGCCGTGGGACTTGATGGCCTCAGGACTGACTGGGCTTGGCACATCCTTTGATTAATCAGAGTGGATTTGTTGAAGTTTATTTGTGCATTCATCTGTAAATAAGAAGCCAGAAATGCTAATTCTTCTTCTCTGCAGTTGTTAACAATGCTCTCTTGAGTTTTCTGATCAGAAATGCTTTATTTTCAGCACTGATTGCCCTCCAAGTGACAGTTCTGATCCAATGTCATTGATAGCAGTTGCCTGAGAGTGCTACTTTGCTGAATAATTGGGATATAGTTGTGTGAGTAATGCTGTGCCGCTCTGAGATGCTGATTTTGCTAGTCTGATCTGTGCCATATGCTTTCCAGCACCATCTGAGGCAGCACAGGGACATGGAAGCCCTGGGGAAATTCAGATAACCTCTGAGGGCACCAGGAATCGGATGTAAAGTCGCGCTACTACAGTTCTGCGTTTCACTGGAGTGCAAAAGCCAACTAAAAAGAAAGGTCAAAAGAATAATCCACAACAAGGGCAGCAATTATTTCTGGAGCGTAGGTTTGCTCAAATGTTTCTCTAGTAGGGGATCCTGGGGCTGGCAACGGGGTGAAGTTCATAAGCTCAGTTCACACATTCAGCACCCTCAGAGCATCAAATATGTAGGGCAGATATGAGGGGGTTAAGTGCTGGTGTCTGCCCACAGATGGGTGCTGATGTGAGGGTTCAGAGCCGGGTCGTTAAGGGGTTGCGATGAGCACAGCACGGTGTGGCGCTGCCTTTTGTCTGGCAGTAACTTTGGAACCCACTTTCAGCTGAATGAGACACAGGAGCAGACCTCTAAAAACCTCGGGGTTCCTACAAGCTTTGTGAAAACCAGGACGAGGTTAAAGAGCCCCAGACTGGTGTGGGTTTGGGACAGGCCATAGTCTGAGATCACCCGGCAGCCTGGACTGTGCAGCCGAGCAGTGCTGCGCAGCTCAAAGCCAGCGCAGCACAGACACTCGGCCAGCAGCGGAGGGGCAGGAGGGACGATAGCAGGAGCAATAGAGAAGAGGTCTCAGACTGTCAGAGATGGATACTGAGAGTTGAACTGGGACCTGCAGCAAAGAGCTGTAAGGATACAGAACAGAAAACCGAGAAATAAGGGCTTGCTTGGTTCATGCAACAGGGTTTTTTTCAGCAGAGGCATGAACCTGTGTCCTGATAGCAGTTTTTGCATCATTGGGAGTTTTAAGAGGTATTCTTTCTTCCAGAAATTCCTTGCTATGCAAGTGAGCTGGCACTAACATGCACAGTGGACTTGGTGTACTGAAGCATGGGAGCAGTTTAATCATCTGAGGTTTGAGTATGTCCTGCTGTGGTACCACCGGTAGTACTGCAGTGGGACGGTGAAGTGATTGTTGGTTCACACAGGTAGCAGCACATGCAGCTCTGAAGGGGACTTACTCTCACTGCCCACCCTGAAGCCTCCAGCTTTTGTTGTCTAACAAGGAAGTGCAGATCTAGAGGGAGCCAAAAAGGCAATGGAGAGCTGCTGCTGGAAGCCGCTTCACTTCATTGATTGCATTGCCCATGTGGGGCACCCACACTGGTAATTTAGATGATGAATACAACCTGGTGATGTTGCATCACAGAACTTTTATAAAACACTGTTTAAGACTGAGCCAACACAGGGATGATTCATCTTTGTTCCTGCAAACAGATGCTGGTTTGGGCACTTTTTGAGTGCCCTGTTGGAATTACGCAACGGTGACATTTTTCTTGGTAAACAAGCCACTCCTTTTTTAACTTCATTGTATAAAGTAGATGTTCTGATTGCTTAGGCACCCTACTGTCCTTCCTGGCTGTTCTTCCAATCTTATTCTGTCTTTTTGCACTTGGGAGACCACAACTATATGTATTGTTTTAACTGAGACCTCATCAGGGCCCTGTGCAATGGTGTTGATAGTTTGGAGATGCTTCCTCTTCCTGTGGGATCTGTTCCACCCCATCCCCATGTCCTAGAGAGAGAATCTTCACCCACCATTTATTTTGGCCAAGCTGTCATGTTTTGTTTCCTTCCAACAGTCAACCACTTCAGTGCTACACTGTGTTCTCTTCTTCTGCCTTTCCTACCACACAGCAATAGTTGTGATGTGGTCACTGCTGTTCCTCAGTGGCTTTGGTTTTCCTGTGAAGTTCACCTTTACACACTCTATCTTACATACCAGGACCCTTCTTGATAAAACACCTCAGTTGCTTTTGCCTCTGCTTCTCCAAGTTGTCTCCTGTTGGGGTTTATTTCCTAGAACACCTGCCAGCTTTTTGGTTTTGCCAGTGAAAAAGTGCACACCTCCCAGTTCAGATGCATTTAATTTGTGTGGGCTACGTGAGCTCTCCGCGCTTTTCTTCAGAATCCTTGGGTAAAACTGCTGTTAAATTGAGGGGTATTGCTGTTGCTATAAATCACTGGGAGAAAGGTGCTTGCCTTTTATTTACTAGCTTGGAAAACAACAGATTTTCCTAGCAGGCTGGACTAGTGGTACTGTACGTATCTTCCAGTCCTTCTGCTGCTGATTGACAGAAGATAGATGAGCTTTATGGGCTTTTCTGGAGGTTAGCAGTGGTCTGTATGAGAAATGCAGTCTGAGTGCTCAGCTCTTCTTCTCTGGCATCAGAGAGAGGAGTGAATAAATTGCACTTGCACTAGTAGCTGCCTGACAGATTCCTCTGAGTGGCTTCATATGCCAAGGACTTCCTTTACATGACAGACAGATCTCTTTGTAAGAAAGGAAATCAGCTTTTCCCAGCCCCCTGAAGGATTCTATTTCTGGTGCCACATTGAACATTTTCCAGAGTGAGTTTTAAATGGCAACATTAAAGAAATAAAAATACCCAGAGAAGAAAGCTGTAATTCCTGCCAGCTAACTTAAGTCAACTAATCATCCAGTGGAAGCTCAGCATCTACCCTAGAGAGAGACAGGCTTGTCCAGAGAGATAAAAACTTACCTCAGAGATCTCTCCTGGGTGGGGAAGGGCCAAGCTGATTACGTGAACTGAACACCGAAACTCTGGGCAGCTGGAGTTAGGCAAGATGAATCTAAAGAGTCTGACAAACAGCTCTGTTCAGCTTTGGGGCTTTGTCTAAACAGAGCATTACAAACCTTGACAGCAGCAGCTGGAGAAATGGGCTTTTCCCATCAGCTGGCGTTGACTTTGCTCTCATTCCACTCAGCTTACTCGGCTGCACCACCTGGGTGTGTGATCAGCTCCCAACAACAACATCGTGGTGGACCTGGCACCCTTCTTCTGGGAGGGTCCCTGGTTAAATTGCTGGGTTGCTGTGGTGGGTTGACACTGGCTGGATGCCAGGTGCCCATCAAGACACTCTGTCACTGGACAGGGGAAGAGAACATAGAACAAAAAGCTCGTGGGTTGAGACAAGGACAGGAAGATCACTCAGCAATTACCATCATGGACAGAACAGACTCGACTCAGGGAAGTTAATTTATTAAGAGTCAAATCAGAGGAGGATAATGAGAAATAAAACCAAATCTTAAAACACCTCCTCCTACCCCTCCCCTCTTCTGGGCTCAACTTCACTCCCGATTTCCACCTCCTCCCCCCGGGGGCACAGGGGGATGGGGAATGTGGGCTGGGGTCAGTTCATCACACGTTGTCTCTGTCACTCCTTCCTCCTCGGGGGGAGGACTCCTCACACTCTCCCCTGCTCCAGCGTGGGGTCCCTCTCAGAGGAGACCATCCATGGGCTGCAGGGGACAGCCTGCATCACCATGGGCTTCACCACAGGCTGCAGGGGAATCTCTGCTCTGGCGCCTGGAGCACCTCCTCCCCCTCCTTCTTCCCTGACCTTCGTGTCTGTGGAGTTGTTTCTTTCACATCTCCTCACTCCTCCCTCCCAGCTGCTGCTGTTGTGCAGCAGTTTTTTCCTTTCCTTAAATATGTCACATCCCAGAGGTGCTGCCACTGCCACTGATGGGCTTGGCCGTGGCCAGCAGTGGGTCTGTCCTGCAGGGACAGATGTATGTCTGACACTGGCTCTGTCAGACACAGGGAAGCTTCTGGCAGCTTCTCACAGAAGCCACCTCTGAAGCCCCACCACTACCAAACGTGGCCACACCAGCCCAGCACAGGTGCTGTGGTGATTGTTCCGTCAGCCTTGTGCAGGTTTGTGGCTTTGGTTGTTGGTTTCACTTCTTGTGCTTGTAGCTGCCTGCCAGAACCATCAGCTTTGCACTCTGTGGGCCAGACTGAGCACAGACCAGAGGGTAAATGTGGTCTTGCAGACCAGTGAGTGCTTTAGGTCTTTTTTGATAAGGAGAAGCTCTTTAGGTGTGCTGAGTTCACAGGTCACTGGTTGAACAGTTCAGAGTTCTGTGCCACTATCTCAGCAGTGCTTCACTTTTCCACTGTGCTGCTCATTCGAAGGGTTTGGGAATGGTCTGCAGCACCTCTGGCTGAGCAGCAAAGCGCTGTGTGCAGTTTGGAACCTGTCACCCTGTGCTGGGATCTGTGACACAGGCTGTGCTTACTGAGCCACAGACCCACGTGCAGAAACCCCCAGTGCTGTGGAAGGATGTCCTCCAGCTTCACTAAGGAAAAGAAGCAGAAAAGGAGAGGAGGGGACACACAGGGTGTGTACGCTGCCAAGCCAGCCATGCACATTTCCAAATCAACATTGTTTTCTTCATTTGTGAGGAACTCAGGGAAAGAATTGAAGCCAATGGGGTGTGATGGATGGAAAAGGACTTGTTAAAACTAGATGTGCTTTTCCTTTGCCTTGTTCACTCCACATGAGGAATGGGAACAGGCAGATGAGGGAAGTTGGAGAATGTGCTGTGCACCTGGAAGCTTGTCAGCTTTTCCCAGTTAGATCTAACCCAACTTATTCCCATCTGGCATCTGCCATGCAGTCAGATGGGAAAGAAGTGAAAAGGGATCTATCTGTGCATTGTTGAGATGCTTTGCAAACCACCCCTTGCCCAAGCTGTTGCCCTCCACCCTCCTCTGTCTCTTCTCTTCTCTTCTCTTCTCTTCTCTTCTCTTCTCTTCTCTTCTCTTCTCTTCTCTTCTCTTCTCTTCTCTTCTTCTCTTCTCTTCTCTTCTCTTCTCTTCTCTTCTCTTCTCTTCTCTTCTCTCTTCTCTCTCTCTCCTCCCTCTCCTCTCCTCTCTATCTCTCCTCTCTCTTCTCTCTCTCTCCTCCCTCTCCTCTCCTCTCTATCTCTCCTCTCCTCTCCTCTCCTCTCCTCTCTCTCCTCTCCTCTCCTCTCTCTCCTCTCCTCTCCTCTCCTCTCCTCTCCTCTCCTCTCCTCATTTCCAGGGTGCATTGCTAGTTGCAGGAGCAGTGTCTTTCCCCCTGCCAGACCTCTGCCACGGTACCTAGTTCACCTTTTCCAACTGCAGTAATATACTGGAGCACAAACATCCCTACTGCAGAGGGGAATCACAGGCAGAGTGTTTGCTGCTGTCAGCAAGGTTTGGATGAATTATTTGTAGTTGTTCTGTCTCTTTTCAACCTTGGGAACAACCCAGCCAGAAGGAAATCATTAAGTGTTGGGAAAGAGAATGCAAGTGCTTAAGATTTGGCAGTTTGCTGCAATGGGTTGTCTGCCACATCAGCCAGTGAGGCTGGCAGCTCTTGTCAAGGGCCACTGGAACTCTGCCTTCCTGGAGAGGTGTTTTCATGGAAAGCTGCCCGAGAACTCCAGCAGTGACCTGCCACAGAGGCAGGAGACAACACGTGAGCCGTTACAGAAAGCAGAGTGTTGGAGTGAGCCCAGAGCAGCTCTCTGCTCCCAGGCTGCGTGTCTGGAGCAGTGTCACATCCTCTGTTTTGTGTGGAGCCATCCAAGGCCTTGAGCCATAGGTAACTGGCCTCGATACAGCCTACAGGACCGCTGCTCCAGAGGGCGTGTGAGTGTGAAGTGGAGGCATTCAAACAATTATATTTGCACAGAAATCCCAGGAATTAAAGATTTTCTTTCAAACAACCAGTGTAAAGAGCCCACAAACATCACCTCTTTTGTCTCCTTAGCTAGCAGAGCTCTTGCTATGCAGGGGCCTGTTTTACAGAGCACCTCTCAAATCCTTTGTTGAACCTCATCCTCAATCCCAGAGCCTAGAGAAAGGTAAGAGGGGGGACCAGGGCTCCTAAAATAGCAGTGGGGATACTGAGCATTCCCCATGGGACCTCGTGGTTCAGGGAAAAAGGTGGATGCTTCTCTAGTGGGGAATTTCAGTGGGCAAAGGTATCACAGTTCCAAGATGTTCACACTGTCCAGGCTGGAGGAGCATGGTTAGCAGTGAGGAACCCATCTGTGAAATGGGATTAATTCTGTCTCCCCTTCTTTGCATGGAGACACTGACTTAGAATTCAATAAAGATGGTATGGAGCTTTCCTACCTCCAGCTGCCCACCAGTTACTGATGTAAGTCCAGGTCATCTACTCACTGATCCACAGATCAGAATGGCACAACCACCTTCTCTGATTAATCCTTCAAAGAGGGCTCAGACGCTGCAAATTCTCAAACTGCAGACAAAAATAAAAGCAACTTAGATTTTGTGATCCAGTCTTGACAAAGCTGCATTTGGAACAAGGCTCAGTTAATGTGGTCATCACTGTAATAACAACCTGTAGCTGAGACCAGCTGAAGCACTCGGTATGGAGGGATCCGTCCAAACACAACCAGCACACGTCACCAGGAGCCCCAAATGCAGAGAGAACCTGGCCAAGGACAGCTCAAACCATTTTATTCAAGATTTAGGACAAATTCTGGCTAACACTGCCAACTCAGAGAGGAGTGAGGAGCTGAGCTGCCTGAGGATACAGAACATCTTCTGGTTAAAAAAAAAATAAAGGAAACCAAAGATTTAAAAAGGAATAAAAGGATTCTGACTGCTGTGGATGTAGGTGACTGTGAGAGCCAGCAGTGAGGCTGGGGGAAAAGCTTTTCAGCAAAGCAGGGGGTCAGTGCAATCCCTGCCCCTTTTCCATCAGCAGACCCCCCTCGCTCCCGTAGCCAGAAGCGCTGCGGTGACCGAGCCAATCTTGATTAGAAAGGGACCTTTCAAGAGCTCTTGGGGGTTCACAAATCTCTTGATTAACTGTCACTTTAACAGTTTTTTAGGTTGCTGCTCTAATTGTTGTATCTAGATAAGTCCTGAGGCTGTTAATGCTTTCCTGGACAACGAGATCACACGTTTGGACACGACATCAGTTGTATCCTGGTGGCAGATTAACCTGGCTAGTGAAACAGTAATGAAGCATGGTGCTATCAATTCCCTCCCCTCTCTGAGAGCAATCACTTTGCCTTTGTTCTGCTAACTACATTAATCAATTTGCCTTCTGCATATCTCTGTGATTTAAATACATCAAAGAGCCTAACAGCAATTTTAATGTGGCAGAAAATTTACAGCCAGATCTGCAGTATTCTAGACAATATTTTTGCAACTGAATGTACTTGTGGATCTTCTAGGTTCACTCATTTATAACAAACACATGGTGTTGGTTCTGATCAAGTAGAATATTGGCTTTCAAGTCCTTTATACCAAAAGGCTGGGTTGGATCCAGGATCCTGAGGACACAGACTGAGCACTCACAGCCAGCAGCCCTGTCTCCTTCCTCCTGTCCAAGCAAAAGCAAAAGCAAAAGCAGGCAGGTCTGTAACAGCTGGGGCAGAGAGGCTGGAGAGGCAAAGGGGGTTGTGAAAAGCAGCTCTGTCTGTCACTCTGTCTTGTATTATCTGGGTTTTCTTCCATGGGGGGCCAGTGGGACAACATGGTCTTGAAGGAAAACAGATCTGTGAGTTTAGCTTGGGTCTGTCACCCCGCTCCGCACTGTCCCAGCCACCAGTGAGAGCAGGACAAGGAAAGCAGAGGAAAACAAAGCACACGCTTCCTCAGGTGGGCTCCTGGTCACCCACTGCCTTTGGGAGCAGGACCAGGGGTGCAGGAGATGCTGCTGCTCGTCCCCTGCCTTCCCCAGGCGTCTCCCACAGCCCTCTCCTGCTCTTGCACAGGTCTTGCCGACAGGCAGCTGCGCTGGCAGCACACACTGCTGTGGTAACAGCACACACTGCTGTGGTAACAGCACACACTGCTGTGGTAACAGCACACACTGCTGTGGTAACACACCTGGCTCCTTCCTTCTGCTTCAGCCTTTGCTGCTGGTGGGATAGAGCAGTGGGTTTGTGTGATGGATACTCCCTCTCCTTGTGGGGTTGCACAGGATGGTTAGGGTGTTTTCAGGAAATAAAGCTGGGTTTTGGCTGGCAGCTGCTGAACTGTGCCATCATTCCTGTGTGTGCTGCAGGGGCTGCTAGAGCAGAGCGTGGTTTTCTCAGCCATTTTATTAGATTTATTTGTTTTCAAGGCAAGTGTGTGTTTTCAGGCAAAAAACCCACCCTGTTGTGGTGGTTTCACTCCTTTGGCTGCAGCCAAACACAGTCTCTCTCTCACTTCTACCCCCCCAGCCCCCAGGGAGTAGGAGAGAGAATTGGAAGGAAGAGTCTCATGGGTTGAGATAGAAACTATTTACTAATTGAAATAAAATAATAACACTAACAACAGAATATACAAATGAGAGATGCCCAGTGCAGTTGCTCACCACCCGCTGACCGATGCCCAGCCTGTGCCAGCCAGCGATCCCAGAGCAGAGACAGTCCCCAAACTGCAATCCCAGGAGAGCAAGCCCAAGTGGTCACCAAAAGAATCCCCTCATTTTCTGGTCAGCCCTGGTTAATGCACTGACATGATGTGACATGATCTGGAATATCTCCCTGGCACATCCCAGTGCCAGTTTGGGGTTTGCTATTCACTGGGATTCTCCCTCCCAGTCCTGATGCAGCTGTGAAGCAGCCAAACACCGTGGCCTTGGGCTCCAGCAGCAACTAATAACATCAGCACCTTATCAACATTCTTCTCTCATCCTGAAACTAAAACACAGCTATTCCAGCTACTGAGAAGAAAATTAACTCTGTCCTAGCCAAACCAGGACACCTATGAACAGCCCTGCTCTGACCCAGGCACTGGGAACCCATTTCCACTCCATCCTTGGAGCCACAAGTCCTCACCTTGCACTCCCTTCATTCCTCATGCACTGGTCCTGGACTAAAATTCCCCCAGGCTCAGGGACCAGCTTGCACACCAAAGTTTCCAATGGAGCGATGAAAAGCCAACCTGTGACCCCTCCCAGCCAACTGAGACCTTGGCCTCAGAGGGTTTTGTGTGGAGGGGTGTGTGTGGGTCCTGTAGAGCACCAAGCAGCCCTTCCTGGCTGCTGAGCCTTCCTGGAGCACCTGGAACACCTACAGATGCCTTCTCCCAGCCTCTCATACCCAATCCAGCCCCGGAACACCACAGTGGAGGTGTCTGAGGGTTTGTCCTGTCTTTCTCCTTATCTTTCACCAGGCAGGTGGAAAAAAGGCACCTGGTGGTGTATGGTGCTCCATGCCACCGATGCCACAGAGGTTTGCAATGCTGTGGGCTTTGCAGGCAGAGGAGGTGGCTGCAGGGCTGTGGGAAGCAGAAAGGCAGAGCCTGTGGGCTCTCCTGTGTCAAATCTTGCCAGTCTTTTTGCCTTGTGGAAGCTCAATATTGTTTTAAACCACTGGAGTATGAATTCCCATTCTCTCTTCCTTGGAAATAGAGGTGGCAGGAATACAGAGTCCACGTCGTTGTGGGCATTTTTAGTTCCAGTGAACACATTTCTTGGTTTAAAGTAATGGAATTGCAATTTCATCCTGTGAAAATTCCATCCTGTGAAAATTTCATCCTGTGAAAATTTCACCCTGTTTTCTGTCCGTCCCTGCGGCATGGCAGGAGAGAGCAGCGCTGTCCTTGGAGCAGGGAGCAGCCCTCACTCAGAAGCCAATGCTAAGCTGAAACCAGGTAGGAGTCTGGATCAGTATTTTTCCAGCTAATCCTCAGAGGGGACAGGAGGGAACTGGTTAAATATTCTGGTTAAATAAAGCCAATATTCTACTTGATCAGAACTGGTTAAATGATGACACCAAATATTTAAAGTCAGGTGAGTTGCAACCTCCTGCATAAAACATCAACCAAACCTGAGGACAGCTCGATCCTGGTCCTCAAATCACTGCAGCAAACCCAGCACCAGCCTGGGAAGTGCAGGTTTGGCACCTCTGCTGTCTGGGAGCCCTGGATGCCATCCTGCAGCCCTCCTCTTCCTGCTCGTTAGTTCTGTGCATGTTAATTTGTGTTGAAGAAACACTGCCAGTTCCTGGGAGCTCCTCACAGAAGTCAGTGGGCAGTGTCACGCTGTCACCTGGGGTTCCAGCTGCAATTGCAGGATTAAGTCCAGCAGGAGCTACACAGAGGACAGTGTGTAGATGAATATTAAAGCATGGCTCACTCTGCAGCTGCATTTCCATGTCCACACTGGGTCAGACTGCTGGAGGGGCAACAAGGCTGTGGCAGAGGAGGCAGCTGTATGTGTGTGGCAGGGACTGGTCATCTGTGAGCTGGAGATGGGACAGGCATGAGCCAGATAGAGCCACTGGAGATCTCTCACACATGGTTGCATCTCTGCCTAACCATCAGCTTGTTTCCAACATTAAACTCTTTGATTTAGTGTTTTATTTATCTTTAAAGATGTGTGTCCCTTTTTTTCAGACTTGAGGAGGACTCAGAGGACCCAAAGCCTGTTTTTTTCCACTTCAACTAAAGTATTACCTGTCTCTCCAAACCCCACCACTCGTGCTTTCATATGGATTTGCTCAGATTCCCACTGGTTACCTGCCTGTCACAACACTTAAAACATCTGATTTATGGGCTAGGATGGACTGATCTCTCCCATATATTGAAGTTATTCTATGTATTCTATATATTTATTCTGAAGTACAAGTACCTCTATGTCCTAACAGAAAACATTTGTGTTTTCAACACCACTGATTGTGTTTTATTGGCACCCGTGTCACTGCACCAAGCCTGGCTCTAAGGTGTGAGAGATTTGGTCACTCCAGTCCGGTCAGCTCTTGCCAAGATGCTCTCTGCAACTGCTGAGCTTTGGGAGACAAAATTCAGGCTAAAATAAGGATTTCTTCTTGCTTTCTTGTGACCTGAAGTACAACAGTGCTTTCCCTGTGGGATGTGCTGAGCTGCTGAGGATGCTGAGGAGGGGATGGGACAGGCTCATCCCCCTGGCTGGGGCTGGAGCTCGCTGCCCTGCAGTGAAGCTTTCAGGTGGGTGCTGCTTTGTCCCCATGAGGCTGCAAACCAAAGGTTTCCTTTACTTTTTTTTTCTTTTTTTACATAAGAAGTCGATTTAGGTTCAGACCAGCTATAAGGAAGAAATTTTTCATTATGAGGGTGGTGAGACCCTGGCCCAGGTTCCCCACAGAGGTGGTAGAAGCCCCATCCCGGGAAACATTCCAGGTCAGGTTGGAGGGGCTCTGAGCAACCTGATCTGGTTGAAGATGTCCCTGCTCACTGCAAGGGGGTTGGACTGGATGAGCTTGAAAGGTCCCTTCCCACCCAAACCAGCCTGGGGTTCTGTGATTTGAATTGAACTCCCCCTGATGCTAAAGCTGGAGTGTGCAGGGAGCTGAGCGGAGGCTGAGAGCTGCTCCTGCAGTGGGGGTGCAGCAGCCTGACCCCAGCATGGGCACCCTGCTGGGACCCCAGGTGGGTGCAGGATGTCCAGCCTGCTGGGACTGTTGGCTGGGGCCCTGCATGGACCCCAGAGCTGCTCCAGCTCTTTGGGACTCCCCAGGCATGGCCATCCTGCTGCCACGAAAACGCTGCTTCCCCCAGCTGCAGCCACTCTCCACCCTGCTTCTGTCTTCTCTGGGGATAAGCAGCAAAGGAGTCTCCCCAAAACTCTGTTCCCACATAACTAATCCTTCACTGGAGACACTTTCCAGGAGCCAGCTTTTCCCTGGCCCACGCTGCCTCCTCCCTCCTCCTCCTGCACCCAGCCTGAAAATACATGGGATGTTTTAATTAGAAAAGTGTGCAGGCCAGGCTATGGCTGGGGTGGTCCCTCCCTCCACCCAGGCCACCCTGACATGTCAGAGCCCCTGGTGGCCCCAGCTCCTCCAGGAGATGGGTGGTCCCAGGGGTGTTGGGACCATGGTCTGTGCAGTGCTTCCAGGCTGCGAGGAGCTCCCTTCCCACTGGCCTGGGTTCCATCAGCCGGGCTTCCCTGGGTGACCACACAACCCCGGGGGTGGCAGACATCCCTCCTGTGTGACAAACTCCACTGGACCTCATGAACAGAGCTCTTGTTTTCTTCCCCAGCAGCAGATGCAGATCAGGACCTTCCTACCTCAATAAAGATCTCAGCCTCACTCCAGCCGTGGTGTGAGGTGGTGGCCATGAGCAAACCAGCCCAGGGAACCACCTTGGATTGTTTTGCCCAGCATACCCAGTACCACTGGCTGAGCTGGGGCAGGAACTGCCAGCACCATCCTGTCTCCTGCCCCCCCTGCCATGGCTGCATGTGCCTGCTGGGACCTGGGTGGGCTGGGACAGGGAGGCAGCAGTGTGAATGACGTGGGTGCTCTGAGCAGAGGACTCCCAGATCCCTCTTCTGGTGCCAGGCAAGTGCAGGGCTAAGGGTGATCCTGCCCGGGCACAAGGTCACCACAACTCTAACCACTCCTGGAGGTCTCCCCATGACACCAGCGTGGTGGGGATGGAGCCTCCTGTCACAGATGGGGGGTGTCAGGATGAAAAGGAGAGAACAGGCATTCCCAGGGAGAGGACAGAAGTTAGGTCAAGGTGGGATGGTGCTGGCAGGAGGCACTGGACAATGCTTTGGGGAGCAGGGCTGGAGGGGAGCCGGTGGCTGGTGCTGAGGAGTGTGGTGCTCAGACCTGCTGATGACTCAGCTGGTGACCTCTGGTCCTCCTGCCTCCCCAGGCCTGAACCTGGGGCCATTCGTGGTCATGCATGAAGCCTTCATGATGCATAACTTGCCCAGCCATGACTCTGTCACTGCTCTGGGTGCTCAGCATGGCAGCTGGGTGCTCAGCCCTGTGACTGGCCCGGGGCTGTTTTGTCATGGGGGACCTGGCTCTTTGAAGTCCACACCCAGCCTGTCCTGTGGTGAGTGACTCGACTGCCAGCTGCCCCCAGGACCCTTCCCTCGTGCCCCTCATGTGTTGCCTGTGCTGCTGACCACAGCCCAATGGTGTCCTCACCCCGTGACTGGGTGGTGGGTGCAGGGCCTGGGGTGCTCAGCAGGGCAGGAGGCTTTGCTGCTGCCTCTCAAGAGGAGGCTGATGACCCCGAGGACAAGCCCCTGCTGTTGTGCCCTGGGTGAAGGGAGTGTTGGGGCTCTCTGACTGTGTCAGGAGCTCCCCACCCCTGAGCTGTGAGATCTGGGGAAGCAATGGGGCATGTATGACCAACATATGCAAACCCATGTCCTCCCCATCACCACCACGGCTGATCATCCCCGTGCCTCTGCCTCAGCCCTGCCCTGCACCCCCACCCTGCCCCGGCCAAACCCCACCTTGTGTCCTGCCTGGTAAAGGGTGAGAGCATCGGGGTGGGCCCCGTCCTGCTGGGGTGGGAAAGCACCAAGAACTTGGAGAGCAATGCCTGGTGTAAAGGGTTAAATTTAGCAGATGGAGAGAGCTTGATTTTTGCAAAGCCTTTGCCACGCCCTGAGGTGATGGCCCAGCTCTGAGGTGTCAATGAAACAAACCCAGAGTCACCCACCAACTGAATTAATCCTTTAACATGCACCTTGTCCCATTGGGGTGCATTCTGTCCTGCTGGGGTGCACCGTGTCCCTCTGGGATGGACCCTGTCCCATTGGGTGCACCCAGTGCCTGCCTCCACCCATCATGGCTATTCCTGTCCTCATGGGAAGGGACCCCCGGGAGCAGGGGGGAGCAGAGCAACAGCCCCCACGGGGCTGGGACTCACAGCCCTCGCTGGGGGAAGGTGTTCCAGACCGTGCCAGTGACACCCTGGCACCTCTGCCACCCGTGTGCCAGGCAGAGGTCTCCGGGACGTCTGCTGGGGAGCCACGGTGGCTTGCAGGGTGAGCACAAGCTGGGCCCAGCCGCAGCAGCGCGGCGCCCGTCTGTCCCCCCACCACAGGCCGGACTCTTCCCTCCTGCTGCAGACGGCAGCTTGGGGCTGTGCTGGGTGACGTGGCAGATGGACAGACCCTGGGGTCCCCCTTTCCGCACCCCAACCCTGCACCTCTTGCTTTGCTGCTCCCCCCAGGCAGCCGCAGGGCACGGGGCCACGGCGGGGACGCGTGTCCGGGTGAGGTGGCTGCGGAGGGACCGGCTCAGGCTGTGCAGGGTGTTTGGAGGAAGCTCTCAGGAGGTGCTGTCCCTCTCCCAAACCTGTCACTCCAGCTCCTCACCCCCTCTGGCTCTACTGGCCTGGCCAGCTCGCTCAGGTCGGCTCTCCCCGGATTTTGTCCCCAGGGTGTTCCCGGGTGTTTGGCCAGGGCCTGTCCTGGCTCCGCTGCCTGCACTCGGCGTCAGGAGGCAGCGGGAAGGTCTGCTGGGCACGGTCCTCGCTGCCACCTGGTCCCTGGCACTGCCCCGGCCACGCCGTGCTGGTGCCACCTCACTGTGGCAGTTCCACCTCGCTGTGCTGGTGCCACCTCACTATGCCAGTGTCCCCCTGCTCTGCTGGTGCCACCTCACTGTGGCAGTTCCACCTCGCTGTGCTGGTGCCACCTCACTGTGCCAGTGTCACCCTGCTCTGCTGGTGCCACCTGGCCATGCTGGTGCCACCTCCGTGTGCCAGTGTCACCCTGCTCTGCTGGTGCCACCTCACTGTGGCAGTTCCACCTCGCTGTGCTGGTGCCACCTCCATGTGCCAGTGTCACCCTGCTCTGCTGGTGCCACCTGGCCATGCTGGTGCCACCTCACTGTGCCAGCAGTGGGGAGTGCGGAGGGAATCCTGACTTTGGTGCTGAGCTGCTCGCTCAGCTCCGCGCTGCCAGACCCGGGGGAAGCAGGGCAGGGGGAGCGCTGCCCCCTTGGCGTGCTGGTCAAATTAAATCATCCTCCTGCCACTCCAGCTTCATTTCTTCAGGTGGCTGATGAAAGAGGTGGCGATGGAAACACCACCTTTAGCTCCCTGGTTCTAGGAGCACACAAGCAGGTGGAGTCCACTGGCTTTGGGAATAACTTCCCAAGGAGCAGCCCGGCCGTGAGCGCTGTCTGTGGCGCAGCCGCTTGGCCCAGCCCTGCTGATGCCGCCCGGGTGGTGGGGTTACCTCACTCCCTCTCAATGGCAGCGTTTGGGCTGGGGAGCCAGGCCCCTCTGAAATACTTGATCACAACCAAGAGCCTGGTTTCTGTGCCACCTGGTGCTTTTCCACATCCTCTCCCCACTGCAGCCCTGGCCGTTGGCTCCGTCTCCAGCATCACTGTCACCCCAGCTCGGTGAATCCCCCCTTGCACAGCCCCTGTGTACCCAGGGCAGGAGAGCGGAGCTGGCACAGGCGCCCGTGCCTACCCCGGCTGCAATCCCGGCCGGCTCTTGCATCACCTCGCTGGCAGCTGCGGGACAGCAGGAAGTAAAGAGGATTTTGTATTTTAACGAACTGAGTTACACACCCCCCAATTATCTAACTGGGGCAAAGTGGGGTGTGCAGGAGAAGCAGTGCTGCAGGAGCCTTTTATCTGCGTGTGATGCTTCAGAGCTGGGGGGGTTTGTAGCCAGGACAGCAGTAGCGCTCCCAAACGAGCTCCTGCTGCTGCTGCCCCGGTGTCACCGCTTTCATTTGGATGAGGCCAGGGAAAGAGCTTATTGAAATAAAATTCCTGTCTGCAGCCCCCAGGAAGGGATGCTGCAGAGCTGCCTGGCATTGGGGTCACTGGGGCAGGGTCAGGAGCTGGGCTGAAGGATGTGGGTGTGATTTTTCCCACTGGACCCACACTTCGATCCCATTGTGGATCAGCCCCTAACAACCTCACTGGGGTCTGTCCTTGCTCAGGGGAGCGTTTGCCTGAGGTAAACCTCACCCTGGGCAGTGCAGGAGAGAAGGGGTGCTCAAGGGAGTTATTCCCAGTGCTGCCTGGCTCCAACCCAGCCAGCTCCGAACATGAGCTGTGCATGGGCTTTGCTGGGTGAGGGTCCCAGTGCTCCCAGTGGGGCAGAACCAAGCCCCAGAACTTGGAGAAGTGGATGGCTTGAGGAGGAGCAGACAGAACTCTGGGCTCTGGTTCCTGGTCCCTCTTCCTGCCCAGGCAGAGCCACCCATGCCCGCTGAAGCACTGCCAGCTCTGCCCTTGAACCTCACAAAATGTCATTTCTCCTTGTCCATCTCCAGTGGCATTTCCAGCAGGGGGTGACCCCGCTCCCGGGGTGGAAGGGAGAAGGCTCACAGGGGCCACAAGCCCCTGGGGTTACTGACGTGTGTGGCTGCAGCAGGTCCCCATCCCGTTCCTCCTCCAGGTTGTGGGTTCTCCTGAGACACCAGCCGGCAACCTGCCCTAGACAGCCACGGGGCGAGTCCCTGCGCTGGCCTCACCTCTCCAACCCCTTCCTGATCTCAGCTATAATGATGGGGTGGCACAGTCCTGTCTGGCACTGTGGGAGCTTATCTGTACCATACCATGACACAGTCTTTATGAAAGGAGTCATTAAGGTCTGGGGCACCGGGGAAGGTCTGGTCACACATCTTGGAGGCGTGTTTGTGTTTCTGGTGTTGCAGAACCAGCTTCCCCGGTGGCTGAAACTGGCTGCAGGCCAGGAGGGGCTGGTGTGAGTTGGGAGCAGAAATGCCAGAGAAGCACCTTAGCTCCTGAGGGCAACACCACGGACCGCGGCGCCTCTCCCATGCCCCATGCGCTGAGCAAAGTGTGTATTTACCAAAAAATCCATGAGTAACCCCAACCACCAGGTGCTGAAGCCAGCCTTGTGCTCCAGGTGTGACTTTGCTCCCTGGAGAGACCCCACTGCTGCAGGTGAGGTTTTTTCTTGGCAGCTTGGATCTGCCACCAGCACCAGTGGAGGAAGGTGCTGGGCTGCCAGAGCTCACTCAGGCTGCAGTTAATGAGCCATCAGGACTTCAAAGGGTCTTGGACCTTTTTCAAGGAGATTTCCTATCATTTCAAAATGATAGCAAGGCTTGGCCCTATCAGGCACATTTTATGAGCTTCCTTCTTTCTTTGTCTCAGTCCCTGTGCTCAGGGGAGGGATGTTTTTAATCCCAGGAGCTGGTGACCAAAAATCACTGAGTATCAGAAACATGCAGAGCTGCTGGATCTGCTGTGGTGCCTGCCCAGAGCTCTGGAGATCCTCTCCTGGCAGAACAGTCCTCTAGTGTCTGGGGACGGCCTGCATGGGTGAAATTCCCTCTTCCCTTCCTCTCTTCCTTCTGCTCACCAGCATTCACCTCTGCTCTCCCTGGCCGTGCCTGTCCTCCTCCACAACTTCTGTGCCCGAATGGCTTGGTCACTCCACACCTCAATGGGCCAGGAGAAGGGGAGAGGTGGATTTATCAGGCCAGGGTGCTAGCAGGGTCTGGCAGGCTGCAGGAGGGAAAAGCCCACCCAGACACGGCTTTAAAGATCCAACCTGGGCAAGAACTGGGGACAACTCAGCTGCAAAGCGCTGAAGGCAGCAGCGCTGCTTGGGCTGACGGGTGCTGCTGGGCTCAGGGCTGCCTGGACCCCACTCACCCCAAAGCTTTCACAGCAGGTCACCATCACCCGCCAGGCAGGGCTGAGGGCAGGGCTGAGGGCAGGGCTGGGCTTTCACAGAGCTGTAAAGGGCCAGAAAACTGGAAGATTTCCCACTCTGTGCTATAAATGGAGCTGAACCACCTGCCCCAGATGAAAGGAGCCCCTGCCTGCACCATCCCCTCTGGTTAAACCAACAGCAGAGCCATTTCTGAGCTTCAGGGTGATTTGGGCAATCTGGTGACCAGGGCAGATGGTGCTTGAGCAAACTGCTGTCACACTGTGGTGGCAGCAGCGGTGCCAGTTGGTCACCTAGTGCCTATGCCTTCAAAAAGCCCACACAGATCCACCACAGAGATCTCTTGCCTAGGGGACATGTTCCCCTGTGACTGGGGTCCCTGCCTCTCCTCCACAGGCAGGACACTCACCCTGGGAGCATCTGCAGGGATGAGAATCTTGGTCCCCCACTTTCTGAGTGCCCTGAGAGCCGTGGAGGAGCGAGGTGGGGCTGTGTCCCACCAAGGTGTGACACGAACCCTCTCTGAGCACATCAGCTAGGAGGGACGTGGGCCTTTGAAGCCTCTCTGTCTGCAAGTGACCCTCAGCCATGTCCCGGGCTGGCCAGCGCCGCAGCGGGGGCCGAGCCTTTTTGTCCATATTTAGTGCATTTTTCAGATAAGCCTCGTTCTATTTTTGGGCCATGTGCTGACCTAGGGCACCGTTTGCTCTTGTGCTCGGCTGTATCCCAGGTTCAAAACCTCTCAGTTTATGGGATCCTCAGGTACCCAAATGTCTGGGAGGGGTTTGAGGAGAAGGTGGGCACAAGGACTTTTTGGCTTCTTTATTAATATTCCAAAAAAGCTGAGATAAATATTTTTAAAGCATTTTGATGGAGCAGTTAATCCTGGAAACTGAGAAAGGCCTTTGCCACCCCTTTCTCCTTCCAACGAGACCTTCGGAGAAACAAAACCTGGGCTTCATGTGAGAGAAGGGGAGAAGGCGCCGGGGCATCTTCTGCCTTGGGTGGGTTGTGAAGGTTTAATCTCCATGTGCATCCCAGAGAGAGCAGAGGGGTCACAGACCATTTTCAGTGAGGGGTCCTTATAAGGCTGCTCTGGCCAGGCTCGCTGAGAGCCACCTTCCTGGTGGGAGAGCTTGGCCAGCAGGACCAGGGTGCCTGCCAAGACCCAATGGAAAGGCCTGAGAGCAGAAACCTCCAAAGCAGCCTGTGTTTTGCTCTTTTTAAGGTCAGCTCCTTGGAAAGCGCTGCACTTGGGCAGGCCACCATCCCAGGAGCCAACAGACAGGCACACATGTCCCCAGCAGCCCTGTGTCGGTGTGATGGGTCCCCTTGCCTGCTTCTGGGATGGGCCAGAGCAATGTGTTGACCCGAGTGCTGGGGGACCTTCACCCTCCTGGGAGCTTGCTGAGCTCTTCATGTTATGTCAGAGCTCCTCAGAGTTTCAAACAGCAGCTACAGCTCCTGAGATCATGGGGAGCAGAGCCACCACACTTGGATGTGGGGTTGGGTACGGCCGGTGCAGGGCTCCTGCAGGTCAAACCAGACCAGTCCCACCGCTGTGCCTGATCCAGGAAGGGTGAGCACCGCAGAGCCCTGTGTTGCTGCGTCTCCCACCACTCTCTGCACTTGATCTGCAACCACGACACAAGCAGTGTGGCCCAGAGGCACGGGGGCACCAGGGACTGTGTGTATTTTAAAACTCCTGCATGCCTCAAAGGTCTTGGGATGGTGCCCAAAGAGCAAAGGGAAAACTTTCTCCTTGTCTTCTCCCCTCCTCAATTTGGAGTCCCATCTCCAGTGTCACTGCGATCCTCCCTCCTCTCCTGGCTCCGGGGAGGGTGACACAGTCCTTCAGCGAGGTGCCAGGGTACACAGGGCGAGACTCTGCCTCGTGTCACTCATCTGGATGAGGGTTTTTGAAATGCCACCGAGTCCTTGGAGGCTCTCAGTCGTCTGCACCGAGCTCAGTGGTGTTTATTGCGCGCGGGAAGATCGGCTGCGCGGAGCCGAGATCAGCCCAGGGCTCAGGGAAGGGCAGAGCCGCTGCCTCTCGCCTGGCTGGGGGTGACCTTGGTCCCAGCCTGCAGCACCCGACCAGCACAGGCAGACCCTGGCTCACCCAGTGCCCACGGTGGCAGGACCCCACTCCCAGCCACTGTGCTGGGCTGCCAGTGGGTGCCCTGCCGGCACAACCAGATGCTTGGCAGTACCTGGAGCAAATGTGGCCGCTAACGCTGCCCATCCATGGCTGGAGACAAGGGGAGGTGGCTTGTCCTCAGGCTTCTAGAAGTTTGCTGCTCATGAAGCACAGCCCTGTGCGGAGGGGCTCGCTCCCAGCCATGCAGCACGGCTGCAAGGGGTTGGTGGTTCAGTGCCTGGACACAGCCTGACGGCGGGAGAGGTGTGGGAGGAGGAGAACCAGAGCCACGACCAGGACTGAGCCCTTCTGCTGGCCCTGGATGTCCTTCACTTGTCCCAATTCATCTGGGACCTATGGGCACCACAGTCCAAGGCTGATCAACTCATCTTGTGTCAGACACCAGATGCCCAGCAGTGGGGTGGGAAGTTTCTCCGTGATGGCCCTAATGTGGCTGTGCCCCACAGTGCTGCCTCCCCTGTCCCACGCACGTGGCCACGGCTCATGTCCCCACACCCGGGGCTGTGGCTCAGTGCAAGGGACTAACCAGAAACCCTGCACATCCCCAGGAGCACAGCAAATGGAGCGTGGCTGTTTGCTGCCCCTCTCTCCAGATGCCCACCCCATGCCTGGCTGCCTCGAGCTGTGGTCCCGAATTTCACCCACTCCGGTGTCAGAGCTCTGCTCCTCGGGGCCGGGGCCACGGCTCAGCCAGCCCTGCCCCTGGTGCTGCCCCAAGCCATGCTGCTGGCCTGGCTGAAAATAGCACAAAAGCTAATTTGAAACTTGGTGGGGTTCTATTTTTCGGGTCACTGGGGTGGGAGGTGGGAGGCCGGGGCGGGGTGTGCCTGGGGCACAGTGTGTGCAGGGGTGTGGGCACAGGGGCGTCTGCACCGGTATCAGAACCCAGGGGAGGCGCCCTGGGCATGAGCACCGGGGATCTGTTCCCACCATCTCAGCACAAAACCAGACTGTGGATTAAGGGGAGACTTTAGTGTTCCCTTCCTCCCTCAGCACAGCGAGCCTGCCCGGGGCAGGACATTTATAGCTCCCTTCCTTATCGGGACCTCTCTTGGGTTTCACTCCCGGGTGACACCTGGGGCCGTGCTCTGGTGCTGCTCTCGGCAGCTGAGGGTGGTTGCAGAGTCTTCCTGCCCTGCACATGCTGCACAGTCTCCAGGTCCCTGTTGTCTGGAACCAAGGTCCTGCAAAGTGGGCAGCACCCACCTCATGCTCCTCAGACCCCCTCATTTCTCTGTCAGCAGCAGGCCAGGGAGATCTCTTGGCCTGGTATCACGCTGCTCCTGCTGGTATCTGTGCCATAAAACCTCAAGGACTTTGCTCAGTCCTGCCAAAGCCTTTACCACAGCCACAGGAGCTGGACAAGGAGGAAAGTTCCTTCTTTGGAGAGGTGCCACATGCAAATTGGTGAACTTGCTCCAGGTTCTCTATCAGCTCCTCAGGTCCTTCTTTGACATTTCTCATACCTGGCTTTACAATCTTGCTTCAAGAAGGAGATAAAGAGCTGCTCAACAAGGTCCCGAGAGCAAGGGGCTCTCCAGGGAGAGACTCTGAGCAGAAATGCCATATGGGCAGGGAGATCCCAGAGGGGGCAGGAACCCTCCCAGCATCATGGACCAGCTCAAAGGCAGCACCTGGGAAAAACTGCAGCCAGGCTCTGTCCCCAGGGAGAGGTGGGCCAGGGCTGGGGGCTGCAGCAGGGCAAGGTCCTTTCTCACCGGGGTCCCTGTGTGGCTGCCCTCTAACCCCTCGGGGACAAGGAGTCAGGGGGTGGGGGCTGAGACCTCCCACCTTGGTGGGAGCCATCTTCTCTCCTGGCTGGCATGCTGCAGTCTGAAGGCACCATAAAGGGAGTGGAGGTGACTCATGGCAAGGACAGCCACCAGCACAGCGGAGACTGCCTGGAACAGACGCTCCAAGGCTGTTATTTAAGGCTGAGGGTCACACTGAGTGCTGGATAAACCCAGCCTTGTCCCAGGGATCCTACTCCAGCCTGAACTCCTTATGTTGTAGAAAACTCACTCATGAAGAAAGGGAAAGTAGAGTGGAGCTGGTGCTGGTGACCTGGCCAGGGCAGCTGAGTGCAGTGTGGCCATCCCGAAGCTGCTCCCGCGGCTGCTGCTGACACAAGGCCACCAGCCCCTTCCCGGGGAGCTCTGGGGAGCCCCTTCTCCACATCAGGACAAAACCAAACTCTGGGACAGAAAACTTCTCCAGATGAGGTGAAGGGTTCACTTTTCCCTACTTTATTCAGACCTTCTGGGATGAGGATGCCCATGAGGAAGCTTTGACCATGCAGTTTGGATGGGAGCATGTGTGTCTGGAGGAAAACCCAAGGGAGCAGCTTTGTCTCCACACCAGAAGCAGACCATGACACCATGTCACTATGACACCTCACCACCCCTGAGGACACCAGCTGCTAGGGAAGGTGTAGTGTCACCCTGTATAGTGAGATAGAGGAACCAAAGGGAAGGGTCATGTCTGGATGGGCACCAGCAAAGTGCAGGAGAACTGGTCTACCAGGGACATACCGACCTGACCACTCCCTGAAGGGTCCAAGCCAATCCAGCAAGGCTGGGCACCCACACAGAGTGAGTTTCTCCCCTGTAATCTTCCCATCCCCTGAAATGGGAGATCCAGGTTTTGCTTTATTTGCTCATAATTGTCCTGGCTTGAATCTGAGCACAGGAGGTTCCGGCCTCTTGTCCTGGGGAGGGGTTTAAAACAGAGAGGTACAAACAGATGGGACCGTGAGCAGAAGCAGCTGAGCCAGGGTAGAAGCCACACGCTGCCCTGCCTGCCGGGGGCTGGGGGCTCTCGAGGGTGCTGCTGCCACGCTGTGACCTCGATGACCACCGCTGCCGTGTGCCAGCCCGGCTGGGGGTCACCCTGGTGTGTGTGCCCCAGCCCAGGGGGTCACCCTGGTGTGTGTGCCCCAGCCCAGGGGGTCACCCTGGTGTGTGTGCCCCAGCCCAGGGGGTCACCCTGGTGTGTGCCCTGCCAGGGCTCCAGCTCAAACAGGGAGTCCTGACCCAATCCCCACTGCCCCGGGGGGCGGGCGAGGGGTTGCTCTTTTATTCCACTGCTCCCCAGCACCATTTTTCACTCCTGCCATGGGAGGACTGAGCCTCTCCTGCCTGGAGGGATCCCTGGGGCTCAGCACCGTTCTCCAGCAGGACTCACAGCCAGGACCTCATCTTGCACAAGATAAATACATGTCAGGAGTCAGAGGAGCCACAAATCCTCTCGTGCAAGAGCTGACAGCTTGCAGGTTGCTTGACTCACCCAGCCTGGACATGCACAGGGTCCCAGCAGCGTCCTGGAGTGACCTGCCCTGTCCCAGCGGGTGCAGCACCTCCAGTGACCAAGGCATGGCCAGGCTGGACCTTCCAGCAGCCCAGGGTCAGCTTAGGCAGGATTTAACCCTGACCTTAAACAGCCCTGAATGCTGATTCAAATGCTCATCCTCCTTTTGGGACACGGTTGAGTTTGAGGACTTCCATGGAGAACAGACCACTCCCTATGGAGCACATCCCACCCCTATGGAACCCACACCACTCCTATGGAGCACATCCCACCCCTATGGAGCCCACACCACTCCTGTGAAGCACTTCCTTCCCCTATGGAGAATACCCCACCCCAATGGAGAACACCCCACCCCTATGGAGCACTCCACTCCTATGGCTCCTGGCAGGAGCCCTTTTGAGGTGATGCTGGGAGGTCACTGCTGCTCCTGGCAGCCCCAGAGGCAGCAGGCACGGGGAAGGACCAGCCCTGGGGGGACACGAAGGCTGAACCGATGTGTGAGGAGAAGGACTGGCCAACCCCCAGCCACAGGGGGGCACAGGGCAGCAGGGTGGGCAAATGCCTTCTCTTGGAGCTGTGGAGAAGGTGGAAGCAGGGTGTCACCCACATTGGAGAGGACCCATCACCGAGACAGCACTAAGGATGGGGTGACCCGTGGCCAGTGGCAGTTAATGGGCAGCAGCTGGGTTCCCCCTCCCTTGTTGTGCAGTGCACACAGGGAGAGGACAACCCCTTGCCTGCTCCCACCACTGGGCCCTGGCAAAGGTGCTGAGGCTGCCAGGGCAGTGGCAGTGGCTGAGGGTGACAGCCCCTTGCTGCACAGGCAGTGACCCAGGCTGGCAAGGTTACTCCATGCTGAGACACACATCCCCAAATCACCCTGAGTCAGGTTACTGGGCTCATCTCCCCGGCTGCTATTTCCTCCTGTCCCAAAGCCAAGCGAGAAGCACGCAGAAAACAAGAACGTGTCAGCCAAGGGCGCCCTGAGTCAGAGCTCCCGGGCTCGGCCACGCACGGCTGCTGGTGGCAATGGGCTCTCTGCAGTGTCCCCAGCTGGGAGGGACACACCACCCCGCTGGCTGCTCCTGTGGAGGGTGGCCAACTTCTCCCCTGATGACTCCCCCAAAGCATCTACCTCCCTTGGCAGCCTTCCCCACAGGACACCGCTGCCTGGCCAAAAGCCAGTTTGCAACCCTGTTTTCAGAAGATGTTTTGGTGCCTCCTGGCAGAAAGCTGCTGCTGACCCGAATCCTAAATATAGAAGCAAGTCCATTTTTTTGTAATGAATGCAACATGTCCATCCCATGTTCATCTCTGGGAAACAGGTCTTTTTGTCAGAGAAGGGTAAATATAACACAGATTTCTTTCAAGTGAGGTCACCTCCTGGCTGTGGTCATTGTCGGAGTGCTCTCACGGTTACTTGCTCTGTGTAAACTCCTCCATGCTCCTTTGCTGCTGGAAAGCCACACTCAGAGCCTCTGGCAAATCCCAGGCCTGAGGCTGCAGCTCTTCATGTGATGGACCATCCCCATCTCAGGTGATGGGCAGCTCCTCCAGGACCAAAGCAAGGCATGAAACCTGCCTGCTGCCCATTCCTCCGGCAGAGAAACTGGGGAGAGCTGGCAAGCCAGGCCCCTGTCCCTCCCCTGCACCCTCTGTTGCCCTTTGGACTCTTGGGCATCTGTTGGTGGCACAAGGAGGTTCCTTGGGGCTGGACAGCTGTGGGTGCCCCATACATGGTCAGCATCCATCCCCTCCACGCCACGCTCAGGCTGGCATCTCTCGTCCAGCCCCAGCAGCACAGAGCAGCTCCTGCTCTCCGCAGAGCACATCACTGTCCCCATCCCACAGGCCTATGAGGTGTCCCCAAGGGAGGTTCTGTCCCCAGCCTTGAAATAATCACAGGCTCCCTGAGCACTTGGCTCCTCAGGCTCTGCGAGGAGCCTCACAGCTCTTCTCCAGCATGGGCTGGGCGGGTGGGCAGAGGTCTCTGTGCCCATGGGGGCTGGGAGCAGATGCTAGCCGCAGAGCAAGGGCAGGATGAGGCTGCAAAGCCCTGTGCTGGGAGCAGTGGGGTCTCAGACACCAGGCAGCAAGTGACCAAAGGTTGTAACAACTCCAATTTAATGAGCACCTGAGCCCCACCACGTCCAGGCAGCCCGGGCTCCTGCAGGGACTGAATCGAAGCCATCACCGGGGTGAGCGTCTGGCCGGACACGGCTGGGTTCCCCTGCCAGCATCCTTCGGTGCCAGCAGAGAGAAGGGAAGGGAGGAAACACTGCTGTGGAGCCCCATGGACCTGGGACAGAGCCCACCTGGGACAGAGCCCACCTGGGCCAGCCAGCTCTGGGGCATCTCTGGGGGAGCAGGGTGGTGGGGGAGACCATGCTGGGCCCATTACTGGTGGACCTTCCTCTGGTCACTGCATCCCAGTGAGACCCCACTGAGATTTCTCAGGGGCTGGTAGTTTTTCCCAGTTTAAGTGGATGTTGAGAAGAGAGAGTAGAGGCAAAGCTGGCAGCCATGGGCACACCTCCTCTTCCAAGTGCCACCACTCAAGCGGCCAGAGCTGCTCACCAGGAGAGTCATGAGGCTTTTTAATGATGTACAGACGTGTATGTTGCCTTTTCTTGATCTAGGACACCGAAAATCAACTTCAGGCAGGAGCTCCCAAGCAAATCCATCCCAAGGGACAGGCAGCATGAAAACAGCTGCCTGAGGAGCTGAAGCATGGCAGATACATGGACACCAGAGATGGGGGTTACTTGTGGTACCTCCCAGTCTGCTTCACTGGGGCTGGACAGGCGTCAGGGTTTCTGGGCACGTGCTCAGGTCCTGGAGTTGGCACCCCAAGGGCTCACAGAGGAATGGGGGTGGCTGGGACAGGGTGTGAGCAGCTCCTGCTCATTTCGTTCTCCTGTGTCTGTTGTTTCATGCAGAGTGTGTGTTCCAGGGCTGTCTCGGGACACTGCACACGTGCTGCTTTAACTGCTCTTCCCAGGCCCAGTGACGAGCACACAATGCACAAACCAGCAGCCAGCCACATGGCTCAGGTGGGACATGGCCTGCAGGCACCTGGGAGCTGTGAGGACTTGAGCCAGCTGCTGACCCATACCCTCAGGACACACAGGGCCACGGCTGTGAAATGCTTCTTCAGGGTGCTCAGCAGTTACCTGTGTGACCTCAGCATCACCAGGAGAAATGACTGGGGCAATGGTCCCCAGGCTCGGGGAGAAACTCATGCCAGGGATGTCAGGACCAGCATCAGCGAGGTGACCCTGGGGACCTGCATGGAAACCAGAGCAGGCAGCTGAGGATACACTTGCTCAGTCCATCCCAAATGCTGGAGATGTGTTCTCGGAGAGCTTTGCAAAGATCCAGTCAGATTATTTCCCGTTCTCTTATTTTTTTGGAAGTTTTGGGTAGCTGGACCCATCATTTTTTTGTCCTAATAAAGGCTGAACAATTCCTGGAGCCCTGGCTGATCTCCATGCCATGTGGTGGGTGAGACGAAGCACGTGGGTTACACACCAGCCCTGCACCTTCCAGGAGCCACCAGTGCTGCTTCCCAAAACCTCTGAGGGAAGCAGAAGCCAACGTGACCCCCATCCTATTTCCAACAGTCACCCAAATACCCAAGTGCCACCAGCTGTGCGTCGGAGCAGCAGAGCCCAAGGCGCTGGCTGGTGCAGACTCAGGAGGTGACACACCAGGGCTGTGGCCAGCTCCCTGTACCTGCAGGCAGGTGATGTGCAGTCAGCTGCCTGCTCGTCCTCTCCAGCCACAGCCCCCTCGGGCCTTGCAGGACAACTCACTGTGGCGTGACTTTCCTCAGCGAGCTGATGGCCAGGGCCAGCCAGGAGCCAAAGCCAGGTCATCGCCTTTGGTGGGTGGGTGTCCCTGCACCCCACCCCAGGGTGCCACAGAGGAGTCACTCTGGTTTTCTTCCCCTCACTCGGTGTCAGCAGACACTGCTGTCCCTGGGGATCGCAGAGGGTCTCTCCAAAGCCTGCCGGCTCTCCTGGCTGGCCCGGTAGCACAGCCAGGAGGTAGAATGACATGGACCCCAGCTCAGGGGGACAGCTCAGTCACCACAGGTTTGCAGGCACATGAGAGCAGGGCGACCACAGCTTCCTGACCCCTGTCCCCTGCGCCCTGGGAGGGGGCTGCCTTCCTTTTTGTGCAGTAGAGCCCAGGGCAGGGCACAGAGACCGAAGCATTTCCCAGCCCAGAGGGGAGAGAGGCTCATCCCATGAGATCAGCCTGTTCGGGGACGTGCCAGTGCAGATGGGATCATTGACCCTGGGCTCAGTTTAACCCCGGTGAGATTTCTCCCGATGCATTTACTGATATCCCCTCCGGTACGGCAGCGGGATTTCAGGTCTCTGCTCCCCGCTGCAGCCATGTTCTCATCACTCTGTGCAGAACAAGTGCCAATAAAGGCAGCAAAATGGAGCCCCACCGGCAGCATGAGCTGTTGTCTTCAAGCAGGGACCAGAGCAGGGGGGAAGCTTGAGCTGTGCCCTAACTTCTGGGTGTCTCCTGCAGACGCCTCCACCACTACACCCAGTGGTGCCGAGCACCTCCAGCTCTTCCTGGCATTAAATGAAATTGCCATTGCCAGTTTGTAATGTTTCCATGGACATCCCAAGTGAGTGGAGTTTATTCTGTTTAGAAATGTTTCAAGCTTCATGGGCTTCTGCTCACCTCCTGGGAAAGCAGAGTGAGAGCCCTGCTGGGTGGCAGCTCTCATGCAATCACAGAATCCCAGACTGGTTTGGGTTGGAAGGGACCTTAAAGCTCACCCAGTTCCAACCCCCCTGCCAGCAGCAGGGACACCTTCCACTAGACCAGGTTGCTCAGAGCCTCATCCAACCTGGCCTGGAACACTTCCAGGGAGGAGCAGCCACAGCTTCTCTGGCCAACCTGGGCCAGTGTCTCACCGCCCTCTGGGTGAAAAATTTCCTCTTAATATCCAACCTAAATCTCCCCTTTCTTAGTTTAAAACCAGTAGGTCCATGTCCTTCTGCCCCAGCACTGGAGGCAGCACTGCAGGGGGGGTCTCAGGAGAGCGGAGCAGAGGGGCAGAATCCCCTCCCTGGCCCTGCTGCCCACGCTGCTCTGGGTGCAGCCCAGGACACGGTTATTGGCTCTGTGCTGCCAGCGCACGGTGCCACCTCATGTTGAGCTTCTCGTCCCCCAGCACCCCAAGTCCTTCTCCTCAGGGCTGCTCTCCAGCCATTCCCCACCCAGCCTGGATCTGTGCTCTCCTGAAGTGCTGTCCACCCTCCTGCAACATCCTTCAATTACAGAAGCCTAAATGTTATTTAATTTGTGACTGCGGGTGGAATAAAACTCAATTAAATTCTGCCTCTTGTGAATTTGCGACAGGGAATTCTCTCACCCGTGACTCCAGGTGAGTCCTAACTGTCCCACGCGTGACTCAGCCGGCCCAGCTGCTTTCTCAGTGACGGGGGTACCACATGTTCGATCGTTACACGGACAATTTCCTGCCGGGTGACAAGCTTGGCACGCTGCAAACCAAACCCTGGTCCCACGGGCTGCGCACGAAGGTGCCGCCGAGCAGCTCGGGGGCAGCACCGGGGGCTGTTCCCGGTGACCCAGCACCCCCGAGGCGGGGGCAGGGGGCTGCCCGGCCGGGGTCTCCAGCCGCTCGCTTCCCTCCAGCCCCTCCTCTGGGTCCCCGCCCCAGTCACTCGTGTCCCCGCAGGGCCGCTCCCCAGCTCCTCGGAGCGGGACCCGCTGTTGGTGCCGTCCGGTGCCCGGGGCCGCCTTTCCTATCCCGGACCCCCCGCTACGCGGGACCCCGCGCTCCCGTGGGCGGTGCCCTCCCCTCCCCACCGACCCCGCCCTCCCGAGGCCACATCCTATTGGCCGTTCACCCCTCGGTGGGCGGGGCATCCCGGTGACGTCACGATCAGCTGTCGGAAGGTCCCGATTTGTGCGGGGGAGCGGCGGGTGCTCGGCAGAACCGCGCGATCGGCACCGGTACCGGCACTACCTCAGCGCCTCCCCGCCGCTCCCTCCCTTCCATCCGCGCTGGCGGGACGGGCACGGTGAGTCTCCCGCCCACCGGGGCTCGGGCGCTGCGGGGCGGGGGGCGGCGGGCAGGGCTGGGGCTGGGGCTGGGGCTGAGGCTGAGGCTGAGCGGGATCTCGCCGTCCCGGTGGCCTCCCGCGGGGGCGTCGGGGGTGCCGGTGGCGCCGGTGGCGGGGGGGGCCCTTCACCTCCCCCCCCGCCTGTTGTTTGTTTCTTCATCACCGGATTGAGATTCGCGGTTGGTCTCCGCTCCCATTGGCTCCGCTGTAGTGACGTAAGCCTTATTTGCATATGACATTGAGACGTCATAAGGCTGCCCCCCCCTCCCCCCCATTCCGGTCCCCCCCACCCCCATGTTCCGGGTCCTTGTCCTGCCGTGACCCCACGGAGCGCAGCTTCCTCCGGCTGCCGTGGCGCGGGGTGCCGGGGAGATGGTGGCGGTTGGAGGTAGCGGGAATGCGTGGGTGTCACCCTACCCCCCCCGTGGGTGTCACCCCCCCCCTCGTGAGTGTCACCACCCCCCGTGGATGTCCCCCCCCCCCCGTGTGTCACCCCCCCCCGCCCCGTGTCCCTGCGGCCACTCGGCCTGTGTCCCCCCCGCGAATCTCTTGCTGTGACTTTCCTCCAGCAACTTGCGAACGTGGACGCGTCTCCCGGTTCTTCCTGACGGCTCTTTAGGGTGGGAGCCGCGGCTCCCGGAGAAGGGAGCGGCAGTGCGGCCGGTAGCGCCGGCTGCAGCTCTATTGCCCATTTCACTAACGGCTTCCCAGCAAACACCCGACCCTTTCCAACGCCTCCAGCTTTAGATCTCCATTTACGTTGTAAATCCTGGCGGGTTTAATGAGATTTGGGCGTGTGATTAGATATTTTTAGATATTTTTAGATATTTTTAGATATTTTTAGATATTTTTAGATATTTTTAGATATTTTTAGATATTTTTAGATATTTTTAGATATTTTTAGATATTTTTAGATATTTTTAGATATTTTTAGATATTTTTAGATATTTTTATTGAGCTGTGGAGTCACGTGAGGCAGGTGGGGGATGCTGGCAGTGCCAGGCTGTGGCATCCCACCCGTGATGCTCGACCCACGTCAGGTACCACGCGTAACAGCTACTTCTGTGATTAGTGCTCCAAGTGCACCTGCTTTGGGACAGCTCCAAAATGTCCCATGTCCTAAAGGGTCCACTTCCTTCGGGGTTTCATGCCTGGGGACCTGGGGAGCTTGGCTGAGCCTGGAAGGCCCTGAGCACTAAACCTGCTCCCATCTGAGGGGTTATCAGCTGGAAAACTTGGACTCCATGGAGCAAAACTGTGGAATCATGTTAAAAAGGGCGCTATTGCTTTTGGGGATTTTTTGTGCAGGTGCAGGTATCTCTACATTTATGTCTTGTGTGTGCAGGGGAGCTGCAGCCCTGCTCAGAGACCCTGGGCAAAGGCACTGGCACCCTGAGGTCCTGAGCTACTGGCTTCAAGTGCCACTCTTGGGACCAGCAGTACCCAGTGCTGACAGTGGCACCAGCGAGAGCCAAGCTGGGTGGGTGCCAAGTGCTGTCGCTATTTGGACAAAGCTTTACTGGGGTGGGAAGCCATCCCAGAAACAGGTGCTGGGCTCCCAGTACAGGACCCTGCTCTACCTTTCCCACCGGGCTTAGGCTGCAAAGTGCCAAGAACAATTTTTTTTTTTTTCTTTAATATAAATCTTTCCTCTCATTTTATATTTATTTTTAACACCCCCCCCAGCCCCCCCCCAAAAGAAAAAAAGACAAAAGCTTTCTGCTGTAGCTCTCTGTCACCAGTAGGAACCCGTTGCGTCAAACTGGTGCTTATCTGGCTGAACACAAAAGGAAAAACATAATGGCAGTTTTTTCCCCTCGAGAATAAACTGATATCACCTGCTCCCAGCAAGACTGGAAAAACCTGAGATGTGAACTCTTGGCTAAGAGCTTTTTAGCCCTGATTGCACAGCGAGCCCTGCGCGGGTGAGTCTCACCCCAGCGCACGCGTGGGCTCGGGCTGGAGCTGGTGGGGAGCTCGGGGCTCCTGCGGTGCCAACGTCCACCGTGCCCGTTAGCACTGAGCCTCCCGTGATGCACGGAGGGTGTGACCCTGGGGCTGCTCCCCTCACCCTGCCCACGCCCTAAGGGATGTTTCACCAAGTGCATCCTGGAGAGGAAACTTACAAAATTTTACAGGACAGCTCATAGCAAATACAGAAATTTCCTGCTTGCTCAGATCCTGCCGGCCACTGACAGATTTTCCAGGGCTCTGTGTGATGACACAAAGAGTAGCAGGTCAGGTTTGTCCTTGGGGCAAGGACCTTCCTGCTGCAGTCACACAAGGGAACTGGTGCCAATGGGGACATCAGCCTCAGGAAAAACACCCCTGTTTCTGTTACCCCAAGTCCCTCTCCCTCAGGTGGGATCTGGAGGAGCACATGGGGACCCCAGTCCATGATGAGCTCCTGGGCTGGCCAAGGAAGGTGCTTGGTTTGCCATTAATTAAAAAAGTCTCATGATAAAGAGTTTTTTTGGGGGGGTTTCTAATGACTCTGCCTTATCCCCTCTCCCCTTCCCTGCTCTGCAGCCAAAGAGGCTCTGGCTGTGAATCAGCCTCTGCTTTGCTGGTGTCAGTCTGTCCATGCCAGCAGCAGCCTTGGGGTCCAGCTTGGGCCGGTGCTCCCTGGGGGAACCCCATCAGCGAGGCTGCTGGTGAAGCAAAGGCATCAGCAGGAGCCACAGCGCAGTTGTTGAGTGACCAAACACATTAATCCAGCCCTGCCAAACTGTCCTGGGCAAGCCTTGGTGCCTCCCTTGGGGCACAGGGATAGATGACAGCGCAGGGATGCTGCACTGGTTACTTTTGGGGTGATGAGCAGGACCCCCACAGCTGCTGGACCCCCTTCTCCTCCACTTGGTGTTTCGGTGCCAGGTTTAGGGTTTTGGCACACAGCACGGTGAGAGCAGCCTGGGAAACGCTTGTCTAATTTAGGGAAAATGAGCTGAAAATATCATTTCCCAGGCAGGTTGGAGGAGGGCACCTGATTTCTACCCCCGACGCCTGTCGCGGTGACTGCACGGGGCATTCTCAGCCCTGCCGGGGCGGGGCCGCTTCTGCCGCTGTCACCGGCACCCTTCCCGCCGCCGCGGGGTCGTGGGAAGTTCCAGGGAGCCGGTTGCCGTTTCCAGGTGGAGTTGCTGCTGTTCTTGCAGCCTGTGACCTTCGGGAGCTGCCACCCCTGCGGCTCCCACCCCGGTGAGCTCCTGGCACATCCCGGGGCGCCGCTCCGATCCTTTTGCCTATTCTTAGCTCCCGGAGTTATTTGCAGTGATGGTGACTCAGAAAACTAATTATTGTGTTGAGGTTTCTGAAGGGGGGAAAAATAACCCAATGCATGATGGTTTCTTTACTCCTACTTTAACTTTTAGTATTTCATACCCTCCAGCTAATTTTGAAAGGCTGATGGATTTTTTGGAAGGATTCTGATAAACTTTGCTCATTAAGAAACTCATTTGTCTCCAAGTGAGTGTCACCTGTGGGCTGTCCCCTCGTGCTGGCAGTGGCCTGGGATAGGGTTGACATGCTGAGTAAGGGGCTTTGTGGAAGCCTGGGAAGGGTGGCAGCTGTCCCACAGTGGTGACTCCAGCTCTGGCAGAGGACAGGGGACTGTCACGGTGGTGTGGGGGTGATTCCTGGGGTGGCTGAGCCCCAAGGACGTGGTGCATGGGCAGTCCCCTTGTGCCCCAGTGCTGGGGTACCTCCTCCATGGATGCGGGATGTCTGGCAGATGCAGGTGGGCTGGAAGGAGGCACCAGAGCTCTGACCAGCCCTGGTCACTGGAGGAGCAGAGAAGTCACCTCCTGGTCCAACCTCCTCTCTGGGCACTGTCTCTGCTGGGTGACAAGGCTCTACTTGGGCACCAGTGACTTAAACCCCCTGGCAGGGATACATTCAGGTCCCCTCCGTGCTGCAGTTCCCACGAGGCTGTGGCCCCAGTCCCCTTGGTGTAAATGGGGTACATGTTTGCCACAGGGAAACTGGACACTTTCCAAAAACCTGGAGAAACTTTGGAGCTTGATCCAATGGCTGTGGGCTGTCCCAGCCAGAGAAGTGCCTGGTGGAAACTGCAGAGGCTGAGGTGGCATATGGCCATCTCACCATCTAGGTGCTGTTGGTAGCAGCCAGCCAAGGGGCCTTTTGCCTTGTGAGGTGCTGAGAGGTCACCACCAGCCCTCCATGATGGTGACACTGAGGAGCTGATGTTCTTGGTTGCTTGTAGGGAAGGTCTGGGATGGCTGAAGGACAATGCACTGATCACGTTGGCCAGAAGCTGCTCCCTTCTAGGATGGATGGGAGGTCATAGACTCACAGAATTATTTGGGTTGAAGGGACCTTAAAGATCATCCAGTCCCAACCCCCCTGCCATCAGCAGGGACACCTTCCACCAGACCAGGTTGCTCAAAGCCTCATCCAACCTGGCCGAGAACACTTCCAGGGAGGAGCAGCCACAGCTTCCTTGGGCAACCTGGGCCAGGGTCTCACCACCCTTGTTGTAAAACATTTCTTCCTTCTATCTAGTCTGAATCTCCTCTCTTTTAGTTTAAAACCATCTCCCCTTGTCCTGTCACTACAGGCCCTGATAAAAAGTCTGTCCCCATCTTTCTTATAGGCCCCTTTAAGTATTGAAAGGCCACTGGAAGGTCTCCCCGGAGCCTTCTCTTCTCCTGACTGAACAGCCCCAACTCTCTCAGCCTGTCCTCACAGCAGAGCTGCTCCAGCCCTCTGATCATGTTTGTGGCCTCCTCTGGACCCGCTCCAACAGTTCACATCTGTCTTGTGCTGGGTACCCCAACACTGGAGGCAGCACTGCAGGGGGGGTCTCATGAGGGTGGAGCAGTGGGCAGAACCCCCTCCCTCGACTGCTGCCCACGCTGCTGGGGATGTGGCCCAGGACACGGCAGCTTTCTGGGCTGCGAGCGCTCGTTGCCGGCTCACATCCAATTTGCCTCCCCCCAGCACCCCCGAGCCCTCCTCTGCAGGGCTGCTCTCAAACCGACTGTCCCCCAGTCTGTGCTGGTACTGGGGTTGCCCCAACCCATGTGCAGGACCTTGAACTCCATGAGGTTCACAGGGCCACCCCTGCAGCCTGTCCAGGTCCCTCCGGATGCCATCCCGTCGCTCTGCTGAACCAGCCCCACCGCAGCTTGGTGTCCTTCACAAACTTGCTGAGCATGCACCTTGGAGATAAAGAGCCTGATCCTGCAGCTTTAAGCCAGGGTTGCCAAGGATTGCAGAGCAGACAGGATCAAGTGAGGGTGAGGATTAAAGCTCATTTTGGTCCTGGCTTGCCAGGCTCTAGCTCCTGCCCCCACCCCCCGGGTCTGATCCTGCAGGCTTTGCCAGCTGTGCTGGCAGGAGCTCCCCACAGCTCCCCCAGTGCTGCCAGGGCTGCTCTGACTCCCAGGGAGCCTTTGCTCTCTTCCCACGGGGCTGATCTGTCCCTCTGCCCAGCTCCTGCTCCTGCCAGGACAGGCAGCCAAGGCAGAGTCTGGCCCAGCAGCCTCGGGCAGCCCCTCGGCGAGGATCGGGGTCCAGCGCAGTGCCCTGGCCTTGCTGGCTCCATCCGTGCTGCCACTGCTGCTCTTGGGGGTTTTACCAGTGAGCCAACCCCCCCAGGGCCCTGTCTAGGACTGGGGTGTCCCCCAGCAGCGGGGTGAGGCAGGCTTGCTTTATCACAGAATCCCAGACTGGGTTGGGTTGGAGGGACCTTAAAGCTCATCCAGTTCCAGCCCCCCTGCCAGCAGCAGGGACACCTTCCACTAGGCCAGGTTGCTCAAAGCCTCATCCAACCTGGCCGAGAACACTTCCAGGGAGGAGCAGCCACAGCTTCTCTGGCCAACCTGGGCCAGGGTCTCACCACCCTCACACCAAAGAATTTCTTCCTCACATCTCATCTCCATCTCCCCTCTGCCACTTTCAAGCCATCACCCCTTGTTCTGTCACTCCCTGCCCTTGGCCAAAGTCCCTCCCCAGCTTTCTTGCAGCCCCTTCAGGTACTGGGAGGCCACAGTAAGGTCTCCCTGGAGCCTTCTCTTCTCCAGGCTGAACAGCCCCAACTCCCTCAGCCTGTCCTCACAGCAGAGCTGCTCCAGCCCTGGCATCATCCTGGTGGCCTCCTCTGGGCTGGCTCCAGTGGCTCCATGTCCTTGTGCTGTTGGTGGCCCCAGCACTGGAGGCAGCACTGCAGGGGGGGTCTCAGGAGAACGGAGCAGAGGGGCAGAATCCCCTCCCTGGCCCTGCTGCCCACGCTGCTCTGGGTGCAGCCCAGGACACGGTTATTGGCTCTGTGCTGCCAGCGCACGGTGCTGCCTCATGTTGAGCTTCTCATCCCCCAGCACCCCAAGTCCTTCTCCTCAGGGAGAAGTCTTTCTCCTCTTTCTCCAAGTCCTTCTCCTTCTCCTCTTCTTGCAGGATCAACCCCTTGTCCAAGCACCTTATCCAAGTTGCCCTCACTGGCCCTTTACCCAAGGGGCTGATCCTGCTCTGCCCGCAGAGCCCACCCATGCACCATGGTACAGCACCAACCCCCTTGCACCCAGGTGGTTCAGGGCCACCCCACACTCCCAGCATGGGTAGGGGGAGAGCTACTGACTTAGTTAATTTATTTAAGGAATGCTCCATCTCAATTTTTGCTCTTGTGGGAGCTTTTCTGCTGCCCCCGGAGCCATCGCAGCTGCCTGCCAGCCCCTCGGCCTTGCCCAGCCCTCCCAGTGCGCCGGGGGTTTGCTGTGGGGCAGGAGGGGCCCTGGCAGTCCGGTCGCCCGGGGCTGGCTGGGTGTGATGTGAGTGTGGTTATCTCAGGGCCTTTCATTGTAGAGATAAGAACAAGGAAGTTAAATTTGGGAGAGGGGGCAATTGGAGCTGATAGTATCTGCTGTGTCTTGTGTCTTCAGGAAAGGGAATTTATCTTCAGGTTAGGGGGCACCTGTAGAGTCCAGACACCTCAGCTCCTGACTTTCCCACTGATGCACTCTGTGAATTTTGGGGGCTCGTCTCTGAGCAGGTGGCTGCTGGGGCCATGAGCGCTGCTTCCAGGGAGGGCAGAGGGCCAGACTGGTTTTGCTGCTGTCCCATGAAAGCTGCTGCTAAGTTTTAACAAAATAAAAATAGAGAGGTTTGATTGTGTAATTTATCATTTGGCTTTGAACTCGCTCAAGGGTTCAAAGAGCCTTGCTGAGGGCTCCCCAAGCCAAGCAGAGCAGAGGGAAGCGCTCCGGTGCCATCCAGGCAAGGAGCTTGGCAGGGCTGGGTGTGCTGAGCCAGCCCAGGGTCCAGCAGCAAACTGGTTCTAGGCTGGGGCAACGGGAGATCTCTGCTCGGCTCATTCCCTTGGCCTGTGGTAGCTGTTTGGGTGCTTTTCTGGGTGACCTTCCCCTTGCAGCTGGGCTGGGGCCACCAGCCTCCCCCTGTCCCCCACGTGCCACCTCTTGTTCCCAGCTCTCTGCTGGTGTGGGCCATCCATTTTCTAGGGGAAAAAAAAAAGGACTGAAATCTGCACTTAAGCCACTGGCCAGGCAGGCCAAGAGCAACTCCAGTGTCCTTCCCCAGTGGGATGGGCTCAGGGTGCAGCCCAGGTGACCCTGGTGTCCCCAGCCCCCTTCAGCCCTGGTGTGTCACCCAGAGAAGCTGCATGGTGATGCCGGGGTGTCTCTGCTTCGCCAACTGTTCTACCACCCCGTGAGACCTCCCCACCCAAGAAGGGGAATTGGGAGAAGGAAAGGAGACTCCTGGGTTCAAATGAGAACAGATTTAATGAAATAATAATAATAAAAACGAATGCTAAGAGTACACAAAGCCACACTCAGCCCATGCAGGGGCAGGAGCTGCGCAGTCCCAGCACTTGGCTGGGTGTGGAACCCTGGGAGCACCACAGCTCCGGTGAAAGCACAACGGGGGCAGCAAGGGGGAGAGCAGGGCTGGGAGCGGGACGACGGGCGAGACCCTGTGGGGACGGCGGCTGTGGAGGAAGGGGAACGTCCCCAGCAAACGTCCCCGTCCCTGTGAGCGTGACGGTTCTGGGCTGGGACACGGCTGGTGGCCAGCGTGGGCCAGCGGCCCGGGCTGTGGCTCCTCCTGGCCTTGGCCCCTGGCTGACTGGGAACTGCTGGAGACCTGGGTCACTGTGGACACCCCCACACCATGGCTGGCCACGGGCTGAAACAAAGAGTCTGATCAGCTTGGTTCTCACCAAACTGGGTGCTTCAGTCTTCCTAAAATGCAGCTTTTCTGAACAGAAAATGGATTCTGTGATTCTGTCCCAGTGAAACCGGGACATGGGGTCGGCCTTGGCTCGGCACTGGGAATGCCACAGGCAGAGCTGCCCCAGCTCAAAAAGCTGCTCCCAGCTTTGCACGCAGCCAGGGCCACGGTGGTCCCAGGGGACCGGAGCTCCTGGTGCTGCCATGGGCTGCTGGGCTCTTCTTGACCCTCACCCTCCTGCCTGGGGATCTAGGGAAGAGCAATCAGTGGGAGACCTTGAGACGTCACCAGCAGGCACCTGGGAGCAATGGGATTTCTGCCAAAATTAGATATTTAATACATTTATTAAATAAATAATCTTAATATTAATGGTACCAATATAATATTAAAAGATATTTAATGAGCAGGCAAGTGCTGCAGGCAGCTGCCAGGTTTCAGGGTGCAGAGGTGTGTACTGAAGGTTTCAGGGTGCAGAGGTGTGTACTGGAGCGGTGGCTGCGTACCGCAGCGTTGGGCTGTCCTGGGTGCCCTTTGCCAGCCTGGCCCAGGGGAGGAGGGACACGTGCGTGGGTCCCACGGGAAGGAAGTGCCCACTGTGCTTGGCACGGAGCACAGGAGAGCTCTGCTTCCATTCATGACCAGCTGGGTATCAGCCCCTTTTCATGGTGTTTCCCTAACTTGGATTATTGTGCTTTAATGCTCCAGGAAAGGGGAGCGCTGGATGATTTCAGTGAGTGCACTGGAGGATGACAGCCAGTCTGTGGCTTTGCTGCAGGGGTGGGAGCTGGGAGGTGAGAGCTGCCTTGGCTGGGCCAGCAGCGCTCACTGCAGTTGAAGGAAAGGGCTCTGTCGTGTCTCCAACCACAAACCCTCCACTCGGTGCTTCCAGGGGAAGCGAGGAACCTTCTCAGGAGACAGAGTGGGGAATCCTCACCAACCTCCAGTTCATCATGGCAAGAGGCTCCCTGAGTGTTCATCATGGCAAGAGGCTCCCTGAGCATCAGCCAAGTCTGTTGGGAAGGCACCACCCCAGCCAGGACCCGGATGGATGTGGGTGCAGGGTGCGAGTGGAAGGGATGGAGCACAGCAGTGGGGGCTGCCATCCCGGATGGAGTGGGAAATGCACGGCACTGGGGGGGCAGATGCCTGAGCACTGAGATCTGGAGCTGGGCTGGGTGTAGGTGCATGTTCTGCCCTGCACCTCCAGGGCAACTAAAGTTACCTGGGGCTTGAGACCTGCTCAAGGGGACAGGTACTGTCACACTGCTGCCCTGACCCTGCCTGGGAGGAAGAGCTGGGTGTTGTGGGGCTGCTTCATGCTCCAGCACTCCCTTCTGTATCCCGCGTGGCAGAGATGCAGGATGAGTCCCCGCAGCCCAGGGGACCTCACCCATGGGGAAAGGCTCCCCTTGATTTTTCATTTGCTGCTACGTGGGGCAGATGTTGCACCCCCTGAGGCACCTAAGAAAAGGCAAAAGGCCCAGCGATCCCACGGTGGATAAATACAAGTGTAGCTGAGCCCCAGCACCACAGCAGGCACCCAGACCAGCCACCCCTCCCAGCAATGCTGGGACTGGAGAGGCCACCTCATCAGGGGGGAGTCTGAGGTAGAACTTGAGCCATTGGAGAACTGGCACAGGTATGGACCAAGGCTCAGACTCCTCCTGCCTCCCTGCACCCTTCCATTCCATGTTACCCAGAGCAGATGGGGCTTCACCAGGGTCCAGGACTGCCTGCAGGCTCTACACCACCTTGGTCGACAGCGCTGAGAACTGGAGGTTTGCCCTCTAAATGCATTGCAGCAACGTGCTGGGCGAGGCAGCACACAGCTGTCCCCTCTCCCCACATCTAACTCTTGATGGCATTTTAATGCCCTTTAACGTCTCTGGACCAAAAAGCATTTTCTCCCCAGAAATCTCACTCTGCACCTCGTAGCTGCCACCTGTCTGTGCCTCTCCGAGAGCTTTGCAGTCATTAATAACGAGTGGTTCCCAGCCTCCCCCCGAGTGCTGGGAATGTGTTTCCCCAGGGTGAAACAGGGGTGAGCACCTGAGGAGCAGAGACTCGCCCAGGCCTGGATAACGCCATCCTGGCCCTGCCCAGCTGCAGCGGAGGTGACACACTCACTGCCACTTGCTCCTGCACGCTGATGCCTGTGTGCTCGGGGCCAAGACACAACCCATAGCCACGGGCTTTGTCCCATGGCTCCTTGTAAGGTCCTTGTAAAGGAGCAGCGATGACGTGTGTGACAACGGGGCTGGAGAGTGGCAATGAAATGCAGCTGCATCAGAAGGGTGTCCCTGCAGACACACACACAGTGACAACAGCAGCAGTGACTTTCAGAATTAAACCAACCTCCAGCCTGGATTGGCACAGGCAGAGCTAGAGCAGAATGCTAGCGAGGGCTTCTGGGGTCTCAGCTCGAGAAGGGGAGGGTGGCCACGCTGGCACAGCTGTCACTGGGTTGGTGGTGGCTCATGCCATTGGGCCTCAGCCAGGACAGCAGCATCGCAGTCTTTGTCCTGCCCTTCCAGCAAAGCTCAGTGCCACCCGCCGTGCTCAATGCCCGTACAGTGCCAGGGGAGGCAGGTCCCAGCCTGACTTTGGGTCAGTGTTTGGCTCTGCCCCTGCCAGCCCCGGTGGATGGGTCCCCCAGGACGCACCACCCATGAGGACAGGTCCCTGATGCGGGGCTGGCTGCCAGCGGGGGCTGCAAGGCGCAGGCACCCAGCCCTTCACAGTCGCTTTCAGACACAGTGTGTGATGCCCTTGGAGATGCCAGCAGCTGGGACATCCCACAGCACACATCAGTGCCAGAGCCACCTTCCCACTGTCCCCTCTGGCCCATCTGAGCCCCCGGGACGCAGGAGGGCCACGCTGCCAACCAGTCCAAATGCATTATTCCTTTTTTCTTTCCCTTTTACAGGCCTTTGCACTGAAGCCAAGTGAAGAACCTCAGAACTGCACTACACACCATTTAACTCAGCTGCAATTTCAGTAGCACAAAGCAGAGACCTCCACCACCACTGACACCTCGAGTGCTGGTTTCCCGCTCCCTCCAGTCGCTCCCGTCTCTGCGCCTGGCAGCCCGTGCTCAGCAGGAGCTCTGACACCCCGTCTGTGCTGCTGGACTGCTCCCCACCATGTTCCAGCGTCTCACCAGTCTCTTCTTCAGTGACAGCAACACGCCAGAGGGCCTGGAGGAGCCCAAGCCCTTTGTCGAGGAGGAGGAGGAGGAGGATGGCTGGCTCATAATTGATCTTGCAGGTGAGAAAAGCAGGGGGGACTGGTTTGCCACAGCCTGTGCTGCACCTTGTCTCTCCAGACCTGGGCAAACTACTCGAGATGAGAGCAGATGAGCTTCCACCAGGTGTGACCAGCTCTGCCCTTCATCCCTCCTCCCCTGCTCCCCCAGCCCTGTGGTCACCGCAGCAGCCCCTGACCTGCTCCTTCTTTTTCCCTTTCCTCTCCCAACGGTGGTTCCTGATTTTCTGCCAGCATGGGAGCAGCAGGAGCAGTGTCCCTGGCTGGGGCTGCTGCTGTCTGGGAGCCTCCAGGTGCCACCGTTCCAGGATGGGACCCTGGCACAGCACCAGCCAAGGAGGTCACCCAGGGTTTCAGTGCAATCCCCCCATTGGGGGCTCAGTGGGGTGGGGGACACCAAACCATGGGGCTGTCTGCCGTGAGCTGCGGCAGTGCCGTGGCCTCAGCTAAGCTGTGCCGTGGGCAGCACCTTCCCAGAGGAGCTGGGCTTGGACGCTCCCTGCAACACCCCTGCCAAAAGCAAACTGGGAGCCTGTTCCTCTGGGGAAACCCCAGTCCCCGGGTGCTGGTGGGAGGTTTTCCCCTCACAAGGGCAGGCAGTGCCAGTGCCTGTCCCAGTCGTGGATGTGCCACTGGCGGTCTGGCCATGTTTGGGTCATTTGAGTCCATCAGAGGAGCACATCTCAGCTTCAAGGAGTTCATCTTCCCAAGTCATTTCCATTGTCCATGCCAGCAGCACTCGGACAAGGGATGTTTAGTGTGAGGTCCCCGTACCTAGAGAGCCTTCAGGGGGTTTCCCTGTTCGCAGGAGCAGAGACAACCATCGGGAGCCCCCCTGGACACCCACCAGGCAGGTCAAATTCCTTGTGTGCTTCTCCAGCTCCATTAAGACCTTGGAGCTGCTATTGTAGGGCCGATGACTCAACCAATTGCAATGATAATTTTATGACCTTTTGCTTGCAAATCAAGCAGCAAACTTAGACAAACAAGCCTGCCAGTGCGGGAGCTCCTCGGTGGCCATGGTCTGCTTTTGCAGCCTCTGGTTAGTCATGGTGCCCCACAAATGTGTCCTGCAGGTTTAGGGGGAGGGTTTTGTCCTTCTTGCAGGCATCTGTTCTCCAAGCAGATGCTCCCTGCCTGTCCCCCATGCACGGAGCAGAGCTTGTTTCTGTGACATGAGTCATTCGTTAGCATTTTCCCCCCATGCAGTGAGCTGCAGAGGGGACCAGAGCATGGGATGTGGGACAGGACCAGCCCTGTGCCTGGTGGGAGCCCTACAGAGAGCTGGTGGAGGTGAATGGGTGACATGGGCATGGGCGGCTCTGCACGATTCACTGTCCTCTGGGCTCTCTGGTGACTCTCCCAGGGGGTCACAGCAGTGACATGGGAGCGGGCTGGTTGCAAGGAGGTCTCTGGAGCAACAGGCACGGAGCTGGCACGTGCCAGCTGGCAGCAGCTTCAGCGTGCCCAAAGCAGGCCAGGAGCAGCCAGGAGATTCCCCAGCCAGAGAAACGCTGGGCTGTGCCGTGATCCCCTGGGTCCAAGGCTGCAGCTGGGGCAGTGGGGGCTCAGGGATGACTTTGGTACAAAAGATTCCCATTTTTTTTTCCAATCAAGCAGCCAGGCTTTCCGTGCAGAGCCAGCTTTCAGCAGTGTGTCTGCCTGGGACCTGCCCCCCCACTGCTAATCCCCCCTGCCCTGCTGCTGCCTTTTCCCGTTGCATTCCCTGACCAGGGAGGGACTGATTTTTTTCAGCCCTATTTCTGAGGCTGGAGTTATGCAAAGCACTTCACAAACTAAACCCGCTGGCTCCAGCCCCCATGCGTCACCTTCAAGCTGTGGCAGTGTCTCACAGCCTGGCTCCCTCCCAGCAGCCCAACAGCCTAATGAGCCTCCAAATTTGTTCCCTCTCAGCCAGGTCTTTGACCCATGTGTTGCAAAATGCACCCGAAATACCCAGCTCTCCCAGGAGTGTTGCAGATGCCCCCTCACCCTGTCGCCCAGCCTGGCTCTGCTCAGCACCCACGGAGGGAGCAAAGAGCATTTCCTGGTGCTTAGCGATATGGTTGCAAGTCATGCAAGGATTTGGGGTCCCTGAAATATTCCTTGTGACATTAAAACCTTGGCAAAGGATGGGGACAGGTAGCCATGGACGGTGGGGACAGGGGTCAGCCGTGCTGGATCCCCTGCCCCCCACGCCCGCTGTCCTGCTGTTGTGGGAGCGCTGGGGTTCGGGAGCGCTCCAGCTGGGCTCAGTGGCTGTCCCCAGGCTGACAAATCGTCTCCAGCCCAGCCTGTCAATAACTTAATAGCCTGGTATCCACTGACCTGAAGAAAGACAGACTCCTGTTTGCAAGGCTAATTGTGGCTGCCCTGAGCCCTGGCCTGGGGACGTGCTGGGTGGCAAACGCCAGCCCGGTGCTTCATGCGCTGTTTCTCCACCGCAAGAACACGCTCACTTCTGACTCCTCCCAGACCCTCCCCCAGCCGCAGGGTCACGTCTGTCCGTGCAGACCCCGCAGTGCCTCCCCCCCAGACCAGTGCTCTCAAATCCCCCTGATGAGGCCGGGAATGGATCTGGGTGTCCCGATGAGCCCAGCATTAAGCGTGGGCTCACTTCCCATAACACAACCAGTAATTCCCAGCACAGGCAGCTCAGAAAGGCACCTGCCCAAGTGCTTCTACCAGGCAGAGGTGAGGATGGGAAGGTGAGGAAGGCTGGGGTGTTGGAAGGGTGTGGGGGGCAGCTCCTGGATCAGCCACCCAAAACTCAGCCTCTAGTGGACCGGAGCTGAAGGCACGGCGAAAACCTTCGCTGAAGAATTTATTCCCCTGGTTTCTTCCAGAAAAAAGGTGTGAACTGGTTTTTTGTTTCCTGTGTGTGTGCTTGGTTTCAATGTTTGCAAAGTGCCGGGCGGTGTTTGCAAGCACAGGCGGGCCGGCATTCCTCTGGAGCGGCACCCCACGGCACGGCACGGCACGGCGCGGCTCGGGAGCCGTGAGAGCGGGCAAAAGCAGCATTTCTTGGCAAATGAATTTCTTCCTTCGTTTTAAGAAGGAAAAAAAAGTTGCTGCAGTAAACTCTGCTGGTTTCCCCTCATTTTTTGGTTGAACTGCCAAACCAGAGCCGTTTCCATTGCTTTCTGGCTTACCAAAGCCGGAGCCCGCAGCCCCGGCAGCCGCCCCGGTGCGGAGGGTGCGGGTTGGGGTGCGGTGCCGGGCGCTGCCGGCCTCTCCCTCCCCACGAGGTCCCGTTGGCGCCGTGCTCGTCTCCAGCGGTGGTGATGGCGGTGGGGTGTCTCTTGCACTAACGATGCCCCTTTCTCTCCCCCCTCCCCTCCCCACTGTACATGGTATGTGTGTGTCCCCCCGCTGCGCCCCGCATGGCTCTGCACCCCGGCCACCCCCAGGCAGCCGCGCCCGCCCCGGCGCAGGCCGGCGAGTGGGTGCTGGCGGGACTGGGCGCTCGGTGCGATCCCGCCCGGCACCCCCAGCTCCGCCACCACCACCGGCCGCTTCCCCGGCTCCGGCCGGTCCCTGCTTGATGGACGAGAGTTGGTTTGTCACCCCTCCCCCCTGTTTTACTGCAGAGGGGCCCGGCCCGGGCGGCGTGGGGAGCAGCCCCATGGAGGACCTGCTCATCGAGCACCCCAGCATGTCCGTGTACGTCACCAGCACCCTGGAGGTGGACGGGGAGGGCCCTGAGGACGATGATGACGGGTGAGTGCGGCTTGAGGGTGCTCGCCAGGGCCTGCTGGCCCCAGCACCCGCTGCGGGACGCGGGTGGATGGTCAGTCCCCGCATCCCAAATCACTTCCTGCGCCCGGGAGCGTTTTGCCCATGCTGCCCACTGACGGAGCAGGGCTGTGAGGGACCTCAGTGTCCCCATGTCCTACCTCAGGGAGCACCCTGCACACCTGGCACCATGCCCCGGCCAGCGCCGTGCAAGGATGGCAGCCTCTGTGTCCCAGAGTACTCTGCTGAGGGGACCTCAGGGCCATGTGGAGATGGCTGTGGGTGTAGCACAGTGAGCTGGGCAGGACTGGGCTGTGGTGGGACAGGGCTGTGTCCCCCTCCCCTGCCCTGAGTAGAGTCTCCTGGTGCGGCCGCCTGTGCCAATGCTGCCTGTCACCCCCCCACCCATCCAGAGGGGTTTGCCAGGTGGGACTCAAACAGAGGTTTGCACAGGTATGGCACAAGCAAAGCAAACCCAACAGGACAAGGTGGCCTTTGTGCACAGTGGTCCCCCCAAGACCTCTGGCTCCCCCACACAGGAGGGTGCTGCAGCCCCCCACTCCATTGCTCCTCCTGGCTCCACACTGGCCCAGCACAGGGGTGTCCCACTGCTGCGGGGGAGCAGGACACCACCAGCCGTGGATGCAGAGATTTCTCCCTGCCCCAAAGTCCATCTTAGCTGGGGGGGGAGGGTTAAACAGAAATGCCCCAACTGGCCCCACTGCCCTCTCCTCCCCCAGGAGCTGGAGCCCTCCCTCCTCTGCAGCACCCGGGGGGCTCTGCCCTCTCCCTTGCCTGCCCGTGGCACCAGGAAAGCCCTTTATCATCCAGTCATAGAATAATATAGTGTAGAAGGGAACTTGGGCAATCCAGGTCTCTAGACTGATCTCCTACTCAGAACGAGGTCAGCTGTGAGGTCAGACCAGCTTGATCAGAGCTGTGTCCGGTTGGATCTTGAAAAATTTGAAGGATGGAGACTGCTCCAACGCTGGACTGTCCTCACTGTGAAAAAGTTTCCTCTTGTACATGGCCTGAACCTCTCCTGATTCAGTTTATGACCATCTTTTGTTGTCTCACCCAGCTCCTCAGTAAGAGCCTGCCCCTGTCTTCTCAATTACTTTCTTGTAGTTATTGGGACGTTAAGTCCCCCCAAAGCTTTTACTTCTCCATCTTGAAATTGTGTGTAGGCAATTTTCCTCCTTTAGTCCCCTGCTGCTGCCGGACAAGCCCTGGGTCCCACCATGCTACGGTGTCCCCACTGCCCCACAGTCCCAGCCCTCCCACATCGCTCCTGGGAGCCCCTCACCAGGGCAGGGGGGGAGGACGTGGCAGCCCCATGCTGCACCGTGGTTATTGATCCGCTGCACAAGAATTTGGGATCAGCCTCCACCTGGGCTAGGGGACACCATTCCTCCAGGACTTCTCTCTTTGCAAAGTCTCCCTGAGGGCCACAGTTTGATCTCAGGAACTTCAGAGGAACCCCAGTGCTGGAGGGTGCAGAAAGGGGGCCAAGGGAGCTAGAAAGGTGCTAGAAGACCAAATGAGTCAGAAGCGGGATGGAAATGGGGCCGGGCTTGGCTTCCTTCCACTGGGCTGTCAGCCACTCTTGGGAACTGCGGGGTCAGCCGTTCCTGGTGGTGTCTGGATTTACCCCGGGTGTCCTAGAGCCCAGCTGTGCTGGAGCTCCCCCATGCCCATTGGCAGGCTGCTGGGTCAGGGGGTGGCTGGGTCCACCCTGGGGGCGTGGTGTGATGGGGAGGATTGGGGACCCCAGTCCTCTTCTCGCCGGGGGGCTGAGGGCTGGGTGCCAGCAGGCACTGACGGTCCCTTTTCTGCGCAGGGAGGTGCCGGAGCCCCGGCTGGAGCGGCGCGCGCCGCACCACGGCAGGTCCCTGTCGGTGAAGGCCGCCATCCTGGAGAAGGTGGGGCAGGTGCGGCGGGTGCAGCGGGCCAAGCAGCTGGCGGAGAAGCCCTGGCTCAGCCAGAAGGCCCTGCAGCGGCAGAACCGCGCCCGCCAGCGCCCGCTGCGCCGGGCCCAGCAGCACACCGGGACCTTCGTCCACCAGCCCTGCCAGCGCCACTGCAACTACTGACCTCGCCGGGACGCCCGCGCTCCCCCCGCTGCCCACCCCGGCACCGGGAGGCGTCACCCCCCGCCCCAACAGCGGCCGCCCCGGGAGCGCCGGCCTCGACGGACACCGGTGACACCAGGCTGCGGTTTCACTCCACACCCCCCCCCCACACCCAGCCCCCCACTCCTCATCTCCGTCCCCCGTCCTCCGCTGCTCCCCTCACCCTTCACCCCCGACGCCAGCTGGGCTCATGGCCCCCGGAGCCTTGCTGCCCTCTCCACCCTCGCAGCCACGCCAGCCTTCACGCGGGAAACCAGTATTCCCAGTGAAACCACCTATTTCCAACACCCCCGGCAACGCCTGTTTGTCCTGACAAGCTTGTGACATCAGTGCCTTTCTTCACGACATCGTGGCTCCATGTGTAACCAGACTGGGACTGTCACAAGCAGAGACACCGAGCAGGAGTGGAAAGAGCAATGAAGCAACAAGGTTTGGGATTTTTAGGAAAATCTCATCAATGACACTAAATAATGCTTCCTCCCCTCAAAACCAGCAAATAACCCCCTCCCTCCCTGAGTTCTTAGTTACATTTTTACCGTGATAAGACAAAAACCCCAGTGTGGGTCCCGGAAGGGCTGGCTGTGAGGAGGAGCTGGTGGGAGCCTCTGCGGCTCGCGGCGCCTCGTGGTGTTTTTTTAAAGACAACCTTACAAGCAATCTCAGGAAACAAAGCACCGTCCCAGCGCCTCGCCGAGCCCACACCAGGAGGGGTGGCCAGCCTGGGGCCAGCGGTACCATCACCATGACCAGGGGTCCTGTCGTGTCCCAGAGAGCCCCCTCCCCCTGGAGCCGCTCACCTGCCCGAGCCGCACCTGTGGACAGGTGTGTGCAGATCCGTGTCTGTGTGTCTCCATACCTGTGTACTTGGAACAGGCACTGTTTAAGCCAAGGAGCATCGGTGGCAGAAGTATGTTGAAGCTGGTGGTGAAAAGATGCTGAAGAGGAGGCTGGAGGGAAGAGGCTGAAGTAAGGGGAAAGATGGACCTGGAGCATCTGCAAAGGGACAGGATGGGGCAAGCCTGGGCAGCGGTGCCAGGCGGGAGGGTCGCTGCAGTGGAGCCCTGGTGGGAATGCCTTCTCCCCCACTAAATATTGCATCCTTTCCCATGAAGGGCCAAGTTCTGTCATAGGCAACGGTGATTTTAAATGCAAATCCCTCCTCTCCCTATGGTGACCTCGTTCTGCCTTTTGAAGGACATGGTCCAGACTTTTCACTGGCTCCGGCACCAGCTGAGATGGCTCCAAACACAGCAGAAATTTGCTGATTCCCCCCGCCAGCTCCCTCCCTTTAGGGACTGGTTTTGCTCCCCATGCCCCAGGGAAAGTCTGGCCATCGTGTCCTGCTCGTGGCCAGCCCACAGTCTGGATTCCCACCCTTTGAGATGAGAAATACTCTGACAATCCCCCCCTTCCCCCCCAAGATGCCGATTTCACAGGAGTTTCTTCCATTCACCATGTTATATCCCTTGATATCAACTTGGGACTTGGCTGAAGGAATTGTGGTAAGCCCAGACTCAGACAGTTGATATTTATTAATTTTTTTAATGAGACTAAAACCAAAACAAACCTACTTAAATGAGCTCCAGCCCCCAGCTCAGTGCCTGGGAGCCTGGATGTGGGGAGGCTGGCTGATGATGCTCACCTGCAGCGTTTCTCTTTCACTCCGATGACACAGTGTCCCCAAAAGCACGGGAGGAAGGAAAAGCCCATTTCAGATATCTCCCTTCAGCCCTTCCCTTTCGATTCTTCCAGGCCAGTTTCTTGTTTCAAGTCCTCCTGAGACCCAGCACCCTCATCACACGAGTGATGTGGTGCCTCCTGCCCCTCTGGCTGCAGCAGCCGGTGCCCCTGGCTGGGACGAGCGCAGCGGTGGCTGCTGTGCCAGCGGAGAAGCTGGGCCCCATTCTGCGCCACCACACTGGTTTGATCAGCTCCTTTGTCAGCCTTTCTGGTGAGTGTGGTGGCACCAGAGCTGATTTTTCACTGCTGATGGTTTCTGAGCAGAGAAGTGGGCCGGGGAACCCAGCCCATCCCTTGGCATCGCCCGCTGCTCCTGGGCCGTGCCGCAGTCACTGTCCCTCCCCACCGAATCCAAGGCCGCTGGAGATCGCCCTGCTTCATCTCCAGTGGCTTCCTGGCAGATTGCTGACTCCTTCCCTCGAGGGGGATGTTTACATCCTCTGGCTTTGTGGGCTTCACATGAAATGCCTTTTTCCCCCGCCCTGAAGCGATGCCTGGTATGGACTGGGAGCACGGAGTTTGTGGGACGCTGGCACAAGCTTGTGGAGACGAGCAGGGCCTGAGGCTGAGCTCCTGGCTCAGGATGGCTGATGGTGCTGCCTTCCCCGTGCTGCTCTCTCCCACGTCACTGGGTACTGTGCTCTGTGGCCACTGGGCAACAGCACTGGAAGAAGCATTGCCTCTCTGTCCCAAATAGATATCAAGAGGTGGACAAGCCACGCCATGTCCTGCCTCCCAGCTCATTCTCCATTGCAAATTCTTCTCCTGCACATGCAAGATGCCACCAGTCCCTCTGGAGCACTCCCAAAGTCAGAAGCTGGCTGCAACATCGTCACCCCCTCTGCAGCTCCCAGGGGAAGATGAGCTGAGGGACAGCGAGGCTGCCTGGGCACGGCGTCCCCAGGGCGGATCCTGCCACACCTCACCCCCCAGTGCCCACCAGCCTGCTGCTCACAAACGGTACCCCAGTAGGAGGAACCCCTCATCCAAACCCTCCTCTGCGTCCTGCCCACCCCTGGTGAGCCAGGAGCCCCTGGCTGTGCCCTGGGGGGCTCAGCGCAGCGGGGGCTGCCGGCACCCAGCACCCAGCCCCATTTCAGGCGGCTGACGCTGTTACTCCGTCCTGGTTTCTGGGAGCGAACACAAACTGTTTTCTCTTCCTTTCCTCTTTCCATGCCAGTATGAGGCATCACGCTGTGCCCAGCCAGAGCAGGACACGAAGCAGGACCTATTATCACACTTTTTATCAAGAGTATGTTTATAAAGGATTAATAAATTATTAATAATGTTTTCATGAAGAGGTTAATCCAGCGTCCTAGCATCTTGCAGGTCAGTGGAGCACGCTTCTAACAGCATATATGGGCTCCTGCCATCCCCCCCTGTTGTTTGCACACTTGCTTGTGTATTAACATCTAATAATCACCAATTAACATCCAGTAATCACCCTGCAAAGCGACTGTCGATCCACCGGTGCGACCAGCCCTTCTCATGCTGCAGCAAAGGTGTTTCAAGCTGCGCTTTGCAGGAGCCCTGCAACGCTCCTCTCCCTCCCAACAGTGAGCACAAGACCTGGCCTGATACCAAATCTCCTGCCCAGTTCTGCCAGAGCAAGAAAACTCCTTCACACTGAGGTTACTCCTTCACACTGAGGTTATGAATCTCCTCAGATCTTGAAACAAATGAAAGGTGCTCAAAAACTGAGAACTTTTCCTGTGTGCACACGTGTGCATGTGTAGGTATTTCACACCGTGGCGTGGGTGTTTGGTAGGTTGTTTTGGGGTGTGAGTTGTAGTTTTTTAGGGGTTTGTAGAGTTGTTTGTTGATCTTTTTTGCACCCAGTATTTTCAGTTCGTGACGAGCCGTGCGGTGCTCCCAGCGGGAAGGGGAAGCCAACGCGGCGCTGGCTGGCAGAGGGGCCCTGGGCTGGTGTCCTGCTTGAATGGCCAGGATGAGTCTTGCTCTCTTGTCTTTACTTGCATAGAGGGAAACTACAGCATGGACTCAGGGACAAACAAACATGCCAGGGTCTTTAAAAATGTGTTTTTCCAGGCTTCTCTGTTGGGATGTGGGATTTGTTTCTGTCTGTGAGGCCGGTGGTTGAGCTGTCCTGCAGGGTGCTGCGGGGTTTGATGCGCCGACATAATGCCTGCATGGAAAAGGAGCTGTGGCCACTTGTGGTGAGACCACCCCTCAGCAGCAGCCCCTCCTCATGTGCCCATGTCCCAGAAACTCACCTTACAGTTGCTAGAATGCAGCTAGTCCCTCCTGGGGCTGGTTTGTGCACAGCCAGGTAAGGATTTTAAGCAGTGAGCTCCCAGGGATTCGGGCAGTGGAGCAGAGCTGCGCTTTCTGCATCAGCCACGCTGGCCTGGCTCCACCATGTCCCTGGCATCAGAGGGAAACCGGGACGGGGGAAGCCGTCAGAGCAATCACCTGGAGAAATGCTGATGCAGGCAGACTTGTGGGAGGAAATTTTTGTATTATTTCTTGCAAAGAAAGCATAAAAAAGAGGAAAAATTCCCCAGTGGAGGGACCTGGGCAAATCTCTGCTCAGTAGATGCCAGCTTGGCCCGGGCAGCGTGGCAGTGCCCCAGCCATGGCTGCTGGGGCTCGGGTGGGCGAGCTGGCTCTGGCCCTGGCAGCAGCTTCCCAGCCCCACGCTGGTGCTGCGGTGAGGAGTGGGCATGGACTGGGGGCTGGGGGCACCGGGACACTGCGGGCGGGCTGGGGCCGTGCTGGCAGCACTCCCTGCAGCTCCTGTAGGCAGCAGACCCCTGTGGTGGAAAGAGCCTTTCCACTGCTCATAGTCCCCGTGGTGCAGAGGATCTTCTCTGAGCAAGGCATGAGAGATTTGCATCTCAGTTGCCTTCTTCTGGTACCGGGCAGGGCAGAGTGGCTCCATATCAGCTCCATGGATGAACCCCCTGAAGCAAGGGGCAAAGCTCCCCCAGCCATCAGGACAAGACTTCTCCAGCCTCCAGGAGAAGTGCCACCTCTTGAGATGAGAACCAGATCCCATCTAAACTCACACACCCCCGTGAGACCCCCGTGAGACCCCCGTGAGACCCCTGTGAGACCCCTGTGAGACCCCCGTGAGACCCCTGTGAGACCCCCGTGAGACCCCCGTGAGACCCCTGTGAGACCCCCGTGAGACCCCCGTGAGACCCCTGTGAGACCCCCGTGAGACCCCCGTGAGACCCCTGTGAGGCCCACCTCCTGGGGCAGCTCCCCGCGTGGCTCTGCCCCGGCACGGCCCGGCACACGCAGGAGCAGCAGCCACGAGAGCCACAACAAAGTCCTGTCCCCAGAGTTTGGCTCTGGCCTGCACTGCAGGGCTGGAGGGAGCTGCCAGGGGTGGCTGGAGGGAGCTGCCAGGGGTGGCTGGAGGGAGCTGCCGGGGGTGGTAGGGCAGAAGTTACCCAATACTCTGAAACCTGCACCCACAAATGTGCTTTCAGAAATCTCTGCTGTGAAATCTCAGTCTGGAAGGAGAACAATTCCTCCCACAGGAGTCAGCTTTTCTTTATCATGGGCAGCACAAACTCATCCCAAAGATCGCTGCCATGGGAATCTTCGCTCTTCCTCTAGGCCTGTTTCTAATCAATAGATAATTTTACATTTACATTTTATGATACCTTTTCCATCCAACCCTACTGGGGAGAAAAAATCCCACCAGATGTCTTGTCATACCAGTCAGAACAAAAAAAAATTAAAAATTACCCCAATGAGGTTCTTGGTTTGAGTCACACAGCTTTGTGATCTCTCCTCTGGAAGATAAATATCAGTCCCAGTGCCCTCCATAAAGTGGAAATTAAGATTCAGATTAATTTATTGAAAAACAAGTGAGTCCCCAAAGATTAAACCAGGTAATAATTAGAAAATAGACAGTAAAAAGTGATAGGACAGCTCAAGTCAAGAAAAATGCTTCTCAGCATCTGCCTGTTGCTGCCTCGCTCTCCTGTGCTGGGGTCATGGCCATCCTTGAGTCTTCCCTGAGTGTCTGGATTTAAAAGCAGAGGCCACCTGTGTCCAGTTGGTGCCACAGGGACTCACTGGCCACGAGGGATTGTCCACAGGCAGCACAGATGTGCCTCCAGTTCTCTGCGCCTCCGGTGCTGTCTGCACTCAGAAACAGCTGCTGGCAGCAGGAGAGATGCACAAGCACCCCAGTGTCCCCCCTCAGTCCTCAGAGCTCTCCCCACCCCACCCCAGTCCTCCTCCACCACAGGACTGTGTCTGGTGAGCTCTCAGCACAACGGCTCGCAGGGACCAGGGTCTGAGGACAGACACCCACCACACTCACAGCCTCTCCGTCCCAGGGGTCCCACTCTCAGACCAGCTGGGAACATTAAAGGACCTTAAATGGGGTTGATCACCTTGGGGCTTGTCTTCTTCCGTCTCTGGATGCTCCAGAGCCTTCCATCTCTGCATACTTCTCTCCCACCTGCCCAATACAATATCAGAGTCGTGAATAATTTCCTCGTGGCCTCAAGGGCTCCGTCCTTGTCCCATTAACGTCACCAGAACGGCTGCCAGGGGTTGCATGACCTTGGCCTCAGAGGCTGGATGAAGTGGTGGGAGAGGCTCTGCGTGGTTGGCAAGTCCCTGTTTTGGCAAGAGGTGTCCTCAAACCTGTCAGAGATGCTGCCTTCTCCTCCACTTGACCCCAGGATGCCAGTGGTGGTGGGAACACTCATCAGCCACAGGCTCTGGACACAGCTTGGGCAGGAGGGCACCCCATGGCCTCTCTCCATGCCATCCATTGATGCATCACCAAACAGCCTTTCTTTCTGCTTCTTAGGAGAGAGCTGTGCCATTAACTAAACCCACAGCTCTTCCCTAAAGGATGAGGGTGACAAAGATGAGCAGCTCCATCTAATAACAAAGACGGCTCCTCCGTGTGGTCCTTTGGCAAACGCTTTTTTACAGAGAGGGGACACCCAGGTGTCCCCCACTTACCCTCTCTCTGAGCTGATCCCTCCTGGGCTGGCGGGGGGGCGGTTGCTTTTCCAGCCCCACACCCAGAGCGAGTGCAGAGCTCTGTTAGGGGGATGTCACCCCACACCCTGCAGCATGAAAACCCGCTGCGGAGCTGTGGCTCTGTCACGGCGAAATCCCTCTCCCTGCCACTGGGATCCCATTGCATCGCCTGGGTGGGGGGAGATCTCATTCCATGCACATGGAGGGGGAAGCAGCACAGTAAATTGTCAGTGCAGCTTAAAAACAGGTTGCACAGGGGAGCCCAAAGCTTCTCTGCTCTTTCACATTCACCTCGTGTATCCACATCAGGGAAACCGGGAGCAGCTACGTCTAGGTTGCGCTGAAATCTTATCCTCAGCTTTGCATCAACACAGTTGTGCTCCAGGAGGTCTGGGGATGGGGGAGCAGCACGGGGCGTTACCGTGATGCATCAACACTTTCATGTCACAGACAGATCCCTACAGAGCCCCTGGGCACTGCAATGTTTGATTTGTGTGAACCAGCCCTCGGTGTTCTGCCTGTGAAACACCCACACCCCTCACCCATCGCCGTGCTGGGCCGGCTGCACCGGTGCCTTCCACGCCTCTTCATGGCTTGTCACCTTTTTTTAGCACAACTGCAGAACCTGAATAAATGAGTGAGCTGCAGTTACCAACAGTCCTATGCAAGGATGCCTGGGGAGTCAGTTTCCGATATTTTTGTGTTTCTGTTGTTTTTAAAAGCGGGCACTGGGATTTTCGGAGGAGCCCAACAGAACCAGTGCCCTCCAAAGCATTTTGCTTTTATTGGTTTGGGTTTTTTTTAGCTAAAAAGCACTTAGCATTTTGGATGCTAAATCTCTTAGGCAGCTTTGAAAAAGCTCAGCCTAAGCCCCAGTTCCTCACTGGTTTGTGTGCAGAGACCAAGCAGCAGCAGCAGCAGAAGCCCCAGCGCTGTGCCAGGGCGGCCGGCGTGGTCGGCAGCCGATGTTTCCTTGTGAGAGAAAGGAGGGGAAAGTGCTGTTGGGTCGGAAAAGGTTGCCTTAACCCCCACCTAAAATGCATTGGAGAAGGTTGTTGCCCCCAGCCACCAGCCCAAGCCCACCACCACCCCAGGGGCAGAGCAGCCACGTGGCTGGGGTGTTGCAGAGACCCACGGCCCCACGGCGCCAGGCGCTGCCCACGCAGCAGCTCTCCATCACCGCGCTCTGCCGAACGCCTTACCACAGCCGGACAACTCCACACCCTGACTGTGAGAAGAGGAAAACAAAAGTCCCCCATTGTTCTACATCACCTGTGCTGTAGGACTGAAGCCTCGTCTGAAGCCCGAAGCCAACAAACTCCGTGAAACCGGGGCGAGCGAGGTTGGTGGGGACAGGGCGGCTGCTGCTTCTCTGGGACGTGGTTTCAGCATTTGCTGTGTGTCAATGGACTGAAGGCCACGATTGCCTGGAATCCGTGACGTGGTGTGCCTGTGTGTCTGTGCCCTGGTTTTGGTTGTTAGATTGTGATGCTGTCTTTTGACTGACAAAAAAAAAAAAAATCTAATATAAAGAAAAAAACACAACAAATAAAAAAAAATATATATTTAAACTCTATTTAGTGTCTGTTCCTCTAAAGCCTCCAAGTAAACCTGTTTGCAAAAAGGTTTGGTTTTTACAATAAGCTTTTTAAAGTCAATGCTGTAACTATTCAGACAAGTCAGCAGGAAAAAGTCCCCTTTGAAGACAGGGATGTGCAGGGGAAGGGATGGGACAGGCTGAGTTGTTTGAGGGGATTTTTTTTTCCCATGTCATTAACAAGCCCTAAAACTCAGTAGAGGATTGCGAGGACCAAAGCAGATGCTGATTGCCCTGAGAAAGGCGAGTCCCACGTGAGCTGACCTCCCCAGCTCTGGCTGTTTCTCCAAGCACAACAGCTCGATACATTCTACCACCCACCCTATAACCCAGAGGCAGAGAGATGAAACTGAGGTGATTAAGGGCTTGGAGCATCCGACAGATGAGGAGAGGCTGAGAGCTGGGAGTGCTTGGCCTGGAGCAGAGAAGGCTCAGGGGGATCCCATCCATCTGTGCAGATACCCAAAAGGGGGAGTACAGAAGACAGAGCTGGACTCTTCTCAGCCCAGGGGCAGGATAAGAGGCACAAATTGTAGTTAAAAAAGAAGAGAAATTCCACTTAAGCATAAGAAAATGTGAGGATGGTTGACCACAGGAGCAGGTTGCCCAGTGAGGTTGAGAAGTCTCCATCCTTGGAGATACCCATAATGAGAGTGGACACATCCATGAGCAACCTGCTTTGGGCAGGGGTGGGATGGGGCTTGCTAAGGCCAGCAGCTGGCTGTGCCTGCTCCTCTGGGTGTGCTCTGGTTGTGACACCCATGGTCCCCCAGCTGCTGGGAGAAGCACTTCAAAGAATTGTTAGGCTAAATATTGGGAATGAAAACAATAGGCAAGAGCAAGCTTCAATAAACCTTCTCATGGGAAAAACTGTCGGCAGCGCCAGACAAAGCACAGGGTCACTGGGGCTGGACCTCAGGAGGTCTTCAGTCCCACCTCTTGCTCACAGAAGTGTAAATACCAAATTTAGACCATGTTATACAGGGCTTTGTCCAGACAACTCTTGGAAATCTCAGGAGAGAGAGATTGCACCACCTCTCTGAGCCCTGGTCCAGGTGGTGAGAATTTTTTGCTCTAACCAGCCAGAACCTTCTCTCTTTCCATTTATCCTAGAAGTACCCTCTCCTCCCAGCACCAGCCTCCATAAGATCCTGGCTCCATCTTCTTCTCCAGTACCTGGAAGGGTGATGAGGCCCATCTCCCTCAGCCTCTCCTCTCTGGCCAGGTGTTCCCAGCCCCTGGCTGGTGGCCGTCTATTGTGTCCCCTCTATATTATCAACATCTTTCTTGTCTGTGGGGCTGGGAGGTTGGGGGAAACTGGTGATAATTTTCCAGGATGTGGTCTAATGAGTGCCAAGAAAATGGGAACAATCACTTCCTTTACCCTCTGGCTACACCTCTGCTGGCACAGCCTGGTGCTCCAGCCTCCTGGCTGCCCTGAGCCAGGCCCAGCTTGCCCTCCCCAAGGGCTCTGGCTGCAGAGCTGCTCCCCAGCTGGCCACTCCCAAGCACCTCAGTGGGCACCAGCACAAGGCTCCTTCCCAGGCTCCTTCCCAGGCTCCTTTCCAGGATCCTTCCCAGGTGTAGGATTTTCCATCTGTCCACTTCCTGGTCCATGTCCCTGTGACTCTGTCCTCAGGTTTGTCTGCTTCCCCTGATGTGGGGTTGTCTGCACACCTGAGTGCATCCCCTCTCTTCCCCTTGTTTACTGCTACGTGGACCTTGCCCTTGAGGACAACCTTCCAGTTTTGTGGACTTTGTTCAGCTCCCCATTCCCCAAAAGTTCCCAACTGGCCAGACCAGCAGCAGCAGTGGGGAGGCCAAGCACAGAGCAGGGCACTCTCCAGGTCACCTGCACGCCCAGCCCTCACCTCTCGGGCAGACTCAGGGGCAGGACATGAAACAGCAACACCAGGACGGGGCCTCTCCCACCCCACCAAGGACCTCTGACAGCTGCGGGGGCAACACTGCCCTGTCCTTAGCACAGTGACACGTGAAATAAAACCACTTTGGTGAGCTGGCAAACTAAAGATGAGGGTTAAGAAATGCACCATGGAGGATGGAAGTAGCAAGCCCAGGCCACCTCAGAAACGGCTTCCTACGGACTGTGCTCGTGTGTGAGTGCACACAGAAACATGTCCCTGCACATATGAACATGTGTGTAGATCTGTGATCTCACATGCACCTGTAAATGTGTGTGCACAGGTCTCTAACCTGAAGGAGTACAGGAGTCCTGTGAAAAACCAACTTCATCCTGCCCGCCACAAAGTATGGGGAGTGTGAGCACTGGGGCAAGCAGGGGTTCCAGAGAACAGCGACTCTTGGGGCGCAGGAGGAGGCAGCGATCCCAAACCAACATCTGCTCGTCCCCATGTCCCGGTTCCACTGGGACAGAATCACAGAATCCATTTCCTGTTCAGAAAAGCTGCACTTTAAGAAGACTGAAGCACCCCATTTGGTGAGAACCAAGCTGATCAGACTCTTTGTTTCAGCCCGTGGCCAGCCATGGTGTGGGGGTGTCCACAGTGACCCAGGTCTCCAGCAGCTCCCAGTCAGCCAGGGGCCAAGGCCAGGAGGAGCCACAGCCCGGGCCGCTGGCCCACGCTGGCCACCAGCCGTGTCCCAGCCCAGAACCGTCACGCTCACAGGGACGGGGACGTTTGCTGGGGCATTGGTCAGCAGGTGGTGAGCAACTCTGCTATGCATCGTTCTTTTGGATATTCTATTATTCCTGTTACTATCATCATTCCTATTTTAATTTTATTTTATTTCACTTACTGTTTTTCTCCCAACCCACGAGTCTCCCTTACCTTTACCCCTCCAATTCTCTTCCCATCCCCACAGCAAGCAGCTGTGTGGTGTTTGGCTGCCACCTGCGTTAAACCACAGCACTTTGCCTCCCTCGGTGTCCACTACCTGGTGCACAAACAGGTAATTTCTGTCATTAGAAGAGGTGACAATTTATATTTAATGACAATTTAATCAGCCTTCTGACAGATGTAAATATATTTTTTAATTATGTAACAAGAGGTGAAGGCATCTGCTTGTGCACTGACCGGCTTCTCAGCTTCTCCCCCCAGAGCTCTCCGGCACAAAGAGCCTGACCCCCCTTCCTCAGCAGCACCCACAAACCAGGCACCACTGCTGGCACTGGAGTTGGCCAGACAAAGACACTTCAGGCCACCACATTTCAGGAAGTCTTCAAACCATTTGCTATGGCATTTGTCTCTGCTGTTTTCCTGCTGGGGAGCTTTATTGGTGGGGAGTGCTGTCCCCTGGGCCTCCCCACTCCACGTTCACCGCTCATACTCCGAGGGCTGGAGGTGGCCTTTGCATTTTTTTCCCTTGCTGTGCAGGAACAGCTGCATCAGTTAATTCATTTGTGGTCAAACAAATTCCTTTCTAAAGCTCCATATAAGGAGCTTGCAGGCCCAGAGCTCTAAATAATCCCCTGCGATATCCCGCTTTGGAACGATGCTGTTGTTGCTGCTAATAATAATACAACCCAAATTAGAGGACAATAACATTTATTTAGAGCACGAGGGATTCCACATTATACAAACCCTTAAATTTATTTTTTCGTTTCACTGGTCCATTTCTACAACAAATACATCAGATCTACTATATAATAAAATTATTTACATTTCCAAACAAGATGGGGTTTGTTTATAAACCCTCTCACTGCTATTCACATACAGTACTTAAAACAACAGCACAATACATTATTTTAATACCTAAAAATGACAACCCTGTATTCTAATTTGTTTATGAAAAGTGGAAACAAATAAATTTACAATTGTCTTCCCCTCCCCTTCCATTTCATACAAACACATTAACCTAATGTGCTAACCCTGGACTTCATTCTGTAAATCCAGGGGGTTTTAGAAGAACCCAGTTTTTATATCTATTTATCTGTTTTTTAGAAAAAAATCATTTACTGGGAACAGTATAATATTAAAATGACTTACTGTACAGAATTTTATTTAAAAAAGAAAAATCACAGCTCAAAATTGCTATTGATAAATTCACACTCATTTACAAGTTTCATGTTTCCATGCAGTAATTTACTTGGACTTTCTTCTTTTTGACTGCATTGCACTGGCACTCGTTTCTGAAATCAAGAGAAGAGAAGAAGCGTGGATAGGAAGTCGGTAAGCCATTCACCAGGGGTGCACAGACTGCCCTTTTATTTTTCCAAAATCACACCAGGGTGGAACCCTCTGAAGACCTCTGTGGAAGGGAAATCTCTGAAGGATTCCCAGAGCTGGGACTGACTCTGCACCAAGGGCCCCTCTGCCCTGGCGGGAGCCGCCAGCAGCGACACAACGATCCCCCAGTTTCTGGCAGGACCCAATTCCCAAGCGCTGTGGGTTTTACATTTATGAAGCCCTGATATAACAGCCTCAAAAAGAAGAGTTGTGTATTTTTAACTGCTCTTTAACATCAGTTCCCCACACTCACAGTGAGCTCAGCTGTGCCCCAGAAGGAAGCCTCCATGGAACCAGCCCAGCACGGGGCACGAACCGCGGCAGAGCCCAGCATCACCCAGGTGGTGCCATTAAAAAAAACCAACAAAGACCCCAAAAAACAACAAACTTGGGAAGCTATTTCGGAGCCTGCCATTAAGAATCTAGTTGTTGGAGTCCCTGGAAAGTGAGATCACTAGAGAACAAGTCTCCTCAATGTGCACTACGATTCACAGAGAAACAGCTTATGCAGAAAGAGATGAAATGTTCTGCAGCACCGCAGCAGAACAACCACAGCACCTGCAGAGGCTGCAGGGAAAGCAGATGACATCTTCAGTGCACTTACCAAGGCACTAAGTTCCCATTTCAAAACAACCAAACAAACAAAAGGAGTAAGCACCAAGGGTATTTGTGTCTTTAGATTTTTTTTAAAGTGATTTTAAACGTTGGCAATGGATCTTTGGCTCTTTACAATGTTTTCCAAAAGCTCTTAGAGCTGTGGTGTATTTTAAGAGTCAAAAGGGGAAAAAATTTCCAAGAAATCTAAAACCAGAAAAGCCATGGTACAACTCCACGGCTGGTGAACGCTGCATTAAGAAAATCCACATTCCAAAATCTAACAAACCTGAAGCTGCAGTAAGCGCTGGAGCAGCCCTCGCTGGGAGGTACCCCGAGAAGCACCAATGCAGTGCCCGTTTCCAGGAGTGAAACACCTCAGCAGGCAGCACAGCTCCTGCCACCAGCGCCCCTCCAAGCAGCGGTGCTGATTTAACCAGCTCGGGCAGCAGCAGCAGCCGCAGCCATCCCCGCGGCTGCCGGAGCCTCCCTGTGGGGGAGGATGAACGGGGCCGTGGCCATCGGCCGCCAGGTCCTGTCCCCGTCCCCTGTGAGTATCACCAGCACCTCCCTCACCTGCCTCTACCCAAACTGCACACCAAACGTGCCCTGTACAGAGGGACCTGGGCTGACTCCCAGTGCATCTTCCTCTTCTCTCACAGTTCTGCCTCCTCCTTCCTGATGCCTAGCAAGAAGATTCCTACATGAACTGGTCAAAGTCTGCTTCTCTCTCCCTCCTGTATTTCACTTTTTCCTAAGTGCCATTTTCATAGTGACCTCCATCAGCCCTGACCTCAAAGGGTAACTTCTCCCTGACCTCCATCAGCCCTGACCTCAAAGGGTAACTTCTCCCAGCCCCATTCTGTTTAGCAGGGATCTGTGAGTTTCCCAGGACACAGATGAAGTAGCCACAGATGTCCAGGAGGAGCCCGGAGCACACAGAACAAATGTGCTTGCTTAAGCTATGGCTCACTAATTAAACTGTAGAACAGAGCAGGCACAAGTGGCAAACCTCGTTACACCTCCTCAGCTACCCCACTAATCCCCCAGCCTGGGCTCTGCCAGAGCCTTGTCCTGCTCATGTTCTCCACCACACGGCCCCAGGCAGCTGCCTGCGCGGAGATGAGGTGAGCAGAGCCCGGGGTACGCGGTGGGAACCTGGACCTGCGCTTTCAACCAAAACCCCTCGATCCTGTGGCGGTTTCAGACATGTTTTAAAAACAATTATTTCACTTACAGAGGCAAATGCATAACACAGTCAGCACAAAGCCCCTAAGTGAGTCTGGTATTAATTAATTGTCATGTACTTTCATGTTCCCACACTTGAGAATTTGCTGTGCCCCTGGTTGTCATCTTTAGGTTTATTCACTCCAGTATGTGGGACAGGTCACACCTTTCAGATCCCCTCACACTCAGGAAGGTATCACCAAATCAGTTTCACATTTTTCTTCACAATCATGAAAAATAATTTATTTTTACAATACAGACTTAAGATTCTTCTGCACAATCCTGCCACAAGAAGTAACTTTAATTAAATTCAGCAGCCATAGAAGTGCAGAACATAGAGGTCCCTCTGTGCAATCTCTGAGAGTCATTGCACAGTTCTGTGTATTTGGGAGTCTTCTCTGAAGCTCTTAAAATGAAAATATTCTTACCACCAAACTTTAGTATCTTCAGTATGGAAAATGGTTGCTGAATTCAACTTGGCTTCCTTTAATAATAATTTTCTATTAATACCTCTTTGTTCTATGTGTTATCTTTAAAATATTGGTCGAATGTTGCCTCTTGACAGTCTCTCTCTACCCCCTCGTGCAACTTTCAGCCACCAGAATTTTTCTGACCCTCAGGCATAAGGAGCTGGCAGAGCCTCAGAGACGCGGAGCGGCAGCGCGGGGGCGCGTCCCGGCCGGGACACAACGCCGTGCGGGACCGGGTGTACCACACAAACGCCGTGTGCTCGGTTAGAGCCTGCAGCTGTGCAGAAATGGGGCCCCTCAGCCCCTGCCACCGCCACGGCCGGGATCCGTGCCCAGGACCTCGCGTGCCCGGGGGAGCAGCCGAGGCTCGGTGCGCTGGCACACAGCACTGCTCGGCGCCCCAGCCTCCATCCAGGCAACGCGCTGAGTGCGCCTGAGCCACAGCACCGGGCTTCACAAGAGCTGACTGAGCACTGGGGAAGCCTCAAGCCTCTGTCTTGTGTCTTTTCAGGCTTCAGGAAAAATAAAGAAAAGGAGTCACTTTAAACTGAGTGCAGTCCTTCTGTGGCAGCGCATTTCTGCTCAGGGAACTCAGCTCCAGCTAGGCAAGCTGCTGAGCGCTGCGTTGGTCAGTACTGCAGGGAAGTTCCACAGACTTAACCGTGGGGAATTCACACGAGATTTACTGCCAGGACAGACACCAGGGAACACTTCACCACCAACCTGTGTCTAGGTCACTGAAACTCAAGTTAAAGCACGCATGGACAAGCTGCAACCCATGGTGTTATGCAGGGGTTATTATCTGGGCAGTAGGCTACTTCCTGCCCCCTCCAGAGAAACGGTGCCTGTGCATTTTACCTTTTGCAGTGCTGGAGGCAGACGCTGGCCGGGAGGATCTCTTGCGCTGTCCGTTCTCTACAGCGTCCTGTGAAGCGGCAGAATCCTCTGTTCTTGAATTTCTTCTGTTTGGAGTTTTAGACTTTTCACAATTCTCTTTTGTCTCATTACTAATAAAGTGGGACAAAATATTTCTGATGAAGTGTAAGAAGAATTATGCTTTCCTATGCAACTCAGACAAGCTGGAGGATGGACCAACACAGGTACCAGTTCCGGACTATTAGCACTGGAGATATGAAATGCTAGAGACACCAGAAGTTTTATCAGATGAAGAATGACCTGAGTAAGCCAGAGTACAGTCCATTTCTATTGAAAATTATCAGAGGATATAGAATTGAGAGTCCTCAAAGAGAATATTTTCAACATTAGAAGACCAAGAAATTAGATGCATTATAAATTGTCTGCTCTGTTTTCCACAGGTGCCACCATTACTGAAGTCTAGGAAAAGCAAACAAGTTACATTAGAGACTGCTGTGGTGTGGGAAGGCAGAGTTGAAATTGCAGGTGAACACAAGGAGGAATGATGAACTCTTCAGTGAATGTGCCAGCTTTTGGTTTTACTAAAAAGACTCACTCCACTGAGCCAGGTGACTTCTTCACATATTAAAAAGCTTAAGGTTTATTTAAAACTTTCTTCAAGCTTTAAAGCTTGAAGTTAAAACATTTATTTTTACAACAGAAAGCTTTTTCTGCTATTAAAAAGTAATTTTAGGTAGTGCAGAAATCTGTGTTTCTCGGCACTGAGGCAATGAATGGATGGAGTGCTATGCTTTGTAATTAAACTCCTCTTTTATTTTCTCACTCTCAACCCTGTAAACTCATCCTGAGGTTTGGGTGTTTCCTCCTCAATGCATTAACTCCAGGCAATTCCCAGTGAGTAAGTGGTTTCTGAAGATAAAGCTAAACTCATCTCCTGTGAACTCAAAGGTAAGTAATTAATAAAATAAATCATTCTGCTGATAATGGACAAGGAGAAAGAAAACTAATTCAATGCCCTCTGGGTGATACTTGCAAGAAGAAAGGCTGCCTTAATCAGAGAACTGACTGGAAACACAGAGCAGACCTGGGTGTTACAGAGGTTCCCCTGCAGTGTCAGTGCTTCACAGAAAGCCCTGCTTTAAGAGGAAAAACTGCTAGTTCTAACTGACAGGTCTCTGCAATAAAACACTCTTTGTCAGTGACAGGAGACAAACATCCTCACAAGGAAACATCAGCAGAGGAGACTATGGCAGCACGTGGATTGGCTCAGACACCAAATAAACACTGAAATCTGTTTCCCCATAGTCAGGTATTGTGGGCAATGCCCCAAACAGGTCACAAGCTGGTCCTCTGCTGAGCCACCTGGGCAGCTGGAACAACAGCCACCTCCTCTAGAGAACACCTGGAGGTAAGCAAACAGGCAGCATCAGCTGCAGTTCCATTATTACACATAAGTTTTACAGATTCAAGTAACTAATCCATAGTTTGGATCATCTCACAAGAACCAACACATCCTTTTATAGAAAGAAATTAAGTTGGCCCATGTAAAAATATTTCTAGCACTTTGTAGGTTGCAAGGTTCCTTGTACACCTTGCACTGTGTGGTGTTCAAGCCCAGGAGCTCAGAGCTGACTGCTGTGGGTGTCAGCCACCACTAGATTTCTGTCTGAAAACTTCCCCTCTTTTCTGGTCTTGCTCAGGAAAGCATTAGTCCAGAACAATCCAAACAGAAATACACTGGTGGTGATCTGGTGTGCTGAATGAGTGTGGAGAGTGGTCACACAAGGACACTTCATCTGGAGAACACCTTCATCTGCCAACTGCCACACTTCAGCTTTCTGGAATTCTACCCCAGAAAAAACTTGTTGTGAAATTCCAGTTTGTCTCTGATACAACTGGAAAGATCCCAATCCACGTGCAGGTAAATAAATATTCAGCTCAGGCTCATTCCTGACCTGAGGGAGGACACTGGTCACCTCCCCTGCAGAAGGCACTGAGGAACCAACCGAGCACACCGCACCTCCTTGGCTCAGGGGATCACCCCCTGAGAGGGCAGCACCCAGAGCCTGGCCAGCTGTGCCAGCCCAGTGACCCAAAACCCTGTGAAGCTCTGTCCCATTACAGCTGCCTCGACTGAGTTTAGCAGCCTGATGGCTTTAGAATGTAACAGAAGCAGCTCTCAGAAAGCATATTTTCTACTGACAGAGCACAACTAGAAATTCCATCTTTTAATTGTGAATGTCTTAATTGGGACAAGATGAAGCTTCTACCTGGCTTTCCTGTCAGGTTTCAGCAAAGTGTCAACAAGCAAACACAAAGGAAACCTGGAGACAGCAGTCACAAAGGCAGAAGAACAAACTTCAGAAAGACCTACTTTCAGAAAACAAAAATGCAAATGACAGCTGAGCTGCAGGCTTCGGGGGTTTTAGATTTGACTTTCTTTCAGAAAATACTGAACAGTGGAACCATCAAGACCCTTCCAGGATGTGAAACACTCAGGCCTGAAGGAATAAGAGGAAACACTGCTTAAAGCACAAAGACAGACTGGGGAAAAAGTCACCTGACATTTTGCATTTCCACAATGTTTTGAAACATTCAACTCGCCCAGTTTCTTAGCAGGACAGAAAGGGTATGGACAAGAAAATGAGAAGCAGTAGCAGAAGTTGTGCAATTGAAGCAAAGAGAAAAGGATTTCCTCCCATCAAATCTGTGTCTGTTCTGAATCTACACAAACCATCTCCTTACCTTTGACCAGCAACTACTGCAGCATTTGTTTCAAGTTCTACAAGAGAAAAAGATAATTTTTAGGTCTGCTGTAAGTACATACCCATGACAAGGCATGACTAGCTCACATTTTTCTCATTATGTATCAGGTCTGAAGAATAAAATCCTCTCCTCTACCATTACTCTCAAAGCAAAGCAAGCCAACATACCCAGGTACCACATCAGCCAAGGGTTGTTCTGATTATGGCCTCCACCAGCTAAGACAGAGGAAAGTTAAAAGGAACCCTGCAGAAGAAAACTGTAGAGAAACTTCCTGACAAGGGCAACAGACCTCTCCCTTTTTAAACTTCCATTTTAGGCAGTTTATTACTTCTAAAACTTCTAAGTTTTATTAGTTTTCAACCTTAAAAAATAGGAATCTGGATCTACTATGCATGTAAAATTTTGCTTTATCCCAGCCACCTCCACAGCAATATCTTCCAATGCAAAGGAAGATAATTTATATGAAGCCCAATGATAAACCTCTGGGGAGGTAATGGAAAGAGAAGTCTGATCTATCACCTTCCTCTCCCTCTCAGAGTGACTTTATACAAACAGATCAGGTTTCCTTTTGAGTCTCCACCACAATGAACAGTTCTCCTTTTCATCATATAAGATTTCCCATCTTTTTACTGTCCATCTTTTAATTCTCCCCATATCTAGCAGGTCCTCTGTTGAGAGGGAATTATCTATACTTAAACACAACACCTCTCATGAGAAACTGCCATGGTTTAGGGATGACCATGACACCACCACAGTGTAATGTAGTCTGTCACACTGCCAACAGCGCACTCCATCTCACCCCTAGACACCCCACAACCTTTGGGACAGGGGTGCACAACCTGGACCTTTAAGATCAATTCAGTACTCAAAAGTTTGCTAGAGTGTGCACAAGGAATAAAGGTGTAAAAAAGGGAAGAAAACATCTAGTGTTTGTCCCCTGATGGTAAATACCCCTGACAACTGGTATTGTTGGAACACCAGACTCTTCATAAGTGTACATTGCACCATCTGGGAAAAAGATGGTAACAAAAGAAAATCCAGACTAAGCAACACAAGGACAGAGTTACTTTTCTCCCTACCCAAAGTTTGAACAAGGAGACTATCCAGTAATCAAAAAACTAACTTCAGTGCTTCCCTCCCTCCCCAGCAGGTACTGCCCAGTACAGGCACATCAGCACTGGGGCAAGGAGCTGCTGTAACTCGACAGGGTGCTTGAACACCTTTGTGTAACTGGACTTTTAAAGAAAGCAATTTAGTACAATTTTTACTCTCTGAAAGCTCTACCTCTAACCATATTAGAGATGGCAAATTGGTGGAGAGTGGCACTTCCCATGTGCAAGTGCATTCTCCCTACTTATGTGGGAAATTACTTTTTTAACACACCACAGAATTGATGGTGGAACACCAGTGTAACAGACAGCAACAACAAGGTCACCTGCCAAGGCTGCATCCTTGAAACACTGCTGAGGAGTCATTAAAAGCTGAACAGAAAAAAAACAGGCTTACAGCTCTAAATCTCCTATTTGCTCTTAAGAAAACTTCAAAACTCAAACACAACATATCATGACAAATCCAGTCCCTCCAGCTTATGACTATCCCAGAACTCCCTTGGTGATTTTTCATCTGCTTCACCTGATCTCACACTGAATCTCCAACAAGGCTTTGGAGACTTCTACAGCACAGTGCATCTAACAAAGAAAAGCAATCCTAAAAGCACAGATAATAAAAAACCCCCATCAACCCCCAAACTATCAGGCACATTAGTGATCATTAAATATGCAGTAAAACAAATGCATTTTCTGTTACAAAAATAGAGTTTAGTTCACCTATATTCTGCTTTCCAAAGTAAGATTTACCTGTTCTTTGAACAGTACTTTCTGGTGTTGCAACTGAGCTTTTTTTCTGTGTTAAGTGTTGAGAGGATGCTAGAATAAAAGGGAAGGGAAAAAGCATTATTTTCAAAGGGAGTCACAAGAATTCTCTGTTGTGTGATGGGGCTGCTTTTACAAAATGCTGTCTTCCAGCTTACTGCATGTTTTCTTTTACAGATGCATTTTTTTAGCTCACCCTCTACTTTCCCCCACCACACCCCCCCCCCAGTTTAAAAACAAAACTTTTGTCAAACCTATCCTAAACGAGTTTTCTTGAACTAGAATAAGTGATGAAATGATCACAAAACACATTTTTAAAGGTAACAGTTTTTCACCAGACTGAGAAATTAAAGAAAGCCCTAGAAATTAAAAAGTTTGGCCTCTTTCTGTTTAATGCTCATTTCAGCAGAATTCTGGGGAAGAAGAGCATCTTTGTTAACGAATCAATGCCCTCACTCTCTCAATTAAACTGCAAGAGTGCAAAATATGCTCCAGAGGCTCCCTTGAAGTCCCTTGGCAGTAAGATGATGTGACTTAACATTTCTTAGGTTGCCAAGTTAAAAAATAAGATGGAAAAAGAATTCTTCTCGGGCTAATGCTTTCTAATCTTCTCTTATATGTGATAATAAACTAAAGAAGAATAGGAAGACAAACAGTTAAACATTCCTGTTTAAATTAAAAATGTCCACTGCCATTTTTCTCCTAACAAACCAGAATTCCCTCTGTGAAGCTCAAAGGAAACATTTCCACTTTCCAGTGGCACACAGCTACGACATGCATCTAACAGCCACAGGGAAAGCCACGTTCAAGCTGCAGTTCCACTGACTTCTGTGGATTTTATCTTGCATGATTTTATCTTCTGTGTCTAAATTCATGATGTAAAGCACAAGAGATGCTCAGGCAGCTCACTTCAAGAGTGACAGTTTATTTCCACACCATTTTCAGTAGATTGAAAATGGCATCAAAGAATAGCAGCAATATCATAAATAAAGTCTGTCAGGTGCTCAGACTAAAATAGTAAAGGAGTAAACAGCTCTGATGTGAAAGTATTCTATGGTTTGGACTTGGGTGCAATGCACTTTTAACTACTTTCTCAGGTATTTCTCTGAAATGAGCGTTTTAATTTCTCCCTAGACATAGGAGGGGTCTTTCTGTTGTTTTGGTTGGGTTTTGTCATCCTGTCACCCCCGCCCCCTTACTCTGGAGGTTATTCAGCTATTTCCCTACAAGGCTGGGGTTATTATTAACTAAAAATATCATAATTTAGTCAGTAAATTGAAGTAAGTTACACAAATAAAAAGTCTCTGCAAAGCCTGGAGCAGAATACCATTATATCTACCAGTATAACAGGCACTTTAATTAATTCTTTTGTCACCCACTGTTTCTCCCCACTTCTAACAGCCCCGTGAAGCCACTCCTCTGTTATTCACATGCTCAGGACAGATACTCCATTTAAGCAGTAAAAGGAAACTGAAATAAAACATCTGAAATGTGAATCTCAGCTAAAGACAAGTCTGTGTATCACTCAGACATTAGAAACACAACAGCAGTCGTGAGCCTTGGCTCCAGTGTCTAAATCTTGTTATGTTCATGGAAAAAAGCCCCTCGGAGGTTTACCAAAGCCACCCCGTTTCTTCCCTTTACCCAGGGCAGCACCGGACTCACCTGCACTTTGCAGCAGCTCCTGATGTGCTCCGGCTTTTTCCTCGGCCGCACCAAGCCCCGTTTGCTCGGCGGGCAAAGCGCCGTGGTGGGCGCCGTTAGTGCTCGGTGCCGCGGGGGCGGGCTCTGGGACCGCGGGAGCGGCCGCCGCCGCCGGCACGCTGCTGGCGGGAGGGGTGCCCGCGGGCGCGCCCGGGGACACGGAGGCAGGAGCAGCAGCCGCAGCGCTGACACTCGCGTTGCCAGGCCCAGAAGTGCTCTGTTTTACATGGCTGGGTGCTGGAGGTGTCACAGTTTTATTGTCCAGTTCTGCTGGGGATTGCTCTGTTCCCAAGCTGTTTGGGGCTGACGCTTCTAGTGCCTGACCTTCTGCTTCTCCATCCACACCGCACTGCTCCTCCCCCTTCTCAAGGGAGCCCGTGACCTTCTTGCATGCCTTGGTCAGCAAGAGCTGCCCAATCTTGTCCACTTTTCCCTTTCCCTTACTTGATGAGACAGGACTGCGCCTGTTCCCAGACCCTGGGCTGCCTGTGAGCAGCGGTGACACGACAGGTCCGGACTGTGCTGCCGTAACCGAGCCCTGCTCACCGGACCCCCCACCCTGAGAAGCTGCCTCCTCCGGGCTGAAGTCTTTGACTGGCTGAGCAGGAAGATGGGAAGGAACACTGGGAGAAGTTGTAGCAGGAGAAGGCAACTGGACCGGAGGTGCCAAGGGATTAAGAACCAGTGACCTGCTGGTGGGAATGCTGGGAACAGGAGTGCTGGAGGACGTGCTGGGGGGAGCCGGCCCCGAGGAGAACTTTATACTCTGCGGTATGTGCAAAGGCCCAACGACTGCCACCGGCTGAGGCACCAGACTGGAGCTGGAAGTCATCGGGGCTGCTGGAATTGTACTCGGCTGAGAGCCCTTCATAACCTGAATTATTGACGAGGAGTTTATAAAAACCGGAGTGATGAACTGCGGCCGGGCGCCGGCCTGAGCTGCCGCCTGCCCCTCGGACACCCCCACTTTGCTCCCCACGTTGGGCATCGTCACAACGGTCGACACTAACGCAGGCTGCAAGTGAGACGGCAACGGTGCTGAGGTGCTGGCAGAGGATGTAATAGGGTTTGAAGTTACAAAGACTGTTATCTGGTTGGGGGGTAGAGGACCTGAAATGGAAGAAGAGCTGACAGGCCTCTGCATTACTGGAGGAACACTCTGTGCAACGTTTGAGTTTGCTTCTCCCGGTTCCTGGTGCCCTGGATTTGAACAGGGCTCATTATTTTGAGGCAAGCTGAGTGAATTAGATGGCTCTTTGCCTGAGGATGAATCCTGCAGTGGAGGAATGACAGCTATCTTCTTGAGCTCCTCACCAGCAGGGACTATCGGTGCCATTTCAAGACCTGTCAGCCCTGGGGGCTTAATGGTCACGTTAGGAGCTCCAGAATTATCAAGAAGTTGACTTAAAGAAGTTGGTGCCTCCCTCATAGCTGGAGATACCATGGTTTTACTTTCCTCCAAAACTGGAAGCTTACTGGAGTCTAAGGCCTGCCCATCTTTTTTTGACTGTTCTTCTGGAACCAGCATTTTAACTTCTGGAGCAGGGATACCTTTCAGTTCAACACTTGGCTGGTCTTTGTTCCCTTGGACACCTTGTGCACTCTGACACTCGCTATCTTGAGGCACACTAAGGCTCTCTTTATTGTCTTCAGGAATGCCAGTCACAGCAGGTACAGAAACTGCAGGATTCTGATTACTTAGCATGTTGTTATTTTGAAAACTTGTGGTCACAGGTGTTGGCAAAGAAGAGGGACCAGCCATCATATTTCTTTGTAATTCCATGTTCTGCAGGAGAGGGGGATTCTGCTGAGTTGTCAATGACAATTTAGCTGCTTTTGAATTCTGTCTGCCAGGGCTTGGTGTAGTTTTCCTGCTGGATCCAGGACTGGACCTTCGACTGTTGCTTGGACTCGCTCTCTTTGTTCCTCCAGTGTTGGTTTGTTTTCCTGAATTAACGACCACACCTTCCAATTTGTGTGACTGTGGAGCAGCAAAACTAGACTGATTGTTAATGGTGAGATTTGATGGGGCTTGTCCAATGGCCTTCAAAGTAGTGGGATTAAGACCCTGCTGATCAAATCCTCTGTTGAGATTAGGCCTGGGAGGTAAAGGAATATTAATTTGGGGAGGGAACAGGCCAGCTATTGAAGCATTGAGTCTCTCTGGAGACAAGCTGATCTCTGATGGTTCTGTACTGGGCGGGCGGTTATTGGGAGTCTGAGGATAGTACGGCCTTGGGCTTGCTCTGTTTGGGGTCTTAGGCCTTGAAGTTTGTGATGGGGTGGCAACATTTGGAAAATGGTGTGTAAGAGCACTAGGCAGAGAATTAGACTGCTGCTGGGGACTTGCACCTTGGGCAGCTGAAAGTGGGGATGGTCCAGGTTTGGGTCCTGTCATCATCAATTGGTTCTGTGAAACTACTAAATGAGATGTCAAATTATTCTGAGCTCCTGATGCTGGGGGGCCTTCAGCTCCACCCCCTTCTGGAAGGGAGGATACTGATGGAACCTCTCCAAGGGGTGAGCTGGAAGGATTCTGTACATTATCTTGATAAACCATTTTTCTTGTGTTATTTCCCAGAGGGGGATTGCCAGGCAAGGAAATTCTCTGTTTGTCAGGAGATGGAGGCACTGACCCAGGACCCTGGAGGTTAACCATTACTGGCATGTTACCACTCTGCTGCATCGGCATTCGCTGAGTATCTGGGTTCAGCGGCCCTCTGGGTGGGTGAACTCCTTGTGGCACAGGAAGCCTGACTGATTTGGGATCCTGCTGCATCATCAGCATCATCATCATCTGCTGCTGCTGCTGCTGCTGTGGTGTTTGTGGTGGTGCCTGGGCTGGCTGAGGTGGCGGCTGCGGCTGCTGCTGCGGCTGTGACTGCTGCGTATGTGGCAGGAGTTGAGGTGGCATCTGCTGAAGTGGTCTTTGTTCCACTGGCTGAGATGGATACCCTGAGATGGCAAGGTGACACACTCATTAAAACCAAGCAAAGCTCAGAGAAAGCAGAATTTCTGTAATGAAAAGGATCAGGCCAGGAGCTGTTCAGCTCACGCAAGGCTTTACAGGACAAGGATTTTACTTCATTCTTAAAAATATCTTTACTTAATGCATGCCTGACATTTCATTGGAGATCTCTCAGTCTGTCACATTAGCTATTATTTGAGACTCACATCACCTGAATAATCTCTGCAACTGTCCACGGGCTGGCTTCCACTTACAAATCCAGAACTGGACTAATTAATACTCCTTAAAATAAACTGAAGAGTTTGAGCGGCCCCGTGGGACCCGGCCTAGCACACCTGCTACAGATCTGACACCTTCTCGTGTACAGGTAGAATCTGCCAGGCATTACCTGGTGCTAAGAACCACCCCTGTGGCTTTACAATATAAATTCCTTTGCAGACTTTGGATTTAATCCTCCTGTGTGCAAAGGATAATTCCAACTGCAACCTCTGTTTCTTAATTCTGAAAATACTGGTTAATGCTAAATTTTTAAGGCATCAGTCTGTTCTACAGCCAGAAATACAGGGGTTTTTTTATCAATTGTGTTATTGCTGAATAACCCTACAGTCCTGATACCTGCAGGATGATAGACTAGAATGTGGCCACCTCTTCAAAGAAGAGACTTAAACAATGGCACCAATTAGTTACTAGGAGGAAAAAAAAGCTTTGAATTGAATGTGTGATAACACAAATCCAATAGAACTGTCACAAAGATCAGTAAAAGCTCTCCTGTAGTTACTACATTCAGATAATCCACAGAGAAATCCTACTACCTGGTGGCCTGCTCGCAAAATCTGTCAGTTTAGGGCCTGAATTATCCAAGTTCATGCCTTGTTCTCCCGACATCGATGACTGATCACTCTCCTCCAGGCCAGCTGGACGTGGTTCTGAAGAACTGAAAGAAAAATAATTGCAATTAAGATCCATCCCTCACATCAGTGTTTGGCTTCTGCTTCCATAACCAAGGACTCAGGTAATGAATTCCTACCACTTGTCACAGCCCTGCAAGTCACTCACTAAAATGCAGCACTGCCTCTGGTACAACATGACAGACAGACAGAGCCCGGCTCTGCTGACAGCCACTCCTGTGCTTCAAACACTACGGGAAAGGAAACAAACTGCCTGGTGCTCTGTTGATCTCCAACATTCCTTTCCTTTGTTTCTGCCTTGAATCTGAGTTTTCTAAGAGAGTGCCAATGGATATTCCAAATGATATGCAGATATACATTTAAACTAAAGAGGCTTCCCTCTAGTGCTGCTGTGACATCTGTATGGATGAGCAAGTATCTAGGGTAGACACACAGGAATTTATTGTATAGTGGCACCATTTCTTCCAGTACTGTACCTGGAAGTGACCAGCTCAGAGCATCAGAGACCTCTGTTAATGGCACAGCAAAAATGCACTGACACATCAGATACAAGTGACCCACCAGAACACAGACCTTTGTGGGATGCTGAGGCTCTGTGAGTGACCACAGAACCCCAGACTGGTTTGGGTTGGAAGGGACCTTAAAGCTCCTCCAGTCCCAACCCCCCTGCCAGCAGCAGGGACACCTTCCACTAGACCAGGTTGCTCAAAGCCTCATCCAACCTGGCCGAGAACACTTCCAGGGAGGAGCAGGCACAGCTTCTCTGGACAACCTGGGCCAGGGTCTCACCACCCTCACACCAAAGAATTTCTTCCTCACATCTCAGCTCCAGCTCCCCTCTGCCAGTTTAAAACCATTACAATATGAAGGCCATAGGGAGATCCAGGTAATAAAAGCTGTGAGTTAAAATTAAAGACCTCAGAAGAAGCCCCCTGCCAACAAACAGACGTAGAATCATGCAGAAATGCCCAGGTCAAAAGAAATTTTCAGCAAAATAAGAAGCTGAATTATATAAAGACAGAGAGATCTATCTTCTTTAATTTTACTTGAGAGTAAGTTCTGGCATCTGTAGAGCTGACATGGAGAGGGACCAGGCCTGTCCTTATGTCTTATTAACTCCCTACCCAACGCTCAAGAGCAGTGGGTGACTTGAAAGTCCCTGAACCTTTGCTGGTCAGAACTGGGGAGAACATAAACCAAGAGAGGAGAAAGGTAAGAAACGGGGCAAATACAGAACCGTTCCAGGCACTGTTGCTGAGTGGGCAAACATTGCCAAGGAAAGGATCTGGAGTTAAAGCCTTGGTCTAATCCAGCACATCACCAGTTTGACTGATGCAGTTGTTAAAGGCTTCCATGCCTCCACCAATAAATTTGAGGAAAACTGGCCAAATGCATACACACACCCAGCAGAAGCGTTAGATCAGCAGCCACAAAGGAACAAAAACTCTGGCAACAGCACTGCCCAGAGCAGCTGCAGCCTCTGATGGAGGTGCCAGCAACTCAAACTCCAATAACTGCCTGAAATTGTGAACACAACCTTGAATTTGTAATTTTGCCATTTATGATTTCTACATAATGATGGGAAATTAAAGATGCTCCAGTTAAAGATCAGCCAATGCAGAACTGCACGGCACAAACAGGTCTAACCTAGAAAACCACTGTGGTGCAAAACTGATCCTTAGAAAACATCTCCTGCCAGGTGGGTTTAACTGGGCAAACTACAAACCTTGCAAAACAGATGTAAGTTTTGTTTGCTAGCAAGAAGAGCAGTTCCTGTATGAAAAACTGCTACTGTAACTGCTGGGAAGTTTCAATATAACTTGAATTTTGAATGTAACTGAAATTCACTGGGCATACTTAACAACTACCAGTCGTCAAGAAAAACCCAAATTCTGAATACAAGTAACAAGGAAGATGAGAAGTTTGTGTGAGAGGGACAAATATTCCACACCTGTTCTTCTCTCCTATTGCTCTGGCTGTAACAAACCCAGCTGCACATCAGGTACAGCATGGATTGTCGCCAGTGAACCCTCTGCTCCACCAGCCGCATTCTCAAGCACAACCTCCAGGTACAAAACCCCTCGTCACAGGACAGCTCTCCAGGAGATAAAAAACCCAACCAACCAAAACCCCAAAAGGGCTCCATGCAGATGCTGAAACTGGGTGTGCAAAGATAAAGTCACAGCACAAAGCAAGCAGAACCAGCCCTGCCAACAGGGCACAACGCTCCGCAACAACCCCGGCTTCTCCGGGAGGGCCCTCGTCCCCCGAGGCTCAGCGAGTGTCACTGCCCACGCTCCCTCGGGTACAGGGGGACTGTCACCCCCAGACCTGCGGTTAAAAGCTCCCTGGAGCTGTCTGAGAAAACCCTCTTTGTCCTGCAGGGCTGTTCACCACCTGCACGTGGGCTCTGCCCACCCCAGTCCCTGCACCCCGCACCCCTGAGCGCCAGCGCTGATTTCACCACCCCTGTTCTTTGTGCTCTACCAGCACGCGGTGTTCACGGTCTGTGCATGAGGAACCACCAAACAGGAGCTGCTCTGCACATGCATTTAACAGACTTCACTAACACAGTTTATACACAGTCACAGTCCATCTAGCATCTTCTTCCTCAGTTTACACCCATGACCTGCAGGCATCAGGTTCAGAAAACAGACGCACTCACTCCTAAAAACCCTGCTTTTTAAAAAGTCTTGGTTTTTGTGCTGATGCTGAGCTGCTCAGTTCAGCAAACCCTTACAGTTATTTCAGACTTCACTGAATAAACCCTTGCAACAGCTCACTTATCCTTTTTCCATTCCAAAACGGCTCAGTCTACAAACCATATTACCAATGGTACTTCTGGTACATTATTACAGCTCAGAAATTATTTCTAAGGAAAAAAACAGAATAAACTTTAGCATGTTTATCAAATTAACTGCATCTCCAAACGAGGTTTGCTGCTCTGAATTCTAAAATTTCCGAGGAAGAATGACTGAGAAAAAGCTGAGATGAAAATCATCCTGTTTGCTCTCACATGAAGGAAAGTGATCCAGATCAGAATTAAAACATCAGCAACCCCAAGGCAGGAAAATGCTGAGCTTGCAAAACAATGCTAAGGAAGCCCAGAGCCAATGAGGCGGGAAGGAACCACAGCAGCTTCCACTGCAGTCGCCCTCCTCTTGCTGGAAAAGAATCTCAAAACCATTTATAAGGATCACTCCCTTCTTAATGCTCCTGCAAGGATAAGATCATTAATATAGAGCCCATTAGGAAACAAAATGCTAATCCATATCAGGTGCCAAAGCAGCATTCTGCAGGCAGCAAGGCAAGAGAATGTTCACTGAAAATTAACTAAAAAATGATATTTCCTCTGTTAAGTACACCAAAATCTAATTACAAGTCTTAAAATTTAAGAGCTAGGAATTATTTTGAGTTGTGATAGCTCAATAGAAATGTTGTAATTCAGGCTTCTTTCATTGTGAAAACTTTTTAACAAGTAAATAGTCTGTGGGACTTGATAAGCTCAGAGGAGAGCTTTAGGTATCTGTCTGTGAATACTCCTAGGCCACAGTGAAGCTGGGTGATCATCAGTAAGAACAATGAAAACAAAATTCTAGCAAGGCTTTTCTGTAACTATTAATGGATTTTCTTTTCAGAAGAGATTGCCAACTCGTCTGTTCCCCTGAACCCTTTGTCAGTTCCACAGCAGACAGCTCACTACAGCAGTGGTTACTCTTATTTTACGGAGCATTTTCTTGTTCACACATAGCACCAGAACTTTCCTGCCTAGAAATACAAGCCCATTTTTGTCTTTGAATTGGGGAAAAAACCAACCCACCTTTCCATGAAGGATGCAGGTGACCAACAGTGACACAAGGTTTGCACATTTTACACTATACAGATTGCTGTTTGGTGATGGCCATGCAACATGAATGTTTGTTATACAAAGAAAAATAAGACATTCTTATTGTTTGAAAGACAACTGGGTAGCTTTGAATGGCAGGTGAACAACAAACAGGGAGATATCTACTTGCTATTTATCTGAGACTCTCTGCAGGGTCCAGTGTATCCAAAGCAGGAAGATCCACGTTCTACCCTTATGCAACTACTGCCCTTTACAGCTGGAGCACACAGCACCACCCCCTGCTCCTGCTCACAGGTCACTCTGGCCAAATTACCTGCACTTAACATTTCTGGAATGGCAAAACAAAGACACCTACAAGCCCTTGTACACCTCCCTTCCACGGAGCCAAAGACTGTCAAAGCCAGAAAGCTCAGCACATCGTCACTCACGGCCTTCCCAACAGGCCTGTCCTGCTCCTCGTGGCAGGAGGATGGTGGCTCCCCACGATCCCACCTGGACACAGAATCACAGAGTGTCAGGGGTTGGAAGGGACCTCGAAAGCTCATCCAGTCCAACCCCCCTGCTGGAGCAGGAACACCCAGATGAGTTCACACAGGAAGGCGTCCAGGAGGGTCTTGAATGTCTCCAGAGAAGGAGACTCCACACCCTCCCTGGGCAGCCTGGCCCAGGGCTCTGGCACCCTCACAGGAAAGAAGTTTCTTCTCAAGTTTAAGTGGAACCTCCTGTGTTCCAGCTCACACCCATTACCCCTTGTCCTATCATTGGACACCACTGTGAAGAGCCTGGCCCCATCCTCCTGACACTCACCCTTCAAATATTGATAAACATTAATGAGGTCCCCCCTCAGCCTCCTCTTCTCCAAGCTCAAGAGCCCCAGCTCCCTCAGCCTTTCCTCATCAGGGAGATGTTCCACTCCCTTCATCATCTTGGTGGCTCTGTGCTGGGCTCTCTCCAGCAGCTCCCTGTCCTTCTTGAACTGTGGGGCCCAGAACTGGACACAATATTCCAGATGTGGCCTCACCAGGGCAGAGTAGAGGGGAAGAAGAACCTCTCTGGACCTACTGACCACAGCCCTTCTAATGCACCCCAGGATGCCATTGGCCTTCCTGGCCACAAGGGCACAGTGCTGGCTCATGGCCATCCTGCTGTCCACCAGGACCCCCAGATCCCTTTCCCCTACACTGCTCTCTAGGAGATCATTTCCCAACCTACACTGGAACCTGGGGTTGTTCCTGCCCAGGTGCAACACCCTACACTTGCCCTTATTGTATTTCATCAAGTGTTTCCCTGCCCAGCAGGAGCCCTGCTCTCCGCGCTGCAGGAGCCGCCGAGGCACCACGAGTCAGGCACTGCCAGGCACGAGCTGGGATCTCAGTTAGGGCTTTCAAGTCGCCCCCCAGTTCCAGCAGAGCCCCCTTACCCAGGAGTGTAGCGCTGCCCACTCCTTCACATTCCATCTGGAGCCACACGGCCCCTTGTGCCGCAGCGCTGAGCTGGCAGCCCATGCCACGGCCATACAGAATTATACAGCAAGGATCTGAAAGACCTTTCCCAAGGCCCAGTAAATCAGCATGCTCTGCTTTACCTTTGCTCTGCATCACTTCTGCACCTGTAAAATGCAGGTAACATTGCAATGCTCCTGTATTTTATTTTAATACTAGTTAAGCCAATTAATGATTGCCACAAATAAATCACTTGCTAGAGACGATGTGAGTCATTCCAGCCCAGAACTGAAATGTCCATGTGAAAATTAATTCCATGTTCCAGGCCAGGCTGGATGAGGCTTTGAGCAACCTGGTCTGTGGAAGGTGTCCCTGCTGCTGTCAGGGGGGTTGGGACTGGATGAGCTTTGAGGTCCCTTCCAGCCCAGACCAGTCTGGGGTTCTGTGACTCACGAAGGAATCCTGACACTGTGCACAGAATGCAGGCTGGGGCCAAGCACTGAGCAACCAAGGGAAATACAATACTGAACAGTCCCTTAACACCTGAATGCCATCCACTCTGTGCACTGACCTGGACACCTGTCCCTGGAAAAGGCAGCATAAACTTCAGGTTAAAGACTTATAATGCTTATTCCAAGAAGTGGGACTGGTGGAACCAGAGCCACAGCAGTAGCTCAATGTGCCATTGCTACCTTTTGGTTTGTTTGCTTTTAAGATTTAACTTTGAAATGTGGATATTCCACATTATAATTCTCTGTGCAAGGTTTTCCCTTTTTTTTCTAAAGCAAACTGGAAACAATCTCCAGAAGTTCCATCAGGTGGATTCCTGTCAGTGTGCCTGTGGCTCACCTGCAGCATTAGAATAATTCAATATAACATATCTGCCTTTGCTGTTTCAGCTCAATAACGGCACAGCAGCAGTAGTTAACATCCTGTAGGCATGAGCAGACTGTCAACAGCAAAAGGTTACAGGACAGCTGGCCAACGAGGGATATGCTGCCTGCACAGGAATGAAGAAATTCAGCAATCTCATACTTCCACTGAACAGCCACAATAATTTATTATCTCTCAGCATCATCTCTTTGCTTCTTCCCTCTCAGGACTTGTGGGTTTTTTTCCTTCCTAATCATTCTTAGCCCAGGAAGACCAGCACTGCTTGGGCTTGTTGTCCTCATACCCAGAAAGTACCAGACTCCTCCCTCCAAATCTAGCTGCAGCTTCAATTAAGAGAGAAATCCAGCTCAATTCCAGGCAAAACATGTCAGGATGTATTTATAATCCAGGAAACAAGCCCACAAGTCTCTACTGCACATGTTATATGGAGGCTTCTAATTCTTCTGCAAGTACTCCCCAACCTTTGGTCATGGCTGTCAGACTGCTCAACAAAGGGCATCCTCCTCCTCCAAGGGCTGTGGCACCACGTGCCCACTGACATTTCCTTTGCCCAGTAAATGTAAAGAACAGTGCTGGTATAATTTGGTTTATAACCAAGCTGGGGTATTTGCATGGATTTTTTTTAATCTTGTGCAAGCTTGCCAGTGGCAGACTTGCCAGTGGGTCATCATTTAACCCTTGAGAGATACTGACAGAGTATGAAACAACACAGGTCCTTTCTCACCCCACACCTGCTGAAAAAACATTGACAAGTTGCCTGCGGAGCTTCCCCACACCCCTTACAAAAATAATGCAATAAACCTACGCTGTTTGTTCTAGTTGTGGATTATTCTTCTTCTTCCTTGGAGGCTTCTTCTTCTTCGGCTTGTTGGCATTCTGGTTATTCTGTTTGTTGTTCACACCGAAGTGTCCTGCTGATATATCACTCTGCAGAAGGTTAACCAAGAGCGGACTTGTGAGTGTAACATCTTTATTGACAGGAAAAACAGGATTCTGCCCACAGGAAATCTGATTCCCATTCGGTGTCCCACTAAACCCCGTGTTGAAAGGCAGCCCATGGCCAGAGAAATGACTCCCTGAAGCATTGTTGTTTCCTTGCATGGCTTGCATATGAGAAGGCACCATGTTTGGCTGCTGCACGGGAACATCAGGTAACATCTGTGTCAAGTTCACATCATTACTTGTTGTAGTCGTAGTATCCCCAAGTTGCTGAGATATGTGAGGAGCAGGTCCAGTGGGTCTTAAAACTTGCCCTTGAATTCCCATAACCTGAGAAGGATTACCATTCACAGGGCCTTGCTGTGCCATCATCTGCCCAGTGAACTGCACCATGTTTCCTTGCATATTTGGGGTTGGTCCTCTCATCAGTTGAGCTGGCCCCGTCATAACATTGGACTGGTTTTGAGTGCTGAAAGGCTGTTTACTTCCTTGCATCTGAGTGGTCATCATCTGTTCCATCATTGAGTTCTGCTGTAACAAGACCTGGCCCTGAGGCCCCATCATCTGATTGTGTGTAGACATCATCTGTTGTCCCTGCTGGGGAATCATCTGTTTTGGTGGGGTCATCCTTTGTGGAGAAGGACCGAGGTTTTGGTTTTGTGGTGTCACCATCATTTGGCCTTGTGGCATGAGCTGAGTTCGAGAAAGTATCATCTGGTTTTGAGGGTTCAGTGATCCCTGAGCCTGAATGTTTACCATCTGTCCCTGGGAGGATACAATTTGCTGATGCATTCCCATAAGCTGAGACTGTGGTCCTTGCTGAGGCTGTCCCTGCATGTTGCTCATGTTAACTTGTGGCACCCCACTGGTGCCAGCCTGCTGGTTGTTCATATTCCCATGGAGTCCCATTAGATTGGTCTGCATCATATTTGGTGGCCCATGTGGTGCTTGCATCTGGTTTTGAGGAGGTCCAGATCCTTGGCCACCTTAAAAACAAAACAACAAAAAAAAAGAAACTGATTGGAGTGGTATAAGAGGTTTCACAAGTTTTGATGTTGAGGAAGTGCTCTAAAATTGGTTTCCTTTTTCCAATGAACTGGAACATATTTGCAGCCCTGTGATGCAACATCTGATGCTACAGGTACGTGTCAGGTGTCAAAACAGAACATCATGCTTCTCCAAATCAACACCTGGATGGGCACTTCCTGTGTGCCCCACTGCAGAACACACAACAGAAATTTAATTTCCACTGTTATCTGTACATAAGTTTGAAAACCTTCCATAATGTCACCTAAGCCAGCAGAATAATGCTTGTCCAAAATAAGTTTCAAACCCTGAGGTTATTTTATAATGGGTTAAAAAAATAAATACACAGAGAGTACTCCTGAAATGGCATTGCCAAGGTATCCATAACCCAGACAAAAGACCAATAATCAAATTGTGAAATGGAGACATTTGTGAACTGAAGATTTAATTTTACAGCACTGACTGTAAGTAGACTTCCAGAGCCTTCAAAGGAACCAATAACCTTTTCAAAGCAGAATAAGATTATTTTGTTGCTCTGCTTCTAAGATAATAGCATTCTTTTTTTTTTTTTTTTTTTGACAAAAAGTTCCTTTTGTGCTGTGTCTTTATTACCTCTAGCCTCCAAATGTCTATGCTGCTTCTGTTCAATTTCTTAACAAACACTTCTGGATTCTAGGCTCACAAGTCCAGGATCACAGTCCTAATCAATAACGGTTGGGTTGTCCAAAAACCCCATGAGCAGCCTCCTGCTTTTCCTCTCTCATTTAGCAATGCTCACAGAGTGCCCTGCAGCCCCAGACACCTCACTGCCTGTCCATGGTACGAGTTTAATGCTTTGGGATCTGTGTTACACAAGTACAACTTTCTACACAGAAGCAAACCTGAGGATCACCACGTTGCCAACAGACCTGAGTGCTGCACGCCCTGGCTCGCCGGCAGCTGCGGGGCCCCGCTGCTCGCCGCTGCTCCCGGAGCTGTGGAAGGCACCTGGCCTGGCAGGAAGCTCTGGCTGGCCTGGCCTGCAGGGAACCCCGGGGGCAGGCGCTTGGGGATTCCTGAACACAAGAGTTTGCTCATTAGTGTGCATGGAAAACAGAAAGGAAACAAAGAGAAAACGGGAGTATGACAGGAAGAATGCCTGTGAGCCTGTAAGGTCCCATGACAGATTTAGCCAGAAAGTGGTTTTTGCCAGTATACCAAACCCACTGAGGACATTTACAGTTCTCATCTGTGCCATAATCCTGCCTAACAAGCTGTGAGGACTCAGCTCAAGCTATAATTTAAGTACAAGACTTACCTCACAGAGAAGGCATCGAGTCCATGTTCGACTTCTGAGAAACTAGAAACTGCAGTAGCATGGTTTTGCTGTTTTCTTCTCTACTGCACCTCAGCCCTACCCAGGCCCTTCACTCACTCCATGTGTGCAAACACAAATAACCTGCATTTCTGTTACTGTGATGTGCTCAACAGCTCTCACCACCACACACCAGGTGTGTGCTCCTTGCACTGCTGCTGTGTGTACACAACCAAAACATCCCAACCCTCAGGTCACCTCACGAGACAGCACGTCCAGGCCCAGAGCTGCTGCTCCCTGAAGTGATCCTGCTACTCCTACTGCAGGAGCAGGTGATGCCATCAGGCCCTCATCTGGCACAACACCCACACTCTGACATACCAGAACATCACCTCTGCCCTGGGACAGAGAGCAAAACCTTCCCCCTGCCCACCAACACCAGCAGCAGCAGTGGATTTAACAGAGCGCCTCCTGTTTACCTCACAGGTGCCACAGAGCAAGGAGCAACCCTGGCCCCCCTCGTTTCTCTGACCCACAATATGCAGCCAGGATTTTACTTGGGTTCCTTCTGCAATTACAGATTTCTTGCATCCATAATTGCACCCCTTGTGTTAATTAATCTATTCTTAGGTTTGTAATTAATATTTCAAGAGAATGAATTTACAGGTCAAACAGTAAGACACAACTGCAAGTATGGAACATGTACTTCTTGGAACATCACATAACTGGAGTATTGTTTCAATTTTGCTGAACTTTAATGGAAGTTTTGCACATAGGTACGTTGGAACAGAGGAAAAGAAAAGTGTTAGCTTGGTCTATTCCAAATCTAATATAAATTCTGATTTGCTAAATTAACCAGGTGAAATGGAAAGCGTTTGAATGTATTCATTTACATCAAACCTCTAAATGCAAAATAGCTTAAAAATTGAAAAATCTGTAAATACAACTTAGGCAACACAATGCAAAATGGCTAAAAAATGGAAAGATCCAGAATTACAACTTAATTAACATACAAATTGCATCAAGGAATGAGCATGCCCAGAAGCCAAGCAAAGATCTCAGCAAGTGAAACCAGTGGAATCCTGACTTTGCAAATCAGCTGGCAGCAGGATCACTGATTTTAGCAGTAAGGCCTACAATGAGTCCAAATAACGCATTCTGATAGCTTATTTGGGGTGTTTAGCTCAAAAAAGTAGGGTTTTGTTCGTAGTAGGTTTACTCAGAGAGGAAGGAGAATACAGAGGTCTAGAGGCCATGGCTATGCTACCCAGAGGAAATCATTCCTGATGGGCACATAGGGCTGGTGTAGGGAAATGTGACTATAATAAACAATAACTAACTGCTTCCAGGTGGAGACAAGATAAAATATGCCAAGTATAGGGCACTGGCAGATCCTAAGAACAGTCTGGAAGAGGAGAACCTGGAAACTGAGACAATTAATCTGAGTCAGAATTATCTGAATTCAAATGAGACCCATGGCACAAACAGTGAACACAAGAAGCTGGTCCAGATCAGCAGACCAAGAACTGGGCATTCCTTACAGCTTTTTGGACAGGTTTCAGATGCACAATGTGAGAATATTAGAAACTAAAAAATATATATGTGTGTGTAGGTGGACAAAGAATATGGCTGATATTTTATAAGTACAGAATAAAGTACTTTAAAGCCTTAAGTAAGAGTTTGTGTGTGGGTATCTGAGAGCAGCCATTCAAGAGAAAGATGAACAAATGACCCAGCAGGGAGGAGTGACACAAGTCTGGCACAGAACTACAAAAGGTTCAAGGGGAAAAAAACACCAAGGACACAAAAGAGATCTTGGGGTTGACAAATGTAATCCCTTCACTGTTAGAGAAGTATCCTAGGAGTAGTAAGTAAATGATGTGAGCGCAGATGTCCAAGGAGAAAACTAAAGACAACAGAGACAAAGGGGAAGGTAAAACGTGCCTTGACTCCTTCAGTTTAGAATTGGGAGTACAACAGCATAGCAGAAATAGCTCAGTTTTCTTTTATATGGGAAGAAACTGATGACAAGTGAAGACAAGGTCAAGAAGAGACATTTACAACTGAGAAAGGAAGATGGAAAATAATGCCTCACTTCCATAGCAGAAAATGTAAATGCTGACAGAGGAAGCTGAAGAGGGAAGGAAAATGTTCAGTTGTTCTTATCACTCTTTCTGATAAAAAAAAAATCACCCTCCTCACATAAAAAAAGAACAACACTAAACTAAACCTAAAACCCCACACCACCTCTGAGTATCCTCAACTCACTCAAAGGCAACAGGAGAATTGTCAAGAGAATGACTGGCAGTCAGAACCAGAAGCTGCATGCAGCAACTTCTTTCTGCAGGAGCCCACAGTCCAGCCTTGGGTCATCACTGTGACACTGCAGGACGGAGACAGGCAGCAGAAATTAAGTGATGCTGATGCCAACTCAACCATACCCACTCCATCCTCAGTCTGTGCCTTTACTCTGTCTTTGAAAGGCTCTTTCCAAAACTAACAGCAACATTAGTTCTAGAAATTTTATGTTTCTTTTCTTTTTAAAATAAAAGAACGTCTCAGCACTTCTTACCTCCTAAGCCAGGGTGTAAACCTTGTGGACCCTGGTTCTGCTGCTGCATCACCATGAAGTTGGGGGGTACGCTCCCCTGCTGCACCATGGGATTGCGACTGGGAGAACTGACAGGCTGCTGGAACCCCTGGGGAAGCGTGCTGCTCTGGGGAGGCCTTGGTCCCATCTGCTGCTGTGCCTGGTTAACTGTTGGAGAGGATGCAGGAGATCCCTGCTGGAAGGAGGAGGGAGAGGAAGCAGGAGACTTGTTGGTCAGGTGGGGTTGTTGTAGTGGCGTAGGAACCCGTGAGGGCCCTCCCTGAAGGCTTTTCATTTGAGGAGCAGTAAACTGGCCAGGATTGCTCATTTGGGGGAAGTTTGAGTGAGCCTGGGAAGCTTGCTGGCTTCCAAAAGGATATGGAGGTGGAGGATGAGTAGGAGTTTGTACTGTTGCTAGAGATGGTCTTGCTTGAAGCTGCTGCTGCATTTGTCCAGGCAACGGGGCCTTTTTCCAGCCCTGGTTTACTGCCAATGGATTCAACGCTCCCTGGGTTGGAGGAGGCTGAAGTGCTCCAGAAGGAAGCTGGTTCCAGCCAGGGGGAACAGGAACCTGTGCTGGTGAAGTAAATGAAGGTCGAATGCCCTGCTGTGGCTGCTGATGTGGCTGGGGAGGACGTGGCTGCAACTGCGTCTGCTGCTGTAGCTGCTGGAAGTTGGCTGAGTTCATCTGCCTGTTTACAGGCACTGACTGCATTGAGTGGAGCTGAGGAGCTAAAGATCCAGATGGATGGCTTTGTTGCTGGATATTTAGCCCAGATAAGAGTGGGTCCATTGCATCTATTAAAATAGCAAAGAAAAGTAAAAAAAAAATAACCTACTGTAAACAAAACCCACCCCAAAACAAGAAAGGGTAAATCACTGCCTGCATTTGCTTGCTCTGCACAAAAACTCACACTCCAGTGTTCCAACTTCTCCAACAGACAGAACAGGCAATGCTCTAGAAGTTTTCAAAATGTCTGGGAATCCTGAGAAGCCAGGTTTTATCAATTTATAACACCTACAACATAGCACAACAGCTCTGCAGCCCTTGTTACAGACTAATGTAAGCCTTCTACACACCTAGAATTGTAGGATCACAGAACACCTCAGGCTGGAAGGGACCCATAAGGATCATCAAGTCCAGCTCCCTGCTCCTCACAGGACCACCTAACACTAAGCCATATCACTAAGCTCCCTGAACTCTGACAGGCTTGGTGCTCTGACTGCTTCCCTGGGGAGCCTGTTCCAGGGACCCACCACTCTCTCAGTGAAGGACCTTTGCTCAGTGTCCAATCTGAGCTCCCCCTGATGCAGCTTCATTCCATCTCCTGTCACTGATCACCAGAGAGAGGAGATCAGCACTTCCCCCTCTGCTGCCCCCCTTGAGGAAGGTGTAGGCTGTGATGAGGGCACCCTTCAGCCTTCTCTTCTCCAAGCTGAACAAGCCAGGTGACCTCAGCTGCTCCTCCCAAGTCTTGCCCTGGAGACCCTTCACCATCTCAGTCACCCTCCTCTGGACACGCTCTAATGGTTCAATGTCCACCTTCTATTGAGGCACCCAAAACCACACAGAACCTGAGGTGGGGCCACACTGGTGCAGTGCAGAGCAATAACCCCCTGCCTTCTTCTGTAGTCCCAAAATGCCAGTACCTTGCACTGACAGAACTGTGTAGAACAAATCCTAATGTTCAAACCCCCAGATCCCCAATCTCTACACTTCCACTCTACCCACCCCTTCTGAAACCCACTTGCACTCAGCCTGTTGCATTTGCTTCCTACTGGAGACATCTGCTACCTTCAACCCATCCTTCTCTTACCTTTACCTAAACACAAATCTCAGTCACAACAGTTCAGCTGCAAAATACCACTGTCACTGCTCCACACATCTGAACACAACACCAAATTATCTGAACAGCTTTACCAGATTAATGGGGACAGGGAAGATTCCACAGAAAGAACAACTCCCAGAAAGGGCAGGGGAACTGCTCCAGGACAATTCTGGAGAGCTCTTCTGTAAGAGTACATGCTCAAGCCCATGTGTCAAAGAATAAAAGCTCAAGAACATGTTCAGGTCAGTACTGTGACTGATGTTTTACCACCTGGCTGTGAGGAAGGCCGAGGTGTTCTTGGCTGCAGCTCAGCACTAGCACCACTTGCCACCATAGAGGAGGGCACATTTCCACTCTGGGACATCATGACAGCTGCAGCATTGCTCATTCTTATTAAACCTTCAAAAATAAAAATAAAAATTATCAAGTCTTGTCATTTTTATGTAGAGAATTTTGGGGATTTTTTAACAAAAAAAGAGTATTTGTTAATAAAACATTTCTTTGGACTTCAATAATTGCTTTTCTGAAATAACCTGAGGACATGTATCTGTCTGAAAGCTCAGATTCCCTGTTCTAGAACAAACAAGTGAGGCTGGAGCTTTTCCTTCTGCAGCAGACCTTTACAAAGGCTACAGAGGAAACACCGTGGACTCCTGAATTACCTGAGCCTGACTTGCCCCCAGAGTCACCAAGTGATGAGGCTGTATCAAAGTTACACAGGCACCAGGGTTCTTGCAAACTCTGACACTGGAAAGCCACTGAGGTGTTACAAGAGGGAAAAATCAGAATGTTTCACTGCCACGAGCTGTTGTTTTACAAAGTGGTTTCTGTTTCTGACTTGCTGGTTATATTGTTGTTGTATCTGACTTTTCGAGTTAAAAATTACTTATCACTCATGTACAACACTCTAAAATGGGGCTTAATAAAACTACAGCTCTCCACAAAAATTAATTCTCTATCAGCAGATCTCAAAAGTTTATCAGAAAATAAGAGAAACTGATGACACCACCCATCCTTCCCATAACTGTAACGGAGTTAATCAAAAATAGTTTATTACTGTACACTGAATAAAGGCTTATACTCATTTTCAGGTAGCCAAACAGAAAACCAAAACTTGGGCACATTTCAAACTGAACTCCCTGTACGAGACTCATCTCCTTTTATAGTCTTCATGTAAAAAAAACCCAAAACAAACCACCAAAACCAAAACCAAAACCCAAACCACCAAACCCTAAAAAAACCCAGCTGCCAAACCCTCAAAGAAGCCCAAAACAAACCAGTCTGCCTCGCCCAGATCACTCCAGTGCTTGTGGGACAAAATGCAGCCAACCATTTAGTTTACATAATATGGGACAGGGTTTGACAGTACAGAAACAGGAACACACATTAATTAAAATGGCAATTTTAATTCTGCAAATAATTGCTGCTAGAATCACTGAAATTTTATGATGTGCTTAGTAACAAATTTAAAAACACACAAAGCTGAACAAACACAAATCAAAGGGATTTACCTTGTCCCCCCGGCATGGGAAACCCCGTTTCCATCCGCACCGAGTTGCCTGCGCCCAGGGGCCCGTTGATTCGCACATCTTGGCCTCTGCTCTGAGCTAGAGCTAAATTGATAGCACCTTCCCCTAGAGGGAACACACAGCTTGGGTGAAGGGAGCAAGACACAGAGAAGCAGGCTGCAGGCGTTTTCAAAAAGGTTTAAAAGATGCCAGGGAAGGAAGGACAAACTTCACCTACAAATGCAGTCATGCATGACACTACCCTTAACTTCTGGATTCCAATTTTAAGCAAAACACCACAATGAGCACTAAATGCCCTTGGTCTCATCCCCAGTGTGCTCTGGGACACTTGTCCTGAATGGGTATTTTAATTGTGAAATCCACAGAAAACTTGTTTTTAAGAAAGCTTTATATGAAACAATTTGGGGGAAAAAAAAAATCGGGCACATTTTGCTAGCTAACACTCAAAAAAGCGTTTTTCAGGAGACTTCCTGGTGCTCAGGGGATTTTCAGCTCTCATTTTTATTACTCAACCCCCTCTTGAAAGAGGATTTTCAGCTCTCATTTTTATTACTCAACCTATTCTTGAAAGAGCAAGAGTCCTTCACTGCCTTCTCACTGAGGTAATTCTCCACATTACTAAGTGAGGAGTTTAGCAACATTAACCAATACACAACATCACTCGCTGAGTACACTGAAATTTCAGCCTCTGGAGACAAAGGAGCTGTGGAATACCTTCAATTTGAACAGAGAGGATCCCCAGGTCGCGGAGCTGCTGGTTATTGCTCTGCGCCAGGACGCGCAGCCGCTCGGCCGCCTCGCGGGGAATATGGAACGTCACGCGGACGCTGTTCCAGGGCTCCACCTTCTGCAGCTTTAGCTTCTTGGATTCTTAGAGGGAAAAAGGCCAGAGTCAGCACAGAGGCAGCTTTTAAACAAGTGTGATGAGGTAACTTGGTAAAAAAGCAGAGCTGAAAAAAGTGAAGCAATTAATGGGCTCTGAAAACCACCAGTGGTTGGTCTGGGGCAGAGGAGACTCCTCCAGCCCAGGCACGGCGACAAACCCAGCCAAACCACTCCAGGCAGCTTTCAAAAACTAGCAATATAAAACCTACCCAACTGATAACCAACACAAAACCTTCAGAATATGACTCAAAAATTGAAATATTCTGCAGATAAACTACTTTGGAAAGATATGGAAATACCTAATAAAGCAGATATAATAAATCTGCTCGTGAACCAGAGGGACATGTGAAAAAACTGACTGCAAGAATAAACCCTCATCTTTAAATATTCACTCCACAAACGCTTTGTGAAACCATTTCTTTCCAGAAGGCCAGTGCCAGCACAATCCCAGCAGTATCTCATTAATTCCTACCATATTATTTAATTTTTTGGAATAGGTATGTTCAATCCACTGCAAAAAGGCACTCTGCAGTCATGCCAAGTATTTAGCTGCAGGTTTCCTGACAACATATTCTGCACATGAGTGTTTCCAGGTAGATCAGATGTTTCACAACTAGCAGGTGGGAATTAGCAAAAAGGCAGGGCAGCCACGTTAGATGCATTTACCTGAAGTGGTGCCCAACTGAATTACTGCTACAAAATTCATTTAAGGATAATTAAAAAGACACTCCTAATAGAGGTTTCTAAGCTTCCAGTTTCTGGCTTTCTGAAAAAGAAGCCCCTTTGAAAACAATAAAGTGGCACAAATTTTAATCATCTAGTTCTTCCACTGTAATATCAGATTTAGTAAAAGTTTGCTAAGTTTTTGCCTCTGAAGAACACGCCACTTAATGCCAGTAACTCATTCCTATTTAGGGGTTTCTTGTCCTTAACTAATTCACTGAGTCCCTCCTGCTGCTACAGTAACAGTGTCATCAAATTCACCCTCTCTCTACTAAAAAACCACATTTTTGACTGGAAACATGACAGGATCAGTTTGAAAACCTCCTTTTGTGGAGCTTTGACCAGTCCTATATTTACTAACGTCCCACTATTTTACATATAAAATTGCATCAGCAGTTTCAGTATTTCGAGATATGAGTACCCCAGCTTCTTGTTTTTCACACACTGCATCTGCTAAGTCTAAACCAAAGCTATTCAGTAACTCAGCATTCTGAATATCCTATTTTGCTCTGAATCAGTTTAAATAACCTGTCACATTAATAATGTTCAAATTAATTCTGACACTAATTTTAAAAAGTTGCTTTCTGCTGTCTCAGCTGAGGTCTGAATCCTGTTTATTAATCCTGGCATTGATATTTGTACCAAACATGACATGCAGATGCCTCTGTATAGCAAAGGCAACCACCTACAGCTACAGACTGGATTTGTTCCCATTCAAAACTGCACAATTAATCCATGGTGCCAACACACACCCTTTTACACCAGTAACTATCTGTTAGTTTTATATCTACTTCCAACTGTTTATCAGATACAGCTCAAAACAGTGGCATTTCTTCACAGTATTTTTGTCTTATCCCAGCATTTTATCTCCCTGAGGGATAGTGGCAAGGACCTTGACAACTGAGGCCAGACTGGACACAAAACTGACCACAGCTGGACAAACTGGAAAGAAAAGAACAAGGTGACAAGGACATTCAGTCTGGTTATTTGTAAGTCTTGGGTTATTTTTCTGAAAAGGTATTTGACATTATTGAGAAAACAAGCAGTGCAATGACCATTTTAAAACCTAGCCTAGACATCAGTTTTGGTTTAAACACAAACACTGTCTGCCTGGAGAAGAAAGGTGGTGGCTTCACTGCATGGTGTGATTCCAAATGACCATGCAGGGACCCACAGGGATCAGGAAGAGCCTGGTCCACAAACAGAAGAAAGAGGGAGGGAGGGAGGAAGGGAGGGAGGGAGGGAAGGAGGGAGGGAGGGAGGGAGGGAGGGAGGGAGGGAGGGAGGGAGGGAGGGAGGGAGGGAGGGAGGGAGGGAGGGGGTGTACAGGCAATTCTGTGACTTTCACACTGCCACTACATGACATCAACAAGACAGATCACTGCTGCTGTGGTCCCAGGCTCTGTTTTTAGTTTTAACTCCACAGCTCTGCTGGTTCCCTGTCCCCACCACTGCACTTAGGGCAGCTCGCCTGGCTTCATCCACTTCTCCAGCAAACTACACCAAGGGCACGAAATTCAGCTGCTACCCTGACCATTCAGGTGACAGCAGCTGAGATGCACTGCTGGGGACACTGCTGGGGGAGGGAGCACAGCACTGATCCCAAACCACCACAGCACTCCACCCTTAGCAGGGAGAGCTGTCTATAAAGAAGGATTGTACTCACACAAGCCCAAGTAAACGAGCAGCTGTAATTAATTGCCATAAGACCCCTTGCACAGATGCTCAAAAAGTGGAGGGATGTCTTTTTCCAGATCTAGATGTGCTGGTAAAAGATGTTATTGTCCCAAAAGCCTGTTACCACTCAGTAGCAACACAGCTGTCCCCAGACCTCCGTGGGCACACAGAGCACTGCATGTCCTCCACCAGAGGGGAAGGCCAGTGTAGCAGCAACGGGACAGTAACGTCCTGAACTGACACAGCTACTCCAGAGTGAACTGACTTCCAGGTGAACTGCAGTGGTTTGAATTGTTTGGGTTTGGTAATAAAGACATCCCCTGGGTGGAGAAGCTTGGTTTCACTTTCATATAACAGAGCAAAGTGTAATGGAGGGAAATGAAAGAAAAAAAACCCAAGTAAAACATGGGAACTGAATGGGAATAAATGAACTCACTAATGCAATCAGTTTAAACAAAACAACTGCAGAAACCTTTACTCTGTGTCTCTGAGATGAATAGCTCACAAATCCACTAACTCCAATAAATACTATTACAAACTAAGTAACTCAAAACCAATACAATCTATTTCTTTCTACAAGCACCCTGACTACATAAATAAATACTTCCAGGACAGTTGTAAAAGGACAAAAGGTACTTACCCATGTGCAAAAGGCCAGGCACATTCTCCAGTATGATCTCTAGTTTCTGCTCAAAGTCTCTGTCACCTATATTTCCTTTAAAAGCTACAAAGATTGTAGAATCCTCAGGAGCAGCCTCCTGTTTCAGTTCATCTTCCTCCAGTCCTGAATCAAAATCCACCTCTAAGTCTTCCATGGCTGAGGAGTACAAGGAGGCACATGTATCCTTTAAGTTAGGCAGATCATCCAAAACCATTGTTTCCAACAACAGGAGCCTGTCAGGCGTTAGGATGAGGCTTGGAAGGGAAAAAGAGAATTAAAGTATAATAACTGTGTAGAGACAACAACTGCTTTCAAAGGCACATAAGACCATTGACAAAAAAACTTACTGGATGACCCAGTGCTGGGGTCTGCAAGACAAAGTGTGTGACTCTGAAAATCGTGGCCATTGCAGTATCCAAGCTGCTCATCCACTAGAACAAACAGAAGCAGTTGCCCAGCAGAATCCAGCTGCACATGACTTGAGCAGTATTCCAGTCGACCTGCAAGACAGCCCAGCAGAAAGGAAGGTGGAGTGGAAAAAAAATCATAAGAAAATCAATTACATTCATCTCCCTGTCACAGAGAGGACAAGCAGCACCCAGGACCAATACCACAGTGCCTGGCTGTCAGGAAATTATATATACAAAAACCATCAATATATAAAAATATATGTACAGCAATATTTTAATTACAGAAGATAGGAAAAGCCACCACATTTAGTTTCAGGGCCTGCAGAGGCAATAGGCACTCCTTTGTCCAGCAGTGCAGTGAGACATTATTACGAGGAGAAATTCAGCGTTTGACAAATATTTTACTCACATCCAGGGAAATCTCAGGCATATGATGCCTTCTATCTAAAAGGCTCTAAGATTTAGGTGTTTTCAGTTGCTTATGCACATTACAACCTGAAATTTGCCCACAACTCCCCCCATGCCCCTATTGAGCTTGGATAAGAATGAGTTCAGCAAATGAAGTCACAAACCTGATGTTTTTTACTTTGTGAAACATCTAGACCTTGCAATAAATTTTACTTGACACGATGACAGTAATCTAAGCTGTTATCTGTACAGAAGTACAAGCTATGATAAAAGTTATCCCTGTATCTGTGGTGAAGAATACCAGTGTTTAGTTAAGATGCACATTTTTCCCCTCCAACACAAGGGCACCAGCTCCTCCAGCGAGGCTCCTGTTTGCACACCCAGCGCTGTGAAACATCAAAACCACCGACACCAACAGCCCCAGCTGATGCCAAAACCAAGCAAGGGACCTGCTCCTGAGGACTGCTGTCCAAAACAAACCAGTCCAACAGCCAGGACTGTCGAGACCTCCTAACTCCAGAGCTGTTGGGATGCGGCACAACCCACCAGGAACACTTAATTCGGGGCGAGAGACCCTCGAATAGGGCACAGATTGGGTTTCTGGCAGAAGTTCAAGTTCTCAACACAAATCAAAACCACAAGTCTGAGATTAAAGGTGAACTGCAGACACTGGCCAGAAAACACCCCTTTTTAATAGAAAAGGTAGCTATGTGAGACAGGCTCAGACTCAGCTGTGCTGCACACACACTGGTGTAACACTGCTGAGGGGACACCACTACAAATGGAAAAGGACTGGAAGCCACAAAACACCGGCAGCTCTGGTGGGGTCTCTGTGCACACCTCACTGGGACTTTACACAACACAGGGTTTTTTCTCCCTTGCTAGGGGAGGCTAAATGGCATCAATGAACAATCACCTGTTTTACACCTAGTTACTCTCTTCCTGCTGCAGCACCAGGCCCTCATTCCCAAACAGAACTCAGATCCCAGACCAGAGACAAAGCTGATTCTGTGGCACCAGCTCCGCTGCAGCCCTGCCACAGAGAGTGAGCACAAATGTTCCACAGTCACCGACTGGCTTCTGTAGGGCTTTCAGGAGTTACTCATTACTGTCATGGAGATGTTAAAGATGAGGAATAGAGACAAGGATTTAAAAAATTCATTCCCAGGTGACCACAGAGAAACCCAAATCTTTCCTTCCCCAGATGTCCCGTTGCTCAGCTCTGTATCTAAACTGCAGGTCTGGGTGTTTGCCATCTCTGTTAACTCAAACAGCTCCGTTTCATGTCAGATGCCCAGAAAATGACAATGACAATTAACCTGTGAAAAGCTGTTTTAATTGATTTTCACACATAATTTCTAGGACAGGACACTTCCTTACCAGAGCTGGCTTTATACCAACCAGGAGAGAACTCCTTCTCCTTCTGTATTCCTACATCACTCATCACACAAACACCAACCCCAGGGAGACAGGAGCTGCCAGTCCCACACAAATGATCTTGTTAACGAGCAAGCACAGTCACTCTGTGCCCTGAAGGAGGCACACACCTGTGAAATGTAAGCACTGTGTTTTGAAGACAATTACAGAGAAAATTATTTAACTGAAAATCTTGAGGAAGTTTTTCAGGGAGAGAGATCCCAGCCCAATATAGGGGCCCTTACACGTTGAAAAACCAAAAATACTCAGAAGGGGATGGGGTGTTCCACCTGCAGCAAGAAACTTAAGCACTTGAGACAATCCCTGACCCCAAAGAAATAAAAATACTTCTGTAAGAACACAAACATTTCAAATTATCTTTTTGAATGGAAGCATCTGAAGCTTCCATCTTCTCTGTGGAAGAGCAGAAGACCCCCAGGCTGCTTAAACAGTGGTTTAAAGACTTCATGGCAATGCTGCAGCTTAGACCAGATTCCACCAACCTTGCCTCATCGTGCCAAAATCTAACAGGGTTTGTTGAAACCCTGGCCCTTCATGAACACTATTGAAATATAGTTTGCTAGATCCCAAAGGACCACAGGCCCTGTTGCATTTGACTCAGAAAATCACAGGAGTGCAGGGAAAGCTTGAGTTAAGGAGAAAAAAACCCAACACAAAACAGGACTGAGCTTTCAATTTTACTTTCTGGATAAGAACACGTAGCTGCAGCTACTTTTATGGGGTTTGGGGTTTTAAAAAACTTTTTCCACATGATACTCCTCAAGAATCTCTGCTGCCTCCACCCACTCTCCCTCTCAACCATACCCAGTTTATTCTGCTCCTGTATTCAGGTATAGCTTGTCTCCAGTATGGCAGGAGGCAGCAATGATGTGTGAGATCTCCCTCTCCAGGCAGAGCTCAGCACACTGTCCATCCCAAAGCAATGACTCCCAGCTGCATCCATCGTCCTAACAAGTTCTGTAACCTCCTGGCTACAGGGCTGACTTCCATAACTCAGGAGCCAGCACCTGACCATAACTAGCGTGTACCTTCGCTCAGCACTTCCACATGAGCACAAAAGGCTTTGGCACAGGCACACACAGGTAAAACTCTGCTCATTGAACAGCTCCTGTAAGCCAGGTGAATGGCCAGGGGGCTACAGAGCATCTCTGATGAGCCAGAACCATTCCTGAATGGATCTGCACAGCCACAGCACATTTCATGCACCTGAGCATTCACATGGCAGCACAAAAAGGTCTCTGGATATCACCCCCACTCAAAGAACACACACAGCTTCCTTCCTGCCCCTGCACTCTGCTGGTTTAGAGTTTCCAATTCAGTATTTCTCATTACACAATTCTTTCTGGAAACTCAGAGCAAGTCCAGTGCTACCACATGGCAACCACCTACCCCATGGACCTGGCCTGGGACAGGCACAGCAGCACGGAAGGTGTTACACCTCTTTGTAATGAAGCTGATCTTCTGTATAGTCTGATTATTACAAACACATAGCTGAAGTGAGAGAGGCAGGGATACACAGCCAGGTACCAGACTAACAACAAAAATGCACCTGCAGTATGGTACAGGGCAGGGAGGGGCAGGGGACAGCCCGGGAAGACCGGAGGGTCCCAACTGAAGGGTCCAGGGCGCGGCCTCGGCTGCTGGGGCTGGAGCTCCCGGGTGCACGAAGCACGTGGATAAACCAACTGAGCGACCACAGCGTGCACGAGGGAGCATCCAGAGGGAGAATTCACGCAGGAGACAGTGAGGCCACGCTCTGTGTCTGGGCTGATGGACAGCTGGGGCCCACTGCACACCACGGGGAAGCTGGAAGGCAGGCTGTCATGCCATGTGCTGTTCCCCAAAAGGCAGCCTGCAGGACAAACCCAGCGCCAGGGGCTGGGCACCACTCAGGATATCCTGTCCAGCCCCTGGAGAGCTGGGATTAGAGCAAAACCTGAAACACTCAGAATATCCTGTCCAGCCCCTGGAGAGCTGGCATTAGAGCAAAACCTGAAACAGCCAGTCCTCCCTGACTGGGGAGCAGCCCAACACCAGAAGGCAGCAGGCTCTGGAGCACCAGCACCACCAGGTGGAAGTGCTGGTCTCTGGGGTTAAAAAAACCAAAGGAAAAAGAAAAAGCTGGTACCTTGGTTCCCTCATGCCAAGATCCACCCAGCTGGTCCAAGGTCCAGGTCATGCCAGTATGTTTCCTAAACTGAACCTGAAACCTCTTTCTGTTGCTTTTCTCTAATCACTGCACTACACAAAGGGAACAAACCAACACAAGGCTTTCTCCAGTGGCTTGTCCCAGGTTTGCTGGGACACAGTCTGTTCATTTACCAGCTCTTTATACATTTCAGGCAAACCAGGATAAACACCTTCACAGCTGATGTCACACCAGAACATGCACCCTCTTGAAACTAATATGCAGGGAGCCCAATTGAATAAAAAGTACTAAAATCCTGCTCTATGCCTGAAAAAGCACACTTCCAAATGACACAGGAGACTGGAAAGAGTGAGAGCAGAAGGAAGAAGGGACTGATGTCCTTCAGTAGCAGATGGCAGAAGTTAGCACTGAGCAAGGTCCTCATCCTCACACTGACCATTATTTAAAGCTGCAGCAGAGAAGAGGAAGAAAAATCAGTCCAGAAATGAGACTACAATCAAGTTCCTTGTGGATCCCCGAACTGAGAGTGAGGAGAAAAAGTCTTTGATAGCAGTAGCACCATAATATCCAAAGCACACACGACCCTCCTTGCTTCTGCTTTCACTGGAAAATGGTTTTCAAGCAACTTGATAGGAAAAAACAAAAGGAAATCAGAAAAAAAGCATGGCTTGAATAACATGTGTGAGAGTTTCCTTGTTTCCTTTGTTTTAGCTGCCACTGAGAAAATAGGCAAAGGTATTTATAAGGCTTTTCAGGATGGGTACAGGGGAGGTTCAGCATTGCCAGATCACTGTTGAGGAGATGGTTTTCTTTTAAAGCATCACATACACACATGCACCCACACAGGCACACTGTTAAAGTGTACCACCCTTAAAACCCAGAAACACTGATCACAACACCGTTTTTATTTCAGATTTGCTACCAGCCCATTACCCTCCTGCAGCTCCTCCAGCCTTTCTGCTGTCTAGCACAGGGATCTCAGAGCTTGTTCAATCTGACCAAGGAATGAACCTACACACACACAACCACTCTATCACACAAAAGATCAAAAGACATAATTGTTTTTGGCAAAAGCATACAAAAAAACTTTTAAGCAAATCTAGAAAAGTATCAGATTGTTATACAAGGTGATCAAAAAAGCCTAAGAATCACTGTTATAATAGAAAAGAATACCTGAAAATAAACATGCAGTAGAATTTTATCTGAAACAACTTACCTAGGGGTAGTTCCAGTCATTTGGAACTTCAAACTTTGGCATTATAGAAGGGTTAACACCATGAAAGCGTCCTAACTGTCCTCAGGAAGGTCTAAGAACAGCTACAAACCTGATGGCAAATTCCTGTGACCTACTGCAGACTGACAGGTCAGCTCTGGGGACAGCCCAGCCCTTCACACCCAGACATCAGGGGCAAGGACCTCTGGAGAGCTGGACACTTAGGAGGGGAATATGTAAGAACAAGAGATCTCCAAATGCATCACATGCTTCCATTACCTACCAAACCAAATTCCACAGCTTCAGTGTTCTGTGGCACGCAACAGATCTTCAGGTAATCCCAGACTGGCAAACATGGTTAAACAGCAACTCCCAACAGTGCAATCCTGAAAGAAAACCACCACATTTCATCAGATGCAAAATAACAGAATACAGAATATCACACAGTGAGTGCCTGGATTTTTAATATGCAGCTTTGCACCCAATCCAAGTCTCTCCTTAGCAATGTGAAAAGCACGTGGTACTGTACTCAAATATTAACAGCAAAAGCTGAGGATCTGGAAAAATCAACTTTTCATTACAGGCAGAAAATCAAATACTCCCTCTGGTTGGAAATAACTTTCTTCTGAACAGGGCAAGTTTTATCTAGAATAATGTATTTAAGTCTTAAAATAAACCCTGCCAGATTAAATTCACCTTCAGTAAACAGAAATGGGCACAACTAGGATGCACTTCAGCTCATCCTAGGTGGGCACCCAGACTGGCTCAGGTTAGGCTCATTCCAGAAACACATCTCAGGTCCATGAGACCGCCTCAGATAAATGTGTTTATTGCAGGTGGCCAACAAAGCGAGGTGAATCCACCCCCAGAGCCTGCTCCTGCTCACAGTCCCATCAGGCTGCACTCAAACCTCTCAGGGTCATGAAAGCACAGCAGTAAGGCTAACGGCTTCAGCAAAACCAGAACACCTCCCCTCACATCAAGGTGACTGTTACTGACATCCCAGGGCTGCTTCTCCAGCAGAGCTTCTGCTGGTGTGCCAGCCTGCTCACCAGTGGGGACAGGGACTGCCCAGGAACCAACTGCAGAAGCAGGAGGAGGAAGAAGACTTGGAAAGACCAAGCAGCAATTTGCCATCTTCTGCCCCAATGACAAAGTGAAATCCCTTTAAGAGCCCCAGCACTGTGCCACAGCCCCTGCACTTCTGCCAGCCCAGCCCCTCAAGGGAAGGATTCACCTTCAATGGGACCACATCTGCCTTGTGGCACTTCCAATGGCCATCTGACACCTTCCAACCTCTGTATCCTCTTGTATTTCTAATTAAGTGGTGTCATTCCAGAAGCAGTACAGCACAATTAGACCTGAGTGGCTAAAACACAAGCAGTCACTTTGCCCTTTCTGTATGCAAACCTGCCCAAATCCCATGACCAGACACCACGATGATCAGAAAAGCCAACACGTGAAATAGGAAATTTTAGTATCTTTTATTATGTATAAGCCAAAACTAAAGATGCTTTCCACACTCCACAGCAGAAACTGCATTCCTTCTATTTTCTCACCCTTTTTATAAAAGGATGCTCCAGTGACTATTTCAGTCACCCTAAAACTGAGTCATGTAACCAACCAGCTGGTCCCCCCAAAGCCGTGCAGAGCCCCTGTGGAAGGACAGTCCCCACTGGCCAGGAAAAGCTGTTTTCCAGAAGTCCTCAGAGCTGGCAGAGTCAGTCCCTGCTCAAACCACCCGTGTCTTAGCCAGGCAGGGGTGAGGGTCCACATTTGGCTAAAGGGTGCTGAGCTGGAGGGAAAATCACCTGAACTCCCTGATGCACGGAACTGATGGGCTGTGGGTTCCCCCAGTGGTCCCTGGAGGGGAAGTGACCCTCCCTCACTGCGGGTGGAGGGTGCAGGGTGGTCTGCACACACCCACCTGCTCCAGAGAAGAGATGACTGGGAAAGATGGGCTGGGCTAGCAAGCTCCAGCAAGACGCTGAGGATGGTCAGCCTGGGCTATGGGGAGAGGAACAATTAACTGCTGCTGTCTGCACTCCTGCTGTACACATGTGAGATGACACCAGATTTGGTTAAGGAAAATAACTAATCAACACTGGTTCATTAACTCCAACTTTCACTACAGTAAGTTACCAGAGACCCTGGAAACGCCTAGAGACTGAACACACAGCTCAGCTGACACCAAGCAATCCCTGAGCACAGCCCTGGGAAGTGTCCCATCCACAGAGAGTTTTGTTTGGAGCTGGTGCTTTCCCAAGCATCAAGGAAACAGCAAGTCTCCAGGAAGGGAAGGTTCATTCACAGAACTAATCACTGTGTTCAAACCCTTCTGTGCACTCCCATAGCCCTCAGCAAACACCTAACCCAAGTGCTTCCAACAAGGAGAGAACCACGGCTTGTTGTAAGGCATATGACCTCCCTCATGGGAGAACTCGATGTGTGCTGACAGCAGGTTTAGAGCAACATTGCTTTGTTAAAGTTTCATAAAGCTTGTTGAAAACCCTCAACTCATGCCAAGCTGCAATGGACACATCTCAACTGAGCCATTTGTTTTTATTTCAACAGAATCTGAATGATGAGCTCATCAGAGCTGCTTTAAAAAGCAAGAGGATAAGTCCAGAATGATTTTCCAGTGCAGCTAAGTTAGCCCTGTAGGAATTCCCACCTCTGGTAGCTGAGACACTGACACAAGGTGGCTCCCAGTCTTCTCCATAAGTCACAAGTTAACTGAGAGTCAGGAATTGTTTTGGAAGCTGCAGTCTCCACAGTGCAGTATTGGATCAATTCACTCCCACTGGCTGAATTCTTCACCTCACATGTGAAGGATGTGTGTTGGGTTTGGGGGGGAGGGAGGGGGGTGTTTTTTGGTAGTTGGGGAAGGGCCACCTTGTGAGAGTGAAAGCTCCCCTGGCTCCAAGGCAGAGACCCCCCAGCCCAGGCTGGGCCAGAGAGCACTGGAGAAATGTCTCTGCAATCCAGACTGGTGAGGGGAAGGACTGTCCTGAAAAGAAGTGGGTGGGGTGAACCTGGAGGAGAGACCACTGACCTGAACAAAAGACCATCAGCCAAAACAAAGGACAGACGGACAGAGAGCTTCGTTGCCAGAGGAAGGAGGAGGAGGAGAAAGGACAGAGAACCTCGAGACACCCACTTCAACCGTCTCAACCCCATGGAGTAGGAGAAGGTCAGTGAGGTCCCTGCAGCCCGTGGAGATTCAATGGTGGAGCAGAGACCCACGTGTGGGCCATGGAGGACTCCACGCTGGAGCAGAGAAGCTGAGCCTGAGACAAGTGTGATGGAATTGGGACCCCGAGAGTCACTCGCTGCCAGAGCGGGGGTGGACCCCCAGAGTGGGGGGTGAGTCTGCAGCCCGTGGTGTCCCCATGCCGGAGCCGGGAGCTGAGCCCAAAGAGGTCCCTGACTCCATGGGAAGCTGCTCTGGAACATCTTGTTCCTGGACTTCCATGCCAGGAAGAGCAGCAGAGGTGACCTGAGTGAACCCCCATCGGACCTTCTGGTAGAACTAGGATGCGACAGAACCAGACAGCAGGGATGGGAAGAGCACCCCAAAAACCCTCAGAAGGAACACTTCCCCACGCTGCAGCCAAAGATGAAGCACTATTTCTTGTCCAGTATTATTCTCACCTGAGCCTCACTAAAAAAAACTGGTCATGTTTTTGTCTTGGGAGGTTCAGTCCTACAGCCCCAGTCCTGAGACCGCAGCTGCCAACTCCTCAACTCCTCTGGGGAAGAGCCCCAGCAGCGCGGCCGGCCTGAGCCCTGCGCCTCATCTCTCACGCAGGAAAAATGATGTTATTCCAGATGCCAAACCTTCCAGTTCATCAGGAGGCAAGGCAGAAATAATTCCCCACATTTTCCTTGACCATCCAGCAAGGAGGGAAGCTTGTGAGAGAACTGAGTAGCACACATCTGTCGGTGGGAATAACTAAAGCCCTTCCACACCCTGCACACCCGGTGCCCAGGCTCCACACAGGCCGTGCAGCACAAGCAACGCCCGTCCCAAATTACTGGCTTACATGAAGACAAAGTAATTGAGCCAAGGCACCACCTATCTCCCCTACCTTTCAACCTTCACACAAATCCAATTCAAAGCCCTGGCTGGGCTATGCTTCAAGACTCCTCATTCAAGCAGGAGAAGAGGGCAACAGCCCTCTCAGTTCCAGAAAGCTGATGGCTCTGAGGAGCTGTGGAGCCCCCTGCGCGCCTCCCTCCGCAGCCCAGCTCCCAAACAGCCACGCTGCGGTGCACACTGGCTGCCTTTCCTTTTTCCTAAATACATAAAGAAGGGTTATTTACTGGGACACAACCTCAAGGCCACAATAGAGACATGTCAGAATTCACTTCTTGTTTTTAATGAAGACAATAGCAATTTTGATGTGCTCTTCACAGTGCGGGTGGGACGCCGTTAGTAGCAGTGACTAAAGACAGGGGACACCCTGGGTGGAAGAGGACCCCCAGTTCCCACAGACTGAGAAAAATCCCAGCCTCAAGGCCCTTTGGAAAGCTTCCACTACTATTCCCCCTGTGTAATCCAAAGCTGAGATGAATTTTCAACTAAAGCAGCATCCCTGAAAATACCTTTTTCCCTCTGTCTAATCAGTCAGAACACCAGACAGCCTGAGTTTCAAAGACCACCCTGAGCCAAGCCTCCAGCTATCAGTGTGTGCAAACTAAGGAGCGTGGCTGAAATGCCCAGTTATCTGCAGCGGGTTCTTCCTGCTGGAGAACATCAGTGCTCGGCTCTGGAGGGGACAGCAGAGTTTGTAACAGCAGCAAAATAAAACACAAAGCATCCACAGCTTCAGTAAAGCAGAGGCAAGTTGGTCACCTGGCCAACAGGTGGAAAACATCTCACCTGGGGTTTGGTGATGCATCTTCCTTGTATCAGGGCTGTGTCATCCCTGGAGATGTTCAAACCCACCTGGACACTTTCCTGTGCAACCTGCTGTAGGGAACCTGCTCTGGCAGGGGGGTTGGACTGGATCATCTCCTGAGGTCCCTTCCAACTCCACCAGTCTGGGATTCTCTTTCCACTTCTGTCCCTTAACTTCTCTCCCTGGAGCCTTCTCTTTTCCAGGCTCAGCAGCCTTGAGAAAAAAAGGCTCCAGGGAGACCTTCTAGAGACCTCCCAGTACCTGAAGGGGCTCCAGGAAGGCTGGGGAGGGACTTTGGTCAAGGGCAGGGAGCGACAGAACAAGGGGTGATGGCTTGAAACTGGCAGAGGGGAGATGGAGATGAGATGTGAGGAAGAAATTCTTTGGTGTGAGGGTGGTGAGACCCTGGCCCAGGTTGGCCAGAGAAGCTGTGGCTGCTCCTCCCTGGAAGTGTTCAGGGCCAGGTTGGATGAGGCTTTGAGCAACCTGGTCTAGTGGAAGGTGTCCCTGCTGCTGGCAGGGGGGTTGGCACTGGATGAGCTTTAAGGTCCCTCCCAACCCAACCCAGTCTGGGATTCTCCAGCCCTGTGCACTCTCTCCCATTGCCTCTGCTCCAGCCCCGCGGTGAGGAACGCGCTTGAACACGGTTTCTGCAGCACAAGACGTGTTTCCAGGGTCCACGAACAGCCTCCTGCTCCCTCATGTTCCCTCCATGCCACTGCATTTGTATTTCTCAACAGAGACCACACGATTTTGGAACAGACACCACATCACATCACACCTTCTGTCCTTCAGAGGAGCCCTGCTGACCTGCCAAACCCCCGCTCCCAATGCAGTCAGGCTGTAACAGCCACATTAACTCTGCCACTGCAAATCTATTCAGTTCAGTGCATCTGTCTAGCTCAGTTCTGACTCCAGCAAAAGCAATCAATAGGGTGTTGGAAAATAAAAATATACTGCAAATCTGTTTAACAGTTTAGCTATCAGCTTGAAACATTTACCAACTACCATAAAGCCACCCAATCTTTGCCAGTATCACACCGGAACAGAACAAAGATTGTTCAGCAGAATTCACCTCTACACTCCCCTATTTTCAAGTATTTAAGCAACTGAAAAATGAAAACTCTAATACTTAGCTTACAGATGCACTGAGTGGGGCTGGATCTCTAATTTTTTATTTGAAGGAAGCAGCTATTCCTTCACTAGAGCAGTGCAAAATTCCTGCACCACTTGGAGGCCTGTTGCAAACAGCTCCTCCCTGCAAGTCCCACAGAACGGGCTCCCCGGAGAGAGAGCTGGGGCGCGCCGCTGCCAGCCAGAACCCAAAGCCCAACAGATCCCCCTTCTGTGGGTTTAAAACACTAAGAAATGTCAGTTCTCAGTACCAGATCAGGCCTGTGTGCAGTCCCCCCCATTCTGATTTTATTTTTTCTCTGAAGAGAGTCAGGATACAGCACTACTGGGAAAAATGTCCCTGTAAAGCCAGTGAACTTTCAAAGGAAGCCACAAGGCTCAGTGAGTATTCAGAGTGCACGAATTTCTAGCAAACACCTCGAGGTCTTGCTGCAGAGGTGGTGTGCTCAGCCCCGAGGATGCTGGACCTGGCCACTCTGGATACGTGCCCTGAGACCTTTGTTTCTCCCTCCACAATGCCCAGAAAGGCTGGAACACTCCCTATAGCTGGACACGACCTGCTAAACCCAAAAGTCGCAGTTATCACACTTGGTGATCTCTTCTGCAAATGCCAAATTTGTTCTCTGTGGGTTTTTTTCTCACATGGGAGATACCAAAAGATGCTTTAGCTAAAGAACTGGCCAGAAAGACTACAGTGCACAATAATTATACAAATAAATACCAACATGAGGCACTGTCTTTATTCTGACAAAACTCCAATGAGAAAGGTTTCACTACAGTTTTACACTGAGCAGAAACGTGTGTCCAGAAGCTGAGGGTCACGAAGAGACAAAGCTCATAAAGCTCCAGTGTGCAGGCAGCTCTCAGGACCACGCCGAGGGGAGCGACAGAAAAGCTCTCAACTCCCCACTCCCCAAAGAAGCCTGAGGGAATCAGAACCCAGAGGTTTTTGAGATTTTCTAAAAGTAGATTAAATTTAAAGAAATGCAGAAAACAAACGGAGGGAAGCAGTGAAGAAGCCTTTCTCTGACAATTTAAAGAGCTACCGAGGGATTCAAACAAAAGCTTGGCTTCAAAGAAACGTCAACGCATCCTCGCTGACATCTTTAAGACGTCAACGCCCGCGTGAGGTCAGGGCTGAGAAACCCAAATCAGAAACAACGTCCCAGGCCGAGCAGCTCCCGAGGTGACAACACCCGAGCCCGGGCACGGCGGGGCCGAGCCCAGCGACCGCCTCTGCCCCCCGGGGAGGCTCAGCCGAGGGCCGCGACCCAGCGCCGATTTCGGGATCTGACCGGTTGCGGCGAAAGGTTGAGATTTGAGCGTCGGGAGAAACGGGGCCGGTTCAAGAGCCGGCCCGGCGGGGCAGGGGCTGCAGGCCGCGGCCGAGCGGGCTCACCCGGCGCTGGGGCCCCAGGCCGCGGCCGCCCGCAGCTCGCTGACAGGCGGCAGCGCGGAGCCCCGGCACCCCGCGGCCTGGGCAGCCCAGCTCGGCTCCTCGGGGCGCTCCGGGCCGGGCCCACGCACCGCTCCGCGCCCCGCCAGGCCCCGCCGCCCCTTCCCGCCGCGCCGCCTGCGGCCCGCGTCCGCCGCACCGCGGGCCCGGCCTGCGCCCTGCCCGGGCCGCCGCCGGCCCTGACACCGCCGAGGCGCCGCTTCCGCACCGCCGCCTCCTGTCACTACCGCCGCCGCCGCTCCCCGCGTCCCCGCGCCCCCGCGACCGGCGGAGAGGCCCCGCCAAGGGCCCGGCCCGCCCCGCCCTCACCTGGCGCTGCTGCCGCCGCCGCTGCTGGCGGCCGCCGTGGCACCGCCGCCGCCTCCGCCACCGCCGCCGCGCCCGCGCCGCGAGTGCGCGCAGGAGGGCGGGGGCCGCCTCTGCGGGCGGGGGCGCGCGCGGGGCCCGCGGGGTCGGACGGGCGCAGGGCTGGGGGTCGCGCGCGCGCGCGGCCCGGGGACGCCCGGGACACCCAGCGCAGGCCGGCGCCGCTCCGCCTCCGCCGCAGCACGTGACCCGGCCCGCCCCGCGCGCGCCTGCGTCCGAGCGCGCGGAACCGTGCGGGGCTGAGACGGGGGGAGCGGTGCCCTCGCGCGCGGTGGCGGAGCGTGGGAGCGGGGGGCGCGTCCCCGTTCAGGCGGCGGGACTGCCCCCGTGCGAGGGTGGGCCTGGCCCCGTGCGGAGGGCACGGACCCTTCCCCGCCTGGAGCGGGAGCGGCCGCACCGCCGCCCCCGGGGAGGAGTCGGTCCCGCGGGCCCACCGGGACTCCCCCGGTCCCGGGGAACAGCCCGGCCCGCCGGGAGAGGGGGGAGCCGGGAGCCCCTCCGCGGGTGGGCACCCGGAGCGGGGCGGAGCCGCCCGGCTGAGGGGAGCGGCGGGGCTGCCCTCCGCCTCGGACGGGTAAAATGTGGTTCCTGGCTGAAGTTTAAAATACTAATAATTAAAGGCTCTATGTCAACTGTCTGGGAAACGAGGGTTTTAATTCAGAGGAACTCTTTATCTGAAGATTTTGGGCTTGATAAATATCAGTGAGTTGTGTTGGCTCTGACCGCTGGGGAGGTGGGAAAGGAGCCCGAGAGTGACCCGATATTCATCCAGCAACGCTGAATGTTAATTAAAAGTCTGTTTATGTGGTTAATGAGCAGCCCCGCAGCCCCCGTGGGAGATGGTCCCTCCCTAAAATGACACCTCGGCACACGGGGGCTGTGCGGGAGCCTGATCCCCGCAGCACCGAGCCAGGACTCGGCCCTCCAGCCCCCAAACCCCTCCTGTGCGAGTGAGCCCTGTGCAGACCGGGCTGATGAGAAATGTGCAATTAACAGAAAAAGGCAGCGGCGCTGCAGAAATGTCTGATTTTGTTCCTGCCGCTCGTTGCTTTAAGCAGAAAGCTGCTACCTCGGGGTGGTACAGAAAGGAAAGACGTGGCAGTTACTGTGTCGGGCTGGTAAAACCATCACAGGTTCTTTGTGGGAAAAGTAAAGACTTTGATCCTGCGAAAATGGTTAACGGTACAAACTGGAGTGGGCTCTGCTGGATTCGGGGGATGTCTGCCAGCCCCCGCCGCCCCCGGCACCGCCCTCGCACAGGAACCGTGAGGAAAACGGCAGGAAAAGAGGAAAAGTTTGGGGGTTTTTTTTTGCAAAACCTTTTAAAGACAACAATGGCACATCTCATCTGTCACTAGAGCTGGCAATGCACATGCACACAAAAACATTCTCTTCTTTTAAACTGACATATAAGTGCATTCCATTAAAAAAAAAAGCACTTCGTGGTTAGTAGGTGACTTCTCTCAATAACGAAACGCAGTTGGTGTGCAGAGAGCTGCAAGCAGGTCGCTCGTTTCCCTCACGTTTGCAGCTCCGAGCCCCGCCCAGCAGACAAGCACTGAGCCGTTCTTTGCTAAGGGATGCTCTGTTCGTGCATTTCTCTCTCTGTCTTCTCCAGTTTCTGCACAGGGGACCCCGCCTCCAGCCCCTCTCCGGTGTGCTATGGACAGGTGAAAAGCCCTTCCCCAAGCCCCCAGAGACCCTCGGAGGTATCAGAAGAGGAGCCGGGGCACTGGTCACGTAAGGAGGAGCGTCCGTGACATCTGTCTGTCTGTCTGTCTGTCAGGGAGCGCCTGTTTGCTCCCTCCGCGGGGAGGTTTCCTGTGCTTGGCTGCTGGGATGTGTCAGGACGTTTCCTGTTACTCTGCTCACGTCTCCTGAGACAGGCTGGAAACGTGAGGAAGCTGAGAAGACTTCTCCAGTGCCTTGCCTTTCTTCCCCACTTGTCTTCACACTTGCCTCTATTTCAGGAAACACCTTTTAACCTGGATGTGTTTGACTTTGTCCTGCAGCCTGGTCTCCCCCAGAGGACTCAGGCATTTCCCGCTCCGGCACAGTTGGATCAGAGCGCCGCTTCCACAAAAATCCCCGCTGCTCACCCATGCTGCTGTGTTTGTCTTGCAGGATTGTCCTCCAGGTCAGTTTGTCTGCTTGCCTTTGCATGCATTATCTCCATTAACACTGGGCACATCCCGTGTGCCACAGCAAACAGGAACAAGTACAACACTATTTCTCAAACCCCATGTTTCCTGGGAGCACAACGTGGAGGTGTCGCACTAAGATCTGCTCAAGCCATCTAACTGCTGTGACTTTCTGATCTGGGCTTGAGAGGTACCACACAGAGAACTTTCCTGAGCCTAATCACACACAGAGTTTGCAAACAAGCCCTTCCTTCGTCATCAGCTTGGTGCCTCAGGGATCCACTCGGTAGCACACAGCCTCCGATGGCTTTTCCTTACACTTCTGCTCGCTGCTGGGAAAGACCAGAACTGGAACTCTGCATGGCTGAAATTAATCCCTGTTCTCTTAAAATTGCTTTGCCACAAGTGTAAGGAAGTAGGGGGACGGAAGAGCTGAAGGGACACCAGAGTGACAGGACAGGACTGAGGACCCTTCTCTGCTAAAGGCAGCAGCTGGAGGGACCCGAGGTGGCTCATCCTGCGTATTGCGGCTAGTGAAAGGCACCGATGCGTGTGGCAGGAGACCAACAGGCACCTGGAGTGGTGAGAAGGGAATAACATGATGTGAAGGACAGTGAGGGGGAAGAAATAGGGACAGCTCAAGCACTTCCACCCTGCTGTCCCGCTGTCCTGCTCCTGCCCATGCAGCCGTGCCTCTGCGGCGAGGTCGGCTGCAGGCAGATCCCCGGAGCCGAGGTTACTGCACAGCCTGGATCCACGCACTGTGGCTTGCGTGGTTCTAGATCTCACCTGGCTTCTGTACACCATAACCACGACAGGAGATATTCTGGGGGTAGATCTGTCCTGTCATTCTGTGTTTGTGGAGTCCCTCCATGAGCAGACCCTCATTTTGGTCTGGATTGTGAAGCTTTGCTGCAAAACAAATCCACACTAAAACAACATCACCTGCAGAGCAGACACCGTGAGGAAGGGGGGCTGCACAGAGCACACAGAGACAGCTGTGTTTGAGCTGCTTCACTGTCCACAAACAGAACAAAGAAATACATTTGAGATCATGGCAACCAAAATAGTGACTATATTTGCATGTATTTTCATGACAGTATTTTCAAAGGAAAGATACTATACAGAAGTAGGCAGACTCATAAGCAGCTTTAGATTTTTCTAAACTTAAATATTATATTTAATACTGATATTAAATAGTCATATTAAATAAAATTAAATATATTAGATATTTAAGATTGATATTAAATGTTATATTTAATATTAATGTTATATTGCATATATAATATTGACTTGAATAAAATAATTTCTTCTCTAATCTCAGTACGATGCTCACCTAGACAGAAGGAAGGGAGAAGACCTGTTGCTTTGCAGTCACAATCACTTTGATCTGGGATTTTGTTAACCTGAGTGTGGCGAGAAAGAGAGAGGTGGGCAATTGGCTACAGCCATGATGGATGGGGTGGGGGTACACAGGAGTCATCATCTCCTCCTCGGCTCTGTGGAGATGGAGAGCTGAGAGCCGCCTGGGCGTGGAGCCCTGGCAGTGCTGGGAACAGTCCCCTGGTGTTCCCTCCAGGCAGCTGCACCAGGACAACCTGCACCTGAAACTGCTGTGGCCCCTGGAGGGTCCTTCTGGGACACCGAGTTTCGCTGCTTGAGTCCTCCTGTTCTGCCCTCTGCACAGATGTGTTTGGTTTTCAGATGGTGCCCTGCCCCTCTGAGAACCAGCTCTGCCTGCCAGAGCTCTCCTGGCCCTGGCCAGCATGCACACACCCGTCACTGAAGGATGGGAGATCTTTCCAAACTGCTGTAATGACAATACCTGGGTGCTGCCAGAGCTCTTCCCGCCCCGCCTGATTCTTTGCACAACCACACAGAATCCTCAGGGTTTCTGATGTGCTCATGAAAGAGCTGCAGGTTTAATCTCATGGTGTTTCCTGAGGCCCAACTCCCCTTTCTCTCCAACAACTCAGTGTCTGGGATTAGTCCATGGAAGCCTGTGAAGTTGTGCAGCACACGTGGAAGGAGGCTCTGGGATGGTCCAGCCAGGAGGGACCCAGCAGTCACCTGGAGGATCCAGGTCCCCCCTGGCAGGCACTGGACCGGCTGGCGCTGAGCCGGCACTTTCCAGCTCGCTGCCCCAGCTCAGGGACTGCTCAGACGCTGGCAGAGCTGCAGCAGAGCTGCGTCGTCACCCTGGAGGCTGGGGACCTGAGCCTGCTGCTGCGGCTGTGGTGGCAGTGGCTGCTCTCTGCCCTCACCTGCCCCCCTGCAGCCCCTGGTCCCTCGAGGCACGGAGCAGGATGCACCTGAGCTGCCAGAGCTGAAGTGCAGAACCCCCCGGGGTGCCCGGGGCTGCTCTTCGGCTGCCGCACACCCGTGCCGAGGGGCAGCGAGGGACCCTGGCCTTGCCAAGCCAACAGCCCCAGCAGCATCTGCCCCATCCAGAGGGGTGGGAGCAGGGCAGGCCCCAGCCCCCGCAGTGTCTGGGCACTGAAGTGGACAGTGATGGGAGCAACGTGGCAGAGCCAAGGGGCTGGAGCATCCTCGTTCCCTCAGCTGCAGGCGCTGACTCCTGAGAGATACTGAACGTCTGCTTTGCTTCAGTCTTTACGGATAAAAGTGCCCCTCAGGAGCCCCAGATGCCAGAGGGAAGAGAGAGAGTGCGGAGGGAGGAGGACTGCCCCTTGGTTGAGGAAGAACTGGTCAGAGATAGTCTAAACCAAATCAATATACACAGATCCATGGGATGCACCCACGAGTGCTGAAGGAGCTGGCAGAAATGGTCACTAAACTGCTGCCATCTTTGAAAGGTCCTGGAGAATGGGAGAGGTGCCTGAAGACTGGAGGGTATCCAATGTCACTCCAGTCTTCCAGAAGGGCAAGAAGGAGGATCTGGGCAGCTACAGGCCAGTCAGGGTTATCAGAGTAGTCAGCATGGTTTCACTGAGGGGAAATCATGCTTGACCAATCTGGCAGCTTTCTATGATGTCATCACCAGCTGGGTAGATGAGGGGAGAGCAGTGGATGTTGTCTACCTTGGTTTCAGCAAGGCTTTTGATACCATATCCCACAACATCCTTGTAGCAAAGCTTAGAAGGTGAGGGACTGACGAGTGGACGGTGAGGTGGGTTGAGAACTGGCTGACTGGCAGAGCTCAGAAGGTTGTGACCAGTGGTGCAGAATCTGGTTGGACACCTGTAAGAAGCGGGGTCAGCACTGGGTCTGGTCTTGTTCAACATGTTCATCAACAACTTGGATGTAGGGGTAGCATCTGCCCTCAGCAGGTTTGCTGATGACACAAAGTTGGGAGATGTGGCTGACACACCAGAAGGCCATGCTGCCATCAGAGAGACCTGGACAGGCTGGAGAGTTGGGTGGAAAGGAACCTGATGAGGTTCAACAAGAGCAAGTGCAGAGTCCTTCACCTGGGGAGGAATAACCCCAGGCACCAGCACAGGTTGGGGCTGACCTGCTGGAAAGGAGCTCTGAGGAAAAGGACCTGGGTGTGCTGTGGACAGCAGGGTGGCCATGAGCCAGCAGTGTGTCCTTGTGGCCAGGAAGGCCAACAGTGTCCTGGGGTGCATTATAAAGAGCGTGGGCAGCAGGTCAAGGGAGGTTCTCCTTCCCCTCTACTCTGCCCTGGTGAGGCCACATCTGGAATACTGTGTCCAGTTCTGGGCTCCCCAGTTCCAGAGGGACAGGGAACTGCTGGAGAGAGTCCAGTGGAGGCCACAGAGATGCTGAGGGGCCTGGAGCATCTCCTGTGTGAGGAGAGGCTGAGAGAGCTGGGACTGTTCAGCCTGGAGAAGAGCAGCCTGAGAGGGGATCTCATCAATGTCTGTCAATATCTGAAATGTTGGGGGGCAGATGGATGGGGCCGGGCTCTTCTCAGTGGTGCCCAGTGACAGGACAAGGGGCAATGGGCACAAACTGGGACACCAGAAGTTCCAGACAAACTTAAGTTAAAACTTCTTTCCTGTGAGGGTGCCGGAGCCCTGGGCCAGGCTGCCCAGAGAGGCTGTGGAGTCTCCATCTCTGGAGATGTTCAAACCCACCTGGACACTTTCCTGTGCAACCTGGTGTAGGGACCCTGCTCTGGCAGGGGGGTTGGACTGGATGATCTCCTGAGGTCCCTTCCAACCCCACCAGTCTGGGGTTCTGCTTCATCCCTCCCTCAGGCTTTTCTACGCAGCGATCAGAGCTCGGTGCACAAAGTGATCAGGGGTCTCCAAAGCTGCTCAGCTGTGACCAGGAACAGCATCGAGCCTGGGTGAGAAACAACGGTGATCTGAGCGGACACCCAGCAGCAGAGCCTGTCTCCAGCTCATCCCAACATAACAGCCAGCAGCAGAGCCTGTCTCCAGCTCATCCCAACATGACACCCAGCAGCAGAGCCTGTCTCCAGCTCATCCCAACATGACACCCAGCAGCAGAGCCTGTCTCCAGCTCATCCCAACGTAACAGCCAGGCCACGCTGGCAGGGAGCAGGCACACGCTGGCAGGGACACTGACGGCGCTCCAGCTCCGCCACACTGGGCAAAGGCAGCTTGTTTTTTTCTTGTTTTTGGTTTTACTTTGTTCCTTTAAAAATGTTCTGTATTGATTTCTCTCAGCCACTTCATATTTTGTATTTTGTGTTCTGAGCTCCTCACTGACACTTCCATGTAAGAGTTTCAGGACAAATTCTGCTTCAGAGCTGAGGCAGCTGCAGCAGCCGAGCTGAGATCAGCACCGCTGCTCCGCACACACAGGGCTCTAGACCACGGCCCTCTGCTTCTCAGTGCCTCTCCCACCTGTACAGAGGGAAATATCAGACATTTCTTGGTACCTCACATTTAATTAATCAGATCTCATCACAACAGATGGACTCAGAGTATTAGAGACGCTGGGCCAATTAGCAGATTAAAGGTTTCCATATCAGATACATCTGTGCTACACTGATGCAGTTTTTAAACAGAGAAAATGGGAAGAAATTCAAAATATCTTTGCTTCTCTTAGCCATGACCAAGGGGCCCCAGTCCCATCTTCCAATTATTTTACATTTTCTTTTTTGCCACCCAGGCCATGACCCAGCAGAACATGCTTTATTTGAAGCTTCTAATAACTGCTGAGTTGTACCCTGGGGCAGGTAAGTGCCCTTTGGAATCAAGACCAGAGTCTCTAACTCCCAAATGAACACAGAGTTTCCAGCAGCAGAAGTGAGTTAGTGAGTTCAGTTCATAAGGAAGCATTTTCTCTTTCCAAGTGCTTGGTGATGTTCCATGCAAAGTCCTGAAGCAGCAATGACTCGACCACTTATTTTGCAGCTGTGCTCAGCAAAGCTCTGTGCCCGGGGGACAGAGCACGGCTGCACCCAGCCAGAAATCCCCCAGTTTCCACCAGTGAGATCCAGTGCACAAATCTGCACCCTTCCCTTCCCACAAACCCCCACAGCTCAGCTCCAGGATACCTGAACTCTGCTGAACGCTCCAGCTCCGGGCAGTGACCAGCTCCAGTGCTGATGACAGAAAAATAAATAGATAGATTTGATGTCCCTGTGATGAAGAAAGTCTCTTCTCGCCCTATGGGCAGTGTGGTGGCACAGAAGACAACTTTCCAAAGCCAACATTGTACTCCCTGTCTCAGCTGAGGCCACTGGTGCGTCTGTGACAGAGCTCCTGTCCGTGTTCCCGTCCGCGCGGCAGCTGCCGGGCTCCTCTCACGGGTGGCTGCGCCTCAGCGGAGCATTAAAGCATCTCCATCCTTCCTCAGGGCAACGTGCCAGGCTGCACACAAGGTGCTCTGAGATCCTGAGCTGGCAGCAAGGATCAGGCTGATTATCTGCCACAGCACCTGGGCTGCCCCACAGCCTCCCACACGCTCCGTGTCCAAGGTGCCTGACAGCAGATGGGTGCTACTGGGTCCCTCAGGAGGAGGTTGGGGTGAAATGAAAGACCAAGACAACCATAAACAGACACACATATATAATATGTACAGTGGCCATAGATGCATGTGCACCATGAAGGAAATAATCACATTTTAGATTGCAGAAAATTACCAAATTCCAATTTTTTAGTGCCAGGTGTCTAGCTTGCTCGTAAAGAGAGAAGGAAATGTTCAAATGGGGTTGAGTGAAGTGGTGCAGCTGTCAGATGTGGTTTTATTTCTTCACTCTATTTCAGCCAAGAAATGCAGAAGTGTTCTTACATTTTGCACTACATGCTGTGGACGGAAAATTCTCTCAGAAGCGTTTGGTTTTTTTGTACCTTTTCTCTCACTCTCTTCAGCTTTCTCTAATGCTCACCACTATCAACATACAGAGCTGAAGTAAAAGCAGAAAATCCCAAACCTCTCTGCAGGGATTGCACTGTTCAGGCTTCCAGAGCAGACAGATAAGGCAGTGTAAGGAAAGCCCTGAACCTACCTAGATGCTCTCCATGTGGTTTTCAGTCCGTGGCCTGTGGATTTTTACAAGTCTGTGGATTTTTACAAGCCTGTGGAGTACTGCTAAAATATCTCCAAAAAGTATCTAAGAATATTAAGCCCATTACCACTAAGCTTAAATTTACCCTGGAGGAGGCTGAACCTCTGTAAGAAAACTACTGGGGGGTCCACAAGTTGTTAGAGGTTGAAAACCATTGCTCTGGTTACAAAACCTGACTCCTCAAATATTTCCTCCTGAAATTCAAGGTGTGTAGCAGTGTGAGAAAAGGAACCAACACAGGAGGCTGCACATGGGTATAACCAGCTGGCCCTGCAGAGTATGAAGGGACTCCCTGATATTCCAGCTGCAAGCACCCACAAACACTACATTAGGCTGTATTAATCATTGGTGTAGACAAGACACAAAGAATTAACCTGGAAAGCCATGGAGATGAAGAGGACAGTGTCATCATCAGGGGTTTCTCCCTTTGCTAATGTTCCTGCTTGCTAAAATTAACACCCTGGCTAGAACTGGGCTTCCAAAAAGACTGAAATTATTAGCAAGACTCTGCCAAAGAGAAGTGTGTTCCCTGTGTTCCTTACCAAGGGCTGGGCTGCCTGCAATTCAAATAATTTAAAAACAAGAGGAAAAAAAGAGAGAGCTGTATATTGGTGCTGCTGCCCCCTCTGGTGTCATCCTGGTGGGGAACACAGAGTCTGCTCAGCAGCAGGTACGTGAGGCTCCCGCCCTGGGGACGGAGGAGCCGTTTCGGAACGTGCACATCACTCAGCTGGATTTGTCTAAGCCTTGTTCAGCAAACAGAGCATCCTGGAGGGGCTACAATATTGTGGCTCCATCAGCATCCATGCTCCTGGGGTCCTTCAGGCCAATGATGAAACTGTTGGTTCTCCTGGCCCCATGAACTAAGGAGACCACTTTGACTTTATCCACTTGGTGGCCGCTGGCGACAAGGAATTCAATATCTTCTTCGGGAAACTCACCTGTAGGGATTTTAAAACAGCAGTTTGTAACTAAAACCACTGTTGCTTTTGATACAAAGCTCTGTCCTGATCCTGCTGGGATCTCCAGTGTGAAGGAAACTGCCTGCAGCCCCTTCAGAAGGTGTCCCAGCTAGGGCCAGCCAAGTGGCCAAGGAGTGGTCTTCCAGCTCTCTGCAGCACAGGCTGTTCAGAGCTGAGCAGGGCTCTGTGCAGTGGAGGAAATGAGAGGATCTAGAGACCATTTCAAGATGTGGAAGACCCTTCTCTTTGGAAAAAGGGGACAATACCTTGTTGGCACCAACTGTGGTTACTGTGGTTCCAGAACACCAGGCACTCCCTGCTCTCAAGAGCTCAGTTACAAACACCAGTATTAACAGTTATCAGTCAAAACAAGATGCAAGGCAGCTCAAAACTGATGACAGCACAACAGGCTGCCAAATTACAAACCTTGTGATAAGGCTTCCAACTTCCCCTTCACGTATTTCTTAATCTTCTAGTCAACTACCTTAGCTTGCTTGCTCTTCTGCTTCTATTTTATTTACTTGGTGTTTTGTAATAGAAGTGCCTGAGGATCTGAGGCTGGGGATGCAGGTGGACAGACTGAGCAGGCACACAAACCCCTACAGTTATTTCAGCTATACACCTCACAGATACATTGCACAGACCTTGTTGATGCCAAATGTCCACACATCAGGACCTTTGGAAATGGTGGATTTGTTTTCATGACATTGGAGTTTACAAGTCTGCCTGTACCTCAACAGGTATTTTTAGATTTTCCTCTGAAAGGGGAAGGCCTAGAAACTTTGGCTATTTTGGGTGAAATGAGAACCAAATTTCACTGCTGGTTCACTCTGGTAAGGTATGGGGCTTCGAGAAAAATGCCAATTAGACCAAGACCTCCAACAACAGGGACCGGAGCTGGCAGCACAGTCTCCAGTGTCAGCACTTCCAGCACTGTCAGGCCACAGGCCGTGCCATGAGCCTTGTCTTCTCCTCAGCTGGTGGAGTGAAGGGACACAGACTGGAAAGTGAAAGAATGTAATTTATGGCAGTGGTATGAAGTGTAGGAAGATCTGCCAGCTTTCAGCACCTGTCTGGGGGAAGCTGTGGTTGCAATCTTGTTTATTTGGATATCACCAACGGTGTAACATCTGATTGCCAAAAGGTTTTAAGGACAGGACAAGGCTGCTAGTAGGAGGCAAGCTGGGACAGAGGGAAGGCTGGGGAGAAGCACCTGAAAGAGTTGGGACAGGTGGTGATGAAGAGGTCAGGGAGCATTGCCAAGACAAGAGGGAGGGGGCACGGCTCAGCCAGGGCTCCAAGCTTTGAAGAAGCTAGGTTGCCACTTTTTGTCTTCCCCAAAACTCTCTGCACCCACTGGGAACCCCAGAACGTGGTGAGCTGTGTGCTGGGCTGTCACACTTCCACAGCAGTGTGCCAAGAAAATCCTGCTCTTTTTCTAACCACGCTGGATTTGTGGGCTGCACCACACCCCGTGTCCATACTCACTGTCAACCTGCACGGTATTGGACTGAAGCTGGGGGTGAAGCCGACCAAGTGACAAACTTTCACTCAGATTCTTGTTCAATGTTAAAACATTTACCAAAACCTGCAAGAGAATGAAAGATTCTCAATAATAAAAACCAGTAATGAGCATAGCAGAAGCCAACTCCTTGAGCATCCCTCTAACTGGTGGCTCCAACATCTGCAGATGCAGCAGGCAGAGAAGATTTTGAACCGTTTACCAAACTGCATGAACTAATGCAGAGAGCCTCACAATAGGGCCTGCATATTGTGGGTGGAAAAGCTGCACCTTTCCAGGACTGCATGGGCTTTCTGTCACTCAGTTCCTGTTGAATCAGGAGAGCTGTGTGTCTGGGACATGAGGTAATCTCTGAATACGAGTTTGTTACGGCCAAACGCTCAGCACGTGACTTCTGCAAACAAAGCAGCAGGAAGCAGTGGCTGGCTCTGGCTTTGCTCTGCCTGGCTCTGGCTTTGCTCTGCCTGGCTCTGGCTTTGCTCTGCCTGGCTCTGGCTTTGCTCTGAATAATGCCCTCCAAAAGGTGAGGACAATGGGAGCCAACTTCAGCCCTGTCTTTCTTTTTGGCAGCCCGTTGCTGTTGTGGATGCAATCAAGCTATACACAAGTACTTCACCTCATTGCAAATCAGAGATTAGGAGGAGCTGCCCAGTTTACAGAAAGTGCTGAGCAGGGAGGAATTCAGTCGGGAATACACTAAAAGGAGCTTTTCATGGGGAAAAGGGCTAGAGGGCTGCCAGCCTCCTGCAATTCTCTGAACACAAAATGTTCCTTTTTTTCCCTAATGATCTTTAAGACGAGCTTTGAATAGGTATCAGAATGACACAAAACCATTACAGATGCTTTTCCTCTACATTTATGAGCAGTGCCACCAGGAAAAGTGCCAGAGAAGTAAACTGGTGGCTCTTAGAGATTTGAAAAACCAAATGTGTGGAACTGGTGACTTCAAAGACTGAACTGGTAACCCTGTGGCCACCAGTTTCAACACAGCCTGGGATGCTGGAAATGGAAAGCCTGTGCTGCAGCAGGGGACCCTGCTCAGCACTGGACCCTGCTCAGCACTGGACCCTGCTCAGCACTGGACCCTGCTCAGCACTGAGCTCAACAGCTTCTCTGAGGGCAGGTGCCCGGGCACAGCACTGACCTGAACGATGCTGCTCAGGGCCCTGTCCCCGTTGTCAGCTCCCAGGGACAGGTAGGTCCCGCACATCCCCTCGGACGGCCTCACGATGGTGGGCAACAGGAAGGACAGGGGCCGCTTCCGAGGGTGAAGGAGGTTTTGCTGCAGTTGGAGAAAAGACAGGCCAAAGAATTCAACAACCCATTAAAGCTCTGCTGCTGCTCAAGTTGCGCAGCTTAACTTCCTACTCTTGATGTTCAGCCAGCAATTGCACTTGTAGTTTGACACGTGTGGCATCCTCACTGCTATGACAATGCTCTCTGAAGCTAACAGGATCCATCTCATCTCATGCTGTGGCTCTCTTTGAGAGAGGGTACACAGAGCCACTCACCCACTCCTAAAGCACCAACCCCACGAAGCGGGATGGTCTGACAACACACGGCAAGGAGAAACAACAAGGCAGCGCTGGAAGCCACCAGTACTCATCTATAATTGTTTCTTTCCAGGACCTGCAAATTTGTCTTTCACTCCCTGTTACTTTTAAACCTGCAGAGCAGAATTTCACAGAGCCCTTAATTCCAGGCCACAGAAGGACAGTTGCTCTAAAGCACATCTGGACTGCAGGGAACAGAGGCAGCGGAGACGTGCAGCGTCACTGATAAAACTGCATGGTGATGATGACTGACACACGTGAAGCCTTCTGTTTACTGCCTCAGTGGCTCACTTAATTAAAAGACAGGAGCCTTCTATGGGCTCTTGTCTCTCAGTTACATTACACAGGGCATTACACAGCCCTCCTGACGTGGAGATGAGAACAACACTGAAAAAAAGGGTGCAGACAGCTCAATACAGCACTTGTTGGGTCATTCATTACCGGCCTGGGAACTGAGTGGTTTGTTGTTTTGTTTTGCCAGGAGAAATCCAACATCTGGCTGTTCAGGAGGACTCCAGAGGGTGTTATTATTCCACTGCCAAAGGGACGATTCAAAGAACTGAAAAGAAAGATTAAGAAATCTCTAAAAATCCTCCCACAGACTCACTGCACACCTTGGGGCTTTCAGGGCTCCAACTTTCTGTCCCATCTTGGCTAGATGAGACACTTCAGTAGCTCTCTGGGGCTGGTTAGATGTGAGGAGCAAAAGTCTCCATCTACTTAGGGGCAGGACCCATGTAGGCTCAGTCCCCCCCTGTGTTTAAGGATTCTCCTCAGGGTGATGGATTTGTCCATGCCCCCACCAGTCCTCAGATTTGATCATCACCCCTTCTTCAGGGAGCAGATTCAGGCCAATCCACATATGTTTCACTGTGAAAGGTCTGCAGGACTGGACAGGGCAGAGCAGCACCAGCTCACACATCTCCACTCCGCCTTCCCCATCCTCCTGTTGTAGGACTGGCCAGGACAGAGCAGCCCAACTGCTCCAGGTCTGGTCCCCTCCTGTTCTATTGAACCTGCTTTCTTCTCCCTGCTCCCACCCTCTGAGCACATTATAGGGGGAAAAGTAAACCCTTTACCTTACAACTGCAACGATGAAGTCATCAGGCCCCATGACAAGGACCTGGCTAGCAGCAGGCCCACTCTCCATGGAGAGGTGAGGCACGTGGAGATCAGACGAGAAAGACTGGGAGTCGTTAATCAGCTGCCGCAGGGAATGGGCTTTCGATTTACTTCAGCCATCAGGGGGAGAAAGAGGAAAGAAAGCCATAAATAAGCCCAGGAAGCTGAACACCTCTTGGTCTCCTGTTGTGAGTACATCTACATGACTACCAGTGGTGTCCCCCTGAGGGGGCTGGCACTGGGCACAGGGAGCTCCCCCGGTTCACTCCATGGAAGGAGACGAGATGGCTCAGTCCACACGGAGAGGCAACACCGTGGCCCTCCCAGGGTCTGTTTACAGCGCTAAACTCAGCCCTGGTGGACAAGGGGTGGCACCACCCAGCTGAAGGACAGTCCTCCAGGAGGAGGGCAAGCCAGGTCCAGCTCTGTCCACCAACCATGGCTGAAGCTGGCTCTGAGGTGGGAGGCTGGGCTGAAGCTGCAGGCCTGGCCTCTCCTGCATGGCTGGGTGTACTGCAAAGGCTCCGAGCCCCACATGGGGAACTTGCATGTGTGGTCATGACCACGGGGATGGCCATTTGTCTGACCAGCTGAGAAGGAGTAATTAGAGGGGTGAGAAAGTGGTCAGAAACCTCAAGATCAAGCTGGTTTCAGAAAACCTCTGTGTGAGGACATGCCACAACCCAGAGCCCCGTAGTATCAGCTGTGATCCTTGTGGAAGAGTGAGCCCCAGGGGGCTGAGCCAAGGGCTGACCTTTCCTCAGTGAAAGAGAAGTAGAAAAACCTCAGGTTTCCCTGTGCACCAAAAAGAGCAAATCCAGGAATGATAACCCAACTACACATCTTGCAACTGTCACCATGTCTGTCAGCCTCAGACCTACCTCACCATGCCTTCTGCAGCGTGAGTGATGGACTCATCCTCAGATGGGTCTCCCAGGTTGCTGGCCAGACTCAGGGCTATTTTTAATGTCTAAATTGAACACACAAAGAAAGAAAGGAAGAAACACATTTAGGTGGCCCTGGAAATACAACTTTTGATACTCCAAACAGGAAGAGTTATTTGGTCTCCTGGCATGTTGGCTAAAGCCTATGAAGAAAAATGTCTAAAAGCCTGGTCCTGGGAATACCTCAGTGCAAAGGGCTGCCACACGAGGATATGGGGACCAAAGGGCAGCAGTTTGGCATGGCAAGCTGTGCTGGGGGAGCCAAGTGTACCCAGCAGTGTTTGTACAAGGTGGAACATGCCTGGCAGGAGCTGATCTGCTGCCTCAACCCAGCTCAGTGGTTCAGCTGCATTGCCAGCTGGCAGATAGAGTCACCAGGATGCCATTTACTTTCTATTTCCATTCCTGAGTGGTCACCACAACAGCAGAGATCACACTGAACCCCAGTGGGACAGTGGGTCCTGAGCTCAGTGTTGCCTCTGGACAGCAGCTCCACCAGCACAGCAGCACTGCTGAGCAGGAATGAGCTGTCCTGCTCACCAGCTGCTGCCCGTGCTCCCAGCTGTAAGCCACCCAAAGCGTCTGAGCAGAAAGCGTTGGTCCCAGCACACGTAAGAGAACGATGGTTTAAAAAGAGGAAAGGATTTGGTTTCTCATACATGCAGGATCCTACCTAAGCCAGTCCATCAAAAATAGGAAAAGAAGATGCAATTTCAGAAGCCACAGTTGATCCAGCCCTGGTTTCACAGGGTGCAGCCAGAGGACAGACACAAGGAGAAATGTGCTCTCCAGTTGAGCCAGCCTGTGCCCAGCAGAAACACAGCAGAGCTCCAGCCTGCAGCTCAGGCCATTTTCATTCCAGACTCCAAACAGGACATTTACAGGTAGACAGCCAGCTGCAATTCCTGTTTTGTTGTGTGTGTCCTGGTTTCACTGGGACAGAATCACAGAATCCATTTTCTGTTCAGAAAAGCTGCATTTTAGGGAGACTGAAGCACCCCATTTGATGAGAACCAAGCTGACCAGACTCTTTGTTTCAGCCCGTGGCCAGCCATGGTGTGGGGGTGTCCACAGTGACCCAGGTCTCCAGCAGCTCCCAGTCAGCCAGGGGCCAAGGCCAGGAGGAGCCACAGCCCGGGCCGCTGGCCCACGCTGGCCACCAGCCGTGTCCCAGCCCAGAACTGTCACGCTCACAGGGACGGGGACGTTTGCTGGGGACGTTCCCCTTCCTCCACAGCCATCGTCCCGCTCCCAGCCCTGCTCTGCCCCTTGTTGTGACCACTGTGTTTTCATTGGCTGAGTATAACTTTGTGTATTTTATATTAGTATTAATGTCAGTTATTATTATTATTTCATTAAATCTGTTTTCATCTCAACCCATGGGTCTCCTTTCCTTTTCCCAGTTCCCCTGCCCAGGGGTGGGGAGGGTTCACTGAGTGACAGAACAACTGCCTAAACCAAGACAGTGTGCCATGCACCAACAGCTTCTCCTGAACTGTCATCACCTCCCTTCTGATGGACAGTGTAGAACACCATGAACTCCTGGAGAAGGTGGTGTTTCCATGAAACAGCCTCCTGACCACCATATCACACAGAGGATGTGCAAGAGGCTTGGCAGCCTGGAAGAGCTCCACTGAAACAAGGAGACCATGTCCACCCCACAGGCACAGGTTAAGGACATCTTGGTCATGGCTGTCCCAGGGCTGGGCTATCTGGTGCTGCCCTAGCACTGTATCTCACCATGTGACCCCAAGTAATCAGGGTCACACATGTTCCAAAGTGACTGCCCTTTATCTGGAGGCCCCCTCAGCTGAGACATGATAACCAGGGTGAGAAACTCTTGGCCTGGTGCAAATGCAAACAGATTCATCCAAAGGTTCCTGAAGAGACCTCGAGAATAACTTAGGTGAGTCAACCTTCTCTGCCTCTGCACAGGCCTAGCAGTGTGTAACACCTCCAGGTGTTGCATTTTTATGAGAGACAATGGATTCCAAGCACCCACTGTCCTGTCTACATGGAGTTACTTAAAATACCCAGCTCGTACAACCCAGCTGTGGATCTGCTGAGCATCTGAGAACAAAACTCTACTTACAGACCAGGAAACCAAACACTTGACTGACCTGGGAAGCTGCAATGTTTTGGTAGGGCTGACAGCCCTAAATACTAGAAAAAAACATGATCTAGACCACTGAGATCATAAAGTTGGCTAAAATGTAAAGATTTCTTTAAAAATATGAAGTGTTGGGTCAGTTTTCCTTGTCCTCAGCACGTACGTTTTCACTTGCAGCACCACACTGCTGACTCTCCTTGCAGTGCCCCGGCACAGCCAGGGCCACTGCAGTTAAGAGATGGAGGAAATAGATGGGACTCTCCTCAGCTGCTGGGGGTCATTCTGAAGCAATGGTCACATACAAGAAATGGGCAAAAGCTGCACATTGTTCTTCGGATAAAGCTCTGCCTAAGCAAGAAAGAGCTCAGCTGAGCAGGAGGCTCCAGCACCTGCACCTTCCCGAGGCAGCAGCACAGCTCAGCTCTACACCCCAGCAGTCTATCTGCTCATTCTCCTCTGGGAATTACCTACAAACACATCTGTACAACTAAGGAAAAATAAATGATTCTCTAGCAGCACAAGAAATTCAGCCAGATGCTGAAATTCCTCCTACCTCCGCCATCCAGTGCAAGATATTCCCCCTGGGTACTTGACTTGTGATGTTGAAGCCCTCAAGGATGTTCAACGCTGTGATCAGTGCAGGACCTGCATGTGGAGGTGGGGGACTGAAAACAAGATGACCTGTGAAGGGAAGAAGAGAGGAAAGAAACTGCATTTGTCAGATACTGTCCAACTATACCACTTCCCCATAAGCCAGTGTTCTTGGGGACAGGGAAACCTTTCCAGGGATGAGGTGAAATAATGGAAAGCAACTTGATTTGAAAAGGATTTCCCAAAACATTCCTGCTATGTCTTTCTGTTTCCTTATGATGGGTGAAGGAAGCCCAAATAGGGATGCTTTTTTTACATCTGGAATTCAGTTCCTGTTGGTTGGGTGGCTGCTTTCTGCACTGCAGTTGTGGAAGAATGGAGATAAAATAGGCATGCAACACTCCAACTATGGAGAGTAAATATATAGGGATTTCTAGAAAAGAATGACCTTTTAGGAACTTTCTGCACAAAGTAAGCTTTTCTCCCTTGTAGATCAGCTTTGGGAACTGCCTTCACATGTCAGCGCCAGCCTACGGTCCCGCTTGTACCCGGGCATTGCCCCAGTATGTGATCATGGTGCATTTTTACATCCTAACACCATCAAAATTCCATTGGTCACTATCAAGTTTAAGCCAGGCCCATTTCAAAGTGCTGAAAACCTCCTGAACTGCCTACAATGCATCAGTGGCAGCAGGCAAGCACAGGAAGCTCCCTGGAGGACTTTTCTGCAGCTGCATCAGCCCAGCTTTGGCTCCAACTCTGCTTAAATACTCTCAGCACCTCTTGCCAGGTGGAGCAAACTTTTAGCTGGAGCTGCATGGCAATGGGTCAGGCACTTACCTCGATAGATGGTGTGCACAGGATTCTCCACTGTGGCACTGTAATTGCTGAAGTCTTCCTCCACCAACACTCCCCCGTAGCTGCGGACCTGCGTAAGAGAGCGAAGCAGCGCAGACTGAGGAAGGTGGGTCAAGGCTTTCTGCAAAACTCCTCATGCTGGCCCAGGTGAACACACACCACATGGTTAAACAAACAGCACTGAGATTCCTAAGCCAAGTGCCAGGTTCCTCAGAATGCCCTGAAGATCTGTGCTTTCATGGCCCTGGTGGCCTGGCTCACCACTCACCACCACTGGAATGCTCTGCAGCTCCCCTCCAAAAGCTCACTCGCCCTAGGAGTGCTCTGAAGATGTTCTGCCTATCCATGAGAACTGGGGGTGGCACTTCCTTGCAGCCTGGGTGGCAAGGATAAGGATGTTAAAAGGTTATGAAGCACTTAAATACTGCCAGGATAAGAGATATAGATGTATCCAGAACCACAGAATCCCAGACTGGTTTGGGTTGGGAGGGACCTTAAAGCTCATCCAGTCCCAACCCCCGTGCCAGCAGCAGGGACACCTTCCACTAGACCAGGTTGCTCAAAGCCTCATCCAACCTGGCCGAGAACACTTCCAGGGAGGAGCAGCCACAGCTTCTCTGGGCAACCTGGGCCAGGGTCTCACCACCCTCACAGTGAAGAAGCTCTTTCTAATATCTAATCTAAACCTCTCCTCTTTCAGCTTAAAGCCATTTCCTCTTGTTCTGTCATTAACTGCCCTTATGAAAAGTCCCTCCCCAGCCTTCCTGGAGCCCCTTCAGGTACTGGGAGGCCACTGGAAGGTCTCCCTGGAGCCTTCTCTTCTCCAGGCTGAACAGCCCCAACTCTCTCAGCCTGTCCTCATAGGAGAGCTGCTCCAGCCCTGGCATCATCCTCGTGGCCCTTCTCTGGACACCCAGGAGAAGCCACACAACCTGGTGAGAGGTTCTGCTGAGGTGAGTTGCTGCTATGCATTTCCTGGATTTCCACCCAAGAATGGGCAAGAAAAATAACCTGTGCATGCTCTGATTTCTAAGCTTGACAGTTAACTTGGCAAGAAAACTCCTGCTCACTGGAGCAGGAGCGCTAACGCAGGGCATGTTGTCAGCGGCAGCGTGTCAAACCACCCCAAAGGTGCAAAAGAAGATGTGGCCCAAACTTGGGATCCCTGTGCCCTTCCCAAAGCAGTCCCAGAGAACAGCCCAGGCTGAACCCAACAGCTGAGGTGAGTGGGCAGGTGCCCATGCCAGGAGCTGGCTCCCTGGAGCTTGGCCAGCAGAAAGCCCAGGAGAAGGAGTGGGGAGTGGGGCAGGAGGAGCCTGTCAGCACTGAAGGGGAGAAGCCCTGCTCAGCCACACGCTGCTGACACCATCTCAAATTCCCCAGAGAGAACTTTTTTGCACCAGTGCCTTCCTGCCGCACGATGAGAACAAAGGGTTGGGTGTTTTGGAGCTTTGCTTGATTTCACCTCATCGATGCCCTCCCTTTGCTGGAACAATGAGCACTGTGGGAACCCAGCACTTTGCTCTGCTCTGCAGCCGAAGCTGGAATCGCACACTTGGGCCCAGAGTTTGCCTGGGCCTTTGGTTTTGCAGCCCTGGGCCTTGCTGCTCCATGGAGAGCTTGTGCTTCCAGCAGCAGCCCTCGGGTCAGGGGGACGGGGTGATAAAGCAGAGCTCAGCTGTGGAGATGCACTGTAAGCTTGGGACTTCTCCTGCTCCGTGTTCTCCACCTCTGCTGTGGCCCAGGTGAACCACAAGAGAAGGTTTCCAAACACAGAGCTCAGAAATAATCCAAGGCTTGAGCTGAACAAGCCCATTCCAGAGTCCTGACCACATGTTGAAGGTGCAGTGCCTGAACCACGGTGGCAGGGAAGAACCCTGCAGCTACACAGGTACAGAAGCTTGGGAGGTTTTTTACCAGAATAATTACTTTGTTTGTTGTTGCTATTTTTCCCAGAGCACCTCTAACAACAGGAGCTAAACTGGGGCAACCCTAAGTGGGACCAAGCCTGTCTGATCCCCCGCTCACAAGGCTCGCAGTTTCATTCTTAAATCGTCTTCCTGGAGTCTCCATCCTACACTCCTGTGAACAAGAAGAATTTGCTTCTCAGCAGTGAAGCACAGCTCACTATGGGGAAAAGGGGTTGTCACTAAAACTAACAGCCTAGAGAGGGTCTTGACACAGAGATACTTTTGCCTTTGAAAAAATGGTCTGTCCTGGTTCCAGAGGAAACAGAGGTTTCACTTCTGTAGGCTGCAGAAGTGACCTGTGTGTCACCTACACCCCTGCAGTGACATGGGCAGGAAAGGAAAAGGAGGCTCCATGCACTTGTCCCCATCATTGTGCTGACACGTGGCTATGGCTTGTCTCTGGGTTGTCACCGTAAGCAGGTGGCATGGCAGGTGGCACCCCCAGCCCAGGCTGTGCGATGCAGTCTGGGGCAGGGACAGGGACAGACATGGCTCACCTCAGAGATGATCTCCTGGGTCAAGTTGCCGCTGTAGAAAGCTGAGACCCCTTCTGCACCGACCAGGTCCAGCACGGCTGCGAGGTCCGGGCGCCGGACGAACGCGCCAGGCTGCAGGGGCTGCCCCTCGGGCAGGAAGAGCTCCCGAAACGTCTCGGAGTAGTTCAGGTCCTTCAGCTCACTGGCAGCTTTGGCTGTGGGCAAGAAGGGGAAGGACATCCAGAAAACCCAGGGTGCAGGAGGGGCAGGGGACCTGGAGTCCCTGTGCACCTGAGGGGGATGTTGGAGACTTGCTGTTGCCTCTTGCCCTATTTCAGAACTAGAGGGGGGCTGGATCGTGCATCCACTGGAGCTGGGAAGGGAACCCAGGGAAATCCAAGCGCCCTTCCCTGGCTGGCCCTGGGCATCTGCCCACTATGGGCTGCTCTGACCCGTCCCCAGCCAGCCCTGGCAAAGGGCTCCAGTTTTGCTGCCACCACGCTCTCCCTTGCAGACCACATGGCTCACACCTCGCTCAGCTCCCACCACCATCCACCTCCAGGTCCAAGGAGCCCTGATTTCCCACGAATAACCATCTCCATCCCCTGCTGCCTCGCACCCGAGCGCAGCGGCCAGTGTGCTGCTCTGTGCTGAGCAGCCACCCCTGGCTCCCCATCAGGTACTCACCCAAATCGTGTGTGACATTGAACCCCTCCTGGGCAACACCAGCTGCCAGGCCCAGCAGCTCAGACCAGGGGAGTCTGCCAAAGAAGAAAGGACAAGGAGAAACGAGCCCTGGAGCAGGGCAGGGTGGTGGGGAGCAGGCACAGGGCTCAACTCTGCAGTCAGCAGGCTCCTGAAAGACCAGGCTGTGGGGCCAGAGGGGGCCAAGGGGAACACTGAGCTTTCAGTGGGTGGTTTTGGGTTTTTTTAGCAGGATCATCTTGGTGCTCCACAATGTGCACCAGAGAGCAATGTCAGAGCAAGGACAGGGGAAGGGGCATCTCTGGAGCAAAATCTCAGCCCAGGTCCTGGCCCTAAGCAAGTCTTTCAGATTCCTCCCTCGCTGCCCCAACAGAGCGTCAAGGACAGCCACACTTCTTAGGGTCCAGCTGAAGAGAGAAAGTGCACAGACATGCAGGAAAATGTTCTGTGCCTCTTGCTAAAAGATTTATTGTTTGTCCTGTTAGCTAAAATTTTGCTTTGCAGAAAACCTGACCAAGCTGAATTCTTTATTTTGTTAAATGAAGTACCAAAAAATGAACATATTTCAACACAGGCCTCCAAGCACCTCTTAGCTAATGGTTTTGACTGGTGGCTGAGACCATGGTCTGAGGGTGAGGGGTCGTGTGCTCCCAGCTCCCCTGGGGGGACCCCAGGGCACAGCGTGTGCAGCACGAGGACAGCCTGCCCATGCCAGCCTGCCCATGCCAGCCTGCCCATGCCAGCCTGCCCATGCCAGCCTCATGCCTTACCTCCCATGTAACTGGTGTGCCTGGTGCATCCCTTGTATCATGCCTGGCACCCCCACGAGCAGACCTGGCTGTAAAACAGGAAGGACAAAAAGGAAGAGGACATGGGACATCCCCAATTGCAAGCCAAGGAGATGGGAGTGTTGTTCACATGGAAAGTGCTTGCATGGTCTCTAGGAGAGGGGAAGAGGTCTGTAGCAACACACACTAAACTAGGGAATAAAAGGTTTGGGAGGAAACAGGCAAATTCAATCCTGGTCTCAACCCAGCTTGGTCAGGAGAAATAACTCAGCAAAACGACATGGGACTGTGCTCCTTCCTGGGACTCTTGTTCTCCCACTCTCCACTCCTGGAGGGACATGCCTCTTTACTCCCCAAGCCCTGCAGGCTCCAGGCTTTTTAGGGCTTCCAAAGAAGTATTTTCTCTGGACTCCTCATGTCTGTAGGGCTCAGGGCCTCCCCTGGTGGGACGGGTCTCCTGACTCTTCCCTTGGTCTGAGAACTGCAGGGAAAGGAGATCTGGAGCCATCAGGCAGCTACAGCCCTGGAGGGGCTGGCATGGGATGCTGGTCCTCACCTTGGTGTCCTGCAGGTCCACCTCCAGTGGGATGCCCAGAGGAGCCACTTCACGGAAGTCAACCACCCAGCTCCTGTTCTTCCGGATGTCGTGGACCAGCATCACCCCACCCCTGCAGCGAGACGGGGTCACAGCGTGGCACTGGCTGTCCCTGCAACAGCCACTGCCATAAAGCCAAAATGAAGAGTTCAGGTGCCACTGGGGCCGGGGCCAGCCCCGACATGACGGGGCCATCGTAGCAGGACGCCAGCCCCAGCAGTGACCCAGGGGTGGCCAGTGGCACATGGGGACACTGCTGCCCTTCCTCAGGGAGCAGCTCAGGACGAACGGGCCCAGGCCAGTGTGGGACAGAGGCAGCCCCTGTGCCGAGCCTGCAGCGAGGCTGGATCAGTCCCTGCCAGCCTGGCCAGAGGGCCACTGGCTCTGTTCCACTGCCAGGCTGGCACCATCTGGGATTTTCTTTCTAATCCAAGCAGTTTTGCAACAAAACAGGGGCTTTGTTTACAGCAGCAATCCATGGTGCAGCCTGGAGAAGCTATCAGGTGGTTTATGCAACACTCCTGAGACCTCCTGCAGAGCTGAGAGCACCAGGCTCACGTGGAGGCCGCCCCTTGCCAGCGTGCCTCCCCTGGCTGCTGCCCGGAGCCGGGCTCAGCCTCCTGCTGCAGCAGGAGCAGAGCTGATGGAGGGAAGCCCTGAATCTCTGCAAGCGCCGGGACTGAGCCGGGTGCTGCAAGCTCCTGGCACGCCCGCAGAGGAGCTCGGCAGCCTGTGGTCACTTTTTCAAACCTCTTGAGCCTGAGGCTTGGACGTTCCTGGCACCACTATGGCAGATGCAACTTTCCTCTCCCTGGGGGCCTCTGTCTCTCATTGTCATCTTGGTGCACACAAAGGGTCCCTATCCCTGTGCAGATGTGGACACGTCCACAACTTGATGTCAGAGACCCGATACCACGAACTGGGACTTGGGATACCACGAGGGCACATCTCAGCTGGTGGGGAAACCACCTTCTTGAGGACAATCACAGACAACGGCACGGGGTGAGCCATGAACACTTACCCACCAATCCCTGACGTGTGGGGGTTGACAACTCCTGCGCAGAGGGCCGAGGCGATGGCTGCATCCACCGAGGAGCCCTGCTGGTTGAGCACCTCTATGCCCAGCGCCGTGCAGCGGGCAGCATCTGTGACCACGGCACCACGGTGGAAGATCTGCCAGAAGAGGAGAGTGGTTGTGCCTGGGGAGAGGAGTTGGGGCCACCCAGGTCTTCACCCAACTCTGTGGGACCTGAAGCCTGAGGCCAGTGCCAAAGCTGTGCCTGATCTACATTTTCAAGTGCCTCCAAATGCAGGTGGGAGTAACACGTCCCTTGGCACGTCCATGTGCCAGGGTGGCTGTGGCCGCTCTGCGTGTAGCCATGGCCATCAGCTCAGCCAGCTTTCCCCAGCAGACACACTAAGCTGGTGGGCCACGTCTCACCCTGTCCTCCAAAACCCCAGAGCAGCATTGGGCTAATCCTCAAAGGCAGTGGGACACACGGGCTGGCCGTGCCCTGCAGCGATGCGGTCACTGGAAATGGGAACACAGCTGCAACAAATGCAGCACCCCCAGCACCACGGCCTGCTCCGTCCTTCACCCCCCAGCACCACGGCTTGCTCTGTCCTTCACCCCCCAGCACCACGGCCTGCTCTGTCCTTCACCCCCCGGCACCTCGGCTTGCCCTGTCCTTCACCCCCCAGCACCACGGCCTGCTCCATCCTTCACCCCCCAGCACCACAGCCTGCTCCATCCTTCACCCCCCAGCACCACAGCCTGCTCTGTCCTTCACCCCCCAGCACCACGGCTTGCCCTGTCCTTCACCCCCCCAGCACCACGGCCTGCTCTGTCCTTCACCCCCCAGCACCACAGCTTGCTCTGTCCTTCACCCCCCCAGCACCACAGCCTGCTCCGTCCTTCCCCCCCCCAGCACCACAGCTTGCTCCGTCCTTCACCCCCCAGCACCACAGCCTGCTCTGTCCTTCACCCCCCCAGCACCACAGCTTGCTCTGTCCTTCACCCCCCCAGCACCACAGCTTGCTCTGTCCTTCACCCTCCCGGCACCACGGCCTGCTCCGTCCTTCACCCCCCAGCACCACGGCCTGCTCTGTCCTTCCCCGGTGCCAGCGCTGGCACAGTCACAGGAAGGTTCAGAAGGTTCATTTTAACCCTGTGGTACAAATTGCAGCACCTCAGCACGAGCCTGGGTGGCCCTGGGAAGCACTGAAGGGCCCCAGCAGGCTGGTGGGCAGGACCAGCCCCTCCAGGGATGCCGCGAGCAGGGCTGTGTCACGGCCGCCCTGCGATGCTGTGCCCCGGCCAGGTGTGAGGCTGAGCCACCTGCTCCCACGGCTGCGTTCTGCACACCAGTGAGAATAAAGCAATAGATTTTTAAGGAGCCAAGCTGTTGCATGTGGACTTGCATGCAGCTCTGCCCCTCTGTGCAGCATGTGGAGATGATGATGGGGACTACTGACAGCCCCTGGGCCCCTCTCAGGCTGCGGTGGATGCTCACCCAGGCACTGGTCTCCTGACTTGGCAGGAGATGTTCTGCAGGAAGGTAGGACCCCATGGCCATGCTTGCCTTTGCTCTGCAATGTCACACTGGTCTGTGGGACAGATTAGCAGGAGGTTCAGCTCTGTTTCCAGCTATTCCCCTGCTTGACCCTGGACGGATCCTTCCAGAGTCGAGCCTGGGCATACAGATCCAAAAACTCTCTCCAAGTGGAGATGTATGAAAGACACCCACTGCTTAACTAAGCATTGCTCTCTGAAAGTGTTCCCACCTGCCTCAAACCACGGCTGGAGACACAGCAGCACCCCTGACAACACCACCAAGCCTGCCAGGCACAGCTACCCTTGCCCCGGGGCAGCTGCTGACCTCTCACCTCTCCCAGCACAACCCCTGGCTGCAGGAAAAAGCTTTTGAGACAATTTGGGGTCACCCAGAATCTCAGTGACGCCAGCCAGGGCTCACCAGCACTTACCCAGTGTAAAGAGGAAAGTTAGGGAGCTTCTCCTATTTTCAGAGCCAAAACCCAACCACAAAGGCACAGTTTCATCTTACCTGAGGGTCCCCAAAATAGATCTGCATGATGAGAGCCACCGTGACCCCCATGGCGAAGGTCAGGCAGGCGGTGATGATGACGGTCAGCCCGTCCTGCCGGCAGCTGCAGTCTCCAGAGAAAGGGTCCTTGCTGGTCTCCTGGAGGGGGGACACGTCCTGGCTGCCCATCTCCGACGAGGACGAGGGCAGGCGCTGCAGGCGCGCAGACTTCAGGAAGGAGTCTGGGTCTTTGTGGGCAGCAGGGAGGAAACAAGTGTGAGTTATTGAGCAACACGGGGCTCTCGTTGCGGTGTTCCCGAGCGCTAACGTTACACCATACCCCTTCCAGCAAGGCTATTACCTTCCCTACTGATCCCAGCTCTCAAGAGACTTTCTGGCTCAGATGCTGCTTTAGGTGATTTTACTGATCCCTTCCTTTAGTTCTAGTTATTCCAAACTGACTTCCCTGGAGATTAAGAGTAGCTAAAAAACCTGGATTTTGCTCCGTTTCAGTGCATTCATCAGTCTCCAGCGATGGGCCCAGTTACTGCTCCGTTTGGACTTGAAAAACAGGTCTCTGAAATGCAACAGGACTGAAGAAGAGGAAATTAAGATATAAAAAAAGAAAAATCCAGCAGCCTTGTTTGGAGCTATGCTTGAGCTAAAGCACCTGAGCAAGACAGAGTGAAGCAAAACGTGTGGCCTGGGCAGAGGAAATGCCTCGACAGAAGCATGGCAAAGCAGGGGCAGAGAGGAGCAAACCTGCACACGGAGGGCCCTGGGTGTCCACCCGCTCTGATGGCAGGAGAGGCTCTGCTTCCAGCTCGTGCTTCCTCCAGCTGACAGGGCCCACTGTGGAATCAAGCCGCTTGCTGAACACCCAGGTGTGAGATGGCAAACGCAACGGGGCAGACAGACCTCTGCTGGGCATCCACCGGCCGGCAGACAACGCTCAGCAGGGTGAAAAAGTCTCTCTCTTGCTCTGAAAGACGCCTCGAGTCGCTGCTCACGTCAGCCGCTGTCTTTGCAGTGGGGAGGACACCGGCTGAGCGGGCCCTGCCTGTGCCTGGGCGCTGCTGGGCACACGGAGCTGCTGGTGCAGCTGTGAGGACATCCCTGTCCCTGCCGGGCACCACACAGGACCAAGCAGCTCAGGGCATCATCCAGGGCTCCTGGATGAGTTTTTTCAGAGGCTGCTCAGAGCCAGTGGGAGCCACAGTGTCCCACACATCTGTGGTGGGAAGAGGAGGAGCACCAAGTGGAAAAGATAAGCAGCTTGTCCCTCCACCTAGGGGACATTTCCTGGGTTTGGGGTAAGGGACAAGGGAATGAGCAGGAAACCCCACATTCCCCATCACCCTGCTGTGCCTCTCCGTCTGCTCTGGCAGCATCTCCCTGGGGACTGCCAGCCCTGTCCTTGCCATGACATTACAAGGACCTCCTGGGTGGAGCTCCCAATTAAGATTTAATTTCAGTAATGCTGCACCCAGGATTAAAGCCCTCCCCAGGCAGGGAATCCCCTGAGAGGGAATTTAATCCCGTTCATGCTGCTGTGATTTAGAATCACAACTCAGGAGGGCTCAGCTTTCCCAGCCCGTGCCTCCGCGCACACAGAGCCCCTCACCGCCACATCTGGGCTGAGCGAGCCAGGCCGGCAGTGTGCAGGCAGGGCAGGAGGCCTGGCTGGGGGGGCAATGGGCCGGGGTCCCCCGGTGGGGCCACGACTGGCTTGGCAGGGGATGTCACACTGGGGAGTGATGTCAAATACAGTCCCTGGCACCCACTTAGTGGGGCACCAGCCCCACCAGTGCTGAAACAGTGAGGAGCAAGCTGGGCTCCTCTGTCAGGCCCCACCAGGATGTCGTCCCTCTGCTCTGCTCCTGTAGCACCAGTGACAGGCCAGGCCAGCACGAGGGGACATGGCCAACCAGGGAGCAGCCATGGGAGAGGACAGAGCATGGCCCTCCGGGGTGGCCTCTCCCACCCACACTGAAGTCCCTTTGTTCTCTGCCACAGACATCCCACACAGCCTTGGACAAGTCACTTAGTCTCTGTGACCCCTGGTGCTGCATGGGGACAGCAGGGCTCTGCTTTGGGGACAGGAGCGGCTGGAAAGGGTCAGTCAGGGGCACAAGGGGCAGCCTGCGAGGCAAACACCCAGGTGCCCATCCCACCACCAACATCCACGCTTGAAAGAGAAGCCACCAAACCCTACTTGGCTTCTGTGGGGGCCATGAAGGAGACCTGGTTCATGGGGGAGCCAGCACTTTGGGGACCCAGGGCCACCTCAGCTCTGGAGCAGCTCTGGAGGGGACAGCAGAGTCTGGAGCTGCTTGTGGGCTCTGGCAGGTGCTGCAATGTGGGACCGTTCAGTCCTTTGGGGGTCTGTTCCCAGCACTGCCAAGCCAACAGAGGCTTCCTGCTTTTAATGAGATCTTCTGGGTGGTACAAACCAAAGGTCTGGGTTCGCTCCCTGCCAGGCTGGCAGGTAACACGGCCTGGAAAAGCCCAGCCGGCTCCTGTACCACGCAGGCACTGTGGGATGAGTGCGAGTTTCCCTGGGGAGGGAGAGGAGCAGCCCCTGCAGCCGCCCCACACGCAGGCACCTGGGGAGACCGAGACCCTGCACCGGGCAGGGCACTGGCACAGCCAAACCCGCACACCCCCGTGCAAGACCAGAGGCCTCGAGTTTTCGGAGGCTGTTCCCGCAACCTGCACGGGGCAGCTCCATCCCGACAGCGCGGGACAGCACAGGGCACGAACGGGCACCGGGAACCCCACCCAGCAGTGACGGCAGGATGGGGCGGAGGACAAGGGGACGCGGGACCAGCCCAAACATGAGCCTCGGGGGTTTGGGGTCAGCAGGGCAGAGACCTGACAGGGCTGTGAACCAGCCCTGGGGATGAAGAGCAACGGTGCCTGGCAAAATGCGACACAGGGGAGAAAAACCGCGGAACTCCTGAGGAGAAAGCCGTCAGCTGGGCACCGGCGAAGGTTTGCTCGAGCACCACCGGACACCGGGGCTTATTCCAGCCACGCAGTCGGTGGGAAGGATCGCTGGCTCCTGCCAAACCGCGGTACCTCTGGCTGCCTCCCCTGCCCGAGGCTCCCCACGACCCCGCGAGGTAAACAGCGGCCGCGGAACACAAGGCCATGGGAGCCCGGCGAGCCCCGGCTCCTGCGCGGGTGCCGGGCAGGGGGAGCCCCGCAGCCCGGCCGTGGGCGGATGGAGGGCGAGCGGGGGCTGCGGCGTGAGGGGACCCCTGGGCCCGGCCTGCCGGGGGCCGCGGCCGGGGCGGGGGCCTGAGGGTCGGCGGGGGCCGGGGACACGCGGGGCCGCGGGCGGGCTCGGCCGCCGCCCCTCACCCGTGTCCTGCTCGCCCAGGAACGCGTCCTCCTCCTTCCGGGCGCGGAGGCCGCCCTCGGCCGCGCCGCCCGCCTCCTCCTCGGGCAGCCGGGGGAAGCTGGTGATGCTCATGTAGTCCACGGGCGAGCCGGCGGCCAGGGCCCGCTGCCGGCCTCCCCCCGCCTCCGCCGGCACCGGCACCGCCATCGCCGCCGCCACCACCGAGCTGCCGGAAGGGGCTGGGCTGGGCCGGGCCGGGGCGGCCCCGCGGCTCCTCCCCGCGGCGGAGCCCGAAGGGGCAGCGGGGGGTCAGGGCGGGGCGGGTTCAAGGGCGACGCCGAGGACCCAGCGGGGCCGGCCCGGACAGGAGGCCCGAGGCACCCCGGGCTGCGCTGCGCGGGCGCGGCTGCGGGCGCTTCCCGCCAGCCCGAGCGCTGGAGCGGGGCAGCCATCTGCGAGGGGCCGGGGAGGATCGGGGGGGCCGGCCCGGCGTGGCTCGGGGCGGAGGAGAAGGGCCGGGCTGGTCTGGGCTCCAGCCGGTTGAAGCTCCGCGGGGCCTCGCCGGGTCAGAGCCGGTGGTGGGGCGGGCGGGGGTCACCCCGGGCCCGCTCAGGGCAGGGGCGGCTGCTCTCCCGGCCAGGCCTGCAGGGTGGCTGGGTCAGAGACTGCTTGGTCCTGTTCCCGGCAGTCTGGGAGAGTTGTCCAGGGGACGTGCGCGCACTTGATGTCGTTGCTTGTTGAAGCCAACCTCCAGCAGGGAGGCTCACAGGCCGCTGTTACCCGGGGGGCAAGGGGTGTCCAGCACCCAGTGGGACACCGTCAGCAAGAGACACCACGTCATTGCCACAGAGCAGCCTGGTGTGTTCGCTCTCACAGCCAGTTTGGCCTTCCAACATGGACCTCTTGTGCGTGGCTGTCTGGAGATGAGAGATGAAGAACACAGTTCTCACAGAATCAGAGTTGCCTGGATTGGAAAAGTCCTTTAAGATCATCGAGTCCCATCATGAACCCAACACTGACCAGTCCCCACTAACCCCTGTCCCTCAGCACTGTGTCTACACGACTCTTCAATCCCTCCAGGGATGAGGACTCCACCACTGCCCTGGGCAACCCCTTCCAATGCCTCAGAACCCTTTCAGCACAGAAATTCTTCCTCACATCCCATCTCAACTGTCCTGGCACAACTGGAGCCCATTTCCTCTTGTCCTGTCCCTTGCTCCTTGGTGGAACAGACCCACCCCCACCTCTCTGCACCCTCCTTGCAGGGACTTGGACAGAGCCAGAAGGTCTCCCCTCAGCCTCCTTTTCTCCAGGCTCAGCACCCCCAGTTCCCTCAGCCGGGAACTCAGCACACTTGTGCTCCAGACCCTTCCCCAGCTCCGGTCCCTTCTCTGGACACGCTCCAGCACCTCCATGTCCTTGGAGTGAGGGGCCCAACACTGAACCCAGCACTTGAGGTGCAGCCTCACCAGTGCCCAGCACAGAGGTAAGAGAACTGCCCTGGTCCCACTGGCCTCACTGGTGCTGATCCAGGATGCTGTTGGCCTTCTTGGCAACCTGGGCACGCTGCTGGCTCATGTTCAGCTGCTGTTGACCAACACCCCCAGGTCCCTCTCTGCCCAGCAGCTCTCCAGCCACTCCTCCCCAAGCCTGTAGTGCTGCTGGGGGCTGTTGAGGCCAAAGTGCAGAACCCAGCACTTGGCCTTGTTGAAACTCATGCAACTGGTCCTGGCCCATCTGTCTGCTCTGTCCAGATCCCTCTGCAGAGCCTCCCTGCCCTCAAGCAGATCAACACTCCCACCCAGCTTGCTGTCATCTGCAAACTGACTGAGGGTGCACTCAATCCCCTCGTCCTGATCGTTGATAAAGATGTTAAACAGGAGTGTCCCCAGTACTGAGCCCTGGGGACACCACTCGTGACTGGACACCAGCTGGATTTGACTCCATTCCCCACCACTCTCTGGCCACAGCCAGACAGTTTTTTACCCAGCAGAGTCTGTGTCCATCCAAGCCGTGAGCAGCCAGTTCCCCCAGGAGAATGCTGTGGGAAACAGTGTCAAAGGCTTTACTGAAGTCCAGACAATGTCCACAGCCTTTCCTTCCTCCATCAAGCAGGTGAGCATTATAGGAGACAAGGTTAGTCAGGCAGGACCTGCCTTTCATAAACCCACGCTGACGGGGCCTGATGGTTTGGTTGTCCTACATACACTGTGTGATGGCACTCAAGACCATCTGCTCCATCAGCTTCCCCAGACAGACCTGTAGTTTCCCAGAGCCTTCTCCCAGCCCTCTCGTCCTCGCTGCAGCACAAGAGGTGTCAGTTGGTGTTTGCAGGTGAAGCTGGCCAGGCTCAGCCCTGGCACCAGGGGCTCTCACTGCTGCTGGCTCCAGCGGCACCAGCTCGTGTGTCAGGGTGGGCTGGGGCTGCCAGGCAGCGTGGCCAGCACGGAGCCAGGTGGGTACTGGCAGAGCCCAAACGTGGGCCACAGAACCAGCCGTGCCTGGGGCAGACCTGAGCCACGGCCACCAACAGCTCCCACTTGGCAAAGAGTTGTGACTGACATCACATAGCAGGGGAGGCCTGGTTTGTGTGGCCACTTCTGAAATCAATGTCTGAAACATTTCCTTTTTTCCCCCTACACTTCTTTCAGAAGCTGACCTAAAATATGCCAGTGAAATAACTGGGAGCAGGAGGACATTGTTGCATTTTGGGCTGAACAAAATACTTCAGGTTTGTGTAAATTCCCCTGCCAGGACAGCAGGTTTGTGTAAATTCCCCTGCAAGGACAGCAGGTCTGTGTAAATTCCCCTGCCAGGACAGCAGGTTTGTGTAAATTCCCCTGCAAGGACAGCAGGTTTGTGTAAATTCCCCTCTCCCTCTGCGCTTGGCACACGCGCTCGGCAGTTTGGCTGCCAGCTCTGAGAAATGAACCCTCTGCCCGATCTGCCCTGGACATCTGTTGTTTTGGGAGATGGAACATGTTGAGTGCTGGGCTGTTGGCTCTGAGGAAGTCACCTCAGAGGTATGTGTCCTACTTTCTCATTCTCCAACAAGCTGGCTAATGTCCCCTGCTCTTCCCCGCAGGAGCAGCTCCACTAGCTCCTTAAGGCAGGGAGATGTAAACCTTCCTCTGCTGTGGCCGTGGCAAGGTTTCACCAGTGCTCTCCAGCAGTTTGAGGCCATAATCATGGAATGGTTTGGGTTGGAAGGGACTTTTCAACCCCCCTGCAGTGAGCAGGGACATCTTCAACCAGATCAGGTTGCTCAGAGCCTCATCCAACCTGACCTGGAATGTTTCCAGGGATGGGGCTTCTACCACCTCTGTGGGCAACCTGGGCCAGGGTTTCACCACCCTCATAATGAAAAATTTCTTCCTTCTATCTAGTCTGAATCTCCCCTCTTTTAGTTTAAAACCATCTCCCCTTGTCCTATCACTACAGGCCCTGATAAAAAGTCTGTCCCCATCTTTCTTATAGGCCCCTTCAAGTACTGGAACACTACAATGAGGTCTCCCCAGAGCCTTCTCTTCTCCAGGCTGAGCAGCCCCAACTCTCTCAGCCTGTCCTCACAGCAGAGCTGCTCCAGCCCTGGCATCATCCTCGTGGCCTCCTCTGGACCCTCTCCAGCAGGTCCATGTCTGTCCTGTGCTGAGGACCCCAGATCTGGACACAGCACTGCAGGGAGGGTCTCACCAGAGTGGAGTAGGGGGGAAGATGTCTGTCTGTTGATGTCATTGATGAAGACATTAAACACTACTGGTCCCAATATGGACCCCCGAGGGACGTAACTTGTCACTGATGTCCATCTGTACGTTGAGCCCTTGACCACTACCATCTGGATGTGACCATCCAACCAATTCCTCATTCACTGGACAGTCTATGCATCAGATTTTTCTCTCTCCAATGTAGATAGCAGGATGTTGTGAGGGACCATGCCAAAGGCCGTACAGAACTCCAGACAGATGACATCTGTAGCTCTTCCCTTGTCCACTGATGTAGTCATCCCATCATAGAAAGCCACTAGGTTGGTTAGGCATGACCTGCCCTTGGTGAGGCCATGCTGGCTGTCTCAAATCACCTCCCTCTCCTCCATGTGTTTCAGCATAGCTCCTAGGAGGATCTCTCCCCAGGCCCTGAGGTGAGTCTGGCAGCTCTGTAGTTCCCAGGGTCCTCCTTTCTCTCCTTTTAAGAACGGGTGCATTGTTTTCCTGTTTCCAGTCACCGAGGGTTTCACCAGGCTGCCGTGACTTTTCCAATATCATGGAGAGTGGCTTGGCAACTACATCAGCCAAACCTCAGGACTCTGGGATGCATCTCATCAGGTCCCATAGATTTATGTACATTCAGGTTCCTCAGGTGGTCACGAACCTGATCCTTTACAATGGGTGGGACTTTGCTCCCCACAGTCCCTGCCTTGTGGTCCATCCACTTGAGAGGCGTGGGAAGAGGTTGTGGTGAAGATTGAGACAAAAAAGTTGTTGAGTACCTCAGCCTTCTGCTCATCTGCTGATACGAGTTTGCCATCACAGGGGTAACACTTTCTTTGACCTCCCTTTTCTGGCTGACATATCTGTAGAAACCCTCATTATTCTCTGCGTCCCTTGCCAAGTTCAGCTCCAGCTGCACCTTGGTCTTCCTGACCCCATCCCTACCCAGCTGGGCAGCGTCCCTATACTTTTCCCAGCATCCCTGTCCCTGCTGCCACTGCCTGGGTGTTTCCTTCTTGCCCTTTCGTTTGTCCAGCAGATCTTGACTCAGCCATGGGGGTCTCTTGCCTTTCTTGCCTGATTTCTTACAGCTGGGGATCAAGAGCTCTTGCATCTATGGAAAGCATCCTTAAAGATCTGCCAGCTCTGTTCTGCTGCCTTGTCCCCGAGGGCCATTTCCCAGGGGGTCCTACTGACTAAATGGGACACTGCCAGTTATGAACTAAACACTTGTGGGAGGACAGTTTGGCTTTTGCAAGCCAGTCTCAGCCTGTGCCATTTTCAGACATCTCTCCAGCCTTCCCAGCCCCAGCAGTTGAGGTGGTCCCTCGCCACCCAAGCAGTTCCTCCAAGGCTGGAGGAGCTCCTCCAGGAGCTTTGTGCATGCTGCATCCACCCATTTGCCTGGCAGAGTATTAACAGACATCCTTGGAATGAAGCACCCCAGGAAGTGTGGGCAGGAACACTGCTGTCCCAGAGGGTCTCAGCAGACATCATCCCCAGTTGTCAGACACCTGTGTGACTCAACAGTGCTCGAAGACAAAGCTCTACTTCCCACTTCTTGGGCTTTTGAGATCCTGCTTGGCTTAGACCAACTCAGCCTCTACTGCTCCTGTGTCACCTGTGGGAAGCTGAATCCCAGCACAGCCTCTGCAAGCTTGGGAATCAAGCTGGGAAAACACAGAGATGATGACAGTTCCACAGAGGGAGCAGAGGCTCCTCAGCAGGGAGCTCCCAGCCCCAGCAGGCAGCACTCGCTTTAAGGACATCCCGAGCGCTGTTAAGAACAAGCGACATCAGCGACATTCCCTGGCTGGACCAAAATCACACGCTGGCATCACGCTGCAGGCTCAGCCATGGTGCTGCAGAGCCACCCAGCCGTGGGCAGCAGCTCTGCCAGCTGGGCTCTGCCAGCTGATGCTGCCAAAGCACAGGGTGCCCAGCCGGCTGCACAGCACCTCTCAGCGCCTGTTAGCACAGCTCTGCACCTTCACCGTTCCTCCCTTCAGCACCCAAAATGACTTGCATTACAATTTTAACAGATAGCATGCTGGAAGCCCAAGAAAGATCACAATAAATGTCTCTGGCAGTTCCACAACAGAACACGCTTGCTGCTCTCCTCACAACGAGGTTAGGCCAGGGACTCTCACTCTCCTTCCTGCCAGGGGCTGGCTTCCTCTTGCTGAAGGCCAAAGTGATGCTCCTCCAGATCTGCTGCTAGCAGTGAGCTCACAGAGCCTGCAGGGAGTACAGCCTCCTGGTGGAGCCATATCCCCACAGCTACAGCACCCACAGCTCAGCTCTCCAGTGCAGGACAGACCTTTTTCTCCCCATCACTGCTCCATGGTAGCACAGATCCCAAACCAGCCTTGGTTTTGGTCACCACCCCTCAAGGAGAGGAGAGTACAGAGCACACAGGCTCAGTGTGCCAGCACCAAAACTGCTGAGGACAGTGCAATCCCCACTCTGCTGCTGCTCTTCTGTCCTCCTAGCACTCAACTTCATGCTCTTTGCTAGACCATCCCTGTGTCCATCTCTCAAGTCTCTGCAAAACCCCCTTGTTTTTACAGTGCTCATCATTGTAACATGCTCAGCTCCATTCTACAGGCTGACACCTCCCCTTGAGCTTCTTCAAATTAACCCAATTTCTCTGGAGACAGACACCATAGCTTTCATTCTCTTGGTGACCAGCACTAGGGATAGTGCTGCTCCTAGCCATTGAGGCACCCCTTAAAACAGGAATGTTAAAGAGATTAGAAGCTGAGCAACTGCAATCACTAACTTATTGACCAGGAGAGCCTTGAGAAGATCTAGAGACCAATGTCTCTTCTGCACAGTCACGATCTTCCTCAGCAGAGCATCCTCCTCAACTCAGGTTCCAGCTCAGGTTCCAGCCACTAGAACTGTGAAGAACTGCAGAGAACTGCAAAGACCAAGAAACTCAGCTGGTGGGACTGCAGGCAAGCGAGGAATAAAGCAAATGGGCAGGTAAGCAACTGTCCAGCTCAGCAACCTTTCACTGCACATTTTACAGCAGTGCTTGAAGCCCTGCTCTGGACCAGACTTGGGTACTCTGCAGCACAGCAGTGGCTCTGGCATGATGGCATGTCACAGGGCAGGGACAGCTGCTGAAGGAGCAGATGAGCTTACACAGAGGCAACACTTGGCTTAACCTGCTTAATCACCCATGGAAGCATGGGTCCAGGCATTAGCTTCTGCTGCCCCTGCAAATGCCTCTGGCCCCTGCTAAAAGTGCGGGGCTCAAGCCCTGAGAACCCCAGAGCTGCTGGCTTAGATATTTACCAAAAAAATCAAACTCATCAGGGAATCCCACACTCCCACCATTCTGCAAAACCTCAAGGACTGGAGGATACAGAAGCTGCACAGTGGATTACCCAGGCAACATTTATTAGAGCATTTCAAGTATACAATGGTTTTACTGACAGCTGTGAGTAGCTAAGATGCAGATGCCAGTAGGAAAGGGTGACCTAGAACCAGCAGGCTATGCAATTCTTGAGGGAAATTAATGCTTTTGGCTGAAAAAAGAGGAAAAGAAAGTGTCATCCTAAAAGACTGAGCAAGTTTTGGGATGGGGAGGAGCAAATATAGAAGTTTTTGTTTGAGATCACTTACTTCAATTGGCAACTCAGGAGTAGCAGAAGCTGTCTGCTATTGCACTCTTCCCTGGGCATCCCAAGGACCTCAAGTAGCCAGGTGTGTTATTTCCACCAGGAGCAGCCAGCATTCTCCCTGGTGAGAGTGAAGGTGGAGCCCCAGCTCAGCACTTTGAGATTTAGATCCCTGGCTTTGGCTACTCACCAGGCTGTTAACCCTCCACCCCCGAGGAAGCAATGCAGACCTTCAGCAAGAGCACACTAAAACTATCAGCTCCTCACTATAAGGCAGCTTTAGGTCAGGACTCTTTTTGGGTGCCTGAGCTGTTGTTCAGAAGAGCAAGGGCCACATGGCAACAAGACTGTTCAGGTCCTCTGACAACAGGGACTGTGCGTGTTTCCCAAGAACTATTTCCAAAAGTCATGTCCTTAAAAATATCCTAGAGCAGAAAGTCCCCCACTGATGCACACAGGGCATGACCAGGGAGCAGCTGAGCTATGAGGTGATCACTCATAAAAAGCACCTCACAAAGCAGAGGCTATGCACTTTGCTTGATTTGCAAATTAGTAACTCTGCATTTAAGACAATAGCTGCCTCAATTGTGTCTTAGTCTCCTGTATTTATTGACAAGGAGCAGTTGAATTCAAGAGCTTTAAAAAAAAAAAAAGCATTTAAATGCTTAATATTTAAAAGGGCATCGCCAGAATGAGAGTCCTTCACGACTGCTGAGCTCTGAGGTACCTGCTGACAACTTAGTCAGGCTGGCAGAATGTACTGGAGTCTCCAAGTCTCCTGAAGTTAACACCTTTGTTAAACACACCTCAAGTCAAACCTTCATTAACCAAATGAATCACAATTCTTTCTAGCAAAGTTGCTTAAAAATTTGTCTTCAGCAAAGACCATTTAAAAATTCTGGTCATCAACTGATTTGCAAGTAAAACAAAATAATTAGAAATGGTAACAACACAGTCAAATCAGATCTGATTACTACAGAAACATGCCCATGTCAGTCACTCAGCCCATGTCCTGGGTGCTGCAGTGCCCTCCTCCCCTGCACCCTACACCTGCTTCTTGAGAGCTCTTTGTCTAAAGGACAGCAGTGGAAGACAAGTCAGGATTTAATGACAGATTTCAAACCCCAGGGCACACATACATTAAATTAACAGATTCAACCTTCAGCACACAGCAGTTTGATAGAGCTACTGGCTTGAGTCACAGAAAGTTCAACATTTGAACAGTCCTGAACCACTTCCAGAAATTCCAATGGCTTTTTAATAGTTCCACCAATTAATGGGTATATAAAACAGAGACGCTGTCTCCAGCAGAAGAGTGGGGGCTCTTCCAGGCTAATCAGACCCCTGGTACAGGAGGGAGTTGATTTGACTTCCCCACCTTCCCACCAGTCCTCTAAAGACTATGATTTATTAAAACCTTCTCAATTTACTGCTGACTGATTTAACAGGCAAAGCTGCAGACTGTGTCAATCATAGTGGATGGCAGTATAGAAGATTATCCAGACAACCTGTGGAGAGAAAAGGAAGTGAAGGTTATTTTGATGCCTCTGGAGAGGGTTCAGGCACAGAAAACAAACTTCACACCTTGCTCTCAACAGAGGACTGGGGACTGAACTCCAGCTTTGAGATGGTCTTGGAAAGATGTTAGGATCACCATGTACCACAAATGATGGCATTCAACTTGCTTGCCTTCTTTGATGACCAGCCTTTCCGTGTTAAAATCCCACCACAGGCCCTCTAGTGATGTAGAAACAGCCCCAAATTGAGTGCTGGGTGTATTCAGAGGCTTGGGGGAGGAGAGGAAAAAACAGACACCCAAAACACCAGTTTGGGTGTGACTAGCTCTAGATGAAACTCCACCAGGATATCTGGGACAGAGGATGGGGAGACATAAAAGTTAAGTGGTAGATGCAGAAGTATAGCTGCCTGTTCCTGCAGCCCTTCCCACAGAGAAATCCCAGGCATTAATACTGAATTTCATACCCAGGAGCCACCAGATTTGGGGATTTTCTTTCCCAGTCAACTGCACTCACTAGATGATGTTAACACATCTCTCTCCTGTCAGTGCACCACCTCACCTGCTTTCCTTCCAGGTCTTGTCCCTCAGACAGTGTACCAACACCATCCACTAATCCCCTTTAAGAAAGCAAGAGGCATTACCAGAAACAGTGCAAAGGATGTCATGAACCCTTCCTTTGTCAGCTCCCACGTCCCGCCATACTCCTCCTCATCTATCTGCTGGAAGCTACTGAAGTACAGGTACAGAACACCAGCATTGATCAGGCAGAATCTGGAAGAAACAGAGGAGGAATAAATTAGGTCCCTTCAGTGCCACAGGGTACAGGGACCCAACACACCACACAGCAGTGTAGCAGTGAGACATCTTCCATCTGCAGCAGAGAGGAAGCACAGAGCACCACCGCTCCTGCCACGCCTCCCCGGCAGCTCAGGCACTTCTTCAACCCGCACCCCTGGGTGCCACAGCGTGGATGAAGTTCACCTCACAAGGCACAACCTACTCCTAGGAAGGCTCAACAGACAGCACTCAAACACTGGAAGCACCAGCAGGTCTGCAAACCCTGCCAAGTTCTCCTGTCCTGCAGATGAGCAGCAGTCGTGCTCCCAGACAGAATCCAGTTTCCTGGTGTGTGCTGCTTGATGTGGAGGCTGCTAAGGGGGAAGCCTGTTGGAGCCTCTGCTCAGTGCAAGATCCCTGTCAGTGTCCCACGACCAAACACAGTGACTTGCACATGAAAGCAGAGGAGACTCAATAATGCCCTCAGAGCCAAAGCACTGGGGTTCAACTTGAGACAACTCAGCGCTCTCTGTGCTGTTCCAACAGTCACACTGCCACAGAGAAGAAAAATATGACCTCCTGGTTGTCCTGAGGCACATTTTGCTTTACACCACCCCACCTTCGGGCTGGGGCAACCTAGGAAGTGACAGGTAGCTTTCCTGGAAAGAAGGCTGTGGAGGAAGGGCAGCAGGGGAAGAGACACACCCCAGTTCAGTGAGTGGCAGCACGCTGTGAGCGCTGCGTGCCTGCACACCACAGAGGAGCCACGCACACAGTGCTAGAGGCTTTTAGTTTTCCCACTGTACAGCAAATCACTGTCATGTCTTAGCACAGGAACTGGCTCAGGTACCTGAAGGTGCCTTATGAACTAATGGGTGACTAAGTTAGAACAATGCTTCTCAGCTGCTCCATATCTGCTACTCAGAGCACTTCAGATTTCACTGTTTGCACGTAGCCATCGAGTTCCTGTCTCACATCGCTGCTTTACAACCCCTTCTCCCTACATTTCAAACTTCTTTTTCTTGGAGATGCTGCCACTCCCTCCACTTTCCAGCCACAGCTGGGACATGTAGGAGGAGGGACAAGATGACCAGTCAGGTTTCCCTCAGAAAAGCTGTGAGGTGGTGAGCTCGACTACCAGACCTTGACCAGGCAGAGACGTTTGCTCCTCAGAGCAGACACTGCACCTTCCCTCACCTGGTGTTCAGAGAGCAGGGCTGTGCTCCCCAGCTCTGGTGTCACCCCCCAGGGCCAAACAAACATCCATTTCAGAGTGCTCACTGCAGCCTTTGGTCACTGCTGGGAGGTGACTCAAACCCTGTGTCTCAGTGGGGACCTGATGTGTGTGCACCCTTCCAGGCACAGCCTTCCCCCTCACCCTGCCTGGAAGAACAACTTCAGGAGGCTGGGAGCGCTGCAGGAGCGCTGCCAGTGCTGCCACTTTGCCTGCTTGTTACCTCTGGTGTTTTAAAGAAACCTTTTCCTTTTCAAAGAGAAGCTGCCCCCCTTGTCTGCTAACAGAGCCTCCTCTCTGAGGGGGGCTCCTCACTCCAGGAGGGGGACTCCCACACCTTCCCCTCTACGGGTCTGACTCCTCAGGTGGCCACACCAGGCACCAGACTCAGAGCTCCTCTTCACACGTGCAGGAACAGGCCACCTCATAAGTCAACTGAGCCTCTTGTTCCCTTCTACCCCTGCCCTCTTTAATAACAACAAAATAAATTGAAAAATTAGAAAGCATTAATCAGCCTGAGGAGAAAGAGGCTGATGGAGACATCATGATTTGTATGAATTTCATGGCAGACAGGGACTGGGTCTGGCCAGCCCGTTGTTCCCAGCACAGCTTTCAAACAGACACCAAGCAAAGTCCAAATGTGGGAAAGAACATGAGACAGAAAAGGAAATGACCCTTACACTGCTATTCCCACGAAGCCCTTCAGGGGAACCACTCCCCAGATGATTCCCAGAATAACTGCAATGATCTGCCGGAACCAGTAGATCACATCTAAAAACTCGTCCTGGGGAGAAAGAAACACAAGAAAGATTCTGGCATTTACTGTTTCCTTTTTTCAATGCATCACACAATTAAAAAGTGAAACTTTAACACACTGAACACTCAGTTTTCCATTCAAAGTGTAAGAACTTGTACTTGGAGCAGATGAAAGCAGCTCATGGTGTTGTGCACCCTGGACTCTTCTGCTTCCCAATTAAAAGTACAGCTTTGTCTTCTAATGGGCTAAGTGCAGGGGCAACCAAACACCCAGGGCCCTTGTTCACTTCAGAGTCAATTCTATAAAAACCACTGGAATAAAAGCGTACAGAACTGTTTGTGCTTTCAGACTGTTACACAGATCATAGAGTGCAATCATGAACCCAACACTGACCAGTCCCCACTGACCCCTGTCCCTCAGCTCTGTGTCTACACGACTCTTCAATCCCTCCAGGGCTGGGGACTCCACCCCTGCCCTGGGCAACCCCTTCCAATGCCTCAGAACCCTTTCAGCAAAGAAATTCTTCCTCACATCCAATCTCAACTGCCCTGGGCACAACTGGAGCCCATTTCCTCTTGTCCTGTCCCTTGGTCCTTGGTTGAACAGACCCACCCCCACCTCTCTGCACCCTCCTTGCAGGGACTTGGACAGAGCCAGAAGGTCTCCCCTCAGCCTCCTTTTCTCCAGGCTCAACACCCCCAGTTCCCTCAGCCTGAACTCAGCACACTTGTGCTCCAGACCCTTCCCCAGCTCCGGTCCCTTCTCTGGACACGCTCCAGCACGTCCAGCCTCCAGTTCACATCTTACTGCATCAAAGCATTGTCACAGCCTGTCACTGCTCCCCTTGCTAACTCTGAAATTCCTGCCCAATTTGTCCGAGGAGGATGAGGTCAGGAACAGGGAAGCCCCAGCACCTTTGTGAGCAACAGCAGCTGACAGGAAAAAGTGACACAGTTTCACGTCCATCCCCCAAGGAAAAGCAGTGCAGAGTCCACAGCTCCTCTGTGCTGAAAGCCAGCAGAGCAGGGAGATGTCCTGCTCCACCACGCAGCCCTGTGCCCAGGCTGTGCCCGGGATCCAGCGGGAGCTGGGATGCTGCGGGACTGAGAGCAGCTTGTGGGTGTGCTGCTGGGGGCAGGAGCAGGAAGGGGCACGGACCAGGAGTGTCACAGCACAGGGGAGATCTGCACTGGAAGAAAAATACTCCACCAGAGATAAAGCTGTGGGGAAGGCTGTGGCTGACGTGTTCATTTGCACTTGGAAGCTCTGCCAACAAACGTGAGCAAAACGTGCAAGTGAGCACACACATCAAATCTTGTGGAAACCAAATCTCTTTGGCATATGAGACAGAGGGGCCAGGAGCAGTGAAGCAGATCACAAACTGGTAACGGCTGTGAGAACACAACAGAGACTCTCACAGGCCTGCTCTTGCCGCTGCCCTTTCCCTTCAGGCCTCACAGCTCAGCTGGATTCACAAGTGTATTTTTCCCCCAACTTCTTAAAATAGATTATATTTCTAGTTTTCTTTTAATGATACTAAGTAAATTTTTATTTAATCCTCGAAGAGTTTAATCCAAGTTCAGTTTAACTGAGGTATCTGAACATAAATGCAGCTTGTGTTTTCTCTGGCTGCAGGGAAGCGCTGGGGCTGCTGTAGGTGATGGGGCAGAGGACACACCGCGGCTGCCCTCGGGAAGTGCTCGGCCGGCACGTTCTCTGGGTACGGACACAGACCCACGGTGCCCGGCTGCCCGGCGTGGAAGCCGCCGCGGGATTTCCACGGGAGCGCGGTGCTTTCCCGGGGTCTCTACCAGACCACAGCCCGCCCCAGCCTCACCTACGGAGCTGCGAGCCAGCAGCTCGGTGACACCCAGCCGGCACAGGCAGCCCCGGCGGGGCCACCACCCCTCCCGCTGTGCAACCGGCTGAGGCACCGCTGTTCACCCGCGCTTCCCGCAGCCACCCGCCCGGCGAGGCGTTCCCGACACCTTCCCGCCGCCCTTCGAGGGCTGCCCAGGCTCCGGGCGTGCCTGCTGCGGCCCGAGCCTGCCCGCAAACGCGCCTTCTCCCTCCCTTCCGCTGCCCTCCGGAGCTCCGGCGCCGCCAAGCCCCTTCCAGCGGGGCTCTCCCCGGCGCCGGGGCCATCCCCCCGCCTCCCGGCTCCGTCCCCCCGGGAGGCCCCGGGCCCGGCCCCACCTTGTCGTGCCAGGCCGAGTCGCTGCGCAGCGCTTTGCCCCACACCGAGCCGCGCCCGGCCGCGCCTCCGTTAGCCACCGCGTGCTGCTGCGCGTGCGGCGGCTCCTCCCTGCGCCGCGCGCCGCTCATCCTCCGTCCCGCCGGCCCCGTCCCGGCCCGGAAGCGGCCGCCGCGTCCCGTCACCCGCCCGCGCCCCTGCTCCGCCAATCGCAACGGCTGCGCGCGACACACGTGACCAAGGCGACGCCGCTCTCGCTACGGCGCGGGAGAGGGGCCCGGCGGAGCGCGAGGGGCGGGGCCTGGGCCCGTGAGGGGGTGGGGCCTGGTCCCGGGGGGCGGGGCCTCACCTGCCCCCAGCCCCGCCCGCCCCGCCTCGTCCCCCACCCTGCGCAGCGGTCCCCGGGCTGGGCCCGCCGGCCGCCCTGCTCACCGCACCGGGGCCGGGCCGGGGCGGGCTGGGGAGGGACCCACGGTGTGTGGGGCGGCCCCTGGGCCGCGCTCCCCCCGCCCGCCCGGGCCGGGGCCTGTCCGGCTGCCGGGCCCGGGCGGGCGGGTGCGTGGCCCTGCGGGGGCCGTGCCCGGTGTGAGGGCAGCGCCCTGGCTGGCAGCGGCCGGGAGGTGACCCCTCTCCGGTGCCTGAAGGGGCGCCCCGGGGCAGGGATGGCCGGGCCGGGCTGCTCCTTGGCGGAAAGCTGGGGCCGGAGCCCCCACGTTGCCCTGGCGCGTTGGCGGGAGCCAGGTCAGCGCTTCAAACCGCCGTGCTGAGCCGAGCAAACGCGACAGCCGCGGGCAGATCCCGGGGACGGTCCCCTCCTTGCTAGGCGTTGTGTCCGCGTGCTCCCATCTCGCTTGTGCCGTCCGCTCAAAATCCACAGCCGTGCCCCTGGCACCGACATCGGGATGAATTTAACACCCGTGCTCTTAAGCTGGCATTGTGTTACAGTGTCCCACCGTGCACCCGGCTCATCCCTCTGCAAGGGCTTCATACCATCCACACATGCATATTCATCGCCTTTCCGAGAAACTATTCACATATTCCTCACATTTCCGGTATTTAAATGGCCTTTTTGCATGCGCACTGATGTCGTTTTTATTCTCTTTAGGTGTTTCCTGGTGGTTGTGGAACCTTTCTCACTCTGCCCTTTAGTTGCACTTCTCTTCTGTGCAGGCTCAGTCCATCTCCTGGCCCGCTTGCAGCACTTCTGGCTCCACAAAACTGGTTTCCTCTCACATTGCTGCCTCATCTACCCTATTTGCAACGATCCGACACCTCCAGTCTCCTGTGATCTCTTTTAGACTCTGACCTGGACTGGCTGAGCTGGTGTGTAGCTGCCTCTCAGTGTCGCCGTGTTGAAGCAGAAGGGGATGTTCTCTTGGAAGCTGGTTCCTCCCTGGGGATGGGCTGCAGGTCTGGAGGCCTTGGGAGCTGGGGAGCCTTGGAAACACCACACACTCGTGCAGCGTGGTTCAGCTTGGTGTGTCTGTGTATGGCAGCAGACGTTACAGCAGCCAGAGTTACACTGCTGGGAGCGTGTGTGGGTACGGGGATTCCTGGGGAGTCCTAAAGATTTGACTGTGTGTTTGTATTCTTGCTTTACAGGAGCAATCCTATTCAACTTAAAACAGTTGCATTCCTCATGAGAAAACACGTTGGGAATTACTTCTTCACTGTGTTCTTCGGGGGGTTTGGTTGGGATTGATTTGCTATTGTCCTCTTCAGGGTGTGCTCCTGTGGGTAGGTGGGCAGAGGGGGCCTGGCTTTGGGACAATAAATGATCACGTTTCCTGTGTGTGCGTGGGTGTAGGTCTGGATACCTGGTGGGCAGCATGATGAGCAGGTCGGCTCAGCAGCACTGGGGTCACTCAGGGTGTTGCTGGAAGACCTTGATCCTGCAGCGAACCTTGCTGGTGGTGGTGGGGCTTGGGTCCTGCAAAGATACCTCCCATGGAGCCATTCCTTCCTCACTTGCCCATGGATGTCTCCACTGGTGCTGATGCACAGTATCAGAGAATCATTTTGGTACAAAAAGACCTCTAAGATCATCAAGTCCAACCATCAGCCCCACACTACCATGCCCACTGACCCATGTCCCTCAGCACTGTGTCTACTCATCTCTTCAATCCCTCCAGGGATGGGGACTCCACCACTGCCCTGGGCAACCCCTTCCAGTGCCTCAGAACCCTTTCAGCAAAGAAATTCTTCCTCACATCCCATCTCAACTGCCCTGGCCACAACTGGAGCCCATTTCCTCTTGTCCTGTCCCTTGCTCCTTGGTTGAACAGACCCACCCCCACCTCTCTGCACCCTCCTGATCTGGGGAATCAAACCTTACAGCTGCAGGGAGTTCTCAAGCAGGGGGGTTTTATTCGCTGGTGGGGGACAGGGTGGGTCGCTCCAAAAGGCCCTGCGCCCCCACTCCTTTACAAAGGCATTATTTAAAGTACACACACACACATATTCATTAAATTTAGGATGGATTAAGCTAATTAGTTCCAACAAATTTTAACATAAGTTCCCTCCCATTCACGCTTGCCCACTGCCTCCTGTTGGTGTGTGTCAGCCCCCTTGTAGACCGCCAGACAAACCAAAGCAGCTTTCTCCTTCAGCCTGCAGGTGCTGCACACCAGTTCCCTCTCCTCTTGCCCCAGACTGCTCACACACCAGGCACCCCCAGGCCTTTGCTGATGGTGTGGAATAGCTTGTTAGTTCTTGTCAAAGTTTCCCACTCAACACAGACAAAACGATCTAAACTTAGAAGTTTCCACCTAACACAGAGACAAAATGAAGCTCAGCTTACTTTCTAAAATCTAATTCTTAATACAGAAAATAAATCTAACTATATTTTATATGTTCTCAGATCACTCCTTGCAGGGAGTTGGACAGAGCCAGAAGGTCTCCCCTCAGCCTCCTTTTCTCCAGGCTCAGCACCCCCAGTTCCCTCAGCCGGGAACTCAGCACACTTGTGCTCCAGACCCTTCCCCAGCTCTGTTCCCTTCTCTGGACACGCTCCAGCACCTCCAGGTCCTTCTTGGACTCAGGGGCCCAACACTGAACCCAGCACTCGAGCTGCGGCCTCAGCAGTGCCCAGTGCAGGGGGAAGAGAACTTCCCTGCTCCTACTGGCCACACTGGTGCTGATCCAGGCCAGGATGCCCTTGGTCTTCTTGGCCACCTGGGCACTCTGCTGGCTCATGTTCAGCTGCTGTTGACCCAACACCCCCAGGTCCTTTTCCACCAGGCATCTCTCCCCCCACTCCTCCCCAAGCCTGGAGCTGCTGGGGTTGTTGTGACCCAAGGGCAGGACCCAGCACTTGGCCCTGTCGATCCTCATGGAACTCACCTCAGCCCATGGATCCAGCCTGGCCAGATCCCTCTGCAGAGCCTCCCCACCCTCCAGCAGATCAACACTCCCACCCAGCTGGGTGTCCTCTGCCCACTGACTGAGGGTGCACTCAAGCCCTCATCCAGATCATTGATGAGGTTCATTATTTCATTTCCCTGTTAACAGATCCCAGGCCCAAGGTCCTGCATTTCTTTCTCTTACACAAACCAGCAAATCCCTGAGGTGCTGAGCATCCCAGGAGCCTGGCTGCTCTCTGCAGCACTCCATACTTCAGTAGCAGCCACCTTGCTGTTGATTTCAGCAGGACCTGGGAACCTTCAGGGGCAGACTGGACCTACCTGGGCTGTGTGTGGTTACCACAGAGGGGAGCAGGGACACGAGTCCTTGTCCTCAGTTCCAGCTGAGGCCATGCAAGTTTAATACAGGTTATGAAAGATACTTTTGGACTTCAAAAGCATCGTGCCCTGCTCCAGTTATCAGGCCCCTGAGCACATGCCCAACCCCTTGGGCATTTCCACAAGCCAAAGGCTAGTCTGGGTCAGTGGACCCAGTGGGGGACCCACTGCTGTACCTCCAGCAGGACCTTCACCTCTGACACCCCGACCATGGCAGGGCCCTTTGCTGAGGGGCCAAGTCTTTTGGCTCCAGCCTCGCTCTGGGGTGCTCCTCAGGTGCTTGGGGCATGGCAGCCCCCCTCCTGCTCTGCTCCTTCTGCTCTGTGAGGGACAGGGTCACTGAGCACAGGAGGAGGTGAGAGCTGAGGGACCCCAGGGCCGATCTCAGGCTGCGTTGTAGGTACATGAGGAGTCTCACTGTCCCCAGCTCTGTGCTCCTGCCCAGGCCACTTTGCAGGGGTGGAAGTGCTTGCACAGTGATGAAGCACCGGGATCAGGGAAATGATCTAAAATTCACATGCTGAAAATGCCCAAACTGGCTTGTTTTACTCCCTCTCCATTGCCTGGTCCACTGCCCAGAGAGAAAAGCAAATTAAATTGGGGCTTGAGAGAACAAGGAGAGGCAGGAGAGGTGCCAGAGGATGTCACAGGGGTACAAACAGGTGCTCATAAGGGATGTGTGTTGGCAGGCATGTGGAAGTCAGGGAGAAGGATACACGGGGAGCCCTGGGCAGGGGAAGGTGGGATGGGCTGGATGGGGCTCAAGGCAGAGTCCAAGGAGCTGGGTGAGGTGGCCCAGCAGCAGCCCCTTGTGTGCACTGTGATGGTTTCCCTGGGCTGGCCCTTGGCCAGCAGCCAGCGCAGCCATTCACCCACTTCCCCCCACCCCCAGGGGACAGGGGAGATGGTTGAGGGCAAGGATTAGGAGGCTTGTAGGGTGAGATAAAAACAGTTTAATAACAGAAATAAAAGAAAACTTTAAAAAACCCCCAACTAATATTAAAATAGTAGTGATAATGATAACAGTAATAAGATATGCAAATGAGGGATACCCCAGTGCCATTGCTCACCACCCGCCGGCCAAGCCCGGCCCAGCCCCAGATAACGATCCCAGAGGAGCGACAATCCTGAGCCAAAACCTGTGATCCCACAAGAGCGAGAGCCTGAGCAAAAACCCATGTGAATCCCCCTGATTTGGGGCCAGCCCTGGTTAATGCACTGACATGATGTGACATGATCTGGAATATCTCCCTGGCACATCCCAGTGCCAGTTTGGGGTTTGCTATTCACTGCGCTTCTCCCTCCCAGTCCTGATGCAGCTGTGAAGCAGCCAAACACCGTGGCCTTGGGCTCCAGCAGCAACTGAAAGGTTACTGCTTCATCAGTGGTGTTCTCATAACAAGTCTGAAGTGAACCCAAAACTTCTAACTATTGAGAAGAAAATGAACTCTATCCTAGCAAAACCAGGGCATGCAGGCAGCTTCCGAGCCTGCAAAGCACGTGAGGAGCTGCCGTGTCCACACTGCTCCTCCCCACCAGTTCCATCCCGGGGCCTGGCCTGGCACCTGCCCAGTGTCAGGGAACTGGGGCTCCGTCAGGGACAGTCCCTGCCCCGGGGATCCTCCTGCCCTGCTCCTGGGGACCACCTGGACATGGCTGAGGCTGGGGCTTTCCTCCACCTCAGAAAAACCTGGGACCAGCCACGGGATGGTGGTTCTGGCTGTCCAGCTCCTGAGATTTGTTCTTTTTTTCTTCTTTTTCCTATTTCTTTACATTTTTATTAAAAAAAGCAAACTTTCTTGGTACCCTCTGGCCGAGTCATGGGCACAGCAAAGGCTCCCTGGCTCTCCTCTGTCCTGGCACGGCACTCGGTGGCATTTCCAACCCCATCCCCAGGTTTGGCCAGCTCTGATTGCTCCCCCAGCCCAGCCTGTACCCAGAGGGGACATGGGCGGGAGATCTGGCTCCAGCCAAGGCCGAGTGACCTCCGTGGCTCCCGGCTCCCTGAGGGGACAATGCCCTGGCAGATTTCCCCCACAGGGCAGTGGGTGGTTAGGATGTCTGGCGGGCTGTTTGCAGCACAGGTCACTGGTCTGCTGAGCCAGCAGGGACAAAATCCATGCCCTGGGCAGGGTCTGTCCAGGCTGCTGGAGAGCATGGCCATTGCTTCTGCATCAGTGACAAAACAGGGCTTTTTGGCTTTTTAACTGTTGTTGGTAGCGATGCCCTGCAGGACAATGGCCACTGAAGATTAATTTAAGTCACTGCTCACTTCTGCTCTTCACCTGCGTTGCTGCGAGCGCAGCCCATGTGCTCCACACTGTCCCCTCGGCACAGCTCTGCCACACTGGGAAGTGCCCAAGGGTGACACAGGGCATGGTCCTCGTCCTCAAGTTCCCATCTCTTCTTGGGCCGTGAGGAGCAGCTGACAGCAACCAGGAGAGCAGCCCTGCTCCGGCTGCCTGCTCCAGGCTTGGGTGAATCCCTCTCAGAAATGCTCCTGGTGTCTCCTTCTCCCACTTGCCTGCTCCTTCACAGGCTGAATTCTGGCCCCACTGTCATGGGGTCCTCCAAACCAAAGATAAATCTCCCCTGGGATGATGTCACCTGGGACATCAGGACCCTCCTGAGGGGGAGTTCACAGGACCAGGAGCTCCTCTTGGTGACTGCAGGACTGGGCTGCTGGTGGGAAGGAAACATGACCAGGAGCTGCTGCCCTGGAGAGGCATCCTCAGGACACCCGCCCTGCCACGGGTGAAGGGTGGGCTCTAGTCCCCAGCTGGGGAATGGGGAGGGTCTGGAGCACAAGTGTGATGGCTGAGGGAAGTGGGGGTGTTGAGCCTGGAGAAAAGGAGGCTGAGGGGAGACCTTCTGGCTCTGCCCAAGTCCCTGCAAGGAGGGTGCAGAGAGGTGGGGGTGGGTCTGTTCAACCAAGGAACAAGGGACAGGACAAGAGGAAATGGGCTCCAGTTGTGGCCAGGGCAGTTGAGATGGGATGTGAGGAAGAATTTCTTTGCTGAAAGGGTTCTGAGGCATTGGAAGGGGTTGCCCAGGGCAGTGGTGGAGTCCCCATCCCTGGAGGTATCTAAAAGACGAGTAGACGTGGCTCTTAGGGACATGGTGGTGTTGGGTTGATGGTTGGACTTGATGATTTTAGAGGTCTTTTCCAACCTTAATGATTCTGTGATTCTATGATTCAGGTCCTGGCTGTTCTCTGCTCAAAGCAACTTTTCAGAGGACCTTCAAGGGGGCTGTTTCACCAGGTCCTTCTGGGGTCTGGCAGCCTGGGGCAGCGGCACAGCTCAGCACCACCCAGCCGGGCTTTCTGGCCACTGCGCCCTTTGCAGCGTGGTCCCACGGGAGCAGCAGCAGCAGCTTTTGGCCAGCCCCGGGGCAGCCTCAGGGCTGCCCTGTGTATCCCAGCCGGGCGGCTCGCCCACGGGCAGCCAGAGCTGCTCCAGGAAGCTCGGGGCGAAACACCCATCACCCGTGGGCCCCTGGCTGGTGTCACCTGTGGGTGCCCACAGCTCTGCAGAACTCGGCATCCCCTCCGTGTCACCGGGCTGGGAGGCACAGGGACGCCCACGGGGATGCATCGGTTCCCGCTCCCCCCGGGCTCCGCCCCGAGCTGCGCATCTCCCCGCGGGGAAGCGGACACGCGTGGGACGCCCCCGCCGCCCTTTCGTCTATATAAGGCCGGGAGCGCCGTCCTGCCGCCCCGGCCCCGCGGCCCCACCGCATTCTTCTGCCTTGTAAGGGCCGAGCCGGGCCGGGCGGGACGGGGCGGGCGGCACCGCCCCGAGCCCCCGCTGCCCGCCCGCCCCTGGGGCCGCGGGCCGGGCCGGGCCCCGGCAGAGCAGCGCCGGCCGCCCCGCAGCTCTCCCGCAGCTCCCCCGCTCCGGTCCAGGTGAGCCGGTTCCGCCGCTCCGCCGGTCGGGACGGGACCCGAGAGGCCACGGGGAACGACTGGCACAGGACGGAGCCGGGCCGCCCCGGCGAGGCGGGGGGGACCAGACGGGATGGGACCGGGACAGCCCCGGTGGGGCGGGATGGGGCCAGGGCAGCCCCGATGGACCGGGCGGGATGGGGCCAGGGCAGCCCCGATGGACCGGGCGGGATGGGGCTGGGGCAGTCCCGGTGGGGCGGGATGGGGCCGGGGCAGCCCCGGTGGGGCGCGATGGGGCCGGGCAGCTCGGCGGGGAAGCGGCCGGACGAGAGGGGGCAGCTGCCCCGGGGCGGACAGGAGGGAGCAGCCCCGGCCGTCCCACCGTTGCCGCGGTGCTGGGGCTCAGCTCTGGGGAGGTAGCGATGCAGCGGCAGGAGAAGCCCCGGGGGGTCCCGTCCAGGCAGCCCCACCGCCTGGGCGGGCGGGGACAGCCGCTGTGGGGCCCGGCGGGGATGTCGCAGCGAGGGGGGGACTGGTCCAAGCAGAGCTCTCGGTAACTCCATGCACCGACCCGGAGCTGGGACATCCCAGCTTCCCTGGCCAGAGCAGATCCTGCTGCCAGTGGCTTCATGCACCGACCCGGAGCTGGGACATCCCGGCTTCCCTGGCCAGAGCAGATCCTGCTGCCAGTGGCTTCACTCTCCTCTTGCTTTGTGGGAGCTGTTCCTGGCTGGAACATCTGCTTTTCCCCCCAAGTCTCTTTCCTGATGGCCAAAGCCAAGATCCAGATGCTTGCGTGATGCTCCAGAGATCTCCCCAGTGACCTGTGAGCAACTTCAGGCAATAAACTGTTGTAAGGCAGAAAAAGCTTTATTTAGCTCGTTTCCTTCAGCCTTAGACACAGAGGAACATTGTGTTTTGTTAAGTCCTTACCCATCAAGACTTGAGGTCCTCTTGGCTTCCCTTCCTGTGTCCTCCTTTTGGTACAAAACATTACGGCTGTGATAAAAGCCAGGGAGGCTCTAAAACATGGATGTGTAGGAGCAGGCAGCGGCTGAGGCAGCATTCCTCGGAGTGGAACATCCCCAAGTGTCAACAACCACCACTGCTGACCAAAGATGGTTGGGTTTCTTCAGTCACTTGAGTTTTTTTCCTCTCGTCACTGGCAGGCTCTGCGTGGCTGTAGGAGGAGTTTGTGGTCACCTCCCTCTGAGGCGCTGCAGCCGGAGTCCCCTGCTGAGGTGAGACCTTTAAATCTCCTGGGGAAATATCAAACCCAGTCCAGGGCATGTGCTGGTGGAATGAGGCCGTGAAGACCTTCTCCTTCATGGTCCCGTTTCACAGCCTTCCTGGGCATCAGAGGGGTGCTGGGTCTTTTGCACGGTGATGGTGTCTGCGCGTGGTCTTCTCCTGGTGACCCCAGAAGTTGTGCTGTGGAAGGATTTGCATGTGCCACACAGGCACAGTAATGTCTCTGTCCCCTAAACTTGGTGGGAAGAAGCTAGCCCAGAAACCATCTGCCAAAACTTGCATGCAAGCACCACAGCTGGGTGGGAGCTGCAGGAGCAGAGGGAGCTGAGGGAGGGCTGGGATGACCTCTCCCCACTGAGGGACACTGCGCTGATGCTGCCCTGCTCCTTCCCGTCCACACATGAAACCTCCTCACTGTCCTCAGCGCTGGTGGCTGTGGTTGGTCTGGGGACACAGCCCAGAGCTCGGGTTCTGCTTTACCCTCTCCTCCAAACTCCCTTTCCCACGTACACCTCTACCAGCACCCCACAAGGCGCAGACCTGCCTCTGTTCCTGCAGTGCCGAGCGGCCGGGGGCTCCTCCTGCAGCTCCCGGTGCCTCTGCCCGGTGGTGTGGCTCCCGGGGCACTGGACGTGGGGACAGAGCTGAGCAATGCCACATCCCAAGGGTGGCCTGAGCAAGGCTGTGCTGGAGGAAAGGGACAGTTTAAAAACTGATGAGGCAGGGAGGATGACCTGCTCTCTCCTCACTCCTCCTGCACACGACAGCCTGGTGTCGTACGGGCGTGTGGTGGGGTGTTCACTCCTGGGCAGTGCTGGTGCTGGCAGAGGTGCTTGGCAGCCGGCAAAGCTTTACGGGGGGAAGGATTCCCTGGCTGCAGCGCTGCCCTGCAGCCTCCTGTGCCGGTGTGGGATGCTGCAAGGCATCGCCCACGCTGGCCCTTGTGCCACCTGGGGAGAGGGGATGGGAACCGCTGCCTGTGCTGGGCTGCAGCTTGGCAGTGCTGTGGGTGTCGAGGTGTGGCTGGCTGGGAGTCATGGAGGGCCAGTGCTTGCCCATTAGCAAACACAGCTGTATTCTGGCTAGCTGGCAGTAGCAACGAATTTTGGGAGACCTGGTGGGCAGAGATTTAACCACAGTCCCTCGAAGGGACCATCATTCACCCTGTCCCCAGGGACAGCCCAGGCAGCTGGAATCGCTCTTTCCCTACCCTGACCAGAAGCATCCAGCAATTGCACATCACTCACCTCGCTGCCGGGACCTCATGGTGGAGAGGAGCTCGCAGTGAGCAGGAGATGACATCCCACTCTGGCTGTGCTGGAGGCTTTGAGGCAGCCCCACACAGTGCTGGAGCCTCCTCAGTGCTTTTAGAGGTGGCTCCTGCAGTTGCATGGCCAGCTTTGGAGAAGCCACCCTTAGGAAACCCTTAGCAGCATATCCCAGGTGACTGTAGCTTCTGAATCCATGGGAACACGCCAGGGCCTGGGGACAGGCTGCTGCCACCGCAAGGGGAGCTGCCCCGTCCCCTCCTGAAGCTCTCCAGTGAGCTGGAGCAGCACCAGGGTAGGGAAGGGTGGAAGTGGGCAGGAGGGAGGAGAATGGGGGTGGGATGGGGTCCACCTGCCCTGGCAGCACTGCGATGTCCCTCTGGCTTGTCCCACCCTTCCCAGCAGGGTCAGGAAGCAGCACCAGGATGGAGCTGCTCATTTGGTTTTTACCACAGAGGAAACACATGGCAATTTCTTTTTCTGATAACTGTGAGTCTTTGCTCTTTCTCTTTTAAAACTAAACTGTTTTCTTTACTAACTTATGAACTTTTTAAGCCAGCCCCGTGGCCCCTTGGGTCTGACTCTTAGGTGGGGATGGCACAAACCCAGTGGTGCAGGGAGCAGGGAGATTGTCTCGGCAGGAGGACAAGGGCATAAGCGCAGCTGGGGCCAGGGTGAGCGTGGTGATCAGATCACACGTGGCCTTCGTGCCAGGCTGTCTCACCCCAGTGCTGACCTCCTCGGCTCTGCTGCCTGAGATCAGCAGCTCCTGGGCTTTCAGTGGTGGGTGGCAGGAGCAGGACCAGTCTCCTTGGGTTTCCTTCTTGCTGAGAAGGAAGCCAGAGCTTTGTTTGGTGCACCAGCTGGCTCAGCTGAGTCCACCCCAGCGTGCATGGCATCATGGCTGGACATCCCCTGAAGAGGTCTGGACATCGGGGTTTGGGGCTCAAAGACCAAGGGAGCGTGGCTGTCGAGCCACCATGCAGAGCACAGATTGTCCCTGTTGAATCAGGACTTGCTGCAAATCACTTCTGTGCCATGCAAGAGGCACCTTTCCCTGCACTGACCCAAAAACGCCTCTTGCCAAGTCCCAGCCAGCCCAAGGAGGTCTGCTAACAGCAGAAACAGAATGATTAGGAGATGACCAGGCTGAGCTGGACCTTGAGACCAAGCATCTTTCCAGGGCATATTCTGGATCAAACAGCAAATCCATGTGCTGTCAAAATCACACTTAATCCCCCAAACAAGAACCCTCTCTCTAGAGAGGGCGCCCAGCCACGCTTCTGCTGCTGGTCACAGCCGGGGCAGGGTAAATATTTGGATAATATTAATTCATGTGGTGAGAGCAAAACTCCTGCTTATTTCTCTAGTCTTCTGCTAATAATTCTGCTAATAATTCAGTGTGCTTTGAAAGCTCAGCCCAGTGCCGTGTGCCAGCCCAGAGCTTTTATTGCTGGCTCCACAAGTTGTGGTGTTCAGCTGAGCTTCCCCACACTGCTGCCCGGGGATGGTTCGGGGCCAGCAGCGCACGCTGGGGCCTGGCAGGACACCCAGGGAGAGGATGCCCCATTGCAGGGTTCTGTGGTGCAGCAGTGCTGGGGGACACAGCAGAGGGGCTGAGATCTCCTGCCCACCCACGTGGGCATGGCTGGGCTCTCCAGCCCTGCTGCTCACCTCGGCTGCCTGGTGACAGATGTCTCTTTCCTGGGGTGGGCACTGGGAAAGGACCCAGGGTTTGGGGGGTGGTGGGGGGTTTTGCTGACTCTGAGGGCAGTGTGTTTTCCATCCCAGTGCCTGCAGCACTGGGGCTCGTGGGGGACGAGGAGGGGACTGTCTCCTGGGGGACAATGGAGCACATCCCCTGCAGATGAAGAGCCCAGCTTGGTCTTGGCGGGTGCTGCCCGTCTCTCTGGCATGGGGCACTGCTCCTGCAGTGGGGTGGGAGCGGGTGTCAGGGTGCAGGGAGACTCCCCAGCTGCCTCTGAGCTTGGCTCAGCACCCCGGTGCTGGGCAGCCCAGCTGGCACTGACACCGTAGCTGGGGTTTGGCTCTTATGCAGCCCCCCGAAAGTCCTTCCAGTGCAGCCCACCCAGGGGAGCCTGTGGACTGCAGCAGGGTGGAGACCAGGCTGGTGGCCACTGCAGCCCCAGGCTCTGTGACCCCTTGAACGAGGGACAGCAGGAGGGGACGGACAGAGCTGTGATGCAGGCACGGCGCGGGGAGAGCAGGCGGGAGCTGTGCGGGCGCAGAAGGCTCTGCCCTAGCACACGACAGTGCTGGGGTCCCACTGGGAGGGATGGTCCCCAAGGGCCCACGGTCACGCTGGGTCCCACGTGTGTCACACAGCTCGCTGGTGGTGGCGTTTGTGCTGCTTCATGCAACGGGATGTGGCTCCTTCACTGCTCCGTGTCCCCTGCCAGGGGAACCAGGCAGCCCCCACCATGGCAAGGGGCACTCAGCAGGACAGCAGCAATACTCTGCTCTTCTCCAAGGAATGAATTCATCATCCATTAATCCAACATTGTTGTCCTCCCCCAAGCTGCTCCCCGTGCCAGATGCTGACCCAGATGGGGAGACAGAGGCACAGGGCTGTGTGTGAGGAGGAAATGGCTGCAGTGGAAACACGAGGGCGCTGAGCACCACCTCTCCTCTGGGCTGACCTCGCCCCAGACTTTCTCCCAGGGCCTTGCTGAGCTGGCAGCTGACACTGTCCCTCTTCCAGGCTGGTCCTTGCTGGCATCTTGCTGAGATACACTGGTCAGGATTTGACTGGGAGAGGTCTGAGCATCCTCTCAGGCAACATCAGTGGTCACTGGGAGCGCTGAGCACCCCGTACGGATCCTGTTTGGGTCCCCAGCACCCACAGTGCAGGGTGTCTTAAATACCAACTGCATCCCTCAGCATGGCAGCGTGGTGGCACAACACCAAACCGCTGCTTGGAGGCTGTGGAGGGGCTCAGGCACCATCTCGCTGGTGGGAATGGGGTCTCTGCTCCATCCTGGCTCTGCTGGGCACTCGCCCGTGCGGGCTGGGGACAGGGACTCCCCTTTGAGGGATCAGGTTTTCCTGCTGGGGTCTGGCCTTGGTGGTGTTTGGGGTCCACATGGTCTCTTTACCATTCCCCCACACGACACCCATTGCCCCAGCCATGTCCCCAAAGGTCTGTCCGTCCCACTGCTGTCCCCCTCTTTGCCCCTCCAGCTGTTCCCTTCTCTGGGCCTTCATTACCTGTGACAACAGCACCAGTCCTCAGTGCCCTGCGATCCCAGCGTTGCTCAGCCGCTCTCCCCCCACCCCACAGAGGCTCTGCAGCCCCCCAAGGTCCCCCAGCCCTCTCCACCCTCTGCTCCAGGGCCCCTGCCATGGGCTCCCCAGGCAGAGCATGGGGTGCAGCCAGGCACAGCAGCGGGGAGGGACGTGGGGAGTCGCCTGTGGCCTGGCGGGTGGCAGGAGATGGGATGGATGGATGGAGCCAAGCTGAGGGGGAAGGGAGGCGCTGGTATGTCAGGAATGTGCCCGGGGCAGATAACCCGTTCCCGCTGGGCGCTGGGTGCTGTGCCAGCCCACCTCCAGGGACACACTGGGGCTGCTCTGGCACGGGGAGACCCATTGCCCCAGGAGCTGGGGGGCATGGCCAAGCTGTGCCCAAAATACCATGGCACCCATCCCCAAGGCCCCCCGGGACTGATGGCAGGGGGGGGGACACTGAGTGCTGGGCTTGGCATCTCCCCCTGTGCCTGGGATGCAAAGGGGACAGATGACAAGCAGGTTTGGGGCCGGGGGTGCAGGCAGGAAGCCCAGGGGACAGCCCTGGGGAAGGGGTGCCAGTGGGTGCTGCCTGCTCTCGTGACTTCCCAGGGGACCCCTCAGAGCCTGATTCTCACCTGTCCCCATGTCCAACCCTGCGACTGCCTTATCTCGCTGTTCCCAAACGGTGTGATAGCCAGGGAAACTGAGGCACAGGACTGGCGGTGCCAGGAGTTGTGTGTCCCTGCCTGTGCTCTGGGCCCCCCAGCTCTCCCTGTCCCTGTCCCCCCTGACACTCCTGCCTGCTGCCCTGCCCCCAGGTACCAGCCCAGCCGCCAAGATGTCCAGCAAACGCGCCAAAGCCAAGACCACCAAGAAGCGCCCTCAGCGCGCCACCTCCAACGTCTTTGCCATGTTTGACCAGTCGCAGATCCAGGAGTTCAAGGAAGCCTTCAACATGATCGACCAGAACCGCGACGGCTTCATTGACAAGGAGGACCTGCACGACATGCTGGCTTCCCTCGGTGAGGACACCCTTCCCCTGGGCCTCCACGTGTCCCCCAGCCCCGCTGCCCTCAGTGCCTCCTCAGCAAGTGGGCAGAGCTGCTGGGTGACCTGGTGCCCCACACCCAGCGTGGACAAACAGCTTTGGTGGGATGCCAGTGCAGCACAGCCCTGCTGCTCCGGGCCTGCAGAATCTGGGGGGGGGATTTCTCTGCTGGCACCAGTTGACTGCAGAAGGTGAATTTGTGGAGACACCCCAGGGCAGCAGCTTGGTGTGCTGCTCTTACAGCCGTGCTGACTAGAAGGGAAGAGATCCTTGGGGTTGGAGAAGCTCTGCCCTGGGAGCAACCACCAGCCACAGTCATTGAGTATTTGAGTAGTCTCACCCCAGAATATCACCTGGGGTCATCCCCTGTGGGACAAAGCCCTCCTGCTCTCAGCCTGGGTGACAGAAGAGGCCGATCCTTGTGCTGATGTGATACCTCAGCTGGTTGGGACTTGCATGTCTGGCCGCAGTCCCCGCCCAGAGCCCGTTCCTCCCTGCAGGCCATGGCTCCCACCTCCCGCTCCCTGCGGTACCTCCACAGCACCCTGGGAGGTCTATCAATGATTGACCTGGCAGCCAAACCTGTTCTGGAGGTCCTGCCTGGCCGGGCGAGGGACCTCGCTCCTCCCCGGGAGCCGGAGCTCTGGGAGCAGAGAGGGGCCAGCACTGGGGGCACAGAGACCTCAGCAGAGGTTAAACCATCCCTGGTGCATCCACGGTAGGAGCTGAGCTGGGTACACTGGCAGCATGAGGCTCATGTGGGGGCTTTGCTGCCCACCTCCTTGGGGGGGCTGGGTGTCAGCTCCCAGGGGAACGAGGAGAAGCTGTGGGTTTAGTTCCTGGCGACCCCTGGATGAATCCTCCTCTCCCTCGAGGCTGAGCCTGGCAGAGCTTGCTTCCAAGTGGCCTCCTGTAGGGATTAAAGCCTGGGGAGCATTGCTGAGGGGGGAGCACTGAGCACTGGGGAAACTCCCTTCCCTTGTTTGTGGGGTGGCTGAACATGCACCAGCAACTTAATTTGCAATGAAAAAAAACCCAACCAAACCCCAGCCAGCTGGGTGCATGGGCTGGGGATGGGTGCTGGAGGGGGACAGGGTCCCACACCCCCTCTTGTGTCTGGCAGGGAAGAACCCCACTGACGAGTACCTGGAGGGCATGATGAGCGAGGCGCCAGGGCCCATCAACTTCACCATGTTCCTCACCATGTTTGGGGAGAAGCTGAACGGCACCGACCCAGAGGACGTCATCCGCAACGCTTTCGCCTGCTTCGACGAGGAGGCCTCAGGTACAGGCACTGCACCCTCCCTCAGGGGCGCAGCCAGGACGAGGGCTGGGGACAAATCCCTGGGGACAGTCCCCAGGCAGCCCCAGAGTGGGAAGGGGCAACTTTGGGAGAGGCAGGGAAGGTCCTGCTTTCAGCCCTCCTGTGGTGTCCCCTGCTAATGCCGCACCCCCCGTCCCCGCAGGCGTTATTCACGAGGACCATCTGCGCGAGCTGCTGACCACCATGGGAGACAGGTTCACTGACGAGGAGGTGGACGAGATGTACCGGGAGGCACCCATCGACAAGAAGGGCAACTTCAACTACGTGGAGTTCACCCGCATCCTGAAGCACGGGGCCAAGGACAAGGACGATTAGAGCCTGGGGCAGCTCATCCCCTCTGCCTCTGCCTGCACATGCCCCCTGCCCTTTGGCCCCCCTTGCTGCCCCACAGCAGGCTCCCCCCATGGGAAACACCTCCCAGGACCAGCACCCCACACTGGGTCACGCTTGGAGGGGAAGCACTACCTTCACCTCGCTGCTGTGTGCCTGTTCATCAGCCCCAGACCTCCCCTCCCATCTCCTTTTCCACCCACAGGCTCACCCCGCTGGGACCCCCAAGCAGCTGTTGACCCCCTTGAAGCCACCATGCCACTGCTGGTCCCTGGGGCCAGGGGGAGCACATCCCCTGGCCGGCTCGAGCCCCAGTGATCCCTGTCTGGGAGCCGCAGCACAGAGAGAAAGCGCCTCTGCCCTCGCCCCCGCACTCCCTTCCTTCAACAAACCCCCTGCTTTGTTTCCTCCTCCCTGGCTGTTTCATGGCTTTCAAGCCTGTGATCTGAGGGATTTGGGCAGCCAAAGTGGCACATAAAACCTAATGGGTGTGATACAGAGGCGTGCTGCGTGTGGCTCCCTCATGGACCGGCACTGTGCCATGCTGTGCTGTGCCCTGCCATTCCATGCCATGCCATGCCATGCCGTGCCGTGCTGTGCCAAGTGGGTCTGGGGAGCAGGTTTGGGTACCACATCTCCCCATCTTGCTGCCATTGCCAGCCACGGCCCCTTCCGGTGAGGCAGCCTGATTTTGAAGCCAAATTGCTCCCAGCCCGTGTAAAATCACCTTGAGCATCGTTTCCTGCCTTTGCTGATGGGATGAGGGTCACTGTGCTCTGCCCCCACATCAGGATGGGCTGAGGTACGTGGCAAGATGCTGGCCACACTCCCCTCATCAGCTGGTTTGGGGTCCTAGGGGCTCGGCCACCCTTTTGTGTCACCCTGAGCAGGCAGGGGTGAATGTAAGAGACAGGGAGGGAAAGAAATGACAAAGGGGGTTGTCCTCTTGACACCCATGACAAGGGTGTTGGGGTACGAGGGGCTCCCACCTTGCAAAGCTACTATCTGAAGTGTTGCTTGAAATCAGCCTGTCCCCCTGCCCTGGAAGGATGAATTTCTTGCTTTTTTTTAATTTAAAATGGAGGACAATGTGATGACAAACCCACAGAACCCGGTGAGGGCACAGTGTGTGCTGGAGATGCTCCCAGCACGCTGGGAAAAATCAGATGGGGTCTGCAGGAGCTCCATGGGCCTGTGCTGCTGGGATCAGAGCAGTCAGCAGCCCCGTCCATGCTCAGGGACCTGCGAGGCTGCAGGAGATGGATGCTCTCACCTGGGAGATGACCCATGGCTGAAGAGCTTCTCCTTGGTTCTTAGTGCTGCTGCTTCCCAGGTGCCGCAGCACAAGGAAAGAACTAAATTATCAGGGACACAGGGATGTGAAAGGCTGAACATGTCCTTTCCCAGTGAGCTCCCCAGGATCATGGCTCGTGTCCTGCAGCAACAGCCCCAACCAGGCCACCTCCATGTCCAGTGACACAGGTTATGGGAATACCCGAGAGGCAAAGGATACGGCAGCACGGGCTGAGAGAGGGTCTGCCTGGTGCTACAGCTTTTGGGAAGGGCAGTGGGGATGGTAGAGCTGTCCCATGGGAAGGGGCAGGAGGAGGTGGAGGGGCCGCAGTGCCCAGGCGTGGGGCTCCGGTGCCGGAGCCGGGCGGAGGTGAAGCCGCTGGTGCTGGTGCTGCCGGGCTGAGCCCGGCGCCGCGGGGCTGCGGCACCAACACTCGGACACCGGATGCTTTCATGGCGCTGCCTGTTCCCACTGAGCGCACCGGCACTGACACAACCGTCGGTCTCCTCGCCGAGCAGGCGCCCATCACCTTTAAACCTTTAAACCCTTAAAGCTCTGCAGGAGATGAGGGGAGGAGCCCACCAGCCCAAGGCTCCCGCTCCATCCCTGAGCAGGGGAACGACAAACCCAGCTCTTGTTTTCCTCCTTATTAGCACCACCACGACTCCAGCCGTGTGGCCACTGCAGGCTGTTAACCAGTGAAACAGCCGCGTAAACACAGCTCCCAGGACCAGTCCTACCGGGGAACCGCAGCCTGTGGGAGGGAGTGGGAGCCCGGTGCTGGAGAGCCAGAGCCAGACCCCAAGGACAGGGCTGAAGCCAACGGCCGGCACAGCTGAGAACAAGTCCAATTTTCCTTGCCAAAAATCCAGATTAAATGCCAGAGGGTCGGCAAAGGGTGGAGGGAGTCCTGCCTCGGCCAGGTCAGTGCCCTCAGAAGCTGCCCGGGGTTTCCAGCACCCCGTTCAGGCTCTCGCTGGCTGATTGTTTCTCAAATCGCTGGAGGTTAACAGCATTATCATGTCAATGGGCCCGGGCAGACGGGAGCTGCCAGGGGACTCAGCCTGGACAAGCTCTCAGCCAGCACGGGCAGGGAGATGCCCCACAAGGCTCCTCATTCCCCATCAGCGGGGAGCTCCTGGCTCCTGCTCCAGGCTGGATTTGCCCTGGGATTTCTCCGCCCCAGATGCTGCTCAGGCACCCGGTGGGATTTTTCCAAAGCTGTTTTCACTCCGGCCAGACCTGGAGCGCGGGAGGGCTCAGGGCCCAGCCCTGGACGGGGGTTGGAGCCCAGGGACTGTTCCCCCTTGTCTCAATTAGGCAGGAGGTGAATGCAGCCTTCCTCAAAGGGTGGGAGCAAAAGCAGGCTGCTGGGAGGGACAGTCACTCTGACAGGGACCCGGAGGGCGACGGGGGACCCTGCAGTGTCACGAAGCAGGCTGGGTGCCTGGGCAGGTTGTGGAGCAGAGAGGAGCCAGCCCGGTGTGAGGGGCCTGGGGCAGGAGATGGCACTGGTACAGACTGGCAGCAGGTGGGATTTGCACCCAGGGCCGGCCCCACACCCCACCTGTGGTTCACCAGCCCACACTGTGTTAACATTATTGGAGCAATAGCAATTTGGGGCACAGTTTCACTCAGAAGATTGGAGATTTAGCAGCAACTAAATAAATGCTTTAAGGAATTATCTTTTTTTTTTTTTTTAATTGCTATTTAATCAGAATCTCAGACTGGTTTGGGTTGGAAGGGACCTTAAAGCAGTCCCAACCCCCCTGCCAGCAGCAGGGACACCTTCCACTAGACCAGGTTGCTCAAAGCCTCATCCAACCTGGCCGAGAACACTTCCAGGGAGGAGCAGCCACAGCTTCTCTGGCCAACCTGGGACAGGGTCTCACCACTCTCACACCAAACAATTTCTTCCTCACATCTCAGCTCCATCTCCCCTCTGGCATTTTCAAGCCATCACCCCTTGTTCTGTCACTACCTGCCCTGGTCCAAAGTCCCTCCCCAGCCTTCCTGGAGCCCCTTCAGGTACTGGGAGGCCACTGGAAGGTCTCCCCGGAGCCTTCTCTTCTCCAGGCTGAACAGCCCCAACTCTCTCAGCCTGTCCTCACAGCAGAGCTGCTCCAGCCCTGGCATCATCCTCGTGGCCTCCTCTGCACTGGCTCCAGTGGGTCCATGTCCTTGTGCTGTTGGTGGCCCCAGCACTGGAGGCAGCACTGCAGGGGGGGTCTCAGGAGAGCGGAGCAGAGGGGCAGAATCCCCTCCCTGGCCCTGCTGCCCACGCTGCTCTGGGTGCAGCCCAGGACACGGTTATTGGCTCTGTGCTGCCAGCGCACGGTGGGGCTCATGTTGACCCCCAAGTCCTTCTCCTCAGGGCTGCTCTCCAGCCATTCTGCACCCAGCCTGGATCTGCGCTGAGGGTTGTGCTGACCCAGGAGCAGGACCTTGCCCTTGGCCTTGTTGAACTCCACGAGGTTTGCCCGGTCCCAGCTCTGCAGCCTGTGCAGGTCCCTCTGGATGCCATCCCATCCCTCCAGCGTGTCACCCGAACCGCCCAGCCTGGTGTTGTTGGCAAACTTTGTTTATATTATTCATAATCCTTTAATGCACAACACGATCTGCTTTGTATGGACCAAAAATCTGCCATAAAAGAAGGTTTTTTGCAGCCTTTCTCAATACCCGGATGGATACTCATCTGTCTGCAACGAGAAAAGAGGGGAGGGAGGGGACCTGCAGCACCGCTTGTGAAGGTGATGGATCCTGGGAGAGGAGAGCTGCTCCAAGGCTGGCTCCTGTGCCAGGGTGCCATCAAACACCCACTGCAAACAAGTGGAGAAAGATGAAGTAGGACCCAGTGACCCTTGGGGCTGCTGTGCCCCCTGAGCACAGAATCTCTGAATTTCCTTGATTAGAAAAGCCCTTTGAGCTCATCGAGTCCCATCATGAACCCACCACTGACAAGTCCCTGACTGACCCATGTCCCTCAGCACTGTGTCTACACGACTCTTCAATCCCTCCAGGGATGGGGACTCCACCTCTGCCCTGGGCAACCCCTTCCAATGCCTCAGAACCCTTTCAGCAAAGAAATTCTTCCTCACATCCCATCTCAACTGCCCTGGGCACAACTGGAGCCCATTTCCTCTTGTCCTGTTCCTTGTTCCTTGGTTGAACAGACCCACCCCCACCTCTCTCCACCCTCCTTGCAGGGACCTGGACAGAGCCAGAAGGTCTCCCCTCAGCCTCCTTTTCTCCAGGCTCAACACCCCCAGTTCCCTCAGCTGGGAACTCAGCACACTTGTGCTCCAGACCCCTCCCCAGCTCCGTTGCCCTTCTCAAGCACACACGTCCCTGGGGGGGATGCTCACACATGTGCTGGGCTTGGCAAGGATGAGCATGGACATCTCCAAGAGAAGGGATGGACATCCCAGAGTGGACATCCCCAAGAGAGGAGGGTCTCTCTACTGGCACGTCTCTGAGCTGGGCTCTGGAGGGGCTCATCTTGACTTCTCATGGCAGCACCTTCTCCATCACAGGACCTGGAAGGGGTTAGCCTGCTTTTCTCACTGCCTGATCTGTGGAATGCGGCACCACTGCTCAGAGCACCTCATCTCTCTGTGCTTCCCACCGAGGAAGGGGACCACCCCATGGTGGTCATGATGGATGTGTCCCCTTCTGGGCTTGGTGTCGCTCACCTGCCTGTCCTGAGCATCTGGCAGAGGGTGAAGGTGTGACCCATCCTCACATTGCAAACAGCACGGAGCACGTGGTGGGGAGCTCCTGCAGCAGCCACCATCTGGACCAGCAGTGTGCCTGTGCAGAAATGGAGCATTTGGTCTCCAAAACTCAAAAGATCACCTTGGATTCTGCTATTGCCGTGGAGAAGCGCAGGGAGAGCAGTGGCAGCCCAGCAAGGCCTCCAAAGATCTCACCCGTTCTGTTGGCAATGGACGTGGCAAGGTCCCGCCTGGTGCCCCCTCGATCACCACCCTGGCTCTGAAACACCTTCCACTTTCTCGGGAGCAGTGACGTGCTGGGCTTCCAAATTTCCGTTCAGTCAGTCAAAAAGCCACCAAAGGAAGCACTGGTGGTGCCTCAGGGTGGTCTGAGGTTGCGGGGCTGTCATCCACAGCCACCTCAGCAGCTCCTGTCCCTGCACCCAGTGCCTGCCCCTCGACACCAGCAACCCCTCGGAGCTCAGTTACAGGAGTCAGCCTTGGCATAGCTGTGGGGAGGGAGCTTGTGCAGTGCCTTGTGGGGGTGCCCCTGGGTGGGTGTCCCCAGGTGGGTGCCCCTGTGCGGGTGTTCCCGTGCACGTGTCCCCGGGTGGGTGCCCTGTTTGGGTGTCCCTGTGCAGATGCCTCTGTGGGTGTCCCCAGGTGGGTGCCCTGTTCGGGTGTCCCTGGATGGGTGCCCCCGGGTCGGTGTCCCTGTGTGGGTGTCCCCGGGCGGGTGTCCCTGTGCGGGTGTCCCCGAGTGGGTGCCCTGTTCGGGTGCTGGGGTGCAGCTCCTCTCGGGGGGTACCGCGGCATTTCCGCAGCCCGCGGGGCCGGGCGGGTGCGGGGTGTCCCTCCCGCCGGACACCGTGTCCGGGAGCGGGGGCAGAGCCCCATCCCCGCTCCGGGGCCGCTCCGGCCGGTGTTGCCGCCGCCGCCTGGTCCCAGCCCGGGGCTCGGCGGGGCGGGGGCGGGGGTGCCCGCTGCCCGGTGCCGCGGCGGTGACAGCCGGGGGCGGGCGGGCCGGGGCCGGGGGCGGGGGGCCCGGCCGAGTTCCTGCCTCCTCGGGAACAAAGGGAACTCTGTCTCGGCATCTGTCACCGCCGCCCACCCAAAACTTTTCGCCGCGCCTCGGCCGCCCGCCCCGCCGCCGCGGGAGGGTCCCGCCGCTCCCCCGGTACCAGCGGCGGCGGCGGCGCGACCCCGGCGCGGCCCATGCAAGGGCCGAGGCGGCGGCGGCGGCGGCCCGGGGGTAAGAGCGGGGCCGGGGCGGGCGGCAAACATGGAGTCCCGGGCAGGGGCGGCGCGGCGGGCCGGGCCGGAGCGGGGAGCGCGGAGCGGAGCGCGACCCGCCGCCTTTGTGCGGGCCGGGAGCCGCCCCCGGCGGGAAAAGTTTTCGGGAGCCGCGGGCGGGCGCGCCCGAGGGGGTTTGTTCCCTCTCCGCGCCCTTCCCAACTTGGCCGATGTTGTTTGTTCGGCCGGGGCCGCTCTGGGGCCGGACTGGGCCGTTGGCGGGGCCGGGGCCGCGGGCGAGTTTCCAGCTTCTCTTTCTTTCCCCGGGCAGCGGGGCGGGGGGGCCGGGGCTCGCCGCTGCCCCCGCTTTGTCTCCCCGCCGCCGCGCTACCTGTTGCGGCCGGAGGGGCGGCGGGGGTGGCCGGGCCCGCGCGGGGCCGCAGCGCCGGGCCGAGCCCCCGGCCCCTGACAGCGGCGCGGGGAAGCCGCCCCAGCCGCCCCCGCCTCCATCCCGCCGCACAATGACCCCGCGTGGTTCCTTCTCCCCGCAGCAGCTCCGGCTTTCCAGCCCCGGCCTTTTCTCTCCTGCGGAGATTTTGCTTTTTTTTTTTAATTTTTAACTTTTTCTCCCTCAATGCGGGATTTTGGGTTTTCCCCGCGGTCGGTGGCTCGCCCCGCTCTCCACCGCGCTCCCCCGGTGCCGGCTCCGGAGCCCCCGGGGCTCTGCTCGGGCAGACCCAGGCCGGGGGTGGGCGGTTGTCTCCGCCGGTGCCTGTGGCTTCTTCTCCCCCCGGGGGGGTCTCAGCCTCCGGATTATCCCCCCCCCCGGCCCGGTGAGGAGCGGGCGCGCCACCCCGGCGGTGTCCCCCGTCCCGCCCCCCGCTCCCCTGGCCGGTCCTGCCTGACCCGTGCTCTTTGGTTTCCACCTTGCCAGGCTTTGAGCAGCAGAGATCTGCGGGCAGCTCCGCCATGTCTGATAGTGACCTCGGGGAGGATGAGAACGCCACGTCCCTGGACCCCTCACAGTCCAACAAGAGGAAGAGAAGGGGCAACCTCCCCAAGGAGTCCGTGAAGATCCTCCGGGACTGGCTGTACGAGCACCGCTTCAATGCCTACCCCTCCGAGCAGGAGAAGCTCAGCCTCTCCGGGCAGACCAGCCTCTCCGTACTGCAGGTAGGAGCCAGTCCCCCGTGCGCTGGGGACACTGCTGGGTCTTCTGCCACGATGCTTGGGACAGGCCAGGCTGGGAGAACCCCACCGAAGATCCCAAAGGACTTGGCATGGTGGAAGCACTGGCTCCTGAAGGGCAGCAAGGAGGGAACGGCAGGGAAGTGAAGGCACCTGCCTGTGGGCAGCCCCCCTTGGGCAGGGGTCCGGGCCCTGGAGCCTGTTTCATGGCAGCGCTGGAGCAGAGCTGCCCAGAAGATGGAGGGACTCGGATGGGACAAACTAAGCAGCACCCCATCAGCAGTAAAAGCTGCCACAGGTGGAGGGTTTCAGTGGGTGCTGCTTTAGCCTGTTCCCCTGCACACCCCCATGCACACAGAGCTGGGCAGGGGGCAACTATCCCAGGAGAGAAAAAGCCATCCAAGCTGGGCTGGGCTTTGACCCCAGGGGGGCCGTTAGCCTCGCTAAGTACTGGCTGGCCCACCTGGCCCCAGTGGCAGCAGTTGCATTAAGGGGAGTCCAGCCCAGCTGAGGGCTCCTGGACAGGAGTCCCCCTGCCCCGCTCCCAGCTGTGGGCTAATGTTTTCCTGGTGCTGTGATGGCTGGCAGTGGGGGTGAGCAGTGCTCTTCCTTCCAGCTTTGGCTTTCCCCCTGCCTGCTGGTGGGGTGGCAGGGAGAGCCTGTCTGCAGCGACCTGTCCCTTTGATCCGTGCAAAGGCCAGTAGCCTCCAGGCAGGGGACCCCTGTGTGCCCAGGGCCCCGTACCCCCCCGCCCCAGCCTAGCAAGGTGGGAGGTGCACAGAGGATTCGCTCTGTTCTCTGATTCTGGGCCACAGCCAGGCAGAAAACAGCTCTTCTGTGCAGGGGAGCAGGCAAGGGCTGGTGGGTTTGCAGCTGAGCTCTTTTCCTTGGGAAAGAGCTGCTTCTCCTCTGCACCTCCAGCTCCCGTGGCTCAGTGCAGGCCTGGCCAGCCGTCCCGGTCACAGCCCGGTCACTGGTGCGTGGGCAGTGCCTGGCTGCTTTGTCTCTCCCTGCCCAGCAAACTTTCATTTCAGTGTATTTCTGTAAATGGTGTCTGCACAACAGATTGGTGTCTGGGCAGCTGCTCCGAGGGGAGGCTGGTGGTCCTGGGAGGGCTTGAGTCAGAGTGGTGGGGGAACAGCGATGGGTTTGGGGCCGTGGGAGTCTGGGCTTGTCCTGGACCAGGGCTGGCATGGCAGTGCCTGGTGCACGAGGGTTTACCCAGGGCTCGCAGCGGTGGGACTGGCAGGTGCCCGGTGGGACTGGCAGGTGCCCGGCTCTCCGTGCCCCGGGCTCTTTGGACCGAGGAGGGTGTTGGCAGGCAGGTGAGGTTGTGTCAAGGTGTGACCTTGCCACGCGGCGGCTGTTGTCTGCCCAGTGGGAGCCCCCACAGCCAGCCTGTGCTGGTGAGGAGACTGCCCCTTGACCCCCAGGGAGGGGGTCCCAGCTCAGTGCCATTTCCCAGGGCAAGCTGAGGGCTGTCAGTCAGTCTGAGGTGACACAAGAGGACACCGTGGGGGCTGCTCCATCTGACCAGCAGAAGCCTGTTGGGCTGGAGGTGTGGGACACCCCATGGCAAGGCTGGAGTGGCTGTGGGGTTCGATCCAGTCCCTCCAGGAGCCTCTGGGGCACAGGGCTCTGCTGCAGCCGCCAGCCGAGCACCCCGGTTGTTTATTTGTGCACCCCCCTGCCCAGCCCAGTGGCCTGGGGAGCTGGAGCCAGCGGGCAGGGACCAGGAGTGCAGCAACCCCGGCTCTCCAGGAGACTGGGCAGCCATGTGTCTCCCTTGTGGGAAGCTGGGAGGTGAGAAAGCAGCGCCTGCTCCTGGCCAGGCTTCCTGGACAACAGCGAGTGTCCAAGCCTGTGCCCTCCTGCAGGGCTGGGCTTTTCCTCCCTGCAGCGGGGACGCTGCTCTCTCTCGCAGCGGTGGTGGGGACAGATGCTGCCCACAGTGACGGTCCAGCGTGTGCTGGTGCTGGAACCCAGGGGTGGCCGCTCGCTTCAGAGCCGAGGCAGATCCCAGCTCCCCGGGCCGGTGACGCTGCGCGGTGTCACCGGTGGTTGCGGTGTCCCCAGTGGTTGCGGTGTCACCAGTGGCTGTGTGTGCCTCTCTCGGTGCTGTGTTCTCCAGAAGGACCTGAATGCTGGAAGGGGTGTGGGGATGTGGAGCAGCAGGATTTTATGGGGCTTCTCGGTGCTGTGGAGTTGGTTGGGCTGTTTGTTGGGAGCCTGGCCCTCTGGCTGGGGATTTGCCGCGGTTGATGGCTGTGGAATTGCAAGATCATCTCAAGGGGACCCAGCTAAGGCTAAGGGTGGGTGTTTGGAAAGGAAAAGGGGGTGAGACTGATGTATTTGAGGGTGTTAAATGACAAATATTGTCTTAAAAACAAAAAAAGGACAACTGGAATCTTGCTGCGATCAAAGCTGTGGTAAATTCTCTCTCCCTGGGGGAAATATTTTGTGTAGCTGTTGATTTGGGAAAGATCAGTCATTTCCCCCCCCCCCCGCCCCCCATTTATTCTCTTCTAACTGGTTTTTAGGAAGAAGGCAGCTATTTTAAGGTGGGATTTTCTGTAAAGATGCTGAAACAATACATGGCTGAGACTGAGGAGATGGCTGCTGTGTTTCTGAGGTGTAGCTGCAGAGCTCTGCCCTTTGGTGTGCAGGTGTTTGCAAGAGCCTCTAACGTCAGCTGTGCCCCCGCTCGCTGGCAGGAGGCACGGGAAGATGTCGGGACCCTGCTGCAGGCCCTGCTGCCCCATGAGGGGATGGGGCTGCAGCTCTGGGAGCTGCTGGTTTTTGGGGTTTTCCATCCATGCTGCTGTCCTGCTGTCTGTCTGTCTGTGCTGGGCAGCCTTGGAGCTCCCAGCCAGGGTGGCAGCGTGTTGGCACCGGTGCCAGCGTGTGACGGGCGGCTGGGCACGCTGACCTCGGGGCTGGGCAAACTCCCCCCAGCCCAGGGACCTGCTGGGGGCCGCTGGGCTCAGAGCTGTCTCTGCAATGCCACAGTCTCTGGCTGGGAGGGTGGCAGCAGCCCCCCAAAGGGTGATGGGAGCTGCACCCCGCTTTACCCGCGTGTGGCTGGGCACAGCCGGGTGTTGGGCGTTTGGGGCTTCGGAGGAGCACAGCACTGAGCCCTCATTCCCCGGCGAGCGGGCAGCTCTGCTCGAGAGCCACTGCGGCTCCAGTGCCTCTGTGCAGCCTGGCTCTGCCTGGCGGGGTGGCTGGGTGCCCACGTTGCCCAGGCCCTGTTAGTTCAGTGTGCTGGTGTGGTGAGCAGGCGCTGGTAGTGCCATGGGGTGCTGGCACCCATGGGAGAGGCACAGGGTGGGCTGGCAGGGCTGAGTAGCAGCGTTGCACTGTGGGCAGCCGGGTCAGGGGTGCAAGAGGAAGGGGCTGCCCCAGGCAGGCGGTGCCAGGCAGGAAGCAGCCGGCGTTGGGGTTTCCGTGGGTGGGCAGGGAGCCCCTGCCAGAAGCAGCTCTGGAGCCCCACGGGAAGGAGGTGTGGGTCTGGGGGGAGCCCTGCGGTGGCTGGGGTGTGCAGGAGCTGCTGGCTGGGTCCGGGGACCAGGGGGGTTGGTTTTTGTGCGTGCCTGGCAGCGCTGTGCCCCTCTGTCCCTCCAGATCTGCAACTGGTTCATCAACGCCAGGAGGCGGCTGCTCCCCGACATGCTGCGCAAGGACGGGAAGGACCCCAACCAGTTCACCATCTCCCGGCGCGGGGGCAAAGCCGGTGACGTGGCCCTGCCGCGGGGAGCTGCTGCCGGCGCCGGGGTCCTGGTGGTACCGCCCGTGACGGCCGCGGGGGCCTCCAAGGTGCTGTCGATGTCGGTGTGCCCGCAGGTCCTGTGCCACCCTGCCCAGGCGCTGGGCACCAACCTGACGGTGGTGAGCGCCCGCGGCCCCGAGTGGGAGAAGCCCCCTGGCCTGCAGCGAGCGGAGCCGGACCCTGTCCCCAAAGTGTCACTGGGTGCCGCCGGCAGCACCGTGACCTTGCTGGCCCGGGCGGAGGCCGCCAGCCCCACCAGCGGACTCTTCAACACGCCGCCCCCCACGCCCCCGGAGCTCTTTGGCGACGACTTCAGCAGCTTCCAGCTGCTGGTGGAGGTGGCTCTGCAGAAGGCGGCCGAGCTGGAGTCGCAGCGGCAGGGTGGGCAGCTGCCCCTCTTGCCCCAGACTGAGCACCCGGGAACCTCCCTCTCCAAATAACCCCCTGGGCTGGGTCCCGTAGGGTGCCCTTGCCAGGGGGGTGCCTGACCCCTGGCCTCGTGCCCCCCGTCTGCCTGCTCCCCTGACCAGCTCATCTCAGAAGAGGACTCTGGCCTCCCAGGGGGCCTCTGGTCTCTGTCAGCCAAGGGGGGAGAGGAAGGACTGTCCCATCCCACCATCCTCTTGCTGGGGAGATGCCCCAGTCTGCTCCCCTCGCTGCCAAGGGCGGTGCCCCGGTGCACGGGGGACGTGGCCGTTCTGACAGGACCGGCGCAGCTTCGCTGACCTCCCCCTGCCACGACTGCCGGTGCCTGTGGAGCTCCCCTCGGAAAACCTGCTGAGTTCTCTTTCTCTCCCGTAAGCAAGGGTCCAGCCAGCGCTGTTTCTTCAGGGAGAGAAAGAGAGAATTTATGTTTTTGAAGTTGGTGCCTGTTCTAAGGACTGTGGATGAAAAGCTTTTCCTCACAAATCTCTGACCTCTCCCCCACTTCCCACCTTCCCTCCCCACCTTTTTTTTTCCCCCGTTTGTGGAGGGCCTCTCTGGTACCTTGTGCTGGCCAGGAGCCCCGCCGTGCCCAGGGAAGGGCGGAGGACAGATGAACTGGAAACCTGAAGTCTGTGGCATTTTTTCCACACAGAAAATATGGGACCCTCCTCTCCCACCTTAGGGTGTTTCAGATGCTGCCAGTAGAAATCTCTATGGTGCTGTTTAGCAATTTTTTTGTTGAAACATTTTCTCTTTAATTGTGATTTATTATATGATTTTTTTTCCCTTCTATAAGCATTTCCACAATTTCCCCGTGTTTCTCTTGAGTTCCTGCTGAACACGTATACATTGTGTCCCAGAACAGAGTCATGTCAGAGCCCGTGCGATGCTGACACCGGGCTGCTGCCGGGGGCGGACGCGAAGCTGAGACTGTGAAATTTTGTATCCAACTTCTTTATTTTCTATCGTTTTCTTTTCTTTTTTTTTTTGAAGCATTTAGCCAGAGGTGTGCTGCAGGCGTGGCCGTGGGTGTTCTGGCAGTGCAGCGCTCGCAGCCTGCAGCCCGGGGCTCCTGGAGTCCCCTCAGCCCGGTGCTGGTGACCGGCTCTGGGAGCACGCAGGGACCGAGCCCTGTCGCTGCCCTGTCCCCTCCCTCCTGCTCTTGCTCTCCAGGGCCGAGCGTGGCTGTGCGTGGCTGTGTGGTGCTGGTGACCTCTAGTGACAAGCTGCTGTCTGCTGGGAGCTGGCTGGGCCCCCCCAGCCCGGCCTGGGGGGGGTTTTGGGGCTCGGAGCAGGTCCTGGCCGGGCAGCCCCGGCTGTCACCGAGCGCTGCGCTGGCCCTGCCGCTGTCGCTGCTGTTCCACTGTAAAGTGCAAGTTCAATAGCGACACGGGTGCACCTATGGTATCTGTCCTGAGAAACACTAATCCTAGGTAATTAGCCTGATTGTTAAGTTGCATGATTAGAGATAATAATGCCCACAGGATCTGGTGCTCTGCAGTGGTTGGAGCCAGCGGTGCTGGGGGAGCAGCACACGGGGCCTGGAAGGGAAAAGCATTGATTCTGGGGTCTGGTGTTCCCCCCCTTTCCCCTTTTTTCTTCTTCTTCAAGAGAAGGTGACAGGGCAGAGGAGCTCCTGAGGGCTCCCGGGGGCTGCAGAAGCCTTGCCAGTGGTGTGTCGTGTTGGCCCTGTGCAGCACAGGATGGCTCCAGCTCTGGCACCACTCGGCTGGGGCAGAGGGCACCACCTGGGGTGGATGTGAACATCCCCTTCTTCATCTTCCCAGCTCCATTTTATGCCCAGCCTCTGCCCTCTGCCTCCTTGCTGGGGAAAGCCCTGAATTTTAGGACTCCCTCCCTTATTTCTAGGTAGCCCTTCCCCCTGCCACTCCCCTGCAGTTCTGTTTCCTCGCCCAGGGGAGGGAGAGGATTTTTAGTCTCCTCCCCTTGTTTTGCCCCAGTCAAACCAAAGTGGTTTCCGAGCCCAGGGGCAGGGGTGCTACAGCTGTGCCTGTGCCAGGGACTGGTGTTGCTGCCCTGGGGATGGAGTGGGGAGGGTAGGGATTATTTGAATTAAATTTACGGAGCAAAAAACCTACTGTAAATATCTTTTTGTTCTTCTGTTGTCAAATAAAAGTTTTTTAGGTTTGGTTGTTTTTTGGGATTTTTTGTGGGGTTTTTTTTTGGTTTGTTTTTGGTTTTTTTTAAATATGAGCTGTGTGTGAGACTGGACTATGTCATTTGTGGAGGGCTCACTTACTCCTCCCTCAGCACCAGCCCCCACCTCCTGGTGCTCAGCCAAAGCAGCTTAAGAGGTCTAAGGAGCATTGCTGGGTGTGGAAAAAATGGGGCCAGTGCCTGGCACAGGCCTGCACCTACCCCACCGTGGTTTGATCTGACAGCTGGGTTGTGCTCGCTTCCCACAGCACTTGAGCCCGTGTCTGGGAGCCAGAGAGCATTTGGCAGCAGCAGGGGCTGATGCATTTGTGTCTTCCCTCTTCCAGGCAGCACTGGAAGAATGACAGCATCACTGCTAGCTGCGTGATAAAGGAAAAAAGAAGCAGTCCAGAGCCCTGTGAGGTGGGCAGAGGGCTTGCAGCACTGCCCCTGGAGCAGCAGCCCCAGCCAGCCTTGCTCTGCCACGCAGGGCCGGGGCCATGAGCCCGAAGGCTGCTGCCCTGCCAGCGTGGGCACGGGCAGCCTGGGCACCGTGGCGAGGCTCAGGCTGCTGTGCCAGCTCCTGTGCTGCCCCGGGGCTGGGCCAGCCTCCTGCAGCACGGGGAGTGTGTGGGTCAGCTCATCTGCTCGTGTGTCCCACACACCAGCGCAGGGCTGCAGTCCCGGTGCCAGCTCCATGCCCTGCCTCCCTCGGGAGGATACCGGCTCCTGCCGCCGGGGAGGAGGGTGGGGACTGGCACCACTTCAAGCCCTTTGCAGCCCTCTCACCCCTGGTTTCCTGTGGTGTAGGGTGACCCCAGGGGCTCTGTGCCCCCCTCCAGCACTGGGCAGGGGCTGTGGAAGGATGGTGGCACCTGGCTCCTCACCATTGCGGCTCCAGGGAAAGCCCTGGACAGCTCTGGTGACAGGAATGGCAGCAGAGCAGCGGTGAGAGTTGCAGGCTGCTGCACCCGGTGTGCCCAGGGGGCTGGAGCCAGGACTCAGCCAGGGCAGGGGACTGCCAGCCCCACTGGGGGTGGTGGAATGGACAGCAATGGGGGTTCACAGCTGGGTAAAACACAGCTGGTGCCCCCCCCAGCTCTGATGACCCCTCCTGTGCCCTCAAGCAGCACCTCAGGGCTCCTGAGCTGCACAGAGGTGCCTTTGCCCTTGGCCAGGCCCTGGGGACCCCCAGGCAGGTCGGGGCAGCCTCAGAGACTGGCACTGGCCTCCATAGAGAAGGGGCCACTGGCCTCTAGCAGGGCTGAGGCACAGCCCTCGCCAGGGTGATGGGCAGCCATTTCCTGCAGGCACAAGCAGAGGGCTGGGGGTGCAGCCGGATCCCCGCCCTCCAGCACAGTGCTGAAGCCCCTCACGCAGGGGCAGGCCCACCTCTGTCCCCGGCCACCACCTCCCAGGGCAGCAGCTGGGACAGGGGCTCCCCGGGGGGTCCTGCCCACTGAGCAGCACCAGCCGCGTCCCACCGTGCCCCAAACCAGCACAGCTGGAAGGTGAAGTTCTGCGACGCAGGAGTCTCTGAGCCCCAGGGCCACGCTGGTCACAGCAGCACAGAGCACCCGCTGCTGCTGGGCTCCTCCGCGGGGAGACGCCCCCCTGGCCCCGCTGCTCGGCGCAGCCACCAGCCCGGCCCCACGGTCCCGCCGGGGTCGGTGCTGCCTGGGGCGCTGGACTCGAGCGAAGGGTGCTGAGCCACGGGAGCCCCGCAGTCACCGGGCTCACACTGCCCTCACGGGAACATGGGCGCTGCAGAGCAGGCGGCTGCTCCCACAGCAGCCCGGGGAAGCACAGCGGGGCCGGCAGCGGCTCCGCCAGCCAGGAGAGCCCGGCTGCTGCAGCCCGCGGGCCAGGACAGGTCACGCCCGACCAGGGCCTGGGCCATGGGACAGGCTCAGCGCGTCGTGTCAGCCGCTACCGCCCGGGGAGAACTGGGGTGGCGGAGGCGCCAGGTACGGGCGAGCCGTCCCCTCCAGCACAGGCTGGCGCTGAGGAGAAGCTCGGCCCGGGCACCGCCCTCCCCCGGCCCCGAGCCCACGCCTGGAACCACGGTGCTGCCGGGGCCCCCGCAGCGGGAAGGGCTCGTCCCGCCAGCCCCAGCCCCAGCCCCATTCCCAGCCCCAGCTCAGCCCCAGCTCAGCCTCATTCCCATTCCCAGCCCCAGCCCCAGCCCCAGCCCCAGCTCAGCCCCGGCCCCAGCCCCAGCCCCAGCCCCAGCTCCGGCCCCGGCCCCGGCCCCAGCCCCAGCCCCGGCCCCGGCCCCGGCCCCAGCTCCAGCCCCAGCCCCAGACGGCTCCGGCTCCGGCTCCGGCTCCAGCCCCGGCCCCAGCCCCGGCCCCGGCCCCGGCCCCAGCTCAGCCCCATTCCCAGCCCCAGCCCCAGCTCAGCCCCACTCCCAGCGCCAGCTCCAGCCCCATTCCCAGCCCCAGCCCCATTCCCATTCCCAGCCCCCGGGGCCGCCCCACCCTCACACCACTCGCCGACTGTGGGGGCGGGGCTGGAAGCTGCCCCGCCCCTGCTCCTGCCAGGAGCCCCGCCCCCTCCCAGCAGCCTCAGCGGCCCTGTGCCCCAGAAGTCACACGGTGCGTTGTGATTGGCTGGCACACCAGCCACCTCGCCTACTGGCTTACCCGGAAGTACATTTGACTCAAAGACCCACCCCTCCTTAGCCACAGGGGGCAGCCATTTTGTTTCAGCCACCATTTTATAGCAGGGAGCAGCCATTTTGTTAAACGTCACACAGCTCTGTGATTGGCTGACAGCCACTTCTTGACACCATCCTACCCACGTGCTCTCAAGCAGCACCGTGATTGGCTGCCTCCTTCCTCTGGCCGCAGGACTCGCGTACACGGATCTATACATTTCTGTACCCTGTACGTGCGTGTGGAGCTGTTTCCATAAAGGCACGGATAAACACACATTTTTCAGCTATACAGCTCTCTCTATACATAGATGTGCACATGTTTTAATGTTTACTCGCACATCTATAACGCTGCGGAGTTGAACCTCCACGAGCTGCGAACCCACAGGGAGAAATGAGGGGAGTGGCGGCCCCGCCAGCCAATCACCACGGACCGCGTGACCAGAGGAGGGCGGGACCCCCGCCCCGCCGCCATCTTGCTGCAGGCCCAGCGGCGGGGGGTGACCCGGCCCCGCCGGGACCGGCCCGCGGCAACCCCGTCCCGGGCCGCACGGCGGGAAACAGAGGGAGCGAGACCGCAGGCGGCGGTGGAGTCAGACTGCGTTTGTTTATTCACTACTGTTTGGCGGTCAGTCAGCCAGCTGCCCGCGCTGCTGTGAGCTCTCCTCCTCAGAGGCGGCAGGAAACGAGATGAGAGTCGGGCGGGCACAGGCGGCACCTCCGCGCCCCGGCCTCGCCCCGGGACCAGCGCGCACAGGACACCCCGCTTCACCCGAGCACACACAGAGGGCCTGGGGCGACGGACCCAGGACAGAGAGGGATTGGAAACCATTTGACAGCTCGGCACCAGGGGCTGTTGCCCGCAGACCGCCAGCCCCAGAAAAATCAGCTTTCCAGGCCAGCACCCCAGCAACAGCCTCAGCCACGCTTAGAAGAGTTAATTCAAGAGAGAGGAAAAAAAAAAAAATAAAAAAAAAATCACCTTTGCCTATTGTTCAACTTCAATGCTAGAAATCTCTAAAACTGCATCTTGCCACTCCTCCTCAGAAACCTGACCCAACAAGTCAGCGTCTCTATCCCCAGAGATTCAAGAGTAAAGCTGAATCTGTGTTATATTATGGCCAAGCTTTGATGGGAATCCAATCCCATGTTTGAGAGTTTATGGTAGGTGGGTGAAAATCTCAGAGCACCTGTTCATGACACCACGGGGCAGTGTTCAGTGGGCACTCACTTTTTTTTTTTTTTTTTTTTAAGATTTTTTTGCCTGGGCTGAAACTTCTTTGGAATTCTGCCCCACCCCCAGGGAAGTGGCACATGCCCTCCCCCCTCATTCCAGCAATTGAAGAAAAAAACAAAATCCCCAGCCAGATCACTTGTTCTGAGGGGGTTACAAATAACTCTGTAGGGGCAGCTCTGGGTTCCAGGAGTCAGACAAAAGGAGACCTCTAAGGGGGAAAATGGGCTAAAAAAGATTTAGCAATCCTTCCTCTACCCAGAGAGCAGGGAGATAAGGAAAAAATAGGCATCTGATTACACACAGGGTATATATTTTTACACACACTTTTACACACATCTCTATATAGTACATGTAAAAATATATGCTATACATCTGCCCATCCTCACCGGGGTGCACTGTGTGCATGGGCATGTATACGTGTGTGAATTAATGTACAGGTACTACTGGTGTATATGTGCATATGTACACATACATACAGGCAGGCAGCTCCTCCAGCTGCCTGGGCCCTCCTCTCTGTACAACCTCAGTTCTCTCCCCCCAAATACCGCTGCACTCGCCCCAACCCACCCCTTCCCCTGCCCCAGCCCCCCTGGAAACAGCTCCCCCAGTATAGCAGCTTCCTTCTCAACAAGCAATTCCAGGAAAATAACTTTGTAAAGGGAAGAGAAGAAAAAGTGAAGAACGTGGGGATGGTGCCTGTGGTTACTCTGTGGTGGCTCAGCCCTCCTGCTGTGCCTGGAGCAGGGTGCTGAGCCCGGAGCAGGGTGCTGAGCCCGGAGCAGGGTGCTGAGCCCGGAGCAGGGTGCTGAGCCCGGAGCAGGGTGCTGAGCCCGGAGCAGGGTGCTGAGCCCGGAGCAGGGTGCTGCCCTCGGATCAGCCAGCCCAGCACTGCTCCTTCCCCCTTGCCAGCTTATTGCACATTTGCTCCTGGGCTCCATTTCAACAACTCCACACCACATTCCCCAGACCCTGTCACCCTCTCACTTCAACAGCACAAAGGAATACAAACCCACTGCCCTGCCCCTGCCCACCCAGCCTCCCCCCGCCCCGGTATCCCCTCAAAAGGAGAACAAACAAACAAACAAAGAGCCCCAGAACGGCCGCTTGCCAGCAGAGTGCAGCGGTACACACTGAACGGGCGGTCTCTGCAGGAGCTCTGGGGAAGGGAGGATATTCCTAACACGGTAAACAAAGCCATGCAAAAGGTGGGGAGGAGGAAAAAATAAAGGATGAGAAGGAAAAACAGAACTGAGGAGGAGGAAGAACACAGCATGGCAAGTGCTCAAGGCTTCATGTTTTCTTGTCCTCTTCTTGTAAACAAGCTAATAATTCTCATTAGATAGAACGAGTAAAAAGACTGAAGTTCCAAGTTGAGGGGCTGGAGTTTCCAGGAGTCTGTTCAGTCCATTCAGCAACACCACAGCCAATGAGAAAATGAGGGGTATTTTTTTCCTTTTCTTTGTGTTTTGTTTTCTTTTTTTCTTTAAATCTTCATTACTTAAAGCTGAGAGAAAAAAAGCCACCTCAGGAGCCCTTTTCGAGGACGGCTCGTTGTCTCTAGACCAAATAAATCCAACTAGTTGGAAAGAACCTTTTGTTTTCCTGTTTCATGACTTTTAACCCAGGCTGTTCCTCCCCTGCCGCTGGCTCAGAGCCGGGTCTGTGCCTCGGGGACGTAGATCTCGATGCTGTCGGCGCTCTCCGTGGCCGAGTTCTGCCGGACCGAGGCCGCGCGCTTGGCGGCCATCAGGCGCTTGCGGGCCTCCTGCCGCTGCTTGTCCGGCTCAGAGCCTTTGTCCCGGGCCAGCTGGGATTTGGACTTGGCTGGCTTCTTTGGCACTGGAGGGGGTGGTTTCTTCTCTTCCTTTAGGGAGACAGTAAGGAAAAACCCAAACATAAAATAAAAATGCACATACAGAAGCTCTCTGATACGGGGGGGGCTCTTAGGGCGTGAGGGACCAAGCAATGGGACTGAGTGCCAGGTAAAGGAAGCAGGAGCAGTTCTTGAGCAAGACACTCATCAAGAGCAGCTTCCCCAGCTTCTAGGATGTGCCATTCTGCATCTCATGATACAGAGGCTTCCTGTGGAGTGCGCTGGAGCCTGCACACTCTGTCTGGCCCAGCTGTAAGCCAGAGCACAGCACAGGCAGCATGAAGACTGAGCTTTATCTGAACTGCCAAGTTTTAACACACCACCCTGCCCAGAGCCATGCTCCTCCTTCCTACCCTCATACCTAGCCAGGCAGACTGGGACACAGCCTGTGCTGCATTTTCCAAAGGTTCCAGCAGGTGTTTTTACACTGCTCAGACATCAGGAAGAGTTAAAGCCCATTCCAGTGCCTGTAACACTAGAGGCCCCTGTATCACCACCACCCATCACACTGCTCTCTCTCCACTGGGACACTTCTTCCCTTGTACAAAATTGTTTCCACTATTACTCCAGAGGAATGGTCTCAGGGCATTGGAAGGCTGTAAGATTACACTGTACAAGATTGGTAAAAGCCCTAGAGATCTTCTGTTTGCAGGAAGAAACAGAGCTCAGATACCCAAAGTTTCTGGGAGGTGCTCTGTCCACTCTCCACTGCCCCACACTCACCTTTCTCTCCGGTGTCTCTGTCAATTGCCAGCTGTTGGCTTTCAGGTGGTACAGCTCATCAAACTTCATGCTGATGTCTTCAATGGACAACTGCAGGAGATCCCAAAACCCAGCTAGGTCCTGGGCTGTGGGTCTGGGATTGGCATTAGGGTTCTAGAAGAAAAAGCATTAAAAAAACCCCTTTCAGGAACAATATACTCTCCTGATGAGCAGAGCAGTCTGCACAGCTTCACATATCCCCCTTGTAAGTCTACCTGCCTGTCAACTGAAAGAGACCCCAGCCCTAAATATGCAGGGACACATTTAGAGTCAAAACTATTCCTGCAAAGGTCAGAAGCAGATATCTTGACTGCATTTCTCCTATAGGCATCTGAAAAGAACTCTGAAAAAGATGCTCTGTAGCAGAAAGCAACAGCTTGCCCAGCCAGTGCTAATCCCACAGCAGGAACTTCCAGCTGAAGGTCCCCAGCACGTGATTCAGAGCTAGAACATTGGTTTCTTACACAGAGATCCTGATTTAAGGGTGGGTGATGATGGAAATGGACACAACACAATGCAAAGCACAGCTCGGACACCTGAAGAACTTGCATGCCAGCATACAACAATCCAAAGAAGCCAATGGAATTTTCATGAGCAGAATTACTTTGCTACATCACCCCACAAACCAAAGTATCACAAACCTGAGTATTTCTCAGGCTAGGTTGAAAAATTTTGAGTAGCTTAAGTTTCTTTCAAGAACAGAATTTTCCTAGTTCTGATGTATCTTGACTGCCATCCTAGGCCTGGATTGTCTCAGGAAAGCATGGGATCAGATCTGAGCAACTCAGCACAAAGCATCAAAGGAAAACCTCAGCACAAGCTCTTCTGAAAGCCTGGCAGCTGGTGGTGCTGCTGCTCATCCCAGCTGTGACCAGATATCAACAAGCAGATGCTCAGCACTTCACTCCCAAGCCTCTCTAAGGTATTTTTTTGTTAGGTTTTTGTTTGTTTGGTTTTTGTTTTGCAAGTAAAGGGGAATTCACCTCTGAGGAAGCTTGAAAAATCCATACCATGATACAGCTTGAAGGGAAAAACAGAACATGGACACACATTAGCCCTGTTCAGCTCTCAGCACGGGCAAACCCCTGCACGACATCTGAGGAGATTTGATTCCAACAGTGCTTTGCAACCACTGAGGGACAATCCTGGTGGGACATTTTCACCATCCACTTAATCCACAAGCATGTCTGGAGGAGAACAGTAGACTTTCCAAACATTCCCCCCTGTTTGGCAAAGCTGCAGTGGTTCACCTCCAGAAGCCCTTCAGAAGCAACAAGAAAGGCAGTTTCCAGGACACACAGCAGTACAGCTAGCTGACAGTTCAGACCCACAGAGACACAGTGTGTTCAGCATGCCCTGCTCAGCAGTGCAAGAACATTCCCCTGGCCTGATGTAAGCACCAGAGGAATTGCAAACACTCATTCCTGAGCACAGCACAGCCCAAGAACCACTTATTCAGAGAGAGGTTGTGGCAATCAGCCTCCCACTGCTCAGCTGCTGTTCTTAAATCAGCTTTCATCCCCCATGGCATGGTCAGGCTGCAGCTACAGCTGCACTGGCTGTTTTTTACAGTGACAGTTACCCTGTTAACACCTGATTGTGTTTGTGCAGTGCTGTTGAAACAGATACATCCTGCTCTCCAAAACCAGAGGAGAAATCGATCCAGACTCACCAAGTTCTGTTCACAGAGGCCGTGGAATTGCTGAAACTTCTGTGACATTAGTAACTGTGCACTGCCCACTGCACTCAGGACCTTTCCTAAGACTATGGAGGAGGGAAAAAAAACAAAAGAGAAAGACCTCAGTGGAACAGAGTATGAAATGCAGCAACGAACTCAAGTGTTTCTGGAACAAAAACACTCCTGATTCATTAGAAAAGGAGTTCCAGAGATCCCCAGGGAACTAACTGTTCTCAGGGAAAGGAGATGCATTGAAACTATAATCTATGCCTGTCTTTGCCATCTATTATTGCTTCTTCTAGAGCAGGTCAAAAGCAGGCCAGACTGAGAACATTGCATCAGCATTAGCAGAAATACCTTCAGCTGCCTTCAGCCCATCAGGCACCCCACCAGCACAGCCTCAGTGAGCAGATCTGCTGGCATCTGCTGCAGACCACAACCTGCTCTTCCACCCATGCACAAAGTAAAGGCAGCAAGGGGGCAGGAGAACTGTCTCCAACCTCTACTTCCCAGAAGAGATTAAAATACTGGCAGACCAGGGCTTTTGATACCCAGGACTTCATGCTGCTCTCTAGGGGTTTTCCAAGAAGCCTCTGGGCATAGCAACATTGCTCATTAATGGAAAAACTGTAGAGGCTTTTTTCTTCCAAAGGCAAGGCTGAGAGACCCACTTGCATGCAATTGCACCAGGAACAGGGATTAACTGACTCCCCTTCTTCTCCCTGTCTGCTGTGCACCTACTGAATCAGTTCTGAATGTATAAAGATCTTGGTGGGACAAGTGTAAGAGGGGCTCTCTCCATACCCACCAAGTTCTCGGTCACAGAATCTACCAGGGGATTGCTCTGGGAGCTCACAGGGACAATGCTACACTGGTCTCAGTGCCTCTGCTTGCCAGAGCACTCTTCCCACAGGCAAAACAAGAGCATTCCCCGAGGCAGAGAGCGCCCTGGCACTGCCTGTCCAGCCTGGCAGCCAGTGCAGCATCTTAGTGCAACAGGATTAGAGATCAGCTCCCCAGCCCTCACAGTCACAGGAAGCTATAACCAACTCTCACCATTATTTCACCTTTCTCAGGTATTAAAAAAAATAAAAATCAGACTCAAAACAAAGATCCTGCCCTCTGCAGCCCAGTCATCCACTTCTGTCACTCTATGCACCATATACCTGTGATTTTCACTGCCAGCAGCACAGGTTTTGCCAGCTCATTTGAAAATAAGGGAATGGGCCCAACTGGGACTGAACCCAATAAAAATGAGTGGCCTCGTGGTCCCTGTGCATGTGCTTTTGGTGTATTTATCACAAATTAAGTGAAGCTCTCCTGTTTGAATGAACCTCTTTGTTGTGAAGACAAGTCCACCGATTCAATGGACCAAACAAGCTCAGTCATGTTCATTCTGCCCCATTGCCAACTGGACTTTCACCTGCCTTCTTCAGCACAGTGGCTCAGGCAGGGAGAGATCCCTGAAAGCAATCCATTTCAGCTTTCAGCAGCTCTGAATGGTAAGAAGCTGCACTATACCCTGCAAGTCTCCTATGCTGCATCACAGTGTTATTTCTTACCCCATCTGCTAGAGGAAGCACCTTCTCCTTTCCAAAGAAAAGTGTCCCTTGTCCCATACTCATCTCCGTGTTCTGTCTCTCTGTGGACTGCCACCAATTTAACTGCAGAAAGCTGACCCAACCCTCAGGTACAACTCTTCCTGGAGGGAGGGCTGCCAGGCTGCTTCAGTCTAGTGTCCAGAGGTTGACAGCACCTACCTTCTTCAGAAAGGTTGTTCTCTTTGGTCTCCTGGTCCATCTGGCGACACCAGCCTTCCAACCGCTCTGTCTCTGCCTGCAGCAGCTTCAGGAACCAGTACCCGTCCCGCCGGCAGGCTCCCGGCTGCGTGGGCTCCGACGGCGAGGTGCAGGACGTCTCCAGCCAGGGGTCAGGAGGGGGGAGAGAGGAAGGCTCCAGGGCTGGGTCATTGTTTTCTCCATAGGAGAGGTTTCTCTTAATCTGTGAGGGCTTGGCTGGTTGCCTGGTAGTGGCATCAACACCAACAGAGTTGTTGTGTTGGGGGCACTCAGCAAGGCTTCTCTCAGATGATTTGCAGCTCGAGTTATTGGGTTCCTGGGTGTCAGAGTCTGTGTCCTGTTTGGAGGACATGCTGCGAGAGTGGCTGTTTCTAGAGAGACCAAAAGCAAACATTAAATAGCAGAACTCAGCTTGGCTGCCCCATGCACTGACAGGGACGTGCATTTGTTTGTTATGCCTGCAGGTGAGCCTCCCCCTGCCCACCCTGCCCCTCTGTCACTTACCGCCACTCGTCCTCTACCTGCACCCCGATGGACTGGAATTTGGTGGCTGGTGGAGGAGGCTCCTCTTTTGCCACTGGCTGAAGGCAGTCAACCTTATTAAACAAAGAAAAAAAATACAGACAAAACCAGACACAGGAACTTGCTGCTGGGATTCACATCAGCAGAGCAGGAGTGCTGCACACACAGCGTGCCGACACCACACCGACCGAGGGCTGGCCTGGAACGGGCACGAGGCTACTGCCCAGGTCAGGACTGCACCCTGCCAGGCTGCTGCCAGGGCTCTGCTCTCAGAGCACTCAGCTGCTGTGGCACGGCTGTGACACGCTGGGGAAGGGCCGAGTCCCCGGAGGAGCGCAGCTGTGTGCGTGGCAACCGACACGGACTGGCCCAAGGGCTCAGGTTCCTCTCCAGAGGTGACAGCGCAGCACTGAACCAGCGCTCTGGGACAGAACCCGTGCTCGCAGCAGCCAGCCCTCTGTAGCTGGGAAATCTGCCTACAAAATGACTGAAGTTTTGCTGAATAAAGCATGGATTTATGGTACTCAATGGGTTCTCATTTGACTACACAATCAACAGCTCGTTACCGTCGATTTCCAGAGTTAAATGCTTCCAGCAAGAGAAGCAGCAACCCGCTGGGAACAGGGGACAGCAAGGAACTGCTCCCTCCTGCCTACAGCCCTGGGACCATTTTGCACTGCAGCAGTCCATACCACAGGTGTATCAAGCAGAAGGGCCAACCTCTCAGAAGAAGCTTGTCCCTAGAACCGTGATGGACAAGGAACAGATTGACATTGAGTAATACACAGTACGGAGCACAGGCTCAGCATAGGCACGTGAGCAGCAAGAGGCCTCTGCAGAGGGACCCACTCAGTTAACGTGGTCCCACTGCTTTATGGAACATTTTAATTCTGTACTAGAAGAACTCAGTCCTTTCTGATCCGTTGTGGAAAGCTTCTGCTGTATTTCACCCTGGAACACAGGGGTTAGTCTGACAGGGCAGTTAGTTTCGTTTGCTACTCTAAGTGAGTTCAGATGCATGCCCAGTCACACAAATGACACATGCTAAATGGGTGGGTTAAGGACAGTCCTGAGGCCAAAGGAGAACAAATATTCCATACTTGTATTCCTATGGACGACAGCTTCCTCTTGGGGACGTTCTCCACTTTAGGCTCCTCGCTGGTCAGAGTCCCCTTGTCACTTTTCAAAGTTGCATTTTTCTGGGGTAACTCTGGAGTCTCTCTTGCTGGAGTGATGACACTTCCCCGTGTCACACTGGGTGTCCTGGTGCTGTCCAAGCTGTCTGAAGAATTGCTGAGTCCTGACTGGCTGGTCACCTCGCTCTTGTGGTCCTGGCTGTCCAGGTAGGTGTCCTGCGCCGACTCAGTGCTGCTCTGCACAGTGACAGAGATGAACGGCTTTGATGTGGTCCGAGGTGGGACGGGAGGTGGAGTCTTTTTATATGCCACTAGGCATGATGAACCTGCAGTGACGGAGGTGGGAAGAACAGAGAACGCAGAAGACAGATTGGGGAGAGAGAGATACAGTAAAAGAAAGAAAAAGCAGGTCAGTCACAACGTCCAAGAGGAGCCTCCAAGCAGAAGCTGGAGGCAGAAATGCAGAAACAGCCTACAGCCAGCAGCCCACACCGGGTAACCCAAACCAAAGCATAAGGGGAAGCAGAAGGCAGAGCCAGAGCTAGCTTGCAAGAGAACTCAAGAGGAACACCATGGCGTGTGAAAGGCTGGAAATGAAGAAGAGGGATGGAAAAGCCTCCCAAGAAAGCTACAGGGTTTGACAGGTGCAAGCCTCCAGCTGGGGAAATTTTCTTTGGCTAAACCCTATGTTTTAGTGTCCTAGGACAGCCAAGTGTCTCAGCTCTTTGTCCCATCAGTTGACAAGTTTCAGTGTCTGGCCCAAGGTGGTGTTTTTTCCTATAAAAATGGAAAGAAGCCATAAAGTTTGTTAGATGCTGATCACAGGAACAAATTTTTGTGAACTACCTTAAAAACCCAAGCTGCTATGCATTAGAGGAAAATACATCATCTGGATGCAGCAGCCCTAGAGTGGCTGCTCCAGATCTGCATGTCCCCAGATCCCACCAGTGGTGAGGCTGAAGATGTGCTCTCAGCAGCCACACAGAGCCCACACACCCACTACGTGGATGGACATGTACGTGGCTGGCCACACAGAGCACAGAGGAGCACTCACATGAGCAGGGACAGCAGCAACGGCCCCATCCTGCTCCTGTCCCTGGCCTGACAGGGTTGAAGTCCAGTAGTGAAAATACAGGTACAAGGTACTGCTCAGGCACTCAGCCTGTGCAGCTCCTGGACACACAAGCCCCTGAGGCTGAAGTCCTGCTCTAGCTGTTGTCCACACAGGACAGACTGTGCTGGGCAGGGTGTGGCCAGACAAGCAGACTGACCACCACCTACCCACACACAACTGATCCTTTTTATCCCCTTACCCAAGTATTCCCCACCCTTGTCCCTCCCCAAATCACCCCTTTCTTGTCCCACCTTTGGTCCCTCCTCCAAATATCCCCTTCAGTTCTGCTTTTCCTCTGCACCCCATAATGTCCCAGCCCTTGGCAGCAGCCTCCTTAGTCCAAAAGGTGACCTGGAAAGCTGCTCCCCATGGCTCCTGGTGATGGGTGTCACACCTGGGCACTGGGGCTGAGGCTCTGTGACACAACCCCACAAAGGGCCTGGACAGGGTGTTCAGGCTCAGGGGTCCTTGGCTTGGGGTTCCACCTGCTTGTCCCTGCTCTGGGCCTGTGATGGGCTGATGGACTTGGGAGTAGCCCAGCAGTGCATCAGGGCTCCCCCTCCTGCTCTTGTCTCTGATCCCCTCCATGGGTGTGCAGAGAGGCTTCATCACGTTAACACCGCCCGCTCCCACCACCCCCTCCCTGCACAGCCCTGCCCAGACACTCATTTTGCCTCCCAGGAAGCCCCCACGCCTCGAGTGGGAACTCAGTGCTGCTCCAGGCTCCTCCAGTGGGCCTGTGGGTCTGGGTGGCTGCAGGTGCTGCAGTCCCACCCCGGGAAGGGAGCGGCAGTGGCAGGGTCACCCCGTGCTGGCCGGGCAGTGCTGCAGGGATCGCCCTTCTCCTGCCTCGGTGTCCCAGTGGTGGCACTCAGCTGTGCTTCGGTCCTGCAGGCTGGGGACAAAGCTTGGCTGCTCCAGGCTGTGAGTGGATCAGCTCTATCACGGCCCTGGACTGTGGAGGGCCAGGTCAGCCTCCCCAAATGCACCTTATACAGAATCCCAGACTGGTTTGGGTTGGAAGGGACCTTAAAGCTCCTCCAGTCCCAACCCCCCTGCCAGCAGCAGGGACACCTTCCACTAGACCAGGTTGCTCAAAGCCTCATCCAACCTGGCCGAGAACACTTCCAGGGAGGAGCAGCCACAGCTTCTCTGGGCAACCTGGGCCAGGGTCTCACCACCCTCACACCAAAGAATTTCTTCCTCACATCTCATCTCCATCTCCCCTCTGCCACTTTCAAGCCATCACCCCTTGTCCTGTCACTCCCTGCCCTTGGCCAAAGTCCCTCCCCAGCCTTCCTGGAGCCCCTTCAGGTACTGGGAGGCCACTGGAAGGTGTCCCTGGAGCCTTCTCTTCTCCAGGCTGAACAGCCCCAACTCTCTCAGCCTGTCCTCACAGCAGAGCTGCTCCAGCCCTGGCATCATCCTCGTGGCCTCCTCTGGTCTCATTCTAACAGGTCCAGGTCTCTCTTGTGTTGGGGGCTCCAGAACTGGACACAGCACTCCAGGTGGGGCCTCACCAGAGTAGAGGGGCAGAATCCCCTCCCTGGCCCTGCTGCCCACGCTGCTCTGGGTGCAGCCCAGGTTATTGGCCTCTGGGCTATGAGTGCACATTGCCAGCTCATAATGAACTTCTCATCCACCACCACTCCCAAGTCCTTTTCAGAGCTGGTCTCAATCCACTCATCTCCCAGCCTGTGTTTATGTTTGGGGTTGCCCTGATCCAGATGCAGGACCTTGCACAGGGCCACCTCTGCAGCCTGTCCAGGTCCCTCCGGATGCCATCCCTTCCTCCAGCGTGTCACACACCCACAGCTTGGTGTCGTTGGCAAACTTGCTGAGGGTGCCCTCGATGCCCCTGTCCATGTCACTGACAAAGATGTTAAAGAGCACCGGCCCCAATGCTGACCCTTGAGGGACTCCACTCGTCACTGGTTTCCACTCGGACATGGAGCTGTTGACCACAACTCCTTGAGTGCCACCACTCAGCCAGTTCCTTACCCACCGAGTGCTCCATCCATCCAACCCCCATGTTTCCAATTTAGAGACAAGGATGCCATGTGGGACAGTGTCAAACCCCTGGCACAAGTCCAGGTAGGTGACATCAGTTGCTTTAGCCTTGTCCACCAGTGTTGTGGCCCCACTCTAAAAGGCCACCAGGTTGGTCAGGCACGATCTGCCCTTGGTGAAGCCGTGCTGGTGTCACCAATCACCTTCTCATTCTCCACGTGCCTCAGCACAGTTTCCAGGAGTACCTGCCCCATGATCTCGTCTGGCACTGAGGTGACACTGACCGGCCTGGAGTTCCCCGGGTCCTCTTTATTTCCCTTTTTAAAGACAGGGGTCATTAAAAGCAAACAGCTCTCTGGAGCTGGTGGGTCAGCATGGCACTGTGGTGTGTTTACAGGGGAGTCCCTTTCCCACACTGTCAGTGACAAACCAGGCGTCCCCGTGTCAGTCACTACAGTACAACCGTGCAGGGAGCTCCAGTGGTGGCAGGTCTGTCACTCTCCTCGGTTCCTTGCTCCAACCCATCCTTGGTCTCCAGCAAAGGGCTCTGTCCTTCACATGGAAACCCTATGCACACCTTTCCCCTGGCCCTTGACATGCAGATGTTGACAGATACCAGCAGACCCACACATCTCCCGGGTCACCCAACCAACAATACAACCCCAAGTTCATTTCTAAGTGTTCTCCTAGTGCAGCTCTGATGACTGCAGGGGCTGTCATCTCTTGAGCTCCCTATTCCAATCCATATTCCTTCACCTCAGTAAAGTTTTGCACTCCAAATTACAAGCTCCTACCTCCCACTGCCCTGCCCAGTTCCACACACAACCTCCCCCAAACCTGCTGACACAGTGGCAGGTACCAATGCAGATACAGACCATTTTCACTGAACAATCCAGATACTGTTAACTTTGCCATTCCCATCCCCAAAGCAGCCACCAGCACATTAACACATTTAGTATCAGATGAGAGACCTGTCCTCTCTGTCAGGAATCTTCTGACTACTAGGACAGGTACCTGCTGCTTCCCAGCATCACCTTCCACCCAGACTGCGCTGCCTGCATGCCCTGGGGAGCTCACAGCAGGGCACCTGGCATGTTTTGATCGTTCAGGGCATAATCCATTTGGCTCAGCTCAGCACAGGGTGCCATCTGTTCCCTGCAGAATTTTACCACAATTAACTGAGAGGTATCAAATGAACCTGATGCAAATTGATTACAGGTATGAGGAGGGGTGTTTCAGGTGACATGAGCCTCCCAGCAGCTCCTTTTCCTCCCCAGACAGGTCCCACTCCCTGCAGCAAAGGTTGGCCACACTCATGGGGCACCCAGCAGGGATATCCCAGCTGCCTCCCAGCCTCCAGTGGGGTCAGAGCCAGTCCCAAGCACCCCTGAGCCCAGACATATTCCCTGTGGGGAAATCACTCAGCTACACCACTTGTCTCATTGACAGTATTTACATGTGCCTGTATTTACACATCCCAGTATTTACTACACTGACAGCTACAGTTCCACTTCAAAGAAGGAACTAAAAGGGAGGGGTCACAGAGAAGGAGGAGATCTATGTTTCCAAAAGCATTTGCATGCCCCCAGATGTCAAGAAGCACTGTGACAGTGCTGCTGCCACAGGAGAGCCAAGGAGCTCACAACAGGGTGGCCAACCAAGCTGCCTTTCAGTGTGGATGTGGACAGGAGCTCAAGAAAGCACAAAGCCCACACCAGTTCCCCCAGTACACCAAGGCCAGCACAGAGTGAGCAGTGTCCTGATGCCTGCAGGAGTGGAACCTGTCCTGAGTGCTCAGCCCAGCCTTTACACCACCTCCTGACACAGGGCCCACAGGGAAGAGAGCCTTGCAGCAGGGAACCACTCAGCTGGAAAATAACCCAGATGGGCTGCAGTGTCTGGGGTCTGGGTTGGTTTCAGCCTGATCAGTCCCCAGTGGCACGTCCACACCAATGGTTTAGGGCAGCCTGAGCCCACAGCTGCTGTGTCTCCAGTCAGGGACAGGAACTTATTGTGCACTTTAAAAACCACCACCAGTAGTTTCTTAGCAGGTCAGATGCAAGTGCTTCAACTTGACAAGTGTACATGCCAGAACACAGCCACACACATCCTTCAGCCACACACGTCCTTCAGCCACACACGTCCTTCAGCCACACACGTCCTTCAGCCACACACATCCTTCAGCCACACACATCCTTCAGCCACACACATCCTTCAGCCACACACATCCTTCAGCCACACACGTCCTTCAGCCACACACATCCTTCAGCCACACACATCCTTCAGCCACACACATCCTTCAGCCACACACATCCTTCAGCCACACACATCCTTCAGCCACACACATCCTTCAGCCACACACATCCTTCAGCCACACACATCCTTCAGCCACACACATCCTTCAGCCACACACATCCTTCAGCCACACACATCCTTCAGCCACACACATCCTTCAGCCACACACATCCTTCAGCCACACACATCCTTCAGCCACACACATCCTTCAGCCACACACATCCTTCAGCCACACACATCCTTCAGCCACACACATCCTTCAGCCACACACATCCTTCAGCCACACACATCCTTCAGCCACACACATCCTTCAGCCACACACATCCTTCAGCCACACACATCCTTCAGCCACACACATCCTTCAGCCACACACATCCTTCAGCCACACACATCCTTCAGCCACACACATCCTTCAGCCACACACATCCTTCAGCCACACACATCCTTCAGCCACACACATCCTTCAGCCACACACATCCTTCAGCCACACACATCCTTCAGCCACACACATCCTTCAGCCACACACATCCTTCAGCCACACACATCCTTCAGCCACACACATCCTTCAGCCACACACATCCTTCAGCCACACACGTCCTTCAGCCACACACATCCTTCAGCCACACACGTCCTTCAGCCACACACATCCTTCAGCCACACACATCCTTCAGCCACACACATCCTTCAGCCACACACATCCTTCAGCCACACACATCCTTCAGCCACACACATCCTTCAGCCACACACATCCTTCAGCCACACACATCCTTCAGCCACACACATCCTTCAGCCACACACATCCTTCAGCCACACACATCCTTCAGCCACACACATCCTTCAGCCACACACATCCTTCAGCCACACACATCCTTCAGCCACACACATCCTTCAGCCACACACGTCCTTCAGCCACACACATCCTTCAGCCACACACATCCTTCAGCCACACACATCCTTCAGCCACACACATCCTTCAGCCACACACATCCTTCAGCCACACACATCCTTCAGCCACACACATCCTTCAGCCACACACATCCTTCAGCCACACACATCCTTCAGCCACACACATCCTTCAGCCACACACATCCTTCAGCCACACACATCCTTCAGCCACACACATCCTTCAGCCACACACATCCTTCAGCCACACACATCCTTCAGCCACACACATCCTTCAGCCACACACATCCTTCAGCCACACACATCCTTCAGCCACACACATCCTTCAGCCACACACATCCTTCAGCCACACACATCCTTCAGCCACACACATCCTTCAGCCACACACATCCTTCAGCCACACACATCCTTCAGCCACACACATCCTTCAGCCACACACATCCTTCAGCCACACACATCCTTCAGCCAGTGCTCATTGGGTCATGTACACAGCCTGCAACTGCACTGGAAGTTCATCACTAACAGGGACTGGAGGGGCACTGGTGTCACTTCCTACCAGCAGTGCCACTCCATCACCTTTCCCATTAGAGTGGAAGTCTCTGCACTCAGGACAGCAGCAGGACCTGCTGTGGGTGCTCAAGCAGTACCAGTTCACAAGTGCTCAGCATCTCCAAGCAAGTCAAGCTCACCACCAGGACCCCTCTCAGAGGTACCAGATGAGGTGGCACCGCTGGTGCAAGCACAGGTTGAACTGCAGCACAGAGCCTGAGCTTTGCCCATGGGTGTTGCTCTACAGGACCTGGTTCACTGTGCAAATGGACAATTCCCCAGCACAGCAGGAGGCAGGGAAGTGCTGAACAACAGGCGCTGCACCATCGCTCCCCCTCTTTGTCCATGTTCTCTGCTGGACATCCACAAAGCCCCTCCTCAGGTGTAGTGTAGATTGGGTCACATTAAAACTTGCCTTGTTAGAGATGTTCACCTGCTCTGTCCCTACAGCAGAGACTACACCCACACAACACAGAACACAGTGTGCAAGACAGGTAAAGCATCCCCCAGGTGAGCACAGCTACAGAGCTCTGCCCTTGCACCAAAACCCCCCTGGCTGCACAGCCAAAAAGCCTCTTGGATGTGTGCTGAAACAGCTCAGTGCCACCAGGCCCTGCTCCTGCAGGACACCACTGCTGAAGGCAGAGGAAAAAGTTCAACCTAGAGAAGCATCAGAGAGCAGCAGAGAAGCCCAGGTCTTTGGCTCCTCAGGCACTCGTCACTGCCCTCCAAAGTGAAGCCGCACAGGCACGTGCTGCCAGAGGGGCAGGCAGCCAGAGCTGGAGCAGCCGCAGAGAAGGAAGCCCCTGAGCACCCCACAGGTGAGGAGCACCCACACAAGTCCCTCTGCCAGGGCTGTCTGACCAGAGAGAACCATCTTAGGAGCTGCAGCCAATTTCTAGGCCAAGTCTTACGCCTTGTCTTGCACAGCCCATCCTAGGAGAGCAGTGTAGGAGCGGCCTGAACAGAGCAATCGCAGAGGGACCCCTTGATAAGCTGTGGCCACATCACCAAAGCACAGGACACTGATGCCACCCTGCATTACAGTACCAGGGGGCTACAGCAGTTATCCAGGGCAGGCAAGAGCCACCCAAACTGACAGGGATAAAGCATGTCCATATGGCCCTCCAGTTCAATACCCTGTCTCCCCACTCCCCTGGCCTCTGCTCTTCCCTCGGGAGAGCCCCCAGCCCCAGCACAGCAGTGCCCAGGGTCCCCTGCCACCCTCTGGGACACCACCCCACACGAAGCCCAGCCAGTGGGAGGAGTGTGAAGGTTTTGCTGGCACATTTGCCAGGAGCACAGCTCAGGTTTCCCAGCTGCTGTTTACACCCACAGGACTGCAGTGTAACTGGGGAAAGTAAATCAATTGCTATCTGATACCAAACACCACAGCCAGGCAAAACAGGAGGGCAGCACATCAGCACAGAAAGGCAGAGGTTTCCTGGGGAGGATCAGTGGTGTTCAGGGTCACTAAGCTAGATCCAAGTTCATTTTCCCACCTACTGACAGTAGGAATACTGCTTGTGCTGCTCCATATACAGGGGAAACTGCAGCGTCCCCTTGTCCTGTGTCTGGGACCCCTTCGTGCCATGTGGCTCAGCTGAAGAGCAGCACTGATTTTACTGGAAGGGAATTACACAGTACCAACAACAAACCCAGCCCTGTTCATGTACATGTGGTCAAAGGGGTGACTATGTGAGCTACAGAAACAAGTTTATGGCTCTAAAACACTGGAAATTAAAGAAAAAAAAAGCTTAGGAACCTTGAAGAGCTGGGGATGCTTTGATAGTGCAATTGCAAATTAACCCCACTGAAGACCTCTGCAACCATAAGAGAGGGACTTTTGACTGTGCAGCAAACCCAGGAACCACACCTTACCCAAAATGGCTTTCAAAAGTAAAAGTTGGAGTAAGCCCATCTAGAACAGTCTGCTCCTCTCCCCCAACACAACTCTGAACTAAGATTCAGTGCTTCTTGCATCTGTGGGAAGAGACAAGATCTAAGGATGCCAAGAGCATCCCAGTATTTCTGTAGGAGAGATGTTACTGGACCCACCAAGCAGGGAGCCCCCTGTCTTGGCTCAGACATCAACCCCACCAGTTTGGAATGTTCTCGTTGCTGATTTACCCTTCCCCCCCAAAAAAAAAAGAGCCACAGCTCAACAGGGCCTGAACCTGCTCCTGCACTGCTGCAGGACACCCAGGCAGGCACTGGGACAGGTCCATGTCTTGCCCCGCAGCACCGTGAGCTCGGCTGGCTCGTGAGCATCAGCCATGCTCCAGAAGGTGCAGAACAACAAGAAAACGAGGAAGCTTTGCTTAGGCTTCCAGCCTGGTAGCACCAGACTCTTCCTGCTCATAGCATCTTCTAAGGCTTATTTAAGCAAGCTGTTCAGAATTCCCACCTGTGCTGGGGTAGTTGATTTTGGGGGGAGGGATCTCTGTTTAGAGTCTTCCTGCTTAATTAGTTTTAGAAAGCAGCGTGTTTCCAAATTAGCACCTTGTCCATGACATTACCTGCTGCTCTCAGGGGCCTGGGCAATACCCTCTGGTGTAGCCCCAGGCAGAAGAGCTGTGTTTTCAGAGCCTTAGCCTGGAGAGCCCTCCTGCCCCCCAAACCAGTTGGGCATGCTGTGATCCTCCTTCCAGAGAAGGATGTGTTTGCTTCTCGACAGACTGTACATAGGAGTCACTAAAGAATATTAAATCCAGCCCTGCCCTAAGGCCCCTGTTCAACTGCCACCAGGCTGTGCTTACCTGCTCAGTACCTGGCAGCACCACCAAGATCATAGCCAAGGTATTTGGTTTTAGATGTAAATATCCCAATTGCCCTCAAGGATGTGTCTAGCATGAAGTGCCCAGTGATTTTGTTGCCAGTGCTGATTCAATACACCCTGGTGGCATTTCTAATCATTCCAGTGACTTCAAGGACCTATTCAAGCCATCCTCATGTCTGTTACATTACCTCAAAGGCTCCAAGCCACAGTCAGCTGTGAAGGCAAGCTCAACTGCCCACACTTCCCTGCTCCGTGCATCCCCCTGTCTCCATGGGATGATCTGCATAAATGACCTCATCTCCTCATGCACAAAGCAATATGCTCAGCAGTAATCTCTCTGACTACAGGACAAGCACATTTGTCTTTTAAATGAAGCAACCCCATAATCTTGCAGCAAATGAGAACCACCATCAGCTGTGTTATCCCCCTGGAGAGTCTGGCCACAAGACCTTGGCCTGTGTGTGCCCCAGGGTCTCGCAGACGGAAGGAGCTGCAGTTCCAGGGAGTTTTCCACAGCACAGGGAACGGGAACAGCAGCATTCCCAGCAGCCTGACCTCTGATTTTCATCAGCTCAAACAACACTTCAAGGCTGGGACTATAATGAACTGCAGGATGTTTTATTTGTAGAGAGTCCAAGTAAAAATGATCCCCAGTTACAACTGCTACTGAAAACAATACAGATCTGCACTGATTTCATGCTTCACAGCAATCACTTCAGACCTTATTTTTCTGCTAAAGCAAAATGTTTCCAGCCCTTACAGCCCCAGCACAGCCCCCCTTGAATCTGTGTTTGGCCTGCACAGAAATGTGTGAGTGTTCTGCAGGCTGAGGACCAAGCTACCACATCGGTTAGAGGCACAGGTGAGAAACCTACCCAAGTTCTGTTAGTTACCAGGGAAATATTTCCATCTGGACAATTAGGGGATCCCTGTGAAGATGCCACCTCTTGCTCTGAAAGAATGACTGTCTTCAGAGTACTGGAGACATTTTAAAAGGAGTCTTACACTGGTTAAATAAAACCACACTCCTGGAAAGCAAAGTCAAGTGACTGCATTCATTTAAAGAGACTGTTTATGGAAATGCTATAAATACCTACTAAAAAAAGTGTTTTCCTTCCATAAGTCCTGGTAGTACTGAACCTCAAAAAATAAAAGAAATCTCCCACCAATCCTGCACAGAGGAGAACAGGGGCCTGACAGGGAAACACGACTGACCCTGGTTAACCTGGGGAGTCAGGGACGGGCTGGGGACTCTCCTGCCACCGTCCTCACTGCACCATGCTGCAGCCTGAACCCCCACAGCAGCAGCACCCCACAGTCCTCACTCCACCACGCTGCAGCCTGAACCCCCACAGCAGCAGCACCCCACAGTCCTCACTCCACCACGCTGCAGCCTGAACCCCAACAGCAGCAGCACCCCAAAGTCCTCACTCCACCACGCTGCAGCCTGAACCCCCACAGCAGCAGCACCCCAAAGTCCTCACTCCACCACGCTGCAGCCTGAACCCCCACAGCAGCAGCACCCCACAGTCCTCACTCCACCACGCTGCAGCCTGAACCCCAACAGCAGCAGCACCCCACAGTCCTCACTCCACCACGCTGCAGCCTGAACCCCCACAGCAGCAGCACCCCACAGTCCTCACTCCACCACGCTGCAGCCTGAACCCCAACAGCAGCAGCACCCCACAGTCCTCACTCCACCACGCTGCAGCCTGAACCCCCACAGCAGCAGCACCCCCCAGTCCTCACTCCACCACGCTGCAGCCTGAACCCCAACAGCAGCAGCAGCACCCCAGGGGGAGCAGCTCGCCCACCTCACAACCCAAACTGTGTGCCACCCCCGTGCTGACTGGACGTGCCCACAGAGACCCGCAGTGCCCAGCCCAGCAAAGCCCTTCTGAGGCTCTCAGATAACCAAGTGCAGGGTTGTTAGCACTCTACCAGCTCCCCACTGCCCTCAGCTTTGCTCACTGTACCTGCTGCTTCCTTCACATCAGAGCTGAGACACAAGCCAGGCTATGTCTGTAAGTCAGAGTGTGCCCCAGGTGCTCCTCCCAGGCAGCAGCACCAGGGGAAAAGCAGCACCAGCACCTCTGCTCTGCAGCCCAGCTCCTGCTCCAGACATCACACCACCTCCAGTAGTTCTCAAGGAAGTCGGTGGAGAAATTCAGCCTTACATTCTCCTTTTTATTGCCCTACTCATCCTCAGCTCTTGGCCCCAGCACAGCTCGGGAGGGAGAGCAGCAAGCCCTGCAGCCTGCCTGGGCAGGGCTGGAGTGACAGCAGGGACAAGGGGAGCACTGCCACATCCCTGTGTGCAGGCTGCGCTTCTCCTGCCACACAACCAGCTGCAGACAGACACTCATTTCCAGGACAGACAGACAGACAAGGCCTTGAGCTCTCTGCCTCATTCCCTCTCCACAGGCAGTTGGGCATCCCCTCACACCAGCCCCCTGGACTCTCATGCAGAAGCAAGAGCATCACAGCAACGTCAGGGAGCACGAAGAGGCCACGCTGAGGGAAGGTGGGTCTGCAGCAGAGGCCAAGGAGAGATGAGGGGCTGCAGGCTCACCTCTCCCACTGCAGGAGCTTGGGGTCATACACTAAAACCCCACCAAGCTGCAGCTGTTCCTACAAGCAGCCATGGAAGATGACCAGACCTCACTTGGAGTTATACCCAAGTCACTTAACTGACCCAAACAGCTATGGGAGGTGGCTATTTCCACCTGCAGTGAACAGCATCAACTCACCTGTGAGATAAGCACACAGAGGAGAGCTGCCCTACTAACCAGTACCATTCTTCCCACACCAGTGCACCATCTTCCTCTGGGAGCCCTCACCATCCAGCTCACATACCTGCTTGACCCACGCTCCAGCTGCCTGTGGGTACAGCCTGTGCCAGGTTTGTAGATCACATTTCAGCTACCTGGCATTTTGTTGCCAAAAAACCCAACCACCCAACCAACAAGACTAAAGCTTTAAGAGCTTTAAACACCTACTTCCCTAAAGCCCCCCCACAATCCAGCCAGAGTTGTTAACACAGCTGCCTCCCCCTCACCTCTGAGCAGCAAGTGCTTCCATGTTTGCAGGGGTACAGCTTCAAGCCAAGACCTGTGCAAATAAATCTCCACTCCCCAGCTGGGGAACCACGTGCAAGTGCTGATCAAGCAAGCACAGAGCTGTTAAAGATTTGTCACCATTGCTCCTGTTCAGGTTCAGTGCCCACCCTGGTCACAGCACTCCTGCAGCTCTCAGGCTGTGTTGGCAGGACAGGATTTATCACCCAGGTATTCACCTGCTGCCTGTCATTAAGAAACAAGGGACTGCTCTGCACTTACTCAACCACTGCCAAGCACAATCAGTTCCTGTTTGTTATTGAAACAAAAGAACTGGACATATCTGCAGGAAAAAGACCTCAAGCTCAAGGGAACATCTCTCAAATGTTACAGTCAGAGAGCCCCCTCAGTGCAAATACAGAAGCAAAGGGAAGGGCTCTACTTGAATATCAGATGTGTGCTTTTAGACCAATAGTACAGCCTTCATCCAGAAATACACCACAAATACTCTGTGCAGCCACTTGTGTTCTCTGGTCACCCCTGACTGAGATGCCTTTAGGGTATTAGTTAACAGCAGTGAGTAACTACACGGGGGACTGCACAGGGTAGGCGAGAGCAAGGGTGGCCGGACTGCACCACGCAGAACTGCACAGGGTGCAGCAGCCACTGCTGATTGTAGACTTGGTCCCTGTGCTCTGGGGTGAGCAGAAACATTTCACCAGGGAAGGAAAGGCTAAGGGGGTTGTGCTCTCTTTACACGAAAGACTTTGGATTTTAAAATGTACCAGAATTTGAGCTTCTTGGAGATGCTCTGATTTGGAATTCACAGCAATTATTCAGCAGAGAAATTACAACAAGCACTTCTACACTGGAAAATATTACACTGGGGAGGCAAGGCAGCTTTTTTTAAGACACTTGCAGAAGGTCACAAATTTAAGAGGCATAAGGCATCAGATGACACCACCCAAGAACGCTGGGGTTTCAAAATACAGCGTCTTGCAGTGCTGGCCTCCTGGCCGATTCGGTCATCTCCCCTTTCAGCACAGGCTGCTCAGCAGAGTCAGTCTCACAGCGAGGACACAGCAGATGTCAGAGAACAGCCACTGACACTCCCAAACCCATCTGCAGCAACCACTACTGGACCTCCTGTTTGTACCAGAAGAGACACTGCAATCTCTCCCCACCCTCCCCAAAGTAATTCAGCAAGGGTTTAAAGCAAGTTGGAGCAGTGACAGGCAGCTCCACCCTGCTCCACAGACAAACATCCAGCAAGTTGTCCATCTGTCCTGTGGGACTCAGGCAGGGCTCCAGTCCAGCCAGCACAGGGCAGCAGCTTCAGGGAGCATTCCAGTCCTCTCCCTGCCCAAGATGTTGATTTATTAACAAGAACCAGGATCCCCAAAACCACCTGTCCTGCCTCAAGAAGTCACTGGGAAGAGACAAGCCGTAAGCATGGTCTCAGGAGAAGCAGAACTGCAGCTCTGATGGGGTGGGGGTGCCTGGTCCCTAGGGACAGGGCCCCCTGCCTCTCAGTTGCCAGCTCACTGCCCATTCAAGGTGGCACACGCATTTTACCCCAAAGGGCAGTAAGTGAGGGGAATGCTCCATCAGTCCAGCCTTCCTCTGAGTCAGGTTGTGCTTATCCCCTCAGCACCCTCGCTAATCAGAGCTAATACTTAATGAGCTTAATTCACCAAGAGACATGAAGCAGCACAGCTAAAGGGAACCCAAGCCCACAGAGCCCTGGGACCAAGCCCACAGAGCCCTGGGACCAAGCCCACCATCCATGCCCCTGCAGTCCCCACCGCCCCACGCCAGGAATTCAGCCATCCCAGCAGCCAAGGCCCCAGCAGTCCCACAGCCAGCAGCACCCAAGCTACCAGCACCCGTCCTGCCAGCTTGTCTGACACAGGCTGGGCAGAGACACTGACCCATTGCTGCTGCTGGATCCTGCCTTGGTCCCAGCAGATGCTGTTGACATGGCCACACCAGCACAACCAGGGCTGCAGAGCCACCAAACCAGCCAAGCCCACCTCCAGGAGCCCACGCAGGCAGGCGTGAGGACAGAACTGCCTCCTCCCCAGGACCATGTGCAACCACTGCCCAGCCAGATCCCCAGCCACACAGAGCAGCGAGCAGAGGCCACCAGAGAAGTGCCAGCACAATTCTAATGCCACAGAGGTTTTCACAAGTGTGGGGGGACAGGAGTCCCGGGGACAGGAGTCCTGGGGACAGGAGTCCCGCCGGGCTGCAAAGCCACGCTCAGGATGTGTCATTTCCCCCCATCTGCCTCTGTCCAGGGGATGCAGAACCAGCAGGCGACCAAACCCGCGACAGGGTACCAAGGAGCCCCCACACCAGGCTGACAGCAGACTCACAGGACCCGTCACATCACCCAGGAGCTGCACACAGCTCCCCCCAAGCCCCCTCCTCGGGACCCTTCCATGCGCACAGCACCGCGCTGGCTGCGACCCAGGTGCGAGTCCTGGGGGCACTGGGGGAGGAGGCAGCACAAGGATCCCTGGAAGGGCCTGGCTGGGAGGAGCCCGAAGCCTTTCTGCACACACAGCAACAGTGGCAGGGACCAGTGCTGCTGCTTTCCTTGTCCCTGGAGAAGAGAGGGAAGCCCTGCAGGTACCATACACAGCAGCCAGTCCTCTCCAGAGGGCGGTCAGGAAGGGGCTGAGCTCTGAACCATCCATGTCACAGAGGGCTTTTAGACAGCAATTTCCATCACACCCTGCAGTCAGGACAGGCCACATGGACTTCCCTGCAGCTAGTGCTGTATCTCACATCTCCTAAGAAGGAGGGAGGCTCGACAGCCACCTTGCAGAGCCCACCCAGGACACAGCCTCTCCCTCCAGCACAGCTGGTCTGCAGCCCAGCACACCACTGCTTGCCAGGCTCCAGGAGACACGAGGACCATTTTGGTAGTATATGGACCACAGCTTAGTGACCACATATCAGCCAGAAGCTCTTCAGACAGTGAGATAAGCTGCCACAGCAGGAGAGCAAGCACCCTTTCTGCTAATGAACCAAAACATCATTCACTTCACCCTCCTGACCCAGAGCTGTGCCTGCGCAGCCCCGTCCCGCTGGGGCACATACAGCTCTGCTGGCAGCAGAGTCCCAGCACAAGGGATTGTCTGCTGGACTTTGACCATGCACTGGCTGCCAGTGCAGCAGCACAAACACACGGTGCTCAGGGCAGCTCCACCATCACCAGCCAGGAGATTAGAGCCACGAGACTGATCTGCAGAACAGGAGAGAGCAAAAGCAGCTAAAGATAGCTGGAGATTGGCATTCCAGAGGGTATTTTTCAGGAATGGCATTGCTGCAGGCCCCATTCCTCCTTGCTTTTAAAGACATGTAAAGACTGTGGTGGTCTTGAAATACCAATTCTTTCACTGGGGGGCTGGGGAGGCTGCTGCTGACTGCACACTGAAGCTTTTTGTCCAGGCCAGTTTTGGCTCTGCAGCCCCCAGTGTCTGTATCAGAAAGGCCTTGTGAAGAGCAAGAATGGCACAGGATGTCCAAGACCAGGGATGACACAGAGAGACAGTGAAGGGAGCACTGGTCTGAACTGGCTGCCACAGTATTACTGTCACACAGCAGTGACCAGTGTCTGTGCTCCTCTCCCAGGTTAACACCACTCTTTCTGTGAGTTCTGTTTAGGATTAGGGCAGCACACTCATGAATTTAGGGCATAAGTATGAACCAGACAGGAACGAGCCAGCGCCACTGGGTCACAGGCTGCTCCCCTCTCCCTTCCCCACCATGGGACATCAACCTCCTGCTGCTGCTCTGCAAAGTGGCCAGCTCCATGGACCAGGGTGAGGCGTTTAGAGGAGACATTAGTATGAGGAATGACTGAAAATCCTCCATTTATCCACTGCTATGGTCACCTCTAAGTGCACTGAGAGTATCAGCATCATCTTTAAAATGTTGAGGAAAGCCAGTTTAATTATGCAGGTCTTACTAGCTTTTCTCCAAGCTAGCATTTTCTAGAACATCCTGCAGAAGTTCCACCAGCTAATTATGGACTGCATGAAATATCTTTTCCACTTGCCATCCTCTCACTTACTGCAATGCAACATCACCCAGGGGATGGTATGTGCAGATCCTTCTCTGCCACTGCAGAATTCCAGGGAATCTTAACACACCTCCTCAAAATCACACCCAGCTGAAAAACATATGGCTGGAAACCACACAGCACCACTTGGTAAACCAAGTCTGTTCTTGTCCATGTCAAAGCTCCACAGCTCAAACTTACTCTTTTAGGATATGCTGATCACTAAAGCACAGAACTGTCATTCCTAAGCACCTGCTCAGGTGACACAGGAGACACTGCAAGGTGTCAGTGTCCAGCAGTGAGCTGTGCCCTGAGCACACATTAAGTGCCTCAACCCAACCACTTGCTCTCCTGGGAAGGGGAATTTGTCTGTCCAGCAGGGTACAGACAGCCCAGTGATTCTGCAGTGCTTCTGCACACGCCTGTCCCTCACCAGTGACCATCCCCTGACCAGTGACCCACCTCACCTTTTGTCCAGGACCTTTTTACAGAAACACAAAGAGCTCCCATCTAGCAGAATCTCACCTGAAGTATTTGGGCACCAAGGCCACTGGCACTGGTTTGGTCCATGGTGCTCGGGGAGCAGCACAAGGCTCTGCAGAAATGGCACAGTTGCTGAGGCAGCACCGGCGTGTTCCCACCACCAGACAGCCCTGGAAGCCCTGTGGAGGGGTTACCATGATTCTAAGTGCACCATTTAAACACTGTTCACAGGAGAGATGGCCAAGAGGGTGCTGAAAACGCTGATGGCAGCCAGCAGCTTGTCAACACAGACTGCGATAACGGGAACAGGGCTGCACCAGTACCAGCAATAGCTGAGTGCCCCTCGTATGAACGGGTCTCCTGAGGGGCTGCTTCATCCCCAGAAGCAGCCAGCAATTCTCTAGCCTACCTAGAGGATCCAGAAATTGCCACCACTGCTGCTGAAAAGCCTCAGGGCAAGAGAAGAATTAGTTTCTCCATTACATTATTCAGCATCAAGATTTTCATCCCAGTTTTCAGTTACTGTATCCCAAATTCTACCTGATCCAGACAGGGAATTGCTGGCATCTGCTTATTCCCACTCACCCACAGGACAAGATTCCATCTGTTTGAGGCAAAGGCAAGCATTCAGTGGTGCCACCAGGAGCAGCAGAGGTGGCTTTGCCAGAATATTATGAAAAGCCCTCCCCACACCCAGATGACTACAAATTCTTTGTAAGCTAAAAGTGAGCCACACCCTGTACCCACAGGGCCGGAGAAAGCACATGTGTCAGCAGAGGAGGAGACAGCACTGCAACACAGGCTCTGTGCAGGGGAGCTGGGGAAGGCATGGGCTGAACACCCATCTCCTGCGCTCACCCAGCCATGGAAACACCCAACTCTTCATCAAGACTCTTCCCACTTGGACATCTGCTGTCGGGCAGCCAGCACCCAAAATTTACATCTTCAAAGCTACAATCATCAGGAGGTTTTAATAGTTAGATTCAATTGAAGCTATTTCCTCCCTTAAGCACACACAAACCAAGATGTGGCAACATTATGCTAATGCTGAAGAATTAAAGTCAAAATTGCTGGGAAACTTCTGTTCACTGAGGCACAGGACACGCTTTGCATGTTAGAGAAAGCTATTCCATATTCTAATTCACAGTCTGACATGGCATTAGTTATAAGATTAAAATAACATCACATGAACAAACACAAAGGCTGCAGCAGGTCACTCTGTCTCCAGCAGCATTTCACCCGGCAGGGCTGGCTGCGGCACCGAGCGAACCGGCAGCGCTGCAAACCTCTCCTCTGATCTGAAGAGGTAAGTCCTTAAGAACCAGAGCAGGTAATTAAGCAAATATTCCAACCTTCTAATCCTTCTGGGTAGGGAGCTAAGAAGCTTTTGAAAGCACAGCTGTTATCACTGCTTGGGTTTCTGAATGCTCCCCTGTGAACTAACCCCATGTGCTGCAAGGCCAAGCTGACTTTCTTCCTCCCCGCTGGCTGAGCGCAGAGGGACGCAGGGGAACAGCACCGACCGGCCCCAGGGACGCTGCTCTCCCACAGGCCAAGAGCCCCCAGCTTTGACTGCTTAAGAATTTCAAACATCACAAGCACTTCCAGAACAATGGTCCCTTCTCCCACCCTCCCAGGGGAGGGAGGGTCTGGAGTGAGCCCGGCACTTTCTGGAATACTTTGAGGAATCGAGCAGGCCATCTGACAAAGGAGCCTCTGTGCAGGCTCCATCTCTGAAATGAAAGCACACAACAACCCCAAGCATGAACTGACAGTCTTCTCCAGTCACATCTGAGGCTCTGTGACCTAAATAGCTCCAAGCCACCACCAAGTCTTCATTTTTACAGCTCACTTTTTTACTGGAGACTCCCAAACAACAAGTTCCTGGTTCACAGTCCTGAAGCGTCCCCGTAATCTTCAAGTTCAGAGCCCAGACCACCACTTTTCAGCCACAAACACGGGCAGCAGAAGGTCTGGATTCCCATGTGCAGTACCTGCTGGCCCACACCCACGTTCACCTGGCTTGCAGAACCTGCCATGAGCATACTTTGAAGATCTAAGACTATGAACGAGAAAAGGGACACAGGGAGACGCTCGTGAAGAGCCCCACCACATCAATTTAACAGATTCAGTTTCTAAACAACAAAACCAAAGGCACTGTCTTAACTACGCTGTCCTCACAGCAGTTTGTCTGCCACAGCACTCTCAGGACCCACTGCTCTCTGTCTTGCTGTCTGGAATTCACTGTTTGACATGATGACTTCCTGGCCTTCCAAGGAGGGTTAACAGCAAAACCCAATCTCCAGCAAAAGGATTAATGTCACTGGAGCATCTCCTACCTCCTTCAGGAACCTGCTCAACTGCACAACAGAGTACTTGATTTTCCTGCCTTGAAAGCTATGTGCCAGAAGACTTACTGGCTTAATTTCCCACCTTGTTTATATGTATTCCTGTTTCCAAATGAGATCTCCTCTCAACTTACCAGTTGCACAACTCCAGCTACAAAATAAACACCAGCCAAGTCAAACTCAGAAATCCCAGGGTTGTTCTGCAGGATATTTCAAAAGGCTTCCTCCCAGGGCTCCACCTGTAAACACCAAACACCAACAAGCAGACAAAGCAGAGCTCTCAGCACTGGCACTTTGCTTTTCCCCATCTGTTGCACACCACCAAATGGAAGATGTCAGTCTGACAGGGTGGGGGGGGGGTCACAGCCACTGATGGAGAGTGGCTGAAGGAAGATGATGAGAATGCTCAAGTCAGGCTGTTTTGGAGTTATCCCAGCAAGAGACAGTTTAGCAGAGATGCTTTTGGCAGAAGCCACTCCTTGCTGAAGCACAGCTATTTGAGCTTCCTGAGAAACAGAGCTCTCGGTCTCCCTGAGCTGGATGAGCAGAGACTCCTGACAGACACACCACCCCAGCTACTCTTCAGTCCAGAGAGTTGCAAACATCTCATGAGCAGGCTTTCCAGGGTGGCTTCTTCAGCAGCAGCCAGTGGCCTAGGGAGAAGCCTACCCCAATGCTGCCTTTTCCTGTTCCCCTCCAGCTCTCCCTGCTGGCACACACAGCAGCTTCAGAGCTGACTCGGGCACCTGCACTGACAGCACCAGGGGCAGGGGGGTTGATTTGATTGCAAAGCCTCTGCTCCAAAGAAACACAGAAGCATTTTGTCAGTTATAGAGTAACCTGAACAGGAACTGAAGTGGTGCCATGGAAAAAATGCAGGATCTATTTGACAGAAAACATCAGTCAAGTGCCAGAACCAAGGTAACAGCCACAGTGGAACAGCCCTGCTTCTCCCCAGAAGCTTACCAAGGCTAAGTTCTGCAAAGGAGATTATGGGGCTTTTTGCTCCAAGTCTTCAGAGCCACAATCCGACCAAGCAGCTGTGCCACCAGTCCTTTGAGAACATGACCAGAGGCTTCAGCAAGCAGGTGTGGGACTGTTACTAACCTAACTGTCTGTACCCAGCCCTTTCCCCCATCCAAGCGTTCAGGAAGCTGTTACAGCATGGAAGCAAAGGCACCTCTAAAGCAGACAGACCCAAAAGTTCTTCCTGTAAGGGCAGGATGGAGCAAACAAGCTAAGCCATCAGCTCCCTGCAGAGACTTCCTCATGCAACCAAGGGCATTTCTCTGGAAATCCCAGCCAAAGCAGGCACTTTGAAGCTTGCCCAAGGCTGGAATGATTTCTGCACTCAGCCATGTCCCCACACTTGGCCATGGCACAGTTTTAGGCTTGGAATGAATTCCTGCATTCAAGCAGCCACGCCTGGTCACGCCAGCTGTCCAACATGCAGACCCAGTGACACCAGCTTCCCCTTCCAAATGCAGTGCCAGCCTTTCCATGCAGTGCCCTCCAGGGCAGTCACCACCTCGGCCTGGCTGGGTTTAGCTCCAAGGGACTGCTGAGAGCACAGCCACACGGGCTACCCAGCACAGACTGCCACCACGCCAGCGACTCGGGGGCCAGCCCAGCAGTGCTCTCACCTTCAGTGGCCTTGCAGAACAAGAACCAGACACAAGTAACCCAACTATGATCACACAGATACAAACCTAGAGCAGCATTTAATCTGGGGGACAAAGTAAGTCTGGGGTCAAGAAGAGCTTACACAGCAGCAGGCTGCCAGCTATCTGTCTCCTCCAGGGGTTTGTTTGCCAGAAGGAATCTCCATCAGTTAGAGGAGGAGTATGGCAAGATCCACCAGGAAACAGTGCCTCCAGGAGAGGGACACAGCTGGGAGGGGGACTGCTCTGCCCTTGTCCCTTCAGTCTGAACCACAGGCACAGCCCCTCAGCACACACATGCCACAGCAGTCCCAGCACTGCCTGCAAGGGGACAGTGCACTTGTGTGGCCTGGGGTCACTCCTGACGTCTGTGAGACCAGACAGACACAAACCAACCAATCCCTTCTTCTACATTTGCCTAGAAAGCACTTTCAAGAACACATCCAGGTTGTTTAAGCACCAGTCACACTTTCAGAGGAACAGATACCCAGTCAGGTTTCTTGGATCTGCCAGAAGGGTGAAGGCAGACATACTAAATACTGATTGAAGATACCTCATAATCACAGTGAGCACCTAAACACCACAGCTGTCCATTCCTCGGGAGAAGAAAGCTCCTCTGAAGTCTCAGCCAGGGTTCAGATGAAGGCCAGTGGAACAGGATGACTCTACCAGAGGTCTCTGTATGGCTTCTGGCAGCCAGGCAGGTGAAACACTGAGCTTGCTGTCACCAAGAGAATGGTAAAGCAAGCAGTGCTGGCAAGGAGCTGAAAAAGAGAGCGCTGAAACTGCTCACACTGCAGCACAGGGCAACGGAGACCAGAGGGCATGCTGCAGGAATTAATATCCCTCCTCAGTGTACCCAAAGAAATGACTGTGTTCTCAGCTCTGCCACTATAAATCAAGAGAAAAGTCTCCTTTATCCCCTAACAGCCTTTCAAAGGTCAAAACCAAACAGAAGTGCTTTTGAAGATGAATTCATGGTCCTATGGCAAGTGAAGAGGTGGGACAACACCAAATAAATGCCTTTAATTTTCAAGTGTCTGGTTTCTATCATTTTCCAATCCCACAAACCTGGTGAAGAGCTGGAAGCTCTCCTGCTTGCTCCAGCTCTGACTGCACATTAACCCCCAGTCAGAGAGGGCTGGTGTGTTCCCAGAAACAGGCAGGGCCCACCCTGCTGCCACCCTGCAGCCACCCACACGTGGAACTGCCCTGGGGCTGTTGCTCCAACAAGCATCTGAACTCCTGGCTGCACAAGGATTATCCTCTTCCCACCTTCCAGGGAGACAGAGAGTGGCTAGGACAGCACTCAGGGACCATTCCCCACTTGCTAGGGCTAGTGTCCTCAGCATGAGCACCACACCAGGAATGAATCCAATCTTCAGACAGGGAAGTCAACCTGCTCTGTGTCTGTTACTGTTCCATACATCCAGAAGACACAGGATACCTATGAGATAACAACAGACAAGCTTCATACCAACAAACCACAGTCTTGAGATGGTGAAAACAAGTTTGTGTTAAAGCAGGGATAGGAAAAAAGTTCAACCCCTTTTCAGCAACAGATTCAGTTCTCTTTCTAGCTGTTCCCCAGACCCACAGTGCAGCAGGAAACAACACAGCACCAAGTTATTCTGGATCCTGTTTTGCCAGCAGACACAGGGCCAGTTACCTCACCGTGGGAACAGCAGCATGAGCAGGCTCTGGGAGCGAGCAGCAGGGCACTTGCAGGGCTGTTTACCTGCAGGCTGTGAGCAGCTTGCATCACCTCCACCAGCACATCCCCTGAGTCTGCCAGGTCAGCAGCCTCTGCTGCCAGACACCTGGAGAGTTTGTGAAGTGCCACCTCCCTTGGGTACCACGGAACTGTCCCCTCCTACTCCAGCCACTAACAGATACAACCATGAGACAGTTAGAGGAGGTACTTCTACAGCTAACTGTTAATTACACTAATTGACAAGAGATCTGACTCAACTGCTGTAGAGCCTGGTGCAAGCTGGGCCTCCTACTCCCTGGAGCAGGGATGCCTTATCCTTGGGGAAAGGGTGTAACAACAGCAGTGAGTCACCCCACACACACAGCGGGTCACCACTGACATAATCGATGCCAGGACAGCCTACTGATTTCAGCATGATCTGTCTGCCCTGGCAGGCTTCATACCGGGGGTCAGCACTTTGAGTGCTTTAAAAAGCCACATGCAGCTCACATGTAAGACATGAGAACATGGAATCTGAGCAACAGCAAAGGCAGAGTGTTCTGCACAGGCCACATAGCAAGTATCAGTGCATGTGAGACCCACGCAGCAGACCACGACTGACACCTGGGAGGTCAAAGGAAACACTGAATATAGGAGCCCAGTACCAGATGGGCAGCACAGGGCAGCACAGGGAACATTAACTCAGTCCAGCTGTGCTCACACTCCCTGCTGTGACAGAGCATGAGAGCAACAGAGCCACGAGACAGCGGCAGAGCTGAGAGCTGGGAACAGAAAAAGCAAGGCTAGAGGGGCAGGCCAGAGAACCAAAGCCCTTTTCCTCTCCCCCTCACCTGGCAACAGTTCCCCATTCCCCACCAGCCCTGGTGCGGAGCAGCCGGCAGCTCCGGTCACTGCCCCGGGCCCGGGGGTGTCACCCAGCTGAGCCACCGCTGCACGAGGTGCTGGGAGCCGGTGGGATGGGGTCTGTTACAGCTCCTGGGTCTGAGGTTTATTAACATCCAACTAAAGGAGCAGAAGACACAAGATCCACATAATTCACGGTTTCTCTAGGTCAGGAAACCAAGCACGTGGCAACCTGCAGTACAAATGTCAGTGTTCTGTCACATTAAGTACCACCTTTCCCGAGTCGGGATCACCTCTAACTGAAATACCCACCAGTGCTACAACAGTGGAGAAGACAATGCCTGGACACAGCCATTTCCAGTGTTCTGAAGGAGCTGGTAAGTTCTGCACAGCAGCATCACTGCACTCCGGTTCCGTGGGCGCTCGGACGCGTGCGCACGATTGCAGGGAGCAGTCAGGGACGCATTGGGAAGCTGAGTGCCACCACCCAAACTAAAGCAGCCCTTCAACTCACTGTCCTTGGGACTCCAGCCTGATCCTTCTCTTTGCTTGCTTCTGCAGGGCCCCAGAAGTATGAACATGATTTAAGGGAAACTTTAACACAGTGTGAGTTCACACACTCACTGAAGTTTTGGGTTAACAGACTCCTACTCTTTTTCCACCAGGAAGTTACGTTCTAGGATGTTCTGTCCCTTGCCTGTCCAGCCAGACTGCAGTGCAGCCCTTCCCATTACTGCATGCAGCACTCTGAACACAGTGAAAGCACATGAGCATTTAAAGCTAGAGATGGGTTCTGGTAAGCAAATGATCTCATGGTTCCCAAGTCCAGGATGTCACCAGAGAACGCTCTCAGGAATTTAAGGAGATTTTTCTATGGTTTAACTCAGCAGCCCCCAACAGAATGAGCAAACTTGCCTCAGGCTTTGGTTCTTGCACATTAGATGCAAGAAGCTCCAAAACATGTAAGTGATTTGACACTTCCTTTAGGTTTCACATACACAATGTACATCCTCTGGGCATCAGTACCAGAACAGTCAATAGTTTCTATTAGGTGTGTGCGTGTCGGAGCAAAGAGCAACGGCACAGACTGGGAATTGCTTCCCAAGTTTTAAATTACCAGTCTGGTTTGGTAGGGGGTGAGCCAGGCTCCATCCTGCCACATCCCACTGGCATTCTGAGTGTTCAGCCCTCTAGCAGAGGGGGAGGCTGACCTGTTGGCTCTTTGAAGGTACCAGGGAACAAGGAGACAAACTGGACTCAAGTGCAAAACCGAAGGGCCAACCTGAAACTGAGGGGAGATTACACTGCAAAAAAACCAAAACCACAATTGAGCATAAGTTTCCCTAAATGAAGCTGACCCAGCTGTCCTCCATCCCTGTTCCACTTACTGAGTGCTGGAGACAGCTCCATGCAGCCTGTCAAGGTGAGCAACGAGCCCTCTGCTGCCTCTCAAGGCAAGAAACACCACCACAGCCTCGGCACACAAACAGCTAACCACCTGCACTGAGGAGCACTGCAGAGCTGGGATCACAGCACCTCAACTCAGCAACTATTTCCAGCAGCTTTGAGAACAGTGGCCCAGATTTTCATGCCCTGGTACCTGACAGGCTACCAAGCACCAATTCAGAGGTGTTATTAAGCATCCTGCTTTCTGGAAGTACTTATCAGTGTTAGAAAAATCAGACCTCCCAATCAGAGAGTCCTTACCAAGGAAACTCACTCACTTCCTTTGTTAATGAAACTTTATCATAAAGCCAACTAAGAAATTTATTAATAAATCTCACCCATAAGAGGAAAATGGAACTCCTGAGTTTTTAGATAGTGGAACGTGCAGAAACTGTACACAGACACCAGAGTTCCCACAGGCACACGTGTCACTGCAGAACATGTGAAGTCTCCCTTCAGAAAACACTGTGCTGGCTTTGGCTGGGATGGAGTTAATGTTCCTCCCAGCAGCTGGTCTGGGGCTGTGTTTTGGATCTGTGCTGAACACAGTGGTGATAACACAGGGATGGTTGTTATTGCTGAGCAGGGCTTACACAGAGTCAAGGCTTCTCTGCCCCTCACTCCACCCCACCAGCGAGCAGGCTGGGGGTGCACAAGGCCTTGGGAGGGAGCACAGCTGGGAGAGCTGATCCCAGCTCACCAAAGGGACATTCCAGCCCATGTGGCATCATGCTCAGCACACACAGCTGGGGGAGGAAGGAAGGGGGGGACACTCAGAGCGATGCTGTTTGTCTTCCCAAGTAACCGTTACGCGTGGTGGAGCCCTGTCCTGGAGGTGGCTGAGCACCGCCTGCGATGGGGAGGAGTGAATGAATCCCTTGTTCTGCTTTGCTTGTGCATGAGGGTTTTGCTTTCCTTATTAAACTTATTTATCTGAACCCACAAGTTTTCTCACTTTTACTCTTCTGATTCTCTCCCCCTCCCAGCAGGGGAAGGAGCGAGTGGCTGTGTGGTGCTTAGTTGCTGGCTGGGGTCAAATCACAGCAGTCCTTGTGCCAGGGGAAGTGTGAACACAGCCCCCCACCACCACAGATGGTGCAATTGAGTTTCCCATATTTGTGGAAATCACACACCCAGACTGCAGGGCATGAGCTCCATCCTGCTGCCTGCCTGATCACAGTGTCTCCCCTGCCAGATCCTAGCAGATCTGCCAGTTGAGCTGGCCCTGCCAATCCAAACTTCTATGCACTATAGAAGGGGATAAAGTCCCTGTAGTACACATTAAAACGATGCTGAGGTGGTGTGAGGAGCAGAAAAGGCCTTGATTCTGTGTAAGCACTGCTCAGCAATCAGGAAAACACTTCTGTATTATTAAGTTTCCAGCACAAATCCAAAACACTGCCCCATACGAGCTGCTATGAAGGAAATTAACTCCATCGCAACCAAAAGCGGCACATGGACTATATCCTTCCTGCATTGATGACTGCAGCTGTGTGAAAGCCCTGATCTGATCTTCACCACTCAGAGATGTAGGAAAACAGCAGCTAAAAGATAAGCCCACAGAGCTGAGAAGTGTAGTCAGTGCTTTCCAGCAAGAGAGGCTGCACTGGCAGCCTACCAACCCCCTTCACTGGACCCTGACACGTTACACAAGATAAACTTCAAGTCAACGCAGCCACAGCTGATCAAGAGCAGCGCTGAGTTTGGCACAGATCAGCTGTGGCACGGATGAACAGGCCTGGAGAACCTTAGGACAGGAGGCCAACTGAACAGCACCCACTGCCCCTTCAAGTAAGAAAGGCTGTTAGCAACTTGAAGCCAAGGGTATGGAGAGGGCAGACAGAAGATATGGCCATAGGTCTTGCTGTATCACAGCACAGTGTGCACAGGTATTGCCTAAACCAGCACAGTCCAGCTTCTTCCTGAACACATTCACCCTCCAAGAAAACCTCAAAGGACTTGGAAAACCCAGGCAAGGGCTTACTCACAAGTCATGGCTTCTGGGGACACTGACTGCAGGAGGTGACACTGCCTCTGTGGCCAGGTGTGCAGGTCTCCAAACTCACTCACTGTTCACAAGCTGCTGGCAATCCTGCACACAGGATGAAGCAGCAGCCAGTCTTAACCCTGCTAAGTTCAACTGACAGCTCAGCTCTCGGCACCAGGAGCTCAGATCAAGACACACAGCGGACAGTATCAGTACCCAGCTGTGCTTCCCTTCTGTCTTTAGTTTCCCAGTGTTGCACAAAGCACGGTGTAGAAAGTCTGGTTATAAGATATGCAAATCCCACAGACACAGCAGTGATTCACACCCTTGGAGCGTGTCACTACTGGCCAGACAAGGAGATCTGTGACACTGAGCGCAGCCAAGGGCTGCCCTTGTTCCCTCTGTCTGCCCTGCGTACGACACCGCGTCAGTAAGCAGCGCTCAATGTGAGCGCACAGAGCCCGGGCTGGCGCAGACTCCGGCTCACCAGAGGGGTTCTTCTGCAGAGGGGCTGGAAAACAATGGACAAGACTTGAAGAGCAAATGCATTTGTTGCAAAGCAAAGGGAAGGACTCAGTTATCACCACTCACTGACCAGCAGTTACTGAGAGGTGAAGAGACACTGAGAAAAAGTCCCACTCTCACTTTGAAGCACCTGAACCTGAGGCTTCCAGACATTCCTGAGTAACTTCACTTTTAGTCACTTACTCGAGCACCTGCCAGCTCTCCAGCATCTACTTTTCTCCATAACAGTTTGCTCTGAGCATTCACCTGCACTTTGTTAACCTCCATCTCTGGGGGATGTTTGCAGGAGCTCTGTTTACCTCTGAACAAGTATCCATGGCTATGGCTGCTACAGGATCAGGCAGCTCTAGTTTCCAAGCCTTTATCAGAGATCACACAAGACAACTTGATTTTCATCTCCAGGTCCTGGCTTGCAGCATGCAGTCTGTTGACTTACAATCTGAACAAGCACTTGGTGCCACAACCCTTAACCAACAGCTGCTAAAAGAATGCCTGAGACTTCAGTGCTGGAAAGGTGCCCAGACACACTTGGAGCAATTTCCCTACCTTGTCTTTCGGGCAGGAATGCCATTGCCGTTAATATCAGATATATTTTGCAGAATTATTCTGCAAAAACTGTCAGTGTCCACTCACCCTTCACTTTTGAGTTTGGACACTGCCTACCATCCTGTCAGTGACCATCTTCTACAAAAATACCTTTTAAAACTTGTTTGAATGACAGGTGTGTGCCCTTATGGTTACATTTCAGATAATTTTTTCAGATAATTCAGTAGAACAACACATTGATTTGCAGGAGATGAGGTTTGATGTTTCTGATCCCATCGCCCCTCAGTTTTTCCAAGCCAGTTTGAGGGATTCAAGAAACTTGCAAGTACTGAGGGAAGGGGTTTGGAGCTTCCAGGCTCCCCAAGAGAAGACCACTAATTCAGTCAGGTTCTTCATGTTTCTGAGAGGGTACAGCAGCAGCAGCAGCCTGCACAGCAGCTTTTAACAAACTCACTATGCAATGGGTTATGCAGAACCTAGCTGTGGAGGTTACGTGGTGGTTGGATTATCTGGTGCACACTTGGCATTCAAGCCTGCCAGAGGTCATCACTGGCATGAGAACAGACCAGCTGAGAATATCACAGCATGGACCCAGCCATGGATTTACCCCCAGTCAACCTCTTAGGGCAGAAACAAGCCTGGGGGACAAGGAACTCCATGCCAAGTCTTACTCTGAAAGAGTAAGCCATTTCACAGCAACTTGCTCATGCAGTAAAGGAATCTGTTGGGGTTCCCTGTGTTTAGACAAGCCCATGAGTGAGGACAGAAGGACTGGTTTCCTTCTAGGAAGGAATTTATTCATGGCTTTTAATGGAAATCTCCAAATACTCGGGAATTAGCTGTTTTACTGTGTTAAGGGAAACTTCATCTTACCCTTCCCATAGATAAGGGAGTTGTCTACACACACTGAAAACTGAAAGCATGCTAAAAACATAGCTAAATTTACAAACCATGAATAATCTGTAGATGAGCTTTTAGCTCTTTACCTAAATGGCATCTGTCTGCAAATTGTAGTCCTGAACAATTTCAATCTCAGACCTTTATGCATTCATTTTCCCCTCTACAGTGACTGTAGTGGTAGAAGCTGTAGAGCCAAGCAGCCTTGGTGTGGGTTGCTCCACAGCTCTTGTAGCAATCAGGACAGATGTGACCAGTGTCAGGAGAACACTATAACATTTCCTACCCTCTACAGTTTCTCACCAGTGTTGGTTAAAAAGCAGGTTTTAGCATCTTTGGCCAGACAGCTAGCTACTTTAAGGTCAGTAACAGTACAAATTAACATGATTCAAATGCAATTGGCCTTTCAGTCACATCTTCTCCCTAAACAGGACACTTATCAAGGGCTCCAAGGGAACAGACGATGAAAACCACTTTGTCTTCATGCCATGAGCTGCTCTACCCTTTCATCTTAAAAACCCAGCACTTCAGAAGATAAATTAGAAAAAGAAGAGGAGTCTGTCAGCAGAACTGCTGGAAAACAATTTTGATCCTTTCAGGAACACAGCCAGAAATTTCTCTCACACTGAAAAAGTCAACTTGTTTCAGCTTCCATATTACATGAAATTTCATCCCTTTTGTCTGAATGCAAGGCTGCTTAAAACAAGCAAAGCACAGGGAGAAGATGTCCTGTTGTGCTTGTCAGGCAGCACCAGCCCAGACAGATCACAACTCAGAGCAGCACAGGCCAAACTGTGCAGGTGCAGTGCACAGGGTCCCTGCTGAGCAGCAGTGGCCAGCACCCAGCAGTGACAGCACCCCAATCTCAGCCCAGAGCTCCAGATATGCCCCCTCCTTAATATCAGAAAATACAAACATTAAAGTTACAAAGAAGATGCTTCTGTGGCAGCTGTGACAAAGACCCTTTACCAAAAATGACCATTGTAAAGCATTAGCTGCCTGCTTGCCAGGTCAGGTACCACAGACCATCCTGCCTCCCATTAATCAGGAGATTAGTTAATGTTTGAGTAGGCTGTTACAACTCAAGACATGCTATCCAGTACATTGTGCCATGCTCTTAACCAGACCCCTCACCAGAAAAGGGATGAAGCTGAGCACAAAGGCATGGAAGAGGTTGCACAGAGCAGAACACATCGTCACACAGCCTTGTGGTGACAAGTCAGGGCTTCTCAGAAAATAAGAAAGTTCCCAGCATTTAGGCAAAGAGCAAAACAAAGCCCAGCTCTCTGCTCAGTTATCATTACCACTGGGCTCACACATGAGGGCACACAAGTGAAATCCTCCTGGCTTTCATGATCTCATCACAGTGTTCAGCAGCTCAGCTACCCCAGTATGTGCTCAAGCATTTCCACAGTACAAACCGCTGTCTCAGAAGCACTGGAAAGGCAAGAGACCCCCAGAAGTTCCTCAAACTGCCACCTCAGTGACACATCATCTTTTCTGACTGATGTACTTCTGATGTCAGAGCTGGACAGGCCCAGGGGACCTGTTCCCCTGCCACAAGAAGCACCAAGCCTGTCCCCCTGTGGTGACTGGAAAGCAGCCTGGTGTGTACTTGGGTTTTCAGCATCCCCGGTGTTTGGTAACAGGGCTCAAGGGAAGCAGCACAGCGAGAGCTGGAGATTTGGGGCTTCCTGCCATTTATTTACATCAGTAAGTGAGCCCAACAACATACAAGGCAGTGAAGAGAGTTTTAAGAAAGTGGTTCTATTGCACCTCTTCCACCACTGCTACTGAAGCAACAGCCCTAAAACCACAGCTGTAATTCAGGCTCATGTAAAAGGTCTGTGTCTTCCCTGAAACCTATTGAGTTGTTCTGCTTTCTCCTCCCAGCTACTGATTACTGGGGTGGGTGGGATAAGGGGGAGCATTAACAGCCTCCCAGCCATTTTCAAGTGATGCTACAGCTTGTGACATCACGACTGTCTCCATGGTGACAGAGCAACACAACTGAATCTGAACAGGAGGACGCCAATTAGAGCAAGAAAGCTCTTTTGTGGTTGGAACCATAGTAATTGACAGAAATAAGAGAAGCTGTTATAGAAAGTACATCATTCCAACAATAAAATCCTTGCTTTTAGTTCGCCAGGGGAACCCAAAACCCCCCAACCATGGCTAAGTATAAAAAAAAGTCCTTCTAGACTGGAAAACCCATGATATCATTAGTGTCCTTCCCAGCTCTGAAGAACACTGAAGCACAGCATGGATCAGAGACATCATTTTTCCTCTCCCCTCACATCAAGTTCTCCTTTCTGTTGTAGCCTGCCCACATGCTTAGGAGGCTTCTCAGCCCACCATGATCAGGCAAAGCCTCCTCAGTGCCTTTTAACTTGCTACAACCAGCATGCACACGTGTGGGGGGAGCACACAAAAGAAACAAACCCAGGGCTGTCAATCCATAGTGACTCATGCCAGCTGAGACTCCACCCTCAAGAACGAAGGACACTCAGGATTTTAAATAGATCATATGAACAAGATCTAGACCCTCTAGGTGTCTACACTGTGTGGTTTCCAACCTCCAAGTCAGTAAGAGACATACAGGAGCAATCTCTGCCAGCGTAGGTTGAATGGTTATGGTGCCATTGGTGGCACATTGAGGCAGATCTGACCTCCTGACTGATCCCCACCCTACAGGGCACGTTCATCAGGAAGCCCTTGCTGCAGGCCCAGAGATAGGGCAACTGCTGTACTGCAACTGCTGTACTGCTCCAGAGCGGCCAGGAGCAACACAAAGCTCCCCAGGGCAGAGCAGCAGTTGGAGTGTACCACAGTCAGGCTTTAAGCCTTAGGTACCTCTGCTCTGTCTGTAGATTCAGCCCATTAAATACTCACTGCATCCAGGGGTACATTTACAGCATTTTTCTCTTCTCAAGCAAGCCTAAAAGCTACAGCAGTCCCCAAACCAGCTTAGGGTGTGCTTCCAAGAAAGCAAGCTTGAAGGTGTAAGTGACAGCATGAAGTCAGTGCACTCAGAGTGAGAGGAGCTGCACCCAACACAGCAGCTCGAGCACAGCGACCCTGAACACGCTCACCACTGGTGGTTAAACCGACAGGGTAACGCTGCTTCCCAGAGCTGCAGCAAGCAGATCTGTTCTGCAGATCCCCTGCAACTCGATGGGAAAGAGAGGCATGTCACTCCTGTCAAGGGAAACGGAGCACAAGCCCCTAGGACTGGCAAGCTCTCGACACGTGGAGCCTGGGCAGCAATCACGTTAGCAGCTGTTTGGTGATAAGGGGCACAGCTGGCTGAAACCAACTGAGCCAGCCTAAAAAAAGTGATGCTGAAAATCAGCACACTGTAAGAATTAGCACAAAACAGATTTACCAGGCTCTCAACAACTGCAGTGGAAGTGGTCTCAGTCATAATCCATCCAAGTGAGAGTCTCTGTACACAACACTTACTGGCCCTCATCTCAGTGGGACCCATCCTGTGGCAGGCTCCTGAGAAACTGGGACAGTGGGACTTCCTCAAGCCACTGGCACCTGTGAGGAAGGTTGGTTCAAGCAGCAGACACACACCTTCCTGCACGCTTCCTTCTGCAGGACAGCGCCTGAGTGGCTCTGATTTTCATGAGCTATAGTGTTCTACCCTTCAAAATGGTTTTAAGTTTGTTTTGGTCTCAGTGTTCGTGGCACATGAACTCCTTCACCCAGGACTGCAGTCACATCCACCTGCTCTCTGAACACACACCGTCACCCACAGCATGTTTGCTAACAGAGCAAGAACTGCAAGAGAGCAGGACACACGATTTTCTGTATGAACCAGGCCTTGCAGGACTAGAAAAAGACATTAGCTACAGAAGGGAAAGAAACCTGAGAGAAGCAGAAATAATGACTCTGGAAATAACCAGCCTTCAGTTATTTTTAGAGCTGCCTCCCCTAGCACTCAAGGTAATAAGAGCCCTGGAAAAAAAATAAATCAAAGGTAAGCGCACAAACAGCAGCGCCAGAAGAAAGCGCTTCAAAGTTTCTGCTGTCACCACAGCTGCCCTGGTTCTGTCCTTTCACTCCAGCAGGCTTCATTAGCCTGAGCTCCACTGTGCTCTGCCACAGCGAGCTCCGGGAACTCCACGGACTGCACCGGAGCCGTGCCACAGTGTGCCGGGGGACACGGCGAGCGCTGCCCCGCGCCCGGCCGGCTGCTGTCGGCCCGGCTGAGCACAGCACTGCGGAGCGGGAGGCAGAGACGGGCCCTGCCGCCCTCTCACCCTGCGCTTCAGAGCCTGATCCCCAGCAGGGCAGGCGAGGCAGCCTCCCCGCTCCGTGCCCGGCACCCACCGCCTCCCCGGGCGGACCGGGCTGGCAGACGAGGGGAGGGGCGCGCAGCCGGCCCACGCCGAGGCCGCTGTCACTCACCGGAGCGCCGGCTCCGCTCCGCCGACAGCGGGACCGGCCTCACCGGGCAGCAGCTCGGAGCGCAGCGCGGGGCTGGCGCCGGCCGGGGCGGCCCCTCGCTCCGCTCGGCCCAGAGGGGCCGCGGGGGCAGCGCGGGCGCTCGGTGCTGCTTTCCAGTAACCGGAATAACGGCACAGGCCACGGCCGGGGCGTCTCTGGGTCACCGCTCCCCGCCGCCTGGGCGCGGCCCCACGGCGGCTGCGGCCACCCTGGGGCAGGCCCAGGCCCCGCCGACCCGGGCCCGGCCCGCCGCGGGGAGCGCAGCGCCGCTCGGCCCGGCCCTTACCTCGCCCTACGGCTGCTGCAAACAGCGGCGGCCGGAAAGCGCGGGTGGCGCGAGGGGAAGGGAAGGGGAGCGGCGCGGGCCGGGCTGGACCGGGGTCTGGGGGGCCGGGGCCGCTCTCCCGCCGGGAACGGCGCGCTCCGGGACACGGGGCACCGCGGGGGAGGATTGGCCCCGCGGCGGAGCCCGGCACCCCGCCCGCCAGCGGTGCCGGAGCCGGGCGTCAGCCGTAGCACCGCAGGGTCACCCCGAAGGCTCCCAGAGCAGAGCCCGCCGGAGGGGGACAGGCCGGCTCCGCTGTACGCAGTCGTGAGGCTCCGCACACACGCTCCGGGCATCTCCCGGCTCCAGCCCGCAGCTGCTCGGCTCCTCTTGGCCGCGGCCCCGCTGCACTAAGCGAGGCCACGCTCCGCTTCCACCCTTTTCAGCGTCCCGGCTCGTGGATTCCAGTCCAGAGGCCGCACTGCCAGTGTCCCCCTGAAGCGCTGCAGGAAGGAACTGCAGCATCACACCGACGAACAACTGAACATCGGGGATTTTTAGGGACCAAGGGGTCAGATGAAACAGGCCTGTGACAGCCGAGCACATCCACTGAAAGCACACACAGCTGTGTGCCATTTGCACAGCTGACAAGGAACAGACAAACGAAAACAGATACCTGTACAAGCTTCTTGTTTCCCTTCCCCCAAAGACCTCATTTCCCCCAATCAGCCTGATACTGAGCAAGAGCAACTCCTGTGAGAGAGCAGGGCTGTAAGAGCCAGCTCTGGCAGCCTCCCCTTAGCAACCCCGAGCATTTTGCAGCACTCAGCTCCAGTAAGCACGTTAACAGAGCAGCGATAAAAGCTGATGTGTGCCACAACGCTGCTCTTAGCAGCAGCAGCCTCCAGAATGCCCTGGAAGATTGTGGGGTGACAGTGAGATGCAGACAATGGACCCTGGCACCAAGTGCAGAGTCCAGCAGCAGTGCTGTGGCTGAGGCAGCAGGCTGCTGCTGTGCAGACCTCTGCTTCCCAGCATCCAGGGTTTCCCTGCTCAAGGCTTTGCTCTCAGCACACTTCTTAAGGGTCACTGAAACTCAGTGCTTTTGAATCAAAGTAACTGCTTCATCCAGAGGCAGAGCTCAGGAGGTGCAAGCACTGTCCAACACCCTTTTCCTTCCAAGGTATCAATGTAAAAGGCTGTTCAGGAACTGGGAAAAATTCTCCACCTCTATTTTACTAGCATCCATCCCCCCAAATCCACCTTCTCCCCTGGCAAGTCCCAGTCCCCGCTGTACAAGGCTGGGCACTAGACCAGCTCTGCATTGCCAGGGAGCTTTGCTCAAAGCAGCAGTGCTAAGAGGCCAAAGTTCCCAGGCCAGGACTGCTGCTGGAGTGGCAGGTCAGTCCAGAAAGCACGGGTAGCTGTTCAGTGGAGCACACCAAAACCTGGAAGAGTTCCTGGACAGAAATGTCATGACTCAGGACCTCATGTTTATGCCAAGCTGAGAGACAGAAAAGCCTCAGGGTTCAAACAAGGAAGGGAAAGCTTCCCAACAACAGTTACTCTAGTGACCCTACAAGAGGCAAGGGAGACCAGCTCTGCAACAGTGTGCTGGCCATGAGCTGCCCCAATACACACTGTTCTCCTCAAGAGCAGCACTGACTAGTCTGGCAGCAGCACCACTCCTAACAAGGGCCTTCAGAACAGTGTCCAGGAACCTTCTTGGGGAAAACTCCACAGCAGCCTTCGGGGCAACTTTCTCTGGCTTCAGACACAGACAGCTGTCTTATGTATAAGGCCCAAGAGGGATGCAATATCCACACTTTAACTTCTCAATTGTAACTTTCAGTCTAATGCAGCTGTAGATATGACCATCCTGGGCAGGAAGCTTTTGGCTTGGAGATCCCTCTTGGGCACAGAAAACACCCTGCTGGGGCTCTGTTCACTTAGATCCTCAACCACTCCCAGAATATAAAAAAAGAGACAAATAATTCTCTTAGAAGTTGACTAATCTGATGAAAACAACTTGCAATAAAAATTCCCTTTCATCAACTCCTAACTACCTTTTGGCTTTCATCAAGTATCACCTATGACAGTGCATCAGTAGAAAGGCACATGAAACTTCTAATCTTTGCTTTAATTCCATCTCTGACAGACTCACACCACAAGTAAGAATTTACCTTTGAAACATTCACCACTCAAGTTTCTTGGTCAGCCTCAAACTGGAAAGACAACACAGCAGCTTAAGCTTTGATCTCTTAAAATGAGGTTCAGAAGAAAAGATCATTGCAGTGCAACCTGGATGTCTTAATAAAGAGTACTGAATAAGATATGCAAGACTGATAGTCAACATGTCCTTGATGTAAATACTGGGGCTCATGTTTAAAATTTATGCATCCTGACAGCATTCCCCTTTTGAGCCCTGCTGTCTGATGCTACAGCCTGTCTCAGGAGAGTTCCTTTTAAAGAGACTTTTAATTTTCTTGGTGTTGCCAGAAGAGCTGACACACTTAATCCCCAGAGATCCCAGGCAGCAGTGAGGATAACCAAGTTCCTGTCTGCTCAGATGGAGCAGCAGGGAGGCTGCAGCACTCGTGTGGGTATCAGACATCCTCCTTGCACCCCAGTGCGTGTGTGTGCCCCACTGTGACTGCACTGGCAATGCCACACAGCGAGGCTAAGCCCACCACCAAGAACCCCAGAGGCAAGTAGGGCAGAACCAGAACTCGGCTGTCTTCCTTCACAGTATTTAAATGCTGCAAGGAAATTTCGGAAGAGGCCTGGCAGCACATAACCCTCAGCCCTGTCCCCTACAGAAACTGTGCAGGATTTCCAGTCCTGGGGGACCAGACTTGCCCAAGGACCGCCTGGCACCTGCCCCTGACAGCAGAGCAGCAGCCCACGCTGCAGCACCTACACACTGATACTGCCCTACCTTATGCTGCCCATAAAATTAGAGACCAGGCTCACACGGGCAGATGTACCTGAGCAGTTACCTCACTGTTCCCAGTGGAAATTGCAAATGATTTTGAAATGGTGCCTTTTGAATTTGCAAGGCAGACCCTGGCAGAGCAGAGAAGTGACACACAGGGTTAAGGCCCAGGTCAGGACTTAAGCCCTTGGGCTGCTGTCCTTGCCCACTCCTTCTCCAGGGGACAGAAGGCTGACTTAGTGCACCCATCTGCCCCAAAGGGCCAGCAATTCATTAATTTTGCAAGAAAAAAAAATGAAGTGGACAGAATTCCCACTCTCCTCATTAACCAGCCCATCTGCAAATAGCTTAACTTCCACTTGTTTAAAAGCAGCTTATGTCAAACACCCTGGTGTCATTCTGTTTCCCACTTCCCCTCTCCAGCTGGCAGGCTGGCATGGAGACCAGGAGAGCAGGGAAGGATAAACTCATTCTTACATGAGCATTTCCAGAAAGACACATGCTCACTGTTCTCACCCAGCCCCAACTACAGCCTTCACAGAACTTTTTCCATCAGCCTGAGCTCTAATCACCTTTCAAAGCAAACAGCAATCATACTTAGTATTTCTCCCCTCCCCCTTTCAAATCTGCTCTGATAGGAAGCACATTGACAACTTCACACTGCAGAAATTAAAGTGGATTTTTCTTGAACAAGGCCACCCGCCTGCACAGCCTTAATCCCTCCAGCTCACATATGTTACTGCAACTTGCACTGCACTGAATCCAATTATGCCTCTTCAATCCATTAAAAAATATTTGGGGCTGTTGCACAGAACAAAAGTGTCAGCTGAGGAGACAAGAACAAGCCCTGCTTCAGCACAGCACCGCAGCCTGACTTCTGCAGGCAGGCAGGTAGCGCGGTATGAGGAAAATGAAGTGTCAGAGCAACTTCCACAGGGTCTGGTGAACAGCTCACTCCAAAGTATCTGAGGCTGGACTCAAACAGGAAAATCTATTTGGGAGACCAGAACTGACATACAGCTATTTGTAAATGCCTGGCTGTTATTAGTTATCCATTAAAAGCTTTTTAGATTACACTGCTCTGGCAGCATGCACAGCTAAGATGAGCTCACGGAACAGCAGGTCTCCCATGCATCACACGTTAGTCTGGAGCAGCAGATAAATAACCTTGAGCTAAGTCAGAAGTGTCCATAAATCCAAACTGCATGCACAAATTAAGCAACCAAGTGTCCAACTACTGACTCACACACAGCTGCAAAGTGAAATGCAAGCTCTCCCCAGCAGCTGACAATGTTTGCCCTGTCAGCTAGAGCGCTGGACACCAGCTACAGCCCATCAAGTTCCACAGAGGTACCTGTTGGCCTCCGAGTGCTCTGTGCTTCACCAAATCCCATCATATTCTCAGTGTTCTCCAGACAGTCAATCCACATGTAACAGAAATCACATTCTTCCATTATCACCTCTTTTGACAAGGATCTGGCAGGGGCTGCACAGAGTCTTCTTGTCCTTTCAGAACTGAGACACTGGTTACACCCCAGCACTTCAAGAGCCAAGTTACAGATCCTGGGGCCTTCAGCTACACCAAAACTCTTACACTGACACTACAGAAGTGGAATAGAAGTAGCAAACTATAGATGCAACAATAGCATATAGCAGTTTAGCACTTGCACCTTAAAGCTGAGCTTTTAATTTTTCTGTGATTACAAAATGTTAGCCAAGTTCTGCAAATAATCTTCTTCTGAATTTCTGGGTACCACTGCAGAGTACACACACATAATTTATCTTAATCTGAACAAGAAGCAGGCTAGATCTGATCACTAGTTGGGCTTACTTTTCTCCACACACTCGAGAATGTAACTTCACAGCACCAAATTCCTGTTGGAAGAGTAATTACCAGCTCAGTAATTTGGATTCTCTGGACTCAAGTCTGCCAACTTACATGGGTTGGCAATCTGGCTTGTTATCATCCCACATGATTGGAATTTATTTTGGGATCCAGTGCCACATGCTGTGGGTTTTTTCTTTTCCTCCCACAAGTGGCAAGTTACAGCCCAGGAGTCAGAGATCCTAATTCCATTCCTGTCTCAAAGACAAATTCCCTGCACAACCTGGGGTCAAGGTCCGTATATCTCTGCAGAATAAGTAATATTAGTCTTATCAACAGCATCCTGGAAAGAACCTCCCTTCTGAACCTCTTAAAAACTAGGACAGAAATTAAGAGCTATGCTTACTTACTGCTCAAAACCACCGTAACGTCCCCACCCTTCAACACGGCACATTGGTACCTGAGCTACACCTGCAGTTAAATTCAGTCGCTCAGCCTAAACCCTCAGCCAGGGAAGAGCAGCTCAGCACCAGGCAGCCTCAGCCAGGACCCGTCCTCCCGGGACCAACAGAGCCATTCCCAAGGCTGCTCCGGCCGGGAGGTGCCAGCTCGTGCTGTGAGATGTCAGCCTTGGGCGGCCACGGGCGCTGAGCTCCCGCGTCCCTGCCTCACTCAGACAATGAGGAGGAATCCAACCACCCTAGAAAAGGGTCGGTGCTCCCTGGGGGAGAGCACATTTCACACCGTTTCCTTTCGCCCAGCACCCGGGGACCCCTTAAAGGCCTCAAGCACCGGCCTGGGCACCCAGCCTGACCCACCTCGACCCCGCTTCGCTTCCAGGGACGGGGACAGCGCTGCCGAGGCAAAGCACACCCCGCCCTCCCCGCGGCCGCATCGCCAGCGCGGGCCCTGGCTCTCCCCGCGGGGACGCGGACCCCCACGCAGCGAAGGCAGCATGAGTGGGAGGATGAGGCACCCCTCCCCCTCCCCAACCCGGGACGAGCGCGGGGGCACAGCGGGAGCCCCCCCCTCCTCCCGCCCTCGCCGGTCCCCCCACGGAGGGTCGAGACGCGCGTGGGAAGCGGAAGCGCCACCTGCGATCCCGGCGGGGCGAGCCCGGCAAGCGGCGGCAGCAGCAGCAGCAGCGGCGGCAGCGGCAGGCAGGGAGGGCGCGGCAGCCCCGCCGCGGAGCCATGCAGGGCCCGGCCCGGCCCCCCGCCCGCCCGCCGCGCCCCGGGCAGTCACTCACAGTGCTTGAGGAGCTCCAGACACAAAGCCATGGGCGACACAAAGAGGGGCGGAGGGGACCGGAGAGACGGGGGGGCGCGGGGCGGGGGCGCTGGGCCCGGCCTGGCTGCCGCGGAGGGGAGGACGGGCCGTGCCCGGCGGGAGGAGGAAGAGAACGGGCCGAGGCCGGGACTGCGCCGGCTGTTCCTGCGGCCGCGAGGAGGGAGGAGACGCGCGGAATCGGCCGCCGCCACCACACTCACCGCGCCCGCCCGCCGCTCCGGCCGCGCGCCACGGGCGGGGCCGCGCCTTAAACCCCCGTCCCGCCCCGCGCGTCACCGCCCCGCCCCGCGCAGGCGCGGCCCCCCCCTCCCTCCCTCCCTCCGCCGCGCCCCGGGGCGCTCCCACGGCCGGGCGCGGTCGCGCGTGCCCCGTCGGGCACGGTGCTGCCCCCCGCCCCCCTCCCGCGGTCCCCAGTCTCTCGCCGGGAACACGGCGACCGGGCGCGTCTCACGCGGTAACCGGGTCCCCCGCGGGAAGGGACGGGGACAGAGGCGGTGGCTGCCGTTCCCGCACCGGAACTGCTGCGGGTGGCAGCCCCGTGCGCGTCGGGAGCGGGGGAGCCAGGCGCTGCTGAACAGAGCGGGCGCCTCTCCCACCCGCACGCGGGACCTTTGTCTCCTCGTCACGGCCGCGGGGACTACGGGGACATTTTCCCAGCACGGCCCCGTCTCTCCCTCGCACGCAGAAGGGGTTTGGCTCCCTCCCCTCACGCTCCGGCCGCTCCTGCCCCCGGCACCGTGCGTGGGTGGGGCCCGAGTGGGGTGCGGGGTGCGAGCGCTGCGGGCAATCCTCCCGCGGGGCCCGGGAGCCGGCAGCCTGCCGGGCACTCGCTGCAGGGCGGCCCCTGGCCGAGCGCGGTGCCAGCACGGGGACAAATGAGTGGACGCAGGTCTGCCAGCCGAGCTCCATCCCGATGGGGACAGAGCCCCGCTTCACGGGGTGCCGCGGCTGTGCCTGGGGCCTGTGGTTTGTGCCTCCCCGTTAGGGTGCCTGAGCGGGAGGGACAGGAGATGAATGCGTGGAGGTCGGTGCCACTCGTGGGCTGCAGCAAGGGCCTGCCCGGACAGTGCCCCGCCGGGGCTGGCACCCTGGGCACGGAGCTGCTGGAGCAGCACCCGGCTCCAGCCCTGTGATCCTGCACTGAGACACCCAGAGCTGGGTGTGAGGCTCGCCCAGGCTGCGGGACTGGGGAAGACCTCGGTGAGACCAGAGCCACGGGATGCAGTGGTCTGATGGGAGACGTGGCAGTGGGTGCCTGCAAGCCCAGTGTGGCATGGGTGCTGCCGAAGGGTGCTGCCTGCAGAGCACTTGGCCTCGGGCAGCGCCTGTGGCTTTGCAGGGAGCGGGGTTCCTGCGTGGCTCCTGCCAGGAGCACATGTACAGCCCCAACCCCTCGCTGTTACCATCAGCCCTTGGATGCTCTGGTTTATTTGTGACACGCTGGGCTCGTGGCGATCGGTGCAGAAGGGCTGGTCTGCAGCAAGGAGAGATCTTGGGGAACACTGCACTGAGCTCAGGCGCTGCCAGCTCCAGCAGACAGGGCTGAGCCATCGCTGCCCTCGGCATTCGGTGATGGAATGGCTGTGGATGTGCTGCTTCTGCTCCTGGAAACGGAGCAGCAAAGTGGGGCCTAAGGAGGATCTCGCCAGAGTCAGCCCTGCAGCTGGGGACCTGCGACCCAGAGCCTCTCCCCTCTGCTGCCTACCAAGGAAAACAAGAAAACTTGGTTTCAATTCAACTGCTTCCAGGCTCGGGAGCGGTGAGCAGCTCTGGACTGAGCCCCTCATCCCCACAGGCTGTGAGTGGCTCTGTGAAGCTCTGAGCCCATCTCCTCCTGAATCCTCCAGAGTACCCACGTTGTAGTTCAGTAGATGGAAAAAGCAATGGAAAAGCATGGAGGGAAAAAGCAACCCAGAGCAAAAGGAACACACACAAAGAACTCTTCGTTTGCCTGCGCTGTCTGAAGTCCCCGGCAGGCCGGGGTGCATGGCCTTACTAAACCTCAGCCAGTCCTGCTGTCCTGCCACATGTGCGTGTCTTAGCCAAGACCATTGTCAGTCACTCCTGGGCTGCTCCAGCGATGGCACAAGCCACGTGGCCATGGAGGGAGAGGTGCTGAGCATCACCAGCAGCGGGGACACAAAGCAGCATCTGTGATTGCCTGGTGCCAGGGCAGCTCTGTGCACACCCGGTTCACAGGGCTGGCAGCAGGGCCAGCGTGCTGGGATGCCACCAGGCCCCTCAGCCTAAGAAGAGACCTTGGGTGTCTGCTGTACCCAGCACGTTGCTCTGCAACCAGTGCGGCCTCATGGGCAGAGCACTTCACCATGCACAGGCTCCCTACTGCTGCCCTCTCCCAGAACAAGCTGAGGCATCCCTTGGTGCTTTGGTTTCTTCTCTGCCACGAGGACAGCACTACTGGCTGCCTTTCCTGCCATCAAGGCTGGTAAAAGCAAGCAGTAAGAAGGGCTTGGTTTTCTGACCATATCACCAAAGGAAAACGCTGGCAGCTGCCTACCTTTCTATACCTTCATAGATGGCCCCTGCTGGGAGAAGACAGGCTTGGCCAGGACCTTGGAGCTCACTTCCCAGGTTTAAGTCTATGGGCAGCTGCTTCCACCTCCCCTGCATCTGCTTGTGTGGGCCCATCATCATGCGTGGGCTGCAGCTTCTGCCTTCCCAGGGCTCTGGGCAAGGGACATTTCCCTGGGGCTCAAACCCATTGCAGCCGTTCCTGGGTGCCAGAGAGACACGTGCACCAGCAGAAGGAGGGCTTGCATGCTGGGTGCTGCCTGTGGTGGAACTGGGACCAGCAGCAAAGAGCACTGAGTGCAGCTTTGCTGAGGCAGAAGGACAGAGAGATTTTGTTTTGGGTGGTGGCGTTGGAGAGTGGGGTTACAGCCACGGTGCAGGCTTCCTGGGGAAGTGCTGGCTGGGCACAGGGCTGGGCAGTGGAGTTTCCATAAAAACAAGGAAAAGATTAGAGGTGAAAAATGGAGATAAACAGTTGTCATAAATTTCTTTGTGTCCTACAGATGTATGAATAGATCATGGAACATGTATGTGTACCCTTTTTTCCCTTACAAACAGTGATGGAGTGTGCAACAGAAATCTTTCCCTGGTGTGCACACACACACACACTCACACACACACTCTCTCTCTCTCTTTTTCTAATCCCTTTCCTGCTGGTATGCCAGTGAAAGCTATTTCTGGAACGTGAAATCTAGGTCAAAAAGAAGGAGAAAATCTGGAGGGAATGATAACAGTCTCTCTCCTTGAAGGCCATCCGGGGTCAGCTCTGGCTGATGCGATTAGCAAGGGGCCGCAGCGGTGCTTTACTCCTCCGCTGCGGACGCTCAGGCACAGGCTGGACAATGTCCTGGCCTGGTCTGGGTTTTCCTTTGCCTTCACACCACTGCTTCTTCCCCACAAAGAAGAGAAGGCCACGACAGCCGAGGGAGGAGAAGAGCAGAACTTGCCTTCCTCCCCAGAGCCCAGGCAGTCACCACGCAGGGGAGGAGGAAGGTGTCTGTACTCATCTCTCAAAAGCCAGTGCTCCGTGACTTTCCCAGGCACGGTGGAAACTCAGCCACAGTGACCCAGCCCGTGGGGCTTTGGTCAGCATGCTGCTGCTTTGCTGCAACACTACACAGAGGTGTGCAGGCACCTTGTCCTTCCCTAAGCACAACCCTCCTCCCTCTGCCAGAGCATCAGTGCCAGGGGACTGGGCTGGGATCTGCCTTCTCCTGGGGCAGGGCAGGGTTCCCGGCCCAGCAATGGTCCTGGGAGCCCTCTCTCTAATTTAGTGATGAAAAGAAAAAAAAAACAAAAAGGCAATAGAAAGAAGACAGACAGCAGGTTGGGGGCAGAAGGACGGTTATTCTGTCATACCTTTGGGAAGCATCTCTCCCAGGGAGTGCTCTCGTGCCCAGCCTGGGCTTGGCAAAGCTCTGGCACATGGATGGGCACAAGGTGTGCACAGCCCTGGCTGTTGTTTATGGAGCATGGGCGGCTCTCAAGGATGAGCCTTGTGCCTGGCTCTGTTCGGGGTCAGTGTTGGGCTGGCCTGAAGGGCTAGGATTTCTCAAGTTCCTTCTGCTCCATGTGCTGTGGTTCCTGTGCTTGGGCTGGGCTGGGGGCCAGCAGCCAGAGCTACCATCACGGGGGCAGCAGAAAGAGAGAACTGGAGGGTTGCTGCCCTCCAGAGCTCACACTCAGAGACATCTCAACCACTGGTAAGACTGGTCAACAGAGACAGCCCAGTCCTGGAGGAGGAGAGGGATTCCCTGGCCTTCCTGGAAGAGATTTGGGCACAGGATAAGGAGCTAGGCACCTGGGCTTTCTGGGAGCAGGCTGCTGAATCACAGGGCAGGATGCTTTGAGGAAGGGTGATGTTACCAGACAGCCCAGGGAGGGCTGGGAAGACTGCTGGTAGGAACTGGCTTTGGTGTGAGCTTTCCCTGCTGTCACTGGGCTGGGACCTCCACACTGGGGATTCCCACCTCCTCGTGCTGTGCTTTGCTCACTTCTGCTTTCCTGTTTCCCCTGGACATCAAATATTCAGCTCTGTATTGCAAGCAGACTATTAAGCAAGCAATTCCCAGTGCTGCCTCTAATAAGAAGGAGCTGGGGCTGGGGAGCCCTTTGTGATGCTCGGAGCCAGCGCGCCTGTCGCTACACGCCTGGCAATTAGATGAATCGGTTTCACTGGGGCTTTTGAGTCTCTGGCTTCCCAAGGCACAACGCTTTGTTTAAGGCTGATCAAGGGCAGCTCATCATCTGTCTCGCTGGCTGTCAAATGGGAGCTAATTGCCTTGTAATGCAGGAGTGACACAGGCCTTTGTGGGAGAAACTGGCTTGTCCAGGGTGTGACAGCTGCCATGGCTCTACCACCCGGCCCTGCTCCCCACACAGACCCCCAGACTGGCAGCCCTCCCTCGCTGCACCTCCCGTGCCCTCAGCTGCTGGCTGAGTCCCTTTGCTTTACGAGTCAACCCCCATGCTCTCCAAAGAATGAGAAGCCTGTGTCAGCCACAGCATTGCTGTGCTGGTGCCTCTTCAGGGTGGGTCCCTACAGAGAAGAAACCCAGTTCCCCTCTCAGGGACCTGGCATGTGATGGGAGCAGTTCCTCTGGGCTGGTGATGGGCGCTGGGGCAGGAGGGTGTCTGTGGGAAGGGAACGGGCCAGGGCTCTCAGTTGTTTCACCCCAGAGCTGTGCATGGAGCAGAGCGACCATTAGACCTGCAGCCCGTGGTGCACCCACTTCTCTCTGTTGGCCCAGACTGATGCCATCAAGCTGAAAGGTACCAGTCTGGTGGTTGGAGCCCCCTCTCATACAACACCAGCCAATTAATGCCTCAGTGATGCAGATTTGCAGGGGGAACTGAGCCCAGGGGCTGATTAAAGGCGTGACTGCTGTCCAGATATGCCTCCTGCCTTCCACATCATGCACAAGCACCAACACAGATGCTTCTCTCTGCTCCCCATGCCTTCCATCAAACACATTTCCCTCCCCAAGGCCCAGCAGCCAATGCAAAGGGCTGGAGGATGTTCTGGAAATCAGCAGGTCTCTGCTGGGTCACGTCAGAGAAGCAGTGGCAACCACTCACTTTGAAAGCCCCTTCTGGGCTCTGCCTGCTGTTGTTGCTTCCTGGTGTTAGCCTGGACTTGCAGCAGAGCTGAGCTCAGCAGGGGCCGTCCTGCCAGCGAGGGGCAGGGGTGGGCTGCCGGGCAGTGGGGTGAGCTGGGGTGGGAAGAGCATGGGACAGAAGCAGAGCAGAGTAGGAAGGAGGGACCGGGCTGAGCAAGCAGGTGATCCCCTGATCCAGTCCCTGCCTCATCCTGTCAGCTTTGACTGGGCTGACTCCAGAGTGCAGACCCCTGAAGGGGAGAGGCGAGGGCGTGGGCACGTCCCTGGGTGGGAGGGCCTGGAGCTGGGTATGGAGGCTGCTGGTGCTCCCCTCCCGCTCGCCCTCTGCCGGGACGGGGCTCCTGCGCTCTGGCAGCTTCGCTCAGAGCAGATATGCTGAGGCTGCTCTGAACCCCCCACAGCTCTGTGCTTCGGTGCCAGAGCTCATGCCAGGAGCAGCGTGCCTCGCTGGACCTGACCCCGGCGTCCCCGTGGGTGACAGGGCTGGCTGTCTGCCTCCACACCGCCAGCAGCACTGCACAACCCTGGTGAGATGCTGAACTCCTCCTGCCTGCTCTGGTGTCTGCCTGGCATGATGTCCAGGCATCACTGTGTCCAGGAACACCAAGGCATCACATTTGCTAACCAGTTCCCAAAACCTTTCCCAGGATGGGACCCCCCAGATGCTCGTGCCCCGCGTCACAGCCAGGCCTCACCCGGCACCGGGGCTGTCCAGGAGCCAGGAGGGACACAGGTAGCCTTGAAGAAAATGATGCAGAAGTGATGCAGATCGAGTGGTTTGCAGCATCACGGAAAGGTGACAGGTTTCTCTTCTGGCAAGAGCTGGCCAGCTCTCCAGAGCCTGCTCCCACCCCTGGCACCCCAAAATGCTTCAGTGAGAGCAGAGCTGCTCCCCACGCTGCAGCTTCGCACAGCTGAACCTCTCTGCTCTGCTCAGGCCTTCAGGAGCCATTTGCAGAAGCAGCATCTCCAGAGCAAAGCTCCTCCCTGCCACCCACAGCCCCTCCACATGTCCAGGAGAGGTGTGGACCACTGGAGAATGAAGCCACTGCTGCAGATCCTGCTCCAGTAAAGGCAGCCACAGGTGAGCTCGGGCTGCTCTGAACATGCCCCTGGGCCAGGGTGGTGCTGGTCTCTGCAGCAGGAAGCCAGCACCAGCTTATTTCTGGATGAGACACAAAAGCAGCTCTTGCACCTCTTTCTTCCGAGGCTTTCCCCGTGCTGCGAGGTCTGGGCAGCCCCTGCCATTCCTTGCTGTCTAGAGCCAGTGACCCCAGCATGCTGGCAGAACTAAACCCTGTGGCAAAGCACTCGCCTGCCTTCCTGCCTGGCTTCCCCCCGGGTGCCCGGGGCATTCCCAGGAGCCTCCGTGCAGGTGGGCACGGCAGTCCTGCCGGGGGGCACGGGCAGCCCAGGGGGCACGGGCAGCCCAGGGGGCACGGGCAGCCCCGGCCCATCCCAGAGGCTCTGGGTGCTCCAGCCATCGGGGAAGGGAGGGCTTGGCGTGCGGGGGAGCCAGCTCTGTGAAGGACCCCCTGTGCTGTGACGCTGGGAGCTGCCTCCTGGGAGAGGTGGCCTGGCTGGTGAGGAGCTCCAGTGGCACGGGGCTGCCTGCAGCCTCACTCCTGCTCGGGGCATGGAGTCTGTCCTGACCCACGTTGGAGGGACAGGCCAGGCTCTTGTCCAGTACAGTGTCCTGGTTTTGCTAGGGTAGAGTTAGTTTTCTTCTCAGGAGCCAGAATAGCTGTGTTTTGGGTTCAGTGTGGGATTTGTTACGAGAATAACGTTGATAAGGTGCTAATGTGATTAGTTGCTGCTGGAGCCCAAGGCTGCTTCACAGCTGCATCAGGACAGGGAGGGAGAAGCGCAGTGAATAGCAAACCCCAAACTGGCACTGGGATGTGCCAGGGAGATATTCCAGATCATGTCACATCATGTCAGTGCATTAACCAGGGCTGACTGGAAATCGGGGGGATTCCCTCAGGGATCGCTCGGGCTCTCACTCTTCCAGGGTTTTGTTTTCAGGGCTGTCTCTGCTCTGGGATCACTGGCGGGCACAGGCTGGGCATTGGCCAGCGGGTGGTGAGCAATTGCACTGTGTATCACTTATTTGTATATTTTGTTATTACTGTTACTATCATTATCATTTTATTTTAATTAGTAAATAGTTTTTATCTCAGGCCGTGAGTCTCCTTGCCCTTTTCCTTCCAATTCTCTCCCCTACTCCCTGGAGTGGGGGGAGAGTGAGAAAGCAGACAGGGTTTGTCTGAAAGCCAAAAGGGTGAAACCACCTCATATAGTAATTACCAATCAAAAGAGAATGGCTTGGAATTAATAATGCCTGTATCCAGTGCCAGGTGGGCTGTCTGGAGCTGGGTATAGCGCTACTAATTGCTCAGTGCACCGAGGCTGCAAGGTGCTGGGCTCTGGGGCTTGGGAGGGCTCATTAGTGCCTTGAAACTCACAGCAAGACCTGTTTTTACCCCACACCTGGGGTGCTGGGGTCTGTGGTCTACGTACACCTGATGGCGAGGGGCAAACAGGACTTGTTGCATTAGACACCTGCATGGCTCCTGCGATGCTGCTCTGGGAGAGGAAGCAGTTGGAGCCAGTCCAGCCAGAGGATCGACTCCAGCATCTCACTGACTGGTCCCTCGGCAGTGGCCTGAGGGCTGGGTGCACCAGGGTGATGCTGTCTGCCCGTGACCTCTTCTGCCCTGTCTGCAGGGCCAGGGACCAGGGTGTGAGCACTGTGAGCCCAACACACAGCACTGCTCCACCTCTGCACAGAGCTGGGCTGCTCGGCACGCTGCTGCCCGGGCTGGGCTGCTCAGGGCCGAGCTGGCCGGGGTCCTGCCCTCACTGGCCACGGCTCAGGCCCCTGGCTGGGCAGGGTCAGATCTGCCTGTGACTCTGCTGGGCAAAATCACAAACCCTGTGGATCTGGAGTGGGCAAATTTGCACCATTCGCCTTTTCCCCCAGATCAAATCCTCCAGACCTGTTTCCAGGAGTCCTGCCCTGTGCAGGAACCTGTAAAGAAATTCATGGTGAGCCCCAAAGCCTTGTCACACCCCCATCACCAAGGGATGGAGGCAGATGCCTTCTGCCCTCCCTCCTCTCATCAGCCCCAATTTCTGCCTCTGGCTGAAGGGGCTGCAGAGATCAGGATATGCTCTGACCCCGAGGAAAGCAGTGCAGAGTCCCTGGTAGACATTTGTGTTCCTGAGAGTTTCAGAGAAAGGTCAAACCTGGCAAGTGCAGCCTGGATTGCAGTGATAAGAGATGCACAGTGGAGAGGAGGAGGAAGCTGGAAGCTGTTGCTACTGTAGGGCAGCAGGGCTGCTGGCCTGTGCTGCAGGGTCCCAGCACACCCACAGCCCTGCGGGACTTCAGGCAGAGAGGGCAGCCAGTGCCTGGGGGCAGGGTGGGCATCACGCTGGGTGCTCCCAGCTGCAGCGCTCAGGCCTGGGTTTGGCTTGGCTCAGTAAAGACTTTGAGCTCTCCTGGAACTCTGCAGGTTGTGTCAGCAGTGCCAGACAGATCCCAGAGACCAGAGCCTGTCTGCCACTCCAGCACCCGCGTCTGGAGCCCCAGCCCCAGTCCCAGTCCCAGCCATGCCGGTGGCACGCCTGGCTGCTGGCCTCCCCCTCTGGCACACAGCAAGCCCCCGTAAGCCTACAAAAGCCTTGGACAGCCATGGCTGGAGGTGCGGGTCTCTGAGCCCAGCACCTCACCCCGTCCCCTCCGGCCTCCCGCCCCGGCCCCTCCGCCCGCCCCCGCGCTGGCACTCACTGCTGTTGGTGGGCAGGGTCCTGCTGCCGCTGAGGCTGCCCGATGGCGGGGGAGAGATGGAGCGGACCGAGCTCGTGTCGTCTTCCTGGGAGCAGCCCGCCTGGATGGCTCGGAGGTAGCTGTGGCTCCGGGAGCGAAAGTAGCTGGGCAGAGGCAGGTCCAGCACCTCGGCGGCGGCCGCCTCGGCCTCGCTGTAGGTGGAGTCGCAGACGGCCTCGTACTGCTCCCCCAGCTCCGGCTCTGGCGCCTGCACGGGAAGAGGGGCACAGCCAGTCACCCCCTGCCCGCCCGCAGCCCTGTCCCCTCCCCTCCTGCCGCCGCTCCCGCCCGGCCCCGCTCCCGGCAGGTAAGAGCGGGCGGTGCAGCAGTTGGTGCTGGCGGGGTGTGGATGCCTGGGCTCTCTGCCGAGAGAGAGGGACACAGGGACTCTTCTCTGAGGCCCGAGGATCCCTGCTCTGCAGCAGGAGACACTTACCACGGCGAAAACACCCCCCGGGCTCTGCTGAAGAGGCTGAGAGCACGTGAGGCTCAAATCCCTGTCCATCCTCTGCCACGTCCCCCTGCCCCACCAGCACAGGTGGGAGACCCCAGCCTCAGGTGTGAGAACCCACCGGGTCAGGTGTGCTCCTCAGGTGGGGAGATGGCCTGGCCCTACACTGAGGTGCAGTGGGAAGAGAGAGGGTGGGCTGGTGTGGTCTAGGAGGACAGCCCCCACGCCTGACCAGGGACAGGCTGCCTAGGCTGGTTCTGGGTGGCACCATCAGGAACCCATCCTTGCCCCATCCACAGTGCAGGACCAGGAGAGGTCTCAGCAGCAGGACGTGGCGAGGTGTGAGCTGAGCAGGGGCAGCTTCACTCCTTGCTTCTCCTGCTGCCCCCACCTCCCTCCCACCTGTGCCCCCAGCAGTGCCCTGCTCTCCAGTAGCAGTGGCTGGTCAAACTTTGGTTCAGGAGAGGTTCACTCAGGTTAAACCAGAGCCAGCCTAAAGCAGAACGTTCTGAAACACAGATGAGAGATGCTGAGATTTGCCTTGTTCCCCACTTCCATCTCTCCTGGCCCTTTCTTTGGCCTCAAGGGCAGTATTTCTGCCCAGCACTGGCTTCTGAGCTCCACAAGGTTTGGCTCAAAAAGTTAACCTACTTTTCCCCCTAAAACTGAGGGTCTCTAGCCCCCTACCAGGGGAACCAAGCTCTCCAGCTGCCCTGCAGTGACTGGGCCAGGAGCACTGCCTCCTCCTCCTCCTCCTTCTCCTCTTCCTCCTCTTTCTCCTCTTCCTCCTCCTTCTTTTGCTCCTCTCCTCCTGCCACTGGCCCCAGGTTTGGGCTGACCCTACAGCCTGCCTTGCACCCTGCCATGGGTGTCCAGGCTGACCCGAGAAAGCTCCGTGAAGAGGGAAGAGGGAAACGTCAGTGGGACGGTACCTGCTCTCCATGGGTAAATATCTGAGGGATAAATGAGGGGGGTCCAAAGATCTGGAAGAAAGAGTTGGAGAAGGTTAAAGGCCAAGAACGGGGGAGCCCTTCACACAGACAGCCATTGCACAGGGACTGAGGACGAGGGGAACAGATGGCCTGTCCCCTGGGGCTGCCACTGCTGACACTTCAGTACAGACTCCAGAGCTCATAAGATGCCAAGCGAGATGCCGCACAGGCCCCGCAGACAGCGGCACACACACGGCACGGCAAAGCTCCACGGGACACCTCCCAGACAGAGAGGAGCTGCTGGTGCATCCCCTGCTGTGTGCACCATCCACCAGTCTATATACACAGGGCACACCTGGGACACGCCGTGCTGGGACACCCCTGGGCACACATGGCTTGCATGTGGCTGCTGGACAAGGTCTGGCTCCCACTGAGCACCTCTGCAAAGCTCCCAGCGTTGGCCAGCACCTCACAACAGGGCCAGGAGCAGCAGTGGGCCCCCACAGCTTGTAGAACCAGGGTGGGTAGGCAGTCTGAGTGCTCCACATTGGGGACACTGTCCTTCACCTGATGGGGTCAGGCTGGCCACCTCACTGCTGTCTCTTTGGTCCCCATGCCAGGACGAAGCCGCACAGAAGCGACACTGCCATCTCTCCATAACAAAGCCACAGCACACAGCTGGCACAAGAACAGATGTCCAACAGATGTTGTGCTGCCTGTGGGGAGGAATGCCTTCTCCTCCTCTCCATCCCTGGTCTGCAGAGTACATCCACCCTCTGAGCTCTGTCCTGCATGAGCTGCCCAAGATGACCCATCTTGTGAAGAATCCAGGTTCAAAACCTACCCCAGGGAGGAGGCTTGGCTCTGGGGGCTGGGTCCAGCCCTTCTACACAAGGCACAGCTCAAAGTGTGGATTAACTCTTGGGGGTCACCAGCTGGATCTCTCTGGCTGCCAGTCTCCTTGGTGTGGCAGGTGGATGCTGACAGGCACACCTGGTGAACCCTGGGTTTCCAGAAGTCTGAAAGGTGGATGTCAGTTGGGACAAAACCAAGTGGAGTGGACTTGTCTTTCAGAGCTGGGGATGCTTCTGTGTGGGAGGACACCAGGGTCTTGCTGGACACACAAGGAAGGAGTTGGGGGTCACACAAAAGTGAGGGCAGCAGAGGAACTGCCCCTGGTGCTGGATGCAAGGGCAGGTCAGAGCTGCCAGAGGATCAGACCAGCACACACTGGTGGTTGTACCAGCTCCACCCTGGAGCGACAGATTTCTGGGAGGCCTCTGAATCCCAGCCCTGATTCTGAGCTCTCTGATTAGGAGGAAAGCGGGCAGAGGGGATGTGAGGTCAGCAGCCCCAGGCCTGAGCGGGTGCTGTGACAGTCCCTGTGCCCTCAGCACCACAGTGCTGGGTCTGAGGTGTTTGCCTGGGCAGCTCCTGGCACATTGTGGGATGTCCAGGCCCTCCAGCTCCAAGACCCTTCTGATGTCTTCATGGGGGTGTTGCAGTCAGCTGCTAAATGGCAGCTTTAGACAGGGAGAGAGCACAGACTCAGCCCACCCATGGTCTTCATGCACAGAACGGGCTTCAGACATGGATTTACACGCCAGGGACAGGATTGTGACGGTGCTGACCCCTTCTCTGTGCAGTGAGACACCCAGCACATTGCTGCTGATGTACAGGGAATGAGACTGACCACAAGGAACAAGTATGCCAGTGAGCAAAGCCCTGTGCCTCTCCCCAAAACTCTCCACCAAGAGCTCCAACTACTCCCTGGCAGCAGGAGAAACCAGCCAGGGGCCGGAGAGGGCTCAGAGCTCCACACCCTTGGAGAGGAAAGCTGGCCCAGCCTCAGCCTCCTCCATGCTCTGGTTCCTGCTGCCCATCCTGCTGCTTTAGCTCTGCCTCACCCCTCTGCCCTCGGTCACTGCGCACAGACAGAGCGGGGCAGCACAGAGGGGGCACGCGCGTGTGCACGAGTGGCCACGCAGACAGCGTGAACAGAGACAGACGTGACACAGGCCCAGGGTGACAGCAAAACACCTGGGGGAAGCTTGTGGGGCCATTGCTGTCCCAGGGACCCCACAGGCTGAGATAAGCACACGGGACCTCTGCAGAAGCCTTGTCCCAGCGAGGGTTCCTTCCTGCTGGCTGACAGCCACCCAAGCTCCCCGCTGCTCCCGAGTCATCCCAGAGGGCCACAGTGTGGGACAGGCAGCTGGAGCCAGTTTGCACCGACTGCATCCCAGAGACTGGGGTCAGAGCGTGAGCCCACCCCGTGGCAAGAGATTTGCCACCCACCTCACTGGCATCCCTGGCTTTGCCCTTCCCATGGGGACCAGAAATACCCTCAGAAGACGTCCCCAGCTTGCTGGTGGGACAGTCTCTTGAACTACAGGTACCTTGTTCCTGGGTCCAGTCCTGCTGCACGAGGGACCAGGTCCTCAGAGCTAAGCAGGGTTACTGTCCCTGGTGACCCAGGCTGGATGCCACCTTTGCACAGGTGAGGTTGGCCCGGGCTCTACCCACCCAGGGGGTGTGAGGAGCTTTCAGGAGGGGCTCTGGGCTACCATACCTGTGGCCGTGGAAGAGTGACTTCAGCTGCAACAGCAGTGCTGAGAAGAGGCAAAGCTGGAGGAAAGGGGTCTGATATGGATCAGAATTAAGAACCTGGCCTTTACCCTGTGGTAAAACTGCCAGAGAACACCGTGTGCAGCTCCTGGAGCACAGCCAGTGCTTTGTTTTGAAGGGGGAAAAAGATGTTCCTCTCTCCTCCCCCTCAGGGACCTCCTCTCTCACTGGGGTGGGCCAGTGCAGGGGGCTCAGTGCCCCAGCATCTCACCTGGTTGATGCAGCTGGACTCGTTGGCGCTGTCGGAGATCTGGTTGTATTCTTCCTCCCAGGTCGGGAACTTCGGAGGTAGGAGGATCTCGACAGAGTCCAGGCGGTCCAGGCTCCTGCCAGCAGGGAGAGAGGGTGTGAGGGGTGTCCCCATGATGGGGACAGCGCTGGAGCTGCTGTCCTGCCAGGAGCACCAGACCACCCTGCCCGTGGCACCCTCTGCCAGGCACAGTCACAGGGATGCTGCTGGGCCCCGAGGCCACCGTCTGGCCCCCGCTGCAGCTCCGGGAGCAGAAGGAAGCACTTCCTCACCTGGCTGGCCCCTGCCTGGAGCTATCGAGTGGTGAAGGTTTGTGGGGTGCAGGGGAAGGAGAGGGGACAAGACCTTGGTGGGTGCCCCTGGGGATGCACTGTAGGTGCCACGTTAGTGCAGCCAGACCCCAGCGAGCCCACGGGATCCGTGCCAGCCCCCAGAGTCACAGCGCTGGTGACAGCCCGGCTGGCACAGGCTGACCCTGGGGCCTGGGGTCAGGGAAGCCTGGACTGGCAGGAAGGGGGTGAGGGGTGGGGTGAGAAGTTAATTTTAAACGGTATTTTCTGGACTTTGCAATTGGAAAGATCTGCAGGATTTAATTTTTGTTTTAGTGTGGACGAACCCAGAAGATTATCTGTAAGAAACTCCAGGGCAGCCAGGCCTGAGTGACACTGCTGCAGGAGCAGAGGGGTCAGTGCTTCCAGAGCAGCTTCAGGCACTGGGAGAAGCACTGTCCCCACGCCCCGGGGCTCAGAGCAGGGCTGTCAGGGCCTGACCCAGCCACAACCACAGCTGCGGTCCCTGCTGACCCCCAGGCACACAGGGCCAGGAGGGATGCACAAGGATGGGAGGGACGTGGGAGGAAAAGAAGCGATGCTGGAAGGATAGGACTCCCCTGTTCTTCTGTTCCACCACAAGAGCTTGTATTAAGGAATCCTGGTCACAGATGGGTGGGCCATGGTGGAGGACCAAAGCAGCCTGGGCGAGCTGTGGGGGCTCTCCCTCTTGAATCTCCCATGGACCCTACAGAGGACCCTTGGGATGTTGCTTCCCCCATGTCTGTCAGGGCTGGAGGTGCAGAGGTCTGTCCTTCACCAACCTGAGGGACAGTGAAGCTGAGGGTAGGGTGCATCCCAGCTGGGCAGGAGCCCTGTGCAGTATGTGGACCTCTAGGAAGGACCGTGGCACCTCCTGAGTCTCCATCTGAGTGTGATGAGTGCGGGGAGCAGTCTCTTCTGCCAGGGGTGATGGAGGAGACACCCAGCCCCCAGGTGACCCACTGTTGAGTGGCCAAGGGCAAAGTGATGCCCCAAGCCGTGGGCTATCCATTTATTGCCTTATTTCCTTTGGCCTGAGAGGCCTTTGTCTGTGAGCTCACTGCATGCCCATGGTGTGTCAGTTGTGTCCTGGGGCAGGTAGCGTCCCTGCCAGCCACCCTGTGCCCACCACACTGGGCTTCACCCTGACCTACACTCGCAGCCTGCCCGTGGGGAAACTGTGTCACAGAGCAGGCAGCAGACTTTGGAAGAGCAGAGACCTTCTCACAAGGACAGGTTGTGTCTCACTTCTCTGTGCCTCATCCTGGCTGAGGCTGGAGCTGGCCTTCTCCTTGCAGTCCCTCCTGTCCCCAGCCACAGGCCTGGTGCCCCTTGGCTGGGGGAGCCCAGAGATGGCCCCAGCAGCTCTGGACAGGGAGGCTGAAGATCTTGGTGAAAGCTGGCATGGGGCTGTGCCAGGGCACGCTGCCCCTGCTGCTGTCCCAAGGGTGTGCCAGGCTGGTGGGGGACCTCGGGGAGCCCCCACAGCACCCAAAGCTCCTCGGGGAGCGGGGTGGTCCGGGGATGGCAGCTGTGCTCATGCTCCAGCCTGTCCTGTGCCTGGCACTAGCCCTGGCCAGCCTGGGGCTGGGGCATGGGCAGACCAGGATGCGATGTCCCTCGCTGGAGCACAGTGCCAAGATCTGCAGAGCCCCCTCCTCCCCTCCAGCAAAGCTCCTGCTGGGACCAGGCCCTGGCCGTGTCCAGCCCAGCCCTGGCTGGATCCCTCCTCTCCCGCCTGGCTGCAGCCACGGCCCCGCTGACTCCGCTCCTCCTGCCCAAGCACTGACTTGGCCCCTTCCTCAGAGCTGTGGGCTCCAGCTGGACCCCAGGCAGCCAAGGAGAGGTCTTACCCTGATGGACATGACCTGAATGGACAAGAGCCTTGGCCTCTCAGCTTGGGTGTTTTGCACCAGAGACCCCTGGAGCCAATTCTGCTCCCCCTGAAGCGGATGTGAAGGCAGGGAGCAGGGGAGGATTCAGAGCAGGCATTTCCAGGGCTCCTCACAGTTCATTTTGTCACCACCTCTCAGCAGAAAGCAGCATCTGGTCTGCAATCTGAGGCCACCAGAGGGACCCATGAGGGGTGTCCACACTGCCTGCTGCACCCTCACTTCCTCCTGCCTGTGTCTGCTGAGCATTAGCAGTTCATCTGCAGTGGGTCCTGCCTCCCCCTGCCCCTCTGCTGCTCACATCCCCCTGAGCCGCAGCACCTGGAACACTGGCAGCCTGTTACAGCCCCTGGGTGCCTTGTCCTGGGGAGTGGAGCAGCTGCTGGGGACACTGCACAGCATCACCTGCAATCAGGTGGTCCACACAGACCCTGTCCTGCAGGGACCAGCCTCCTGCCCAACAAGCTTCTGCTGTGTTCCCCTTGCTCCACTGTCTCTCTGGCTCAAGCCACTGTGGGCCTTCCTCCCTCAATACCTGGTCTCAGACCTCTTAGCTCATCTCTCCTGGCCTCAGGGCACTGCCCAGCCCAGTGTGCCAATGGGGCACTTTCTGGCTGGTCCCAGAGTCCCTGGGACCCCCGTGCAGCAAAGCAGACAGCACAGTCCCAGCAGCCTGCGGGCTGCAGGCCAAGTGTCCTCAGCCACGCTGGCTGAGCATCTTCCATGTCTAAAGAGCATGATGGGGTTGGGATCTCTGCACTCCCCCAGAGAAGATGCTTTGAGAGGAAATCCACACAGCTCCATCAAAGGAGTGCCCGCCCCATCACTGAGGGGACAGGGACCTGGAGCAAGCTCCTAACACCAGGGCTATCTGGAGTCACTGGGATGGAAATCGCTCTCCATTCCTCTGCCACATCTTCTCCTGTCCTGCTTGTCTCCTCATCTACCTGCCTGGTGGGCAGTCTGAGCTGGTATGCAGGAGCCCTGCTGGGCTCTGATCCCCACATGGGATCTCCACGGGGATCTTGGCTAGACCCCAAGAACTGCTGCTGGGGTGGCCCCTGGAGACCTGTGCAGAGCTCCCAGAGGAGTCCCGGGGTTACCTTTGGGTGGTGCTCTGCTCACTCAGGGACTGTTGGGTGGCCTTGAGGTAACTCTGCCTCCGAGCTGCAGTTTTTGGGGATGGTTTGGGGCTGGTTTCTGAGTCTTCACTGTCATCATCCCCCATGGCTTTGATGTAACTCCCGCTCCGCATGCGCCGGCACGGGATCTCGCTGTCTTTGTCCCGAGACAGCGTGTTGTTCCACTCCCCCTGAGGCACCTGCAGGAGTAAAAGGAGCATGAGCAGATTTGTGAGACAGCACCTCTGGGACCAGTGGGATCACAGGGACATGGGGGGATTGGTGGCAAGGACAATGACTGGACCCTCACTGGAGTGTGGTGGGGATGGGCAGTGCAATCCCTTCCTGACCCTCCCTTACCAGTTCATGCCAGGCAGCATTACATCTGATTACCGCTGGTTTGGCACATCGACCCACAGCCATTCACCCTCCACCACTGCAGACCACCTTGACACCAGACCATGCTGACACAGTTGGTACAAGCTGCACAATACCAGACATAATGGGGAGGGAAGAGGCTCACCAGACTGGGCACTGGGACAGGGGTGGCACATGCTCGTTCAATGCAAAGCCCACACTCATGTAACGTAAAATGCACAAACTGTTCAAGCCAGGGCAATCAAGAGCCTTTGTAGACCAGGGCCTGTGGATCAGAGCCCAGACCTTCACCAGGTCCAACACCTATTCAGGTTTCTGAGTTGAACGTGACTCAGTGGCTGAAATTCCCTTCTGAAGCCAAGCCAGGCCCTCACAAGTCCCTCTAGAGCAGCTCGGGCACAGGGACCTTGTGCCAGGCTCTCACACAGAGATGAGCAGCACCCTGTGCAAGACAAAGCATTTCCAACTTCACTGAGATGACAACTCTGTGATTAATCTAAGGCAGACATGGTGTCTTGTTCTCTCATAAGAGATGGATGAGCTGATGTTTCCAGTGGAGTCCTGAGGCACTGAGGTAACCAGCAGCATCGCCTGCTCTTTCTGCAAGGGGTCTGTGGAGGTGGCTGGAGGCACAGCCAAGGGCTCAGCCAGCAGCAGAGCCAGATGTCAGCCCAGGACTGATCAGGACAAGAGCAACACATGGTGTGGGACAGGCCAGGGGAAAGGTGAGGCAAACTGAATTGTCAGGAGCAAGCCTTGGTTTCGTGACTAACGTGGTTTGTAGCTGGTGTTTGACCTGCCCTTGCCCTGAGGAGATGAAGTCAAGGAGAAGCCAGGGAAGATGTGAGAAATGCAGCAGTGTGCAAACTGTGCAGACACCGGGACAGCCCAAGGCTCCCAGTCTGCTGTGGGAAGCAGCCTGGTGGGGGAGTGCCATGGGGGGCAGCAAAGGCTCTGGGCTCGTGCTGCGGAGAGTGTCCACGCTGACTCTGCTGGATGGAGATGTTGGACTTGCCCAGCTCCCCAGGATGCCGTGGGATTAACCAGGCAGTGTTTATGTAGTGCTCTGGGGATGCAGGTCTGTGTTGCAGCCAGGTGGAATGAGCCAGAGCCACTGGGTGCTGTGTGGCTCCTGCTCCTCTCCTTGTTGGCAGCAGGCAGGTTCTGTGGAGCCAGAGCCGACTGGAGGGTGCCGTCTGCTGCTGCTGGGCTGCAACATCCTCAGACGAGCTTCAAATCTGCAGGTAGCGGCTTCTCGCTCACCTGAGAGGGCCTGGTGTGTGCCAGATGCAGGCTCACTCCACGTGCAACAGCTTGGCTCACCCTGAGGGCTTTCTTCTGCCCAAAGGAGCCGGAGGGTCAGCCCATGTCCTGCCAGGCTGCTGCTTGCTGTGTGTGTCTGGGAGGAGGCAAGGGGTGGAGCAGAACCCAACCAGCCTGTGGGACTCTCTGCTGACGGGGTCCTGCTGCGATGTGCACCCATGAGCCAGAACCTGTGTTATCAGGGGACGTGGAGCAGAGCCAGAGTGAGACCCAGGTGAGTGACCGATGTGGAGCAAGTGTCACACGAGACACAGACCTGGGCAGGCCTCCCTGGCCCTGCTGCTGCTGCAGGTTTCCCCAGCTCTTTCCACTCTCCCTCCTCCAAACTTTGTGCTTGGCAATGGCTTCTGGGCCTGCTGCTTTCAAGGCTGCCTAGCTCAGGAGCTCCTGGGTGTTATCTGGCAGGTTCCTACACAAGTAAGAGCAGAGAGCCCTTTCCCTCCTGGTGTGGGCTCTCCCTCATCCCTGGCCCAGTTGTCTGCACTGGGTGGCCCTGAGGGACCTTGCTGGCTCCAGCTGAGTGCTCTTGTGGGAGAGATCCCACAGGTCACTGGGGTGGCTGGCTCTGATCTTTCCTAAAGCAGTGAGGAGCCCTGAGAAGCACTTTTATACCCATTGCCCCTGCATTCTCCTCAGGGTGAATTGCAGCTGCTGGGTCCTGGGCCACTGAGGGGCTGGGGCGAGGAGGCAGACAGGGCTGGGGTCTCCAGCGAAGGAGATGAGAGCTTGCCAGCAGCCAGGCACACCAGGCAGGGGCCAGGGCACGAGAGAGCACCCCCTGTGCAGAGGCCAGTGCTGTACTCTGGGGGCAGTGAGAGGTGCTGGCTCTGCAGCGGGGCTCAGACCCCAGGCTCTTGCGGCCGCTCTGGTGCTGCTGCTCGAGGGTCTGCGGGTTGCTCAGCTCTGCCCGGGCTTGGGCATCTGCCTCCTGGCCTGGGCACTCTGTGCTCTAGGCAGAGTGACACCAGGACAGTGTTTTCAGTATGTCTCTGCTGGTGCAGCTTGCCCACAGCCGTGCATCCCACAGCACCGCCTGGCTTGTTCGGACTGTCCCTCCCTGGGGACAACCTCCACCAGCTTCCCCACCTTCCACTGCGCCAGCCTGCTGGTCCTCACTGCCCTGCCCTATTTCTCCTGTCCTTGCCTCTCCTCTACCTAGTGCATTGGCAAAGCAGCAACAAACAAAGCTCTCAAGGTGCTCCACATTCCAGTTTAGCACCGTGAGAGGGAAGGACACCCTTTGAATCTGGTGCCCCAGTTCCGAGTGTGTCCTGCCTCTGTCTGCACAGAGTCTGCAGGGACTCCCTCAGCTCCTGGTGCTGTGGGGCAGAGCGCAGGACAAGTGTTTCAGAAGTGCCACACCTGAAAAGACAAGGAGGTGCCCTTGGGGATCCTTGAAAGTGGTGCCAGTGTTTGAGGTGCTGTTCAGGATGCTCCAGCATGCTCCTCTCCACCTTCAGACACCTGATGATGAGGAGCCTGTCCCATGGTCTCTGAAGGTCTGCAATGCGGGGAAGAGCCCAGAGAACTCCTGTTGTCATGGGACAGACCTCGACAGTGGCCAGTGCAGGACCTCAATGGCAGCAACTTTCCTGGCATCTGTGGCCCTGGGCTCTGAACAGCCCACGTGTTACAGACAGGACAAAGTGGAAATGAGGGCTGCCTTGTGTTGTACCTAGGCCTGGCACAGAGAAGCTGAGGAGGCTCCTCACAGGCTGTGGGTGCCTTGCTGCTCCTCATGCTGCTCCAGGATACACACAGACTTGGTTCTGCCTGTGGCTGGTTTTTGGAAAGGGGTAGGAGCAAGAGGACGCCCAGGTCGAGAGCCCTTGTAGGTGGCTGCTGGCACAGAGGGCTGGGGGACCCACCCTGCCCGGTGGCCACTGGCACAGAGGGCTGGGGGACCCACCCTGCCCGGTGGCTGCTGGCACAGAGGGCTGGGGGACCCACCCTGCCTGGTGGCTGCTGGCACAGAGGGCTGGGGGACCCACCCTGCCCGGTGGCTGCTGGCACAGAGGGCTGGGGGACCCACCCTGCCCGGTGGCTGCTGGCACAGAGGGCTGGGGGACCCACCCTGCCTGGTGGCCGCTGGCACAGAGGGCTGGGGGACCCACCCTGCCCGGTGGCTGCACAGGAGGGGAGGAGGGGACAGCAGAGATGCTCTACTAGGCTTCAGGATGTGGATCCTCCTTTCTGCCCAGTCTTGGTCTGTGTGGTGCCCCATGGTGCAGGCATGTGAGATCCAGGCACACATCTGTCCCTGGGAGCTGGGGTCCACTGACACCATCCTGCCACAATACTGCACGTTACAGAGGCAGTGCCTGCTGGCTCCTCAGCCCTTCGTGCCATGAGCTGAGTGTGGAAGAACAAGGACAGCAGGGGCCACAGAGGTTTCCCTCTACCTTAATTCCTCTGGGGGCTTTCCCCAGTCTCCTGCAGCATTAACAGAGGGGTGAGAGGAGAGGAGGGGAAAACTCCAGTCCTGGGTGCTGGGGAGGAGCAAAAGAACTGCACCAGTCCCATTGCTTTGGTGAGGTCTGGGGGGAAAGAGACTGGCAGAGCAAAGAGGGTTCCACTCACACGTGTGCCAGCTCTGCCATGCAGCCCGGCCCCGGCACACACAGCCATGCACCGCACACCAACGCTCCCGCGGGGCCAGGCGGGCGTGCGGGGTGCCTGTGCCATGCACCAGGCTCCGGTGCAGAGACTGAGCCCCTGTGGGTGCCCCGCTGCTCCCTCCCGGGCCGGATCCCCCCTGGTGTCCCAAGGGCCACGTGTGGACTCGGGCATGTCCTCAACAGGGAAAGCTGGAGCCCAGGCTGCCTGTGGGGCCCGTCAGTCCTTTTGCCAGGGCGCCTCCTGGGAAGGACCTGGGCAGGATTTCCTGCACCGTGGGAGCTCTGTGGGGCTCAGGTGAGGGCAGCCAGCACCTGCACAGTGGCTGACACTGGGTGGGCCACCCACTGTGGAATATGAATTCATTTTGGGGGCTACTAGGGGTTAAGAAAGTTTTGGAGAGTTCTGACTGTAAATGGGGTTGGGGAGGCTAATCTGGATGATGCATCAGGCTAATGGTGCTGGTGGTATGACTGGGAGCCCTGGGAGCCCCAACATTGCCCACCCCTTCCATGTGGTCTTGGTATCCATGGGCATGGATATGAGTCTGTGTCTGGGGCAGGAATACTGCTCAGCCCTGCCTGGGGCATCTCTCACTCCAAGGAGCTTCTTGGCCATTGGAATCCTGACCCCTCAGCCTCCTCCCTTGTACTGCCAGCCACATGTAGGGCCCATGGGGAGGGGAGAACAGGAGGCAGGGAGCAGAGCTTCCCTCCCCGGGGACTGTGCTCTAAGGACAGTGCTGAGTCGCCCTGGGGACTGCTCCTGAGAGACCCCCCACCCTGATGGGACAGGGCTGGACCTGGAGCTGGGTGATCATTTACTCTCAGCTCCAACATCTGGGTCTGAGGTGGGCCTGGAAACATCACATGGACCCTCAATAGTCCCTGAGGAACCCCCAGGCTAATCAGAGCCTGCAAATGGGGCAGGGGAGTGAGTAGCCTTGAGGGCTTATCCTAGCCTAGAGACTGGGGGGTCCTGTTTGTCCCCATCCTACTGAAGGGCCCTGAGCCCTGTGTCCTGCCCTCCGGGGCTCACACCGGGCGCCTGGGGACAAGGTCAGCCCGAGCATCCATGACCTGTTGGCTTATGGGGACACTGAACATCATCTTTTCTGGACTGGTTGCCTGGGGTCTCGGCTTTGCTGGTGAGATGGTGCTGGCTGTGGGGCTGCCCCAGGCACTTGGGATGCTGGTCACACCCCGGTGTCCCCCAGAACCCCTCCAGCTGTGATGACAACGGCTGTTGAAGCTGGAGTAGGGAGCTGCTCCTGCTCCAGTCCGGTGGCACAGGCTGCTGACCCCGTCCCATGGTCCCAGGAGGGTCAGGGCAGGGAGGGAGCTGGGCAAAAGCTTCCCCTCAAAACAAGATCCCTACCTGGGCGCTGCCTGCGTCGGTCGGCCCGGGGCTGAGGGGCTGGTCCCACCTCCGCGGGGGCTCGCTCGGCGGCAGCGGGGCGGCGCCCGTGTCCTCCCAGCCCAGCGGTGGGGCTGCCCAGCTGCTGGCCGGGCTCACGCCACCCAGCTGCGCCCACAGCCCTCCGTCAGGCTGTCGAGAAACGGAGGCTCATTACATGCGTGGGGAATAGCGAGCGGGGCAGTCCTGTACCCCCGGCCACCGCCAAACCCCGGGAGCGAGGGGCTGCGGGGTCACATTCGGCGCTCGGGGCTGCCCGCGCTGGGCGCTGCTGCTGCCCCCGACGGGACACCGAGCTGGTGGAGATTTTCTCTACAGCTCTCGAACCTCCTAACCCTTAACTGAAAGGAGGGGGGCAAAGAAAAAGAAACCAGGCCAAGAACATTTTTTCTGACGATGTTCCTGATGCAGTAAGTCCCTCTGAAATTTGATGTGCAGCTGTGGCCAGCGAGGTGTCGGCAGCAGAGTTGTGCTTCAATGATTCGCTGCCCTTAAAAGCCTCTAAACCCGCTGGCCACAGCCAGGGGAGCCCAGAACACCTTTGCATTAAAATAGATGCAGAGATTTACAAACAGAGCTTGTCCCCTCCTCCCCCCGGCCAGGCCTGGCTTATTTATCTTCATTCCTCTCTAGGGCACAGCCAGGTTCATGTTCTTCAAGCGCCACTTTTTGAAACCGCCAGTGACCTGGTGCTCTCAGTGATGGGGGTGTCAGACCAGCATTAGCCATGCAGGCTCCTGCCATGCAAGTGGGGTGGCTGGCAGTGCCCTCCTGGCCCCACAGCCCTGCCCATGGGCGGGCGAGCAGCAAGGGCAGCCATGCTCTGCAGAGCTGCGGGTCCTACCAGTGCTCCGGGGAAGCTGTGTAGAGTGGGGCTTACTGGGCACGCCGGCACATCCTTGTGGTGCATGGAGATAAGGGTTAAGCATCAGTGATTACTGGTGACCTTCAGACTGTGGGATGGTGGTGGTGCTTGGCTGGAGGCTGGGGAGCTGTGTCTGGGTGGGATGTGAGCCACGACCCCTTGGCATGCCCAGCTGCCTGGGCACCGAGGGGAAACAGCTACATGTGGGCAGCTACGTGCCCGGCTGCCCAAGAGTGCACCCACCACAGCATCTGCAGGGTCTGCGTGGGCAGTGGGGCTGTGCTGGCATCCCACAGCAAATGGGGATCACAGCAGAGGGTGCTGAGGTGACGATGTGGGCACATCACCTCCTCCCCACGCTGCCATGGTCCAGCACAGGGGCTGGGGGGCTCTGGGGCAGCACTGCAGAAGGGGGAGCTGGACCCCATCAGCACCAGTGACCTCGAAGGAGGTGTGGTGGTCTGTCCCTGGGGCCTTGGTGAATTTAAACCCCCCATCCCAATCCTGGCAATGTGACTTGAGGTGGCAGCTGAAGCATCTGGAGCTGTTTGATAAGGTCTACTGGACAACAGGGCGTCTACCAAGAGTGTGTCCCCTGTCCTCCTGCACTCTCCCTACACGGAGCAAACCATAACCCCCTGCTTCACCCACCTGCAGGTAGTGGTAGGCCAAGTCCTGATGGCAGGACTTGGATTTCAGCAAGGCTTTGTCGATGGTGGCAGAGGCCTTCTGGCACACTTCCCGGGCATGGCTGAGTGTCAGTGTGGACCAGGAGCCCCTCTTAATGTAGTTGGAGTCATTGTTGATGGGGATATTGGTGCAAGGGGTGACCTTGAGGTCGTTATTGCTCTTGGAGGATTTCAGCATGTGCTCGCTGATGGTGTTGTAAGCGTGCATGAAGTACTTGGGCTGGCTGTGGTCCGGCTGCCGGCCCAGGGTCATCAGGCCCATGGGGTTGCGGTAGCTGCAGGTGTCGCTGTCCAGGTTGTCATCTGAGCTCCACCAGCCCGAGATGTTGGACCTGGTCCTGCGCTTGGGCTCGGAGGTCTTCGCTCGGTCTTTGCTCTTGCTCCTCCGGTTTTGCTTGGGGTCATCTGCTCCCTTCTTGCCATTGACGTTGCCTTTGGTGGGGCCCTCCAGAGACTGGGACTTGGCAAACAGCTTCTGGACCGAGTGGACAAGGTGCCGGATGCGCCCAGGGCTCTCACTGCGGTGCTTCGCGTCGCTCCGCTGGAACTGGAGGGTGCTGAAGCCGTCTCTGTGGATGGGCAGCTGCTTCTCAAACTGGTCGAGGAGGTTGGCAGGCAGGCGGTTGATCTTAGTGGCTTGGGCATGGCTTGGAAAAGGGTTGTCATCGGGAACCTCGAAGTGGGAGTTGTAATGGATGCGGGGGAAAGTGCTGCTGTTGGAGATCTGGTTGTTGAGGGGAAGGAGACAGTCGCCATGGAGAGTATTCTGGGCTGGGAATCGGGGGTCCATGGTGAAGGAGTCGGTGGGGCTGAGGAGATAAGGGTTCCTATCCTGAGGGGCATAAAGAGAGTCTTGAGGGGAGTCCAGGTTATCGGAGAGGTGTCGGCTTCTGTTGTCTCCTAAGCCCTTCATGGTCCCAGTGTTCCCTAGAGCATTGCTCTGGGGTGGCGCAGCAGAGCCCTTGCAGGAGCGCTGATCCCGCTCCCCCGCAGCCTTCCCTGCACCTGGAGGAAGAGGAGAGAAGTTCAGAGCCCGCTGAGAGCCTCCTTGGCAGCCCATCCCTCACCGGGGTGTCCTTGCAAGGGCTGTCCCAGCTACGAGGGCAAATGCCCCCAAGGTAAAGGGGTGAAGGAGAAGCAGAATGGGAGAGAGATGAGATGGCAGGAGGGGAGGAGCAGGGACATGAGACCAGGGGCTGGAGATAACAGTACAGGAGAGGAGGTGGGGACGATTCATTCTTTCTAGCTGCAGTTTAAGTGCTCGTGGATCCCAGTGCTCAACCACAGGCTGCTGAAATCAAGCTGCTGCTGTTTTTCTGCTCTCTGCACACGTTTATTTAACAGAGTCCCTTCCCCAGCCAGCGTAACAAAGGCTAGCAGGGCGCTGCCAGCAAATCACTGCTCCTGTCCCATTTGTTCAGAGGGCTGGAGAAAAACCTGCTGCCAAGCACAGCACAGCGGCCCTGCCTGAGCCCGGGGAGGTCTGGAGCCCAGCATCTCTCCTGCGTTACGGGCTGTGTTTCTGTGGTTGCTGGCTCCTGGAAGGCGCTGGCAGCCCCGCTCTGCACGCTGCGTGCAGCTGCGCTGATGTGATCTGGTGTCAAACGTCCCCTCGCCCGGTTTATGGCATGTTCCACCCCGGAGGAAACGGTTTCAGTAGCTGTGATGGAAGCAGAGGTGTTTCTGCACACTCAGCCTGACCTGAGAAGCTGTTCACTGCTCAGTTGATCTCCCCTACCTTGCTGCACTGCTCCTGGGGAGTTGTGTCACCCCCCAAGCCCGGCCCTCTGTCCCTCGCTGTGGCTCTCCTGCCACAGCAAGAGGCTGAGGGTGCTCCGGGCGTCCCTGTGGGGTGGTGGAGGGGAGCAGCTGCACACAGAGGAGCTCCCCACTGAAGGTTTCTCTGGTGCACTCACCCCATCCTGCTCAGCTCAGAGCGATCCTCTGCACTGGGTTATACAGGGAAAAAGACAAACTGCCAGGGCTACTTAAAGAGAATCAATAAACACACAGACAGGTTAAGTTGATAATCAATGGATTGATTTTCCATTATTAAAACCTATTTGAAATCATGTCGTGTATAAACTAATTCTTATTTCCTTTTACCTTTTAGTTTATTTTCCTGTTTCCTTCTCATTTTAGTTAAGAGTGCAGCTGAAGGCAACGAGCAAACCCTGGAGCATCCTACACGCGTGATAATCTGGAGAACTGAGATCCTAGACTATTGCAAAATCCAGGGGCCCAAAATATGGACTTGTAGCTCCTTGGTAGGATGAAGAATCTGCTCTGGGAGCTGGGACAACAGGGCTCTGTGCAGAAGAGCTGTTTTCCAACACTGGGATGATCCAGTGTTCCCCAAAATGTACCTGCAAGGGGAAATAGTGCCTGGACCCCCAGGTTTCCAGCGAGTTTGAGAGAAAGAAAACCATCATTGTGACTCACAGGGAACAAGCAGGGTAATGGTGTGTCCCTGGGAGAAGCAGAACTGACAGCTTGGGTTCTCCCTGTTCAGCCACACATTTGAGGGGGGTCTCCCCGAGGAGCCGTCCTCCTGCACACAGCCTGGTCAGCAGAAGCAGCTGGGACTGGGCTGCTGGGGGGAGAGGAGCCAGCAACCACTGAAGGGCCACAGGAGCTGACAGACCCATTTTCCTTCCTCACACAGGGAAAAATGTATTGGTAATGGAAATCAGCTAGAGCTTTATATAATTGTTTGGGAGCACAAAAAAACCCAAAATGCAATGTATTCCATAGCTTATGGGTTTTGAAAAGCCTTGTCCTGGTTTTGCTAGAACAGAGTTAGTTTCTTCTCAGTAGTTGGAATGGCTGTGTTCTAGCTTCAGTGTGGGATTTGTTGTGGGAAGAACGTTGATAACAGTGCTGGTGTGAGGAGTTGCTGCTGGAGCCCAAGGCCACGGTGTTTGGCTGCTTCACAGCTGCATTAGGACTGGGAGGGAGAAGCGCAGTGAATAGCAAACCCCAAACTGGCACTGGGATGTGCCAGGGAGATATTCCAGATCATGGCACATCATCTCAGTGCATTGACCAGGGCTGACCCCAAAGCGGGGGGATTCTCTCGGGGGTCGCTCTTGCGGGGTTGTGGTTTTGGTTTCAGGACTCTCTCTGCTCCTGGCTGGCACAGGCCGGGCATCGGTCAGCGGGTGGTGAGCAGCTGCACTGGGCATCACTCATCTGCATGTTCTGTTATTACTGTCATTACCATTATTATTTTATTTCCATTAGTAAATAGTTTTTATCTCAACTCGTGAGTCTCCTTGCCCTTTTCCTTCCAATTCTCTCCCCTGCTCCCTGACTGTGTTTGGCTGCAGCTAAAGGAGTGAGATCACCACAAGTGTCCATGTAGCTGCTGCTCCCAGTGGAGTGGCAAAGCAAAGCTGGTCTTTGGAAGGCAGAGGTTTGCAGACAGCAGGTAAGTGCAGCCTGGGCTCCCTCCTTCACTCTGACACCAAGACTCCCACTCCTACTCCTGTGAATCCTGCTCCTGGGGGTCCTACCAGCTGGCCCACGGTGAACTCAGCCGAGTGCACCTCCAGGCATTGCCAGCTGCCCCCCACATGCACGTGAACCTGCATGGCTCGTGTCCCCAGGACATCCTGTGGCCCCACATGAGGCTTGCTCTGTCCTGGCCCATCTCTCCTGAAACCCACCTGAAGAAGCTGTATGGCCCCATGGGGTGGGTCCTTCTGGACTGCTGCTGACTGGGGCCGTGCAGCTGGTCCAGATGCCTTCACCTACAACCCAGCGCCCTGTCACGTGGTCTGGGCTTTGGTGCTGTGGGAAAGATGATTTGGCCCTTGGGCTTCTCCACCACACGGACAGCACCCACACGTTTTGGGGTTGAGGACATGGCTGTTATCCCAGCCTGAGCTGGGGGAACTCTGATACCAAACCTGTTCTTCTTGCCACAGCATCCAGTGCAACATTGGCTTTGACCTGTGTCCATCTGCTCATGGTCTCTGTGGGTGCCATCCCTTTCCCATTGTGCTCTCCAGCAGCTGGGTGCACCAGCCTCTCTGGAGTCCCCTGCCCATGGGACAGCACCCACGTGAGCTGGTGGAGCAGCAGTGGGTGCTGGCTGGTGAAGTGCCACAGAAGAGAGACTCATGGATGTGCCAGGCAGCCCTGCTCCTGCTTTGTGCAAGCTGGCATCAGTGCAGTTAAAGAGTGGTGACAAAAAGCCCCAGGAGATGTTCTCAAAGGAAACCCTCTGGGCAGAAGATAAGGATGGGGTGTAGAAGAACAGACTAAGCCATCCCTCTGGTCCTTGAAATTCCAGATGGCTATGAATGGGTCAAGCTCAACCCTGCCCAACCTGGAGGGGAAGCCCTGCAGGAGCCCAGATCCTCCCTGAATGCCACCCTGCTCTGCCCAGGCTTAGCTCTGCCCTCCATGGCTTCTTCCTCCCTTCCTTCCATGCTCCAGCTCTAGACTCCCAGCAAGGTCCTTCACTCAGGCTAGGCTGTCTGAGGCCATCCCACTTCTGATGTGCTTCTCCCATCACATGATGCCACAGGAGTCAGGCAGTCCCTAAGGAGACAGCACAGCGCTGATTTGGTTATGACTGGGTGTCTCTGGGTATTGGGAGTCAATACATCTTCTGCAAAGGGCAATCAATATCTGAGAGAGGCTTCAGCCCTGGGACTGCTTTGCCATATCAGCATCCCTGCTTTTGTGTTCACTGGGGTTCAGAATAAAGTACAACTGGTTTAGGACTCAAAACAAACAGGGAAATGAAATGAAATGAAAGACATGAGGTGAAAGGAAATGAAATGCAGTGAATCCTGGCCTGCAAGGGAAGACTGGGACCAGGGGCCGGAGGGGCTCAGGGGGGCTCAGGAAGCAGAGGGGCAGGGAGCAGTGACTGAGGGGCTGTGACAAGTGGGAAGGGAGGAAAAGTGAAGTTTGTGGGGGAGGCTGGAGGGGCAGGAGCAGAAGGGATGGGAAGGCAAGGAGCAGGGGAGGGCAGGGAGCTCCCTCTCTCCCGGGCTAGGGTGCTCTTGCCAAGGACGGACACTTGCTGCTCTGTGGCAGAGAGTTCACTGCTGTCTTTTCCTCCTGTGGGCTCCTTCAGGGCTGCCAACAGGTCCTGGTCCTCCTGCCTGTCCTGCTTGCCCTGGGCATCCCTTCACTTGATGGCCAGCCAGTGTGGGACACCAGCCTTGCTGCTGGCACATGTTGGGACAGGGCTGGGGGGACAGTCAGGACTCCTCCAGCTCCTGGTGCCCACCATGCTGTGTTTGCTGTGTCCTTGCTGGTTTCCCTTTGAGATGGATTAAACTGTTTTCATTACATTTCAATTACTCTCTGCAATCCTTGGTGCTTCCTTGAGCCATGGGGTCAGGGAAGCCTCTTCTCCACCGCCTTTTTAATTTGGAAGGATTAAAAAGCTTGAAATTAAATCTCCCAAATCTGTGATCCTGCAGCTCACAAACTGGGCAAGGGCTGTCTTCCAGGACAGCTGCCTGGTGCCCCTGCTATGTCCCTGTGCCCCAAGACAGGCACCACAGCAAGGGGGGGGTGGCCCCTGGCCAGAGGGAAGGCAGGCAGAGTGGTGGGCAGAAGACCCTGCTTAGGGGGTGCTCACAGCAGGGGCTGCCCGATGAGGGGGAGGACACGTCCCTGTGCCCAGGGGAAGGGGCTGGTGTTGCTGCATGGCCCCATTACCTTCCATCCCCTCAGCTTGTGTTTTTTAGGGCTTGCTTTTCCTCTTCCCAGTGGCTTGGGTGATGCTCAGATGCCTCTGAGGTGCAGCAGATGACCAGACCTGACTGATGGCAGTTTTGTGTGTCCCAAACCACTCCAGCTGGAGCCAGTTTCCCCTTGGGCACGGATCACTGGAGCTGCCTGGTGCAGGCACAGATCGCTGCACTGAATGCACTGACAGCAGCACCTCCTGCAGAACACACCTGCAGCTCCAGACCCAGCAGGGCATGGGATCTCAAACCATGCACGGGATGACAGCCTTGCCTGAAGAAGCCTCCTGCGCAGCAGGGACCCCTCTCCTCTGGCTGAGCACTGCCAGTGCTTCCCTCCTGTAGGACCCACAGCTGCTGCGCTTGTCCGCTGTGAGTGGGAGATGGAGCTGGTCTGGGGGCTGCCAAAGCTGGTGGGAGACAGTTCACACTCCAGGAAGACCCAATCACATCTTCATTGTGGGCTGAAAAGCCTCTGTTGTTGTGAGAGATACTGCAGTGACTGCAAATATTTGCTTTTCTGTCTCTTTTTAACAGCAAAGAGATTAGGCTGTCCTAAACCCCAGGCAGAGCAGGAGGTAACCAAAGGGAACTGGATGGAGAAGAGGAGACGTCTGCAATGCAGTGTAGACACCAGCAAAGCCAGGGTTTCCCAGCTGTCTGTCCTATCCTCACTCCATGGGCCTGCCCAGCTCATGGCTGCCCACCCAGCCAGTTGTCCAGCCAGGCAGTGCTTGGTGAGTCCTTGAAATCACAGTTTGTAACTCCTGGCAGAGAGTGTGGGTGAGAAGTCTGTCAAAATGTCATCATGGAGTCCAGTGAGCTGTCCTGGAGATATCTGTCTGGCTCTGCAATCCTATAAAGCTCTGAGGTTTCTGCTATCCGTCTGGGATCTCTCTGGTGGCAGCTCTAGCCTGTGATGTCTTGTGCTGTCCACCCTGCACATGCTGAACAGATCTCCTTCCTCCTGTCCAGCCCTGGAGACCAGCTCCATGTCCCCTTGGAGGTGCTCCACAGGCTATGCCCTGTGTTCTCGAGAGGATGGCTGCCCAGGAGACACATCTCCCCACAGTAATTCCTCCCCTATTGCTGTGACACGGTGAGGGCAGCAGCCACAGGACCACAGCTCCACTGCTTCTTGCCCGCTCTGAACAGGCTCAAGCCCCAAGACACAAAACAATGAAGCCTGGGGGACCCTGTGCTTGTGGGAGGGCAGAGCTCCTCCTGCCAGCCAGCCAGGTTGGGCACCACCAGCTCTGATCTGCTTCTGTGCTGGGGCTCTGCACCACAGGGGACCTGGGCAGACCAGCTGCCATGCTCCACCACGCCTCTATTTTAGCTTTTGGGGTGGGGTGGGTCTCCAGGAGGAGCTGCTCCTTTTCTCGTGTCCCTGGGCTCCTATGGGCCAAATTCTGCAAACCCGCCCTAAAGCAGCTCATCCTGAGGGCATGGGGAAGACAGGGCAGGGGACAGGGCAGGGGACAGGGCAAACCTCTGCCCTCTCTCAGCAAGGAGGGGACAGGGGAGGAGATGCAGCACCTTGCCCTGCCAGCCTGGCCTGGCTTTCTGCTCCCCCTCACCCCCGGGTGTCACTGTGCCCTTCGCTGGAGTCCGGTGCTGGTGCTGGGGGTCAGCGGGCTGGGCTTGCTCCTTCTCACCGAGCCTGGGAGGGCACAGGGAGCCCCAAGAGCACCCCAGCACTCACCTGGGGCTCTGCTCCTCGTGCTCTGCTCCTCGTGCACACGTGCTGGGACTGCACAGACACATGGCTCAGTGGCCACTGTGGTTTTGTGTGCGTGTTCCTGGGCTGTCAGTGCTGTGCATGGTGGAGACCCCGGTGTGGGGCTCAGGCTTGCCCTGCCAGCCACTGGAGGTGGCCAGGAGGGAGGTCAGAGCTATGTCTGCACATTTCATGGTGTGGGGGCTGCAATCTGCACGTGGGTGCTCTGCTCCGGTAGAAACGGGGGAGCTGGAGGCGCTGGGCCAGCAGCTGCATTTCACCGCTCACCGCGGCGGGTGCGGGCTCTGCGGTGCCTCCCGCTCGTTCACCGTGCCCTTGGCACACCTCTTCTGTTCAGGAATCCACCTCCCCCTTGGCACACCTCTTCTGTTCAGGAATCCACCTCCCCCTTGGCACACATCTTCTGTTCAGGAATCCACGTCCCCCCCGTGCCTGCCCCCCTCTGCAGACACAGCCCTGGCTGCCCTGACCGAGCGGTGCCCTGATCTAGAAACAGGCACTTGAAGTGCTCTTCTTTCTCCCCAGAATCACAGCTGAAAGCATCATCCCCCCCATCCCTGGCTTCCCTCCCCTCTCTGCCTCCCCCTTACCACTTTGCCATAGATCTCCTGCTATTCCCACCAGCAGAGCTTTCTGACAGCTTCTGGTTTTGTTCCCCGTGGGAACACCAAAGCTGCTGCCCCCACGCTGCGTGCCAGCCCAGGGGCACTCATCCTCGCTAAAGGGAGGGAGGAACCCACCACCTCCTGGTGTCCTTCCCCCCCTGGACAAGGGGCAGTGGGCACAAGCTGGAACACAGGAGGTTCCTCAAACATGAGGAAAAATTTCTTCCCTGTGAGGGTGCCAGAGCCCTGGGCCAGGCTGCCCAGAGAGGGTGTGGAGTCTCCATCTCTGGAGATGTTCAAACCCACCTGGACACTTTCCTGTGCAACCTGCTGTAGGGAACCTGCTCTGGCAGGAGGGTTGGACTGTATGATCTCCTGAGGTCCCTTCCAACCTCCTCTATTCTGTGCCTGTGTCTCTCATCCTAACCTCTGTCATGTCCCATCTAAAGAACATAATGCACCACAAAATAACTGCACCTGTGCAAAACCCCAGGCACCAGACACAGAGCCAGACCTTGGTCCAGATGGTGCCAGCAAGAAGCCAGAGAACCCATTGCCAGCCCTCTTGGCTGGCATTTATAGAAGAATCACAGACTTGTTTAGGTTGGAACACATCTCTTGACACCATAAATTTTGAATCAGGGTTCACCTGAAGAGGACTGACTGGGGAGGGACAGGTACTACTGAGGCAGGACTGGCCATGAAGGGCCAGGAGGCCATGCAGGTGCTGCTCACGAGAGGCAGGTAGGAGCAGCAGGAGAAGCAGCAGCCTGTAAAGTGGGACTGGTCAGGGCACAAGTCTCCCAGAAGGAAGAAACCCCTGTCCTGATGGGGCTGCAGGCACCTCCTGGAGTCATCTAGTTCTGCTCCCTGCAGATCAGCTCTTCCAGGGCTCCACGTACCATCATCTCCCACGTAAACCTCGTCCCAGCCATCCGAGCTGGCTGCAAACACATGGGTGGCTTTTATATATAGAAACTCAGCAGCGTGCTAATAACCAGCTAGAGAGGAATAAATGATTTGCAACCTGCAGAAGGAAAATGATTCCCCTCACCCCGCTGCAAGGAGCTTAGAAACCGGCTCAGTGTGGTGGAGGTGACGTGGGTCTGCCCACACGCGCGGGTTCCGATGCTCCCCGAATTAGCAGGAACGCTTCACGCGGCACCCGGCGAGGGGGCGCCGCCTTCCAGGGGGCTGCATTAGTGATGATTCAAAGAGTTCAGAATCTAATCACAGGGAACACAAATAGCTGGTTTCTCCTTAGAACAATTCCTTACACCACAGACCTTCCCCCAGCGTCCTCTGCCACTCACTGCTCCCCGGGAAGTTTCCCACTGCTGCCAGGGAGCTTCGTCCCAGGGACAGAGGAGGTGCTGAGGGCTGAGCAGCGGGACGTGCTGCCTGTCCCAGGCTGCTGAGCAGGGCTTAACCCAGGGTCTCTGAGGAGCACCCATGGGGTTACTGTCACCCAGACTTTCCCACTGAGACGTGTGACAGCGTCACTGGGAGATCTCCGTACAGCAAGGGAGGAGAGATGGGGGCTGCCAGCAGCTCCTCTACCTAGGGTACCGGTTTAGGGGACGGTGCATTGCTTTGTGAGGGCCAGTCTGACCTGGTGCCCGAAGGTGTCCCAACAAGGTTGCCCAGCCCATCTGCAAATCCAACCTCCAGGCACCTAACACCAGATGCAGCAAATCCCAGCGCCGGCTGCACTGGCGCATGAGCTCGAGAAAGTGCAGCGCTGACTTCTCAATGCCTCTGAGTCCCATGGCACTGGGGGAAGGGTCTCCTCACACCACTTCACAGGTCAATAAGTGCTTTTGTGCCTTGTTAATGAGGAATCTGCATACAGCTCCTGAGGCCTCACGGTAGCTGAAGAGTGCTCCTCAGCCCTGGAGCCTTGGTGCGTGCCTGTGGTCCTCTGCTGGGACTGCCAGCTGATGCCCACTGGGGTGATGGGGAGGAACAGGGTGTGACTGGAGCCACCCCAAAACACAGAAAGAATTATTTTTCTTCCTTATGTGCCTGAGACACCTTTTTTTTTTCTTTCCTAGCAGCATGACCAAATGCTGTGAAAATCAATGGCTGCAATATGACAAAGATATTTGACTTCAGGTATTGACTAAGCTGGGGGAGCAGATGGACTCTTGAGAGAGACAGGGAACTTATTTTCATGCAAATATGCAAATGTCATTGGTAATATCATAAACTCTCAAGGGAACAAAACACCAGAAACTTTACAACCTATTTGTCTGTCCCTAAATAGAAGTTTCTCAAAGTCCTCCAGAAGATGGGACCTGCTCTGAAGAAGGAAATGCAAAGCATTAAGTAGGTCAAACAAGACAAATGAAGGCAAGCTAAGAAAGTAGGTTTTCAGGAAGACAGCAGGAGAGCTGATGAGGTGGAGTGGAAGGACCAGGGCAGTCAGCAAGGGCCAGTCTTTTGAAACCTACCTGCGGCCCCTGCTCTCTTCCAGGGCACCCAGGCACATGCTGGTGACACCATGGTGTGCATTCAGCTTGTCTGGAAGAGCAGCTAATGAGACCATTTGAGACCAAAATGGGTTTGTTCTGGGCAAGGCTGTCCAGGAGGGCTGGAGAGTTGTGTGTGTGTTTGCCAAGCCCTCCATGGAGCAAGCAGAGGATGAACAGCACTTCACATGCCTGCCCTCAACCTTACTTGTGCTGTGACTCACAGGAACAGAAGTTGTCCACACCTGAACTGAAAACTTACGACACAGAAGAAGGCAGGCCACTCTGCTTGGCCTTCTGTCTCCCACTCTGCCCTAAAGCACCACTGGATCCTCCTGTCTCACGGTGCTACCAGAGCGAGCAGCAGCCCCGGGACCGGGGGTACCGAGGATGAAGCAGAGGAGGAGGAGGAGGAGGAGGGGGTAGCTGGGAGAGAAGGGGCAGGTCCCTTGCTGTAGGTGTTTGTGGCACAGCGGTACCAGGATGCTCTGAGCAGTGGTAGCTGCTGTTGCTGCACCACCAGGACGTTGCTTTGCTCCAGGGCAGATGTTCCCATTGCCTAAACGTCCAGGTGAACCTAGGTGGGGCCCTGCCTGCATTTGGGATGCAGATGGAGATGCTCTCCAAAGCTCTCCAGCAGTGGATTTGCTCAGGGCCTCAGACAAAGCCTCTCATGTTGCCTGATGGTCCTGGGCCAAGGGGAAGCAGGTGGGGAAGCACCAGCAGCTCCCTCTGCCATGCTCTCCAGAGAGCAGACTGACTCCCCTCTGCAGCTCCCGTGTGCTCCAAGCCACCAGAGCAGCTCCTTTGTCTCAAACTAGGCCAGCGCGGGGGCCTGACGTTGCCATAGCGATCGGGATGGGATTTCATAACTTTATTTTGGTGATGGCATGTTGCAGGATTCACTACTGGATGGAGGGGGGGTGTCATTGAAATGTCCTCTCCAGCTGCCTTCCCCAGCCTCCCTCTCCCCTCTGCTCAGCCGCCCCTCGTGCCACAAGCACTCAACTGTGTCTGCCCATCCCACTGCACCCCTGTTCTGAAGAGCTCCAAAGTCACCCCTGGGCCATACTGTACCTCTCACAGCTTGCTGGGCTTGGGGACTACGCCAGATTCAGCATCCTGTGCACCTCGTGTCCCTCTGGGCTCCAGAGCTGTCCCTCATGAAGACCTGCCAGGCAGAGAGAGAAAGGGAAATGTCCTTAGGTCACAAAGAGCAGAATGGTGTCTTCCTGCCAAACATCCCAGGCCAGAACCCCGATGCTGTAAAGACACAACAGCTCTGATGGACTCCCAGGCTGTCTTCATTAGGTCCTAGCAAAGGCAAAAGGCAGATGTGAGAAAGCTTCCCACATGAAGAGGCAGAGGCCATAGCTGTGGGAGGGGTGGGAGTTGCAGAAGAGGGTCCCACATCCCTCTGTGTTGCACGTGGATTGAAAGGATGGAGTAGAAACCAGCCTGGTGGGGACGAGAACATGGGAAATGCCTGGGCTCCTGGCTTGGGGGCACAGGGCTGGGTAAGCCCCTTTGTGGGAAAGTGCTCTGACTTTCCTTCCCTTGTTTCTTTGCCATTAAATAATCCCTCCATGACCCCCTTTGCTGCCCATGGCTGTGTCTCTGTTTCTCCACCTTGCCAGGAGCTTACTGTCCTGAGCAGGGGTGGTTCTGTAACCCTCTGTGCCTCATCTTCTGGGCTCTTCACGTTGCTCTGAGCCCTGGGAGAACAGTCTGGTAGGGCAGGAAGGACAACCCTGGGTATAAACCCCTCGAGTGGGGTGGCAGATGGCAGCTGGGTGCCTTTGGTGTGTCCTAGCTGTACACCTGCCAAAATCAGTGCCTTGCTTCCACCTTCCAACACTGCTGATTAAACTTTTGCTTGAGCAGCTCACCCTGTAAATCTCCTCTCTCTGGTCACTGGGTGCTACTGGATTGCAGCTGAAGCCTTGTGCTGCTTTCTGTGTTGTCATTCACCAGCAGCTACCCTGCAAACAGCTGAAAAAAATTCTCCCTGTATGAAAAGTGAAGTAAATAAATATGGGGAAAAAGCCAGTGTTTCTTAGTGGCCTCAAAAACATAGGCATGACAACAGAGGACACAGCCTGAGTTATTCTGTCAGTGAGGTGAAATATTATTTGGGGTTTGTGTCAATTAATCTCTAATTAATTAGGCCTGTGTGTGTGCAGGTTGTGCCTTCTTCACTGGGAATATCCAGGCCCGGTGCTGGGACAGGCTGGGGGGGTTCAGCCTTTGGCTGCTGAGAAGCAAGGGACAGAAGTGACGTGGTGACTCAAAGCCAGGAGTCAGCTCTCCCATTAGGGTATTTTGTTCATTCCTAATTGGGCAGAAGCAGCCACCTGGGTTTTGAGAAAGCCTTCCTGGAGCTCGAGGAGGCTTTAAAAGAGGAGAACAACAGTTCCTTGCCCAGGGGACACGTGGAAGGCTGGGGTAAGGTCCCAAACCTTGTCAGTGTTTCTAGGAAAGCTGGATCTGAGCGGTGGGTTTGACATCCTCTCTGGTGGAGCAGAGGAAGACCAAACTGGTTGCCTAGTGCCAGTGGCAAGACAACAGCTCTTTGTCCCCACAGAGGAGATGAGCACTGCAGTGTCCATGCGATCCTGCTCTCTCACCCTGCCACCAACCAGCAAGAGGGGTTTTCTCCCCAGGTAAACCCATGTCTGGGGTGGGAGGGGGTGGTCTTTGCAGACATGCCAGGTGCAGTGTGTGCCTGGGTTATGACAAAGGCACAAAGGTTTGGTTCCTTCCACACATGCTCACCAGCCCTCCTTATAGTCTGTCCCAAGGGATGGAAGACTGGATGGACAGGTACAGTGCAGGTGCAGAATAACAGGACTTGGTGTTCAAGAAGCATTCAGAGGCTTGGTGGATATCTCAACAGAGAGAAGAATGGAAAGCCTGGAAAGATCAGAAGACTGCACTCCTAAATCTGGTACAAACCACCTTCACCTTCCTGCTGGCCCTGCACACCTGAATCCAAACAACGCAGAGGAAATGGTGAAAGGGATGGCTCACGCCCTGGGAAAGCCAAGCAGGAGACTGAGGTTGTTTAGACAGGGCAGTCACATGTGTCCCCAGAGCTCACCTGTCTTCTACACCAAAACACCTGTTTTTTGAGGTTCTTGCTGATGATGTGTGTTCAGCTGTGAAAACCAGAGACAGATGCTCAGTCCAAGAGGTCGAGCAAATGCGCTTCCACCTAACCAAGGAGGCCTCTGTTTTGGAGGCATCAGCTCCTGAAGGCAAGGGACAATTCCACATCCCAAGCTCAGGCATTCCTGAGCTCAGAGATGTCAATGAGGTTGCAGGTGCTGCCAATAGACTGCTGCTCCCAGCACATTAATAACAGCTGAGGTGTGATGAGTCTGGGTGTTGCAGGTGGCCGTGGAGCGGGAATTGCATTGACACCATCCACCCATTTCACAGCTCCCTCCACATGAAAACTGAATTCCAGCTACTTGTGAGCTGAGTTAGGTTTGAGACAGAAAAGCAAACATGTAGAGCCTGCAACAGCCAGTACCCACAGCCAGTGCTGCCTACAGCCATCCACAGCATCAGCACCCATCTGCCCCGTATCCACCAGCAAAGCCAGTGCTCTCCTGCTGGTGCCACCAGTACTGTTATGAGGGCTGACACTATGCATCACTAGAGCCACTAATATCCACTGTGAAAGTCATCAGCGTCTGCCACCAGTGCCCAGCACCCTGTATCACCACCAGTGCCCAGCACCCTGTATCACCACCAGTAGTGTGTGCTGCAAGTATCTGCTCAGTACGACCCTCCCCCGTCACGTCTGTGTCTGTCACCAGCACCCCCAGGGGATCCCAGAGTTCCTCTGATTCTGGGACCCCTCGGTGTGGAGTGACTGATGGGTGGGAGGAGCAGTGCCTGGGCTCCAGGCTTCCACTCACCCAGCAGATTTCTCAAAATAGCAGATGTCATTGAAGCTCTGGAGGAAGAAACATTTTTATCTGAAATACTATTGCCTCTGTGTGCTGCTGGTGCACTCAGAAAGCAGTGCTATAATTACCTTTAATTAATATCAGCATCAATGCCCCAGGGAAATGCAAATGAACAATTGTGCCACCAGCACAATTACATTACATCAGCTACCAGCAATCCACCTCCACCATCCCCCTCTTCCTCCCATCCTCAAGGAGCAGCTCGCTCACGTCATGGCTCCTGCATGGAGAGGGTGGGGTTGCAGATGACGTGTGGAAGGACACACATGGCTATGAGAGGTGGTGTAACCTCAGACAAGTGGATTGCAGACCAAGGGGAATGGTGGGGAGCAGGGGGCAAGTGGAGATCACTGAGCCTCCAGGCAGTGAAGGTGCAGGATGCCAGAGGAAGCTGCCAAGGATCCTTCCAAGGTTCATCCATGCTTATGGCAAGAGGACTGGAACTGGATGATCTTTGAGGTCCCTTCCAACCCAACCATTCTGTGATTCTATGGTCTGCTTGCTCCCATGCTGTTGTTTGTTCAGGGCTGTCCTGCTGATGAACTGACACCCCCTCCCCACATGATTCAAGACCCTTTTGGGCCTCAGATGCTCTGCAGTCAAACCTTGCTGGAGAATCTGCTCATGATTATTGTTCCTATGAGCCTTGATCTAGGAGAGGGGGGGCAACAGCCTGCCCTTCTGTAGCCAATGTGGCTCTGTTGGACCTGAAGTGTGGCTGGAGAAGACCTTGAAGAGATTGATCTGGCATTCATTATTCTTGGTATAGCCACCTCAGAGTTGACTGCAGCTCAGTGACAGAAAGAGGTAACTGAGTAAAGGACCCTGTTGCTTGTTCAGGCCTCCAGATAAAGCCAGTGAGGGTTGCAGTCATGTCTGAGCAGTGGGAAGCACGACACCAAGGGCAGGATGGTCCTTCCCTTCCAGCCAGCCCCTCCCGGGGCCACAGCCTGAGCAGAGCGAGGCGAGCGGAGCACTCAGGGCAGGAGTTCTTGGGAAAGTGCAGGTGGTGCTGGGATTTAATTTTAGTGAAAATACTGTGAAATGTTACAGGCTCAAAACCCAGCTTTTTGGGCTGGATTTGTCCTTCCCTGGCCAGTCTCTCACCTCCCACTGCAAAGACTCTGCTTCTCTTCCAAGCCTGACAGAGCCTCAGCAAAATGCCCATCTCTGCTCCCTGTTAAACCTGGGAAGAGATGAAGTCCTTGTGTCAGGGAGCCAGCAAAGTCACCTGCCTGGACTAGTCTGTTTTGCAGCCCTCTCCATGTCAGATCCAGAGCTCTGGTATGAGAGGAGGGCTGTGAGCCGGGGTGAGGATCCTCTGAGCACAGCAGGGATGTCCACAGGGATGGAGGGGGCAGGCAGCTCCAGCACAGGGGCAGTGAGAAATGGGTGAAGAACACAGCCAGGCATGCAGGCTCCCAGTGGTGGCAAGTGCTACTGAATGCATGTCCCCTCCTCCTGCTATCATCCCTAACCTGAGTTGCTTCTACTGCTTAAGATTCAGAGACTGTAAATTCAGGTACAGCATCACAGCCCCCTGGGCTCCCCTACTCTGTGAAATAGGCCACAGCTTCACTCTGTGCAAATCCAGCACCAGAAATAATGAAATCAATAGATGTGAGCTCTGGTACCTCTAATCTCACAACCATTTCTCTGGATAAAACAAATTCATTGAGCTCCTTTGAGTCTCCCAGGAAGAATGAAATTTTGCATGAAGGATGCTGGGGGCCTGATTTGAGAGCTATCACTACCTCAGACTAAAGAGAGGAAAAGAGGGTGCTGTGGAGAGCACAGATGAGATATAGCTGCTCATGAGTGAAGAGATTTGTAGCTGGTATTAAGATGCTTCTGAAGGAGGTATGAATGGAACAACATGTGTGTGACAGCACCAGCAGAAACAGCTGAGTGAGGGTGGGAAGGGTGGCAAAGTCCTGCTGAACTGTGAGGAACGTGCTCCCCTCTCTGAGCCCAGAGGCTGGCACTCTGCAAAGGTCCCTGCACAGATGACTTGCCAGCAGAAGAATTGTGTTTGGGTCATGGGAGAAGGGAAACAAGGTTAGAGCACATGCAATATGCTGTTCCTCTTCCTGCTCTCTCAACAGGAAGGTGGTACCCTAAACACAAAGTGCACACCAAGCTTTCCTGAGATTTATGACAGCTGAAGGAAGCAGAGGTGACCCAACAACAGTGCCCCTCTTCTTTGATATTTTACACAAGTGAACCTGGCAAGACCTCCGGGACAGAAGCCTCAGAGCTGGCAAGTGCAGGAATGAGAAAGACTTCGGAGAGAATGAGTTTTGGGTGACCGAAATCTTTTTCATTTGAAGGAAATCCCACCCTCCCTTCCTTGTGTTTCATCAATTCACTAAATAAACACACAGACTAGGGTCTGCTGTGCCTGACTGGAGACTGCAGCTTGGGCAGGCCAGCAGCCCCAGAGAGAACAGGAGGGGACATAACTCCTTGGGGGTGGAGGTTACTCATTCTTAGCCTGGGAACAGCAGAAAACAGCTCTGAGGTTCTGAGTAGGAAGAGGAGATGGAGCTGGGTGGAAGAGAACTGAGCCTCTCTGGTCCATGCAGTGAGATAATCATGCTGGCAGTGACATCCAGAGGGGAGGATGGATGCTCTTACTGAGCAATCCCACTGACCACTGGGGTGACACCTCCCTTCCCCAGGACCCAGGTACACTGGGTGTCCACAAAGCCAGGTAGCCTGTAATGGCTGAGGAGGGACTCATTAATCCTCACTAACGATGCACCTGACAGGCAAGAGCTTCTGGGTGTGCAGAGGGCCGTGGTGAGGCAGGGCATGCCCCAGGTTATCTGCTGGGCTATCTGCTTGCCTCTGCAGGGAGGTGGCAGTGCCCAGCTGGCAGCGTGAGGTGGGAGCTGGCAGGGTCTGGTGTGGTGCAGCAGCCCAGGAGATGCTGTTCATGATGGAAGACCTTCCTCTGAGGGCATGGGGAGTGAGAGAGTGCGGGAGTGACCCCGTAGGGTATGAAACAGTGAAGGAGAAGAACAAGTAGGAGGGACTGAAGAGCCTTCATTAGTGTGACATCATGATGTTGAGAATAAAATGGGTCCAGACAGCAAGGGACTTGAGAAGAAATTCTCTAATTGCCTTCACACCAATGCCAGGGAGCTGGATAACACACTCTGCTCATGGACACGAACTCGACCTCGTTGTGCTCCTGAAATCTGGCTGGGAGTGTCACATAATTAGAGTGTTCAAATTAGCAAGTGTTAAAATCAACACCTTCAGGGAGGAATGAGGGCACAAAGAGGAACATTGCATGTCATGGTGGCCAAGGTCAGCTTTTTGAGTCATATCTACCTGTAAAGATTACAGATCTGTGTCCTTGCAGAGGAAGCAGAAGATGGGGAATGTAAGGGGCCTCCACAACTCACCAGCTTGCTCTGGTGAGCCTGACAGCCTGCTCTGCAATCACCTTTGTGATGTGCATGGAAGAGAGGTTGCCTTGTGATGAGGAACTTAAAGGGAGAGACTTGTGCTGAGAACTGTATCCTAGTACGACCCCAAGAAGAACTTGAGGGACATTGTGGCTAAAGAGTGGACATAAGACATCTGCATTTAATGACAGTTAAAATGAGCCTCTGCCTTGATCAGTGAAGGACACAGCAGTGTAAGCAGGGCCTGTGCATGGTGTGGACAGTATCTTGGGAGAAAAGAGGCCTTTTTCTGGCAGCTTGATATCTGGGATGATGTTGATAAACTGGAGATGGTTTAGAGAAGAGCCACAAGAACTGCAAGATGTGGCTTACACCAGGAACAAAAGAACTTGGCTGCAGACCACCAGTCCTTAAAATGCTGAGAGCAGAGGCCCCTTCAGCAGTGCAGCCAGGACCCCCTGTGCAGCGGGGGTCAGGCAGCTGAGGATGGCTCAGTCCAGACCACAAGCAAAGGCAGGTTTTATTTTCAACAAACAAGAGCAATTGGCCATTAAAAGAACTATGCTTGAGCACAGCAGTGTGTTCTCCACCACGGGCAGAAGTCCAAGTCACCTGGTAGGTTCTTTCCAAGATGTTCAGTTCAAAGGCACTTCTGGGACCTGAATCAGGATAAACAAATTCAGGGGTTTCTTCCTCAGTGGCCATTGCCTTTCCAAAAGCGAAGGTCTGGGGCACTGTGATAAATGGGACACTTGCCCATGTTCAGGGCCCCTGATTTCATGCTCACACCTTCCAGAGACAGACCAGATTCACGGCTTATTTTTCCTTAGCAATAGCACTGGGAGTGCCACAGACACAGAGCAGCATCGGAGGGACAAGGTCTGAGCGTCCTGGTACTGCTCAGTCCCATGGACAGGAGGGGGCAAGTGCCAGACCCTCTATTGGGCCAGGTAAGGCAGCAGGAAACTCCCCTGCTCCAGCTAGGTGCTGTGGAGAGGTCTGGGATCTCCAAGACCACTGGTCCTAGGGTGGCCTCTCTACTTTGAGATGCAGCCGGCAGCGTGGGAGAGTCTGTGAAGGGCTGGGAAATGCAGGGATGTGGGTACAGCTCGGCTGAGGGAGTGGGAGGAGAAACACCAGCTGCACTTGCCAGGCCTGTTGGCTCTCTCCAAGGAACCTGGCATGGGCCACAGACAGGCCACTGCCCCAGGTGAGCCCTGCTGACCCGCTGACCCATCAGACAGACAGCACCTCAATGCCAGTGGCAGGCTCTCAGCCTTTCTTGTGTGGTGAATGCTTTCCCATGATAGTTTCCACTCTTCCTGCAGACTTTTCCCTCACCTAAAGCCTGAGCTGAGGCCAGGGGAGAATGTCTGACCCTATGGGAGAACGTTACTGGTGATGCTCTGGCACTCAGACATCACCTTTTCCAAGAAACTCCACACTCCCTCCGAGCTGCCTCCTGACTGACCCAGAAGGAAGGTGTTGTGATCTCTGACAGCAGAACATCAGGCATGCAAGGAAAGCCAACCGCTGCCTCCAGCCCCTTGCTGATGCACCAGGCTGAGAAAGGCATCTGCACCAGCTGCTCACCAGTGCAGCAGGACCAGGCTTGAGCCAGGGGAGAGAGGATGAGGTAAAACCCCTCTGTGGGCTGCAGGGCAGGCTTAGGGCACCACAGCCTTGTTGGCTACAGCCCAAGCCTAGGCAGAACATGGGCTGCAGTGGCAGCTGTGCACCTGGGACAGGTTTTCCAAGAGGGCTATGCATGACTGTGGAAAAGGACAGAGGCACATTGATCCAAAGCCCAGGAAGAGCAGATTCCCCTGTGCCTACACCTGTACTTGCATTCAGCCATGAACTGGCACATGCTCACTGTCTCTGCTGGCTCTTACTGTAATCTCTGACCAGCCACGCAAAGCCAGAGGACACAGGGTTCGATTGCACAGGTGGGACACCAGCCAGAGCTGAAATGTGGCCACAGAGCAAAGGGGAGGCCAGAGGAGCTGGCTTGGAGCCACCTCCTTTGCTGCCCAGCGTGTTCCCAGCCTGAGGCTCTTCAGTGCCTGTTCTCACTGTTCTCCTCACCCAGGGAACCAAGGAGCCTGTTCCTGGTTGGGGTCTGAAGAGGTTTCCTGCTGCAAAGTGCCCGTGTCCTGACTACACTCGGGGGCCCACAGGGGGAAGACCTGTCCCGTGGCAGAGGTAACCTGAGCGACCTGTCCTGGCCACTCCTCCTTGCTCTCCCTCGCTGACACCGCTTGTCTGCTCAGGCTAACAGAGATACAGATCAGCATCTCTCTCTGGGGCTGGATGCTACCTGACCTGGCCACTCAGAATCTCAGCAAAAGGTCCCTAAACCAGGTCTGTCACACAACCACTCGTGTCAGAAAGCCCCACTCTTGCGTGGCTCCCACTGAGAAGCCCTCAGCCTTGTCCCTTCACTGGCTCTGGTGACTCACTGTGCTATCGAGTGCTCCAGCAAAGCTCCTGGCATGACATCTGGGACCATCTGTGTCACCTAACTGGGTGCCACTGAGACTGAAACACTTGGATCTTCCTGGGCCAGTTCTCTGCTCTGTGCAGACACCTGAGCCTGCTCTGCCGCGTCCATGGCTGCAGCTTCGCAAGAAAAGATGAAGCACATTGAGGAGCCAAACGTGGCAAACCCGAGCCAGGGCAGAGCACGCTGGTGCTGGAACAGAGCAGTGGGCTCAGCAAGAGAGGGGGCTGCAGGGCTGCACACACCCCTCTGCGTGCGGCTGCGGGGGGCGTGTAGCTGGGAGAGGGGGGTGCGGTGCGGTGCTGGGCGGCGCAGTGCTGGGCAGTGCTGTGCGGTGCTGTGTGGTGCGGTGCTGTGTGGCGCGGTGCTGTGGGGTGCGGTGCTGTGTGGCGCTGTGCGGTGCTGTGTGGTGCGGTGCTGTGGGGTGCGGTGCTGTGTGGCGCTGTGCGGTGCTGTGGGGTGCGGTGCTGTGGGGTGCGGTGCTGTGGGGTGCGGTGCTCCCCGCTGTCACACCGACAGCCACTGGCCCGCACGGCCGCGCGCTGGATCAGTTTGCTGCAGCTCCCGGGGACGCGCTGGGCTGGCGGCTGCGGGGACGCGCTGGCGGCTGCGGGTCTGCGCTGGCTGGGGGGACGCGCGGCGCTGATCGGGGCTGTTCCCGCGCCCGGCGCTGCTGAGCGGCGCTGTCCTCTCCGTGGTGGGAGGATGCTGCTGAGAGCTCTGCAGGTGCCTGCCTTTAACAGGATGAGTAATTCCCTTTCAGCCCTTTAATCAGTCCCTGTTAATTAGTGTGCCGATTGGCTTTCCTTAGCAAACAGCTCTTTCAAGAACAGTTTTTGCTGCATCTGCTAGATTGGGAAAACACTGCTCCCAGAAGGGGCTGTGTCTTAGCTCTGTGTTGGGAGGTTCCTCCCATGGAGGCTGTAGGACTGGGCTTGTGTGTGGAGCATGGCGTAGGTTCTGCTCTTCCCTGCTCACCAGGGATGAGCACCCAGCAGAGAAGCCACTTGCTGCTCTCAGGCTTTTGGGTGGCTGTAATAGGTGGCCATTCCAGCCCAGGATGACTCACTGTCCAGCCACAACTGGCTGTTGTCTAACTGAAGCTGTGCATCTTCTCACACATGGAAATTGAGGAGAAGATGCACCCTTCATCCGTGGCTCCTACCTGGCTTTGCAGTTCACTTCCCAGGCTGCCTGAGCTGGACACTATGGCTTTTGTGTGGTGAATGTGGCCCCACTGTTTGGCAAAGCACTTATGGTGGGGCAGGGCCAAGTCTCATCCTGTCAGCAAGAAGGTGTTGAATTGGGCAGGTGTCCTTCATTGCCCTGGTAAGGGAGAATACAGAGAAGGTGGAGTTACTGAGTCCCACCTTTGCTTCAGTCTTTGCTGATAAGGCTGGACCTCGGGAATCCCAGACCCTTGAGGTAAAAGAGAGTCTGGAGAAAGGAGGACTTCCCCTTGGTTGAGGAGGATCAGGTTAGAGATTGTCTAGGCAAATTGGACACCCACAAATCCATGGGCCCTTGTGGGATGCACCCACAAGTGCATAGAGAGCTGGCAGATGTTATTGCAGAGCCACTCTCCATTATCTTTGAGAGATCCTGGAGAACAGGAGAGGTGCCTGAGGACTGGAGAAAAGCCAGTGTCACTCCAGTCTTCAAGAAGGAGGGCCCAGGAAACCTCAGGTCAGTCAGCCTCACCTCCATCCCTGGGAAGGTGACGGAACAGCTCATTCTGGAGGCCATCTCTAAGCATCTGGAGGAAAAGGTTATCAGGAATGGTCAACATGGATTCACCAAGGGGAAATCATGCTTGACCAGATCTGATGGTCTTCTATGATGGCATGTGTGGCTGGGTGGATGAGGGGAGAGCAGTGGATATTGTCTACCTTGACTTCAGCAAGGCTTTTGACACTGTCTCCCATTACATCCTCCCAGGTAAGCTCAGGAAGTGTGGGTTATTAGATGAGTGGATGGTGAGGTGGATTAAGAACTGGCTGACTGGCAGAGCTCAGAGGGTTGTGGTCAGTGGCACAGGGTCTAGTTGGAAGCCTGTAGCTAGTGGTGTCCCCAGGAGTCAGTGCTAGGTCCAGTCTTGTTCCACATGTTCATCAATGACCTGGACGAAGGGACAGAGTGGACCCTCAGCAGGTTTGCTGATGATACAAAACTGGGAGGAGTGGCTGACACACTGGAAGGCTGTGCAGCCATTCCATGAGACCTGGACAGGCTGGAGAGCTGGGCAGAAAGAAACCTAGTGAAGATCAACAAAGGCAAGGGTAGAGTCCTTCACCTGTGGAAGGAATAGCCTCAGGCATCAGGACAGGTTGGAGGTTTACCTGCTGGAAAGCAGCTCTGTGGAGAAGGACCTGGGAGTGCTGGGACACCAGGTTGGCCATGAGTCAGCAGTGTGTCCTTGTGGTCAAGAAGGCCAGTGGGTGCATTCAGAAGAGTGTGGCCAGCAGGTCGAGGGAAGTTCTCCTCCCTCTCTCCTGTGCCCTGGTGAGGCCACATCTGGAGTGTTGTGTCCAGTTCTGGGCCCCCCAGTTCAAGAAAGACAAGGAACTACTGGACAGGGTCTAGCAGAGGGTTACAAAGATGATGAGGGGACTGGAGCATCTCTCTGATGAGGACAGGCTGAGAGACCTGGGTCTGTTTAGCCTGGAGAAGAGCAGACTGAGAGGGGATCTCATCAATGCTGATCAATACCTAAAGAGTCCACGTGAAGAGGATGGGGACAGACTCTTTTCAGTGGTGCTTAGCAATGGGACAAGGGGAAATGGGCACAAACTGGAACACAAGAAAGTCCATCTGAGGGAAAAACTTCCTTGCTGTGAAGGTGCCGGAGCCCTGGGCCAGGCTGCCCAGAGAGGGTGTGGAGTCTCCATCTCTGGAGATGTTCAAGACCCACCTGGACACTTTCCTGTGCAACCTGCTGGAGATGGACCTGCTTTGGCAGGGGGGCTGGACTGGATGATCTCCTGAGGTCCCTTCCAACCCTGCCCAGGGGTTTAGGGACAGGGCAGCAGCCAGCAGAAGAGAAAGCTGTTCTGGATGAGGCTGTTTCCCCGCAGCTCTGCCATGACCCTGCACAAGCCTTGTGATGTGGCACAGCCAGGAACTTCTCTGTGCAAAGCTCTGCATGGGCTCCACACCCCTGTTCCAGGGCTGGGCTGAGGCTGCAGCCTTGGCCTTCACAGCCTGGGCAAAACCAAGCTGGGTTCAGGGTCTACCTCTCATACAGCCTCTTTGGAAGAGCACATGGGACACGTTCCTCCTTTCTCTGGTGAGCACCAGCTCATCCCCAGGAGCTTTGAGAAGAGAAGGTCACACTGCAGGCAGTACAGCTCCAAGAGACCAGGGTGGGAGAGCTGCATACACAGAAATTGCTTCTTTCAGGCTTTCCTGGAATTAAATTTTTGTTTGGTCTTCCCAAGGAATTAGCATGAGAAAAATGTTTTGGGATCAGCATGACCAATTTTTTTTGATCTATAATATACTTTTTTGGGTTGGTTTGGGTTTTTTAAACTGTTCAATCTTTTTGTTGTAAAATATCACTCTTTAAAATATATCAAAATAGCATTTTCAGATTAAGAACTGAAATGTTTTTGCTTAGCAGGCACCAGAATAGAAATGGAGGCCCCAAAAATTCCCCTCATGTTCATCTGAGGTCTTGAGCCACCCCAAACCACATATCTACCCAAAACATCACACATCACCCTTGTGTGGTCCCTCTCACGGAGACGCAGTGTAGAGGCTTGTTCACTCCATGGTTCAGGAGGGTGCTTTGGTACAAGCTGTGTGCTTGGGCACTGGCAGCTGTGGGTCATTCAGCCCCAGATGCAATTTAAATACCCAGGTGCTCCTTCTCCACCTAATCTCCATGTCATTGAACTCCTGAGATCATCCTACATCCATAGTCAGCATCCATCTATGGGGGTAGACGCTGCCAGCCCTGAACCAGAAGCTTTGCTTTCGTTCTCCTTTGAATAATGATGTGCAAACCTCAGTCTACACTTCCCCTGAGTGGGCTTTTCCCCCTTCCCTTGGAGGACTGCTGTCCCTTGCTCCCTGCCCCTCTGCAGTGAGGAGAAGCTCTGTCTCTCTGAGGGGGTCCCAGCCACTTTCTTTTCCTGGCTGAGTGGGATATCCATCCAGGCTGGCCTGGTTCCTGTGAGTCACCAGCAAATCTCAGCTCCCTTCTGCAGGGCCCCGGAACCAGAGCCCTAATTACAGGGCAAGACCAGCGGAAACGAGCTGATTATTTACAAGGCTCATTAAAACCTCTGAGGCCTCCCCCTCCCCTCCTGTGGGAACAGTCAGCTTGGAGAGAGCAGGTGAGAAAAGCACCGTGGGCCACTGCTCTGTATTGGCACTCACCAGGGTGGGCTGTGGGCTTGGTTTGCAGGGCACCTGGAGCTCCAGGGTTAAGAATACCCACAAGCAAAGTGTGGCTTGTTCTCCCCCTGCCCAGGCAGGGCTTCCTTCCCCCCTGCTGCTGGCCAAGGCTGCGGGCCGAGGCCGGGAGCAGATGGAGCTGAGCCCCAGCGCTGCGGCAGAGGCGCTGCAGAGCCCTCCGGTGCTTTCCAGGCAGCTGCTGCTTCCCCCAGGCCTGGACCCCTTCGGCATCCTCTGTCCTGCAAACAGGGAGCAGTGTGGGGTGCAGGGATGGTCCCACGGGGGACTCCCAGCCCAGCCAGCCCAGGAGACAGGGCAGTTCCCCAGGGTGGCCCAGTGGAGCCCAGTTAGCCCCGTGCAGGCAAGCAGGTCTCAGGGGTGCAGTGGCCCCACGCGCCAGCCTTGACACACGGAGAGGGAGTAGGAGTGAGAGCAAAGCCAGGGGGAGGAAACGTGTCCAGGAGCAGAGCATGGTGCACAGGTCTGGGAAAACAGAGCACCCTGTACCAACTGGAGCCACTGGTTCTGCACTGAGTGCTGCTGGCCTCTTCTGCAGCAAAAGGAGGGACCCTGCTAAATGCATCCCCCTGACTCAAGCCGTCACTCAGGGGAAACTGAGGCACGGGGTAGGGAAGGTCAGTCTCCAGTCTTTTGAACTCTGCCCCGTGCCAACTCCTGTGGTCCTCACTGTGCAAAGAGCTCCCAGGAATGTGGTGCTATATGCCCTGCATGCTGAGCTGAGCCCAGAGCAGCCCTATCTGCCCCTGTGCTGCCACATCCCCCCTTTTCCAGGCCTGAAGATCTCCACAACCATGAGCAGCCTCCCTCTCCCCGGGGGGAGGCAAGGAAGGGCCACTGAGAGACCCTGCCCCAGGCCACCTCCAGCCAGCTTCAGGCTGATCACCTGGGTCAGGATCTGGGATGAGGGAGATGAGGACCAGGCTTCGGAGCCAGGCTGAAGAGATGCTTCCTGCCAGGCCTGTCTGGTTGGCTCTGAGGGAGCTCTGTGTGGAGGAGCCTACCCCACAGCATCTGCAGGCTACCACAGTAATTAACAGTTGCTTTGGAGAAGACAGGAAATGAGCAGGAGGTCAATTTTCCATTTCCCAGATGTGTACAACCAGTTTCTAGCAAGCAGCCTGAACATAAATCTCCATCAGTCCAGTTACCGCTTAATTAACATCACCAGACCCAACACGTGTTCCCCAGCCCAGACAGAGCCAGAGCACATCCACCACTGATGTACGAGGTGGAGGTGGGGCTGGGGCACGGCTGGTGGGAATTCTCTAGCCTGAGATTTCAATCCTGCTGCCCAACACGCTGGACTTGTCCTCCTCAGGCAGGGGAGCTCTGCCTCAGCTTCCCTTGTATTGCTCTGGGACGGGAAGAGCTGCTGTGATCCCCCCCAAAGCTGCTTTTGGGGGCAGCTGGCACGGGTGGCTGAAACAACTGGAGTTTGTTTTCCTTTTGCATAGCTCAGAATAAAGAAGAGGTGAGGGTCTTGTAGGTGAAACACTCTCCTGCACGACCACTCTGCACAAGAAAATCTCATCCTTTCCCTGAGAAAATCAGGCTCAGTTTTCCACAAGGAAGTGTGATTTTGGTAATGAAGAGCTTTGGCTGTTACAGTGAGGGATTCTGGTGAGTTAACAGTGTTGTCCCACATTTTGGGCACGTCTTATCTCTTGCTCCTGAGCAGGGGCCCACGTAGCAGAAGTACCTTGGACCAGATCTCCCCATGTGCCAGTCACACACTGTCGGGTCATGTCTCCCTCTCAGCCCCTTGCTCTCATCTTTGCTCTGTGGGTTTCATGAGGAAGGCAGGCTTAAAGCAAAACCAAACCTCTTGAGCTGGAGCCAAGGAAAGGGGTCAGGAGACCAGACTGACCAGAGGAGCAGGGAGGCTGGGATCCTGGCTGGTGATAAGACCCACAATGCTGTCATCTTGGATGGGACATTCACAGTGGGACCAGAGTGCCCCGTTCCTGATGGGAATGACAGTGGAAGTTCCCTTGGTTTTGGGAGAATTGGAGCCACATGAAGCCTTGCTCCATCTTATCTATGGAAAGACAGTGACCCGAGCCATCCAGGGAGGACTCACCTCTCCTGTACCCAAGGGGCAGATGTCTCCACTGAGCTGGTTGGCAGTGAATTTGCTGTCAATCAATGAGCCAGGCTCTGTATCAGGGGCAGTGCTGCAAGCCCCCTTCCCACCCAAGGCAGAGACATCTCAGGCACAGTTCACACCCAGTGAGCTAGCATAAGCCAGTGGCAACCTCCCAGAGCTCTTGTGTGCCCAAACCCCACTGGAGCTGAGCCCTGCTGCTTTCTTCAGCTGGCCACCTTCTCCCTGCTTTTTTATTTGCTCCCCACTGGAGATTTCTGTTCACATGCCATCTCCTCACCCTGGAGTGCAACACGAGGTAACACAAACCCTACCAGGCCACCTAGCGAAGGAGGAGCACTTTGGCCAATTCACATCAGTCCAAGTGAATTAAGAAGGGGACAAGATGAAAGACTCCATTTCTACTCATCATCATCCCTCTTGGCACTTATCTTCAAAGCACTGTACAAACATTAACTAATTAATCCTGCCAACACTCCTGGGAGGAAGAGACATATTAACATGACTCTTATTTTAGACGCCTGATAAACACAAAGGATAGATGATCCAGGAGACACCAGACAGCAGAAATGGGCAGGTCACACCAGTCCCTCTGTTCTTCCTGTTGAACACTGCAGGGTCTGTGAGTCAGGGGATGTGTCCCAGGCAATTAGCTGGTGTACTCACAAGCTGGGGGGTGGACAGAAGCAGAGGAGGTGGAGTGGAGGGCAGAACGGGGAGTGCTGCAGAAATACATGAGAGAGAGCAAAACTAGAGGAGAAAGGGAGGAAGCAGGTGAGCCCTGTTGTCTGGACAGACAGACAGACAGGGCAAATGCTGCAGGATGGGGAGCTCAGCCACTGCCCTGGGAGAAGAGGTAGGCGAGAAGGGGACCTGCAGGAGCACATGCAAGGGACATCCCCGAGAGCTGCCCTGGAGAGGAGTGAGGTGGGAGCCCAGGTTGATGCTTTGTCACCAAAAGACTCCCCTTCCTCAGTCCCCCTCAGCATGACCCTCAGGGGTATCTGTCTCCAGCGACTTCCCTCCTCCCCTGGAAAATGCACACCAAAGCAGGTAGGTGCTGGTGTTTGCTGAAGCACACCAGGACAGCGCTGCACAGCAGCGAGCACAGGGTCTCTTGGCTGTTCTCTGAGAGGACCCTCGTACCCTAGGAGCTTGCCTGGCACTGCCAAGCAGCTCTTCCTGCAGTGGGAGGGGTGAGGGGGCAGATGCACAGCCAGAAACCAGGAAAAAATAATTTTGAGCTGAGCAGCACTAAAATTAACATTTTTTAAAGCAACCTGGAAAGTCAAAACAATTTCATTTGGGCCCAAGCAAAAGCTTTCAATTCCAGCTTTGATGACATTTTATAAATATCATAAAATCAGGCTAAAATGGAAGGAAACTCTGACACTAATGCTGAGGCATCCTGGAGGAAAGTGTTGAGACAAAGCCTTTTTTGATGGAGTGACTACATCAGTGGACAAGGGAAGAGCTACAGATGTCATCTGTCTGGAGTTCTGTCCGTCCTTTGGCATGGTCCCTCACAACATCCTTCTGTCTAAACTGGAGAGAGATGGATTTGATGGGTGGACTGTTTGGTGGATGAGGAATTGGTTGGATGGTTGCATCCAGAGGGATGATCCAAGGTCAACAGCTCCATGTCCAGATGGACACTGGTGACAAGTGTCCCTCAAGGGTCTGTACTGGGACAAGTACTGTTCAGTATCTCCATCAACGACACCGATGGCGGGATCAGGTGCACGTCAGGAGGTTTGCAGATGACACCAGGCTGAGTGGTGAGGTTGACACACCTAAGGGGTGGGATGGCAACCAGAGGGACCTGGACAGCCTTGAGAAGTGGGCCTGTGTGAACCTCATGAGCTTCAACAAGTGCAAGGTCCTGCACTTTGGTCAGGGTAATCCCTAGGACCAGTATAGCTGGGGATGAAGGGGTTGAGAGCAGCCCTGAGGAGAAGGACTTGGGGTGCTGGGGGAGGAGAAGCTCAACACGAGGCGGCACCGAGCGCTGGCAGCACAGAGCCCATAACCGTGTCCTGGGCTGCACCCAGAGCAGCGTGGGCAGCAGGGCCAGGGAGGGGATTCTGCCCCTCTGCTCCGCTCTCCTGAGACCCCCCCTGCAGTGCTGCCTCCAGTGCTGGGGCCACCAACAGCACAAGGACATGGAGCTACTGGAGCCAGTCCAGAGGAGGCCACGAGGATGATGCCAGGGCTGGAGCAGCTCTGCTGTGAGGACAGGCTGAGAGAGTTGGGGCTGTTCAGCCTGGAGAAGAGAAGGCTCCAGGGAGATCTTGTTGCTACCCCCAAAAAGATGGGGACAGACTTTTTATCAGGGCCTGTAGCAATTGGAAAAGGAGAGATGGTTTTAAACTGAAAGTCAGAGTAGATGTAAGGAAGAGATGTTTTACACTGCAGGTGGTGAAACACTGGAACAGGTTGCCCAAAGAGGGCATCCCTGGAAGAGTTCAAGGTCAGGCTGGTTGGGGCTCTGAGCAACCTGATCTGGTTGAAGATGTCCCTGCTCACTGCAGGGGGGTTGGACTAGATGGCCTTTGAAGTTCCCTTCAAACCCAAACTACTCTGTGATTCTATGATTTTGACTTTAAAAAAAAGAAATGATTTTGACTTGCTCAGCTTGGCAGCTCCCCAGATCTAAAAAACCAAAAGGTAGTTTTTTCCCCACTTAAGAAAAGATTTTGGCTGAAAAATTCAATTTCTCACAACTCTTTTGCCAGGTGCAACATGGAGGCACCATTCAGCCCCTGACTGAATCATATGGTGACAGTGAGGGCTGGCTGAAGCCCAGGTGTCCTCCACCACCTGCACAGGTGAGACCCCTCAGGCTGGCCATGCGAGCAGCACGAGCTGGGAGAGGAGACAGTCGCCACTGGGTGACAGGGACGCACGGGCCAGGCCTCTCCAACATCTGTGGCAGGTTGGTGTTTGGAAAACCTGCCAAATCCTCAGGCCTTCTCCATGGCTGATGAGTGCTGAGGGGAACCTCCTGGTCCTCCTGGTCCCTTATGTCAGAGAGCCCACCCATGCCATCAGCACTGCCTCTTCTGCCATTTTGTATCAAACAACCTAATTAGAGCACAACAGTCCTAATTGCAATTATCTTTCCTTGTTGCTGCACTTTATTATCGCTGGAGCATGATCATCCTGGCACAATGAATTGATGAAGCAACAGCACAAGGTGGACTCCATGCCCAAGGTCTGAAGGGAGCATTTTGGTTGCCACATCTGGTCCTGTGGGACCTGGGCTGGAGGAGGCCACCCCTTGCACCTGCAACAAGCCCCCAGCCTGGGCTGGGCCAGGACACTGTATGAAGAAGCCATCACACCCCTAGCTATGGCCATGCTTAGCATCACCTCCTAACCCCCACCCTCTGGTAGTCCTCTGCAATGCTCCTGAGCCATGTGGACCCAATATCTTGCTGTGTGCTGGTTCTCGTAATTACTGGCCATGACACACACCCTTTATCCTGCCTGGAACACAATAAATAGATCAAATATCTCAATTCTTGCTCTGGAAGGCAATTTCTGCCTGCAGTTTCTCAGTGTCTCATCTGAAACATGGAGCCCAGAAAGAAATGCCACTGCTTCAGCAGTCGTGTTGAGAGACCTGGTATGGGCAGGAAACCACCTCTCCACTGCTGTCACTTTGGAGGGGAGAGGTGTAAGGAGCTCCCAGGCACAACAGCGCTGCTCTCCCTGCAGCACCTCCCCACAGTGCTGCTCTGTGCTGTGGTCTGGGTTTCCAGCGTGAACATCTCCAAACACTGCAGCACTTCTCGTGTCCTTTAGCTGAACTCTGTCTTCTCTACTCCAGTGTTTACCCAGTAATGCACCAATCGAGAGCTGCCACATCCCCTTTCTTTCAGCAGTTCAAAAAGCCTGGCAGCCTCGGGATTTGCAGGTTGCCTCTGCACCCTTAGGGTTCACCTCTCTGGGATCTTGCATTTCATGGCTCCTCTCCCTTCATTCTTAAACCCTTTTGGAGATCACTGCGTGCCAGGATCCCGCTCCCTGGTGCTGGAGAGCGTGACCTGTGCTCGGTGCTCGCTGAGCCGGCGGCCACGGCAGGCGCTGGCTGCGGGGACCCCTCTGGCCGAGCGGCGCGGCCCCGTCCCGTGTTTGACACGGGCTGGCAGGGGGCTGGGCCACCCGGGGACAGCCAGCGCTGCTCCCTGTTCTCTGCTCTGGCCTCCTGGGCTTCTCCATCCTAACTATTTCAGGGGATCCCCAGTGGTCTGGGATCTCCAAAGCCAAGCCAAGGTCCTGCTGTTTTCTTGGGAGTTGGGTTCAGTTGGACCAGCACAATTCAGTCATGGAGAGACTTCCCTGCTGTGCCTGAAATTATAGCTGCTAAATTCTTAAACACAGCAGCACATGAAGGCCAAAAACCACTCGTCTGCCCATCGGTCTGGAAAGACACAGTCCATCTGCACCACATCTTACAGCCTCCTCACAGAACTCCTCTAGCGATGGCTGCGTGCGGTTCTGGGGGGCTCAGTTTGATAAGGCTGGAGAGAACCTGCCACAGAGCAGGCAGTGCTTTAGGTTAGACCTGGATCTGTCTCACACAGACACAGATGTGCTTGGCAGAAGAATATGTTTTTTCTGGTCCGTCTGCATACAGAGACAGATTCCAGCATAATTAGTTCCTGTTCCTCCAAGGGGCCGTGCACCAATCAAGCACTAATTGAAGGTTTCAGGTCAGCCACCACTGTCCCAGAGATACCTCGCTATTTCTTCTGCTATCTTTCCTGCAACAGCCCCAGGTCTGATTGCTTCCAGCTCTCCCTGCCCCACCAGGGGACTGTGCAACCATTCATCCAGGGAGAGGACACCTGTGACGTGGGACCTCAACACCCCGCCTCGCCTCTGCCTCTGCTGAGCCAGTGACAGAGATCAGCTCCTTGCCACTCCGACTCAGAGAGAACAGAGGATCAGAAAGGGGGGAAAGCTGCTGAATTTATGGGGTAGACTGCATTGTGCAAGCTGAGCTGACTGCTCTCCCTGCTCCAGACAGAGCTGGCCAAAGTCAACCAAAGTGTTTCACAAGGACTTTATTCACCTGGGATGGACAGGGAGCTTGGAGAAATCTGAGGAGTCCTAGAAATCACTTTTGGGATTGGAAATCTCCAGATGGGGATCTCCAGATCAGAGAGTGGGATTAAGCATATCATGTGGGGGTGACACCAGAACCCATGGCCAGGGTACCTGGGCTCACATTTTGGGTCTCTGGGGGCTTGCTGTGTCTGATGAATGTCTCACATACTAGCATCTGCAGGGCCCAGGGAAAGGCAAGTCCTCTTGTCCCCAGACAGTGGGACAAAGCATCAACAGTCAGGGCAGGGGCCCTCCTGGTACAAATGCTGGCCAGACATATGACAGCCCCAGAGCAGCACTGAGTGATGGCTAGACATTGCTTGCTGCCTGTTTACCTCCTTCATCCCTTGATCAGTCCACCTGGGCTCCACAGGACTTCTCTTGTAAGGAGGTAGAGACACAGGGGTAGGAGAAAGAGGGATGAGTTAACTCAGCCCTGCTGTCCCCCCAGATCCATGCCCAGCCCCACCCTGTGCCTGTGGGAGCCTGCTGCATCCGAACGCCTTCCCCCATCACCTGCCCACCCAGGGGTGGATCACCCCCAGCTACGCTTCCTCCCCACATCCTCTGGCACCTGCAGTCTCTGGCTGTGGTTCTCCAAGTGCCTAATTTGCACACTGTCTTCATGTGAATGCCATTCCTGGCCACGGCAGTTACTGCAGGGACCTGCACGTCGGCAGCCCGTGCCAGTGCAAGCGGCAGCTCTCACTCCAGCTCTCTGTGCATATTCAGTTGGCTGTGGCATGTGATGGGGCAGCCTGAGCCTGAAGCACCCTGGGGAAGGCTCCTGCACTCTGCAGGCAGGGCAGTGCTGCCAGGGATGGAGAAAGAAGAGGGGTGGTGCAGAAAGGGTGGGAACCACAGACCTCATGGAGAAGCACCTTCCACAGCAATTCTCTGGGGGATGCTATAGGGCAAGAGCGTGCCCCAGTGCAAGCAGCAGCAAGGGCGAGTGTCTGTCCCGTGTGTGAGCCCTGTGCTCTGCAGAGGGGCACAAAGCTCCCCATGATGTGTGCAGTGCTGACTGGGGCGGCTGCAGGGGGGAAGGGACAGCAGCCGCTTCGTGCGGGGGGCTGTGATTCTGGGGGGCAGCACCCCTGCCTTGGGGGGCAGCAGCCCTGCCTTGGCAGCAGCCCTGCCCCACTCCAGCCTTCAGTTACCCTTTGTGTTAGCCAGTGTCTGGCATCCAGAAGTCACAGTGTGCTCTGTACCTGCTTCCTGCTTGCAGTCTCACAGCAGCACAGGAGGGGGGATTTTTTCCCTCTGGTTTTATCGAGGAGGCAATCAGTGTCTGAAGCTCGGAGTCTTTGACTTTGCCAGGCAAAAACACAGGAAAAGGGCAGGAGTAGAAAAAACCCTTTCCCTCTTAGCCTTCTTTTGTGGTCTGCACAAGGCTACAAAATTGGTGAAAGATTTAGAGGGGAAGGGTGTGAGGAGAGGCTGAAGGCGCTTGGGTTGTTCAGCCTGGAGAAGAGGAGACTGAGAGGAGATCTCCTGGCGGTCTGGAACTTCCTCCCAAGGGGCAGAGGAGGGGCAGGCGCTGAGCTCTTCTCTCTGGCCACCAACGCCAGGAGCAGAGGCCATGGCAGGAAGATGTGGCAGGGGAGGGGGAGGTTGGCCATGAGGAAAAGGTTCTTGAGGCAGAGGGTGGTGGAGCACTGGCACAGGCTCCCCAGGGAGGTGCTCATGGCCCCAAGCCTGACAAGATTCCAGCAGCATTTGGCCAAGGCCCTCAGGGACATGGTGTGAATGTTGGGCTTGTCCTGTGCAGGGACAGGAGTTGGACTGGATGATCCTTGTGGGTCCCTTCCAACTCACAGGATTCTATGATTTAGTTGGCTATGTCCCCACCATCACCATGCCACAACCCAGCCCTGAACCTTGGATGTTGGTGCCCAGCCCCTGCTCTCAGGCAGGGGAATGGCCTCAGCTCAAGAGGTGCCCCCACCCATGGGCATGTTGTGGAGGGGGTGTGGGTGGGGAGGGTTTTGGGGAGGTGGGAGGAACACCAAAAGGCTGAGCTTCAACTACAGCAGTGGAGTGTGTCAGTCTGCATTCAACGGGTGCTGCTAAGGCAAAGGGGAGGCAACCAGGAGTGCAAAGCAGCTTAAAATAGGCTGGCAGCAAAAAAAGGAACAAGGGCAGAGGCAAGCCATGGACACATTCCCTCTGTGACTCACGTGCAACCAAAAAACGAAGATGGGCCAAGGGCCAAGGAGGAGCAGCCCTGAAGGGACGTGCCCTGGTGAGCACCAGGTGGGGAGCTCCCATGCACTGGGGCTTGGGCTTGGCTGGCTGCTGGGAGAGCTGGTGAGTGGGCACCGGCTTTCCTTGCCGAGTGGCAGCTGGAGAAGACCCAGTGGGGCCGGGCACTGATGTCACCAGTCAGTACAGCGGGTGATTTGGCCTTGACAAAGCTGAGGGAAGGACAAGGGAAGGACGTTCTTGGAGGAAACTCCACCAGCCCAGCACCTGCTCTGCTGGCCAGGCCATGGGCATGCCTGGGGACACCAGCTGAGCCCACTACCCGCCCTCCTCTGCCCGAGTGATGGCTGGGAACCAGCAGCCCCCACACATCCTTCTCCCCATGTGCCCGCGGGGTGAGCAGCCACCCAGCCCAGTGCCTGCGCCCGGCCCTGTGCTGTCCCCATGCTCCTGGGCCGGGCGGAAGATGCCGGCAGAACCTGTCCAGCCCCCGGCAACAGGCACCGCCCGGCCAGAGCCACACGTGCCTGGGGGCCCACCCAGGCCTCCCGCTGCCCGCGGTGGCTCAGCAGTTGCTATGGAAGGACTGTTGCCAGGAGACCAGGAGCTGCATCCGCTGGTCCCTGCTGCGGGCATCCCGGCCAGGCTGCCGGCCGGCGGCAACAGGGACAGGGCTGGCAGCGGGGACAGGGCTGGCAGCGGGGACAGGGCTGGCAGCGGGGACAGGGCTAGCAGCAGGGACAGGGCTGGCAGCGGGGACAGGGCTGGCCAGCGGGGGCAGGGCTGGCAGCAGGGGCAGGGCTAGCAGCAGGGGCAGGGCTAGCAGCCGCCCCGGTGCTGCCCCATGGCAGCTGGCTCACAGGCATCAGGTCTGGCAGGAGCTGGCAGCAGCAAGTGCAGCCCCGTGCAGAGCGTGCGGACAGGGGCCGGCAACACCCAGAGGGAGATGGAGATGGAGGTGGAGATGGAGGTGGAGATGGAGATGGAGATGGAGATGGAGATGGAGATGGAGATGGAGATGGAGATGGAGATGGGGATGGGAGTGACCTGCCGCAGGGCAGGAGTGATGCCCGGGGCTCCTCACCCCCCATGGCGTCGTCCCCTGGGGTTCAGGAGAACACTATGGCAAATCTGGCGATGGTCACGCGTGCAGCTGGGTGACACCTTCCCTATCAAACCCAGACCAGGGCTCCCAGCAGCCTTGTAGGGCTGTGTTTTGCAGAGGCACATGTCCACCACCCTGCCAAGCCTCTGCCTCCACTCAGGGACGCTGGAGCTGTCGTGCAGCCCCTCTCCAGGAAAGCAAACTCCTCGCTCCAGCCAGGGGCTGCTCCTGGCTTGTGTTTTGGAGATGGGCTCTCCTGTTGCTTTGCCCTTGTTGGACATCTCTGTGAAAAACCCCAATATGAGTAATGGGAGGAACCCAAGGAAAGAGAAGAAAACCTAATCCTGCTCGATTCCCCAGGGAGCTGGTTTGGGACCCAGATTACCAGAAATTGCTGGTTTTTTCCTCATGAGGTTAGATCTGAACTCTCTGGTCTGGTGCAGCACGGGAGTGCCCCAGCAGGTATGAGGAGGGGAAAGAGAAGGGTGAAAATGAGCTGGGGTGGCAGCTAGCTGCCAGGTGATGAATGCTGTGCTTTCATCTTCTGGCAGCCCAAGAAGTTCCTCACCAAAGCAGAATGTGATAAAACCTAAAATCTTGACTGTTTCTAAAGAAAAATCCAAGCAGAAAGGACATGTGACACTAACTGCAAGCAAACCACTCCCAGACACCCACGGCCCTTTACAGGGAGCTGTGGACCTTCCTCTCTCTCTAACAGGTCACATCTTAGCAGCTTGATCCCTTTCTTGCCATCTCCTAATGTGAAGCACACACTGCCCAAAGGTGAGCGGGCCCTATTGCAGCCTCCTGGTGTCCCCAGTGCCAGGCACAGCCCCGGGAAGGGTCCCTGCAGCAGGGGCAGCGCTGGCACCCCCCTCTGCTCTCACACCACCCGCTCTATCTGGAAGGGGACACAGAAAGATGAGTGCCTTTCCCAGCGTGGGCTGTGGCTCAGAGCTCTCCATGAAGGGCTCTGGGTGTCTGCAGTCACCCATTGAACCTGCCCAGCTCAGCGTGCTGCCCTGGGCGCCTGGCTGGCAGCAGTACTGGGTGTGCAGGGAGCTGGACAGGCTGGAGAGCTGGAACCTGATGAGGTTCAATAAGGGCAAGTCTAGGGTCCTGCACCTGGGGAGGAATAACCCCAGGCACCAGGACAGGTTGGGGGCTGACCTGCTGGAAAGCAGCCCTGCAGAGAAGGACCTGGGAGTGCTGGTGGGCAGCAGGGTGGCCATGAGCCAGCAGAGTGCTCGTGTGGCCAAAAATGCCAGTGGTCTCCTGGGGGGCATTCAGAAGAATGTGGCCAGCAGGTCGAGGGAAGTTCTCCTCCCCCTCTCCTGTGCCCTGGTGAGGCCACATCTGGAGTGTTGTGTCCAGTTCTGGGCCCCCCAGTTCAAGAGAGACAGGGATCTTCTAGGGACAGTCCAGCAGAGGCCACAAAGATGATGAAGGGGCTGGAGCATCTTTCTTATGAGGAAAGACTGAGAGAGCTGGGGCTGTTCAGCCTGGAGAAGAGAAGACTGAGAGGGGACCTGATCAGACTTATAAATATCTAAAGGGTGGGTGTCAAGAGGATGGGGCCAGACTCTGCTCAGTGGTGGCCAGTGACAGGACAAGGGGCAATGGGCACAAACTGGGACACTGGAGGTTCCACTGAGGAAAAACTTCTTTGCTGTGAGGGTGCCGGAGCCCTGGGCCAGGCTGCCCAGAGAGGGTGTGGAGTCTCCTTCTCTCGAGAGATCCCAAACCTGCTCTGGGTGAGCCTGCTTTGGCAGGGGGGTTGGACTGGATCATTTCCAGAGGTCCTTTCCAACCCCACCAGTCTGTGATTCTGTGGTTCTGTAATACCTCATGCCAACAGCTAAGAACAACCATCCCCTCTTCACAGAGTGGGAGGCTGAGGCCCAGGAGCACACCCAGATGTGCTTTACAGGGCTGTGTGTCCAACTTCACAGCTCTCTCCGTGCTCTTGTCTGGTTGAGTAACTCAAGTGTTGTCCCAGGAAGCCAGAAAACTCTGCTTCAGTCTGTTGTATGGCAGGAAACAGGAAAAAACAAGTCCACTGGAACGCTGATCCTGACACAGTTGTGAGGTTCACCAACACTGCGTCCCTGAGCCCCTTGCTGGCTCCCAGCAGACCCTAACTGGCTGTGCACACCTGCAGCTCATGGTCAGAGACAAGAGAAAATCTGGGAGGCTGAGGAAAACTCGAGGTTCTGCAACAGAAAATGATCTGAGTGCTGCCTGCACCAGGAGGACAACCTGGAGAGGGGATACCAGCCGATCTCTGCAGACTGTGGACCCCTGTGTTCTTTGGGAACACCAGGCCTTGGGTCCCCAACTCTGGCGTGGCAGCCCCATGCTCTCCAGCTGTGGGCTGCCCAGTGGCCCCAGCCTGCTGGCAGCCAGCCTGGCATGCTGCTCTGGTTAGGAAATTGGGGTGCTGCCACCCACCAGGAGCAGCTCCCACAGGAAAGCCATCACTCCAGGCTGCAGATGTCACAAGTGCCTCAAGAAGGACCACATCTGACATGGTTGCCCTTCAACTTTAAAAATCTCATTCTGGGTCATTTATTTCCTTGTTTCTGTGACACAAAACTGGACAGGACGGGCGGGCAGCTGCGCTGGACTCGTGTGCCCCGCAGACATCCGTGACCAGGGCCAGCGCAGCTGCCACCAGCTGACTCTGCATGAACATCCCACGTCCCCACACAGCTCCCCAAAGCCTGGTGCCCTGTTGGTGGGAACAGCAGCCTGCTGGGAGCCAGGAGCAGGCTGGCACCATGGTGGTGGCAGGGATCCAGCAGCCACAAAGCAGCTCCCGAGGACTCTCCTTCACCACTGGGCGAAGGAGACCTGGCTGAGCCGAAGCTTGGAGAGCTTGGGAATGGGATGTGACTGTCCCACCATGCACACAGCTCCTCACAGGGCAGTTCCTCTCCAAACCCTGCAGCACTGGTGACTGCAGTCCTGGGAACAACCCCCTGCTGCAGCCCAGAGCAAGGAGACCGTGGCTGTGTACATCACAGGGAATACACATAACCCCTCGGAGGGAGCCTGGGGAGTTATCTCTTGTTGCTGCTTCGGCACAGTCCCATGGATGCTGGCCTGTGGCTCAGGTTCCTCCTCTCTGGGTTGGGGCAGAAGGGCTCCTTGCAGTGCTGCTACCCAGTGCTTTGCCACGCTTGGCTTTAAGCATCCCACACCCATCCCAGGGCATCCAGACCTCAGGAGTTCACTGCAGAGCCACCTCTTCCACTCAGCCAAATCTGTCCCCAGAGTCTGGGGGCTCTGACTTTGTGCCACAGCAGAGCACTTCTGACATCCCATTCCTTGGATGCAGGATACCTGCTCCTGAGCACGAGGCTAGCATGGACCACGTGCCCACAAACCTGACAATGAGCTCTCTGAGCCAGGAGATCAGCCAGGTACTAAGTGAGGCTCTCAGCCAGAACCCAGAAGAGCCTCCAAAGCGCACAGTATGCAATAGAAATGGAGAGCTGTGGGGACAAACACTTGCTGGGTCCCAAAGAAACACAGAGAACGAGACAGAAAGGGATTACTGGGAGCAGTCCTGGGCTTCCTGCAACAGGGCAGGGGCAACACACACTCACTGGGACCAATCTGAGACATGAACTCCTCGCAGGAGAAGAAGATTACAAACCACCAAAGCCCTTGTGACAGTTTAACTCAGCTGGCAGCCAAACAAGACACAGCCACTCGCAGCCCCCTGTCACCCCCTTCCCCTATCCCCCCCCCAGGGAATCGGGGAGAGAATTGGAGGGTAAAGGGGAGGAGACTTGTAGGTTGAGATAAGAACAATTTAATAATTAGAGTAAAAATAAAAATGTAATAATTATAAGGGCAATAATGATAACAACTCTATCTATATGAGTGATGCCCAGTACAGTTGCTCAGCACCCGCTGGTAACGATCCCAGAGGACTGGAAAGGAGCCCTGAAACCGAAGTCACAGTCCCGGAAAAGCGAGCCCGAGCCGTGCCCAGGACACTCCTGGTTCACACACGGAGCGTGACGTGGGATGGTCTGGGATATCTCACTGGCACATCCAGCTGACAGTTCTGGGTTCTACTACTCCACTTTCCTTCTCCACCCCTCCTTCCAGTCCTCTGTTCCTGGAAACTGCCCCAGCTCAGTGTCCTTGTAGTCATCATCATTGTTCTCATCACAGTCTTCACTGAAACTAAAACACAGGGCTACCTAGCTACTAAGAATTAAATTAACCCCATCCTAGCAAAACCAGGACAGCCCTTTCACCCAACATTTATAGCAGAGGTGCCTCAGATCCCCCCAGCACTGCCTGCAGAACTGGGATTCACAATTCACACTGCCACACGCCTGCTTTCACGAGCAATTCCTCAAGTCCTCCTTCCACCATGGTTGCTAAAGCACCTTATATCTTTCCTTCAGAAAATAACAACATTAAAAAAACCCAGCAAAAACCCCCACTTTTTTTGCTCACCAATACTGGTTTGCAAAGCCAAGCCCGGCGCTCGGGGTGGTGGGGTAATGCCCCACGCCCCTGCTGCTGCAGGGCCCTGAGGACACCTCAGCCTGGCCAGGCTCCCACCCGCCTGGGGAGGGTGTGCAGGAGGTCTGGGGCTGTTTTGCCTCACAGCAATTGGCACCTGAGCCTGCAGAAGTGCCTCTGTGTCTCCGTGGGCTGCACAGCCTCCCCCACTGCCGAGAGCCAGGAGCCCCTGGGCCAGCCAGGCTGCTCGCGCCGCGGGGCCACCTCGCACTTGGCAGGAAACTTCCACAGCTTCCCCCCAGCTCGGAGCTCAGCAGCCAATTTAATTCCTTCACAACTCCACACAGCACCTGGCCAGCTCCTGTGAACTGCCTCATGGCACTTGGTGTGGGCTTCATGCGCTGCAGCTCCAGGAGCCACATGAAAACCCAGCTTACTTCCCTGCATCATAAGCAGCAAAGCTCTGGCCCTCTGACTGCAGGGGCACAATGGCAAGGCAAAGAGCCTGCAAAATCAGAAAGAACCACATGAATCTCAGCATGTGGTGTTTTCAAAATGTTCAATCTCCAGCTTTCTAGAAAGCCAAACGTGACATCTCAGCATCCAGCACGGCTTGTCCTGGTCTCCCATGTTTGGAAACACGAGGTATTTCTAAAACCACTCAGTACCTCTCTGCAGACCCCTCCCGAAGCCTTACAGGGCACAGGAACCCCGGGACCACGGGCTGGTCTGTGCCAGTGAGGATGGAGGAAGCCAGGGCTAACAAGGGTGCCTACGTGACGGATCCCTGGGGGGACACAGGCTCCTAGGTGTGTCAGGAGGACTCAGGGCCCCGACATCTTTCCAGGTGTGCATCTCACTACTGAAGATGGAGAGAGCCACAGGCAAGTTTGGTGGCTCAGCCCTGGCCTGAATGTCCTCAGGGATGGATCCTACTGGTGGAGCACAGCTCCTGCCTGGGAGCACTGCCTGTCACCCTGGCCAGCTGCAAGCATGCTGCCATGGCCACTCCTTCTTCAGCTCCCCCACCTCGTATGCCCCCCAGGGACTCCTGCCCATCCAGACACTCATGCATGTGCTCCCCATGGCACCTTCCAAAGCCCAGTCACTCTCAGGAGCAGTGCTGGTGAGATACTCTGCCAGGTCATCTAGGTTACAGGATTGCTGCTCCCCTCCCAGCATCACCTGCATGCACACACGTGCTGGCACTCACACACATACATGTGTGCACACGGGGGCAGGTGCTGACACAACTCCCCAGCCTGTGACACAACAAGCCAGAGCCACCAAAAGCACCCAAGAGAAGGAGGAGCAAAGAAGAGGGAGACAAACCCATGGAGAAGACCCCAGGAGTGCTCAGGGGACATTGGCAAGCTGGGTCAAGCACGATTGCAGAGCCCCTGAATGAAGTGATCCCTGGTATCTTCTAACTCGCTCTCCACCTCCTGAGCTCTCCTTGCACATGCCAATGGGCTCCAGAGGCTCGTGTGTGCTGACCTGTGCTGCTTCTGTGACCCCCCTCATGTCAGCAGGTGAGCTACTTCTCTAACCTTGGCATTCAGCCTTGCACCAGCATCACCAGTGTCCTGTGTGCCGAGGTCCACGTGGCCTCTGTGCACCCTGCCCAGAGGAGGGGACAGTCCCTCCCTACCGGAGTGGAGCTGGAGGGGGCACAGGTTTCTGCCAGGGCAGTGTCTCCAGGGGCTGCCTGCACCCCACCAGCCTGATGCAGTGGGGAGGAGTTGGGGGCATGCTGGAGATGGACCAGCAGTACCAATGCTCATCTAGAGGTGCTGACACCTCTTGTTTTGTGCCACCTGGTATTTTTGGTGAGGTGGACACTGGAAGGTCAGGCCTTCTTCCAGGTATGCTTGGGCTCCAGAGAATCTCCTCTCCTAATGCCTATTAAGTCACTTAAACCTTTTGGTGCCTCAATTCCCCACCTGTAAAGCAAGGCTTATGGTATTGCCTTTGCTGTCTTACCAGGAGAGCTCATAAGCCATTGGGGACTGGGAAAGTCTCTGAGTGTGGATTCCTGTCTGGCTCGCACAGTGGAGCCCCGGGCTAGTTGTGGCTGATGTGATCAGTTGTGCTGTGTCTAGTGAGGAGGAACACGGTGCTGTGGGTCCTTGTTCCTGAGCTCAGAGCTGGGAATTCAGCAGGGATGGTACAACACGTGCTCTCAGTGCTGCCGTGTCATTCCAGACTGCACTCCCATGTAACGAGCGTGGAGGTCTCACCTCAGGCATCCACAGACACCAATTTATCTTGTGCTGTTGTTTTACAGCAGTGTCTTTGCTAAGGGGTCAGGATAGGTCACAAATAACCTTCAAAGGCAGAGCTGCTATGGCGCTTGTGTGTTCACACATATTTACGCTGTCCAGAAGCACAAGACCTCAAATGAGAGTTGTGCTCACCTAAAGCTGTGATGAACACCCCTGCTGCGTCCCTGTGCCTGTCCTTCAAGGATGGCTGTGTAAGGACAACATAAATAAACAGAGAGTGACCAGAGGAAACGAGGCAGTGCTGATCTCAGCTCACCCTCTGACATCCCTGCACCAGCATGGATTAGCAATCACACCTGCACTGCTGCCGCAGCCCTCCCAGGGGAATCAGCAGCAGAAACTCTCCAGGAAGGTGCCCACGCCAACGGGGCTGCTGCACAAAGTGCCCAGAGCTTCCTGGGGAAAGTCTGGGATTGCACCAGGGAATTTGGGGATTGCACCATACTTGTTATAGAATGGGTCAGAGCAGGGTCAGAGGGGACAAAAGGGACGGATCCAGGTAGAACAGAGAGTAACAAGCAGGCAGCCTGTCCTGCCTCCTGATTCTCCTGTGTGGCGTATCCTCGTGTATGCAAGTGACCCAGATCTGCTGGAGCCAGGCCAGACAGTGAGAGCAGCAGGCAGTGCTGGAGGCAGAGCCTACAGAGACTGAGGATCTGGGAGGTGGATACCAAGGACACTCATGAAGAGTTTTTGCCCTGAGTTGTGAGTGTTGGGAGTAGGATGGGGCTGCTCATGCTACCTACATCCCCCACACAGGCACTGCCCTCCCGCCTGAGCTGGGCTGCCCGTGGTCTTCTGTACCCGCAGAGTGTGCCCAGCGTGGGTCTGGGGCCTGGCAACAGTGGCAGGAAGTGGTTCCTTATCTCAACAACATCCCTGGGACCTTCAGTCCACAGGATTGAACTACCCTGAACAGTCCTGGACAAGGACATGTTTAGAAGGAACACCTGGGACAGGGCAGCCTGAGAATCCTATGAATTGCTGGGTTGCTCTGTGGTTTGTTTGCATGCTGCACCTGGGGGTACAGCTCAAGAGTGTCATTGTCAAAGTTGGGGCTGAGATGCAGGTCTGGCATAACAGCCCTGAAAGCTCACCAGAAAAGCTGCTTTTTGGCACCTTAAGCTGTGTTAATAGTAAGTTGATAATATATTGAGCCCTACCTAGTCCTGTCTTTGAAGCTTTATCATCAGGGCATCTTGTGCTGCTGCTCTAAGTGTAACGTCCTGCCAGGCAGGGTGAGCTAACTTACTGTCAGGAACACTCCAGGGACAAGAAAACACCGGGATGCCAGGGAGCACCAGCCTGAAATGGCTTCTGACCGCCTCCCACTCGCACCTCTGCTAGCAGTGCTGACCCTGTAGGAGCTGGCATGGCCATTCCACTGCATTCAGGTGTTGAGGATTCTTCTCTCTCAGTTCTTCCCTGGGGCAGGGATGTTCCCCCCGTGTTTTGCACAGGTCTAGCAGTAAGTGGCTCATTCAAGATTCTGCAAGAAGCACGCAATGGGCTGAGGAAGGCAAATCCATGCCCCCATACCCAAGTCCAGCCCCTCATCCAGCCCCTGGGTCTCCTCTGTCCCAGGGCCAGTGTCCTGCTGGTGGCTGGAGGGGCTGGGAGGGTGGAAGCTGGTGGCATTGCTCTGCACTGACCTGTACACTCCATCCCTTCAGTAGGGTCCTGGGTGTCTGTTCCTGCTGACTTGCATTTCCAACTGCTCAGAGATTTCCAGCTGACCCTGAGCAGCTGTTTGTGTGTAGGCACGAGAAGCCAGAGCGCTGCGCCCCTGCGCTGTGCCCTGGCCCTGCGCCCCTGTGCTGTGCCCTGGCCCTGCGCCCCTGTGCTGCGCCCCTGTGCTGCGCCCCTCTGCTGTGCCCCTATGCTGCGCCCCTGTGCTGCGCCCCGGCGCTGCGCCCCTATGCTGCGCCCCTGTGCTGCGCCCCTGTGCTGTGCCCCTGCTCTGTGCCCCGGCTCTGTGCCCCGGCCCTGTGCCCCGGCTCTGTGCCCCGCCTCTGTGCCCCGGCTCTGCGCCCCGGCTCTGCGCCCCGGCCCTGTGCCCCTGTGCTGCGCCCCGGCCCTGTGCCCCTATGCTGCGCCCCTATGCTGCGCCCCGCCTCTGTGCCCCGCCTCTGTGCCCCGGCCCTGTGCCCCGGAGCTGCGCCCTGGCGCTGCGCCCCGGAGCTGTGCCCTTGCGCTGCGCCCCTGCGCTGCGCCCCGGCTCTGCGCCCCTGCGCTGCGCCCCTGCGCTGCGCCCCGGCTCTGCGCCCCGGCCCTGTGCCCCGGCGCTGCGCCCCTGTGCTGCGCCCCTGCGCTGCGCCCCGGCTCTGTGCCCCTGTGCTGTGCCCCTGCGCTGTGCCCCGGCGCTGTGCCCCTGCTCTGTGCCCCTGTGCTGTGCCCCTGCGCTGTGCCCCGGCGCTGCGCCCCGGCTCTGTGCCCCTGTGCTGTGCCCCGGCGCTGTGCCCCGGCGCTGCGCCCCGGCGCTGCGCCCCGGCGCTGTGCCCCTGCGCAGGGCTCTCGCGGGCGGATGGTTCCCACCTGAGCTCGCTGCGGAGCAGAGCAGGCTGCCCTGGGCTGGAGCTGGCACAGCTGACCAGCACTCATGCTCAGAGGGTTGGGAGCGGGGCTTTGTCTGAGCACGAAGCTCCAGAACAAAGGGGAAAGGACATTGCACGCTGCAGGTCATTGCTGCAGCCCTCAGCCGCTCTGCAGTAGCAGCCCTGACTGGCCCTTCCCCAAAAACCCCTTTGATCCACAGATATCAAAGTGCTCCTGAGCCCTTCAGAAGGGACTCCAGGACATGATGATTTGTTCTTTCCAGAGCTGCTGCAGCCTGAGCTACTGCCTGTAGCAGAGCTCCTGCTGAAAACTCTCACACTGCGCTTGGAGACTGGGGCTGGGGGAAGATGCAGGCAAAGACATTTACTTTGGCTGTGGCACTTCTTAATGTAGCTCCTCTGGGGAAACGTGGTCAGTGGAGACTGATCAGCAAAACCACACAGAACAAACACACCCTGCAGGATGAGCAAGCACCAGAGCCACACCACTCACATCACCTGGGGACTTAGGTGCTCTGTGTCCAGGACATGGGACAGGCTGCACCATGCCCCCCTCCTTCAGCCCATGACTACAATCCACTCTAAAAGCATTGCTTGATCCATTGGAAGGCATGTTTGGAAGCATTTTTTTGTCACAAAGAGATAAAATAGCTTTTTGGCAGGGAGGCCACATGCTCATCAGAGCTCCCTGTTCTCCCACACCTCAGAGAGGGATGGAGAGCAGAACCAGGCAGGGGAAGGAAAAGTGCTGGGCAGAGATGGGATGTTTGTGCTGTCAGCTGCCTCGGCTTCCTGTCCATCTGTGATTATCTAAGAACAGCTGTTTCTGTCATGCTTGGCCAGAAAAGAGAGTCAGGAACACAAGGAGTGTGGAAGAGGAGCAGAGACGCGCTGTCGCTCGCTGCCCGCTCACTTCCTCCCGGCTCCCCAGCAGCGGCAGCGCAGCCGCAGCAAGTCCCTCCCAGCTTCGAGGGCCTCTGCTGGAGGCCACCAAGATCCCCCATCAGCTAAAGGGTTTCTTGGAGATGCTGATTGGGAAGTGGAAACAGTGAAGTGACAGGGCCAGGGAGGTTGAGCCCAGTGGAAGCCCATGAGTGTCCTTCCTGGACAAGGAACACCGCATCCCGCTGCGAGCCCAGCTCCACCAGGCTGGCATGGTCCTGCCACGGAGCTCAGTGCTGGCTGCAAGCCTGTATGGCCCCTGCTCAGGCTCCTCTCTACTCCAGAGAGACACTTTAACTTAGCAAGCTGGGACACAGGTGAACTTAGCTCACTCTAGGCTTGATGTCACCATGACCCAGGAGCTGCTGGTACATTAATCTGAGATCTCTCTGCAGGCTGCAGCAGCGAGGCAGCAGACCAGTGCCTCTCCGCATAAGCACTGGGACTCTGTGCTCTTGTGCCTACCAAGCCTCTACCTTCACGGGGAGCTGAAGGTGCTCAGCATCCCTTGGGATGTGCCTTGAGGCCTCTCCTGCAGTAGACCAATTGCCCAGACTGGGAGCAGAGCTTGAATCTGCAAATCTGGCCCCTCGAAGACAGAGGCATGACTGTCCCTGCAGTGGCATCTCTTTGCAGGACAGGGGAAGGGTGAAGGTGCCTCTTGTGCCTGTGCCACACCAGAAGGGGCAGGAGGCTGAATGCTCCATGGACAGGAGAAGTTTGGGAGCAAAGACTCCCTCAAATAACAATAAAGCCCTGAGCCCCAAGAGCTCTGCTGGTTTCCTACCTGTGGAAAAGAACCCCAGAGGAAAGGCAGCACCCAGCCAGAACAGGGTTTAATTTGCTGCTGACAAGCCAGACGGTAATTATATTCCTGGTACCTGGCTTTTCATTAAGGCCCCACACAGATGTTACTCTTCTGGAGCTGGTATAAATGTGCTCATTTGTCTTCACCAAAGAAGCACACACACTCCCCACTGTCGCCCCAGTGCCTGGGCGCAGCACCAGCGCTGTGTCCCTTTGCCAAGCTGGGACTTGCAGGGTCTCTTATTCCCCCAGAAGGGCACATGAACTCAGGACAGAAGTTCTCTGTGATCACTGCCACCAGCCTTGTCCCTGTCACTGGTCTAACCCTGCCATCATCCCTGTGTCCGCAGTCAGCCCCAGTGCCTCCATCAGCCCCCAGCTCTGCCGACAGGCTCTCCTGCACGGGCAGTTATGGACATTTTCCTTCCCTGCAGAAGAAGCCTGGTGCCTCTGGGCTGGATTTGTGGGTGAGTCAAGGAACTTGGCTGAGGGGGGCCCACGATGCCCTCCCCAACACCAGCAATGGCCCTGATCTCAGTGCCCAGCCAGCCTCACACCACTCACCCATCCCCTTCTCCTCACTGGGCCTGGGGACGTGGCCCCGTCCAGGGTGTCCCTGGCTGCCCACTGCAGACTAAGCGAGCCCCATCTGAACAGAGCAGTGGGCACAAGGCCACACGGAGGATGGCAAGGGCTTGTTCTGCTCCTGGGGTCCCATCACTGCCATGGCACAGGGTGGGCTCCAGCCTGCCAGCAGCAGAACCTGCTTGGCCAGCTGGTAGGTGGGTGACGCGGGTGATCCCCTGGCCCCCTTTGAGAAAGCAGAGACCAGCACCCCAAAGAGCCCAGGCAGCACGAGGGGATGGCAGCAGAGTCTGCTGCTACCGTTCCAACATGGGATCCCCCAGCCCCCACTCTGCTGGAGGAGCAGGGTGGGCGCAGGGCAGCCGGCGTGGCACGGCTGAGGAAGGGGGGAATACAGACCGAGCCCCCTGCAGCCTCCGGGTCTACGGAGATGCACGGAGCAAGTCTGTGCCATTGCCAGTGACAAAGAACCCCTCACTCTTCACTTGCTTAAAAAGCCCCTCCTGTGGAAAATGCTTTTCTGGCAGCAAATGCCCCTGCATCCCTGTTAAAGTGCCCGATCTCTGGAGAGAGCAGCGCAGCCACGAGCCTGGTGCCCAGGCTGAGCTAAGGCAGCCTGGGGAAAGCTCCCAGCAGCTCTCCAGAGCAGGGCAGCCAGCCTGCAAGTCCGGAGGAAAGTCAGGTCTCAGATGACAGATCCCTGGCTGTGATCCATTGCCTGGATGAAGGGATGTTTCTTCCCTCTGCCATCGGTTAATCTACCGCCTGGGAGGAGCTGTGCAGGGGAGGCGGGACTCCGGGCTCTGAGGCGTGTGATGTGCGTGGCACAGCGAGTCCTCTGCCTATTTGGCAAGGGAGAGAAGAGGGGCAGAGCTCCACGGACCATGCAGCCTCCATTCAGTCCCTCTCAGCAATCGTTCACGAAGGCAGAGATGGGATGAGAGCAGGCGCAGCTCGCTGGCACGCCGCTGTGTCTCAGCCCTGCAGCTGTGACCCGGTCCCTCCTCTCCCTCCACCCTGCAAGGGCTGTGACTCCTGTCCTGGCGTGGCCAGTCCATCCTCTGGGCTTAGCAGGACCTGCCATCGAAGCAGTGCAGGGGATGATGTCCCTTGTGCTCGTGGTACTGCTGGTGCACTCATCCTGCACCCCCGCTAGTGACACGCTGCTCCTCTCCCTCGGAGCCGCGCTCAGCCTGGCCCCTCGCTCTGGGATCATCAGCTGCACGCTGCACCATCAGCTCAGCCTGCATGGGAGTGTGATGAATGCCACTGCTACTGCTGTGCCACCACAGACTGCAGGAATCCTAATCCTGACCCCGTCACTGCCATCCTCCTGGGTGGTGACACTTGCTGTGCCACCTTCACGTGGCATGGATGGATCAAACAAATGGGAAAAGCCCCCCTACCTTTATCAGATTCAGCACCCTCCTGGGACTGTGGGTTTGATCCACTGTGGGTTTCATCCACTGTGGGTTTGATCCACTGTGGGTTTGATCCACTGTGGGTTTCATCCACTGTGGGTTTGGCCACCAGCATAAATTTTCCCAGAGTTGATGACTTCTTTCAAAGCCACACTTAGCTCATGCTGAGACCACTCTCTCCTGATAACCTCTGGTTGGCTTTATCACTGGGCTCCCCAGTTCCAGAGGGACAGGGATCTTCTGGAGAGAGTCCAGTGGAGGCCACAGAGATGCTGAGGGGCCTGGAGCATCTCCCGTGTGAGGAGAGGCTGAGAGAGCTGGGACTGTTCAGCCTGGAGAAGAGCAGCCTGAGAGGGGATCTGATCAATGTCTGTAAATACCTGAAATGTGGGGGCCAGATGGGTGGGGCTGGGCTCTTCTGGGTGGTGCCCAGTGACAGGACAAGGGGCAATGGGCAAAATCTGGAACATCAGAAGTTCCAGACAGACTGAAGGAAAAACTTCTTTCCTGTGAGGGTGCCGGAGCCCTGGGCCAGGCTGCCCAGAGAGGGTGTGGAGTCTCCATCTCTGGAGATGTTCAAACCCACCTGGACACTTTCCTGTGCAACCTGGTGTAGGGAACCTGCTTTGGCAGGGGAGTGGGACTGGATGATCTCCTGAGGTCCCTTCCAACCCCACCAGTCTGGGATTCTGTGATCATTGGGCATGGATCCAAATCAACGGTGCTGAGCTCCATGTAGGTCTCTGTTGGGCCTGCCTTTTGTGGACCTGAAACAAGGGCTCACTTCAAGGTGTTTTATACCCAGTTCTCCTTTACCTTCTTCACGTATTCTCCTGACTATTCCTGCTCACCTCTGGCTAATTTATCATTATGTCTCCAAGGTCCTGGAGGCTGGAGCTGTTCTTTGACCTTCAGCCTTAGAAAACCAAGCTGGCAGACTCACAGAGGTGCATGGCTTTACTAGACACCTTATACTTCGGACCTGGTTTGGGAGGTGCAAGGCTAAGCAGGTAAATAATGGAAAGACCCTCTAGATGCCATGACAAATGTCCTTCAGGACAGTCTGACTCCCTGATGCAACTGGATCAGCTCTGGGGGAGATGAAGTGGTAGGCCTGCTCCTGACTCCTGGAGTCCTGCTTCCAAAGAGGCATCTTTGCTGCTTCACCTCTCCCTCCTACCCTCTGTGCTCTCCTCCCTGCGACAGGGCTGCTCCTCTGCCTGCTGGAGCACGAGGCTGCCCTGCAGCAGTGCCACCATGCTCTGTGAACACCACTGCTCCCCCCTGTCACCTTGTGTTCCCCTCTCCAACTCAGCAGTGTGCTCGCCTGCATCTGCAAACACTTTTAGCTGGGATTTGGCAGAACTTGGCCAAAAGTCTGGGGTGGGTTCAAATCCCCTGGGAGCAGTGTGGGAATGCAGTGCAGTAGCACATTGAAGTGGAGATTTCAGCAACCCCGAGGGGTCTGTAGAGCTGCAGACAGCATGCATGCCATGCTCCCTGAACCAAGGTCACTTTGTGAGTCACATCACACCTTACACAGAGTTTTATCTGACTCCAGTAACTCACAGCAGCAGCAACACGAGGGCCTGTGTAGGGAAGAGGAACGAAGGCCAGGCTGTGTGAGTTGCAGCAGGGATGGCTGGAAGGTCAGGTCCTGCGAGAGCTGCAGAAGATGACAACTCTCTTGCTTTCCAGGAGGCAGCTACCAGCACTTTCAGCTGCCCCATCAGTCCTGTCAGAGGAACAAGCCCAGCAGGGAGGCTGGCAGGGCTCTGGCTCTGCTGGCTTGGGGACCAGCCCTGCTCTGCAAGCGCGTGTGCTGCGGGGCTGGCAGGACGTGCCTGCCCTGGGCTGTGGTGTGTGTGCTGCTGCAGACCAAGGGGACAGGCTGTGTACACACCTGATGAAAGCAGGCACCCCTGAAGGGCTTTTGGAGCCTAAAAGCCACATCACCATGACCCCTGAAAGACTTTTGGAGCCTAAAAGCCACATCACCATGACCCCTGAAGGGCTTTTGGAGCCTAAAAGCCACATCACCATGACCCCTGAAGGACTTTTGGAGCCTAAAAGCCACATCACCATGACCTCTGAAGGACTTTTGGAGCCTAAAAGCCACATCACCATGACCCTCCAGGGCCAGTCTACCTGCTGGGCTCCAGCCAGGGAACTGCAGGAGTTAGTGACACTGCTCTGTAACTAACAGTTTGATTCTACTAATAATTAAAGAGCTTCATTAATAAAAGGTGTTCTAATAAATACTGGTTGTGATCTCCAGCTCGATCCCCTGACTGGCAAAGGGAGCCCACCCCACGGGCAGGATGGGGCAGGGCCAGCTCCCAGCTGGGCACCTCTGTGCCACAACTGGCTTGTGGAAGTGGGGAAAGGCTTTGTACCATGGCTCCAGAGACTGCAGCCCTTGGTCTCCGGGGCTCTCCAGATGGTTTGGTTTTTGTATCACTCAGCACTCGGGGCACTCAGGGCAAAGCCCAAATCAGGGCTCCCCTGAGGCAGAGCAGAGCACGCCACAGCCCATGTAGCAGACAGAAAGGAGGCCAGGGCACCGCTGGTGAATCATTCCCACAGAGTGAGGAAGATGCTCTGGGAGTCTCCTGAAGCGAGGGGGATGACGACAGTGACCCTGGATGGCTGAAGGGCTCCTTCACAGAGGCTCCCCAGCCCCTGCAGGGAGCTGTCAGCTCCAGCTCACTGCTTGGCTGCTTTTGGGACTGTATCCAGCTTCACGCTCGAGGGCCCTGTCTGCTGAGCCGTCCCCAGGATGCCACAATCTCCTGCCAGCTCCACAGGTCAAAGTGTGTTTCGAGTCACCCTCCTGAGCTGTGCCCAGACCATCTTGAGCTGAGAAGGCACACACTCTGCAGCTCCCGGGGCAAGAGGTGCCAAAGGCTGGCAAACCTCTGATCCTGCACCAGGAGCAGCTCCAGGGACATCTGCTGACATTCAGAACCGGGGCTCAGATGCACGAGGTCTGAATTTGCATTTGCAGCAGGGAGCTCAGAGACCTCTGTTTATTTTTAAAAATGGGGAGAAAAGTCCCACTGATTTAACTGCAGCCTTCCAACACTCACAGTGGTGACCCACCGTCTGGCTTGCTCCTTGGCTATGAACATGCCCTTTTCCAGTGACCTGGCTGGCCCAAAATGTACCCTGGTTCTTCTGTTAAGAGTCAACCTCCCCACCAGGTTCAGTGTGAGGAGCAGCAGGGTGGCAGCGGGTGCTGGCAGCGCTGCACCACTCAGGCAGCAGCAGGCAGGGAGCAGCTGCAGCCACTGCTCAGCCCTCTGCTGGGTTTGGCAGAGCCCTAACCTGCCAGACAGGAGGATGCTTCTCTGGATAGCAGAGCAGCACAGGGGTGCCACAGTCGCCCCTCTACAGACCTCAGAGCTCCTGCTCAGGTCCTGTGGTGTGTGCACAACACCTCTTCCTGGCGCCAGAGCTGCCAACTGCTCACACAGTCAGAGGAGCTGTGACGAGGAGATGGCAAATGGGTGTAAACACCCAGTGATGAAGATGGAGCAGCTGAGCTTGGAGGCTCTCACAGAGGCACTGAGTTGTCTTGTTTGTGAAGAAATGCCATGGAGCTGACCCTACAAAGCTGGATCTCCACAAGCTGCTGTTCAAGATTTGGTAATGCTCATGCCAACAGCTAGCAAGACACCCAGTTATCCCCACAGCAGCCCATGAATGCCTTTAGCCTCCTCTCTTCAACCACAGCCACTCTTCCTGCTCAGCCCAGGGTAAGAGACACTGGAGCTTTGCTGGGTCTCTGTCCTGACCTTCCTCTTAAGAGCCCCAGCTAATGGCACTTGTCCTTGGGCTCTTTGCAGTAAGCTCCTGGGTGAGCCACAGAAAGCCATGGTGTAGGAGAGCCACTTGTCAAGCCTTGCCTTAGTGCCAGCAGCAGGGCAGGGCCAGGTACCCTGGGAGCCAGCTCATCCCTGGCAGTGGGTCCCAGCCACGTTCAGGCCCCAGTCCCCGGGGTGGCTGGAGGCCAGGGACAGCAATGGGTGGGTGTCACTGCACAGCGTCTCAGTGGCCTGCAGACCCGCTGAGGGGGTGCAGACAGCTTGGGCTGTGTCCATTGTTCCCATTAGGGCAACACTTCGCTGTGTGAGGATAACTGGGGTGTGCCACTGCTGTAGGTTACTGGGTAGCCTTGTATTGCACAGCTGAGCAGCTCCTGCTTCAGCTCAGAAAATGCTCTACTTTTGTCTTGCTGTCTATGGGTAGGAATTTCATTCCAAGTGATTTCTCCCAGGGACTTTGACTCTTCAGGTCTCCTACACAAATCCACCCAGTGACCACGTCAGCAAGACCCAGAGGTCTTTCTGCCCATAGATCCTTCAGCAAATGGCCCACTGAACCCTTTGCCCTGGGCTGTGCATACATCAGCTGCAGCAAGAGCAAATGGTTAATGAGAAAGGAGATGCTGTAGCTTGTGCTTTCTCACAGTGTTTCACCCCAAAAGATGAAAGACAAGAACATCACCTGGAAGCTCTTGGGGAGATCATAGAATCATGGAATGATTTGGGTTGGAAGGGACCTTTAAAGGTCATCTAGTCCAAACCCCCTGCAGTGAGCGGGGACATCTTCAACCAGATCATGTTGCTCAGAGATACACAACGGGGAAACAGGAAAGGAAACAATCACCTATGACCTTCATAACACCTCTTTCCTCAGCAGTTTCTTGACATTCTTCCTTTTTGGAAGGAAATAACTGTAAAATGCAAGTACTAACTGAGAAGTGAGAGAAAGAGACCTGGCAACACAGATAAATTATTGTTCTCTAGCAAACACGTCAATCTGGTTTGTCTGAGCATGCTGAGCACTGCCTGGCAGTCACTTGTGAGTAACTGAGCCTGGCCACTTCACCAATTTGCTCTTGAAGGGGAGTGAGGAAGCTTTCTGCTCCTCACTGGGTGCTCCCAGAGGCACCAGCACCCCAGGTTGCCCACACACTGCTTGTCATCCTGCCAGCAGGCTCTGAGCCCCGTGGCTGATGGGGCTGGGTCTCCATTAGGAGTGAAAATAACCCTCCTCATGGCAAGAAGGGTTCTGTTCATAATCTCTCACAGAGCTTTTGCAGCTGCTGGCAGAGGCAAGGGGACACAGGGAGGGATGTAGAAAGGCACCAACTGCTCATGTCTTACAAAGCTCCCTGCCTGCTGTGTGGGACACTGCAGCATTGGGCCCACTGCAGCAAAACCAGGCAAAGGGGCAACAGCTTAAGCTTGGGTTCAAGGCTGCCTGTCCCATCACAGCCTTACTACAGCTGAACACGGGTCTGATGAAGGCAAAAACTGGCTTATTTGGCACTGCCAGTTGTGCAGTTCACAGTTGTTGCCATTGGCTTTGCTCCTGTACACAGGGTGAATCTCTGAAAGATGCCTCCCATGCTCTGTTTGCTTGTCCTGGTCTCTGGGAATTTAAATGCAGCCACCTGCAGACCTCTTCTCCTTAAGAGGCCCTGCTTGTCCGTGTGCTCCCAGCGGAGCACGGGGAGATGCTCCTTCCTCCCACCGCTCGCTTTAACACCTCTGCAAGTTGTCCCTGCAGGGCCACTTGGGCTGTCCAGCCACTGGGGCAGGGGGAACATCCACTGGTGTGTCTGCAGTAAAGGTCACCACATCCATTGCAGTTTTGACAAAAGTCTACAATGCAGAGAGGTGAAGATGAGATGAAAGAGGGGCACAACCCTGTGTGAGCCCCCTGCAAGGTGGACGTCTCACTTCACAGAGAAGAGACAAAGGGAACAGATCCGTGGGCGTTTCAGAAATGTTATTTCCTGTATCTGCAGTTTTAAATCAATGTGGTTCTTTACAATGGAAGGCAACAGGGCAGTGCTCAGTGCCTGGCAGGGGTGAAGCCTCTGGGGGCTTTTCCAGGCTGCTGTTTGATCAGTGCAGGGAGTAGGCTGACTCCTGGAAGTTGCTGGGTTCCCAAAACTCCCTGTGACCTGTCAGGTCATCAGTGCCTCAGCACTTTAAGACTGGATGTAAGCAATTTTTTACATTGAGGGTGGTGAAACCCTGGCCCAGGTTCCCCAGGGGGGTGGCAGATGCCCCACCCCTGGGAACACTCAAGGCCAGGTTGGATGGGGCTGTGAGCAACCTGATCTGGTTGAAGATGTCCCTGCTCACTGCAGGGGGTTGGACTGGATGGACCCTGAAAGGTCCCTTCCAACCCAAACCAGTCCACGATTCTGTGATTCTATGATCTGGCACAGGGGGAGATCTTCCAATTAGCTAGTGGTCAGACACTCTTTTCTCTGTCCTCCTGTGCTCCCAGAACACTGTCATGACTCATGTTGCTATATATATTTATATATATATAAATCTGGAATCAAAGACCCATCAAGTCATTAAAAATCTGCTTTTCCTGCATGGCCCCGTGTTTGTTGGTGCTCCTGCTGCTCTCACGTGCTCAGTGAGAAGCAGGAGCATCCTCCCTGCCCTGCTTTGCCAGCACTGGTGGAGGAAGAGTGTGATGTCCAAGAAGAATGATGGATTTGTGAAACCCCCGGACAGCCTGGGGGTCAGAGTGGTACCCAGGGCCCTGCAGGGGCGGCTGCTGCAGGTGACTTGGGTGAGATGAAAGGGAGGTGCCAGCGGCCCCTTGCCCAAATGTGGACTGGGCCTCCCATCCCGCTGCCTTGCCCTCTCCCACCTCCAGCTCTGGGAGAGAATGGGCCCTGTCACCCCTCCCAGACACCGCATTGCAGATGGGTCTCTGGATGAGGTGGCAGCCAGCAGTTCTGCCTCTGTCCTGACCTGAGCTGAGCTGCCATTTACGCCTGTGGGGAGTCCACTGCAGCATCTGAACACAAATTCTGTGTCTCAGTGCCGCTCCAGGAGGTCAGTGCTCCGAGATGCTCTTCCTTTCTCTTTGCTCTGACTTGTGTCTGGGGTATGTTCACGTGTTGTGCAGTGCAAGCCAGTGAATGGCCTCCAGAAGCAGCCGCTTGATCTGTGAATTCAATAGACAGACGAACCTGACAGGCCCTGAGAGCAGCTGGCTGGACCACAGCGCTGTCCCCTTAGGTCAGTCCAGGATTTTGTGAGCTCTTATTCTACTCTGGTTGCCACTCACCCTGCTGAGCACATCCCAGGAGGTCCTGAGGCCCCAGCACCTCCACGGAGCGCAGGGACCCCGCATCTCGCAGGGTTGTTCTTACAGAGGTGAAATTTTACTCCTCTGACTGAGGCAAAAAAATGCAGAGAAAGCCCCAGATTTACTCTCCTGGCTGGGTAAAAACCTGGCTGGGTCTCCCATTACAGGGCTAGAAATAACAGCAGCCCTTTTGTTCCTGTAGGATCTCACAGAAACCCGTCCAGGTGACAGGTAACTGTCCCTAAAACAACCTCAGTGCCTTTGCTTCAGGTGCTGAGCCCGGCAGGCCCTCAGAATCATTCTCCTGACATAAAAGAAAGGTTGAGCATTCGTTTGTCTTTTCATTGGGATAATATCCTGAGGATACAATCTGTGCCCACTAAAAGGAGCGACTCACATTCAATTTTATCACCCTGTCTTGAAGTTGAAATACTTTGGCCAAGTTTCCCCAATTTTTGTTGTTAATTGTATTAATTTTCATAGACCCTTGGATAAATTTTCAGTGAATAGCCCTGCAAGTGTCTTGGCCATCTTGGTGGGAAATGAGGTTTTCTGCATGGATAAACATGCAAAAGGAGGAAAAAAGAGAAAGAAATAAAAAGAAGGAAGAAATCTCTCAATGATAGGAAGTTACAGAGAATGTATTATTCTGCCACACACAATTTATCTTCTGACACACACTGCTGTAGCATATGGCATAAGTATAAAATACAGGACTGCAGAAGGAGGGGAGGGCTGAGTTCCTGCAGGTTACCACTGTTATTGCCCCATTACTGCAGCTGCTGCAATCCCACCTACAGCAGGACCTTGCAAGGACCCTCTCTTCCACCACACCATGCAGGCAGGGCCAGACCCCATTCCTGCCACGTGCCAGACCCCATTCCTGCCACGTGCCAGACCCCATTCCTGCCACGTGCCAGCCCAGCACACACACCCCTCCTTGGGAACAGCCCCCTTCATCCACAGCCCCCGAAACTCTAAGCACGTATTTTGCTTTACACAGGTGCTGGTGTGCTGGGGTTTAAGCAGACACCTAAAATTCTGCACTTGCTGAGGATGACCTGCAGAAGGAAGGGACTAAATGTGACACGGGGTAGAGGAGGCATAGGAGAGGTGTGGGGCTGTGCTGGGATTGCCATGTAAGTGACAGAGCTGTTGGCAGTCTATCCCAACAGAAATCCCATCTAAAACAAAAGAGCAAACCTTGGTAACCTTTGCAACTTCACAGATGAATTGAGGAGCCTGTAACTTGTGACACTTGTGCTTGGCAGACTGTGTCCTTGTGGACATCCCTAGTAGATGGAAGGGTTTAGTCTCTCTGGGATGACACTGCATCCACACCCTCAGCTGCCCACACTGCTCTCCTTGGACAATTCAAAGTCTATCATCAGTGGTGTTGTTTCAGGCTCTTTGCTGTCACGACACCATTTTGCAGAGGCTGCCTTAGCAAGCCCTCTGTAGCACAGCCTCATGCAGTCTCTGGTGACACGGTCACAGAGGGACTCCAGCCCTTCCCAAGACAGCCTTTACCCGAGGATCTCGGGAGCACTGCTCTCCCCACCGCGCTCCATGGACTCTCAGCTCAGCTCCTGACGCTGCTGGAGGCTGGCATCACCAGGCTTCTTCGTTTCCCTGCATGTTATTCACTGATTTTATTTTCCAGCCAAGAGAGCTTTGCAAATAATAACAAGCAAGGATGAATGGGATGGCATGGGATGATTAACCAGGCTTTGCAAGGACGGGCCAGCAGTCTGGACTGCCAGCAGCACAAGCACGGTGCAAACAACTGACTGTGTCACACATCCTGTCCTCCCCTGGAGGAGAAGACATTCCTGCAGGGATCTGCCCCTAAGTGAATTACTCGGCAGTGACGAGCTGCACTGCCAAACAGCACAGGGGAGCTGTGTTTTCACAAACAGTCTCTCCTTCTTTGTTGTCATCGACAAGTTTTTTATCTCCTTACAGTAGAAGCTCCTAGATTTATTCCTGCTCCCTGAATGCCACAGCAGTTGGGATCTGATGCTGTTATAATCTTTCTGGACTATAAAAAACAAGTCCTGTCTTTCCATAGCATATGGTTCTCCCCTACAACCACACACACCAGAACTTTCAATTAAGTTTCGGGAAGCAGTGCTGAAACAGACGTGACTCATTTCAAAAGTGCACTAACAAGTGGAATGATCCCATTTTTTGCCAGATTCATCAGGAAACAAACAGTATCTGATGGCTTTCTCTCTTCATACACTGACGAAAACAACACCCTTCTCTGCCGACACCGAGCTCGGGGAGAAATCGTCCAGCTAAATATTATAATGTTTGATAATAGTCCTGCCAGCACGGAGCTGACTCATTTAATGTAATGTGCTGCTCCCTGAAGATTGCTTTTCAGCACAGCAAACAATTAGTGAGTTCATTCATCCCAGCTTGAGAACGGTACAGAGCTACAGGGCCACGGGGACCCCCCTAACTGAGCTGATTTATCAACAATCGTCGTTGTTGCTCCTGCAATTAATCTTATGCTGTTTCCCTCTGCTCACCCCTCTGCTGACACTCCCCTCCCGGTTCCAAACCACTTTGTTTACTCTGAGAATGGCATAGAAATCATTTTGATTTCCAGTCAGTGGCACAGAAATGATCAGACAAGGTCAAGCCGTGATCCCAGGCTCTGCCCTTCAGCTCTCCCCAGGCACTGCCCTGTGCTCTGCTGGGGCAGAGCGGAGGTGCCCCAGCTACCAGCCCCAGCTTGCAGTGGCCATGGGCCAGCAGAGCACTGGTACTGCAATGCTACACGTGCCTGAACTGGTACCCACGTGCATGACCCCACAGCACCCGCAGACCCACATCAGCTTCCTCCAAATCCCTGCGTGCTTCCACCTCCGGGTCCTGGTGAGGATTAGAAACAGGGAGAGCATCCTTATCCCGGCTGAAGGTGGGGAAGCAGGCACCAGAGGAGAGATTATTTGTCCAAGGTCATGTGGTGAGCAAAAAGCTGTCAGACCTAGTGGGAGCTGGGATTGTGAGTGAGAGGCTTTAGGAGCTGGAGGCAGGCAGCACTGCTGCCCCCCCGGTGGATCTGCGCTGCTCTGACTCTCAGTGCTGTTATTTTCTGACTCAGCAATCCCGCAGCGCCCGGGCACAGCCAAGGCTCCCGGCACTGGCAGGGCTGCTGTGCCACAGCCCCCACCTCTGGGGCAGGCACACTGTCCCTGCTCTGGGATGTGCTTCCCAGCTGGTTTTGGCAGTGTGGACCCCCAGCTGATTCAGAGCCTGCTGTACCTCCCCTTTCAGACCCTGTGCACGAGCACGTTGCACACTCGTGTGCCCCAGGCCGCAGGGAGAGAATGGCAGATCCTTGGCAGCAAGTGTGATTCCACATCCTTGCAAGAGAGACAGCTCCTGGGATTTTTTCCCTCTAGACTTGGGCTTCAGCTGCAGATTAATTCTATTGTGTGTTCATTGCTGTAGTTATTGCCAGTGTGAGGATGGTGACCTCAGCACCCAGACAAATTAATATAGCAATGAGTTCATTAGCAGCACCCCTATAATTACTGCCCAAATATGGGCTGGGGAAACCAGGAGAAAGGGGGGATGCCCAGGTAGGGGGGGAGGGACCACCTCCAGTGCCCTCAGAGGGCAAGGCCGCTTGGGTCTGGGTGGCTGTGAGGAGCTGTCCCGCTGCCCCAGAGGACTGGCTCTGCCACCCTGCTGTCAGCACAGACTGCCCACCCTCCTGGGAGAGGGCAACCATGCCCACACAGTTGCTGTTACTGCTTTTGGGGTAATCCTCGTCCCCATGGATGTGCTGCTGCAAGGGATGGAGCAGGGACACCTCAGTGCCACAGGTCCATGGACACCACGAGGCAGGCGGCACAGAGGTGTCCGTCTTTACAGCCCTGGAGCTGTGCAAGATGACCTGGAGAAGCAGCCTGAGCCTGGCCCAGGATGGGAGAGGTCTGCAGTGGCTGCAGGTCGCTCTGCAGTTGTCACTGGCTTGTTGCCTGTTCCTGCTCTCCCCTCTGGAGCAGCTCCGTGAGCCGCTCTTTGCAAGGACAGGTATCCAGGTATCCACGCTTCTTGGCCAGCCCGTGCTGGCCGGTAAGAGCAGGTGCCCCAGCAACCCCCAGTTGTGTGGCCCAACCATCCCAGCTTCCAGCACAGGCAGATGGTTTTTAGCATGCCCCAGTCTTGACTTTGACTGCTCCCATTTACCAGCACTGAGGACCTTCAGGGAACAGGGGCTGGACAGGTATCAACCGTTTATGCTTCCGCATTTCCCACTGCACCGCAGCCCTCAGGGCTGGGACTCACCTGCCGAGGCCCCCCGGTGCCATCAGTCCCAGGCTCCCTCAGCATCACTCTGCTGGCTCGCCATCGACATGGGGCAGGGGACACCTAGCTTTGGGGCTTCTGGGACAGTTCCTGTTGTTACTGTCACCCTCACCTGTACGAGCTGAGTCAGGATGGCTCAGTGTTTCTTTGAAAGGGATGGGGAGATTTCCTTGTGAGACATGCCCAGTCATGCCCCAGATGCACTCAGTTTTCAGCTCCCTCATCCCAGAGCCAACACAACCCTCCTGGAGCTCAGTAAGTGGGAAAAGCACCTCTGCCAGTGCTCTCCAGCTGCCCCTCAGCCCCTTGTTTCTGCAGATGCCTCCAGGAAGGAGCCCCCGTTGTGGTAAAGGCAAGGTGACATCTTTCTGCAGTGTGCCCTGACCAAGGGAGTGCCTGGTGTTGAGAGGCTAAATCTAGTTGCTTCTATTAAGAGCTTTGGCCAAAAACTGGGAGGAGGTTCAATCTGACAAGTGTTTAATTGTTTTTAGGTGACTACTTCTGTGGCAGGTGTGCTGGAACAGCTGCTCCTTTTCAGCACTAAATGCACTGGTTCGAAACTGCTTGGTTTGGGCTTTAACATTGAAACCTCAAAAATTAAAAGAAAATGAGCATAAGCAGGAGGATCAGATGGTGCCCAAGGGCGTGAGGATCTAAAGTTTCCACCAGATTAAACACTTCACAGTGGCATTTTTGGTTTTTACTTGGTTGAGAAGTCTCACTTCTTCTGTTTTGGTCCAAACCAAATGAATTCTCTCTCTGCTTCTCAGGACTACCCCAGGAAATCCTGCACTCAGCGTCAGCTTTCTGATGGCAACGTCTGAATGGACTGTTCACCCAAGCCCCAGTGGATCAGTATCCTCTGGAATGTGCTTAATTTAAGCATTTGAACCAATTCAGTTCTACTCCTCAATAGAAGGGTGTGAGGAGAGGCTGAAGGCACTTGGGTTGTTCAGCCTGGAGAAGAGGAGACTGAGAGGAGATCTCATGGGGGTCTGGAACTTCCTCCCAAGGGGCAGAGGAGGGGCAGGCGCTGAGCTCTTCTCTCTGGCCACCAACGCCAGGAGCAGAGGCCATGGCAGGAAGATGTGGCAGGGGAGGGTGAGGTTGGCCATGAGGAAAAGGTTCTTGAGGCAGAGGGTGGTGGAGCACTGGCACAGGCTCCCCAGGGAGGTGCTCATGGCCCCAAGGCTGATAAGATCCCAGCAGCATTTGGCCAAGGCCCTCAGGGACATGGTGTGAATGTTGGGATTGTCCTGTGCAGGGACAGGAGTTGGACTCCATCATCCTGGTGGGTCCCTTCCAGCTCACAGCATTCAATGACTCTATGATTCTATCTCTTCATGAGCACATTGCCCACTACCTGTTTCTGCATTCATCCCCTGAAACACCAGATAACTCAGTCTCCAGCCAGAACACACTTACAGAAGAAGCTGAATTTGCTGGCAGGAGCCTTTCCCTGCACACTCACGTACATAGAGATGGTTACGAGCTCATATGGGCCAGGGTGAACGCTCGGCCCTTGGCAGGGTCCAAGGCTCAGTGCTTGGCTGGAGTGGAGAAGAGCCAAGAGGAGAAGCCCCACCATATGGCTGCTCTGACCCAAACACAGGCTGACTGTCAAATATGCCAGCAAAACCCTGTTCACCTCATCCTGCACATTAGAAACATTGACTATTAGTGCTGGAGAAAGGGGAAGGGATTGATATCAGCCCAGAGGCAATCCTCATACCAGAGGAGAGACACAATTAACCAGCTTATTATTATTATTTAATGCCTATATTGTGAGAACAGATGAATAATTCGTTTGTGGGGCTCTGCATGCAAGGCTGTTATGAAGCTTAATTCATTAGTGCTTGTAAAGTGACTTGAACTCGTGAGATGAAAGGTGCCCTGTGAGTGCCAAGTGCTATTATGGCTCCAGTACTGCAGGTCTTTAATCAGGATATTGAACGGCTCCTCCGAGCCAGCTCGGGGCTTTTTAACTTCTTCAGTGCTGTTTTTACTGTCCTAGAGATCCAAAAAAATTAAAAGTTGCAAGAACAAGCCCATGCCCTAGCAGTGCCCACCCTTAGGATTCCTGGCAGCCTCCCTCCCCACGGGGCAGGGCAGAGGGGAGCCGGGCACGGCCCTGCCTCGGCGATGGGTGGAGGGGACACGAGCACGGCAGTGACCGGGCTCTGCACAGCTGATGGAGCAGGGTGACAACACCACACTCAGCCTCACTACCCATCCAGTCACCACCTGCCAGGGGATGCCAGCCCTAGGGGTCTGTCACCAGCCCTGCCGTGACGACTGGGAGCTGTGACAGCTCTGGGTGCATCACTGGACGGATGCTGAGAGGGGGCAAGTGGGGAGAGAGGAATGGCACGGAGGATGCTGGGGACTGCTGGCAGGGTTTCTGGTTTGCCTCCAGGCTCCCAACCAAGCTGTCTTGATCTCCATGCTGTTGAGTTTGGCTGATGTGTGGGGAGGTGACAGTGGGGGGACACCCACCCATCCCTGCCATCCACTCATCCACGACAGCCACCTCTCACCTCCTCTGCCAAACAGTCTGATGATGGGGTGAGTGGAAGATGCTTGGCTTTCCTCTGATGTGCTCCACCTGCCATGCCAGGAGCCATGTCCCCTGTGACACCCAGCTCAGCTCTTCCTGGCCAGAGGGTGTTGGTGGGTATGGATTTCCCCATGGAGCAGCTGATGGGGTTGGCTCTTACAAAGCTCCCAGGGCCTCAGAGACCCAGGCCAGCTGAATGATTTTACAGCAGAAGAGCTCACATCCCAGTTTTCTTCCTCCAGACCCCTCCTGGCTCATGCTCCCCCAACACAAACGCTGCCAGCCTTCCTGCTGTCCCTGCTGGTGATCAGGTTTGTGCTAGCTGACACGCTTTCCTTCCCCAGGCACTGAGGGGACTTTCATGGACTCCCTCTGTGGAGATTTTGTCACAATATAATTTCTCTGCTCAGTGCAGCCACTTGCTCCCTGCCAAAGCCATTGTGACTTGTCCAGGCTCCACCAAGCTCAGGCACCCTGGACTGCCCCTGACCTCTTTGGGAAGTCTGCTTCCTTCACATTCATCTTCCTGCAGCTATCGCTGCTCATTTACCAAGTGAGAAACTACGGCCATGAGTCCACAGAAAACTCTTCCCTGCCCTAGCAACGGGGGAAGATCTTTCCCTATCTGAAGTCCCACCTATGGCATCTCTAATTGCTGCTGCACTTCTTATAAACTGTGATGGGTTTTAAAAATGCTTTCTGAAATCTCCCACTCAGAGGAGAGCGGGAAGCGTCGCGTTCGGTGGCGCTGAGCGGAGCCCGGCATCGCTGCGAGCACAACCCCCGAGTGACCAGAAAAGCAGCAACTTCTGGGAAAAATGAACCCTCCAAAGAGAAAGCAGTGACCTTCTCATCTGCCTTCCTCTCTTCCTTCTCCAGATGTTGCTGCAAGCAGCAAAGCTCTCTCGTTATCTGCAGAGGCAGCTTCCACAAACGGCTCCATAGCGCTCGCAGGGTGCAGCGAGTGTGGGGCTGGGGGCGCGCGGCCGCCGCGGGGCTGGGCACGCTGGGGACTGTGAGGGCTGGGGCATGAGCCACGGCCTTGCCTCTGCTGGGGCCCAAGTGGAGTAAAGGACTCCTAATTTGCTTTAATTATTCCAAAGCCTCTTTACTTGGAGTAAAATAAAATATTTATCAGAGACTTGTGGCTTTGGCAAAAGAGATTAAACTCAGATTAAATTTTTAGATGCCTGTAAAATTTAATTGGCATTAATGTAGGACAGCTTCTGTCTCTGAAAACTAAAAGGGCTTTTCTGACTTTTGGAGAGCTGCCCCTTTCCAGTGCTCTCAGTGTTGCCCAGGGACCAGCCTGGGCTGGTGCCCCTGTGCCACTGGGCTCCCACCCTGGTCTGACGGCACCAGCCACCTCAGATCCGGCAATGCTGCCGGCAGACACAGCCCTTTCACTGTGTCCTGGGGGAACCTGGCAGTGGTGGTACAGACAGGCACCAGGGAGGGTGGATCTGTGTGGGAGAAGATGGAGCTGGTCAGCACTGGCTGCTCATGCCTGTCCTCAGAAGGTCAGGGATTCAGGCAGAGCCTCACAGCTGCCCAACACGGGCCTTTGAAGGAGCCTGATCCTGGGAGATGTCTGGAACTTTCCTGAGATTTCTGCATGACAACAGCCTTTGTAACCTTCATTTTGTGATGGCCAGTAAATTTCCCTCTCCTAGTCCCCACTATCTACTGAAATCCATTCCTTTCCTAAGCCTGAGTCTGGCCTGGCCCCTGCCTTGTCTTTCCTGAGCAAGGTGCCCAGGATGATGTAAAACCCAGGACAGAGGAACTTCCTCCAGACAGCCAGAACACAAAGCTCCCCAGGAGGGCCTGTGTGCCTACAGGGTGAGGGGACAAGCAAGGTGCACCCACGGCCACTGCACTCACCAGGGGAGAAGCTGGGGGGGACACACGTATCAGATTATAATGGCTAAACTGCTAATTATCCTCTGCCAATCTTGCAGAAAATCTGTTCTCTCTCTCATGCACCCACAGCAATGTGTGCTTTTGCTCCCTCGTTTTTTCAGGCGATGCTTTATGTCTGAGTGAAAGCAAAGGATGGCTCCGTTGTGCTATTCAGAGGGATGGAGCCCATTTGTCCTGCTCAGGGATTTTCCCTTCAGGCAGCAGTTTGTCAGTGTTGTGTTTGCTGGGCTGTTCTCTGCAGACACCCTGGGCTGCCTTTGCCCTGCCTGTGTGTTTGAGGACTCAGCACAGGCAGGAACTGAGCTCTCCAGGCTTTGCTCCTCGCTCTCACGCTGAACTTCTCCTGTTGATGCCAGTGGCTTTGCAAGAGCTTGGGAAACAAGATTTTGCTTTGCTCTTATCCCTGGAGCAGGAACTCACAAATGCCAGGGAAGGAGCTCTAGAAAGGCTGAACCAGCTGGGTAGATGAGGGGGGAGCAGTGGATGTTGTCTACCTTGGTTTCAGCAAGGCTTTTGATACCATATCCCACAGCATCCTTGCAGCAAAGCTTAGAAGGTGAGGGACTGACGAGTGGATGGTGAGGTGGGTTGAGAACTGGCTGACTGGCAGAGCTCAGAAGGTTGTGACCAGTGGTGCAGAATCTGGTTGGAGGCCTGTGACCAGTGGTGTTCCCTAGAGGTGTCCCCTCAGCAAGTTTGCTGATGAAGGAGCAGTGGCTCATGCACCAGAAGGCTGCGCTGCCATTCAGTGAGACCTGGACATGATGGAGAGTTGGGTGGAAAGGAACCTGATGAGGTTGAAGTGCAGAGTCCTTCACCTGGGAAGGAATAACCCCAGGCACCAGCACAGGTTGGGGCTGACCTGCTGGAAAGGAGCTCTGAGGAAAAGGACCTGGGAGTGCTGGTGGACAGCAGGGTGGCCATGAGTCAGAGTGTGTCCTGTGGCCAGGAAAGCCAACAGTGTCCTGGGGGGCATTAAACAGAGCGTGGCTGCAGGTCAGGGGAGGTTCTCCTCCCCCTCTGCTCTGCCCTGGTAAGGCCACATCTGGAATATTGTGTCCAGTTCTGGGCTCCCCAGTTCAAGGGGAACAGGGATCTTCTGGAGAGAGTCCAGTGGAGGCCACAGAGATGATGAGGGGCCTGGAGCATCTCCTGTGTGAGGAGAGGCTGAGAGAGCTGGGACTGCTCAGCCTGGAGAAGAGCAGCCTGAGAGGGGATCTGATCAATGTCTGTAAATACCTGAAATGTGGGGGGCAAATGGATGGGGCCGGGCTCTTCTGGGTGGTGCCCAGTGACAGGACAGGGGGCAATGGGCACAAACTGGGACACCAGAAGTTCCAGACAAACTTAAGGAGAAAACTTTCCTGTGAGGGTGCCGGAGCCCTGGGCCAGGCTGCCCAGAGAGGGTGTGGAGTCTCCATCTCTGGAGATGTTCAAACCCACCTGGACACTTTCCTGTGCAACCTGGTGTAGGGAACCTGCTCTGGCAGGGGGGTTGGACTGGATGATCTCCTGAGGCCCCTTCCATCCCCACCATTCTGAGATTCTGTAGCCACAACCTTGAAATCCAGAGGGCTGGATTCAGGTCTGGCATGGCAGGAATAACCCAGCAGCCTTACTTCCAAGAGAAGCACCTGTCACTGAAACCAGAATCAACCTGATGAGCACTAAAACACATAATCTCTCCTCCTTGCTGTCCTCTGCTCCTGCACCAGCTCAGCTTTCCAAGCCTACATGTGCTACCCCAGTTCTGTGTCTTCCCCAGCGTGGCTGCCTTTCCAGTGATTCAATGGTTTCCTTTTTCAGCCACCCTTGTCAATGGGAAGAGCGGGTTCTTCATTTCAGGATCCATCTCCCCAGCTCCACTCTTCCCAAGGCTTACAGAGTCATTAGAGAGGTGACTCTTTGCTTTCCAGCAGGCAGAAAGCCTCTCTGGCATCACCCAACTGAATTAAACAGAGACATCAAAAGAACCTGTCGAATTCAATGTGGCTCGGCGGTGAGTGGCAGTCGGAGGAGCACCGAGGCAGAACAGAGGCTCCGGCTGCTGCTGCGGCAGATTTAAAAGAGGACAAATCCCGCAGAGATTTTCCTCTTCAAGGGAAAGGAGGATGAGAGCGCAGGGGCTCAGGCAGTCCCCAACATGCAGGATGTCACCACGCAGGAGCGCGGCAGGGCTCTGTGTCACTCGCTGCCCGCCCGCGGCCGCCGCCGTGTCCCACCGGGGCGCTCACACCGGCTCCCCCCTCACGCACCGCGGGTCCCGCAGGGGCGCTCACACCGGCTCCCCCCTCCCGCACCGCGGGTCCCGCCGGGGCGCTCACACCGGCTCCCCCCTCACGCACCGCGGGTCCCGCCGGGGCGCTCACACCGGCTCCCCCTCACGCGCCGCGGGTCCCGCCGGGGCGCTCACACCGGCTCCCCCCTCACGCACCGCGGGTCCCGCCGGGGCGCTCACACCGGCTCCCCCCTCACGCACCGCGGGTCCCGCCGGGGTGCTCACACCGGCTCCCCTCTCACGCGCCGCGGGTCCCGCAGGGGCGCTCACACCGGCTCCCCTCTCACGCGCCGCGGGTCCCGCAGGGGCGCTCACACCGGCTCCCCCTCACGCGCCGCGGGTCCCACCGGGGCGCTCACACCGGCTCCCCCTCACGCGCCGCGGGTCCCACCGGGGTGCTCACACCGGCTCCCCTCTCACGCGCCGCGGGTCCCGCAGGGGCGCTCACACCGGCTCCCCCTCACGCGCCGTGGGTCCCACCGGGGCGCTCACACCGGCTCCCCCCTCACGCGCCGCGGGTCCCGCCGGGCCCTGGGGTCAGCGGTGCCCCCTGCAAGGGGAGCGATGGGAGATGTGGGGTGCTCCATGCCTTGGAGGAGAGCCAGGGCAGCCGGGGCCAGGTCCTGCAGGACCCCCCGGGACCTACAGGTGCTTTCCTGGCCATGGTGGGCGTGTGGCCCTCCCCCACTCGTGTGCTTCCTTTCCACTCAGCTCAACGCAACTCTCTGGTTATAAACACACTCAATTCTCTTCCTGAGTCAGGGCCACACTCCTCCATCCCTCAGCCTGCAGGCAGGTTAGATATGCAACACGAAACTGCAGTGAATCCATAAAGCAGCCTGCCTCGATGCCAAATGTGAACTTACATGAATATAAATCAGGCAGGCTCTGATACACAAGGTTGCTGTGACAGGGATACTTCAGAGTGTTTCAGTTAATTAGTGCTTAATTAACTTAAATGCCTTGAAAAACTCTACAAGCCATACAAGTTGGTCTGTATGTTGTCACTCACAAGCCCCACCTGTTTAGGCATCTTTTTGCTTAAAGGGAAGCTGCAAAGTGAAAGGAATGATTAACTCGACCTCTGTAATCCCCTCATCACGTCTCAGGAGATGCTTTTTAATATCAACTCTTCCAAGATGAAACATATGGAGATACCAGGGATGAAAGAGAGTCTGTAATGTGGTGGTGGCTCAAGTCACTCTCTGAAAGCCTGAGATGCCTGATGGCTGGAGAAGGCTGTCAGGGGCACGGTGCGATGGGGAGGGACGGCTGTGAGAGCCCAGGCCATCAGAGGGTGCTCAGGGCTTGGGTGGTGGAAATCAGCCCCTTCCACCGGGCTGGTGTGTGGTCCACAGATGTCCCAGCCAGGCTGCAGCTGGGGAGGTGCAGGCAGGACCATGGGTGCCTGCAGATGGGCAGCCTGAGCCTTTTCTGAGCACTGGCACTGAAACCAGGGGTGCGATGGGGACTGGGTGCTGGGGGGGTCCTCCCTACCTCGTGGGAGCTGTGGTATCCTCAGAACACAAGGGTGGATCCCAACCTGAGCATGACAGTGTGAAGCTGAGGCTCCTACTTTCCAGACTCCCACTACACTTGCTGGAGCCCCACGACCTTCTCTTGCTTTGCTTCCCCTGAGTGTGACTCTGGCTTGCAGCACCCATGCAGAGCCAGGCTGTCTCTCACAGCCAGAGGTGTCTGATGCTGCATCAACAACCCACTGGCCCCTGGAGGGAAGGTTACTGTCACCAGTAAGCACCATGGGCAAAGGGGGGCATAAAGGATAGTAAAGGATGGAACAATCCTCCTTGATCTTCATGCGGATGTCAGACACCACCAGCCCAGAAGACCTCCTGCAGGCAACAGCCAAGGGAGAAACCCAGAGCTGGCACATGGAGCAAGAGCTCAGGAAAAGAACAAAGGAGATCAAGGGAGAAGAACAACATCTTTCAAGAGGAAGGGTTGCCACATGGTGGTCACCAGCTGGAGGCAGGGTGCAGCTTGTCCCCCTTCTCTCCATTACAGCACACAGAGCCCCACAGCAGCTCCTGCACCCTAGGCAAGGCAGCTGCTGCCCCAGGAGCAGGTCTGGGTGAATAAACAGCCGGACAACATCCAAGGACAAACCCAAAACATGGTGGCAAGAATTACAGAAACCCTTTTGGTTGATGAGAACTCCCAAATTCACAGCAGTTTCTCCCAGGAGGTCACTGTGTGACCACAGGAGTCACCACACGCAGTCACCCGAGCAGACTGGGGGAGGCAGTGAGAGCCAGGCTCCCTGCATGGGAACCCAGCCAGCATCGCTCCGGGGCACCCTGCTGCCACCCATCACCCAGTTAGCTTGGTATGAAATGGAAAAAGCAGCAACAGCTGGAGATGAAATCTTGTTTTCTGGGGAAAATATGAATAAAATAGAATGTAGCTGCTGTGAGAATGAGTTTATCCTGCATCAGGCCCTTGTTACCGCTCTGGCGTGGCCTCTGTCACACCACAGAAGGTAGGTGAGGTTAACATGTGCTTCTCCCTGTCCATTCTTCTGCCACAGCCAACTGTCCACAGAAGAAGGCAGCACTGAGAGCTGCCACCATAGCTGTGGGCCTGCAGCTGTCCAAGGCAGAAGGTGCAAGTTTTTAATCATGGTCATTTCCAGTGACGGATTCAGAATCAGAATCCCAGAGTTGCCTGGATTGGAAAAGACCTTTAAGGTCATTGAGTCCCATCATGAACCCAGCACTGACCAGTCCCCACTGACCCATGTCCCTCAGCACTGTGTCTACACGACTCTTAATCCCTCCAGGGATGGGGACTCCACCACTGCCCTGGGCAACCCCTGCCAATGCCTCAGAACCCTTTCAGCAAAGAAATTCTTCCTCACATCCCATCTCAACTGCCCTGGGCACAACTGGAGCCCATTTCCTCTTGGCCTGTCCCTTGGTCCTTGGTTGAACAGACCCACCCCCACCTCTCTGCACCCTCCTGTCAGGGACTTGGACAGAGCCAGAAGGTCTCCCCTCAGCCTCCTTTTCTCCAGGCTCAGCACCCCCAGTTCCCTCAGCCGGGAACTCAGCACACTTGTGCTCCAGACCCTTCCCCAGCTCCGTTCCCTTCTCTGGACACGCTCCAGCACCTCCAGGTCCTTCTTGGACTCAGGGGCCCAACACTGAACCCAGAACTCGAGCTGCGGCCTCACCAGTGCCCAGTGCAGGGGGAAGAGAACTTCCCTGCTCCTACTGGCCACACCAGTGCTGATCCAGGCCAGGATGCCCTTGGCCTTCTTGACCACCTGGGCACTCTGCTGGCTCATGTTCAGCTGCTGTCCATCAATACCCCCAGGTCCCTCTCTGCTGAGCAGCTCTCCAGCCACTCCTCCCCAAGCCTGTAGTGCTACTGGGGGTTGTTGTGACCCAAGTGCAGGACCCAGCACTTGGCCTTGTTGAAACTCATGGAATCCATTGACAAAGGACAAACCAAGGCTCTGTTGGCCTCTCGCAGTCATGTCTCCTGCAAGCTGCCCTCCCCAAGTCCTTGCAAGCAAAATGCTGACCAGAAATTGTAGCTATAGGGCTGCCCATCCCACCTTCCCCTGCCCTCTCCAGACTGCACCCCTGTCACCAACCAGGTGTCTCCAGAGAATGGAGAAGCCTCCACTGTCCCCAGGGTGGGATGCTGACAGGGTTCTGGGCACTGCCCAGCTGCCTGCAGTGGGGGCACCAGGCACACAAGACAGGTGAGGGCTCAGATGAGGGGCTACCACTAGCCAAGGTTGCAGAGGAGCTTCTGGTGGCCACCTTGAGCCAAGGGGGAACCCAGGGAGATCCAGGCAGGATTTCCTGATGGGTCCATACCAAGACTGGCACTCATGGCTCACACCAAGGCCCTCCCAGTTGGGAAGGAGGACAGGCAGTGTGGGGAGAAGCAAGCACATGGTCAGCTACAGAGCAGTCATGGACCAGGGAGTCGGGAGTGCCCGGGTGAGGACATGGCACTGAGCTGTCAGCTTGTTTGTGAGTCTGAGCCCAGAATGATCCATCACTGGACAAAACAGGTCCTAATCCTATTTCTACGCTGTAGCAGTGAATGTGCCCTACAATACCCAGGGTGGCTTTTACAGGGAGAGAGACATTGCACACAGAGAGGGAAAAACCACTCAGAGTGCAGCAGACAAACTGCCACGAGGGCTGGAGAGGATGACTTATGGGCAGAGACTAAGGGAATTTAATTTGTAGAGCCTAGAAAGATGATGCCTGAGGGGGAACATGATAACACTGTATAAATATCTAAAGGGCAGTTGTACTAAGAAGGGGAAAAAAAGTGACGCACGCACCAGCCGTGGGAGTGATGTGATGGACCAGGGAAGGGAACAGTTCCCAAGGGAGCACGGTGGGCTGGTGGAGCCGGTGGGCAGAGAGCAGCACAGCGAGCTGGCAGCCTGCATGGGGTTTCCAGCCGTGGCCAGGGCTGAAGCAAGGAGGATTGGGAAGGAGCAGCGTGGTGCAAGCAGCAAGGGAGGTGTCCATGGCCCTTGCATGGGATGGGTATGGCTGCACTGCACGGGGGACAGGGTGACACCATCCAAAATGCAGCATCCAAGTCCCTAATCCTTCCTGGCACAGCATGCCCAGAGCCTCAGGCTGACCTGCTTCTGTCCTGGCTGTCAGGATCCCATCCAGGCAGCCCTAGGCTGGGGTCACTTTTTGGGTGTCCTTGGAGCAGATGAAGATGACATCCCTGGGCTTGGCTGTTTGAGAAGAGCACAACAACCACAGTGGTCCCAAAATGGAGAAAGGAGTGAGGGACATGGATGTCTGTGTTCCTGCCCCCTTCTCTGCTCTCCTTTGCAAATTTCAGTTGCTTTTTACAATGACATTTTCTGCTTCTTCTTAAAAGAAAAAAAAAATTAAAAAAAGATTTTCTCTCTGCCGTTGCCATGTGAAAAACCCACACAAACAACAGGAAAAACTGGCTACCTCTATGCAGAGCCCAGCACAGAGACTGCAGAGCGACTGTCACACGGGCAGCAGCCTAAAAAAACAGGGAGAAAAATAGATTTTTCCCTTCAGCCCTCTCAGACACATGACTTGGAGACTTATTATAGTAATCACAGGCAAAACATTTTTTCAGAGGAGAGGCCAGTCTCCATTTGTTTCCTCCTTACACTGATGAAGTCCCTTCACCAATTTAAATGGGGCAGATCCTGCTTTCAGCTCTCCTTGTTCTGAGCTGAGCAGCTGCTCAGGAACAAATCTCCCTGGCGTGAGGAACCCCCCAGACGTGGGTCCTTGCCGTGAGGGAAGGCCAGGCCGTGGGGCAGAGCCTTTGTGAGGTGGTGTGCAGTCGAACCTGCCATTAATTGCTCTCCACCTATTACAGTTTCCTTGGCTCAGAGCCCCCAGCACTCCTTACACACCACCAGTTTACCAAACAACGTGGCTCAGAACCCCTCAGCTGTGTGTGCTGGGGGCTCCCCTCCTCCAGTGAGTGCCTGGGGAACAGCCGAGGTGCCACCATGCACATCCACCCGCCCTGGCGCCCGGGGGGTGACTCTGGAGGCAGGCTGAGCTCCAGCAGAGGATGAGCCTTTTGGATGATTCTCCTTGCTTTAGCTTATCTCCAAAGGGCTTAAAACAAGAACATGTTTGGATCTTCACATCTCCAAGTGCATCTGTAATTACCCAAGTTACCAGGGGTATATGGATCTGAGATGCCGATACTCTGCTGAAGCTCAGCGCCCGTTAATTCCTGCCCAGCCAGCTGTGGGTTGTCATGGAGACTGCATCTGTCACCCATTTGTTCACAGGCCTTTAAATAACCCAGGCTAGCCAGACCTCTCCTGTTTTGATGCGTGCCCATCCCAGATTTTGCTCTCCCCTCTTTTCTTTTATGCCAGGAAGGTGGGTGATTCCCACTGGAGGTGCCAGAGGTGCTGCTGTGCAGCCACCAGATCTGTCCAAGCCAGCCCTCCTCCCTCCTGCCCTGGAGGGGACCCAGGGGGTTTTGTGCATGGGAGGTACTTCAGCCCTGGTGGGCTTGAAGCAGGAATGGGTATTGGCCCAGGAGCAGAGATGTTCCATGCTGAAGTTATCCTGACTCATACCAAAGGCTGTTCTGGATTTCCACCACTAATCACGAGTAGACACATGTCTACAGCTGAAACCAAAGCTGTTCTGGGCCAGACTAATCCCTTCCCCATCCCAGGCTTTATGTGATGGTGTCCATATGGATTCTCCCTACACCTTCTGCCTAGAGCTCAGTGACTGTGAACCACCAGCTCCTTCTCTGCTGTGCTGCATCCGTGGTGCAGACACCTGCCAGGATCCTCACCAAGGTGAGGGATTTGAAGGGATGCTCAGCTGGGGTGGCCCCAGGAAATGCCCTGGTCATTGCTATGGACCCACCTCGCAGGATTCACCTTTATTTTCTGACACAGGGGTACAAGAGTCGCTTGCACTCTCAGCTCACCACTGGGACAGGAGCCAGAGCAAGGGCAGCACAGGAGGGTGCTCAACTTCCCTGGCTCTGTGCTTCCAGCCCCTTACAGAGCACCAGTTTGCCTGGGATGCAAGTGGGGCCATCACAGCCCCAGAAGAGAGCAGGTCTGGGGGGCTGAGAGCTGGCAGCGTTGTCCCCCTGCACACACCCCCTTCTCACAGGGGGAAGAGAGAAGTTAAATTCACAGAATCACAGAATCCCAGCATTGCCTCGATTGGAAAAGCCCTCTAAGGTCATTGAGTCCCATCATGAACCCAACACTGACCAGTCCCCACTGACCCCTGTCCCTCAGCACTGTGTCTACATGACTCTTCAATCCCTCCAGGGATGGGGACTCCACCCCTGCCCTGGGCAACCCCTTCCAATGCCTCAGAACCCTTTCAGCAAAGAAATTCTTCCTCACATCCCATCTCAACTGCCCTGGCCACAACTGGAGCCCATTTCCTCTGGTCCTGTCCCTTGGTCCTTGGTTGAACAGACCCACCCCCACCTCTCTGCACCCTCCTTGCAGGGAGTTGGACAGAGCCAGAAGGTTTCCCCTCAGCCTCCTTTTCTCCAGGCTCAGCACCCCCAGTTCCCTCAGCCGGGAACTCAGCACACTTGTGCTCCAGACCCTTCCCCAGCTCCGTTGCCTTCTCTGGACACGCTCCAGCACCTCCAGGTCCTTCTTGTGGTGAAGAATTCACAACATCTCTTAAGGGCAGCAACCCAGCAAGGCAGAGGAAGCCTGGTGTCCAGCACCCAGGGCAGGCAGAGAGAAGGCCAGTGTCCTTCCCACGGGGGGATGCCACTTGCTTTGTGACCCTGAGTCAGTCTCAGCTATCCAGGCTTTTCTCAGCATGCCTCAGTTTCCCTTTTGCCCTGCTGAACTGGCTTGTAGAAGGACTGGCAAGCTCTCTTCACTCATCCCTGGATGAAACCCTGGGACAGGAGGTGCTGCTGAGGCAGTGTGTTCTGTGCCACTGAACAACAGCCTTAGGCTGTTTCCAGCAGCCAGGGGTGGGGGAGAGTGTTTGAGCCCTTGGGCAAGGCAGACAATTTATAGCCTGATGCTAAAAAGAACAACAGTGACAACAGAGTGACACCAGGGCAAGCATCACTCTTCATTTGATGGCAATGGATGAAGAGGGCTGTGGACGTGTGCACGCTGCCCTGGGCCGTCCTGGGACACCTCTGGTTTCATGGTCCAGAGCCGTTTCTGAAGGCTCTGCCCTCGCTCCCCAGCCTGAGCAGAGCTCCCCTGGGACACACAGACACAGGCAGCAGCAGCAGCAGCTCACACCCCTCTGCCAAAAGGAAACTGGACCCATTCAGCACAATCCTCCAAGAGCCTGACTGAGTGAGTGGAGCTTTTCAAAGGCTGCTGCAGAGGGTGTGAGCATGGGGAAACGAGGTACCTTTTGGTACTGAGGATCATCAGTAGCTAAACCAAAAGCTGGACCTACAACATTTTTCTTGGAAGCCCATGAAGGCTTCACCACTTCATTCTCCAGAGCCACATCACTTTCCTTCTACCTTACTACATTGCTTCTCCCATACTTTGATTTTAGCTTTTTCAGTTAAAATAAATAAACTAACTAAATAAATAAATAAAGAGGGGGGAACAAGTGATCACAGACAACCTGCAACCCCTTTGGCTGTCCTGGAGGGTGCAGGGGGCTGGTCTGAGGGGGCATGGGTGTCTGCTGCTCAGCTAGGTCAGGCCATGGGAGATCAGAGGGTCCTGTGTGGTGGCACAGACACGTTCACAATAGTCAGGAGCTGGGTGTGCAGGGTGAGGGCAGGGGAGCAGCAGGAAGGCAGAACCACGTTGGTGGTGGTGAGGTAGACCTGTACAGCAGCAGGGTGCTTGGAAGCTTTCCACCTTATCACAGTGGAGACAAAGACCCAGACAATCTCCCTTCTCCAGGGCAGTCTGCCCAGGCTTCCACAGCAGACATCAACCTGGAGGAGCAGGACAGAGCTCTGCCCAGATGTCTCCTGGATCAAGAGTGTTTCAACCTGATCTCAAGCCCACTAGCCTGTCCTGAGACACAGGTAGGAGCCCTTTGGTGTGCCTGGCAGGAGGCCAGTATGATGTTCACCTCAGCCAAGGAAGCCCACAACTGACCAAGACCAGGAGCCTCCCCTTTCCAGCCCAGCCTGGCACTGGTTACGTGCCACAGCCACAGCCCTGGGAAAAGCTTTTCAGCCCATCTCCCAGACTCTTCTGCTGGGAGCACACCCAGGGTGCTGGCAGGAGGGTGCTGGCCACTGATGAGCCCTCCCCAAGGCTCAGCACAGGATGCTCACCTGCCCCCAGGGCCACAGGACTTGGGTCAGGGCACTGCTGGGAGTGGGGCTTCTTCTGGGCTTTCACTGCCAGTGCACAGCGTGCTTCATACACTGCAGAGCAATGGAGAAGAGGCTCAAGGAGAGGTCCAGGGAAAAACACTGTGTGTGTCTGCCCTGGTCAGGGGGAAGCGAGCACTGCAGAGGCGCAGAGAGGAGTTGGCCTGTCTGGGCTGGACCAGCACGGCCCAGGAGGGCTGTGGGTCAGTGGATCGAGATCAGGAGCATGGAAGAAGTTCCCTCTCTTCCCTACAATGAGGGGTCCTGCCCTTTTCCCCTGCTGGCCGCCTCTGCCCCAGGGACAGCTCAGACCCCAGAGCAGGGCGAGCAGCTCCCAGCCCGGCGGGAGCCGTGCCGGGCTGTGTGCCCGCGGCCGCGCGAGTCCCCTGTCCCCCTGCTGCGCCCACCACGGCCCCGGAACCCCCCGCTCAGCCTGGGCAGGGGGAGGCGCCAGGTCCCAGCTCCTGCCTGGTGCCAAGAGGGAGCTGATAATCTCCTACTTTTTATTTCCTTCCCTTGCCCCCTCCATGGCTCCAGGGTCTCTGCCAGCTGGACACTGCTCACCCATCCGCTGCTCCTCTCTGTCCCCAGGCCGAGCCCAGACCTCGCTGTTGACAGAGGCTGAGCAGAGCTGAGCGCAGGGAGGGCAGTGGTAAATGTGGGCAGGCATTTGCAGAGCTGTGGCCAGGAGGGTCTGGTTGAACACAGACACTGATTAGATCACAGCAAACCTCCTGAATGGCAAAGCTACAGCCCTGTCCCCTCCTCGAGACGTCGGGCCATGCCTCGATTGCTGTCTGATTCTGATCTACATAATTCACTGCTATCCTTAAAACTGGCTCCAGCAGTGAGGTTCATTGCACAGCTCACTGGGTTTAATCCCCCACTCCAGTGGTGCTAACGAAGCTAATGGCACAGGCACGTGCAGAGCTGGGAGGCAGAGATAAAGCATTAATCCGACCATCTGCTTCCAACCCACTTCACTCTTCCACCCTCACCCCAGTGCCTTTCTGTAGCACTGAGGGAGTCCAAAACCAGAGGGAAGGAAGAGAAGGGGAGAAGACTGTCCCCATGGATGGCTGGCCATGTGCACTTGCACCTCCCTGCACCAGCAGCCTGCAGCGGTTTGGGCCAGAGCCGTGGGCAGAGCAGGGCTTGGGGTGGCCACAGGGACCAAGTGGGAATTTGTGGTGGTTTCACTTGGCCAGCACTGGGCTGGCAACCAAACACAGCCACTCACTCACTCCCCCCAACCCCTCCATGGGATAAGGGAGAGAACTGGGGGGCAAGGGTAAGGAGACTCATAGGGTGAGATAAGAACAATTTAATAATTGAAATAAAATAAAACTTAAAATAATACTGATATTGAAATAATAATGATAATAATAGCTATAAAATATACAAATGAGTGACCCCCAGTGCCATTGCTCAGCACCCACCCACCCAGCCCGGCCCGTTCCCAGAGAACGATCCCGGAGCAGCGACAATCCCGACCCGAAACCGCAATCCCGGGAGAGCCAGAGCCCGAGCGAGAGCCAGAGAGAGCCAGAGAGGAAGAGCCCCTCATGGATCTCCTGCCCATGGGGACAGGAGATGGAACAGCCCCTTGGCAGAGCCCAGTGCCCATGGAGCTGATCCATGTCAATGTTCCTCACCCCTGAGCTCTTGCGCTTGCAGAGGGACAAACACAAAGTGCTTCAGTGCCAGGGACACCAATGCCAACATGGGGATGTTCTCAGCGTTTCTCTCCTGACAAATCCCAGCTGGAACCAAACCCCAGCGCTGCTCCAGCTGCTGAACAGAACCAGCTCTGGCCCAGCTCACACTAGGACAGAAGTGAATGGATATTCTGGGTGGGGGCAGGAGCAGCTCTGGGTCAGAGCTGTGGCACCTGGTCCCATTTCTAGGTACAGTCCATCTGCCCCAGCCCAGCGTGCTGTGACAGGCTGACACAACACCGAACCTTCTCCATCTCACCCCCAGCCTCTGAGGGAGCAAGGGGCAGCTGCAGACACAGGGCAATGACCAGGACTTACAGAGACACGTCTGCAGGATGGAGACAGGCCCACCAGCCTGCCTTGGTACCCAACACTCATTCCCACAAGGCAGGTACAAGCGGCACCTGCTTTCCTGCCAGTTTTCACCTGTGGACAGCAGGAATGGGCCTCACCACACTTCTGCTCTGCACAGTGTGGGACAGTGCTGCTGTTCGTGACAGCGCTTCCATCCCGCTGGGACGTCACCTCAGACCTGCAGGCGGCCGGTGTGTCATGGGAGAGGGAAGGTGAGGAAGACCCTAAGTGTCCCTCCACAGCCTGTCAGCCCCACCCTGGGCAGGGCACTGGATGGGAGGAGGCAGATCTGTTTTCAGAGAGTTTTCTGCAGAGCAGAGAGCTTGGAGGAGAACGGGGATCTGTTAGTGAGCAAGGGGAACGAGACTGCCCTGTCCCTCCTGGGAGGCTGGCAGGATGAGCCCAAGCATGGGCAGCTCCTTCTGCCTCTGTGTTGGGCAGAGAGTAGCTGGGGAGAGCCAGGCACGCAGCCACCACCCACCCAGGAACGGCCTCTTCAGCTTTGGCAGTGGCTGAAAAGGGCCTTGAGCCACCAGCAGTGACCAAAGGGCTCGAACCCTTCAGCCCTCGGGGACAGCCGGTGCCATCCCCGCCGCAGGAAGCAGACCCTGCCATTGCTGCCTCTGGGACCTGTGGGCAGGGAAAGGTGCTCTGCAGAGGCAAAGCACTCAGAGCCCAAATTAGCTGCACGGGGCTCAGTCTGAGATTTGACGGCGGATGCCAAATTTATTTCCCAGCGCACCCTGGAAATGTCACCGTGCTGGTCGGAAGGAATTGGGTACATGCTCCCTTTTAAATAGCACCAAGCATATGGGAGGAGGATGATTAGATTGCTTCCAAGCTGCCAAATTTCTTTGCTGCAGCTAAAAATCTTCCCCAAAATGTCCCAGCCTACAATGTTTCTGAGCACTGAAGCCTGTGCTGAGACTTTTCCATGGACAGTTGTGCCCTAAGCAAGGAAACACATCCCTCCAGTGAGGTCCCAGGTGGTCCCAGCTCTCAAGAGGCTGGAGGGTCTCCTAGACCCTCCTGCGACCCTACCTGGGTTGGGGAGTAGAGTTTCCTTCTCCCTTTTACTCTGGCAAAAAGCAATGTTCTCAGACTACCCCCTCTCCTCTCTTGTCTCCAGTGCAGCACCTCTTCAGGTCAGAGCCTAACTCAAGGAGGAACCATTTCCCTGCCAGAAGATGGGTGGTGTCCCCCAAATCACAGCCATGCAGACCCTGGCTGCGCTGAGCCGCTGCATCCTGGGCTGCCCCCTTCCCAGCTCACCCAGAAACCCAGCACATCCCAGTACAGAGGAGCAAAAGCAACCCAGCAGCCGTTTGCAAACCAAGAAGGGAGCAGGGAAAGACCCTTTAGCTCCTGGAAGATAAATCCCCAGTATGGCTTGCTTCGTCCAGGGTCTGCAGCAGCTGGGACTCCAGTGCTCCCAACTGCTGGCAGTGGGTCCTTGCAGGCGACCTCTGACTCTTCAGGTGACAGTGCAGCGTGACAGCTTGGGAAAGAGGAGTGTTCCCTCTGCTCCCACTGCCCAGAGAGGGGATTCAGGCCCCACATTCAGCTGGGTATCGGAGAAATGAGGGGGGGAGGAGAGATGGGGATGTGCTCTGGGGCTGCAGAAGCACATCCCCTGTCTCACCTGGGCTCAGGGGCACCTGGAGCCAAGCAGCTCCACCTCTTCCCCTGCAGATCATCCTCAGGTTCACCCTCAGTTTGGGATGAAGCAATGTAAGTCACCACAGCCCACTTTCACCAGGGTGGAGGCAGGGTCAGCAGCCCAGAGTGCAAAGCAGCAGCACTGTGATGTCTTCATGACAGCCCTAATCAAGGGATGACCTTGGGATCACCCCAACTTTTCCTGCCCCACTGAGAGGGGCACAAATAGCTGCTCTGTGCCTGGCAGGGGCTTTCCTCCTCTCTGGAGGTAACACAAAAACTTCCCCAGGGAGCAGGGAGCTTGGTGGCCTTCCCAGAAGAGGACATGTAGTCAGCACTGGTTTCCAAATCTGGGGATGGTGCTCCCTCTCATCCTGCCTGCTTGAATTTCTGACGGCCCAGTGTGGGGACAGCCAAGACCAAGCACACACTGTCCCTTCAGAACCAGCCTCCACCAGCCATCCTCATTTTCCCAGCAAGAAAGCAAAAATATGCCCAGACCTGAGGAGACCAGGAGTGGATCCTCCCTCTGGTGTGGGACGAACCTGTGACACCCCCGAGTCCCCCACACCTTCTCTCCAGGCCCCCTCCCCGGCCATTGCCAAAGCATCCACCCACTTTCTCTAGTAACACTGATCTGCTGGATCACAGACAGAAAAATCTCAGCCTTGTATCTACTTCCACCCCCCCTATGGTCCTTTTCACACCCAGGACTCCAGGAAGACACCGGGTGAAGCCAGCAGCCCTGTCCCTGCTCAGAGAACTGGGAAAATCAAGTTGCAAGGAGGCACCAAGCCCCAAACCAGCTGAGAGCAGAGCATCATTTCTGTGGTCCACACTCAGGGGGTCCCAGGAGGAATGTCCTATGTCCAGCTGGCAGGGCCAGGGTCCCAGGGCCAGGAGCTGGCCCAGACCATGCAGTCAGGAGCGGAGCCAGGGGCAGGGGCACTGCTGAGCCCAGGCAGTGCAAGCGGCAGAGCTGCTCCCAGCGCTGCTCCCAGCCCACACGCTGCTGCGTGCCAGGTGGGAGGTTTTTCTCTGCATTGCAAATCCCTTCTTGTTCGAGTGCTACAGTGCTGCTTGGAAGGAAAACAACCGCTGTGGAGAGAGAGCAGAGGGCTCCAGAACAGCACCAGCCCTTCTCCTGCCCAAGGCAGGGCCTGGAACTGGCCCTGGGAGAGCCTGGCTCTGCAGATAAAGCTAAAGCTCCCCTAGCAGACAGCCTGGAACCATTCATTCCCATTTTCCTGTGATTGTTTCTGGCACAAGATAGCCCTGGCTGAGCTCTCTCTTCAAACCTAGGAAGCGGGAGGAGAGGAGGAGAAGGCTTCCAGGTCTGCGGAGGCTGGCTGGCAGCAGAACAGGAGCTGTGAGAAGTGGTGGGAGCAAAGAGCTTTTGGTGCTGGCTGCAGCCCCTTTGCAGCATGGGCCAGAGCCTTCTGGGGGTGGTGGTGTCCTGCAGACACACAGGCAGATTGCCACAGGGTCCCCTGGGCTTTCTGTGCAGCCCCCCTGCCAGACCAGGCTGGGGGAAAACTGGACTGGGGGGATTTGTTCCCTTTTTGGCGTGTGGTATTGGGCAAGCTGCTCATTTCTGCATGGCCATGCTCTGACACCCCAAGAATGTGGCTGCCCCTTTCTCAGAGGAAGGATTTTGTGCTGCAAGATGTTCAGGTTCCTCAAGATCCCAACTGACAGATGCATCTCCACACGTGCACATCTCCAGTGCCCAGCACCCACTCCCCACACCCTACAGCAAATCCTCTTGCCAGACACACAGCACTGCAGGCTATGGAGATCTTTTGGGAATCTGCAGCAAAACAATCCCTAAAGTTCCCTCATCATCCAGTTTTTGGGAGCCATCCCACTCAATGTTTGCCACCACTCTCCAGGGAAAGAGGGGCTGGGTCTGTGCTCCTTAGCATGGGTGTTCAGGGACCAGTGGTGTGTGGAAGCCCAGGGACAGTGTCCACGAGGTCCTTCACAGGTGACAACCCTTCGGGGGGATTCAGCCTTCGGGGGGATTCAGCCTGTGGGTGCTGAAGGGGACAGGAGCGCTGTGGAGCTGAGATTCCATAAATGTGCAGGGGGCTTTCTCCAGAGAGAGCCCGTGGGGAGCAGGGAGCCTCTCTGGAGGAAGGCAGCTGCCTCATGACTCATCCTCCCTCTAGGCCCTTGGAAATCAAGCAGAGGGGGATGGAGGGAGGGAGGTGGTGCTTTCAGGAGGGCTCTCTCCAAGGGACAGAAAATGCCTGCACTCCTGGTTCAGTCTGCTTGTTTGGAACGGGACTGTTCATGCTGGTGAGAGCTTAGGAGGAGAAAGGACAGAATAAAGCCAGAAAACCCTGAAAACAAGGGACAGCAATCCTCAGTGGGACAGAGCCATCTCTGGGGCAGGTACCTGGGGTGGAGGTCATGCACCAAGGCTTCGAACAAGAAGCACCATGGGGACGTGTGGGCTCAGGAGGTGCCAGATCCACCCGCCCTTGGCCAAGCTGACCCTGTAGTTCTGCTTCTGCAGTCCCATCCTCCCACCACAGCATCCACCTGTTCACCTCTCTACATTTATTCAGCCTAACTTTTTAGAACAGAGCATTCATCCATCCATCTGTCCACCTGGCCCTCTGTCCTTCCATAGTTTTCTCTTTTATCTACACACAACCCAAACCCACTGGCTGCCTGGAGTGCTGTTTATCAAGGAAGGCAGCCAGGCAGCTATTGGAATCTCCATTTATTAGCTCCAGTGTGTGTCTGTGGGTTTCCCCACAGGGAAGAATGTATACTCTACTCTTGTGCCAGCCAGAAGATGGTTCTGCAGAGGTCTGGGCACCAACACTGCCTTGAAAATATGTGCTCTGGGGCAGCAGATACCAAACCTTAGGGTCTGTCCTTTATTCAGTCTCTAAGCAAGCTTCCAGAGTAGTACAGATGCCTCCACCAGTGGCCTTTGGCATGTAAAAACCAAACAATTCCACAAGCTCATCATGTACAAAGGTGGAAGCTGACTCTGCAAGCAGAGCAGACCTCTTCCCTTTGGAAGAAGGGCTGGAGCCTGCAAGCTAGGTGCCAGGCTTCATGGCTCCATGTTATTCATGTTGTTCTTTGCTAATAATTCTCCAGGCTGAACATCAGCTCAGAGAACCCCTCAGCTGACCCTCACCCCTGCAGAAACACCACTGCTCTGGGCTGCAACAAACACCTAGAAGAGATGGGTCCTCAGCCATACTCAGTCACAGATGTGCTCAGGGAATGCATTCCTCTTCAGGAGGACACCTAGAGAACATGGGCCAGGTGTTGGGCTGAACAGTGTAAACACCATCTCATCCTCTTCACCACCTCCTTCTGTACTCAAGGAAGCACGACTTTGCAGGGGACCAGGCCCCTCATCCTTCCCAAACAGGCTGGACCCTGACTGCAAACCAAGCCCTGGGGGGATCCTGCTCCTGCTTCCTGGCTCTGCCTGCAGCACATGTCAGCCAGCACCACTGGAGCCTTAGGGTAAGCTTCTCTGCAACGGATGTTGAAGGCCATTAGGAGTAAGAAGTCCTCAGCTGCCTGTTCTCAGTGCTCTGTGATCTCTAATCAGTGTCACTCCTTAGTTTTTATTTTAATCTGAAATTTAGACATTTCAGATTTTCTCCCACAATGCAGAAAGGCTCTGCTGTCCCCCTCCTGCAACCCAGCAGCTCCCTCCAGCCCCGTGGGCAAACCCTTGCAGGAGCACAGCAAACACATCTCTGCTCCCAGACGGGGCTCCGTGTCACCTCCAGACCCAAAGGCAGAGCACAGGATGGTTTGTACAGTTATCCAGCACAGGTAACCACCACCCCAGAGGCCTCTGTGCACAGACACGAGGTAGCAAAGGGATGGGAGCTTCTAGGACAAGCCTAATTATTCCTTTCAGTTAATTGGAGTTCCTGGTTGCTCACAGTGGACAGGCAGCAGGAGGATCACCACGAGACAGCCAGGGATCTGGTGGAAGGAGCTGTTTTGGCTCCAGATTCCCTCGGCAGAAAGGCAAACACAGATGAGACCAGAGCCCTGGTGAGACATTTGGCAAGAGACAGGCAGGCACACCTGCATTTCTGGTACTTTCAAGGAGGGTTATGAAAGCAGAAGTCCAAACTAGTGACAAGGATCCAAGTCCCTTTTCAGAAGACACATTTCACTGAGAACCCTGTGCAGAAACTGCAAGAAGGTCCCTGCTTCAGACAGCCCTGAGGAAAATCTGGCATCTTGAAAGTGCAGAAACATCCAGCCACTCTCAGAGAGGTGCCAGGAGGGGTCTGGCCTCCTTGGCACAGAGAGAGCAGGTGGAGGAGAGCAGCTCAGTGGCTCCATCTCCACCTGCACGGGGCTGTCGTGCTAAGGGCTGCTCACGAATGAGGAGCTGGGCTGGGAGTGGGCACACACCACGCCTGGCCATGCCAAGTGTCCTCTCCAGCTCTGGGGAATGTGACCAGCCACAAAACCCAGCCACAGCTGCCAGCCTGGCCTGGTGGTGAGGAGGCACCTCTGTGCTGGGAAGAGGTGCAGGGAGAGGCTGGCTCCTCATTTCATTTCTTCTGTCCAACCACATAGGAGGGCAGAGGCACCCAGAGGTGCTTGTACCATGAAGCACCATGCATCCCACCACTGGGTTCTGCTCCTGCAGTGTGTCCTTCACAGTGGGAAGGGCAGCTCTAGCAACAGGGAGATGCCCACTGCTCCTCCCTCCTGAGCATCACTGAACCATCACCCTGGATGCCAACCCGCTGCCTGGCCATGCCATCAAGGATGCAGGAAGCCAACCCAGCAGTGCAGCTATGCATCCCCCCAGCCAGGTTGTCCTGAGCTCTGCCACCCACCTCCTGGGACATCACCTGCTATGTACTGGTGCACCCACCTGCAGATCAACACACTGTGCAGCCACAGCATCCCCAAATGCCACCGTGGAGCCCACCACTATACCAGTGCAGTGGGGATTGTCCACATCCTTGGCCTGACTCTCGAGTCTCCCAGGAACACAAGCAAAGACATCTTCAGGGCTTTTTCACCTCTCACATTCAGGTCAGAGAGGAAGAACCAGGCCTGTCACTGCCCCCAGGACACAGCTTCCCTGGCACCTGAGGCACGGCTTGTGCCCCCCATGGCTGCTCAGCAGCCCACTTGCAGGCACGACTGTGGCTGCCTGGGCACAGGGGGTCGGGCTGCAAGCTCCCATCCCGAGCACTCCTGCCCTGTGCCAGAGCAGCTGGCACGTGGCTCTTGCCTCCCAGCAGCTCCTGAGGCAGCAGTGTGGGAGCTGGGCCTGGCATTGGCACTGCAATTCACCTTCCAATGTCCATGGAGCTACGGCGTGCCAGCAGGCTGCCAGGGAGGACCACTCCTCACCACCACTGCCCCTCTGCTCAGGAGCATGGGAGGGGCTGGGGGGCACAGAGCAGAGGGGCTGGGCACATGGATGCCAGAGGCTTATGTGGATTTTTTTTCCTCCATTCTTTCCTTACGAAATAGAGAAGGGAAAAACAGAAGGAAAGAAATAGCAGAATAAAGCAAACCCGACAACGCCAATTTCTACCCTAATGAACAAATGAAATGTGTCCCAAGAGGTCATTAAGTGCCTTGAACCAAACATGTGGCACCTACAGAAAAAAACAAAAGAACCCAGAGAGAAATCAAGCAGCTGCAATGAAGGGAAGGAGACAGAGGGACCATTGCTGGGGAGTGGGGACGGGGCAAGGCTCCCAGCTCACGGCAGGGGACAGGGCTGGTGCTCTCACTGTGCCCTGTGGGTCCCAGGGGTCCCACCGGACAGCCCTGCTGCTGTGGAGGTCTCCCAGTGCCCAGGAGTGTTCCAGTGGTTTCTCCCACCCTAAGGACATCACTCTCCCCCGTGCAGCCATCCACCTTTGTGCCCCATGGGAACTTTGACCATTTGCTCTCAGGTGTTCCCTTCCCAACCCAGACACGAAGCTTTGTCTCACCCAGGGAATGCTCCAGCCCATCTGATTTCATCTCCTTCTGGCCCTTTCCCTGTCCTTGGCACTACAGAGCGTGGAAGCTGCCTGGAGCGCCGCTGTGGCTCAGTCACCACCAAGCCACGTGCTCAGTTTGTGTGGCAGGATTTTGTTTGTGCATGGGCTCTTCGGGAGGAAGGCTGGAGAAGGTCTGTTCTGCAGTGCAGAAGGGGATGAGGTTGAGGATGACCTCAGCCTTCAGTCCAACACTCAGCCATCCCAGGTGCACAGCCCATCCCTCCATGCATGTATGCCCAACCTCCATCCTCATCCTCAAATCTCCTCGAGGCCCCTGCGCCGCCAGTCAGAGACTTAAAGACAAACCTGCAGGTAAGCCAGCCTGCAGAAAACCACACACCTCTTCCTTCTCAATGACCCCAGAAGCCTACAGAGACACCCTTTAATTGGCCCAGAGGGTGGGGAAAAAGATCAACTTGGTCAAGAAACATCATGGATCTTCCTGGGACAACAATTCAAAGAAGGTTTTTAGTAGCTGCTGTACTGAGAAAGCCCCATGCTGTGAGGTCATGAAGCCCCCTGGCAGCCTGTGCTCTTTACTTATTTACTTCCAACTGGTGTCAGGGGCAGGACAGGGCACCCCCACCACTCCCTGCACTGTCTCCCACCCCTTGGCAGTCCCACAGCTCCTTGCTGTTGACCAAAGCTCCAGGGCTGTGAAGGAAAATCCCTCGACATGTGGGGACTGTGGGAACGCATCCTGGCCCACCCTGAGAGGATTGTGGGGACTGGAGGGTGTCTGGAGACACAAAGAGGCAGAGTCAGAACCAGGTGTCAGCAGCTGAGCCAACAAGATGTGAGGAGAGAGCCTTGAAATGCATCCAGAGAGGGACCCTGGCAAGCAAACAACAGAGGACACACGCAGAGTCCATCAGACAACCGCGGTGCAGAAACAGGGCGTGAGCAGCTCATGAACAACTGAATTATCCAACCATTGCAAACTGCTTCACCTGAACATGAACTTAATGACATATAAACCTGTGCTTTTGCTTAGTAAAGGGTCTTTGCTTATAACTCTGATAGAGTTGTCTGAAGTCCACATCTTTGCCACCAACAGACGTGCTCTTGATGCTCATGGCATTTTATGACCATCTTCTCCCTTTGGGAGGCCAGTTCAAGTCCTTTTGAATGTTTGGGTTTGGGTAGGCTGCTGATGGAGCAAGTGTCACACCCTGGGACATGGCAAGAGATATTCCTGACATGGGGAAGGCACATGATTTATTCCTCTGTAGGTTTGCCCTGCCTATTCACCACCTCCCAAGTGGCTGCTGCTTTCAGAACAAGTTCCTTCCCAATGCACCTTAGCAGCTGCGACATCACTCATTGAACCCAGAGCCCTGCCCTTGGCATGAGCTCATCTCTCTCCCTGGGGGAGAAGTAAAGGCTTTCCATGTGCTTGAGAGGGCTGCAGCCATTCACTGCAGAAGTCTCCTTCTCTGGCTCTCTGGAGAGGGTCAAGCATCTGCATCCTCCTCTTGCCCACCTTGCCTGCAGTGAGTCAGGGACCTTGGGGACCACCACATGTGCAGCTGAACTCACACTCATGGGCTAACAGCAGAGAGCAGAAAGCAAACTGTGGTGAGGGGCAGCCCCACACATCCCACTGTGCCCAAACCTGGTGGGTGTAGGTGCCTCCTGGGTCTGCTGGCAGCATGGCTCATGGCTGGCCTGGTCTCCACGAGCTCTGTCCTGGGGTCACAGCAGGAGCCTGGCAGCCACTGCCCAGCACCAGAGGCATCACCCAGAGCAGACACCACCACAGCTCTCCCTGCCTCCAGACACAGCCATGACACAGCCCTCCAGCCACCCTCTGCCCCAGGCCACTGGGTCCATGCCAGCACCTCATATCAGCTCACCCGTGCACCCCAGACAGCCCCCATCTCCCCTTCCCCTACCAGCTGAATCTCTCCTCCTTTAATGCCACTCATTGCTCAGGGTCTCTTTTTGCCTCGCAGGGCAACAGCACTCCGAGAGAGGAGGAGCCCACAGCTCTCCAACACCCCCATCCTCTCGCCTTTTGCCCCAGGGAAACCCCACGGAGCAGGACCGTGACACCGGGAGGGTCCTGCCCAGGCCCTGCCCTGCCCGCAGCACTCACAGTCCGGACGCTGCTCTCCAGGGTGAGATGGAGGATGCTGCAGGGATGCTGCCAGGATGCTGCCAGGATGCTGCTGGGATGCTGCCAGGATGCTGCCAGGATGCTGCCAGGATGCTGCCGTCATTCATGGGCTGGAGGACACTGGTGGTCCGTGTGCTGGCTGCGGGGTGGGCAGGACCAGGTGGCAGCGCTGTGACCGTGCTCACCAGGCTCCTTGGGCTGGAGGGCAAAGACATGGATGAGTCCAAGAGGCATGGATTTACCCCAGTCCCCTCCCCATTGCACAACAGTCATACTCTTCCAGTCCTCATCCTCCCCAGGTCCCTTCAGGCCCAGCCAGCGAGGGAGGGCTTCAGCAGAGATGTTCCTGCTCCAAAGTACCCAGAGGTATCACCACCTGCCAGGTTTGGAACACACCTGTACTCAGCATCTCCCACAGGCACTCCACTCCACCAGCCCACCCCGGCTCCCCCTGTGCCCCTGCCATCCCTGGGATCACACTGAGCAGGGCTGACCCACAAAACACCCATCAGAAGGACTGGGAGAGCCCTTGCAGGGAGCAGCCATCCAGAGAGGAGCAGTCTCAGCTCCCCAGTCCCCGAGCAGAGCAAGAGACAGAGGTAAAGAAGGAACTTGGCAGGGATGCAAGTTCCTCCTTGGCTTCTCCAGCCCTGCTCCAACCATGGCCATGGACTCATGAGCTCATCAGGAACAACCAGTCCCCCATGAATAGGCAGTAGCCACACTGCTGAGGCCAAATCCTCAGATGTCACCTGAACCCCTGCTGGGGTCTTACTGAATGGACAGCACTGTTCCCTGCCTCCAGGGTCTCCAGGAGGTCACAGACCAAAGACTGGGCTCCAGCTTGATGAGGGTGTCCAGGAAGGTCAACAGACTCCAGCATGGTGAGCAATTCACCCTGCTCCAAAGCAAACCTTTCACCTTGTGGCTGTTGGTGCACTTGGGACACCACACAGCTGCTCTCAGAGGCTCAGAGGAGAAATGGGGTTCAAGCCATGAAAACAGCCAGTTAAAGCACAGAGGCCCTTCCCAGTCAGCCTGGCTCACCCCACCAGGGCCAGGCACATCTGTCCTCCCCGTGCACTCTGAAAAGAGCAGCTCACTCTGATCGGATTAGAGGAAGAAAACTGCATTGCAATAAATCCCGGGAGGAGACTGACTGCCGAGGCTTTAATCTGAGGGGAGTCTTCCAGATAAGAGCATTAAGAGGTGGGGATAAAGCAGCCTTGGTGCAGGAATGGTCTGAGCAGGTCCCTACTCTGGGGAGCAGCACAGCAGAGCTGACTGTGCCATGCCCTGGCACGTGAGAGCAGCTCAGCACATCCCTTCCAACATGACCTCTCTTTCTGTGCCTGCAGCCCCTCAGGGCAGGAGATGGGGGAGGTCTGAGAAGGGCAGGGCACAGGACACAGCAGATTGCTCCAAATGCTTGAATTTCATATCAGGAGCCTGAAAACCCAAGTGGGAACAAGGACAGCACAGTCCTCATCAGACCTTAGAGTAGGGCAGGAGCTCTCCCCATCGTCCCTCCTTCCAGTCAGGGATCTGGCACCTCCCAGCTCTGATTGCACTTCAGCTGCCAGATGACACTGGATTCCCTCCTCTGCAAGTCCTTCTTCTGCCTCCTGAATGAGGGGCCAAAGGCAAGGTGCACTCTGCAGAGTTCTGCTCCTCCTTCAGAGCATTCACCAGAGCCATCAGCACCTGGCTGGTCCCCAACCCCACCCCACGGGTGGGACTGGAGCTCCACAGCTGCTGCAGCACAGCAGACACAGGCTGCCTGCTCTCCAACTTGCTCCTTCACGAAAGCCAGGCACCTTTTCTTCCTCATGTCCCTTGAGAGATGTTCCCCACACCAGCACCAGGGAGAGGGAGGGAATAAGAAGCATTGACCTCATCCTCTGATGAAGGCTGAGAAGGGTGTGGTGGTTTAACTCATCTGTCAGCCAAACACCACCCCCTCTCCCCCCCTCACCCAGGGAATAGGGGAGAGAACTGGAGGGGTAAAGGTGAGGACACTCGTCAGTTGAGGTAAGAACAACTTAATAACTGGAGTAAAATAAAATGTAAATAGTAATGATAACAATGATGATAACAACAATGCAGATATATGTGTGTGATGCAGAGCACCCCATGAGCGATGCTCAGCACCCACTGACAGCGATCCCAGAGGAGTGAAAAGGAACCTTGAACACAAAACCACAGTCCCAGAAGAGCCAGCCCGAGCAATTCCTGAGAGAATCCCCCCGATTTCCAGTCCACCCTGGTTAACACACTGACCATGATGTGACATGATCTGGAATATCTCACTGGCACATCCCAATGCCAGTTTTGGGCTTTGCTAATTACTGCCCTCCCCCCTCCCAGCCCTTTGCACTTGCAGACCAGCCACACACCGTGTCCTTGTGTGTTACCAACGTTCTTCCCATACCAAATCCCACACTGAAACCAAACCACAGCACTTTCTAGGTACTCAGTAGAAAATTGTCTTAGCAAAATCAGAACAAGAGCACTCTGCTCCCACAGTAGGTTTGCACCTGGAGGACACACGTGTCGGATGGGCAGAAGCCATCTGGGATGTGGCAGTGGTGGAGCAGAGGCTGGAGCCACCCCTCGTGCCAGTGCCATCTGTTTGGCATTAGTGGGGACTGACAAGGCAGGGCAGCTCCTGGTGCAGGTCCTCCTGTGCTCGCTCAGAGGGTGCAGCCCTGGCTGAGTGCAGAGCTGCATCGTGCTCCTGAGATGAATGGAGACAGCCCTGCAGCTTGGTGTGAGCAATTGAGGAAAGAACATTTGTAAAGCAGGAGACAGCGGGATCAGAAAGGTGAAGCCCAGAAAGCAAATGAAAAAAGAATCATCGATGATGGATGGAAAAGAAGCACCAGAGTCCAGCATTTTCCTGGGTGTGCTGCTGAACAGCAGCATGACAAGAGCTGAGTTCAAACTATCAGAAGGGCTTGGGCAGCCTCAGGGGCCTGCAGGACCTATTGCAGTTGAAGAGGCACAGGCAGGTGCTGAGCTCCAAGTTTCCCAGTCTTGGTGGGAGACCCTGGTTGTGGTCCCACAGCCCAGGGCTGGTGGGAGACCCTGGTTGTGGTCCCACAGCCCAGGGCTGGTGGGAGACCCTGGTTGTGGTCCCACAGCCCAGGGCTGGTGGGAGACCCTGGTTGTGGTCCCACAGCCCAGGGCTGGTGGGCTGACCAGCGTTAGGACCACTGCTTGCAGGGGCTATGCATGTGCCCTGGGTGAAGTTCAGCAGAGTGACCATTGCTGCCTGCCCAGCACAGCCCCTCCTCTGCATGTCCCCCTGCACTTTGTCATGTCCTGGCCCCATCTCTGCAGAGCAGAAATCCCCAAACATCTGGCACATCCTTCTTGAGGGCATTCAGAGAGACTGCACAGAACACACTATAAAGGTCATTACTGCAGTTTGCTTTGTTAATTGCTGCTGATCAGACAGCTTTCTTGTCAAGGAGGAAAAAAGACTTTTGGGTAGGAATAAAAAAAAACCAAAACAAATCAAATTAACGAGACAGAAGAGTTCAAAACTCCTCTCTTTGCAGCAGGTGCCAAGCAGACACAGGCCACCCCTGCAAAGACAGGGGCTGTGGCCGCCGGGCAGCCTGGTCGCGAGCCTGGGAGAAGTCCTGTCCATGGCACAGGGAGAGTGGAGGAGCCAAGGTGAGCCACTGCCCCATGACTGCTGCAGAGGCAGGCTGAGAAGTGGTCAGACTTCACCACAGAGCAGCTCCCTCTCCCCACCATGGTAAAGACAGAAGTGGGACGTGACAGCCCCATCACCCCCAGCATCCCTCCCTCGTGACTTTCATCATCCTTGCATCACCAGTGCAGTTATTTGGCCCTGGGACCACCAGAAAGCACAAACTGCTGTCTCATCTTCCCACTCTGGCATCAGGTCACCTCCACACCCTCCTGGCACAGCCAGGGGACCAGTTTCCCCACACTCTTCTTCCTCTTTCTTCAGGACCAAGGCAATCTCCAACAGGCTTCAATTCCTGTTCCCTCAGTCTCAAACACCAACTGGAGTCTTCCCATCCCAGCTGCCTCCCAAGTCATTCTCTGCTGGCTCTAAAGCCCAGCTAGGACTGAGCAAGCAGACTTGACTGCCTGGCCCCAAGCAGGTCACCTGCTATGAAGCAGAGAATCAGACTTCCCTGCTTGGCTTTCTTTAAAACAGTTTGCTTCAGTGTCCTGGACAACCCCACGTATGCACAAGACCCTGAAGCAAACCCAGAAGCATGTGCCAGTATAAGGAGGTTTCCCAGACTGAGAAGCACAAGCAGAGCTTCATCCCAGCCTCATAATTTTCCAGTGGGCTAAGGACAGTGGCATGAGCTGGCCCAGGGTTGTCCTCACACACAACACAGTAAATGCTGCTGGAAATGCTCCACCACACTGCAGATCCTACCACTTCATGACACCAGTAGAAAGACCCCCCAGTATATCTGATGAACCATACATCTGTCTTGCAACAAGCTATCTTGAGGCACAGAGGGGTAATAACTTGCCAAAGAGATGACAGGGAGCCAAGGGAAGACCCATGGATGGAGCTTGTATCTCCCAAAGCCCAGACTCTTGTCCTCTTCATCTGGCACACGAGCAGCCCAGGAGCCAGAGCAGCCCAAAGAGCATCCATTTCAGACAGACAGGGACTCTGGGTAAGGTGGTACTTGGTCTGTGCAACATCATTCCCTGAAGAAACACTCTGGTTCATCATCAGCATACTCTGGACAGCAAGATGCACACAGCAGAGAACCACCAGACCACAATTCAGCCGTTGAGGAGAGCTGCCAGGATCACTATGGCCAGGATTACTGAAACCACTCACAGAGGACTTTAAATCCATGCTGGAATATTGGTGCTGGAGTTCAGACCCCTGGCACACAAATACAGCAGGACCTGTGCTCGGGGATGCTGGTGCTGGGGTGTGAGCAACCAGCTCCTTCCCTCCTGGGCAGATCTCCCATTGAGCTCAGCAGGAGATACAACCATCACCCCCAGTCCCAGGCACTGGGAGCCCTGGAAAACCCCTTAGAAATGTAACCAAGGAGAAGGTTCAAGGCACAACCAGCCCTTGCTGGAGCTGGGCTCCAAAGGCAGCCAAAGGGTCAGGTGGCTCCAAACCCAAGGGGCAAAGTGACTCTGAAACTGGAGCAGCAGCCAGCAGTGTGAGGGGATCCCCCATCAGAGACAGACTGGGGATGTCTCCAGCAGGAGAAGCAGCCCTTCTGCTGCTGGCCAAAGCCTCGACTGCAGAGTCCATCCCTCAGCGCTAGAGGGGATGGATGGTGGTTAGGAAACTTTGGGGAGGGGTCTCAGTGCCACCAACCTGGAGGACATGGGTTCCCTCCAGGGAAGGACAAGGCAAGGCTCTCCTGAGAAAGCTGGAGGGGGCTTTCCCTGCTCACACAGAGGACATGGGGTCCCCAGAGACGAGCGACCGCTCCTCCCTGCACGGGCTGGGCTGGATTCGGGTGTAATGAGCTGGAAAGGACAGGGGGGATTTATTCCAGCAGTGCTTGAACTCCAGAGGTACTTCAGCATCACAACAAATAAATACCCCATGGAAGGCTCATCTGACAGCTGCACTGTGGAGCACAGACTCATCCACCTCTGCTCCCAGCGCTCTCTGTCGAGATGAGGGATAACCGTGCACACTGCTGAGAATGATGATGGAAGCAACCAGCAAATCTTCAGCCCCAGTAAACACTGGTGAGAGTGGGGCGAGTCTCAGGACCCCCATCCTAGGCTGCTGGGAGGCAGTGGGAGCACTTCCCAGGCTCCCTGCCAGGGAGTTCTGGGGAAACAAAGCAGTGGAGCAGCAAAAGGGAGAAATCCCAGCTCTGAGCCGCAGCCCCAGGTCTGAGCCACAGCCCCAGGTCTGAGCCGCAGCCCCAGCTCTGAGCCGCAGCCCCAGGTCTGAGCCGCAGCCCCAGCTCTGAGCCGCAGCCCCAGCTCTGAGCCGCAGCCCCAGCTCTGAGCCACAGCCCCAGGTCTGAGCCGCAGCCCCAGCTCTGAGCCGCAGCCCCAGGTCTGAGCCACAGCCCCAGCTCTGAGCCGCAGCCCCAGCTCTGAGCCACACTTGGCTGGGAGTGCTGGACAGAAAACCTGTGTGGCTGCAGCAGGGGTGGATCTGTCCCCAGCGCACACCCTGTCCCCACAGCCCCCTCCCCAGGTCACAGCCATCCCCGCCGTGCTGCATGCGGGGCCGGGGCACCGCACGCCGCGGGCGCTGGCTGTGGGGCACTCAGCGGCCGCCCGGCTCGCCCGGCTGCTCCCTCCATCTGCTGAACCCAGCACGGCTATTTTTGTATTTCCAAGTTTGATCAGATCAACTCTTCCACTCTAATCTAATGAGTGTGCTGAGCTGAAACAAACACAATCTGTCCGTGGAGGGCCGGGGAAGGATGTCTTGGGGCACCGCAGAGGCACTGTGGGGACTCTGCAGTGCCCTGATGCAGAACCAGGGCAGCTTTGGTAGTTAGCACAGCCTGACCTTGCACACCTTGCCTCACACATGTCTGCATGAGTCTTTCCACTGCTCCAGGGGCATGGAAAGGCACCTCTGGAGAGAAGAGTGTCCTCCTCAGGCCCTGATCTTGGCATAGCTTTGCTGTTTCCTTCCTTTCCTTGCCCATTCCATGTGCCACTTGACCATCTTTCCAGCTAATTACCCCACGGGGCTGTGGGCATGAGCCATGTGGCAGCTGGGATCTGCACTGGCCCCCAGAAATGACCTTGACCACTCTGGGGACAGCGTGAGCCTTTTTGCCTCCCAGGCTGTCTTCGAGGCAGACCAGAAGCCTTCAGTGGGAGGGATGATACTCACACCCAGCCCCTGGGGTTTGCAATCTCATCTGCTCCAGCTCTGCCAGCTCCGGAGCCTGGCTGGAGGTGCCTGTGCTGGGATGAGTCCCCTTCACAAGGACCTCCCAGCACCAACCCCCTGCAGAAACTCCCCAGCAGGATTTACCACTTTCAAAGTTTTTCTCCCCCGTTTTTCCTACCCGGTTTCACTGCAGTGAAGCCCTGAGCCAGGATCGTTTGCGCTCCCATGGTGCCTGTGCAGTGGAGAGGGGAGCTTGGCCACACTGCTCTGGTGTGAAGAGCTTCAGGGCAGAGCAGGGGCTGGGTGTGGGGTCCTTGAGGAAGCAATCTTGCTGTGCAGCATTGCTGCCACTGTCCCACTGTGCTTCTCCCCTGGTGCAAGGAGAGAGATGGAGCAGAAAGGAGGCAGCTCAGCAGAAGACACTGTCTGCAGCTCCCCACAGCAGGGATGGCAGCCCTTGGGAGCACCCGACCTTGCACTGATGGAAAGCTCCAGAGCCTCGTGGCTGGGAGATCCCCTGGGGTGGAAGGCAAGCTGTCATCTGGCAAACCATGGGGGCTGCCCAGGGAAGCAGCTGCGAGGCTGGAGGCAGGGCAGGCTCCTCCTGGCTGCCCAGCTGCCTGGCAGCAGCTCAGCTGGCTCGGCCGGGCTGCCCAGCTGGCCCAGCGAGGACAACTCCACGCAAGGGGAGAGCTCAGCTGCCAGTCATGGGCACTGCCAGGACGTGCAGCTGGGCATCCTCTCCTGTGGGCAGAGGAGGGGAAGGCCCCAGCAGCTCCTCACTGTGCCCTGTGCAGAGGGAGGAGGGGCAGAAGAGCCAGAGCAGGGTGAGGGGCAGTGGGCTGGGGATGCTGAAGGACTCCAGAGGACAGGGGCTCCCAGGGGGCTGCTCCTCCCCAGGAGCTGGGGCACAGACAGGCCAGTGCCTGACCAGGTTCATTTCCACATGCTGCTTCTTACACCTTCCCTCCAATCAAGGACGAGGGGTGATGGCTTTAAACTGGCAGGGGGTAGTTTTAGATTAGACATTAGGAAGGAATTCTTTGCTGTGAGGGTGGTGAGACCCTGGCCCAGGTTGGCCAGAGAAGCTGTGGCTGCTCCTCCCTGGAAGTGTTCCAGGCCAGGTTGGATGAGGCTTTGAGCAACCTGGTCTAGTGGAAGTTGTCCCTGCTGCTGGCAGGGGGGTTGGAACTGGATGAGCTTTGAGGTCCCTTCCAGCCCAAACCAGTCTGGGATTCTGTGACCTGGGTGCCAAAGGCTCAGCAGCTTCCCAAGCTCACATTGCACTTTGGGAAATGCCCTTCCAAGTGCTCGGGCACTCGGGCTCCGCAGGGGTGAGGTGCTGAACTCCTTGGGGAGCTGAGATGTGGCACAAATGTCCCCACCCCAAGGAGCTCAGCACCCACCTGGCTGGGGCAAGGTGGCTGTGTTGGCTCACCCTTGAGTCTCCCTGCAGTAAGGCTTTGTAAGCAGATAGGTTTCCTTTAGTCTCCTCCCCAAACAGAATCCCCCAGCTCCCTCCAGCTATCACAGCTGCAGAGTCCTTTCACTTAAAATAATCACCAAGTTCACGCCATGAGCGGCTCGCTCTCACCTGCTCTAATAAAGAGGGAAGATGAAAAGACCGGGACAAGATTTGCTTTTGCAGTGCCCCACTCGCTCCCAGTTCTCTGCTTTCTGTCCTTATTTCTCAGTCTCCTTTCCAGGAGCTGCCTGTAGCCCTCTGACAACAACCTCTCCTCTCCCAAAGGCAGGCAGTGTCCTTTCTTGCCTGTGCAGCCAGAGAAGCGTCACACTTTACCTTTGATGCCAAGGTAATGTACAGATGTGACATCGTGTGCATGTGTGACAAATGCAAACAGCCAGCCCTCTGTCCCAGATTTGTCAATTTAGGGAGAAAAAGGAAAAGCCAGGAGAAAAAAAAATTCTTAAAATTATTTCTTCAATCCACTTACCCTCCTATAAATATTTCTGTTTGTTCTCTTCCCGGTGCACAGGTTTGGGATGATCTCACTGTCCATCACATGCACACAGATTCCCTGGGGACCTGGGACCCCCTAAATGTCCAGGGCCAGGGCTGAGCTGGGGATGTACAGGGCTCTCCTGACATCAGGAGCCACACACATCCCCCTGCCCCACCAGGCACTGGGGCCAGCCCTGGCAGGTCCTTGTGCCCAGAGGACATGGCACCTCACAGCCTGGTGAGATAGCCATGAACCACCCCAGTTCAGCAAAACAAGCAGCTCAAACCCCAGGGTTTGCCAAAAGCAGTTTGGGAAGTGGATTTGCTGGATTGCCCCACTGACCAGCAGCGCAGGCACCAGCGCTGCCCCACGGAGCCCAGCTCCCTGGGCACCCTCATTCCCTACGGGCTGAGCCTGTGGGCAGCAGCCCCTCTCCAGGTACTGCTCAGGTCCCTACTCCAGGCTTACAGGAGCCTGTCAAAGCCCCCAGGAACCTCCCACTGTTCCCTCTTCACAGTCCCTCTGATCAAGGGGGGGTTTCTCTGGTCCACAGTGAACTGGGACCTGCGTGGTTAGGATGGGAGATAGGCTCCTTCCCTGCAGGCGAGCGTGGGAGGCATCCACCCCTCCAGCTACCTCTGCCCTGGGAAGCCCTGGGTCCTCCACCCCAGCCTCCAGGAAATCCTCCAGGCCCAGGCTCTAGGTGTGCATCCCACCTCGGCCAAGGAACCCCAGCAGCCTCCAGCCCCATGGGATGCAGCTGGGTGATGCAGGCAGCACGAACGGTAAAACAGGCAGAGCTGAACTTCCTTTTCCATGGGTCCCCTCTTCACCCCACACACTTGAGCATCATTTCCAATTTAATCTTCACATCCTGCTTCTGCAATGGCTTCACAACCAGCCCAGCATGTGCCTGGCAGAGGAGAGGAGCCTTCACAGCCATCCCAGGGCCCCCATGCATGAGCCCGAGCCATGTGTGCTGCTAGCACGCAAAGGGAACAAGTTGTGGTCCCACCGATCCTGCAGTTTGTCTAAACCAGTGCCAATACTGGTGTCAATGCTCCTGCTTCATGTCAAGTGGCTCGATCCAGAGCCACTCCAGCAGGGGAGGACCTGTGGAGGACTGGCCTCTGGTTTGCCTAAACCACCAGCGAGTACCTGAGGCCATCAGAACCTCCCTGGTGAGCGTGACAAGCGTGGCAGGCTGGAGGGTGAAGCCCATGACAGTGATGACAGGCTTCTTGTGATGGATTACCTGCAAGCACTCGCTCCCCTGGCTTCATGATTCACTGCTTGGGCAGTGAGCTGGGGTGAGAGCAGGGGGAAGCTCACCTGCAGCAAGAGAGCAAGCCAGGACTCAGCAGATGGGCTCCTGCATCCTCCCAGTGTCAGCAGCCCTGGCTGTGACCAGGCTGGGACCTCCTGCAGCCAGCACACACCAAAGGGCATGTTTCACTTGGGGCATGACCAGAGCAGCGAGCTTGGGCACGCTGGTGGGACACGGTCCCTCACAGGAAGCCGGGTCCTGTCCCTCTCCAGATCCGGGCTCTGAGGGTGCACAAAGCTCCTGCGCAGGAGCTTGTCTTCCAGGAGCCTCTTACTCATCCCAAAGCAGCCTCTCCCTTGCAGACTCATAACTTTATGTCAAACCAGGGACCACTGTAAGTGCAGCTCCTGGGGCTCCCCAGCTCCCTGCTCCAGCCACAGTGCCCCTTCCACCCTGCTGACACCTCCTGGGGCTCCTCCAGAAGCTGGGTGGCTCTCATCACCTTCTCCATGCACATGTGGAGAGCAGCCCCAGGGTGCAGCTGTGTGGGGGTTTGCAAGGATGAGCACACAAAATGGAGCGTGTGGCTTCTGAAGCCTCCACACGTGCCATGCTCCAGCCCTCCTGGGAAATCGCTCGCTTTGTCCTGGTACTCCTGGCTCTGATGCAGGCCCTCAGCACCAGGGCAGCTGTGGGCAGCTGGGACTGGGGTAAGAAGATGCCCTCCTTGTCCGAGCTGCTCACCTGCCCTCTCTGAATGCCCCAGCCTGCTGTCCCCAGTTAATGGGAATATGGGAGAGAGGTTGAGTTTGCCTAAGCCAGAGTCAGCGGGAGGCCTGGAGCTCTGCTCAGTCATTACCGGTGAGTAAAGCGCGCCCCGTGAGTCACTGGTGCCATTATCAGCTCCCTCCTAAAGGCTGGAGAGATGCAGCAGGAAAGTGCTGTTCCTTGAAGTCACTGCTTGTAGCTGTTTCCTTCCATCAGAATCGCTGTTCTGAGACCTGGGATGACTCCAACCCCCGGCCTGCCCCGTGGCCACCGGCCCCCCAAGGCTGTGCCCCCCACAGTCAGGCTCTTCATGCCTGGGGTGACAACACGAGCCGTGTCTGCGCTACTCCCACGGCCCTTCCCGCGCTTTGCGGGTGCATCTCGCATGAAGCCATTTATAAAGGTTAATGCATGCAGGACAGACATGCTCCTCCCAGATTAATTGATGCTAAAGACACCAGCAGCAAGGAGCTGCTCAGTGCCAGCCATGGTGAGGGCTGCATGACCCTCTCCCCGCTTGCTCCCCCTCCTTGGTCCCCTCAGCCTGCCCGAAGTGCCGCTCCTGCCTGTCACCGCCGTTAATAAACCCCAAGCTTCCCCTGAGCCTCCAACCCGTCGTCACCCTGTGCCTGCAGGGCTGCCTGCTGCCCTGCTTCTGGCTCAGCCCCATGCCACGACCACTCTCCTCTCCACTGTCCTTGCACATGCAGGGAAGCTGCTGTGACTGCTCTGTGAGACTCCACCTCCATCCCCAGCCTCTGCCTTGCTCCCTAGAGCATGGCTTGGTCTGTCCAAGGGCCACACGGAGATGCTGACACTTGGGATGGGCTGTGGCCATCACACCAAACTTCTGCTTCACATGTTGCTCTTGATGGCCACCAGTCCAGCCCACCTCCACGCTGGCCTCCTCCCCTTGTCCTTCCAACCTGGGTCTGCTCCTGCTTGCTCTGTCACACCTTGCCCTCTGCGCACCGCCTGCCCTCATTCCTTCTCCCAAGCCCCTGCCAGCTCAGATCCTTTGCATTTTATTTTTCACCTTCTTGTCTTTCCCTCTCTCTTCTTTCCCAGGTCTCACTTTATCCTCAGCTTTGAAAACGTAAATGCTTACCAGCACACCTAAGACCAGACCCATGTTGGGACGGGTTTGCCCTGGGGACTTCCCCAACCTCAGCCCATCCCAGCTCCAGCATGACCAGGCCCAGACAGCTCACCAGCAGTGCAGAGGGCTCCAGCTCCTGCCAGCTGTGCCACCTTGCCACCTCCACCACCCTGGAGACAAGCAGGAGCTGACTTGTGAGCCAGTCTGCTGCTGGGGCTGCCATGCTGATTATCTTACACTCAGTATCATAAAGAGAAATAAAAATGACAAAACCCTGGAGAAGGAAGAGGAAGATGCGTTGGACCAAAGAGGCAGGGGAGAGCAATTCTTGTAGAGACCAAGAGGACCCTGCAGAAACCCCTTCTTGCTGGCCAGGGCAAGCCCTGCTCCATGATGCCACCCCCTGTGTCCTGCCCAGGCTCCGGCGCTAGACACTAAGATCTCCCTGTTCAAAAGGATTACAAATTACTGTCTGATCTGCTAATTAGGAAGGGAAGATGAGTGTGTTTCTGACAGTGATGTTTAGCAGCCATTTAGAAACTGCTCTGAAGGCAGCGAGGTGCTGTGGGCGCTCCGCAGCGTGGAGCTGCATCTGCTCCCTGCCAGCGAGCCCAGGACCACCCCGCCGGCCCCACCGCCCGCGGCTCCCTCCCGCCCCGGGCGGCTCTGCCCGGTGCCACCCCCGGCTCACACAGCCCCTGCGGCCAGCCTTGCCCTTCTGCAGAGCTGTCTGGCGCTCAAGGATGTCCCCAGGCCGTTTGGCTCCTCGCCCCGCTGCCATTACTTCTTATTTATTTAACAAAATTAGAATCTGCTCAGTGGAGCCAACTGAAGGCAGGGGAGACAAATCAGATCCTCGTGCCACTGCCAGAGAAAGGCAGCCTGGCGCCGGGCTGGAGGCCTCCTGTGCTGTCTCAGGGAGATGGGGACCCTCCTTCCTGCCACCCACAGGCAAGTCACACTGGAGGACTGGGCAGCAGCACAGCGAGCACCCCGGACTGCTCACACCACTTCTTGGGACTCCTCCTTGTCTCCTTCTCCATGCAGCCACTGGTGGCAAGGAGCTGGCTCTGGCTGGGGAAGGAGGAAGGCTCTAACTGGCACCTCCGTGCTGTGATGGGACTCCCATCCCATGGGACACCCACAGCCATGGGTGACGCAGCCCTTGTAGGTGCAGACAGGCGTGGCTGTACCGCTGAGAGGACCACCCCAGCCCCATGGCCACTGTCAGGGCATGATGGAAGCAGCCCCGTGCCTGTGTGTTTGGGGTGATGCCCATGACAAGTGTGTGGAGGCTGCTCTGAACACCTCCTCCAGCCAGTGTCCAGAGACACTGCTCCCCACCAAGGGGGGCCAGCAGACCCTCAGCCCCTTCTCAACCCTCGCTGTCTCTAGCAGGGCCCCTGTTTCCCATGTAGCTCCTTACAGGACCAGGCTCCTCTCTCCTGGGTAAGAACCTTGCTCTGGATCAAAACAGGAGATCAGGTGGGTTTAGGACCATCTCAGGACCTGCTCTACAGCCTTGGCCTTCCCAAAAGTTGTCCTGGTGCTGACCCCCATTCCCCAGCATCACAATCCCTCGAAAACCCCACCCAGCAATGGGCGCAAACCCAGGCAGCTCAGCCGCCTCCACAAGTTGATGCCTGCAACGACTTCCCATAGGAGAGAGAGCAAAGAGCCAGAGATCAAAACCATGAGCCACCTCCTCAGGGCACAGGGACAGAGATACCCCTGCCCTCCACCCCCGGTCTGACCCTGCTGGGACTCATCTGCGAGTCCCACCCTGGGCGCTCTCCCACCCTGCACGGCCCTGGGTGCTCCCTGCCCACCCCTGGCGCTGAGCAAGTCCTCGGGCACAACCCTGGTCCGGCGTCATCCAACAGAATGCAAACGTGTGAGGGCAGAAGATGGATGTGGGCAGCCTCAGACACAGGTAGAGGCACCCACAGAGGAGCAGCTTCATCCTGGAGATGAACCCAGCCAGATTAAGGTATTATTAGATTGAGTTACAGTGGTATTAATGAGTGCTTTCAATTTTAATTAAGTTAATCTACCTATAAAAGCTCTTTATTCCCATAAACATGTGATCTGAGAGAGAACAGGACTTCCAGCCACGTTTTTACAGCATCTGAGCCTGTTTTTTGCAGACACTTATTTCACAGCAAGGCCAGCACAGCAGCTGGGAGAAAAGCACCCACTGTCCCAATCGCTGCGCCCTGCACCGAGCCAGTGAAATGTAGAGCAACCTCTTGCTCGAGCTGCAGACACCTGGGGGAGGCAAGATTTCATGTGCCTGTTGTGACAAAAGTTAGGAAAAAAGTGAATTTCAATGGAAAAATACTCATTGTCGTTTTTCTAGTGGGAGAAGATGGTGCAGGCAGAACAAAGAGCTCATGGGAATGATGACAAGCCCCAGTCCAGCAGAGAACCCAGGCCCACTGGGTCTCCCTGTCCTCCCCCTGTTCCTGCCTGGAGGGGAGAGGCCAGCGTGCTGGCCAGGCTCCTGCAGGAGGAGTCATGCTGGAGTCAGTCCCCAGCCTCCAGCAAGCCCTCATCTGCTTTGCCAGCAGAGGTTCACCCTGCAGATGCCTCCAGTTACTCCTGGAGCAGGCTGTGGGTGGATGGGGTTTGATTCCTCCTTCCCAGGCTTGGCCTTTCCCATCACTGGGGAAAAGAGGAGAGTCAAGAGCCTGCTTCAGACCTGGGATGACCTCCTCAAATCCACAGGTTTGGCCCTTTCCTCCCTCCTCCTTGTGAATCCTGTGAAATTCCTCTTTCTGAGCAACACCAGCTGCGGTCCAGGTGCCAGAGGACACTGGGGCTCCCAGGGGAGCAGTGCCTTGCCCACAGGCTGGTCGTCCTTGTCCTCCAGGAGAGGACAAATGGAGCCACGCTACACAAAAACCTCAAGTTGACCAAAAAGCCATCCTGTCACATCTGCAGAGAGAGGAAAGAGCAGGAATGGCACTGGAAATTAAAACGTGTCAAGGAAAATGACAGTCTTTTTGCCGCAGGCGAGGCAGGCTGGGTCTCTGCGGGCTTTTGTGCTGGGCCAGCAGCTGCTCTGAGCATCGGGAGAGGTAGGGGAGGGATGGACCTGTGGCTGTCCCTGTCTGGCCTTCAGACAGCAGCTGAGGGGTGCTGGGGAGCAGCAGGGACCCCCCTTCAGGGGAGCCTAGGCTGGGTTCAGAGCAGAGGTCAGCCCCCGCCAGCCACAGCGGTGTCTTGGTCTCCCACCATTTTGGCTTTCCAACCAAAAATGCCTCTCCTTCCAGCCCGCTGCATCCTCCAGCAGCACTGCCAAGGACAGGAGATGCCACATCCCATGGAACCACCAGCAGCATCCAGTCCCATCCCTGCTCTGCTGCCCCTGTTGACAGCAGCTCTGTCACAGCCTGATGGGGTGAGAGAAACCTTGGGGGTTCCTAACGCCCCTCCTACACTGGGGCCTGACCACGGGCTACCAGAGGCCACCCTCAGACATGCCAGAACCATCCTGCCTGCACCTCAGGCCAGCTCACCAACGCACCCACTCGCACTGCGCTGCTTGGGGCACTGCCCAGGGACAGCAGCCAGCACGAGCCAGGGCCTCTCCTTGCACCAAGTTCCTTGAAGACCTCAATGTGCTGTGAATTCTTCTCATGGAAAAGGTCCTGACGTGCCCCACCACCTCACAGGGCCATTTCCCTGCCAGGGTAAGAAATGTCAAAGCAGCTGCCCTTCTCCTCTTCTCATCCCCGCTGGTTGTGCCACCCCTGGCTGGGAGGTGACCACACGGCTGCCTGCTGGGGCTGGTGGCAGTGGCACTGCTTCTCCCCCAGCCAGGACATTACATTGAGGCAGATGTCCTCTGGTGGGAGGGGGACAAAGCCCGTCCCAGGCAGGCACAGGCACAGTTGTGCAGAGCACATTTGGAGAGGTGACCTGCCAGCGGGGCGGGCAGCGGCGCTGTGACACGGCGGAACCCCCTGTCTCCAGGCACGAGACTGGACCTGACTCCCTGCGAGCAGCCTGAGGACCCGAGTGCTGAGCCTGGCACCCCTGTCCACCCCTGCACTGTGTCTGCCTGAGCTGGAGCTGATTGTCCCCACAACAGCAGATTTACAGTGTTTGTCCCCCAGGGCAGCCGCTGCTCACGCTGCCGCCCTGCTCCCAGCCCCGGCCTGCTGAGGGGGGGGGTGTTTGCTTTGTTCTTCCTTTGCTTCTGCGCTCGCAGCTTCGCTTTGCTTTGTTCCTATTAAACTGCCTTATCTCGACCCACGTGTCTGGGGTTTTTGTTCCTCCATCCTGCTGAGGAGGGGGGGATAGAGCAGCTTGGTGGGCACCTGGCATTCAGCCAAGGTCAACCCACCACAACCCCTCTGGGGGAGGGAGGTTAGAGCGGCTCTACAGAGCAGTTCAAATGAGTAGATCAGTGCAAACAGGCACTTGTGGAACTCAAATCCCTCTCCTCTTTCTCTGAAGTTTGCTTTCGTTCATGGAGGTCTCGGCTGTTTCTGCAGCAGACTGTGGCAGTCACCATGAGGGATGCTTCCAGAGCAAACCTTGCAGGGAGCACCCACAGATCCACCCCAGACTTGGATGGGAGCTTGGCAGAGGGACCCTGATGGGTCTGGTCAGTGCCTGGTCTGAGCCCATGCATGTGGAGGCTGGAGGAGGGGGGATGCTAAACACATTCCTGGCTGCTGACAGGGACAAAAATGGCTGGATTTGATGGCTTTGGTGTCAGAACCACAAAGCAGGAGTTCCCAAATAGTTACAGCTCATCTCCTTCGGCAGGACCAGTCCAGGAGGGTCAACTGATCAACACGGGGATGTGCAGAACACTCTGGAACAGAAACTGACAGCCGGCAACTTGGGTTGTGGTCATTAATCAGTGAACTTGAGAACACCACAGGGTGTTTAGAGAAGAGCTGTGGCACTGGGCAGAACCAGGCCAAGCCAGAGCAGACCCTGGATTTTCTTTTCCCCCCAAAATGGCACCGGACCAGCGGCAGCAGGGAGCTGCATGCCAGCAGGACGAGGGCAATACGTGCTACCAGGAGCCTCTGCGCTTCTGGAGCTACCCCATGATGGTTTCATGAATGGATTGAGGGACAAAGCTCTCCAGGGACAGCACAGATGCTGTTTGGGGTGTCCACTAATGAGGTTAAGAGCCTGACTGTCCTGGTTTTGCTAGGATAGAGATAATTTCTTCTTAGTAGCTAGAAAGCGCTGTGGTTTGGTTTCATTGTGGGATTTGTTATGAAAATAATGTTGATAAAGTACAAGGCCACCATGTTTGGCTGGTCTGCAAGTGCAAAGGACTGGGAGGGGGAAGTGCGGTAATTAGCAAGGCCCAGAACTGTCATTTGCATATGCCAATGAGATATTCCATATCATATCATGTCATGGTCAGTGTATCGACCAGGGTGGACAGGAAAGTGGGGAGATTCTCTCAGGGATCACTTGGGCTCCAGGATTGTGGTTTTGGGTTCAGGGTTCCTTTTCACTCCTCTGGGATCACTATCAGTGGGTGGTGAGCAATTGTACCATTCACATATATATAAATATACAAATATATATATATATAAAATTATTATCATTACTATTTTAATTGTATTTTACTCCAATTATTAAATTGTTCTCATCTGAACCTACAAGTCTCCTCACCTTTAGCCCTCCAATTCTCTTCCCTATTACCTTAGTGGGGAAAAGAGGGGGGTGAGAGCAGCTGTGTGGTGTTTGGCTGCCGGCCGAGTTAAACCACCACACTGACTCAGAGGGACCTCTCCACCCCCGGGTTTGTCTGTGGGGCTTCAGGTCACAGAGGCCAGGCTGGTGTCCTGCAGCTGCTCTTCCTGTGTGACAGGCACTGGCATTGGTCTCTTCTTCCCACAGGTGTGCAGAGGTGCAGGTGCTGATCCATGCTCAGCTCCGGCCCAGCATCATCTCGCCATCTCCTCTCTTGTAGGTCAGCACGGTCCACAGCAGATGAGAGGGCACATGGTCATCCAGCAAGGAGACCAGGCAGTGTTTCTTGGAGCAGCACAGGGAAGGAGGGAGCAAATCAGCCAGTGCTCATCACCTGGAAGTGGCTCACCTTCGCCAGGACAACTGGTGCCACCAAAGTAGGGCTGTCGGGCTCCCCTGGGCCGTGGCGGCACGGAGACTTTCTCGTGTGCTGCACAGAACAGGGCGTATCATCTAATTATATCAGCTCTGTCCCACAAATGGGAGCTGGGGTGCCCTATTTACACAGCCCTCCTCCTAGTGCCAGCCCACTCCTTGCCCAGGGACCAGGATGGCCCCGCGTCCTTCAGCCTCACCGGGAGGAGGGGAGCGGCAGCTTCCCCCCGCCTGCACCTCTGCACCCAGCGAGGCATAACTGCGCCCTGGATGGTTGGTTGTTTCTGGGGGAAGAAGATGGTTGCATGGGTCTGGGTCAGAGTCTGACAGCCCAGCAGCCTCCCTCCATCCCACCCTCTAGCCACTGGACTGGCTAATAATGGGCTGCCCTGAGGGCTGTGAGCGATCTCACACTGCCACCGTGGCCCGAGCATCAGAGCAGGCGCTCTGGGGGAAGGAGCCTGCCCTGGGAAGCCCAGCAGTGCAATCCCACAAGGGTGCTGGAGCTTGTGGCCTGGGCAGAGGTGTCCTCACCACACCACCTTGCACATGCACCCATGCTGGGAGCCATGAAGAGATCTGCAGTGAAGGACTCCAGCCAGCTCCAAATGGGTGGCCTGAACACCACAAGACCAGCAGTGTCCTCACACCACCGTGCCCTGCTGGGCCAGGCTGCAGCAGCCCTCTCCCTGCCCAGCACTTGTTTTCCTTCTCCACTCAGATCCTGACCCAGGAGGTCACATCCCCTGCAGGGTGGGTTGTAGTGAACCCATCTGCAGTGCTGTGGTAGCCCCGTGCCAGGAGCCTTTGGGGGTGGCTGGAGCCATCGGGAGGTAATCGCCACCTCAGGCAGTGCAGCCCTGACAGCATCAGGGCCACGCCATGAGCACGGGCAGGGCAGGCAAACACCTTCCTGCCCATGATGGGAGAAGAACCAGAATGAACACACCAGTGCTGGGGTTATTCTCCCACTTTGAGATGCCAGGCAAGGGAACTGGGCAGCAGCTAAGGCTGCTTGGAGCTGGTGCCGTAGCAGAGAAGATGTCAACATGTTGGTGTATCCCATCCAAAGTCCTCTGGGTTCACCTCCCAGGAACCTCACTGTGCTCTGCTGGTCCCAGGCACAGGCCTCCCTCTCCTCACATGGGACCTCTGGATTCTCCAGTCAGCAACCTGCCCAAATGATGCTGGGAATTTGGGTCCTCTGTGTATGTTTGGAGATGCCCCTTTGAGCTTCCTGGGAGCCAGCCTTGGGGGACCTCTTCCCTTGCACCCCAGCTCAGCCATGGCTCTAGGAGCCACTTCTGTAGGGCTGCTGCGGGAAGGCGTGATGCACAGCACCGCCCTGCACTCCACACTGGTGGGGCTGGCAGGAGAGGGCTCCCTGCCAGCCTCATCCCAGGGAAGCCCAGGGGCTGGGGAGTGGCTGGGGGTTGCCCAGCAGCCCGGCAGAGGGGCTGTGGGCCGCGAGCAGATCAGGAAGCGCTCCTCACCTGACGTGATTTTGGTTGCTAGGTGATTAAATCATCCATCTGCTTATGACAGCATGGGAGAGCAGTGAGTCAGTCCCCTTCGTACGAGACAACAAAGGGTTTTTCAACTCCAGCCCACCTCCAGCTCGTCCCTGGGTCCGTCCGTGACTGCAGGACACTCGGAGGGCAGAGCCTGCCAGATGCAGGGGAGCAGGAGTCCTGCCCAGTGCCGCAGCCCAGCACCCTGGGGCAGGGCAGCTGGCAGAGCCAGGCAGGCTGCCACAGGGCTGCAGGCATCTTCCAACGTGTTTGTGGTGGACAGGACCTCCACGGCATCCTGGAGAGCACAGCTGTGTCCTCACTGCACCACCCCACAGGAGGCTTTTGCTTTATTGCACCTAGAACAATCTTGAGGGATCAGACCAACCTCACTAGAATCCCAGACTGGTTTGGGCTAGAATGGACCTTTAAAGATCATGTCCAACCCCCCTGCCAGCAGCAGGGACACCTTCCACTCGACCAGGTTGCTCAAAGCCTCATCCAACCTGGCCCAGAACACTTCCAGGGAGGAGCAGCCACAGCTTCTCTGGGCAACCTGGGCCAGGGTCTCACCACCCTCACACCAAAGTGAGGTTTGCTGTTACCCCTCGGGACACCCAGCACCCCCTGCTCACCCACCCGAGCACCTTCACCCTCTGCAGGCTCAGCTGCGTCCGCCACAGGGACGTTACTGAAGTTGCACATGTGCTTCAGGAGCAGGGCCCAGGGAAAGCCAGCAGGCTGCTCAGGGACAGCAAGGCAGAAAGGCAACAGTTTGGGAGAAAAGAACATTTTTATAAAGTGTTTGAAGTGTTTTGGAGGAGGAAAGTGGGAAGAAGAGAAAGAAGAGCCTCTGTGTGTGTGTGCAGATGTGAGAGAGCAACAACAGGAGCCTCCCTCCCCATTGAGAAGAAACCACCTCAGTTTCTCGGGTTTTGGAGAGTGTTGAGACACTGGGTAATTAAAGCAATGGCCACAAAATATGTTTGAAAAGTCCAGTTTCCATTAGTAAGGCTCTGAGCCACATGCTGAGTTGGAGGACGAGCTGCTGGGTGCGGGGCTGGAGGCTGCCCAGGACCCACATCCCCTGCCCACACAGAGCCCACTGGATCTGAAGCCCACCAGGGCCAGTGGAAATCTCCTAGGAGATGCATGGGCCTTTGCAGGAACCTCCATGGCCACGTGGAGCTTTGCTGTGGGGACAGAGCTGGGAGGCCCCCTCAGAGCTGCCCACCCCCTGCCCACGAGAGTCCCCAGGGATAAGCCCCAGAGCAGGGGAGGGTGCACCAACACAGCAGAAACAGGGCAAAACCATAGCAAAGCAGCTGGGAGCTGCCCCAAACCGACTTCTCCACCTTCTGCCACTGCAAGAGAGCAAGTGCAAACCACTGACTGCCCGTCACGTCCCTCCTGCCCCACACACCCCACGCCGGGGGCTCAGCCAGCACCCATCTAGCACAGCAGCATCCCAAACCCAGCGCCCAGCACCCCAGTCCCCGCGAGCTGGGCTGGTGGCCACTGCTCTACACAGTCCTCCCAAGTCCCCCAACATCTATCATGACTTCTTAATGCAAAGAGACTCATTAATGAAGTGGAAAAGGAGGAGGAGGAGCGAGCTGAATGGTCTGTCCTGAGGGACAGCACAGCAAGGAGGAGGAGGAGAGCACTCAGCATCGATCTCGGGGTATGCAGCTACCAGAGGGAAAGGAACCGCCATCCAGAGAATAACTGGGGGTGGAAAGGACAAGGGGTCCAGCTGGCATGGGGGGAGCCAAAGAGGCATGGGCAGCACTGCACTACTGGCCACCAGCCCCTGGCCACCAGCTCCTGGCCAGCTCACTGCGTGGCAGAGGGCACAGAGGGCCCAGGAGTGGGTCTGTCTGCACCACACAGGGGCAGTGCTGGAGGCTGCCAGAGCGATGGGAGGGGAGGGGAAGGTTCCCAAGCAGAGGAGCGGAGACACCAGGGTCACAGGGGCAGGGGCTGCGGGGACAGCAGCTCCACAACAGCTGCTCCTCCAGCTCCAAAGCCTCACACATCACTCCTGGGATTCCCAGCAGCGACTGTTTCCAAACCCAGGGAGCCCTGGTCTGCAGCAGTCTCCCATCCCCATGTCACACGGGAGCTGGACTGCCCATGGCTCAGAGCCCATAACCTCGGCATCCACTGCTCCTGTACTGGACAGCACTGGGACCAGGACTCCCACACCTGGCCAGCCCCATAAAATGACTGAAGAGCTCACCAGGAGCTTAGGTGCCCCTGTTCCTGCCCAGCCCTGCTGTCCCACATCCCGTCGTGGAGGGTACCCACACCTTCTGTGAGCATCACCCTCATGGCAGGCTGTGAGAGGACACCCGCCATCGTGCTGTGGTTGGTCTGTCCATCCAAGTACTTCCAGCCTCCAGGACATCCAATATGTTCCCCAGGAAGCACAACCCAAACCTACACCTGATATGGAAATGGTTTTTTACCCACAGCAAGTGGGGACTGACCAAGGAACCACACCAGCGTTTATGGACTGAAGGGCTGAGAAATCCTTTGCGCTTCAGCCAGTTGAAATGCTTCCTGGAGACATTTCTACAAGGATTCATGGACTTCAGCCTCTTTCCAAACCAGCAGCAGTGTCCAGCTGAGACAAGAGGAGGGTGAGTTATTTAGCAAATGCCAAACGGACCCTTCCTGATCCTTTGAAAGTTGCCTTATGGTTCAGAACACAAGAATTTCTGGAAAAGAGACTTTGTCCCTTAAACTGTGTCCGCTCGGTCCCAACACCAGCCTTGAGTCCTGGCTGCCTGGGCAGATCTGTCCTAGGAAGAGGGTCCCCAGGGTCCAGGCTGCTCCTACAAGGAGCTCTGTGCTCCCTGGGTCTCATCAGGCAGCGCTGACCCTCCAGTCCAGGCCCCGCTGAGCACAGTCCAAGCAGCAGGTCCCGGCGGACACGGACAGTGAATGTCAGGCTGAGATGCCCATCTCAAGGCCTTGCTCAAGTCCATGAACCCCCAGCTCAGCCACTGGAGCAGCCCTCTCCTCGTGCTTCTGCACCACGGGGGGGATTAATCGGACGAAGGAAACGGTGAAGGAACGTCAACTTCATTCCCGCAGCGAAGAAACTGTGCCATTAAAATCCTCTCTCCTATGACACACACTGAGCCTATTTCAGTAATAGTTTGGCAGGGGAATAACATTACTGAGCCTATAAATATCTCGTGGGGTGCTGCTCTGCTGATGGAGCAGCAGGATGTGGCCCTTGCCCACCTCAGCTCAGCCTCCTGGGGAGGGCATGGCCATCATCCTCAGTGGAGCTGGCAGCTGCCTGGCCGTGCCCCGAGGGTGAGGGACAGAGAACAGGGCAGGGCTGTCCCAGGGCAGCCCCAAAGAGAGCCAGGGGCTGGGAGAGAACATGGTCAACTGGAATGGGGCAAGCCCCTAGAGACACCAGTAGGGATGAAGAAGAGCCAGGGAGAGGATGGAGATAAGAAGATGGTGGAAAGTGTGGGCACCCAGACGCTGCTTCCAAAGCAAACGATGAGGATCCCTGCAGCTGCAGCTGAGGACTTTAGTCTGACTCAAACCAGCCTGACACAGACAGTCAGCCCATCTCTGTCCTCCTCACAGGGCACCCCAGGCGCAGAGGGATGTCTCTCACAAGAGGAGGTGGCGACTGAGGCTTCTCAGATGCCCTCAAACGTCCCAGGGACATTTGCTGCACTTCCTTCCCAGCCCCCACAGCACAGAGGGAGGCTGCTCCCCACAAAGCCCTGGGCACCAGCTGGGCCATGCTGGGCACTGAACCTGAGAATTCAATGACCCACCTGCAGCACGAGCTCCTCTGCCAAGGCCCTGAGACAACGTAGATGAAGAAAACACCCTGCCATGAGAGGGCCAGAGGTGGGGACAGGGTCCCTGCACTCCAGCCATGCCAGCGAGCAAGCACTGCAGTGCTGCACAGTGAGGGGACGGCAGGAGCCGCGATGCTGTCACACATTTGTCATCTCGCAAGGAAATGGTGTGGGTGGCCCCTGTCCTGCCACAACACATTGAGACAAACGGCTGGGGGGTTTGGATATTAAATACTTGATTTAAGGGGACTTTCGTGACACTCATCAGGGGTCTTATACTGCTCCTCCTGAGCACAGAGTTAAGCCAGTGCTGAGGCGTTTTCATACTCCTGCCTTGTACTTATTTTACGCACACACTGAGCTGCCACCGACCTTCCCTGCTCACAGCCCAGACCTCTGCCCATCTGCAAGTGTCAACACCTTTCTTCGAAGCTGCTGGGTCTTTCCCACAGAGTTCCTCAAATTCCTCACCAACTGGTCTATGGGCAGCACAGGAGATAAAAGGGGACCCCAAACCCAAGGGCAGTTGATGGAGTCCCCAATGTGAGCGTCACCCAAGGGATGTGCAGAAGGGTCCATGCTCCCCAGGTAATGCAGGAGCCAGATGCATGGACATCTGAAAGATCCTGTGGGCAAGAGAGTAGGTTTGTGGCTGCTTGTCACACCCACCCCCTCATCCCCAGTGGGTATAAAACCACTGAGACCACGATGACAGCTCTGAAAGTCACACAGTGCTTCCTCCAAGCAGCTGGAAAAGCTTTGCAAAGAGCTGCAGTGAGCCAGGCCTCATTCAGGGAAGGCTCTCAGGAAAGGTAATTTTCCTGACAGCCCTGGTCTGAACCCACCATTAGAGCTGGGAAAGGTTGATATCTATGAGAGCCTGCCTGAGCAAAACCAGAGCTGGCACCTTAGGGTTCAGGCTCGTGGGAGCTTTCCCTGTGCAACGTCTCTGCAAGCAAGAAGAGGCTTTGGGACTTCTGCTCTCCTGCACACACAAAACCGTAACACGAGGTCACACAAGGAGCCCACTGGCAGCTGCTAACGGTTCTTGTAGCCAAAGAGGCTACCCACACTGGAACCCAGCTAAACATGATGTCAGCAGATACAAAGCGTGACATACAGGTACCTTCTGCAAAGCATGGCCATTTTTGTGCCATGGACAGTGGGACACACCAAGCTGCAGGAGGCTGGTGCAGTCTCAGGGAGTGGGGTTTCAACAAAGCTTTGCTGTCACACAGCCAGTTTTCAGTGAGACACAGCGCCCAGGCTCGTGCCCAGGGCTTCCCTCATCCCCAAGCAGAGGAGCTGAATCTTCACTGCCATTTATTCTGCATAAACCTAAAAATACCACCCCCAAAAGAATATTCAAGCAGACTCTCTGCTCAAAACACCTTTCTCTGATCGTCCCAGCTGTGGCCTGTGGTCCACCTGGAACCCCTCTGCTTTTGGTAAGTATGGACCAGAGTCATCTCCTCGTGGGAAGGGTGGGTGATGTCTCAGCCTGACCTGGGGCGACTCAGCACACCTCACCATGGTCCGAGGGGCCAAAGAGGCTGCCCAGGGCTACAGAGCTGCAGCGAGGGGCTGTCCGCTGCCGCCAGCCCCCGGCACGGCTGCCCGGAGCACTTGGCCAGCTGCGGCTTCGGCCCTGGGTGCCACGGACACAGGCGGGAAGACAGCAAGGAGAAAATCCATGCCGAGCTCCGAGCAAAAATTCAGCCCCTTGAACCCCATCCAGACGCAAATCAGAAGCCACTGCAGCTTCTGGCAGCCAGGTGCTGCCTCGCCTGTGGCCGATGCTGCAAAGCAAAGCTGACGGCTCCAGCCTGAGCCACGGGCAGCAAAACCGGGGCCACAGGCGCTCACGGGCTGCTCCCTCCTCTGCGGATGGCAGAGGGATGATGTGGGCACCGAGGAAAGCAGGCTGCCATCTGGATCCAGGACCATTCATCTCTGACGGCGGCGGTAGCAGCTCAGTGCTGGGGAGAAGCCTGATTGCGAACAGATTAGAGGGGACACAGCGTGTTCATTCCGATCCACGCTGTGCTGCTGTTACCCAGACTGGAAATAAAGCTCCATTTTTCATGCAAAGATGCACAATGGTTAACATAAGAAAAGCTTGCCTGGGAGGCATGCAGGTATCAAACCCATTTCAAAATGGGTTTTCAATTACTACCAATGTTTATTTGATTTAATTTTTTTCTGGTTTGCCAGATGTTTGTGCTCCAAGGGTGAAATTCAGGGCGGCACTATTGGACTGGCACAAGGGTGTAAGAAGGTGCAAACGTCTCCTGCTGCAGGGTGGCACGCTTCCCTTGAGCTGCTCTATTCCTACTCCACTTGCAGCCGTGCTTCAAACTGTACTGGTACGTCATGTACACGGCGAGGAGCGAGGGAGCCAAGCTGCTGCGGAGGTCGGAACTCGGCTCGCACACATCAGCTGCCGAGCCTGAATCTGGAAAAGCCCCATTCTCCTGCCAGCATGAGAAGCAGCCCCATAGCTCAGGAGCAGGAGTGGCAGCTCCAGCCAGGCATCAGCGTGCTGCAGGAAGTCTCTGGGCTGGCTCTGCTTTGTGCTTCCTCAGAGGAGAATGGTCGGAGGCGGATTTGCCAGGCTCTGAGAGTCCATTTTGCAGGAAGCGCTCTGAGATGCCCACGTCCCGTGGGCTGCCAGCCCCCACACATCGGCGTGGACACATCTGCTCACAGTGCAGCGGGTGCCAGTCCTGCAGCAGGATGGTGGCAGGGTGCTGGGAGGGTCACCAGTGTTCAGCTCCTCACAGGCATGTTGGTGCCAAACTCCAGTCGAAAGGGTGGCAACAAGGCTCTAAATCCTGCTGCTGCCGGGGCCTCATCCTGGACGGGGGCTTCCCAATTGCGTCACGGCAAAGGCCTGTGGGATTTTGTTCTGTGGCATCTCTGGATGAGGACTGGCACATGGGGGGGCACTTGTCTGCCCCTCCAAAAGTCTATGGCGAGTTCACTCGCTGATGGCTGCCCCAGGGATGAGCCACGCCACTGCTACAGCTGGGGGGATGCGCAGGGATCCCCGCCGGCCGCAGCCACGGCGGAACAGAGGGCAGAGCCCTGTCAGGCGCTGCCACTCGCTGCCAGTGTCTCCATTCCCCGCAGCCCCTCCGGCTCTGGGTGATCTGGTGCAAAGCAGGAACCCCTTTACACAGGTCAGACCTCGTGGGCAGCGGGGGCTGAGGCCCAGGCTGGTCACCCTGCCCGTGCAGGGCAGCTCTGCCAGCGGCCACGGCCTGCTCACCCAGCACAGCACAGAGCCGGTGCCCATCCCTTTGGGGCTGGAGGGATGAGCTCTGCCTTCCCCCTCCTCAGGGTGCACACAGCCCAGGCCACGCTTGGTGGGAGATAGGGCACAGACCCCCCCAGGGTGGGCTGGGTGCCGGCAGCCCCTCTCCCTCGGAGCTACAAGGAGCCAGCCAGGGGCGAGGTGCTCCCATCAGACGCTGTCCCCTCACCCACAGAGGATGGGCAGCCCTGGCACATGGGTGCTCACAGACCCCACCAGCTCCCCACTTCCCCACACGTGCCTTCTCCCTCCATCGCATCTGCGTGTTCCCTGGCACAGCCCCACAGCCCCCAGCACACGCACACCCTGCAGCGCACAGACACGCAGGCACACGTCACCCACCGGTACCCACGCGTGCACGCGCCATGCACCCCCGGAGCAGCGCACACGCGTGCACCAGGCGCACAGACACACACGCTCGGGCGGGGGTTGCTTTACAGGCGGGCTTGGTGCGGTTGGAAGGAACACGGGAATGGATCACGCTCAGCCCCGCAGCCCTCACACCACCCGCGGGCTGTGGATCCCGCACGCTGGCACAGCCGCACGCCGGCACAGCCGCACGCCGGTCTCGCAACGGGTTCCACACACAGGCACAAACCCTTGGCCCGGGGGTCTCGCATACCCACGGAAGCGCAGTGTGGCTCCCAGGGGAGGGGCTTTGCCGGCGTCTCCCCCCGCCCGCCTCGTAGCCCCGGCCCGCTGCAGCCAGCACCAGCACGCCGGCCTCCCACGGCCCTGCGCACAAACACCCGTGGGGTGGGATGGGCCACGCCCCCGGGTGGGTGCTGGATCACACATACACATACACACCCCCCCCCCTCGATTGCTCCGCAGCCACTTAACTCCTTGTTGCCCGGCCCCAGCACCATCCAGACCAGCTCCGCACCGTCCAGCCTGGCCTCAGCATCCTCCAGCCTTTCCCCAGCATCGTCTAATCCGACCTCAACATCACCGAGCCCTTCCCCAGCATCATCCACCCGGTCCCAGCATCACCGAGCCCTTCCCCAGCATTCTCCAGCCCGATCCCGGCACCGTCCATCCCCGCGCCCCGCACCGTCCAGCCCAGCCCCGCACCCTCCGGCCCGTCCCGGATACACACCCCCCCCCGCGGGTCTGCGCCTCCCGCCCGCTCCCCGGTGCCGCGCCCCCCAACCCCGGGGCAGGTCGCTCCCTCGGGCCGGCCCCGCAGCAGCTCCCCGCGCCCTCCGCTCACCTCGCTCCCCGGCGGCAGGAGGCGGTGGCCAGGCCGGAGCGGTCCCGCGGCGGGGGCAGCGCCCGCTCCTCGCTGCGTCCCGGCGGCGGCGGGCTCGGCGGGGGGCCCGGCTCCGCTCGGCTCGGCCCGGCCTGGCCCGGCCCCGGCCCCGGCCCCGGCCCCAGCCGCTCGCCGGCCGCCGCTGCCCCCCTGCCCGCGGCGCGGTCCGGCCGCCTCGCCCCTATGCGGAGGCTCCAGCAGCCCCGAGGCGATGCCCATTCATTCAGCTTGTCCCCGCAGCCCTCCCCTTCCGCCCGCTCTCCCAGCCTCCGGGATGGAGGCGGCTGGTGATGCTGCGGCGGTACCCAGAGCCCCCGGAGAGCAGAGTGCGGGGAGGAGGGAGGGAGAGGAGGAGGAAGGAGAGCAGAAGGAGGGAAGAGCAGAGACAGAGCGAGGGAGATGGCTGCCCCCAAAACCAGAGCTGGATCTGGAGAAGACTCTGGGATCGCCGCCGGGAAACTGGGACGGGGAGCGGAGCGGGGCCGACCCAGAACCCTGCGCCCAGCCCGGCACCCAGGGCTGCTGTGAGGGTGGCGAGGGCAGGCAAAAGCCTGGGGAGCGCAGGGTCAGAGCAGTGTCAGGGTCCCACTGTGAAACTGAAATGCCCTCCTACTCTTCTTCCATCTCCTCCTCCCCCGGGTCAGGTCTGGCAGCACCCCAGGGACACCAGCCACGCCCCAGCACCTTGGCTTTGGAGATGTGCAAATCTCGGGGGGCACCTTTCCCCGGTGTTGCCCACCCGGTGCCCAGAGCCCACGCACTTGACCCCACAGCTGCCCTCACAGCCTGCTGGCTTTGCCACCCTCAAACAGGGCTCCTCCAGCCCCCCACACAGCTGAGACCCCTTCAAAGGGCACGGGGTCCATGTGTCCTGGGCCCTGGGATAGTGTCCTGCACACCACATCAAAGTTTCTCAGCTTTTCCTAATCTGGGCCTTGCTTAACCCTCTGGAAAATAATCCACTGACCGTCTGCCACAGTGATTTTCTTTTACAGTCTTGCACAAATTAGGCTCGACTGTTCACTTCTCCTCTTTTACCCATGGCTTTTGGTCACTCCATTGCATGTGTGCCTTCCTAGGCCAGCTTGCCGTGGGCTGGAGGTGACCTTGCCAGACCTGGCAGCCAGCAAGTGTGCTTGCTCCTCACGCTTTCCCTGATCTCAGGATGTTTTGCTTCTAACTGGGTGGAAGACATTCCCCATGCCCAGCCTGCCTGACTACCACAGTCCTCTCCTGGGGAGAGCTGAGGAACCTGCTTAGGGGCAGAGCCCCTCTGTTCAAATGCCCCTTTGAGGTGTCTACAGGACAAGCAACAAGTTTTTAAACACACTGATGTGTCCATGCAGGATGTTGAGCAAGAGCTCTTGGACTTCCCTCTGCCATGGATTCACAGCCTGGCCTTGGGTATCTGTGGTTTCAGGGGTGACTGGTTGCTAGTTCACGGACCTGGCTGCTTTGAGAGGTCTGACCCATGGCAAGGTGAAGTGTTCAGAGAGCCAAGCAGTGGGCATTTCTAAAAACTAACACCACAACCGTCGTGCACCTCCATTTCCCTGCCCGGAGGCTTCAGAGTCGGGCCTGAGGGGCGAGTAAAAGATGCTATGAGCAGCTATCATGGGTGTTTTCTCATCACTCTGCCCTAATACTTCTGCAATTGGAGAGCTTGACTTTCTGGGGAAGAGGCTTCATTCTGTAAGGAAAATGGAAATATATATATATATTTTTTTTAAAAAAAATTTTTTCCCTTTTTGTGGCAGATTCAGCAGAAGTGCAGCTGCCTTCACAGTCTTGAACACAGAATTGACCATTCAGTTCATCCCCAAGGGGAAATGACCAAGTAGGGAGGAGCAAGGAGCCCCCCAGTGCTCTCTGCACCCTCTGAAGTCTTTACCAACCCAGATATTTTCCTTTCCCAAGTTTCAAGGGTGCCTGGCTCCCTTTGCAGGGCAGCAAACGCTACCTGCATGCTTTCAAAACCCCTCTCGAAATGTCTATCACCTTCAAAATGTTTTTTCTTCTCAAACTGAAATTTGGCAGGTTATTTGTCAATGGTGCAGACTGGGGCCCAGAGGCCTGGGGACAAAGGAGAGCAGAAGCAGAGTGAATGGCTTATTTCGAAGGGCACCACGCTGCTGCAGAAGCAAAGTGCATTTCATCTCTGTCACAGGCAAGAAGGCTTCCAGATCCCAGTGGCAGGACCAGCCAGTCTTGAATCTTTTGGCTCTGGGGGGCAATGCCTTTTCCATCACCCTGCCCATTGTACAGCCCTCCCGAGCCTTGTGTCACCCCAATCACCGAGAGCAAATGGAGATGAAGCCATGAATAATGCTATTTTTTTCCGATTTTACTATGAGAGTACATGAGCTCCTCAGAAAAGCCACTCCATATCCTAAGAAGTCCACAGGCAGGTGCAGTTCCCAGGGTGATGAAGAGCAGCCCTGGCAGGTTGGCTGCTCCCCTGCTGTGTTTTTGGTTAGCAGTGTGCACAGGTGGCCAAGAAGGCCAAGGGCATCCTGGCTTGTATGAGAACAGTGTGGCCAGCAGGACCAGGGAAGTCATCCTTGATGAGGCTGCACCTCGAGTGCTGGGTTCAGTGTTGGGCCCCTGAGTCCAAGAAGGACCTGGAGGTGCTGGAGCGTGTCCAGAGAAGGGAACGGAGCTGGGGAAGGGTCTGGAGCACAAGTGTGCTGAGTTCCCGGCTGAGGGAACTGGGGGTGCTGAGCCTGGAGAAAAGGAGGCTGAGGGGAGACCTTCTGGCTCTGTCCAAGTCCCTGCAAGGAGGGTGGAGAGAGGTGGGGGTGGGTCTGTTCTCCCAAGTAACTGGTGATAGAACAAAAGGAAATGGCCTCAAGTTGCTCCAAGGGAGGTTCAGATTGGAGATCAGGAAAAAAATTCTTAACTGAAAGGGTTCTCAGGCACTGGAAGAGGCTGCCTAGGGGGGTGGTTGAGTCACAGTCCCTGGTGGCATTTAAAAGACAGGTGGATGAGGTGCTCAGAGATCTGGTTTAGTAGTGGACAGGTACACTTGGACTTGATGATCTCGGAGGTCTTTTCCAACCAAACGATTCTACAATTCTGTTCTATGATTCTTTGAACCCAGCAAAGTCCCTGTGGAGGAATAAGACGGTGGGATAAGGAGAGATATTGGGAATGAAGGACAACTGAGGAAGTTTGTCTGCAAAACAGCCCAAAATCTCACTTCTCAAGTGCACAGGACTCAAGTGGGGACTTGGACACAGGCAGGAAAGCTGCAGGCAGCCATAAGGGCTTTTCCAAGGAAGTCAAACAGCTCCCATTCCTGGCAATAAAGGAGGGAACGTCCAGGGGACATAGGAAGAGGTGACATATTCAAGGTGAAGGGGAAATAATCTTTCCAGGAACCAGTGTGATGACTCTTCATTGACATGGCTGCTGTTGTCAGGCCAGAGAAAAGACTGCAGCAGTAATCAAACAGCAACACACTTGAGCCCTGTCCTTCTGAAACCACCACAAGCTCAGACAAGTATTTTACCTGGAGGAATTAATGTGAAAGGCTCTAATCTGGAAGCAGTGTCTGGAGACAAGGTGTGGGATTTAGGCATGGTTTGGATGAGAGAATTAAGCTCGAGGTGGTGCAAAACAGTGCAGCACAGAGGTCTGCTCTGCTTGGGATTGATGGAAGAAGGCCTTGGTGAGAAATGATGATGGGCTGGACCTCCACCAGGAAACGTCAGCCAGGATAACTGATTTTTTTGTGGAAAGAAAGAGACAAGTCTGGCACAGCACAGTGGATCTGAGAGTCACCATAGAGATAGTGGTTGGAGTTAGTGGGTGGTGGAGATTATCCAGAGAGAATGTGTGAAAGGAGAACAGAAAGGGTTGAAGGACAGGATGCTGTGGGCATCCAGCAGAAGAGGGAGGCGGGCATAAGGAAGGGACAGAGAGCTAGAGATGAGAAAGGCAGGCAGAAAACCAGGGAAGGACAGAACGAGCATCAGAGAGCTCAGAAGGACCAGCTTTTTTAGCCAGTGTGGCTGAATGTGTGGAGATCAGGAGAAAGGCCAAACATGAAGACTGAGCATGGCTTTGAAACCATAATGAGAAACCTGGACACAGGAGTCTGTGCTGACCAAGTGGGACAGGAGGCAGAGACAGTGTGAAGGTAGAGGGGGAGGAGGAAAGGGGCTGGGGAGATGGGGCAGCAATCTGAGGGGATTTCTCCAGGCTTAGGGATGCTTATGCTGTAAGCCTCAGGGGCCCTAGCAGAGGTTAGGGAGAGCAGAGCAGAGCAAAGGAAGAGTGTGTCCTCATGGGAGGCTGCCAGGAGAAAAAGAGTCCAGTCAAGGTGGCAGGGGAGATTTGTCTCCATAGAGCAGCAGAAGAGGACAAAGGCTGACAAGTCAGGAGCTCTTACACCCCTTATGAAGACAGTGGTAGGATGCTGTGTGGGAGGTCAATGTGCTGGAGGAACAGAGTCATTTAGGGAGTAGAAAGCAGAACCAAATCCAAAAGGAACTGTTTTGAGTCAAGGGATTGGCTTGACTTTGGGACTTGCACTGTGGCACTGTAGGAGCACTGGGCACATAGAGTGTGTGAGAACAGAAGCTGCCCCAGTCTCACAAAGGCCCTTCTATTCCAGGTTTTATCCTGTAGCAGTTGGGCTGTGGGATGGCTCAGCAGCAGCCCACAGGTCAGCCTTTGAGTGTCACTTGCAACTCTCTGCTGTTAAGCAGAAACAGTTCCTCTGGCACTGGATTGCTCCAGTCTCCAAGAGTGACCTGATTTGTTACAGATGCCACTGAACATTTCAGTGATACTGGACCAAACATTCACTGTCAACAGGAGAAATGATCCAGCCTGGCTCTGCAAAGCTGGGGAGGGACTGGAGGACAACATATGGAGGGAGAGGTCAGAGAAGGGGTATGTGAGGTGGCAGTGTAGAGATGCAGTGCTGAGCATGCACACAGCAATATTGGGGCTGTTGAGTCTATGGGACCCTGAGACAACCAACCATGACTGACTTAGGATGTGGGGGAACAAGGAAAAGACGTAGTGAATCCAGATAAGGGTGTTGCAGGGAAGCAGGGGTTGGTGTGTGGGGTCCAGACCCCAGTGCTCTCAGGCACACAGGGGGACAGAAAAGGGGAAATGCAGTGAGCACAGGATGAGTTGACATCACCCAGACTCATGAAGCTCTGAGCTGATGTGGCTCTTCCAGTGAGATCCTACAACCCCCTGCACATTCAGGGTGCTGCAGATACCTCCAGAGACCCCTGAGGGGTGAAAGGGCAGAAAATCTGCAGTGGGGTCTAAAAGGTCAGAGGTGTGGGCACAGTGCGGCGCAGACCTTCTGCATCTCCCAGCTAGCAGAGGGCAGCCTGGCTTGCTTTGATCCTCTCTCAACAAATCACTCAGAAGTCAACTCTTCTCCTCTCTGCTCCTGCTGAAATAAAACACAAATAAAACAGCCTGTTCCCTTAGCCACGTGCTCACAGACAACGTCTCCCTCTGCCCCTGCCTTGGTCTTGGGTAGCAGCTCTTGCAAGGCCTGTTTCACCAAGGAGGAATGGTCTGTCAGACCAGCCTCTGCTACCCTTGGTCATAAAACTCCTCCTAGCCAGCCAATGGTTCATTCCAGGTGATGTGGCTTTGATGGGTGCTGGAAGTCCACATTCCCTCTGAGGACAGATGAGGTGGTTATTCCATGGGCACCTACAGGCAGGTTATGGCTCTCTTACTTTGCCTGAACATCTGGAGACCATCAACACCTGAGGAGAGATGAGTTCCACATAGACAAAATTCATTGCCTATAGTTGATTATATCTTGGAATAAAAAATATCCTGTGTCCTACCTCAGAGAGCATGCAAGAGGACACACCAAGAACTGAATACCCAGGAGTGTGACATAAATGGACTAAACTCAGTCAGACTCTCACGTTTGAAACACACCAAATCCAGTTAACTACATGATGAGCCAAGCAAAGAGCACAGTAGGGCTGAGAGTATGAGGCCATATCCAGTTATCCAAAGGGATGCCAGGGAGGGAGTCTGAGGGATAATGGGATAAAACTGAAGGAAAGAGCTTAGTAAGATTCAGAAAGAATCTTAGGCACTTATAGAGAAGAAACCAGAGAGGGAAGCAAACAAGGTCTCCTGCTACAGACCAGGAGCTGCTGGCCAGCCGGGATCCATCCCCCCCGGGGCAGGACTGCAGAGGTGAGCAAGTTAAGAGCATATAATGACTTCTGTGGGAGCATTTGCCATGAGCCACTGTGGGACATACAGTGCCAGAGTGGACAGGCCATCAGCCTTCTCCAGTGTCACAGTTTGCACGTTTTTACTGCAGGGAACCATGGCTTGGACGTTAGGAAACCACTGCTGTCCCCCAGTTCCTCCAGAGATACCAGTACATTTAGTATCTGAGAAGCTGTGGGTGGCATTCTCTGAGAAATGAATCTGTACCAGGAAAGCAAGAGCGAGAGGAATGGAGCAGTTCCATTGCTCAGGAGCTCACCTTGCTGCCATGCTCTGACCACAGCCAACAGCAGTTCTGCATCTGCAGCTCTGGGGAGCAGCTTCACCAGCAGCTCCAGCCCCGTCCCCTGTCAGCGCCGGGCAGGGGAGGCACAGGGACGAGGGAGGGGGCTGTATCCACCAGCACCTCCCACCTGCAGGACAGCCCAGAGATGCCAAAGCTTTGCTGGACTTTGCTCCTAGAGGCTGTTTCTCGCTGCCCTCCTCCACTGCCAGCCTGGCTGAAGAGCTCCAGGGGAGGTGCCAGCAAGAGAGAACAAAACACGGTTGTGCAAAGAGTCAGCTAATTCGAGGAAATAATCTCTTCCAGAAGGGAAAGATGAGGAGGAAGCTGCTGGTTCCATAAGGAGGAAGGCAGGGAGGCTGGAAGCTGCACCTGCAGAGCTGCCCAGCGTCTCTCTGCTCCCCGCTGCGCTGTGTTCCAGGGCTCCAGGCTGTGGCTGCAGGCTCCTCTCTGCCCACCTGAACCTCAGCCTGTGGGGAGTTCTGGGCCTGACCCACAGACTGCAGCCAGTGTTCCACTCAGCCAGGCACCAGGCTGCAGTTCAGAGCATCCCACCGGCTCTGGTACCAAATTTCATTCCCACACCATCCTAGGTTCAGTCTCTCCTCCTCCAGGAGTGCTGGGGGTGACACGGCCCTGGGGCAGCCACTGCCACGGCTTCCACCCAGCTGAGCTGCTGACACCCACCCAGTGCCGGTGTGATGCACGGTGAGGCGGCCCTGGCTGAGGCTTTAAACACAGCAGCAAGGGTGGATGCTGGGTACCCATACATCACAACGTGGATAATGTTCTAGATGCTTGTTGCTTGGCAGCCAAAGGCTTAGAAATGTCAATTTCTAATTAAAACCATGCACCCAAAATCTACACACCCTCCCCAAAACCTGGTATTTTTATACACTGCTCTCAGCTACAGTGGACAGGGTGGAAGCTTTCAGCATGTGAACATCCAGGAACAAGCCAGGTTTCTGCCAGGGAGGATGCAGGTGAGATGTATGCACCAGCTAAGCAGAAGTGCATTCAACTGAAAAAAACAGATATAACCTGATAAGAAGAGAGGTCGAGGATGTGACCCAGAAGCAGACATGAGGAAATCTTCACTGGAGCACACGACAGGTGCAGCCAAACCAGGGTGCTAACACAGAAATGATGGCAGCACCACGGCACTTTCCCATCTGAGGTGCAGGGGCCTGGCCCTGGGGACAAGTGGCACAGGGGATCTGCTCATGTTCTCCTCAGCAGCCAGAATAGCTGTGTTCTGGTTTCAGTGTAAGGCTTGTTATGAGAATGTTGATAAGGTGCTAATGTTATCAGCTGCTGCTGGAGCCCAAGGCCATCATGTTTGGCTGGTTCACAGCTGCGTTAGGACCCAGAAGAGGAAGCGCAGTGAATAGCAAAACTCAAAATTGGCATTTGGATTGATATTCCATATTGTGTCATGCCATGGTCAGGATATATAGAATCATAGAGTCACAGTGGTTGGAAAAGAGCTTTAAGATCATTGAGACCAACCATAAGCCCAACACTGCCAATTCCACCTCTAAACCCTGTCCCTGAGCACCTCGTCTGCCCGTCTGTTCAATCCCACCAGGGAAGGTGACTCCACCACCTCCCTGGGCAGCCTGTGCCAGTGCTTGACAACCCATTCAGTGAGGAAGTTTTTCCTCAGATCCAATCTAAACCTCCCCTGGGCACAACTGGAGCCCATTTCCTCTTGTCCTGTCCCTTGGTCCTTGGTTGAACAGACCCACCCCCACCTCTCTGCACCCTCCTTGCAGGGACTTGGACAGAGCCAGAAGGTCTCCCCTCAGCCCCCTTTTCTCCAGGCTCAGCACCCCCAGTTCCCTCAGCCTGAACTCAGCACACTTGTGCTCCAGACCCTTCCCCAGCTCCGTTCCCTTCTCTGGACACGCTCCAGCACCTCCAGGTCCTTCTTAGAGTCAGGGGCCCAACACTGAACCCAGCACTCGAGCTGCGGCCTCACCAGTGCCCGGGACAGGGGGAAGAGAACTTCCCTGGTCCCACTGGCCACACTGGTGCTGATCCAGGCCAGGATGCCATTTGCCTTCTTGGCCACCTGGGCACTCTGCTGACTCATGTTCAGCCATCAATCAACAAATACCTCCAGGCCCTTCTCTGCTGAGCAGCTCTCCAGCCACTGCTCCCCAGGCCTCTAACGTTGCATGGGATTGTTGTGACCCAGGGTTACTAACCAGGGTTGACCAGAGATCAGGGCTATTCTCTTGGGAATTTCTTGGGCTCACACTTCTGGGATTGTCCTTTGTGTTTGGGGACTGTCTCTGCTCCAGGATGGCTGGGTGTCACAGGCTGGCATCCATCGGCGGGTGGTGAGCAATTGCACTGTGCTTCACTCATTGGCATATTCTGTTATTACTGTTGTTATTTCATTTCAATTAGTAAACCTTTTCTATCTCAACCCGTGAGTCTTACCCTTGTCCTTCCCATTCTCTCCCCAACACCCTGGGCGGGGGGAGAGTGAGAGAGCAGCTGTGTTTGGCTGCAGCCGAAGGAGTGGAACCACCACACAGTGTCTGCACCCAGCGCCAGCCAGGCAGCATCCCTCTCCCCCCTGGGAACCTGTCTTCTCCTGGGACCAGGATGCTGTGCTGGTGACTGGTCAGTGCTTGCTGAGAACCAGGTTTCCTTACAGGAACTGCTGTTGGCAACATCACAGGTCTGGGTCTAAGGGTGAGCTGCTCTGTCCAAGGCACTGTGGCTCCCACCCAGCCCAGTCTGTGGTTCAGCCTGGTGCAGGAGGTGCAGTGAACCCAAACCCCTGTGGCACCAGTCCCCTGGCAGAAGCAGGAGGCAACTCCATGGTGAAGCCTAAGCATGAAAAAAAATCAGCCTCACTGAAAAGCACAATAAGATAAATTACTATTTTTTAAATCCATGTCATTGGATTACAGATTTGGAGACGTTAAAAATAATAATAGTTGGCAGTTGTGTTGGCTTTCTGGTATAGAAACCTTCAGAGTTTGTATTTCTAAGCTCTCACCACACGAGAATAATGCCAAGGATGTGGAGAGAGGAGAGGAGGGGAATGGTGTGGAGGCTCCCCAGCACCGTGGCTCCAGGCAGTCGGGCTGGGGGAGTTCACAGCCGCCCAGTGAAGTCCTGAGCTGAGGTGGTGCTGGGTGGGGAGCCCCAGACCTGTCCTGGGCAGAGCCAGCCCCACCCTGGGCCATGGAGAGAGCATGGGTGCTGGGAGGAGCAGACTGCCTCACTGACAAACTTGCTTTATTTTGGGGAAAAGTTTGAAGAACCTCTTTTTAGCACTTTCTCACAGAATAATTTTGGATTCTGCATCTGACTGACATTCCATTTCAACATCTAAGCTAGGGACAAAATGAATATTTTTACAACCTGACTGAATTCAAACCAAAATGCTTAGAAACGATGAAGCTGTCATCTGCAGAGCCAGGCAGGGGTGGGCAGGCAGGCACAGATGTTTGTGTGGAGTTTTATTTGCCCAGTTCAGGGTGCACAAACCTTTCCCATCTCGGCCACTGGCTGCTGGGCAGCCCAGCCACGGTCCCCAGCCACTGCCCAGCCAGGGGCTGCCCAGTCCAGAGCTGCTGTGGACACCAGACCAAGCTCACCCTCTGGGGCAGGGGCTCCTACTGCTTTGGGGACATTTTGCCATGGCCTCAGTGCGAGGCCAATCTTCTCCATCACAGCCCCTGTCCCCCTTGTGCTGCATTCAGCTGATCTCAGAAGATACCTGTTTGGCAGCTCACACCTAACACATTTCCTTTTAACTTTTCCAGTTACCTTGTAAAAGATATTCTTATAAAAAGGGACCTTATTTTCCTCAGATGGAATAATGAACCCTGAGATGGGGCCAGTGTGAGATGTTTCTTCTCACAGATAGACTGAGAAGAGCACTTCTTCTGTTCTCCTGAGGGGATGAAGGGTCTTACATCATGCATGCTATGAAATCACCCTCCAACTAGTGAGGCAAAGATGTCCAATGTTTAACAGTGGGACTCTTTTTTTTTCCCCTGTGCATAATAGTCAACCTAATTAGTTACTACAGAATAATTAAAATCTCCTTTTCCTCGTTCAGATACATGGCTGCTTTATAAATAATCCAGCAGATGCATTTCAGTAGAAATCTCCTGCATTTGGCTCTGTCTCATTAGCAGGAGGTGGCCCAAGGGGTGGTGAGGGTGAGGTGGTGGTGGCCAGGATGTGTGCTCCCCTCCAAGCCAGGCTGCTGATGCCAGTGCCCTTTGCCAGCAGCACTGGGGCTGCCCAGCCCTGAGGGTGGTGGGATGGGCTGTGGGTGCCCCTGTCCCACCAGGCTGGGTGGGCAGGGCTGTGCCTGGTGTGCAGGGCTCGGAGCCCGGGAGATGCTGCTGTTTCATGCCTCCAGCATGCTCCTGTGGCCATGGCCTGGGTTTGCTCCACTCTCAGCCTTCACCATCTTTTGGACTTCCTAAAGTCTCCAGATTCCATCAGATTCCATCTCCAGAGCCCATTCCTGGCTAAAGCAAAGACAAAAAAAACGCAGGTTTTGCTTCCCCTTTTGCAGGGAACTTCTTTGGGAAAACACAGCTGGGGAAAGAACCAGCTTTTAGCTGGAGACAAGGGGATACAGCTTCCAGGTAAGTGTCAGACCTGAGTTCCCTCAAGAAAAGTAGGATTTCTAGGGGTTGAGACACAGCAAACACAACATGTGGGACCACTGAGCTATCACAGAGCAGTTAGCTTAACACCAGTGAGGAGGAAAAGCCAGAAACATGATATTTTGTTCAATGGATGGAGAGGTGTCCCCTGACCAGAGGTGTGTGGTGCAGGGTGGGAGAGCATGGGTGTTTTGAAGGTGTGACATCAGCATCCCATAGGCTAGGGCCTACAGTTAATTATCTACAAAAGCCAACTATAAACCTCACAAAAGCCTGTAAAAACTTTACAAAAGCCTAATAGACATAGTGATACCTGTACTTTGGTTTTAAAATCACAACAGGGATCATTATTAGTCCTAATGATCTGTGGAGATCGTGTGCAGATATCACTTTTTATTTTACTTTAATTTTCTTTATTTTTCGGACACAGAAAGCACACAGGGCACATCCCAGAGATGGAAAGCAAAGGCCACCATAAAATGCAGGAAAGGCTGCGATGTCTCAGGAGCCAAAGGTCTCCCAGGTCCTTCTGACCACACATGGCCTGGGTCCACAGCTCACTGCTGCCTTTCTGACTTCAGTGTCCTGGGCAGCAGAAGAGCTTTGAGTGTTCACACCCTGGAGCTCCTCCAGCTCAAAGATCTGGAGCTGGGTTCAGCTCTAACAGCTCCCAACAACGCAGCTCAGCCTCCCCTCCTTGGGAAGCCCAAGGTGGTGGTGCAGCTGGGGAAGCTGTGCCCTTTCCAGCAGAAGAAAGGAAAAGTGCAAGTTGAAAACCACCTCTGAACACAGACTGAGTTCTGTTCCCGTCAGCCTACACAGGAGCTGGGCCTGGGAAAAGCTTGCAGTGTCTTACTCCAGAGGAAGCCGACAGCAAGGACACTCAAACCAACCCAAAGTGCTGTGCTGGAGTCAGACCTGTGGTTCTCCTTGCCACGGGATGCTGTAGATGCCAAGAGTGTACAGGAACAGGTGGAGATCAGAAACCTCCTAGAAAGAGAAATTCATGAGGGTTCAACAATAACCAGCATGCAAAATAAAGGAAAATAAATCAATTCCACAGGCAGATTATTTAATCTCCAGAAACCAGATCTGGCTTGTGAAGTCTCTGAGCTGAAAACACTGAACCATGAACCATGAGTCTGATGGCTGAATCCCTGGAGCAGTTTGGGCAGAAGTTAGCGAGTCTCCAGCATGCCTGGCAGGTACCTGAGGCAGGTGGGAACCTGCATGGCCTCAGCAAGCAGTCGCATGGGAGCAGCTCAGACAGCTCCCAGTCCTGCCTGGGCCACAATCAGGGCACTCCAGGGGCTTTGCCTTGTCCTGAAATCACAGAATCACAAAGTCATTAAGGTTGGAAAAGATCTCTAAGATCATCCAGTCCAAGCATCAACTCATCACCACCATGCCCACTACACCATGCCTCCCAGTGCTCCTTCTACACGGTTCTCAAACACCTCCAGGGACGGTGGCTCCACCGCTTCCCTGGGCAGCCTGTCCCAATCTCTGACCACTCTCTCGAAGAAATTGTTAATATCTGACCTGAATCTGCAGAGGGACAGCCCTACCTGTGGCCAGTGACATGATGGACAGACTCACAGCAGGGACAGACTGGCCCAGGCGTGCCTCGTGCTCCCCTTTGTACCAAATCCATCGTTTGGGATCTTCAAAGCACACACAAACCCTTAAATCCACATTCTGCATTCAAGGCATTGACCCCAACAAGGGACTAAAGCCAAAGGAAGAAAAGTAGCTTTTTCTAAATTATCCTGCCATGTTTGGTGGCACACACATTTTTTCCACTTAGAGCCATTTTTTTTTCTCATTTACCAACAATTTGGTACATTTCCTGATAGCTGCTGCTACCTGGGCAGGATTGGATGCATTAAAGGTAGCAGCTCCAGCAGAGCCCAGCATCCCTCCTGAGTCTCTAAGGGAGAAGCAGTGCCTGGTCCAAAGCCCCTGCAAGCTTGCAGAGGTGCCATTGGGGTGTGGGGGGCCCCTGGGTGAGCAGCAAGGTAGGAGTGACCTGAGCACTGGCTGTACCAAACCCTGCTTTACACTGAGGCACCCAAGCAGGCAGCACCCTTGGTGCTTTGGGAACAGCCCGTGGTCTTCTCGGTCCTCTGAGGGCACCAAGGTGGCTACACAGGACTTCCCTGGAGCTGAGGCCACCCAGCTGGGATGCAGTCACCAGCTGGGATGCAGTCACCAGCTGGGATGCAGCAGGGATCCAGCTCCAGCTGGGTGTTGTAGCTGGAGCTCACCTGCTGTGTTTGGTTTGTGTGGGGGGATCGTTTTTGGTAGCGGGGGAAGGGGCTACAGTGATGGCCCCTCTGAGAAGCTTCAAGCTTCCTCCTCTCCCTTGAGGTTCCAAGGCAGAGCTGCCTCCAGCCCAGGCTGAGCCAATTAGCAATAGGAAAATGTCTTTTTGAGTCCATATTTATGAAGGGAAGAACTAGTTTGGCAAGGAGGGAGAGAGCCATCAGGAAACCACGGGCCTGAGCAAAAGACCACTGAGGAATAACCACTGTGCCCACCTGCCTCTTCGGGAGCTCGCTGCCTTGTGCCAGGTGGAGGTGGGTGCTCTGGTCTGACATCTCTGCAGGGTCCTTCTGCTGAGTGCAGCTGCCTGGGGGTGCCCATGGCAGAGAGGAGGGGGCAGAGGTAGCGCAGTCAGCATCAGTGTCCACCCTGCTGCGGCCAGAGTGTCCGAGAGGTGACAGGAGCTGGCTGGACGTGTCCAGGAAATGCAGCACTGTCCACCTGTGTGCACAATCCCTGCAGGTGGGGCTGGACCAGGCGCTGCTGACCTCCCTCCCCAGGCTCCTGTCCCAGTGCGGGACCAGGGTCCCACAGCCAGCGTCTGCTGGGAGCAGACTGGGGAGGGACAACAGCAGCGCCTGATCCGGCCCCGTCTGCCACTCCTGCAAAGGGTGCCAGCCTCAGGGGGGAGGAGGAAGCACCAATTTCCTGGCCCTCTGCAGCAGCTGAGGGCGAGGTGGTGGCAGGCACAGTCACTGGGATGAGCATGAGGGGGGAGCACCACGCTGGGACCCCAGAGCACGGCATCACAGCGGTGCGGGCAGGACGGCCTCTCCCTGCCTCACCCAGCCATGGGACAGCGGGACGGGTGGCAACGAGCTGGCCACACCAGTGGCTGACAGTGGGAACCTGCATTTGGTAAGAAACCATCTTATCTTGAAACCCTCATTAATTCCAGCTCAGGGAAAAAACTGTCCTACAAAATGAGCAATTCCAGGACAAATATTGTTTAGAAACCAAAGTGCAAATTGTGTTTTAAAATAAAATACACCAATAAAATTGAAAATAAAATATTTGTTTCAGCATGTGCCCAGGGATACAAACTGCATTTCTCCTCGTTCCTGTCGCTCCAGAGGTGCCAGCAGCAGCAGGGCTGTGTGACAGGCGTCAGGCACACGCTGGGGCAGAGGGTCACAGCTCGCCCATCATTTTGTTCACGTTACTGTATTTGTTTTACATTGTTCTGAGCAGCTTTTACTTAGCATTGATTGAAACACCTTATTTTCTAGATAAAAGCGTTTCTTTGTCTTTTAATGAAATACTTTGACACAATAGCTTTGTGTTAGCTTAAAATCATTATTTAATACATTGAAAACCGCTGGTCCTCTAATTAGCACGCCGTGTGCTTTGCTGCCTGTCTTGTTCAGAGTGTCAAAACATCTCACCAGGAAGCAGCTCCACTGGGCTGTGCCAGCAGTGGCTGTGCACACCGGGATGTGTCTTGGTACGGTGTGCACACGGGACCACTACACCAAAACAATAACAGCAGTGCAAACCTGGAAATGGGAGTCTTGAAATTAAAATTAATTTTGAGTGAAACTCCTGTTTCCCAAGTGAAATATTGAGAAATTGAAAAACAGCCAGGGCTCAGCAGGGTTATTGGGTGGGGGGTGGGTCTGAACGCTGCTGGTTCCACCGCTGAACGTGGGTTAAGAGCATTTTCGGCAAAGTGTTTGTGCAGTCCCTGTGCACTGAGCTCTCCTTCCTCCTGCAAGACCCCTCAGATGCATTCCATGGTGGCCTGCAAGTCCTGCAGCCCTGCCCCACACCCAGGACCGTTGTGACACACAACTGCCACGCTGATCTTGGCCAGCTCTGCTGGGACAGCCGATCCCCGTGCAGGACCACGCGTGCTCATCTCCCCCTTTGGAGCAAATCCCGCAGCACTGAACCCACTGCTGCTCTCTGAAACGTCCCATGGGGACGCTGGGGCAGGCAGGCACTGCAGGGAGACCATGACCTGCTGTGGAAGGGACAAGATGAAGCCCTCAGATGCAAGGAAGATGCTGGGTGAGCAGGGTGTCCTCCTGTGCTCTGTTTGCCACCCCTCCAAGTATTTTTCCATGCAGGTTCGCCACTGGTTTTACAAAAACTTTGCCCAAATTCCTTTCTCCCTATTTCTCCCCTTTTCCTTCTCATCCATTCACAAAGTGCTCTTTTCTTTTGATTTATTTCTCTGCTTGCCTTTACATCTGTATATCTCTTTTTTTTCACTCCAATAGTGACCAACACATCCAAAGAATCAGGGAAATGCTCTTGGCCAGCCTCCTCAATCTTCATCATGAATACAATAATCATCCTGTTCTCACAACACACACCTGCAAGGTTGCAAATATTTCCATTTAAAACGGCCTGTTTCTCTAATCACTGGGGAAAGTACACATATTAAAAAATCAAACTTTTAAGTGTGGATTGTTCTTAGCATGGAAATATCCATTTTCTGAATCTCAGAGAAAAAGGTTCCATTTTTAAGAACAAATCCTCAGAAGTGGAAGAACAGCATACCAGAAATTCTGGCTGTGCAGAGCTGAGATCCTTTTTCTGCACATCCCAGCTCACAGTTCCGTGTGAGCTGCTTTGGAAGCACAGGAGCCAAGAGTGTGGCTTCATTAATCAGGGACCACATCGTCCCTCTGTGTGGATCATGCCAGAGGTACATCCCTCATGCTCTCTGCGCTCGGTGAGAGTCTTATTTATTGCACTACAGATGAACCATGAAAGGATCTTTAATGCTGTTCCACCGACTGAGCAGCTCCTCCACCTCTGTTTATCCAGCCATGTGCTCTCCTGGCAGTTGTCTGCCTGGATCCATCTAGCTGGTGATTCACCTCCTTGTCAGACCCGGGATGTACTGGTGCTGCAGCCTCTTGCCTACCAAGTGACACGAGACTGTTGTGCTCTGTGTGTGAGCATGTGCCCGAGATACACAGTTAATGCATAAAGCAAATTTTATTATTCATCATCTTTTTGGCTGCTGTCATATTGCAGGAGAAGAAGACTGCAGCAGGAAGGCTCTGTAAATGGCTCTGACAATCTGGAAATTAGCTGCTGAGGAGGACAGAGCCCTTTTGTGACCAGTCCAGGCTCCTGTCTCATGTACAGCTTGCTCACTTCAGCCAGTTCCAAATGGTCTTGTCTAGCCAGCTGCTGGACAATCCAGGGCTGGAGCCAAAGTGGGAGCAGACCAGGAGAGAAGGGGCTGACCAACACAGGGAGGTGGGAAGGGAAGAGCAGGCAGCTCCTGTCATCAGCTCTGGCACGGTCCCTGGCACCTTCTGTGGAAAGCTGGTGTGCTGCTTGCCTGGTGTGAGCACCAACCAGACTGTAAAACCTCCTGCGCTCTTCTTTGTCTTCACAGATCCAGGACTAGAAAAGGATTTGTTCTGGGAAAAGTCAAATACTTTCTGGCAGCTGGGACCCACTCCTGGGGGGTCCTTGGGGCACAGATGAGGAGACAAGGAGGGCAGGAACACAGCTTAGCAAAAGCTACTCACGCTGCCTCACAATGCAGGAGCTAGGACAGCAAAGAGCTGTCACATGGAAAGTTTAAAACATGCAAAAGGAGGGATCTGGCTATAGAAATGTGCAAGGAAATTGTGGACCTCCTTGCCACTGGGCATCGTGTTGGCAAAGAGAATAAAGGGATGCAAGATGGGATATGGGTGCAGACCATGTGAGATGATGGTCTGCACACAATCTCAGAAGTCTCTGAACAAGCAGTGACACCTCAGTGAGGCAAAGGGAGAAGGTGTTTGGGGCTCTTCATATTTCTTACACTTGTCCCTGAGCATCCTCCACTGGCCACAAACTCCTCTGGCAGTAAAGCCTTGAGCTTTTAGGTTCCATTCCTCAGCACCTCTCACACAGGTATTCCTACCTCCGCTGCTCAGAGTGGTAACTGCTCCTTTCACAGCAGATGCAGAGGGCCCAGCGCCCACTCTCAGGTCTGGGAAGGTACCAGGTATTGTGCAGCACGTGCCAGAGGTCACTGTGTGCTTGCCCAAGCATGCCTCCCCTCACTGCAAAAACCAGCCAGAAGCAGAGCAGGAATTCCTGGCCAGATCATAGAATCACAGAATGTATTGGCTTGGAAGGGACCTTCAAAGGTCACCTAGTCCAACCCCTCTGCAGTCAGCAGGGACATCTTCACTAGAGCAGGTTGCTCAGAGCCCCATCAAGCACAAAGTCATATTTTATTCACCTGGTATATGCTGTAAAGCAAATTTTGGGCTCATTTCTATGTTTTGCATCACAGGTCAAAGGAGAACAATCCTTTCAGTGTCGCACTACCCGGCAGTGCCTGCCAGGGTGGGGTGGCACGGCTGGTGGGACAGGGGCCTCGTCAGCAGGGGCCTGTCCCACAGTACCTGAGCAAGGGAGCAGGGCAGGCATGGCAGCCAGGTTCAGCTGAGAGCCATGACCACCAGGCAAGCTGCTGACCGTGACACAGGTCCAAGGCCAAGGTGAGTCAGCAAGCCAGTGCCAGGATCAGGTGTGGTGATGGTCACCGGGGTCAGACACAGCCCAGTGACTACCCAGCAAAGCCATGGCAGTGAATCAGGTCAGGGCTGGAGCCAGAAGGTCCATCCTCAGGTCAGGGTCCAGGCACCAGAGCCCTGCTGGGTGCAGGCGTGGCTGCCGTGGGGCAGGGGGTCAGCCCTCACTGAGCCTCCCCACAGCACGCTCTGAGACCATGCTGTCCCAGGGCCCCAGCAGACAGGGGCCACCCTCAGCTGGCCTTGAGTCTTGGCAGCCCAGTCTCCTCGTGAGGGGATGCTCTCAGGACCCACCAGTGTAGATGCTGGGATGGCAAAACATGGGCAAGTCTGGCAGAGAAGATGGCACTGGCACTTTCAGCTGTGTGTGACAAGCACCCAGAGAGCAATGTCCCTCTGCTTTGGGGTCAGACAACTGCTTTTGGCAGCCTTGGTGTGATGGGACAAAACTGCCCACCTGTGACATGTCAACAAAGTACACAGACCAAGAAATGCCCCTCCAAAGGGCCAGGCTGTCCTTGGGTGAGAGACCGAGAAATGTCTCTCTGGTCCGTGCAGGCAATGCCCAGTGGCTGGCAGGCAACAGGGACCTGTCAGGGGAGCTGGGGAGCTGCTAACAGTGGTGGCACACCCCTCTTCTCACCCCCATCCTGCCAGCTCAAGGCTCTTCCGGACTCTTACCAAGCAGGGCCACAGAGATGATGAGGGGCCTGGAGCATCTCCTGTGTGAGGAGAGGCTGAGAGAGCTGGGACTGTTCAGCCTGGAGAAGAGCAGCCTGAGAGGGGATCTGATCAATGTCTGTCAATATCTGAAGTGTGGGGGCCAAATGGATGGGGCCGGGCTCTTCTCGGGCAATGGGCACAAACTGGGACACCAGAAGTTCCAGACAAACTTCAGGAGAAACTTCTTCCCTGTGAGGGTGCCGGAGCCCTGGGACAGGCTGCCCAGAGAGGGTGTGGAGTCTCCATCTCTGGAGATGTTCAAACCCACCTGGACACTTTCCTGTGCAACCTGGTGTAGGGAACCTGCTCTGGCAGGGGGGTTGGGCTGGATGATCTCCTGAGGTCCCTTCCATCCCCACCACTCTCTGATTCTGTGACTCTGCAGCCTACCCAGGCTTAGCAGCCAGCAGCAACCTAAGGACGAGACACACGGGCTTGTCTAACTCCTACGGAAGACAAATATTGCCCCAATGTTTGTTAGCTAATAGCAATTTTGCTTCCAAATAGCTGTTGCCCAGGAAGCACGCTGGTGATGGAAGCAGCACCGCAGGAGCACGTGTGGAGGGAGCACTGGCAGCAGAGTGGGAGGCAGCCGGGCCAGGCTGGCTGCAGTGCAAGTTCCCGCTCATCCCCCAAGTGCTGGAGCTGGGCTGAGCTTGAGGTAGGAACTGGAGTCCTCAAAGTCCATCCAACACCGTCCCTTGGGGCAGGGTGCCCTTGGTTTTACTTCGCCCTCCCTGCCCTGGACTGATGCTCACATCTCTGTGTTGCATGAGTCTGAGCACTCTCTGACTCTGCCAGGACGAGGTCCTGGTCTTCCCCAGAGTGTGAGAAGCAAAACTGGTGGGTGTATTTGCTGGTTTTGAGGCAGTTGCCTTTCCCATACCCACCTTTCTCATAGCAGCAGCTCCAGGCAGAGCACATGGCCACTCTGGTGCTTCCTTGGAAGCTGACAGATACTTCATCTAAAACTGCCTCAGCAAACTGACCGCCCCTCACTAACCAGAGAGACTGAACCCAGCTCTGGTACCCTGACAGGGTGTTCCTAAGGATGCCTCATGGTGCAGACCAGCACCTCAGGCAGTGGGTGGCATCTGTTGGCAATGCACAGAGCCCAGGATTGGTGGCCCAGGCTCCATCCTGGCCTCTTTGACTCCTTTGCTGACACTTAATTCAGCTCTTAGTCAAGCACCAGACAGGAGAGGCCCAGGAAACGCAGCTTTCTCTGCCAGTTCCCCCACCCTGCAGCCCTGGGGTGAGCCTGCCCCACTCTGCCTGTGGCCCCGGAGCCACAGGAAACCCTTCAGCAGCAGCAGCCCCCACTGCTCAGCATGATCTGGGGTTCCTCATGGTCTGGATGATATCAGGCAACTTCCCACAGCTGCCAATTGAGCCAGATCTTCCTCCCACCGGTGTAACTGTTGTTTTCCAGTGATTGCTCAGAGCCAAGCCTGGCACCTCACTGTGTCCATCACACCCAGACATGTTATTTACTGAGGACATCCTTCTCACTGCTTTAGCTCATCAGTCCAGACTCTTCCTAAAATTTCTTACAGGCTGGTCGTGGTTTTTGATGGTTTCTCTTAGACCAAAAGGTCATCAATGGAGAACCTGGGCCCTGCCATGCTCTCCTGAGTGGACTGTTCACTGTGGAGCACCTTAGAGCTGAAGACAACGTCAGTGGACACCAAAGAAACCACTTGTTGTTGGAGATTCTGAATCCTCAAAAACATGTGCTCACTTTCCCTAAGGGCATCTCCCAGATGCTCCATATGCAGCCAGGGCAGGAATTTATCTGGGGGGAGTGGAGCTGGTGGAGACAGCAGAACATGTTTTCTTTTTTTCACTGGAACAGGCTGCCCAGGGAGGGTGTGGAGTCTCCTTCTCTGGAGACATTCAAGACCCACCTGGATGCCTTCCTGTGTGATCTCACCTGGGTGTTCCTGCTCTGGCAGGGGGTTGGACTGGATGAGCTTCCCAGGTCCCTTCCAATCCCTGACATCCTGTGATTCTGTGATTCTGTGTGATTCTTGCTGACAAAGTGACAGTATTCCTTCAACTCTCCTTGACCTCAGCAGTGACCAGGGAAGAAAGACTGGATTTATCTCATCCACCTGTTTGCAAAATGCTTCTCACACTTCCCTGCTGCTGCCACAGTGCACATTACTCCTCCAGAGCACTCCTCCTGCAAGAGAAGGCTGAACCAGCTCCTTCCTCCCCACCCTGGGCCGCTCTTCACAAAAGGGGGGTCACCTGGCACCCTTCACAGCCATTTCCCATCCATCACTTTGACTCCAGCGCCTGAAGACCTGTGCACTGCTGTTTGTAAGCTCTGAGCTCGTGTCCTCTCCTGTAGTGACTGAATCCTCTATCAGGTCAAGAGTGTCAGGGCAACCCATGCTCCACGGGCCAGCTTGTGTGTCTTCCTTTGGTGAACTAATCCTAATTGATTTGGGGCTAATTCTGTGTCCTTCTGGTGGCTTTCTGAGCTTTTTTTCTCCATCCCTGAATTGCTGAAAGACCTCCTCTGCTATCAGGGATCCATTAGCCCTGGCAATATTGCCTCTTTAGGTTTATAAGAGCCACGAACTCTTCTGTGCTCACCATTGATTTCTGCACTTCATTCAAAGGCGCTGCTCAGCTGCTCAGGTTTTGTGCAGAGTGGAACTCCTCCATTTTCCCTAACACCCTGTGATAGTTGGCTTCCACTGCCTGACTTAATTGAAAGTATTAAAAGCATCTTGTGCTTCAGAGCAGGCTATTGTAAGAAATGAAGCTGCCTTCTCACAGTCTTCCCTCTCCAGTTCATCCCCTGCTCGCACAGAAATGGGAAAGCACCATTTAAGCTGTCCCTCCCACCTTGACACCTTCCCAAGCAGCCATGCCTTGCTCAGGGCTTTTAGCAGCTCCTCCTGCCTTTGGGGTCTCTCTCTAGTCTGCACATCGGCTGTGGTTACCTGAGATCAACCTCCTGACACCATGCTTGGTTGCCACACAGCAGCTTGTCTCATGTGAGGATGTCTGAAGTCTTCATCTTGCCCAGCAGAGAGGAATGGTGAGATGGTGTCATCCCCCTCTGTTCTGGGGATATGGGGAAGCCCCATGGTCTGGGGCCCTGTACCCTGTGTGCTCTGGAGGTTCCAGTGCCATACAACCAGCAGGTACCACGTGCAGGAGGGTTTAGGACGGGCTGAAGGAAGGGAACCTGGTGCATGGTGCACCAGAAAGACGCCTTTCCAGAGCCCCTGAAGACTCATCTCATATAGCTGAATCCTTTCTTGCCAGCCAGCCTCTGCCCCACTGAATGGGAGCCCAGATCAGCAAAGTCTTTGTCACCAGGCATCAATGGCAGCATGGCTGGGACCATGGTAGCCTTAGTCAGGGGCTCCTCTGAGCACCACATCTACCCTCCTCATCCACCTCCCTCAAAATAGCTAATCACCTCAGCTTGTGTGGCCATGGCAGGCTCTGAGGACCAGGATACCCACACTGTGGACAGGATAATGATACACAGACTCACAGAGTGCCAGGGATTGGAAGGGACCTCAAAAGCTCATCCAGTCCAACCCCCTGCCGGAGCAGGAACACCCAGATGAGATCACACAGGAAGGCGTCCAGGAGGGTCTGGAATGTCTCCAGAGAAGGAGACTCCACACCCTCCCTGGGCAGCCTGGCCCAGGGCTCTGGCACCCTCACAGGAAAGAAGTTTCTCCTCAAGCTTAAGCAGAACCTCCTGTGTTCCAGCTCACACCCACTGCCCCTTGTCCTATCACTGGACACCACTGAGAAGAGCCTGGCTCCATCCTCCTGACATTTGTCCTTAACATATTTATAAGCATTAATGAGGTCACCCTCATTAGCAGGGACAACATGGCACATCAACACACATTGAGGATGTCACGGGGGCAGGGGGGCAATGTGGGGTGGTACCAAGGAGTCACTGGGAAGAGGGGTTGACAACATGGGGTGACCCTGTGTGGGCACGGGAACAGGAGGTGCCCTGCACGCTGGTGTGCGTGAGGGAGAACACATGGAGTGTCCCCACGTGTGTGTGGGGACTCACGGGGTACAGGGCTGTCCCCAGATACACAGCAGGACCAAGCCATGTCCCCCTCCTGGAGACAAGACGTCTCCCTCAGCTGTGCCACACAGTGACACCGATGTCCCCCGTCCCTGTCTCCCCCACGTCCTACCCCCGCTCACAGATGAGCTCGACGACGCTGTGCTCCATGGGGACGGGGTCGAGGCAGCGGTGGGTGGCGCTGGCGGCCACCTCGTCCAGCAGCCCCTGCACCGCCCGCTCGGCGGCGGCGAAGCGCCACAGGTAGAGCTGCAGGTAACGGCCGTCCACCTGCCCCTGCTGCAGCCCGAAGCGCCCCAGCGCCCGCAGCCGCCCGCGCTCCAGCAGCGTCTTCAGGCACACACACAGTGTCGCTCGGAACGGCCCCAGGGGATCACGTCCTCAGCCAAAGGGTCTGGTACCGCCCATGGTGGCCCCTCGGGCTGCTCGGGGCAGCGGCCCCGGCTGCGTCCCAGCCAGGCTGGCTCAGCACAGAGACCCTCCTGTGCCGCTCACAATCCCTTTCCGTGCCAGGAACCCAGGGACAACCGGGCGTGCGGCATCTGAAAACAGTCCCCACCAGCAGCGAGCACCCGGCCCTGCTGGCACGGCCCAGGACACGCATTGCCCAGTGTCCCCTGCACTTGGGGAAAGGTCTCTCTCACCTGGATTTTTCCTGGACAAACTCTCCAAAGCGGCACCACAGAGAAAAAAACCTAAACCTCACGAACCGAGAGCCCCCAGCAGCAAATTCTGCCTCTGACACCGGGCCCAGCTGGCCCTCCCCAGGGAAAAACCTGGATCCAGGGTCAGCTGGGAAATGAGACACGAAATAGCAATTCCAGGTGTTCCCATGTCCATCCAGATTGATTGCAGGATCCCCACAGCCCGGGAGCGTACGGCTCCCAGATGAACCCCACGCGTCCCAGCAGCTCTCTCCTTGCTGCAGAGCTCACCAAGGTCTGGCCCTGCGAGAGGGGCGTCCCCAGCTCCCCACCAGCTGAACGACACCAGAACACACATGAGAGGCACCGGGACCCCCCTGATGTCACAGTGCCTTCTCCTAGAGCTCCCGGGCAACGGATTCCACAACATTCCACATTCCTGCGCTCATCCTCACTGCCTGTCCTTGCCCTCGCTGCCTGCGCTCATCCTCACTGCCTGTTCTTGCCCTCGCCGTGTGCCCTCGCCGTGTGCCCTCGCCGTGTGCCCTCGCCGTGTGCCCTCGCCGTGCTCTGAAACCCAGAGCTGCTGCAGCGGCCAAGCTCACTCGCACCCAGCCCCATGGTCGAAGTGGAGAAAGGTGAAGCACTGCTGCTCCTCTCGGGGAGGTTTCACCCCAGCCTCTCTCCGGGAAGCCTCACAGCAACTCTCCTGCTCTCCCTGTTGTCTTTGTAGCCATCTTCACCATGGATGGACCCTGGGTGGGGACATGGAGACCTCACCGCCCACGTGGACCTATCATGGCCCAGTTTAGCAGCCCAGGACCCAAGTATTCCATCCCTGGGACAACAGGTAAAACCCCCATTGCAAGGGGATGCCACATCCAAGTGCCTCCAGGGGACAGGCAGCCACAGCTGTGGTCCCCTTGGCTTCAAGCCCCCGTGCTCTCGGTTGTGGTGAGGACACAGGTGGCCAGAAGGCTCAGGCTGCCCGTGGCAAAGCCCTGGGAAGGAGCTGCCCGACTCTGCTGAGCACGGGGGGGCCTCAGCGGGGCCGTAACCCTGGGGGCACGGGAGGAGGCTTGTTCTGTGTCTTTGCTACTGACCTGCTGCTCCCAACTCATCCTTTTCTTCTCCTCCTCCTCCTCCTCTTTATCTTCTCCTTCTCCTCCTTCTTCATCATTTCCTCTTCCACTGTCATTCTGGGAGAAAAAAGTACCACAGGAAGGGGATTTCTTGAGGCCGGCAGCTCCAACTACTTCACATAGAAACCACCTGCAGTTATGCAGCTGCAGGCAGGTCCTGTCACAGCTTTTCCTTCCCAGGTTACGTGGCTCATCATCCCAGCAAAGCCAAAGCTCCTGCCTACAGCCTCCAAGGGTCCAAAGCTTCCCTCACAGCGAACTGCTCTCCGGGCCCCTGTTACTATGTCCAGCCCTCCATCACCAGGATGGGGAAGTGTGTGGCTCCAGCACAGCCATTCTGTGGCCTTCCCAAGACAAAGATGGAGGTGACTCCTGGACCAAGTGAGTACCATTTCTCCACCGCTTCTTCCCGGTGAGACAAGCACGCCGTGCTGTCGCCCTCTGCTACCAGGCTTCAAAACCATCAGCTCAGCCCTGAAGGGGCTTCAGAGGCTCCCAGACAGGAAGGAAACAGCCCTGCTCCTGACCCTTCCTCTTTGGCTTGAGGAAAAAGCCCCCAGCTTCACCACCTTTCTCCGCTTCTCCCCTGCCCAGGTGACTATGCCACTGACAACGCCAACAAGCTCCTCTACAAGTGCGCGCCGGCGCCGTCCCTGGCGTTCCGGCACAAGGACGTCGGATCCAGCCAGGCTCCGGGTGAGGGGGCTCGGGCTGGGAGCTGCCCACACGCCACGTGCGACGGGAGACGGCGGCGCGGGGAGGGACGTGCTTCCTGCTGCTCTCCCCACAGGACTCTCACTCTCTTCCCATTTCCCCCCCAGGCCCCGGCACCTACACCCTGCCCAGGCTGGTGGGACCAAACACCGTCTACACGCGCGCCAGCCCCTGCTTCTCCCTGCGAGGGAGGAGCAAGAACCATGGCTTTGCCGACGACCTGGCCAAGGTGAGCGTGCTCCTCTCCTCTCTGCAGCTCAGCTGCTCTCCTCAGGGCCGCAGGGCTCCAGTGCCCGCTGCAGCCCCTCGGAGCGCCCGCTGCAGCCCCTCGGAGCGCCCGCTGCAGCCCCTCGGAGCGCCCGCTGCAGCCCCTCGGAGCGCCCGCTGCAGCCCCTCGGAGCGCCCGCTGCAGCCCCTCGGAGCGCCCGCTGCCCCGCACCGGCGGCAAAGCCCAGGAGCCACAGGTGCCCGGGCTCTGCGGCTGCCAGCCCGGGAGGGGGAAGACTGCAGCCCGCACCCGCAGCCCCTCGCTCCCAACACCAGTGGCTCTGGTGGGGCAAAGCCCCTCGGCACTGGCAGGAACGTTCCCTCTCCCCCGGGCAAGCGGCCCCTCTGCAGGGCAGCGGTCGCTCTGTGCCCCTCGCCCCTCTCCTCAGGGCAGCTCGGCTGGAGCAGCTCCTGTCCCTTGTACCCAGCAACCTCCCGCCTCTTACAGACGCCGGGACCCGCCGCGTTCCCCAGAGTGGAGCTGGATGTCTATAAGAAAAGGGCTCCCTCCTACGTCCTGGGAGCCAAAACCAAGCTCGGAGGAGACCAAACGCTGAAGCCGGGGCCGGCAGACTATAGCCTGGGGAAGGTAAGGCAGCCTGCCTGCCTCTCCTCCCCCCCTGCCCACAACCAGCCCTTCAGCATCTCCCCCTTCCAACGGGGCTTCCCAGAGCTCCGGATCACCTTCCTGGAGGGAGCAGGTCTGGGACAGCAGCTCCACTGCTGTGCCTTGGCCCAAAGCCGAGCAGAGGGAGGCCAAGGAACACAGTGGGGCCTCCCCGCTGCCTCACCCACTCCACGACACGCTCATGCTCCATGAGCTCTTCAGGGGGACACAGCCCCACAGAGGGGACAAGCAGCCCCCAGAGCCACAGAATCACAGAATGTTGGGGATTGGAAGGGACCTGGAAAGCTCATCCAGTCCAACCCCCCTGCCAGAGCAGGAACACCCAGATGAGTTCACACAGGAAGGCATCCAGGCAGGTCTTGAATGTCTCCAGAGAAGGAGACTCCACACCCTCCCTGGGCAGCCTGGCCCAGGGCTCTGGCACCCTCACAGCAAAGAAGTTTCTTCTCAAGTTTAAGCAGAACCTCCTGTGTTCCAGCTCACACCCATTGCCCCTTGTCCTATCATTGGACACCACTGTGAAGAGCCTGGCTCCATCCTCCTGACACTCACCCTTCAGATATTTATAAACATTAATAAGGTCCCCCCTCAGCCTCCTCTTCTCCAAGCTCAAGAGCCCCAGCTCCCTTAGCCTTTCCTCATCAGGGAGATGCTCCACTCCCTCCATCATCTTGGTGGCTCTGTGCTGGACTCTCTCCAGCAGTTCCCTGTCCTTCTTGAACTGTGGGGCCCAGAACTGGACACAATATTCCAGATGTGGCCTCACCAGGGCAGAGTAGAGGGGGAGGAGAACCTCTCTGGACCTACTGACCACAGCCCTTCTAATGCACCCCAGGATGCCAGTGGCCTTCCTGGCCACAAGGGCACAGTGCTGGCTCATGGCCATCCTGCTGTCCACCAGGACCCCCAGATCCCTTTCCCCTACACTGCTCTCTAGGAGATCATTTCCTAACCTATACTGGAACCTGGGGTTGTTCCTGCCCAGGTGCAACACCCTACACTTGCCCTTATTATATTCCATCCAGTTTTTCCCTGCCCAGCTCTCCAGCCTGTCCAGGTCTCTCTGGTGGCAGCACAGCCTTCTGGAGTGTCAGCCACTCCTCCCAGCTTTGTATCATCAGCAAACTTGCTGACAGTGCACTCAATTCCCTCATCCAGGTCATTGATGAATATATTGAACAGTACTGGTCCCAGTACCGACCCTTGAGGGACTCCACTAAACACAGGTCTCCAACTGGACTCTGCCCCATTGACCACCACTCTCTGGCTTCTTCCACCAGCCAGTTCACAGCCCATCTCTATCTGACCATCCAACCCAGACCTCTTCAATTTGTCAGTGAGGATGCTGTGGGAGACCGTGTCAAATGCTTTGCTGAAATCAAGACAGACCACATCCACTGCTCTGCCATCATCAAGCCACCTGGTTGTGTTTTTATCAAAGTCTAGAAGGTTGGTCAAGCACGACTTCCCCTTGGTGAAGCCGTGCTGACTGCCCCTAATGACCCTCTGATCCTTGACATGCCTTGAGATGGCACCAAGGATGAGTTGTTCCATCCATTCCGAGATCGCCCACCTGCTCACACCTCACACAGGTGGATGCCTCCCTCCTTCCCCGGGCAGCAGCAGGCTCTGGCACTCCCTGCAGCCAGAGACCTGAACAGCCGCCGTTCGGGGCAGGCCCTCTGGCTGGGTCCCCACAGTGGTTTTGCTACAACCTCTCTGCCTGGAGGACACCATGGTCAGAGGCAGCCTGGGACACACCTCCAAGTGGGGAGCTGCTGCGATGGAGTGCTGCTATCAGCAGAGCTGCAGTGAGCTGCCCTGCTCGCCCGGCCCCTGCTCGCCCGGCCCCTGCTCGCCCGGCCCCGCTCGCCCTGCCCTGCTCGCCTGCCTTGCGCTCACTGCCGCGCTCACTGCCGAGCTCACTGCCGCGCTCACTGCCGCGCCACGCCCTGTTTGCCCGCCCTGTTCGCCGCGCTCCTGCTCCAACCAGGACCCGACCTCCCTCCTGCACTGGGGATCAGCCGGGAGGGCAGGGGCACCCAGCGACGCCCGGCTGTGGATAGAAGGGCTCTGGACCTGGAGCGAGCTCCAGCACGGGCTCTGCTCCAGCCCGGCCAGAGGGAGTGGGCACCTCCCTCCATTTTGTGTCAAACGCTGGAGCTTTGTGTTGAGTGGCCTCCTCACGACGCTCAAGGGGTGTATTTCACCTGCCCCCAAACTCCTCTTCTCTGGCCTTCACCTTCCTCCCCAAAAAGGCAGCGGGGGAGTCCCCCAGAGGTGCCCAGGCACGCACAGGGCGACGCAGGGCCCAGGGCAGCGCGGGGACAGCCGCTGGCTCTGCCGGGCGGCCTCCCCCGAGGACGAGTCTTCTGGAGAACAGGGCCCCGCGCTCACACTTGGCTTTTCTCACTTGTTCCCTTCCAGGTGACTCTGACCAAGCCCCAGGCGCCAGCCCCCACTTTCGGCCTCCAACACTCCCTCTACACAACTCCTCTGATCCTGGGGATGTGACCTGCTCCGCCCACGCTGCACGGAGCTGCCTCCGCCCGCTCCGCCCACGCCGCACGGAGCTGCCTCCGCCCGCTCCGCCCACGCCGCACGGAGCTGCCTCCGCCTGCTCCGCCCACGCCGCACGGAGCTGCGTCCGCCTGCTCCGCCCACGCCGCACGGAGCGGCCTCCGCCTGCTCCGCCCACGCCGCACGGAGCGGCCTCCGCCTGCTCCGCCCACGCCGCACGGAGCGGCCTCCGCCTGCTCCGCCGCTTCGCTTTAAAACACGAAGAGTTTGGTTCTGCTTCTCCGGGACCTGCGATTCCCACGTCTGCAGACATCCACCCACTTTACTGATTCTTCCCATTCTGCGACCGTTCCTCACCTCTGCATGTCAGATGTCGTTTCTGCCGTGTTAGCTGCGTTGTTCTGTTCAGTGTTAGTTGTTAATTCAGAAAATAGAAGTTATTCTGTACACAATGTGCCAGTGTCCGTGAACCCCGTGCTCACCGGCTCTCCCCTCACACACACCTCCAGCACGTTCTTGCACAGGGCAGCATTTCAGTTTCTCACCCCAGTTTTTGCCCACATATTATTATTTCAGCCATTTTGAGCACAGCGGGAGAACAAGTGCTTCTGTGAGATAAACCTTGCCCACATATCCCTGTCTGGACTGGTGTCCTATGAAACCAGCCATGATCACAGGACCCAAAGCCCTGCCTGTAGCACCAGTCCTGGAGCCAGTCCCTTATGGCCTGCATTCCTCCATTCCATTGCACGTCAGCACCTGAAAGTGGAAGGAGGGAAGAGAAAATCGCTCGTGCCCCATAACACAAGACTCAAATTACTGAGGTGATTAACTTGCTCTTGGAATTGAGTTTGTCCCAAAGTCTTCATATCCTCCACCAGCCTGGAACTGGGAGGCTTAGAGATGGTATTTCCCTCAGAGCCAGCTGAGCCAGAGAGTGGTACAGAGCCACTGCACCATGTGTGACTGGAGGAGGTGATCTGAGACCTGCTGCGAGGAGCTGTGCCACCATCTGACATCCTCACCTGGTGTCCTGGTGTGAGGGGGTCAGAGGAGGCTGATACCAGAGCGGGCAGGGCGCAAGGCAGTCATTGTGCTGTCACTAACTATGGGCAGGTGAAGGAGCACCCAGAGCCACTGCAGACCTACAGCCTTGCCTGGCACTGGCTCCCCTCGTCCTACCCATAGCAAGGGCATCACAGCACGAGAGCTGACACCAACGCCAAGATACCACAGGTTAGGCTGAACCTGCCAACCAGCCTCTGCCCATGGGTTGTTCTCAGAGGATCCCAAACCTTCTCAATTTGTACCAAGAGGTTTGCCCCACCTTTTGCTTGTGCAAGGTCATAAAAATCACTGCAGTTCACTAAATATTGTGAACTGTTGTGATTGGTTGTCCCACAATGCACTAAGTGCCCAGATGTTACTACCAGCATAGCACAAGCTCCCTTGTACTTTCCCTTGCTCCCAGAAGAGCAAGGAATGATGCACAGCCTGGAGCATAGCTCCTTCTCCTCCTCCTCTGCCTTCTCCTGCTCTCAGGAAGGAAGGAGAGGTCCTGCCAAGGCACAGCATTTGCCTCATTCTGCCATTAAAAATCAAGTCAGCCCAGTGATTAGCTGCTATTAGTGCTGAATCCTGGCGCGCGGGGACGGTGAGAGAGCAGAGCTTGCTGCACAGGGCACCGCACGGGCATCCACACAAAGGAAGCTAGAGACAAGGGAAAGCAGAGCACCCTGTCAGAGGTGTAAAGGTCCAAGGTGGCCTGGGGTTTTGGAGCTCTGCTGCTTTTCCATAGTTTGTTTGCTACACTCACTGCAGGTCCCAGTTCTGTCAGCCCCGTTTTCAGGCTTCGCTGGAGCCTGGAGCACCACGGGCAGAAGGGTCGTCACCGTTTCGCAGGTGGAGTGGAGGGGAGTGGTGGTCTCCAGAGGGAAAGCAGCCTTAGATTTGAATGCCCAGCTCAAAGCAGAAACCCTCAGAGCAGCCACTTTCTTGATGAGTTTTAGTGTCACAAAGCCTGGAAATACAAACAAGCGACACTCACCTCTGCTGCGTCCCTTTCTGCAGCTGATGCTGAGGAGCAGCAGGGCATGAAGTGCTACCCTTGCAGCTGAGCCTGGATGAGAGCTCAGACATACATCTGGGAGAACAGCTCTCAGGACATGGCCAGAAATTATTCCCCTTCTGTCCTTTATCCTCACAGTAAGAAAAAGCTAATCTTGATGTAAATTGGAGCCTTGAGGAGTTGAGCAACCTTTAACCTGTCTCTGAAAGCTTTGGGCGTTTTCTTTCTTTAAAAAACCCTCAAGAACGTGGCTGTCCCAGCAGAACACATATCCAGTCTTGCTTGACTCCAGCAGGCAATTTGCTCTTGCCTAGCAAGAAGCTTGAGAAATTAAAAAGCCAGCTCCAGCCACAGACAAGAATTGGTAGAAACGAGCCCAGCAATCAGAAAGGCCGGGGAGCACAAAGCTGGCTGCAGGAGGCCAAGTGTGTCTCTGGTGTGAGGTGGCTCCAGCAGGGACTGGCACAGCCTGTTCTTGGCAAGCAGCAGGCAGAAAATTCATCTGCTCATTTCTGCTAACACCCCCTCTTGCTCCCTGACCAGTTGGTGGTGGGGTAGGATGGGACTTCAGGGACCATGCTGCCCTCGTGCCCATTTTCCTTGGGAAGGAGATGCTTTGAGTTGCACTTACTTGTCCATGTAATTAGAGGGTTTCTGTCCAGGATATCCTATCTCGGTCTTGGTTGTGGGACAGTGTTGCTCCTGCCCTGTACCTGGAGCCGTGGTGGCCGGGTTGCTCTGTGATCACACTGCCACTCTTCTCAGGCCCCTGCAGATTTCAACTGATGGCTTGTGGGGGCGTTGCATTATGCCATGCCTATAGCTGATGCCTCTGCAAGGGGCTCATTCTAGATCTCTGGCCCAAATCTGGAGAAGAGGAGGCTCTGGGGAGATGTTATAGTGGCCCTTCAGTACCTGAAGGGGCTCCAGGAAGGCTGGGGAGGGACTTTGGCCAAGGGCAGGGAGTGACAGAACAAGGGGTGATGGCTTGAAACTGGAAGAGGGGAGATTGCAATGAGACCTGAGGAAGAAATTCTTTGGTGTGAGGGTGGTGAGACCCTGGCCCAGGTTGCCCAGAGAAGCTGTGGATTCTCCCTCTCTAGAAGAGTTCAAGGCCAGGTTGGATGAGGCTTTGAGTGACCTGGTCTGGTGGAACTGGGTGATTTTTAAGGTCCCTTCCAATCCAAACCATTTGATGATTCTATGAGATTGAGTCCTTGCCTGCCTGCTCTTCATCCCAGCTTTCTTGACCTGGGAGAGGTGGGTGAGCAATGTGCCATCCTGGCAGGGCTGAGTGTTTGTGCTTGAGGGCTGGAGCTGCTGTCTCTGGTGCAAGTGGGCAGTGTGGCACCCAGGCTGTGAGCATTAGTGGTTGTGCTGCCCTGTCAGCCCAGTGCCTGAAGGGTTGGAGAGGCCAGAGCAGTCCCACTGAAGTCAAAGGAAGGACAGATGTATAAGCTGCATTACACAGACCAGTGTCTCCAGTACCTTCCAACAGCCATCACCATGCTCATCCTTTCCTCTTCCCCTGTCCCAGGGGAAACTCCTGCCTTTGAGGTCTTGTCAGTCTGGACATGGCTGCAGAGAAGGGAACGAACCAGTCCAGGGACTCATCCTGCTGCTCTCCTTACTGCAACAGCCCAAGGGGGATGGGAGGTCATGTGGGTCTTCAAAGAGCACAGAGGAGATGGAGTGAAGTGCATTTTCCTGTGCCCAGCCCAGGGCTGGCAGGGCTGTGGCACACCACGGCGTGTTCCCAGTAGCTTGGCAGTGGACGGCACGAGGTGGCTGAAGCCAGGCAGCTCGGCGATGGCGCTGAGCCTCCGAGGCTGCCCATCTGTACAGCTCCACTGAAGGGCTCGGGAACAGACTTGTACACCACGCAGAACCCAGCCAGATCTAATTCACAGATTGGGTTAGTGGAGGAGAGATGAGACAATCCACTTAGCGGCTCTGTTGAGCTGGATGTGGCTAAACCAGATTAGGGGCAGATGCTGAGCTGAGGTACCCGGCGCGGTGCTGTGGGAGCCGATGACAAAGCACCAGCGTGCTTCCTCCCTGGTAATCTCTCTAGTCTCTAGGGACAGCACAACACTGGCTGCAAAGTGACATCAATCCAGGGGCATGGATTAAATGGGAGATTTGGAGGCAGCGTTCTGCATGAGTTTCTGCTTTGTCTCACTCTGGGCATCTCACATCAGCCTTTCTGCGGAGGGAGGTGATGCACAAAGTGCTCAGTGCCTTGTGCAACGCTGCCTCTGACTGGGCTGAGTCCCTTTGGCCATGATGGGGCTGTTCACATCCCCAGCGCCCACACCTGGGTGCAGCTCTGCAGCTCAGGGGTTCTTTCTCTGCACAAGAGGATCAGTGAAATAGTGAGAGCCCTGAGGCAGATTCATGAGACCTCGCAGTCATCTCCTCTCTCCCCCTTCCCAAGCCTAGAGAGCAAACTCAGCCCAAATTTTCTGCCATGCTGAAAAGCAACCCCAACTGCTATGTCCCTCACTCAGCTGGCTTTTCAGCCACAGGACTCCCACAGTTTCTGATCTGTCTCATGAAACACTTCTCAAACCTCATTTATCTATGAGTTAAAATTAACTAATTTCATTTCTTGCAGGAGGAGAATAGGACATAGCAAGCACTGCACTGCCTTGAGAAGCCCACCATCCCGCTCTCAGACTGGCCTCTGACCTATGAAGACTTCATGGGCACCTCAGGTACCCCCATTTTCCAGCTGAATGTATCAAGAGGACCAGTTTGATCCTTAATCCAAATCTTGTTAGACTTTGCCTTTGATGGACAAAGAAATGGAGGCTGAAGGCATATTTTATGCAGGATATGCCGTGGTCTGGTGGAATAGCACCATGGAACAGCCACCATACCATGAACCTGACACTGCTCTGCTGCAGGGCTGTGGCACATCACTTCCCTGCACATGTTCACCCCTTGATCTGTGTGATGGTTTCACTCGGCTGGCAGCCAAACACAGAACAGCTCCTTGCTCATTCTCCCCCTCCCAGGTAATAGGGAAGAGAATTGGAGAGGTAAGGGTAGGGAGGCTTGCAGGGTGAGATAAGAACAATTTCATAATTTGAATAAAATAAAACTTAATAATGACAATAATAATGGTAATAATAGTAATAATAACATAATGATAATACTAAAATACACAAATGAGTGATACACAGTGGAATTGCTCACCACCCACCAACCAAGCCTGGCCCATTCCCAGGTAATGAGCCCAGAGAAGCAACAATCCTGAATTGAAACCACAATCCCGGAACAGCGAGAGCCCGAGCCAGAGCCGAGAGAGAGAGTGCAGGATGCTTGTCCCCCCTCCCTGCCTGTCCCCCCTCCCTGCCTGTCCCCCCTCCCTGCCTGTCCCCTCTCCCTGCCTGTCCCCCCTCCCTGCCTGTCCCCCCTCCCTGCCTGTCCCCTCTCCCTGCCTGTCCCCCCTCCCTGCCTGTCCCCCCTCCCTGCCTGTCCCCCCTCTCTGCGCCCCCGCAGAGCAGCACCCGGTGAGCTCTGCCTCTCCAGCCATGGCCTGTTACTTCTCACACCACCACCTTTGCTACTGCTGATACACAGGTGAGATCAGGGGCCCTTGTTCTGTCTGTGCAGACACTGAGGCACAAGCAAGACAGGTCTAGAACAGAGGGAATGGTGGCAGCACCTTCCCAGCTTGTGCTCCAGTGCCAGCTGGGGACTACTGGGAAACACAGACTATACTCTGCACTGGCTGTGTTTCCCCAGAGGTTCTGTGAAGTTTCCACTGGGCTCTGGGTCGTGGGTGTTTCTCATCCCGTTCCCCTCACTGCATTACACAGAACCACAGAGTGGTGGGGTTGGAAGGGACCTCAGGAGATCATCCAGTCCAACCCCCCTGCCAAAGCAGGGTCACCCAGAGCAGGTTGCACAGGACAGCATCCAGGTGGGTTTGGGATCTCTCCAGAGGAGACTCCACACCCTCCCTGGGCAGCCTGGCCCAGGGCTCCGGCACCCTCACAGCAAAGAAGTTTTCCCTCATGTTTAAGAGGAACCTCCTGTGTTCCAGTTTGTGCCCATTGCCTCTTGTCCTGTCACTGGGCACCACTGAAATGAATCTGGCCACCTCCCCTTGACACCCGCCCTTTGGATATTGATAAACATTGATCAGGTTCCCTCTCAGTCTTCTCCAGGCTGAACAGATCCAGCTCTCTCAGTCTTTCCTCAGCAGAGAAATGCTCCACACGCTCCCAGGAGGATGGAAGCTGAAACGAGACAGTGCTGGATAAAGTAGGGGCCACCTGGGACAAAGGAGGGACCAGAAAGTTCCTATCTGTGCATGAGCCCCAAATAGATACAGAGGGCAGGGAGGTGGAGATGTCCCTGACCACCTGCAGGTCCCCCAGGTGAGCCTGGCGCAGCATCCACCCCTGAATCCCTGTGGACACGGCAGCCTCCCTCTCTCTCAGACAGGTCCAAAGGCAGCGGTGCTGGGGAGCCCGTACCCCCCGGCTGCCAGTGCCGCTGTCACCGGCGAGCCAGCGGCGCGGCGCGGTGCGGGGCGGGCAGAGCCAGCGGCTGAGCGCGGAGCTCCCGCGCAGCGGCCGTGGCCACCCAGCTCCGTCCGGCAGCGCCCGACGCGCCCTGCTCGGCGGCACCCGAGGAGGCTGCTGCAGCCACAGCCCCCCGCCCCGCGCAGCGTTTGCTTCAGTGAATGAATGAGGCAGCTGATGAATATTCCAAAGCAGATCGCTTTCAGCTAAATCTGATCACAATACAGGATAAATTAAGCCACGGGATGAATGCATTTGAAATGAAGATTAAAAGCACGCACTGCACAAAGTCAGGAAAGTAGGTTTAGCCAAAATCTGAGAATGTACACAAACAGACAAAAATAAAGTTCCTTTCACTGTGCAAATAATGAGGTCGGGATCAGCCGCTCACCAAGTTCCTATGGAAACATCTCTTTTTTCTTTTTAATTTAAAAATAAAAGGAGAGAGGGAGAATGCCTGGGAAACCAGCGGTGCTCAAAAGGCCCAAGAACACAGGGAAGTGCTCAACACCAAGTAATAGCTGGTGAGAAAAATAACCTCATGTCAGGGGAGGCTGAGGGAGGGCAGGGGGGCAGGGGAGGCTGCTGAGCCCGCAGCCCCAGCGCCCGCTCAGGGAGCCGCAGGGCGGCACATCCCCAGCACCCGCTCAGGGAGCCGCAGGGCGGCACATCCCCAGCACCCGCTCAGGGAGCCGCAGGGCGGCACAGCCCCAGCGCCCGCGCAGGGAGCCGCAGGGCGGCACCGCCCCAGCGCCCGCTCAGGGAGCCGCAGGGTGGCACAGCCCCAGCGCCCGCTCAGGGAGCCGCAGGGTGGCACCGCCCCAGCGCCCGCTCAGGGAGCCGCAGGGCGGCACCGCCCCAGCGCCCGCTCAGGGAGCCGCAGGGCGGCACCGCCCCAGCGCCCGCTCAGGGAGCCGCAGGGCGGCACAGCCCCAGCGCCCGCAGGGTGGCACAGCCCCAGCGCCCATGCAGGGAGCCGCAGGGTGGCACAGCCCCAGCGCCCGCTGAGGGAGCCGCAGGGTGGCACAGCCCCAGCGCCCGCTCAGGGAGCCGCAGGGCGGCACAGCCCCAGCTCTGTGGGGTGCCCGTGCCTCGCACACCTCCAGATTGCTGCAAATCCTGGGTCAGGGTACGGGGCTCTTTTAGCAGCTGGGAGAAGGGTGAGGAGGAGGAAGCATTTGGGTTTGCCAGCACAGCACAGAGCTGGAGAGCTTGCAGAAGACTGGGGTGAGGTTTGTTGAGCCTGGAGAAGAGGAGACTGAGAGGAGATCTCCTGGTGGTCTGGAACTTCCTCCCAAGGGGAAGAGGAGGGGCAGGCGCTGAGCTCTTCTCTCTGGCCACCAACGCCAGGAGCAGAGGCCATGGCAGGAAGATGTGGCAGGGGAGGGGGAGGTTGGCCATGAGGAAAAGGTTCTTGAGGCAGAGGGTGGTGGAGCACTGGCACAGGCTCCCCAGGGAGGTGCTCATGGCACCAAGCCTGACAAGATTCCAGCAGCATTTGGCCAAGGCCCTCAGGGACATGGTGTGAATGTTGGGATTGTCCTGTGCAGGGACAGGAGTTGGACTCCATCATCCTGGTGGGTCCCTTCCAGCTCACAACATTCCATGATTCCATGAGGAATGGATGCTCATGGCACATCTGATCCCATTTTTTGAAAGATCCAGATTATTGTGGGCCTGTAAAGCAAAGCCAGGGACAGCACAACAGCCTTGGCTTAGAGGTACGTGGAAACAAAGGCACGAGGCAAAAAAGGGCTGTGGTCCTGCCCTGGGTGAGATAGAGAGCTGGCAGAGCAACCTGCCCAAAGGCTGCCAGAGGACAGGCACCAGCAGCCCAGCGGGACACCCCACGCTCAGCCACGGGCAGCGCTTCCACCAGCTCTCCCTGGTGGTAAGGCAGGCACTGCTGTCACCTCTGAGGGCTCCTGCAGCATCCCTGGCCCAGGGACCTCTTCTGTCTGTCCTCACATCTCAGCATGTGTGTGCTGGGCAAGCAGGACAGGCCAGCACCGCTCTGCTTCTGGGCGAGCAGCTTTGGGACGGGTTCAGCCCCTCTGCCAGGCTGGGAACAGGAGGGGAAAAGGTCCCACAGGAGCAGCATGCTGGGAGGTGGAAAGCCTTGCTGAGCTTGCTGTGGTTGGTACCTGGCCTTCCCTGCCATGGGCTGGTGAGAGGCCCCAGCCTGTCACTTGGGGCCAGACTGGGCACAGCAGCACTGGGCAGGGGCCCCTTGTCCCAGACCACTGAGACCTTGGATCCAGTCACCCACCTCCCAGGGACCCAAGTGGTCTGGAGCCCTGTGGGACCACCATGCCTCCCCTGGCAGGTGGCCTCTTCTCCAGCAGCCAAACAACTTGCAGGAGCAGAAAATTACCTGGTTGTCTGTCAGGCTGACACGAACAAGTCTATGAGCAGCCCCTGGCAGGTGAGAGGAAAGCATTAGCATATGGAAACCGGGGGAGGAAAGGCAGCTTGTCTGGGACTGTTGTGACTGAGCAGACAGGTGAAACTGCGGAGGTTACAAATAAATCCCCTGCACACACCCCTGGCCGCCCTCCTGCAAAGTCTCTCCCCAGCTCAGGAGCCCGGTGCTCATCCCTGGGCTGGGGAGGGCGGTGGGCTCCTGCACAGGGAGGCAGGGAGCGCAGCGCTGTCTCACCGAGGAGCAACCTGCACCCACCAGCACGGCACCAGCAGCAGAGGGGGAGGTGATCCTGGGTGCAGAGGCGAACAGGAGCCCCATCCACAGCACCAGGGCTGACTGGAACCAGTCACAGGAGGAGGACTGGGGGAATGGCTTCCCACTCCCACCCTCTCTGTCCTTGGCTGAGGAGCTCGATGACGAGGGACTATGTGATTCCCTCTCTGTCCTCCTCCCACATCCACCCAAGAGGGTGTTTATTGCAACATCTCTGCCTTAAGATATGCAGAAGTCCCCAGTGCTGGAGGCAGTGTGAGCCACAGCAGCAGTGGCCCTGGGGGAGCAGGGGAGAGGCAGCCAGCAGCTGGCACAGGCAAAGGCCTGAGCATTCACAGAATCACAGACTGGTCAGGGCTGGAAGGCACCTCTGGAGATCACTGATATACAAAGGCTTAAATTATAAGCCTTAAATTAGAGTTGGCTTTTGAGTGAACTTCCCAGCCTATATCACATCAGCATGAAACAAGACTGTGAGACTTTTCCTCCTCCAGTCCAAAGCCAGGTGCAGAATAATGAAATAGCAGCTCTTGGACACATCTCAGATCCTGGCCAAATCCAGGATGTGCCTGTGTGCAGTGAAACTCACCCACCAGATGTCCCCCAGCCTTTCTGTCTGTGTAAGTTGGTTGTTAGATGGTACAAAAGCAGGATCCTCTCACAGCAAAGACAGAGACCTCACCTGTGAGGGGACACACTGCGTGGGACTTCCCAATTGCTGGGGAAAGGCCCCAAATCCCTCGCTGTGACGGTCCCCAGCTGATACATGGATCTGGATGATGATATTTGGGCAATTGGTGATGGATCTTTCTTAATCACTGTGCTTTCTCCTCTGCAGTAATGATTAGGTGCAGACCCTGTTTAAATCTACACTTTGCTTATTCTTCTTTTTTCCCCCCTGTTTTAAAGTAGAGTTGAATAAGTTTGTTTCTCATATTCTGTTGGAGTCTGTGTCCTCTTTGCCAGCCCTGTCAGTTGGCAAAACAATCATCCAGTCCAGCCCCCCTGCCAAAGCAGGGTCACCCAGAGCAGGCTGCACAGGACGGCATCCAGGTGGGTTTGGGATCTCTCCAGAGGAGACTCCACAGCCTCTCTGGGCAGCCTGGCCCAGGGCTCTGGCACCCTCACAGCAAAGAAGTTTTTCCTCATCTTTAGATGGAACTTCCTGTGTTCCAGTTTGTGCCCATTGCCCCTTGTGTTGTCCCTGGGCACCACTGAAAAGAGTCTGGCCCCATCGTCTCAACACCGGCCCTTTAGATATTGATCAGCATTGATGAGATCCCCCCTCAACCTCCTCTTCTAAACAGACCCAGGTCTCTCAGCCTGTCCTCATCAGAGAGATGCTCCAGTCCCCTCATCATCATTGCCCTCTGCTAGACCCTGTCCAGTAGTTCCTTGTCTTTCTTGAACTGGGGAGCCCAGAACTGGACACAACACTCCAGATGTGGCCTCACCAGGGCACAGGAGAGAGGGAGGAGAACCTCCCTCGACCTGCTGGCCACACTCTTCTGAATGCACCCCAGGAGACCACTGGCCTTCCTGGCCACGAGAGCACACTGCTGGCTCATGGTTAACCCGCTGTCCACCAGCATTCCCAGGTCCTTCTCTGTGGAGAACGTTTCCAGCAGGTCAACCCACAACCTGTCCTGGTGCCTGGGGTTATCCCTCCCCATGGGAGGTGCAGGGCTCTACGCTTGCCTTTGTTCAACTTCATTTGGTTCCTTTCCATCCAGCTCTCCAACCTGTCCAGGTCTTGCTGATTGGCTTCTCAGCCTTCCAGTGTGTCAGCCACTCCTCTCAGTTTTTCCCCCAAATCCTCAAGCCAGGATGTTGAGAAAAGGACTTTCAAAAGCAGATGGCCACTTGCATGCCAACTGGAGCAAGGGCTGTGGGGTGCAGCCCCTCAGAAAGGCAAGTGGACAGGCAGGTGCTGTTTCAAAGGGGGCAGGAATGTGCTGCCTCTCCTGGCACCCTGATGCCCACAGCAAGGGGTGCTGCCGCAGAGAGGTGGGGGAGCACAGCCCTCACCCCCCCCACCTTGCTTGGAGCATTCCTGCTTTCCTTCTCACACAACAAACCCAATTGCCAGCCTGTGAATCAGCCAGAGCTGCTGTGCTCAACACCAGGTCACCCCAGGGGACCTCCACCAGCCCCCTGGGACAGCACTGCCAGCACACCAGTGCCAGCAAGAGGGGAACAGCCTTGCTGAAGGGCTGCTGCTGGGTGGGTCACACAAACCACACCGAGGCCTTGGTTGGGCAGATGGCAGCTTGCAGAATGTCCAGGTTTAGCCCCAGAAGAAACAGTGATTTGAAGCCCCAGGACTGCAGCTAGCTGGGGTAAGCAAGCCTGCCTTTTTCTGCCACAAAAGGCTGGGTTCAGTCCCTGAGATCAAGAGACAGCAGCAGGGGCTGGTGGGAGTGCAGAGCTGTGCCACCCTCACTGCACTTGCATCCCACCCAGGGCCACCAGCCTCAGCAAGTATTGGTGGGGTTTATGCAAAGTAAAAGCCAAAATCATCAACAAATACAAGGCCTGCTCCCCTCCCCAGCAACCACAGAGCTACCCAGGCTTCCAAACACACGGGGACCCACAGCTCAGCACACACCAGCTGATGCCCTAAGCAGGCCTAGGTTTGCATGCCCAGTTTGGGTGGCAAAGCTGGCAGCCTGGGCTGGTTAGACACAAATCCTGCACACAAACATCCTGGAAGGGCTCCAGGATGGCTTCTTGCCCTCCAGGCATCCCCATCCCACCCATGGCAACACCTAGAGAATCATGTTATTGCCTTTGCTGAAAACCACTGCTGCACCAGGAATATTTATTTAACTATTTTTAACTTAAAGCTCAAGTTGGGAAAACAAAATAATGGTGATTTTGCCTTTGAAGGAGCTTTCCACAAGCAAGGGGTGAGAGAGGTCAGAGGGAGTGAAAGGAAGGACCAGCTGCAAGAGACCCTCCTCTCCACTTCCCAGGCTCTTTGTGTTTCCCCAGCTTCACAGAATCCCAGACTGGTTTGGGTTGGGAGGGACCTTAAAGCTCATCCAGTCCCACCCCCCCTGCCATCAGCAGGGACACCTTCCACTAGACCAGGTTGCTCAAAGCCTCACCCAACCTGGCCTTGAAACTTGAACTTCAAGGCTCCTACCTCAGGTCTTGGTGACCAAACAGTGCTCAGCAGGTCTCACCCCTTGTTTCATGTGCCCTAAAGGGGAGCTTGGCCCTGCCCTTGAAATGCTAAATTGTCCCTCCGAGAGCATTTGTTTCACAGCCCAGGATTTGGGCCCCGTGCCCCAAGCTGGGGAGCAGCCCAGTGAGATGGGAGACTTAAAATGGTGTCAGGGTGGGAGACCGGGTGTGAGTAAGGGGCAGTGCCATGTCACAGGGTCTAGGGGTCAGATTGGAGATGTTGCCCTGAGCTGCCTCCTACAAGTGCAACTGCCCTACACTGTGGAGTGACCTTCCAGAGAGGTCCTGCTGCCCCTTCATTGCAGGGGAGGTGCAGTCTGCAGAGGGGCTCCTTTGTACGATCCCTTGTTGTTAGAGGGGAGCATGACCCACTGTCACCTTGGGAGCAGGAAAAACCAGGCCTCCTGCTCCCCCTTCTCACTTGAAATGAGGAGACGTGGATCACCTGCAGGGCTGCAGGGACACACAGGTGCTGAGTTGTCCTCTTTTGCAGTTAGTGGCAGTCATTAAGTGCTACATTAATTACTGCTGGGTTGCAGCTCAGCCTCCAGGTTTGTCACTTGGCAAACCTCACACTTGACTTGGCTCTCACTTCTGGGACTTCCCAAAGCCTTCACGTCCCATTGGGAAGCGTGGGCAGGGTGGGCACTGTCCCACTGTGCTCACTCCTCCTCGTGGGGGTCTGGCAGTGGGAGCACAAAGCAGCCTTTGGAGGAGGACTGAAAGCAGACCCCCTCCCTGGGGCTACCTGCCACTTGGGCCATTAGCCCTGAGCCACTGGGGGCCAGACAGCTTCTCTTCCCCAGGTGCCTCTGTTCCACCCCTGCCAAATCCTGGGGGAGAGCCCAGTACATCACAGCTCTGATAGGAAACAAGGCCAAAAAGCACAGTGCAAATGGTGTGGGGGCAACTAACCCTTCAGACCTACCAGGGGGCCCAAGACCAGCATGACCATGGTGGACACCAACCCAGCATGCCCTCCCAACATTAAGGAGGCCCTGGAGAGCAGGAGATGGTGGCGAGATTGAGCAGCTGCAGAGCTGCCTTCAACCAGGCTGCTAGGACCAAGGTGGCCCTGGACACAGCCTGTGCCAGGTTTCCCTATCTGTGTCTGCACCCTCCTCCCAGGCTGTCCCTGAGCCCACCCAGCTCCCCCATGACCACTGTGGGTTTGGTTCACTGTGTTCCTATTTGTACCGTGGTGGTCCTGTTGCCTTGCAGCATTGCATCACTGATTTTGGGCCAGACTTTCTGGATGTCAATCCTTCCTACCCAAGGAACACTGGGAACATCCCTCTATGCAGGTGTTTTGCACAAGGCCAATGGTTCTGAGGAATGGCAAATTGTGGCTTTTTCTCCAAGAAAGAGTGTGGGGCTGGCAGTGGGAGCTATGAAACCAGAAATGGAGTCTGGACAAACACTGCACCCTCTCAGCTCTTGATGCCTTACGGAAGCAAGTCCTGGAGATCATGGCTGGCCTCTGTGACATAAACCTGGTTCTGCTGCAAGTTTTGGCCTCTCCAGGCTCACTGAACTGACAGTTGTCACCAGGCTGATGCAGAGGGACCAGTTCCTTCAGTGCTGCCCACAGTAACCACATTGCAGCAGGCTGCAGCCAGTGTCTGCCCTGGGCTTGTTACTGCTCCCAACTGTTGCTGTGAGCAGCAGTGGCACCAGGACACCAAGAGTCCTTTAAACTCTCTTCATTTATTCCCTACCCTCACAAGTACAGGAATAAAAGGGTCATCTTGGGTCAGAGTTTCTAAGATCTTCTGCAACAAGCAGCTACTTCCTATAATCCCTGCCCCCAAACCAGGTAGATGCTTAAAAAATAAGCATGGTTTTGACAAAGTCATTGGAGGTCCACTACAGGTCACCTCCCACCCTGAAATTACACTGGTGTGTTGTACTTCTGCCTGATTGCCCAGCCTGGCACAGATTTTTTTCCCTGCATCTTTTTCAAGATGCAAATATTTAAAAAGCTCCACCCAGCCTTACTAAAAGCCACAGGAAATTGTCATGTTGTTGGTCTGATGGGACACGTTTAATTATGTTTAATGAAGGCTGATGGTGCTGAACTTCACAGCAGAGTTCTTTCACAGACTCCCTGGTCTGTGAAGTGTGAAAGAGCTTGTCCCCACTGTGTCTTCACTTGCCTTGCCAGCATGAAGAACAAGCTATGGTGAGCCATGTGGCACTTGTGCTTATGAGACAGCAGAGGAAACATGCAGTTGTGAAATGAGTCAGCATGGCCAAAATATACTTTCTAGGTATTAAAATCAAATACCATTGGGGATTATTCTGAACCAAGACAGTCTGGCTTAGAGTTCAGCCAGCAAAATGCTCTTACTGTCACTCAGAGAAGACATCTGGAGGTGGCCAGTCCAAGCAGATGTGGGTAAGGCAAATACAGCTGGACAGGACACAGACCCAGTGTGATCTCGCAGCAGCCTCTGTCCGTGCATGCCTGGAAGACCATACAATGGCACCTCCATTACAGGTTGGTTCAGCACCCCTGGGACTGTCTGAGGAGAGCTTCCCCCACAGTGATGGCAGGACCCAGTCTGAACCTTGCCTGCAATTTTGTGCTGTAAGCCCACCTAGCCCAGCCTGGAGTCAAACACAACAACAAGATGCTTCAGTCCTCAAGAGAGGCTTAAGCCTTTTAGAGAGCCAGTTCACACCAACTCTGTGTCAGGTACCAGACTGTCCATATATAATGCTCCATGAGCATCCAAAGGTTGTTCCTAGCATCACCTTTTGGAGACTACAGAATAACAAGATCACAGAATCAGAGACTGACAGGGATTGGAAGGGACCTCGAAAGCTCATCCAGTCCAACCCCCCTGCCAGAGCAGGAACACCCAGATGAGATCACACAGGAAGGTGTCCAGGAGGGTCTTGAATGTCTCCAGAGAAGGAGACTCCACACCCTCCCTGGGCAGCCTGTCCCAGGGCTCTGGCACCCTCACAGGAAAGAAGTTCCTTCTCAAATCCAAGCAGAACCTCCTGATTTCCAGCTCACACCCATTGCCCCTTGTCCTACCACTGGACACCACTGAGAAGAGCCTGGCCCCATCCTCCTCACACTCACCCTTCAGATATTTATAAACATTAATGAGGTCCCCCCTCAGCCTCCTCTTCTCCAAGCTAAAGAGCCCCAGCTCCCTCAGCCTTTCCTCGTCAGGGAGCTGCTCCACTCCCTCCATCACCTTGGTGGCTCTGTGCTGGACTCTCTCCAGCAGTTCCCTGTCCTTCTTGAACTGTGGAGCCCAGAACTGGACACAATATTCCAGATGTGGCCTCACCAGGGCAGAGTAGAGGGGGAGGAGAACCTCTCTGGACCTACTGACCACAGACCTTCTAATGCACCCCAGGATGCCATTGGCCTTCCTGGCCACAAGGGCACACACAAACCCAGCCTGAAGGGCTGGACTGCTCTTGACTAATGCACGGGAGACCCAGTCTGATAGGATCTAAGGAGACACAAGTTTGAGATATGAGAGCTACCAGGCTGAGATCTGATCTCAGACCTTGCATGTTCAGGAGGTTGGAAGCCACTGGGATAACAAATACCACCCAGGGCTTTGCTATGACACCAAGATCATCATTTTCAAACTCAGATGGATCAAGTCAGATAGCAGGAGGGTGGGGACGGGTCAAGGCAATAATTTCCCTTCCACAGCTGGAGTCACAGCCCAGGCTGGGGGACAAATCCAGGAGGAGTACTCTGCTTGTCAGTGCCCACCAGGATGCAAATGAACAAGAGTCAGCTTTGTGCACTGTCAAGGGAGCAAACAGACGAGCAGTTAATCATGGACACATTTCCTAGTGGGCTGATCTCCTCAGAGGATAGGGGGAAGGATGCCTGTCACATCTCAGGATAATATAGTGAGTGAACAAACAAAATATCCTAATGGAGTGATAAATCCTGAATCCAGAGTTCTTGGCTTTGAAAGATAAAGACAGCGAATGCCTTTGGGTCACAGCACCAAGAGGCATCCTTGAGAATGCACAGGGCACAGAACCAGCCAAGCACCTCTTTGTTGAGGGCAGTCATCCCTATGACTTTTCCATTGTCTCCCAGACAGACACTTCTCAAAAGGTCTGTCTGCCAGTCTCTTGCAGGGACAGACACAGGAGGCACCTCCTGAAGAGCTTCACTGGTACCACTGGGAGGCCCCGGTCCATGACAGGGACATCCACGCTGGGTGTGCAGACCCAGTGCTTTTGTTCCAGGAAACCTGACTTGCTGTGCAGGAAGGGCCCTGTGCACCGGTGTGCACTGCCACCAGCACACACAGGCTGCTCCTCCTGCAGACACAGTGCTGGACCCCACCTCCCCTTGCCCCCGGGCTCTGGGGTGTGCAGGCGCTGCACCGGGGTCTGCTGCACTGGCCACGCTGTCGCTCAGAAATCCGGTCAGGAATAATCTCAGCCCAGACAGCAAAAGCACTGTCTGCCCTGTTGCTGTGACAGGACTAGCTCTTTGACTTCAGGGACCAAGTTCACCCTTGCAGCAGCCTCCAGCACGTCCCCCACAGCTGTGACTGTGGACCCCACGTGGCTCTTGTGGTCCTTTGGCCCCTCTTGTGGGGCAAGAGCTGGCAGCATCAGTCCGAGCCTTGCACTTCTATTCAAGATCTGAAAGGAGGCCTTCACATGCTATTCAAGACCACCAGGAGCTACAGGTCCACCCTGTCCTACATTCCAAGGCACAGCACCATCTGGTTATTCTGGGTTGTCCACCTGCCTCCTCTCTTCAGTAACAGCTTCTCTTTGCCAAGAGATGGCAGTGGAAGGGCTGCAGGTAGAAGGCATCCAGCCAGCACCTCAGTGGAGAAGTCTGCTCAGTGCCCAGGCCAGTGCTGCCCTTGGCCTCCTGTCCTTCCACCTCTGGCTCAGCCCCACCTGCACGCTGTGGCACCCCTGAGAACAGGATGGTCCTCAGGCCTAGGGCAGCAGCTTGTCTTCTCCTGGGGGCACCAGGAACTCCAGCCAGAGAGCTAGAACCTGGCAGCACACAGCAGCACAAAGAAACAGAACAGTCATCAGCAGCTTGGACAGCCCTGGGCTGCACAGACACAGTGCTGGCCAGGACAATCAGGATTATCTTTCTCCATTAACTAAAAGCACTCTGGGAGTGCTGGCATCCACCTGGAAAACCATCAGGGACAGACACAGGGAAACTTCTCATCAAGAGGAGCTGCTGCTGCTCAGCATTTGCTTCTGGGAGGCTTTGCCTTAGACCTCTGTTTCCCCTTGAAATAACAAGCTGTTTATATTCAATGTCTTTATGCTTGGAAGGAGGGCAGAGGACTTTCAGGCTTGGATTGCTCCCAAGGACGTTCACTTGCACACTTGGCCCTGGCTCGGTTGGGCTGGAGCGGTGACAGGCTCAGGCGCTCACATGGCGATGTCCAGTGGCAATGAGAGGAGCAGGAAGGTGCAATAACCCAGATTCAGGCCACCCTGACTCACACAGCCTCTGCCAGACAGCACCCCTGGGTCCCACTCTGGCACCTCACAACCACACTGGAGCATGCACACGTGGCACTGGTGTGTGAGGCAGCAGCTCCACAAACACTCGCTGGGCTGCTGGCACCACGGTCCCCCACCGACACCACGGAGGAACAAAGCTGTCAGCAGCACTGGCAGTGCCAGAGGAGCAAGCAAGCTCGATGTGAGCAAGAGGAAAATTCCTGCTTATGTGGAAACAGAATTACTCCCACAGGGGCTCCTGCCAGGCCAGGAATCACTGCAAACCCAACCACCCGAGTCCCACTGCTCTGGAGACCCCCAAGCAGGACTGGGCGCCTCTCCTGCAGGGTGAGCAGCGGGATGCTGGCGGGGCACGAAGGGACAGATGGCAGTGTGGCCGAAGGAGAGGGTGTGGGAGATGTGCAATACAAAGGAGCCAGTTCCAGAGCAGCAGTGGCACAGCTGGATCCCAGTGCTGTCCTGCCTGGGCACTGCGGTGGCACTGGAGCAGGGCACCAAGGTGCACCCTTGCCACTGCCCAGCACACCCAAGGGGCACAGATGCCACCGCTGGTGCAGTGTCCCCTAGCACAGCCCTCAGCACCTGCAGGCAGTGCCCCTGCAAAGCTGCTGGCACCAGGGACCACAGCACAGCCACACGGGGCTGTGATCTGCCTGGGGAGGGACAGGTGACCTTGTCCTACATTTCAGAGGCCACTTCTCATCCACAAAAAGCAGCCAAACGAGGGCAGCAGCAGGGGGAGAGATGCCTCCACGCTCAGCAGTGCTGTCCCCCAGCCCTGCTACAGCAGTGGCTGGAAATGGGGTGTCCTGGTGACCCCCCCTCTGCTCCCAGCCTGTACTGCCCTGCCCTGCCCTGCTATGGGATGTGTGGGGGACGGGAGCTGTGGGGCACAGGGAGAAGGGCAGCAGGGCCGTGCCCAGAGGGGCAGAGCAGGGGTGTTTGAGCGCAGGCCCACGGCTCAGAGCCAGGGTCCCCGAGCTGCTTCAGCCAGGGATGGGTGCAGCCCCCCCGACTCCCCAGCACACCCTGCCAGGCTGCTGACAGCCACAGCCCCACCAGGTCCTGGTCCAGTCTGCCAGCCCTGCGCCGTGTCTGGGACACCCAGAGAGCTCCAACCACCACCAGAGGTGTGAGCCAGTGCTGCAGCACCCCCCACACATCCTGCAGGTGCCAGCCCTTATTTTCTCACCCAAAGGTAAGAATTCTCTGTAAGATCACCAGGTTAGTCCCTCACAGCCCAAATGTGTCCCCCACCCTGGTTTAAAACACCAGGAAATGAATGGAGAAACCCAAGTGCATGGTCAGCTCTGCCAGGGAAGCACAAACCTGACTGCAACACACAGCCACCTCCCCACTCACTTCCCCAGGGGCCTCTGGGGACATCTCCTGTCCCTGTGAGCAGCATGAGCCCCCGGGAAGGGGCTGGGCTTTGGCCATGGCTGTCTGGGGCCTGGAGAGGAGAAGTCCTGGCTGTCCCATCTGCTGGGTAAGGGGAGCTCCTCCAAGCATCTGGTGAGGCTGAGCCTTGTGCTGCAGCTGTGAGTTTTCACTCCAGGCTCTGGAAAGCACTTCAAAGATATTCTTAATCGTTTTGCTGCTTCAGAGCTTTAATGGTAGTGCATCAGTTGGCTGGCAGGAGCTGAGAGCTTCCTTCCTCGCTAGTGACCAAGCATTAGCAGAAGAAAGGAAGGCTGCATTATGGGTTGATGCTCTCCTTTCAGCCTCCCATGTTCTGGGAGGAAAGATTGCTCATGTGCAGCCATTAAAGAAGGCAGTTCCTGCTTTCCAACCCCAAAACTGAAAGGTTTACTCAGGTTTCAACAATTAAACAATTTCTAGAAAAAAGGGCCAAGGTGTCTGCAGAGAGGAAGGGACAGGGAAGGAAGGTCAGAGCAGGAGTGCTGAGGGAACATGACAGCTTCATATTTAATCCCTCTGATAGAGGCAAAATGTTGCTCTGTGCACAGGAACCTGCTAAAGCCCAACCTCGTGCACTGCAGAGCCCTCTCCCTACCTCCACCAGCGTCTGTGCAAGTATGTAAATACGTTGGAGGAGGCATCTGAGCATCAGTCTGGGCTGGCCCCCTGCCTTCTTGGTCTGAGGGTTGGCTGGAAAGAAGCTGGTGCATTATCCTTCCTTACATCCCTCCCTTCCATCCTTCTGTAAACTTTGATGGTGCCACAACTTGAGACATCTTCTCCCAGACTGCTGGAAGCCTATGTCACTGGGGATGAGGAGCCAGAACTGGGGGAATGCCTCCAAAACACCAGGGTACCACTCAGGAGGCGTAGGCAGGGAGGTCAGCCCACAAGGCTGTGGCTATTCAGTGCACCAGGCTCTCTAGAGATGCTCTCAGAGTTCTCAGATGCTTTTGCCTCCAGAATTGGTCACAATTTGAAGCAGTTTTCAAAAGGCTCTCGCCCTCTTGGTGGCACTGCCACTGGTGCTGGGTCAGACCTGGACTCCACTTCCTTGGGATCAGCTCCTTTGGGATGGACTCAGGGCAGGAATCCGTGAAAGTCTGAATGGAGCTGAACATGGGAATGGGGGTTCACTGCAGGATACATCAGCCTACACTTGGTGCCACAGCACTGACCAGTGCACCATCTGAATGGTGACTATAAAGTTATATACAACTGCTGCACAGCAGCAGGGTGGAAAGAGGCATCAGGAGAAGCTGAGCCCAAGATGGAGGGAAAAAAAAAAAAAAGAAACTTAGTCACAAAGCCACTTCTGTGAAAATCCACCCTGTGTCTGGAAGGAAAGATGGGTCAAGGAGTCCTAAGGCTGTGCTGAGCTTCAGAGGTACAGGACAAGCTCCTGTATGGCCCTGGAGAGCAGCAAGGAGCTGTTAAAAACGGCCTCTCACCATCTCACCCGGCGCTGAGAGAGGAGCTGGAACCCCAGTGAGCGTGAGACAGGAGGAGGAAGAAAGCCCCACTGCTGCCAGGGGAAGAACGAGGCCTCCACAGAGCTACAGCAGCAGTTTTGTTGCTGATTGTTTTTACAAGGGGCTAGGCTAGGTTGATGATTAATATTAATGTCTTGGTAAATTATGCATATTGTGCATATGCATGGAGCATCCCCAGTGATGGCAGCCTCCCCCTGAGCACCAGCAGCTTGCTCACAGAATCGGTGGCTGCCTGTAAAAACGTTTTGTTCTGTTACAGAAACAAAACTCAAAGCAAAAATGAAAACAGCCTGGCATGAGGATCTGAGCACCTCCTGCTACAGAGCAGGCTTCAGACAAGGGGGGAACCAACACCAGCACCTTCCTGCACGTCTGACAGAGCAGCCAAAGGTGGGATCCCTCGACCAGGCAGAGGGTAAAGGAAAGGTCCATCTCCTGCCCACCCATTCTCTCCCAGCACGGACAGATCCACAGCCCTCAGCTAGAGGAGGCAACAAGCCCATTGCAGCCTTGATCTGGTCTTCCCTATCTCCTTCCCACATCTCTCTCTCTAGCTCTACCTCACACCGTGCTTGGCTCCTTGAGTTCTGCTCCTGTCTCTTGTTACTGCCGGTGTGAGCCCAGAGTGCATCACGGTGTCGTTATGGAGCCACACACCCGATTTCCTGGGGCTGTGTCCTCGCCAGGAGGCAGCTCCTGGCAGCTCGGCGCTCCACTCGGTACCAGTCAGAGCAGCTGTGCTGCAGTGAGCCAAGCAGCACTGACTCTGGTCTGTCACCTCCAGGTGCTTCCAGCAGCCCACACAGCATCACTCGCGTGGTGACCGGTGTCTGGACTGGCCACCTCGAGCCTTCACCCGCGAGCCACAGACTTCCCGTGGCTCAGAGCTGCGAGTGAGCTGTGGGGCTGCTGCTCTGCTCGTGCCCCTCACAGCACCGTGGAGCCCCAGCCCAAACTGCCAGGGTGCTGCTGCTGAGCTGGCCGAGAGCTGGGAGCAGCAAAGGGGACTCTGCTCTCCTCTTCCCATCACTGCTGTGATTGTGTCCCTGAGGGGCACCTGTGAAGGACCATGTGGGGGTTTGACCCACAGTGGGATGGGACCATGGGGTCCTGCACTCACTCCCCCAACCCGGTGAGATGGGATGGGAGTCACAACAAAGGGGACACGGGATTGGGATGAAGGACAGGGAGGGCTCACTCACCAGTGATGGTCACAGGCAAAACACACCCAAACTTGGGGAACAAAGATCAATTTGATTCATTGCAAATCATCTGAGTAGACAAAACACCACATCTGACAACACCTTCCCCCACCCCTCCCTTCTTCCCGGGCTCCAATCACTTCGCTCCCCATTTCTCTACCTCCCCCCCCAGCAGCACAGGGGGCAGGGAATGGGGGTTCACTCAGGTCACCTCTGCTGCTCTTCCTGGCATGGAAGTCCAGGAACAAGATGTTCCAGAGCAGCTTCCCATGGAGTCAGGGACCTCTTTGGGCTCAGCTCCCGGCTCCGGCATGGGGACACCACGGGCTGCAGACTCACCCCCCACTCTGGGGGTCCACCCCCGCTCTGGCAGCGAGTGACTCTCGGGGTCCCAATTCCATCACACTTGTCTCAGGCTCAGCTTCTCTGCTCCAGTGTGGAGTCCTCCATGGCCCACATGTGGGTCTCTGCTCCACCATTGAATCTCCATGGGCTGCAGGGACCTCATTGACCTCCTACTCCATCAGGTGAACTGGGTGTGTCGAGGTCCTCTGTCCCCCCCACCCCCTGCCTCTTTCCTACAGCAATGAAGCCACCTCTCTCTCTCCCCTTTGTTTAGGCCAATGGTCTTTTGTTCAGCTCAATGGCCTCTCCTCCAGGTTCACCCCCACCTTCTTTTCAGGACAGTCCTTCCCCTCACCAATATGGATTAGTGCTCACTGGCCCAGCCTGGGCTAGGGGGTCTCCCAAGCCAGGGAGCTCCAAGCCAGGCCCTTCCCCCACTACCAGAAAACCTTGGCATCTCTGGCCAGATGTAATTCTGTCAGGGCCTTGGCTTTCCCAGTCTGATCCCTGGCCACTCGGGCAATTTCTCTGTATTCCTCCCAGGTTACCCATCCTTCCTTCCACCCTCTCAAGGCTTCTTTTCTGACCTTAAATTTGTTCAGAAGCTTTCTGTCCACCCGTGCAGGCCTCCTGCTGGTTTTGCCTGCCTTCCTCTTTGTTGGGATGCATCGCTCCTGGGCTTGGAGGGGGAGATCTTTGAGTATGTTCCAACTGTCCTGCACCCCTCTTCCTTCCAGGAATTCATCCCATGGTACGTGACCAAGCAGAGGTCAAAGTCTCCTCTCCTGGAATCCAGGGTGGTGAGCTTACAGTGCACCTTCTTCACTGCCCTGAGGATCTCAAATTCCAACATTTTATGGTCACTGCAGCCAAGACTGGCCAAGAGCTTCACGTTCCCCACCAGCCCCTCCTTGTTGGTGAGAACAAGGTCCAGCATGGCACCCCTCCTCTCCAGTTCCTCCACCACCTGGAGAAGGAAGTTGTCCTCCACGCATTCCAGGATCTGCCAGGATTGTTTGTGCCCTGCTGTGTTGTCCCTCCAACAGATGTCGGGGTGGTTGAAGTCCCCCATGAGGACCAGGGCTTGTGAATGTGAGGCTGCTCCTATCTGCCTAGAGAGGCCCCATCTGCTGGGTCTCCCTGGTCTGTCAGCTTGTAGCAGACCCCCACTGCAACGTCCCCTTTCCCTGCCTTCCCTTTAATCCTGACCCATAAACTCTCAGTCAGCTCCTCATCCATCTCCAGCTGGAGCTCCAGACACTCCACCTGGTTGTTGACATAGAGGGCAACACCCTGTCCTGGTCTCCCCTGCCTGTCCTTCCTGAAGAGCCTGTGTCCTTCCATTCCAAGCTCCAGTCATGGGAGCCATCCCACCAGGTCTCTGTGATGCCAGTCAGGTCGTATCCCTGCAGGCACGCACACATCTCCAACTCCTCTTGTTCACTGCCCATGCTGCCTGCATTAGCACAGAGACATTTAAACTGGGCCCTCAGTGAAGTTGACTTTGCCTTGCTGGCTGGAGCAGCTGGAGTCCCAGTGCGGTGCTCTTCAGGCATGGACCTCCCAGAGCTATCACCAGCAGTCCCAGTTATACCCCCTCCCCCTTCCAATCAGGGATGAGAGGGGCAGGGAGCCCTGGTCCTGCCCCATGCTGGAAAGGCCACCAGAGCAACCCCAGCCCTGGGCTCAGGCTGCCCTGCCCACGGTCACTGGGGAGGAAGGGATGAATCAGTGCATGAAGGGCACTCGTGCGTGGTGTGGGTGGAGCAGAGCAGCAACTGCTTCCCCAGGAGATTATATTCTTTGCAGAAGTCCTTTTTATTTCTTTCTTCTCATGGAGCACAGTAACTACCTGCTCCTCAGCTCCTCCACACCTGGGGCTGCTGCACGTGGGAAGGGGACACTCGCCTTTCCTCCCGCTCTGCCAGGCATGAGCAGCAGCACAGCATGAGCCAGGGCTGGGAGCTGAGCTCCTCCTGGGACCAATGTGACACTGAGGGGTCAGGGCTCAACCACCAGCCCCACCACTTGGCCACAAGCCACCCCCAGCGCCACCACATCCTGGGTGACCGTGGGCACTCTCACCGTGCCTGTGCTGGGTGTCTTGGCACTGCCAACCCCCACAGCAGCCGAGGCAGACAGACAGGTACCAGTGGTGCCCCCGACAGTCAGATGCAGCCTTGGCTGGGGCACATGGTGACAAAGAAGCAGAAGCTGAGATGTTTAGAGAAGCCTTGGGTCTCCTCCTGGCTCTGTCGCACTCTTGCTGTGCAAGCTGAGATCATGCCACCCAGTTTCCCCAGGTGAAATGCAAGCACAGATCTTTGCCAGCTACAGACAACTGGCACTTTTGGGTCACTTCAAAACACTTTCCAGGGACAGCTGCCCACTGCATCCACCTACCAGAGCCCCCCACAGCTGGTTGCCAGCCCATTGAATCTGCCTGTGGCCTGTGAAGGGGAGCAGCCCTCACCAGGTTCTACAGGACCTCAGTCCTACCCATGCAGAGGTGGCCACCACCTCCTTCCAGCTCTGACAGGCCTCAGCTGCCTTGCCTGGTGCCAGGGTTCAGCAACAGATCAACAAACCAGCATCTTGTGAAGGCACTTGCTGACCAGGCTGTTGTTCACCAACTGTGCTGTCCTTTGGGAAGGGGACCAGGCTGAGGACAGCACCCAGCTCACACCGTGCCTTACACCCCTCTGAAATACTAGAACTGGTTTCAATCAGCACCACAACAAGGGAGGGCAGCTCTCCTCCAGTGAGCATCTTCAGGCCCTGTCTCTGCTGCAGTTGAACAGAAAACCCAACAGATGTTGCCCAGGAGGTTCAGAAGAAAAGCAGAACTGTTCCAAGGGAGGTGACCTCAAGGAAAAGCTCCTCCTGTTGTCCTCCACACTAGCTCTCCTTGCTTGCAAGGACAGGGAGGAGGATTATTTCCTGAAGCCTTCATAGTACAAGAGAGCTGCACAGGGAACCGACGAGCAGAGCGCGGCCTGGGGGTCTCTGCCCCCCAGCAAGAGGGTGATTCAGCTGACAGAGGGTGTGGGGAAGCAGTGGTGCCTCCAGACGCTGACAGGAGCTGCTTCCCTGTCCTGGTTTTGCTAGGACAGAGTTAATTTTCTTCTGAGTAGCTAGAAAGCGCTGTGTTTTGGTTTTCAGTGTGGGATTTGTTAGGAGAAGAATGATGATGATGTACAAGGCCATCATGTTTGGGTAGTTTGCAGGTGCAAAGGGCTGGGAGGGAGAATTAGCAATTAATTAATTAATTAAAGGTAATTAGCAAAACTCCAAACTGGCATTTGGATGTGCCAGTGAGATATTCCAGATCATATCTCACCATGTTCAGTGTGTTAACCAGGGCTGACTGGAAAGTGGGGGGATTCTCTTGGGAACTGCTTGGCCTCGGTCTCCCAGGGTTGTGGTTTTGGGCTCAGGGTTCCTCCTCGGGCAGTGCTGTTGGGGGGTGGTGAGCACTTGCACTGTGCATCCCTCATGTGCAGATGTTATTATTATCATCATTGTTAACATTACTATTTTCATTTTATTCTACACCAGTCATTAAATTGTTCTTATCTCAGTTGATGAGTCTCCTCACCTTTACCCCTCCAGTTCTGTCCCCTCTCCCCTGGCTGGGTGGGGGGCTCCTGGGGGGTGCAAGCAGCTGTGTGGTGTTTGGCTGCCAGCCAAGTTAAACCACCACACCACCCCATAGGAGGTCTCATGCCTCAGAGCCAGCACAGCCATCAGCCTGCAGGACAGATGGGATGTTCTTGCTTTTGTGTCCATCTCCTCTGCAGTACATAGTGAAGCTCAGGACAACACCAAGGTGCCAGTGCTGCCCCTGGGCCAGGTTGCTCTTACCCATGTGTCACTGTCCAGCCAGGCAGCTCAGGAGGAGAACAAGCTGTAGAGGCTGGAAGAGGGATGTCCCTGCAGCTCTGTCCCATCTCTGGGCATGCACAGCAGCACAGGTTCCCTCATCCTGCTGTCCTTCAGGGGGAAATCCTGCTACTCGAAGTCATCTTCCTACCAGCACGTTCCCAAGCCACGTCAGGTAGTGACTGCCAGATGCTGGTTGGGTCACTCATAGAACTGGGAACTCCACTGGGATCTCCATCCCTGCTGTGAGCTGCAGAGATGATCCCCTGGGTCTTGTCCCTGCTGAAGTCCCCAAGGAAATCCCTGCTGCCAGTGGCACAGGCACCAGCAGTGCCAGCCACCCCCAGCTCCCAGGGATGACACCCAGAGGGTTGCTGTCATCTGCCTGCACTTCACAGCGAGTGGGCTGGATGCTGAAGAGCACTCACAGCCCTGGGGCCGAGCTCTCTGCTGCTTGGACACCTGGCTGCATGGGGGGAGGCAGAGGTGTTCTTCTTCCACCCCATCTTCTTGACCCTCCAGCTCTGTCAGATTCTGCTGTCCTTCCCCATCACACCAGACACAACCTGTTTTGCTTCCACCAAATCACAGGGTCAGTTATCCACCCTACCTGCAGCAACCCTCATCTTACTCAAACATCTCCCAGAACTGAGTGCCTAGTGTCTTCCTGCCAAAATCCAAGCAAGTGTTCACAATTCCATCTCCTAAAACCCACTGTTAACTCATCTCCTGATGACACAGGCCACCATCCACACAGGGAGAGCAAGCCAGTGCTCTCTTTCCTAAATCTGCAGGGGTTCATCCAACACTGCTTTCATGGAGATCCCACCAGTGTTTTATTGGGCTCAGCAGGGCTGCTGGTCCCACACAGGAACTCCAAACTGGGAGGGAGCAGGATATTCCCAGCACTGTGTCAGCCCAGCTCGTGGCCTCTCCAGTCCTTAGCCCCAGGCACCTCACCTGAACAGCAGCCTGCTCAGTACCTGCACACATTCTTCACACCTCCAGCCACGTCTTGCAGATCTACCTGGTGCCCTCATCACCAGGAACACAGCTCAGGCACAGCCTCCACTCCTGCCTTTGACCCTGCTGGTTTTTCAGGGCAAGAAGCTCTTCCACTGTACACTGTGTCACTGTAGGACTAGCCCCACCATCCTGGGCACTTCACTTACACATCTGATGTCCAGACACACAGGAAGGGCTCCTGCCCAGTCTCCTGTTATAGGTCTGGACAGCCCCCACATCAAGCAGGGACCAGGTCCCAGCCCGAGGAAGGTGCAGGGCAGGTGCCTTGGCCACTCATCCACCCACTCATCCCCATTCCCTTTGTGAAGCAGCCAGGTCAGGGAGGCAGCAAAGGCACCCAGAGCTCTCCTGCACTGCATTTTCTCCAGTGATTCACAGTAAAATCAGGAGAGGCCAGGATAAGTAGCAAAGGGGAAAATCAGTGGGGTGGGGAAAAGGAGAAAAGGGTTTGAAACCCAGGGCACAGACACAGGACTGTTTGAGAACAGCAGTGGTCAGGCAGCAGCTGGGCAGGATGTCCTGTTCCTCAGCCTTTCCCTCCCCTTCACTAACTGCAGAATGAGCACAGATGGCACAATTTCAGAGACACTGGCCTTGACCATAGTCAAGGTCCTGTCCCAGCAGCCGTGTTGGATGCAACTACCCCCTGTTTACGTGCCAAACTGTGGGGTTTTCACTTGGCTGTCACTGGGCTGCAGTCAAACTCAGCCGCTCGCTCACTCCCCCTCCAGGGAATACAGGAGAGAACTGGGGGGCAAGGGTAAGGGGACTTGTGGGTTAGGAACAATTTAATAATTGAAATAAAATAAAACTTAAAATAATAATTATATTAAAATAAAAATTATAATAATAATAGGAATAAAATATGCAAATGAGTGACCCCCAGTGCCATTGCTCACCACCCACCCAGCCCGGCCCGTGCCCAGAGAACGATCCCAGAGCAGCGACAATCCCGACCCGAAACCGCAATCCCGGGAGAGCCAGAGCCCGAGAGAGCCAGAGAGAGCCAGAGAGGAAGAGCCCCTCATGGATCTCCTGCCCATGGGGGACAGGAGCTGGAACAGCCCCTTGGCAGAGCCCAGTGCCCATGGAGCTGATCCATGGCAATATTCCTCACCCCTGAGCTCTTGCGCTTGCAGAGGGACAAACACAAAGTCCTTCAGTGCCAGGGACACAAATGCCAACATGGGGATGTTCTCAGCGTTTCTCTCCTGACAAATCCCAGCTGAACCCAACCCCCAGCGCTGCTCCAGCTGCTGAACAGATCCAGCTCTGGCCCAGCTCACACCAGGACATAAACAAACTGATTTCATTGCCTTGGACAGCGCTTTAATTACCAAGACATCCTCAGGACAGTCCAGGCCTCAGCCTCACTCGCTCCTTGCTCCATGGAGCACTTTACTCCTGCTTTGCACGCTTGGTGTGTGTGTAGGGAACGGTGGCTGCAGAGCCAGAGCCCTTTCCTCTCGTCAGCCCCTTCCACCCTGCATTGCAAGAGCAGAAACATCCCAGGCTTGAGCACTCCCATCACCCACCCTGTGACAAGAGGGGGAGAGAGGTTTTGGGAGACACTGGTGGTAACCAGGGGAAGAAGCAGAGCTGTTGCTTGAGGGCCCAAACCCACCCAGTGGCTCGGTCACTTCAGCTGCACGATGCACAGGCTGTTGGCTCAGCTCTGCGGGCATCCACAGACCTGTGGCTCCGTGTTCATAAGCTGGCCAGCCAGCTCTGAAGGACCCTCCCTGGTGGCACTGGCAAAGCCAGCCAAAAAGTGCTTTTACTGACTGGTGACCTGAGAGGAATATGGAAAAAAAAAGAAGTTTTACTGCTGGCACAAGACAAAAACTGCCATTTCCTGAAGAATGGGAAGGCTGATGGAGTTAAATCACATTAAAATTGGGCTAGGACCCCTGACATGACAGAAGAAATTATCTGGTCTTTTGAAGCAGCAATAAATGTTTTGTCACTGAAGAAGCAAAGGAAGAGGGAGAAAAAATATTGTAAATCAAAGGTAACATGTTCTTTGAGAGTTTAAAAGAATCTTTGCAGGGAACAGTGGATAATAAGGAAGGTGGAACATCATCTTGCTAATGCAGGAGAGCTCTTGACCTGCCTGCTTCCGCTGAGGGATGAAGTGACTGAGAGCCCCAGAAGGAACATTAGAGCACAGTGGTTATTGGTCTGGTTAAGAAAACAAGTCCATTAAATGAACACACTCGGGCAGTGAGAACTTCCAGCCACGATGAGCGTGCAGGGCCCTCCCTGGTGAGCTCTTGCTAATGAAATGAAGCCGTCAGAGGCCCCGAGTGACCACACAGCGCAGCTGGGTGATGGGTTTAACAGGTCCTGCTGGATTGCACAGGGAAGGTCTCTCAGAAGTCTGTAAAGCCCACAGCAACAATCAGCCAAATCCCAAATGATGCTTTTTAAAACCTGAAGTGGCTGCTGAAGAACAAAACAAAAGTGCCACCAGACAAGAGGCTGGGCTTAGCACCGGTGGCAGAACTGAGCCCACAGGTCACCCAGCACTTCTGCCTGAATTGTTTCCTCTCCCCAGCTGCTGCCAGGTCTGCCAGCTCATCCCTGCTCCACCACCTCCTGCCCAGGTGCCAGGAACTCACCTCAGCAAGATCTGTGAGTGTCAGAGACACGGCCAGGCCTGTGTGGGGCAAACAGGCAGCCCGGGGCAGGAGCTGGGCTGTGCCCCACGTCACTGCCCTGCTCTGTGCCTGCCAGCTGCAGCCCTCCCTGCACAGAGCCATCCTCATCGGCACAGGGGTGGCTGTGGCCAACCTCAGGGTCCCCTCAGCACACGTGGGGCCAGCTCATGTCCCATTAACCTGCTCCAGCAGATCACAGCAGCCAGAAGGGCACCAGAACTGACACAGAGAAGGAACAAGCAGCGTTGTGTGAACAGTTATTAATGTGGCTACATAAAATCCTCTGGCAAACCTCATTAAAGGAACAATTTGCCTTTCTGTTACTGGGAACAGTTGACCTGTACTTGGAGGGAACAGCCACCCCCGAAGTGCAGGCTGTTGCAGGGCTCTGTGGTGCCTGTTTTGTTGCTCCATGGAATAGGTACCACTGGGTGCTGGAGCAGCCAGCCCCGTTCCAGCCCAGTGCATGGCCCCAGGGCCTCAGCACACACGTGAAGCTTTTCCTACCCAGCCAGGACACCCAGAGTAGACTTGGGATACCTCACCAGCATTCAGTGATGAAGCAGCACTCCCAGGGACCACTGCCTGCCACGAACAATTCCTTGGGCTGACTGGAGCGAGGTTGTCTCCAGCTACCTGCATTAACCAGGCACGAATGTTCACTGCTGCCAAGGACTTCAAACATCATGGTGAGTCAGGGAAATAAAGTTGTTCATGTAGGATACATGCAGAAATGACACTATCCAGTGCCAATCCTGTGAAGACAGAGCCACCCAGAGGTCTTTCTCCTGCACTGAAAACCCCTTCTCTGCAGAGGAGCAGCTTTCTCCATACAGACAAATTCTCACGGTAAAGTTTGCTTTAAAACACACGAGGAAGCCTGTGCTCCTGCCAGTGATTCTCTTCTCACAGGAACCTTTGCAGAAAAGCCAGAGCAAGTGCTCCCCCTCTCCAGAACACGTGTGTTTTTGCAGACAAGCTGTAAAACCGTCACTAACAGAACTGCTCCTGGAACGTTGACTCAGGAGCTCCTACCAGTTCAGTAAAGTGATGAGCGACTTTCACGGTAAGGGAAGAGTCCCCGTTGTGCCCCTGCCAACCTTCCAGTTAGAGAATCAGCCTGGGGTATCCAGCGTGGGCTCCTGAAAGACAATGAACAGGAATTCTCACTGTTAAATAAAGACAGCTTCATAAAAACCAAACCAACCAACCAAGCCATGCGATGGAACAGATTCCCAAGGACATTTATGTCCCCTGGAGATGGGGACAGACAATGGACACGGCCACCCCTTTGCTGGCTCACATGCAAGAAGAATTCCAAATCCCATCCAGACAAAAGGAACAGCTCTTGTTCCATGCACCATCCAGTACCTCCAAAGCAAGGACAAAGCCATGCCTACCCCAGCGCTGGGAGGGAATGTCTTCTCCAAACCCAGCTTCTTCAATCCTATCATCCCTGATGGCCCTTGTTCCCGAACCTCAGCAGCTTCCTGTGGGACCACAGCTATCCCTGGGTTGAGCCTTCCTGGATGCTACGTGCTCTTCCTCACACTTCCAGCTGCTCTCCAGCTGAGGGAGAAATCAGCAATTTTTCAATATAAACCAATGGCCATTTCCTTTTTTTTTTTTTAAGGAATATCTTTAAATTTGAAACTTGCCATCTATATTAAGGTTTAAATTGGCTGTAATGTATAAAAATCACAGTAATTACCTTTATGCTGCCCTCTCACCCCAGTGAATTCAGGAACAGTGAGCAGAGCTTGGGACAAAAAGCAACTTTTTCTTTTAAAAACCAGCTTCTTCCAAAATAAATCAAATGTGACTAAACCTGCCCTTGGGAAAAACCAAACAAAACAAGAACTGCTGAAACCTGCAGCACAGGATAAAGCTAATTCCTCTTCTGTCCAGTCCTGCACCTGGGTTGGGGCAATCCCCCAGCATCAACACAGGCTGGGGATGAAGGGGATGAGAGCAGCCCTGAGGAGAAGGACTTGGGGTGCTGGGGGAGGAGAAGCTCCACATGAGCCGGCACCGTGCGCTGGCAGCACAGAGCCAATAACCGTGTCCTGGGCTGCACCCAGAGCAGCGTGGGCAGCAGGGCCAGGGAGGGGATTCTGCCCCTCTGCTCCGCTCTCCTGAGACCCCCCCTGCAGTGCTGCCTCCAGTGCTGGGGCCACCAACAGCACAAGGACATGGAGCTACTGGAGCCAGCCCAGAGGAGGCCACGAGGATGATGCCAGGGCTGGAGCAGCTCTGCTGTGAGGACAGGCTGAGAGAGTTGGGGCTGTTCAGCCTGGAGAAGAGAAGGCTCCAGGGAGATGTTATTGCACCTTTCAATAACTGAAGGGGCCGATAAGAAAGATGGGGACAGACTTTTTATCAGGGCCTGTAGCTACAGGACAAGGGGAGATGTTTTTAAACTAAAAGAGGGGAGATTCAGACTAGATGGAAGGAATAAATTTTTTATATTGAGGGTGATGAAACCCTGGCCCATGTTGCCCAGAGAGGTGGGAGAAGCCCCATCCCTGGAAGTGTTCAAGGCCAGGTTGGACGGGGCTCTGAGCAACCTGGTCTGGTTGAAGATGTCCCTGCTCACTGCAGGGGGGTTGGACTAGGTCACTTTTAAAGGTTCCTTCCAGCCCAAATCATTCCATGATTCTATGAGCCCTGCACATGCTCCAGGCAAATTCTGGCCTCCAGCCTCCAGTCCAACCCAGGAGCTTTGAGCAGCTCCAGCAGCCAACGCATCCGAGACCGCTCTGCTCTCCCTTCTGCTCCCTGCCTGTCACCTCCCCCCCTACTGCTCAGTGTCTGCGTTTTTCCTCTACAGATACCAGTTATTTCCTGAATTCTTTAACAAACATGGTGGGAAAAGACACACTTTTTACAGGCAAAGAGACAAGTAAATTGGGAAGGGGCACTGCAGGAGCACTCCTGGTTGCTGTTACTTTTCTCTTTCCAGGCCATCCTTGTGTGGCATTTGTCAGGCAGTGACCGAGCTGCAGATTCCCTCAGAGGGGGAAATCACTCGAGCGTTTGGCTTCAGGGATCTGAAGTCTGGGAAACTTCTCTGCGTTTCAGGTGCTCACCCCACTGAATCCCACCAGGACAGGGAGTTACCACCTGCCAGCCAGGCCACTGGCACATCCCTCCTGAGGAGCTGACCCTCTCGTTGTTTCCTTCTCCCTCTCAGTTCTTGCCTGCCCGAAGCTGAGATCTGGCAGGGGCTGCCTTGCCTTGCAGCCACGCCACAACAAGCATGAACAGCTTTTTTTGTTTCAAACCCATGGAGCCTCTCAAGCTGGAGTGGACAAGTGCTGCCAGAGCCCCAGCTCAGCTCTGCTGGAGGTGGCAAGGCGCAGACCGGGCACCTCAGTGGCTGGGCTGCAGGACCCATTTCTGCTGTGCCCTGGCAGCAGCCCCTTCCCCAGGACAACACAAAGCCTTCCCAGCGAGCTGCAACAGACCCCCCGGGGCAGGTGGGGCAGCCGTGTGGACCAAGGCATCCAAAGCAGCAGCTCTGACAGCCTGTGTATATGGATTTTTCTTCCTGTTCATTAACCCATTTGGAATTTGTTTATTTGTAGTAAGGCTGCCTGGCAGCTCGTTTACACTCTCTTAATGAGGCCCCTGCAGAGTAGATGTCTCCCGTGCATTAATTACAGGCTCCAGCACAGCCCATGCTTTACAGACCATCCTCCCAGCCGTGCTCCAGCTCCACTCGGAGGTTTGTACTTGCCCAAGCCCAGCCCCAGCGCCCGCAGCGGGGCCGGAGCTGCGCGGCCTCGGGGCGGGAGCAGAAACAGCAGCGGAATCACCGAGCACACCGGGGAGGAATGACCATCCACAGCACATCCCTTTATTGGAACAGCGCTGCAGAACGAGCCACTGTTGGACAATGAACAGCAATGTCAGGGGCAGACGATTTCCTTTTTCAGACAAAGGGATCAAGATGTTCCATTTCACCTTTTTCCATACTCCAGGAGCTCGGTCCAGCCGCCCCATCTGCAGCAGCTGGCACACTCTGTGGCCAGCTGCCAAAGCAGCAGCAGAAATAAACGTTGCTCCCAACAAAGGCAGTGCATGTCTGTGAGATTCAAAAAAACCTCTTGCTCCTGTTAGCTGTTAGAGGCACAAATGGCAAATGGGAATCTGTCATTTGTTATTTCTGGATTGGAAAAATAAGAGTACAATACTAACAAACACTAGAAAAGCCTAATACAAATAGAAGATAACTGGAACTGAACCAAGATGCACACAGAAAGGCGAGGGTTACCCTAAGAGAACACTGAGCAAATAACCAAGAATTCAACTTACCATTAGGCAGTAAAAGTGAAAGCACCAGAGAAGAGCTGCTGGTTCAATTCATGGTTAACCCTGAGCTCCCTTCAGATTTAAAACCATGGCACAAACAAAATACAGTCATCAATTACTTTCTACAGCTTCCCCACATGATCTCTTTCACCTTTAGTTTGTGTTTCGAGGACAATAACAACACCTCTACACCTCTGAGGAACACTGTACGAGCTCGGTGCTGCTCAAGGTCTGCAAGCGCCGCTGTCACAGGAGTTGAACCATTGCTGAGGCAGCTGCCACCCAAAACCAGTCTGAACTGCAAAACTATGCTGTGGATGTTCCTCAGTGACATGATCAAGTCATTGACAGCAATCCACCAGAAAAAGAGACAGAAGTGGTTTGTCTGCTTTTCTGGTGGCAGGGGAGGAGGTGGTGGAAATCACAGAGGGAGCTGCACGAACTGGCAGAGCAAGACGAGCCGCTCCTCTACAATGTTGGTACAGGAAGGCAGCTTTCTGCAGCCTCAGGTGGCACAGTCCACAGCTGCCAACTTGCAGAGCTGATGAAACAAGAAGCAACTCCCTCTGGTGTGCTGCAGGAAAACACAGAGGCCCCACACTGGATAAGCACCTCTGAGTCTCCAAACTCGTCTGGCCGTTACTGAGCCTACGGGGAAAGTGAACAAAGAAAATGGAACAGCAGCTCAGGGTTGAATACACCCACACTGGGCTTTGCACTGGAAATAGCCTGTGCTGTGCATCTTTAGGGGTAGCTGGTGGCCAGCTCATGCCACTGCTGATCCACCAGTGATTAGCCTCACCCAGGGCTGGCAAGGCCCATGCTCCAACACAGTCTGCAGTGAAAGCACTGCACAGGACAGGAACGATGCCAATTCCCCATTTGCACCACTCTGGCAGCTGGACAACTCACCAGATAAGCAGGAGGCCACTGTAGCTCATCCTTCAGTGACACTTCATAACACACCAAAAGCTGCTTGTCCTGACACTAATTTATTGTTGAATCAGTGTTGCAAACATACCACACATTACACTGCATTAGCCTGCAGCAATACATATTCACACACACACACACACAACCTCTCTTTTGCTTTCAGATCATTGTATTCATCTTAGCTGGGAGAAGGGGTAGTGCTGTAACAGCCAGAGCTGGCATAAGGCTATAGAAGGGCAAGAAAATATTCCTTCCATTACGTGTTACCACTTTCCTTTTATACCCTCCTTCCTGCTGACTTCAACAGGAATAACAGAACTCTCTTGCCTCCCCAAATTTATAACCACCCCCTGCAAACATCCAGGATATGCTGCTTCATATGTGACAGCTTCCCCTTCCAACTGCATGTGCAATTGACTGATATGATGGAGCTGAATTCTGAACATCTCAGCCTGTATCTAGCTGGAAGTTCGCTGCTCCTGTTTCATATCTAACAGGGACAGTGTCCCCAAAGCCCTGCTTCTTCCCCATCTATTTTGTGGGTCTAATAGGAGATATTGCCTCTCCCTACTACAACCTTAAAAAAGAAAAAAGCACAATGGAAGCACAATCACATTCTCTTTTCTCAGCTGCTGGAAGTGCAGTTCATTAAGGGAACCCGTTACACACTTCAGAAGTTAACTGTCAGGTTTTGAGATTTAACACAGACACACTCAAATTAACCCAACCATCAGAGAAGTGGGAGCCCTGCAGGACAGCCTGCAGAGCACTGACCCTGCCTGGCCAGCACCCACAGGGCACTGCTCCCCTCTGCCTTCCAGCCAGGCAGGTCCCCGGCTCCGCGCTGCCTGCGCTGCTTACACCAGCGAGCGCTGTTCTGGGTGCACAGAGCCAGCAAAGCAAACAGGCTCTGTCCTCCACCAGAGCTGGGACTGTCCATTACACATGATTTGTCCAGCTGGCAAGTGCAAAGACAGCACTGCCTGTGGGTACAACGAGCAGGAAGACAAGAGGAGAGCACAGTACTGCACAAAGCATCCCCAGGGTGTTAAGGACAAGAAAGCATGGAGAAAGGAAGATTTTGGAACAGAACACTTGCCAAATCGGGGCAATCTTCCCCACAGGCCCGTGCTCAATACAGAACACATTTAACCAGACAAACCAAGGCACCAGAGGAATGGAGTGCAGAGCCCTGCAGGAAAGGGAGGAAACAGCACCCAGCAGCAGCCACAGGTTTCCTGTGGTCAGTTCCTGATTCTCTCACAACACCTCGTCCACATGTTCCTGCCAGAACACTCTGTGCCGTGCCCTGTACCACTTTACTGTGAGCTGTCCTTGAGTGTCACAGACACCACTGTGATAATGGCACTGGACATCCCAGTGAGAAAGAGAGGGCAGTGTCACTGTACCATAAGCTCTGCTAAATAAATAAAAACCTATTTGTACAGATGTTTTCTGTAGTCAGGGATCGCTTGAGATTTGTTTTGAATTAGAAAAGACTACCAAACAACTTTTTCTTGTTTGCCATGCACAGCAATGCCTGAAGGAGAGGAAGCAACACCCCAGTGGGAGGTCTGAGTCCCCAGGCAGCTCTGAACAAGCACCACAGTTTTCTTCCAGCCTCCCTGTGGGAAATGGGGAGAAAGAGGAGACTGACACCAGTGCAAACACACAGGATGTCCAGTTCCAACAGAACAGAGGATCCAGTTCATGTGGGAGTCTGACCACTGACCTCATGCTGGCTCTCTTCCTCAAGACCTGAGTGACTACTGTCCATAACTTTATTTCTTGTTACCAAACTGTTCACTTTATTTTACATCAGGCTGAACACAGCATCAGCAGTAAATTCAAACGGCTTTAACAGAATGGGAGGAATAAGATACCTCAATATAAGGGGTACAAAATAGGAACAGTTTTGCTGTGGCATCGAGTCCTCCTCCACAGCAGATCATTGCAATAAATCACAGTCAGCAGCATAAGCATCCAGTCCCATTTTGAAACAGTTTCTGTTATGTCCCTGGAACCCAAACCTCAGAAGAGCAGAACTCCTCAGTTCAAAGCCTGGGTTCAGGCTGCCAAAAGCTGCAACCACCAGTCCTGTGGGCTCACACTCCTTCCTCAGGAGGCATCAGCTCAGAGCAGCAAAGGCTACAAGGGTAAATCACACATGCTCTCCAGACAGGGTGTCACCTCCAGCCCAGGAGGACAGCAGGGACCAGGGATCTGGAGATCAGCTGAATATAGGATGAGGAGATACTGCAGAAGAGAGAGGGAAAAAACCCCAGGTGTCCAAAACAGCCATGTGACAATACTCAAACTCCTCCAGTAATTCTGGTCTCCTTGCAAAGTTCAGAATCCTCCTGGATTTTCCACATCTGCTTGTGCAGCAGAAAGACAAGTCAGCTACAGGAATAGACTTGAGGGAGCTGGCAAGGCTGGAGAAGATGTGGAGAAAGAGTTATTTTAAAAAGCTGTTTGCTTCTAAGTGAGCATTTTGCTTAGTCCACCTGCACACCCTCAGGAAGTTCCACCACCACAGGAGCACAGTCATCAGGTTCTGCTTCAAAGTCCCATTTAAATTTCTTCGTTAGGTGAGCCTTGAACTTCTCAGCCTTCTTCCTTAGGGTCCCCTCAACAGCAGCACTGCACGTGCAGGAGAAGAACACCTGAAAACAGAACAGAGGTCAGGGAGAGCTCAGCCACGGCACAAGCTGTGCTTCTCTTTCCTGCAGAGACACAATCAACAGAGTGCAGCAGGAAAAGCTCCAGGTTAGGCCACTGGAAAGGGATCTACAGCCCTGGAAACTACTCCAGCTTCAGGACTTCCTAAGCAAAGCCTGCACTTCTCCTCTCACCCCACAGCCAGGACAGACATCCTGCCTTCACCCCCAAGTCAGCACAGAAATATTCACACCAAGAACTTTGTAATTAAATATGTACTAAGTCATTCTGAAATACTCTAAGTGTGAGCAAAGAGAAATGTTTTCATTTGCCACACAGCCAATGTCACAGCAGGTGTCAAACAGGCCAGCAGGTAAGGACACCCATCTTTTTCATGGATCAGGAGATCCTCCAAAGTATTTTGTAGTATGGTATCACCAACACCTTAGGATACAAAGGAAACTTCATAATATGACCTTGAAGGTAAGAGAAGAATGGGAGCTCTCTGGAAAAGTCCAGTTATCCCCAGCACAGCCATTCCCTAGAGCACAAGGCACTGAAATCTGGACTAACCTCTGCAGGTGGCTCCCCTCACCATCCAAATACACACAAATTCATTAATGTTTCACAAATTCACAGCTTCTAACAGCACTTTGAGAGTTAAAGCACCTGGGCATGATTAAACAGCACATTTAGACTCAGAGCCCATCTCTCATCACTCTGCCCTCTACTCCTCTTCTGAGCCCATGATCCAGAATTCACTTCCATAGAAAAAAATCATATTTCAAAGCCAAAGAAAAAAAAATACTGCAGGATGACAGTGAAGAGAAAAGCCCTCTGGGGAAAAGCAGGCTCCTATTTGGGAGAGACCTGCTGACAGCTGGATAAAACACTGGCAATGAGCAGTAAAGTTCATTGCTTTGTTTATGATCATTTGCCTTTTCCTTGTTCATCCTACCATGAAACTGCATCTTTGTAATAGAATTCCCCTACACAGCAAGGCTGCTATTAAAAAGAAAAAAAAGAAAGAAAGATTAAAAGATTATACTTCCCACTTCTCCTCAATGAACTGCACATTAAATGAGCAATTTCATCATTTTTCTTTCTTTACACACTGTTAGGGCTGCATATTCAGTGGAGGTTGTGCTGAACTACTCTTGCCTTGGATCAAACTCCAAAAATAAAGTTGGTGTATTCACAGCTGAGCAAAAGCTACCAGAGATAATGCACCCCCCACACACCATTCTGTGCTTCCCCGACCCACCTGCCCACACCCAGTTCAGGTGTTACCTCTGGTGGCTGCGTACACGAAGTGACTGGGTAAGGCAGGTCCCAGGGGTCTCTGGCACTGGTTCAGCCCACCAGGGAAACCCCACAGGAGCACAGAAACTGAGAACTTTTAGCAAGGAGAGGCTCAGTTCAGCCATAAAGCAAATTTCTTCTTTGTTGCTAAGAATGTGGTGATTCAGCCACGGCACAAGCTGTGCTGCTCCTTCCTACAAGGATGTCATCAACAGAGAGCAGCAGAAAAGTGCTGCATCCAGTGCTGCAGTGCCCAGCATCAGCAGGATGTGGAGCTACTGGAGCCAGTCCAGAGGAGGCCACAGGATGATGCCAGGGCTGGAGCAGCTCTGCTGTGAGGACAGGCTGAGAGAGTTGGGGCTGTGCAGCCTGGAGAAGAGAAGGCTCTGGGAAGATCTTCTAGCAGCCTCCCAGTACCTGAAGGGGCTCCAGGAAGGCTGGGGAGGGACTTTGGCCAAGGGCAGGGAGTGACAGAACAAGGGGTAAGGGCTTGAAAGTGGCAGAGGGGAGATGGAGATGAGATGTGGGGAAGAAATTCTTTGGTGTGAGGGTGGTGAGACCCTGGCCCAGGTTGGCCAGAGAAGCTGTGGCTGCTCCTCCCTGGAAGTGTTCTCGGCCAGGTTGGATGAGGCTTTGAGCAACCTGGTCTAGGGGAAGGTGTCCCTGCTGATGGCAGGGGGCTTGGGACTGGATGAGCTTTGAGGTCCCTTCCAACCCAAACCAGTCTGGGATTCTATGACTCCTGCTAGGGCTTAGCAGTGATCACTGAAGCCAGCACAGCCCCTCAAGGCATCAACTTCCACTGCTTCAGTAAAAATCACAGACTGATGAAACCCAAGGGTGTACAAGGCTCCAGCATCCAAAAAAGGAAGACAAGCAGCAATACAAGGTGCTTCCAAAACTCCCATCAGATGGCAAGAATGGCTGAGGCACCCTTTGTACTGCTGTAAACTGATGGTGCTCTGCAAGTGCGCTGCAAGTAAGAGCTCGGTTTTCCAATGGGATGGCAAAAAGCTACCAACAACAAAAAATAATGTTTTTTAAAAATCAAGACTTTTATGAATCCAAATTCCAAAAAAGTGAAGACAGTCACTTGATTAAAGCAGTGCTTCCCATAACATTTTACCCAGCAGATTAAAGATAAACACCTGCCCTCTAGTTCCTAAACCTACAGCGAGAACTTGGAGTTACGGGTAGAGAAACGCAGCCACTCCCCGGGGAAGGAGGAGGTGTCACCAAACTGCACCGACCACCTGCAGCAGAACTGACCACTGCTTCTGCTGGGGTTAAGTTTCCACTGCTGAGCTTTGCCAGGGCACCTGGTTTGGGCTTTTTTTTTTGATTAGTCTGTGTGCAGTGCCGTCAGCATGGTCACAATCAGTGGGAGGAACTGATTTTCCAAACAGATCTGCCCATGCCTGTCTCGTTTTCTGTGGTTTGGACTAAACATAAATTCCCTCTGGATAAGAACTTGATTTTAGGAAATCTCCAGCTTTGCTTAAGGCTAAGAGGAATGGAAAAGCTTCTCAAATACTCCCACTGCCCTAAGCTCAGTAAGGTTTCACTGCAGCTTCTCTGCACACTGAGCATACATTCAAGTTGACCCAAACTCAGCATCCCCAGTCTCTTATGCCAAAGTTTTGGTTTGGTTTTTTTTGTTGTTGTTTTTATTTTTTCTTCCAAGAGATTAAATAGCATTTTGGAAAAAAATAAACAGAGTCATCATCTTGCAGCTGCTCAGCCTCTCCACAGCTGTTCAGCTTAATGCAGACAAAGGGTTAAAAATTTTCAGAACAAGTAGGCTGGTACAGCCCAGTCGTGTTAGATGTGCCACCCCAGAAGTCCAGAAGTGTGCCAAGGCAGCGGGCTCCTGTCAGCACTGTGTGCAAGGAAAACACAATAAAAAAGCCACAGTCCCCACTCTCTGCTGCAGCCTTTCCTCTCGCTGCCCCACTTTGCTGGTGTCTTTGCACGTGGACTAACGCTGCAGGAGACCCTTCGAGGCACAGCTGGAGCAGCTCAGACTCTGAGATGGGAAGCAAATGGCCATTTTTTGTAACTAACACAGGGGGAAAAGTAAAAGAAAATCCACATGTGCTGGGACAGGCTCGCTATCTCCCATGCAGCTCCACAGTAGCTTCATTCCTTGTGCAGCTTCTCCCCTGGTTTGCTCTGATGCCCTGCACGCCCTCCCCTCCCGCCCCCACAAACGTACCTGCAACGTGCTGGTTAAAAAGTTGTCCTGGGAGACAATGTCCACAAAGAAATCAGCGGGGATTTCACTGAGCTGGTGATACAGCACAGAAATGAGGTTGATGTAGAGGTCTTGATACTTCCCTATGGCATCTTCAGATCGACACAGGATGTTCAAGAGCCTTTTCCAGTGCTCAAAGGCATCGTAGACATTCCCGATCAGGAAGCAGATGAAAGCAAACTGCAACTCAGCTGCACATATTCAGCAAAGGGAAACAGAACAACACACACATCAGACTGAAAACACATCCAAGGTGCACGTCTTCTCAAAGCTCTGTACATGACTGCATAAAGCTCTGGTTTGCCTTTCACCCACGCACTCTGCCCTCCCAGTTATTCTGCTAACAGCAATCAGCACTCCAAACACTCCTGCCTAACATTCTACTCTTCAGCTAGAGACAAAGCAGAGCATCACTGGGGAGGGCCACCTGTAACTGTAATTATCATCTCTGGAGAGGGGCTTCACTGGCAATCACAGTGCACAGCCACCGAAGGGCTGCCAGCATCACCCACACCCTCAAACGGCACCCAAATGAGACGTCAGGCACGGCTGTTGTTCTGGGAGCATCCCCTCGGCCTGGACCTGGGTCTCCAGAGCCACACAGGAGAGCCCTGGAACACCGGGACTGTGGGAGCACTGGGAGAGTTCAGCAGGACATTAACAGATGTTTTTTCCTCATTGAATTAAGAGCCAGGGTCCGTCTCAATGGACACTTAGCATCAGCTGTTTTGCCAGAATGATGGCATCACCATTTTCTAAGGTAATTCATTCTGTGTATATCCTAGAGTTGTCTTTGATAATTTTGATAAAGAATAAATTGTATAATGTTAACAGAAAAAAAATGGAAGAAGAGAAAAATAAAGGCTTATTCCAAGTCTCAGTAGCCTTTGAGGCTCCAGCCTGGCTGGGTTTCCAAGCCCTCCCTCCATCCTGCCACAAAACAAAATCACACTTAAGGACCTCCACAGATTGGACATTTATTCATATCACAAGTTGTCAAAAAGGCTGGCAAGTAATTAAGCCCTGGCCGTGGGGGTGTCTGCAGCAGGGCTGGCAAAGCCCAAGTGCTGCCACAGAGAGTCACCAGCAGCACCGAGCAGAGCTGCCATGGCTCCAGTGTCCTGCTCTGTACCTGGGACAGAGCTGGGTCTGTCCAGCAGCTGGAGCAGCGCTGGGGTTGGGTTCAGCTGGGATTTGTCAGGAGAAAAACGCTGAGAACATCCCCATGTTGGCATCTGTGTCCCTGGCACTGAAGGACTTTGTGTTTGTCCCTCTGCAAGCGCAAGAGCTCAGGGGTGAGGAACATTGCCATGGATCAGCTCCATGGGCATTGGGCTCTGCCAAGGGGCTGTTCCAGCTCCTGTCCCCCATGGGCAGGAGATCCATGAGGGGCTCTTCCTCTCTGGCTCTCTCTGGCTCTCGCTCAGGCTCTGGCTCTCCCGGGATTGCGGTTTCGGGTCGGGATTGTCGCTGCTCCGGGATCGTTCTCTGGGAACGGGCCAGGCTGGGTCAGCAGGTGGCGAGCAATGGCACTGGGTGTCACTCATCTGCATATTTTATTGCTATTAGTATTTACATAACTATTTTAATATAATTATTATTTGAAGTTTTCTTTTATTTCAATTACTAAATTGTTCTTATCTCAACCTACAAGCCTCCTTACTCTTGTCCCCCAATTCTCTTCTGTACCCCCTTGGAGGGGAGTGAGCCAGTGGCTGTGTCTGGCTGCCAGCCAAGCAGTAGCCAAGTGAAACCACCACATCCAGCCAGGGAAGGGACTGGCCACTGCCTTGGGAGCCCTCTGCTGGGAGACCCGATACCGCCTAGCCACTGAAACGGGAAGCAGCATCTGAAAAGTATGATGCTCAGCCCCATTCAACGCCCCCAGGGCACCATAAGCTCCGTCCCCAGAGGTTCAGTGAACGGACAAACTGCCAGGCTGCTGCCAGGTGACAGTCACCCTTTGCAGGGGACACAGCTCGCAGCCACCTGTGACTGCCGATTTTGACTTAATTTGAGACAATCTGTGCTCCAAGTGCAGCGCCCAGGAGTGAGAGAGGCAAACGAGGCAGGCTGGCAGCTCCAGACACCGAGCACAGCATCCTCACACGGGTGCAACTACAACAGCTCCTACAGCTGCTAACATCGCCACAAACGTCCACTCTGTTGAGTCACACAGTGACGAGAGATGCATCAGGGTGCCAGGGAACAGGGACACAGAAGAAGTGCAGGTTTCACAGGATCACACAATCCCAGAATTGCCCAGATTAGAAAAGGCCTTTAAGATCATTAAATCCAATCACTGACCAGTCCCCGACTCACCCATGTCCCTCAGCACTGTGTCTACACGACTCTTCAATCCCTCCAGGGATGGGGACTCCACCACTGCCCTGGGCAACCCCTTCCAATGCCTCAGAACCCTTCCAGTAAAGAAATTCTTCCTCACATCCCATCTCAACTGCCCTGGCCACAACTGGAGCCCATTTCCTCTGGTCCTGTCCCTTGGTCCTTGGTTGAACAGACCCACCCCCACCTCTCTCCACCCTCCTGTCAGGGACTTGGACAGAGCCACAAGGTCTCCCCTCAGCCTCCTTTTCTCCAGGCTCAGCACCCCCAGTTCCCTCAGCCGGGAACTCAGCACACTTGTGCTCCAGACCCTTCCCCAGCTCCGCTGCCCTTCTCTGGACACGCTCCGGCACCTCCATGTCCTTCTTAGAGCGAGGGGCCCAAAACTGAACCCTGCACCCGAGGTGCGGCCCTTCTCACACCAGGACTCCCGTTTTACCTATGCCTTTGTTCTCCCAAAGCACCCGAGGACTCTACGGGGGACGCGCAGCACTCACCGAGCAGACCCAGGGGCTGGCTGGCGTATCGCTGGCTGATCACCTTCTCCAGCGCGTAGCTGAGGTCCATGCTGTGCCTGGTCACCTCCTCCGGCGTAGCACCATCGGGGTACATCTGCTTCGGCAGCTCCGTGAACCTGATCTCGGTGCCGGCTCTCGGCTCCATCCGCGGCAGCCGTGCCATGCCCTCGGCGTAACTCCGGCACTCGGCGTCGAAGCGGGGCCGGCGCTGCTCCGCCCGGTCTCTGGGGAGCCGCCCGGCCGCCACCGGCAGCACCTCCGAGAAGGCGCAGATCTGCCCGCTCTCCGGCTGCAGCTTCTTCACGGCCGCCTCGCTGATGAAGCTGCTGAGGGACACCCACTTCTTCAGGGTCCCGTAGGGGTAGGGGCCGAGGAAGGGGTCCATCTCCTGCAGGTTCTCCCTGAAGGCCTCGGCCTCCCCCGCGGCCTCCAGACCCAGAGCCTCGCGGGCCGGGTCCCAGCGCAGCACCCGCAGCTCCCGCCGTTGCAGGCTGAGGAAGAAGCCGGTGCGCGGCCCCGTCTCCCGGCCGCCGCCCGCCCGCCCCGCGCTGCAGTGCAGGAAGTGCAGGCCCGGCGGGATCATCTTGACGCCGCGGAACCGGGGGCCCACGGCCCAGCTACTGTAGTCGATGCCGAACTCGGTGCCCTCGGGCACGCCCAGCACCACGACCGCCGCGCCCTCGAAGAAGAGCTGCCTGGCCAGCTCGGGCTCCAGCCGCGGGCCCGCCATGGCCGGGCAGGGGAGGGCACAGCAGCGCAGCCCACCACCGCCACAGCCGCTACCCCGGCCCGCTCCTCACCGCCCGGTCCTCCCCGAAAAGCGCCCGGGCGGCGCGGCCGTTCCGGGTACGACAGTTCCGGGCGCGGCCGCCTCCTGCCCGGCCCCGCCCAGGGACCCGGGGGGAGGCCCCGGACCGTCGCCAGTGGGTCCCCTGGGCCCCCACTCGTGCCCGCTGGCTCCCACGTCCCTACGCCCGGCAGCGGTTCCTTTCGCCCGCCCGGGGCCGTTCATGGCTGGCGGCTGCTCCCCTCACAGCCAACGTCCCCCAAAGACGGTCTTGCTTCCCCCGAGCCCCTCAGCTGGCAGCCCTTCCCCTGGGTCCCCGGTCCTCCCAGCCGGGGACCGAGAGCCCCACAGCGGAACCGACGGACTGAGAACCCCGCAGCGGAACCGACGGACTGAGAACCCCGCAGCGGGACAGACGGACTGAGAACCCCGCAGCGGAACCGACGGACTGAGAACCCCGCAGCGGAACCGACGGACTGAGAACCCCGCAGCGGAACAGACGGACTGAGAACCCCGCAGCGGGACAGACGGACTGAGAACCCCGCAGCGGGATGCACGGAGACCTACACAGTGGGACAGACAGAGACCCTCGCAGTGAGAAAGAGGTACCAGACCCCGCAGTGGGACAGATGACTTCACAACGCCACATCCTCCCTCCCGGGAGCACAGACGGAGTCGGACTCCTCAGGGGCAGCTGCCACCTCCTCTCTCTGCGTTTTGAGCATCCTCGCACCCACCTTCGCCGCCCCACGCATGGGACGCGGGTCAGCAGCCGCCACAAGGCGCCATTCCCAGCTCCACCAGACACAATACCCAACCCGGCAGCATCTTCACTTCAGAGAGGGCAGGGTCAGGTATTACCATGGGCAGACCCTGGTTGCAAGATTCCATCCTCCACTTCTCCAGCCTCTTGGTAGGAAAGAGTCCACTGAGGCTCCAAGCTGATTTAGCATCAAACACATTTATTTCACTTTTATTGAATACAAGAACAGTGAGCACACACGCATACATCACCGAGCACTGAAAAGGAGTATGACCGAAGAGGGGAGAGGGAGAACAAGGGAAGAGAAAACGAGAGTTAGTGAAGGAACAACAGAGCGTTGCAGTTGGTTGGTAAGGTGCTTCTCAAATAAAAATAAATATTATTGTTATTGTTATTACTGTTATTATTAGTCATGCAATTGCAGGCCAAGTTTGGAATGAATTTGTGGGATCAGGTAAAAACAGGCACTCGTGTCTCCCACCCCTTTCAACAGAAAGGCCCCTGGAAGAAAACAAGCAGTGATCAGCTATCTGAAATGAAGCACGGCGATGGGCAGGCCAGGGGAGCTGAGCCTGCAGGGGCCTCAGTTGTTACTGAGCAGCAGAAACCCACACCTTGCCAGGCAAAAAGTAGTGAGCTTTTTTCTTTCCTTTTTATTTTTTTTTTTTAAGTTTTTAAACTTTCAAACACTGGCACCCATTAAACACGCCATGGAAGCCAGGGACTGGATCTGCTCACTGCAAACATAACTCATCTCAGTCCAAGCACACATCAAGTCTAACTCTGTAAGGCCATTAATTTTAACAGTAACCTTCAACTTTACAGCTGTACACAACGGCAAAAGCAAGTATCTTGTTTCACAGTAGCCTCTGGTGGGTTGTAAAGGTGTCAAAGCCAGGTGGGCTCCTCGAGTATGAAACGTGCAGTGTGTTGCTAAACACCAGTGCCGAGCGTGGACCACAGGTCCTCCGCCACCCCGACTCTCTCTGCCACCCGACTCTCTCTGCCACCCGACTCTCTCTGCCACCCGACTCTCTCTGCCACCCGACTCTCTCTGCCACCCGACTCTCTCTGCCACTACTGATTACAGGTGGTTTGGGTGTATTGAAAAAATAAAAGAGAGAAAAGTAGCATCTTTGCAACTGCCTTAACTCTTTTTTTGGTTGGTGGTCTGCTCTCTAAAGGTAGCTGAAGGCGCTTGGATAGAAGCTGGGGAGACCCCCATGATCTGGTAGTACTGGCACCAGCCAGCAGCTCTGTCCACTTCCCAAGCAGCCTATGCTCATGCTGTTCACACTGGCAGGAGAAACCTCTCTGCCCGAAGGAGAGCAGACCTCATGGGGACATACTAGCAAGCGAGGCTGGCAGAGCACAGGCTCTCTCCTAGGGCAGCAAAGGCTGGGAGTGGAATCTGCCACAACATCCTCACAGCACAGGCTCTCCTGCTCGCTGTCATCCTCCAGCCATGGCCAGACCTGGCAAAACACACCTATTTCTGGGCACAGTCTGTGTGAGGGGTGGGAGACTAAAGGCAAAATGGTGCAGAATCGCGGGCCCTTCTGTTTCCACAGGAGCTAGAGATGATTCCAAGAAGGAAACCCATTTATTTCCTTTCCTTTCTGATTTTGGTTCCAAGTCTACCCTCAGCGCCTGGTTCACAGTGTACGAGGCCCTGGGCTTGGCCCGTGATCCCCTTCCAAAGGCAGCCGGAGAGGAAGCCAGTGGCTAAAGGCCGAACTGGGATGAGCTGGGGGAAGGCAGCTCCACTGACATCTCCTCACCATGCACCTTCTTACACCAAGGGCTTGGGCTCTTTCGCCCAGCCTGGGGTGCTGGGGATGCTCTGCAGTGATGGAGACAGCAGGGTCTCTCCACTACCCATCCCTAGGCAGGTTGTGGGAAGCACTGCCATCACCCTGTCACTGCTGTCACCAGCCCGGGAAGCTCTGGCCATCACACCCCCGGCAGAGGGGGAGGCAGGGCAGAAACAACCCCTCTGCCTCCAACCCTACTACAAAGCTCGAGTAACTTCATGATCGGGATCCAGAAACAAAGCAAAACTACCCAAAAACCAGCACGACTCTGGGCTGGAGGAGAGCCATGAACACAGTCCTGGTGCTGCCACCCTGCTCCCAGCTGACCATGGCTCTGGGTGGGGGCCAGGGGGTGACCCTGCCTACAGCTGCTGGAGCCACGGCCTCCACCTCCATCCCTGCCCCTCCAAGCCACCACTGCCCCACAAACCCAACCACCACACACTGCGGATCAGCCGGCCGGACATCTCCCATCTCTTGCCCTCTCCCCTTCCCCCGCACAACAGGAGTGGCTGAAACCTTCCCCCTGCTCTCCTTGCAGGACTGAGTCCCACATGTGATCTAAGAGTCTGAAAATACACCAACCACAGTCAATCAAAGAGTTAATAATCTTAAAATGTCGTCGTCATATTTACCAGCACTGTTGAATTATTTCAGTATTGTTCCCTCCCCCCCCTCGTTATATATAATAATATACATAACTTAAATGCACATCCATATGAACCCCCTACAGGCTGCTTTTGTATAAATGAGAAACCATATACATATCATTTGTTTTGTTTGAAATGAAATCCATTCTTAAATACTTTTGGAGGACAAGAGGTTGGACAAGCGCACAAAGAAGATACGGAACGGAATGGGAAGAGTTAACAGAACTCCAAAGGATGCAAAAGACCCAGCATGGAATGAGGAGAAGGGCAAAACCACGCTTGTGAATCGGAAAATAACTCTAAGGTGATAAATTCACTGATTTTCTCTCTTCTTTCCAGAGGTGGGGAATGATTTTGCTTCTGCTTGTGTTTTGTTTTTATTTCAGTTTGCTTATTTCTTGCTTTGTTGCAAAGCAGTTTTCCTTTCCATTCAGTGTGCAACAAATGAACTCATGATGTGTGTCCTTTAATGGAACATGCAAGATGGTGGCTTATTGTATTGTTAACAATATTATTGTTGTTATTATGATTCTTTAAATCTTATTTTATCACCAATCCAGTAAATTCTTCAATTTATCTGCAAAGAGGGTTGGCTTTGTTTGTTGGTGGTGTTGTTTGCTATTCATTTCCAGCATAGAGCAGCAGTGCAAGGATGCATTTTTTTTTTCCTGTTTATATATATATATATATATATGTGTGTATGTATATATATATATAATATATTTGCTATTCCTTTGTTAAAAACTTTTGTCTCTCGCCATGAACATTGCAGCCAGGATGTCTATGTCTTGCTGACAAATCCAGCATGAAGGCTCCTTCTCCACTGTTCTCCAGGTTTGGATACAGATGCCAACTTCCAGGAACATGTTGGTCAAGATTCCTGTACATGGGGCAGATGGAAATGACCAGTCATGGGGCGCTGGTTTCTGACTATTAAAGGGCTCCTCTTTGTATGAGGGCGCTGGGCAGTAAATCTGCAAACACTTGGGGCCACAGCTTGCACTTAACTACCAGGACCTCTGGTAATTAGCAGGAACTCGTAACTGACTGGGCTGTGTTGGTATGGGGAGGTAGCAGTGAGTCACTGCTCCCTTACTTTCAGCCATTCAATTAAAATTGGGTGGCTTCCTAAGTGAGGCAGGAGTTGGGGTTGCTTGTTTGTGCTGTGCGTGGGAGGTACAATTAGGCAGATGCAGGAGCCTCTTCTGCCCCTCCAAGCTGCAGTGGAGCTGGGCGCTTCTCCAAGCTTAAAAGCTGCCAATCAAAGTCTTCATACGATAAAGAAACACCAAATCACATTTCCAGAGAGGCCTCTCGAGACACACCTGCAGCCTGGCTGGTGACAGAGCTCCTCACACATTTTTCAGCAGTGAAGCTGCCTTCAGATGCTCCCCTCTCCACCACCCTCCTCTGCCTCTCTGTTGGGCTGTGCCACCACCAAAGGGCTGCAGCAGCCAGGCTGATGGGGGGCAGCAGGGTCAGGGTAGGAGGTCTGGAGTGGAGGAGGACTCCAAGCCAGCTGTGCCCTGAAGAAAAACGTCTGGGGCTATGACTGCTTTGGGGCACCTGTGGTGAGGTGCAAACCTGGTGTGCTGCTGTGTATGAAAAGACAACCTGGGGATGTGGTGGGACTAAAGAAACCTCTTTATTTGCAAACACTGCTCTGATCTTTGGACTGGCTTTGCAGAACCTGCAGCCAAGTTTCTCAGCCCATCCACAAACCCGGTACCACCTCTTTCCCTCCCCACCCCAGGGGGACAAGCAGGCCCTTTCTTCTTTCCATGCAAAGGCCTCTGACCCCTCTGGTGAACAGGACAGCAAGGTGACACCGGGGGAACTGCTTTTGGTGGCATGGCACTGGCTTTCTAACCGGGGGGACCATGCCCAGAGCCACCATCACACTGGAACTGCTGGCCAAGAGCTGCCACCCTCAGTGCCAAGGAGCAGCAATGCTCACCAGGCCTGCGGCTGGTGGGAATCAGAAACACTTGCCCTGTTGCATCCAGCAGTTATAAATCATACCTGGCAACTTCTCCACCTACCTGAGGTTTCTTGTCCCTTTCCTCTGGAGAAGGTTCTGTTTCTCTGTATACCACAGCTTTGGTTACCAGCATATCAGGATGCTGTAGTTTTGCCTCTTTGATTGCTAAAGCCAGTGCCTAGAAACCAGGAGGATAAAAACATTTATCATCACATTGCTCCGAGCCAGACAGACCCAGCGGACAGAAAGCAGCTGGAGCTGAGTGGGACTCCAGGAGGACACAGATGCAGAGGCTCAAGGCTGAACCCACAGCAGCCCAGCAGAAGAGGCTGGAGCCCACACTGATCAGGGATTCCTACACCACTGGGATGCCTTATGCACTGCCTTTCTCTTGCTGTTTTTTCCTGTAGAGATGTGCTGTGTCCCAGGCTCCCTACTGAAACCCGAGCAAAGGAACAGCAGCACTTCCCCATGCAGCAAAACCCTAGAAAAATCTACAGTAATAATGTAATTAAATTTATTATTCTAATTCTAAAAAATCTAAAAATTATTTTAGAGCCTTTTAAATACTTTAGCTCTTTTTCTTTTTAAGCAACAAATCACAAAGGGTTAGGCCACAGGACAATGACCCTGTGGCCCTAGAGATTTGTGTCAATCTGTGTTATTTCATCATAAAATTTTGTCACTTTTGTTCCTCTATCATGAAGGCAGATGCAGAACACCATCACCTGGAGTGAGTCAGACCGTAGTGAGACTGTGCAGGGAAGAGGGAAGAACCTGGGTCCCTTTGGTGGGGTATTTCAACAGAGAATGGGCAGCTGGAAATGTGTTTTTAAGAAAATAAAAAGGTGATCCACTCACTGGGCTCTGTGCTGGGACTTCCCTTGAGTGCCACCACACCCCATGGGGACCTGCTAGACAGAGCTGGTGGATTTGAGGCCTCACAGGTCAGTGTTTGGAAAGGAGTAAACAGGTATGAGCTAGGACTAGAAGCATGTGGTGCTGCAGCTGGGGCAGCCAGAGCCAGGCAAAGCCAGAGCATCCTGCTCCTACCTGGTCCTGGTCCACGTCTTCATCCCCTGTGATAATGATGCGCTTCTCTATCCGGGTCTCTGAAAAGCCTCCTTTCACAGTCTGCACAACAAGAAGGAGAGCACTCACCCACAGCCATCCCACAAGCAAGCTCTGCCCATGGCAGGAGGGACACCACCAGCTTCCCTTCAGGAACTCCCCCAGCAATTTATCTCCCCCTACCCTCGACAGGGTGCGTGGTCAGAACTGGCAGGAGTCAGCTGCCACAGTGGGGAGGAAAGAAAAGGGCAGGGTGCCAGGTACCAAGCACACCTCCTTCTTGCTCAGGTCCCTCGCTGAGCCGCTGCTTTAATTCATGTGCACTTCATTTGGGAATGAAACAGCCATGAGGTGCTCTGGTGCAGCCCTGTCTCCTTCACTCCTGAACACCGCTCCCCCTGCCTGTGCCACTTCAGCAATAACAAACCCAGCACACCCCACACAAACCCAGCTGCCATCGCTGGCACAAGGGGAGATGCTCCAGCACTGGTGCTGTGGGCTTCTTGGGCCAGGAGGGCCTGGGGTCTGGCTCTAGGTGTGTCCTGGAACCCTCATCCCGGCTGCATGAGCTGGGACTCACACACAGGCTGCTGGGAGCCTCATTCAGAGCCCTTCTCCCCCTGCAGCGCTCAGTAACGCCACGTCCCGCTCTCCCTTCCTCCTCAGTGACTCCCAGGCCTCCCAATCCACCAAGGAGCAGAGGTGGGCACAGCCTGTGTTCACAGTCCCCATGGTGGCACACAGGTGACAAACACCCGATGCCCAGCTGTCCTTGCCCTCAGTCCCCTGTGGTCACTCCTGGCTGGCTGGGACAGGTAGTGCAGCAGGGCTGAACGGGGCACAGGGTGCTCAGAGCAGGGCATGGAGCACTGTACTGGGCTGCCATCCCCCAAAGGACAGCAGATACTTTGGAGAGGGGCATTTTCTGCAGTACCAACCACAATATAAAGCCCCCCATCCTCCAGTTCCAGTGGCTTGCATCAGGAGCCCCCCGGCTGCCCCCTTTGGAGCTGCTCTTACCTTGGTAACGTGGGTAGTGGTGGAAGTGGAGAGGGTTTCTGCAGTGGCACTAAATATGCTGGTGAGCATTTCCTTCCCAATGGAGCCACTGGTGATCTGCAGGACAGAGAGCAGCGGCATCAGTGGGGCCACCACAGGGGAGCCCCCAGTGCTGCCTCTCCAAGAGCTGGGACCTTCCCACTGGGATGCACTTGCTCAGCCAAGCATGGAATGGGCAACAGTGACAAGGGAACAAGACACCGCACCTAGATTTTTTGGGGGCCTGGAGAGCCGTTTCCACAGCTACCCCAAGCCAAGAGCTACAGGAAAGGGCCTCTGCAGCGGGAAGGCGATTTCATGGCTGCGTTTTGTTGCTCGTCCTCATCCATCCCTAGGGCCACCCCAAGTGCAGAACTCTCAGGCCACCTCTAGCTTTGACCATCCCACCCGGCACGGTGAGGGCTGGGACTGCTGTGCTGGTGCCACACAGTGCCAGGTACATCCTCCCTGCTGCAAAGAGCCACAAGCCCAGGGCAGCACGTGGCGTCTGGCCACGCTTGACTCCATCAAAACGAGGCAACCGAGTAGGAAAATGCTCTACCCAGGAAGGCCTGCCACTGGGCAGGGCTGCTGATGGCCATCACCTCCACTGGGAGCCAGGAGACCGTGAGCGTGGCCTCGGGTGGCCGGACAGTACACCCAGGGCTGAAGAGATCTCAGCCTGCTATGAGACTTCACCAGTGACAGGGCTATTTTTTTAGGAATTCTCCTCCTCCAGCAGATGCTCAAGGTGTGCATCTGGCACAGGAGAAAGGCCATGGGCAGGGGTCCCCTCCCACCTCACTCCCCAACCTTCCGAGCATCCTTCTCTTCCCAGTGCTAACACACCACCACGGGTGCCAGTGCTGGGAATGCAGGGGGGAGCCCTGTGGGATCAGCCCCAGCCCTGTGGGACCAGCCCCAGCCCTGCCTCCCTCCCTCCCTCCCTCCCCACCGCTCGGCCTGGCCAGCAGCACCATCCCCCCTCACCGGTGACAGGGACCGCAGGTCTGCTGCGGGCACGGCCCCTTTCCCCGCCCTGGTGCCATGGTCCTGAAAGGAGAGCAGACAGGCGCATTGGCTTCCATGGGACACAGGAACAAACGTGCCAGATCGAGCTCCACAGACATCCCCAACGGGGCAGGGACCCCCCAGCACAGCCCCCATCACCCTCGCCAGAGCAGAGGGGCCAGCAGCTGCCCCAGCTCTCGAGGTGCCACCCCGCTTACTGAGGTCGCCGGTGCCGTCTCTGTGGTGCCAGCGTGACCAGTGACTGCAGTGTCCCTGCTGACCGGGGTCTCTGCTTCCACCTGCCAGGGCAAAGGAACCTGGTGAGCCTGGAGGTGCCAGGGAGGGGGTGACACAGAGATGGTGTGGCCACCCTTCCTGCTAGGGGAAGCCAGGGAGGGCCATCAGGCCACAGACACACATGCTGCAGCATGCATGGTGGCTGTCACCCTCTGGACATGTCCCCATATGGCAGAACTGCCCAGTGGCATGGCAGATGGGACCAGGGACACAGAGCATCTCTGGTGGGCTTTGGTTTGATGTTTTGGGGACTCCAGCAAGACAAGGGTGAGCAGAGGCCCTGACTGCCCCACTCAGCACCTGCCCTCCCCGTGCTGCTCCCTGGGGACAGGTTTTGCTGGACAGAGGCTTGACAGAGCCACTGGGGAGCAGGGACACAGGAGGTGGTAGAAGCCCCATCCCTGGAAACATTCAGGGTCAGGTTGGATGGGGCTCTGAGCAACCTGATCTGGTTGAAGATGTCCCTGCAGGAAGACTGTCCCTTCCAACCCAAACCTGTGATTCTATGATTCCATGAGGATGGAGCCAGCACGTCACCTGGGCTGCATCTGTGCTGCCAGCCCCCTGGGGAGCAGAGCCGTCTGCTTCAGGCTTCTTCATGCCTGGCCCAAGGCCAACGGTCACACCATCCACTTTTGGGGCTGATGCCTGGAGAAGAAACACAGCAAGTGAGGCACTGGGGCACAATGCCAACAGCCCTGAGTGCTGCTTGTGCACCAGCCCCCACGAGCAGAGCATCCCTGCCTGCTCCTCTGCAAGTGCCACTCATGTATGATGTCCTGCAAGCATCACGCCAAGCCCTACCTGGGCAAACAGCAGAGGCCAAGCCGCTGCCCTGGGCAGATGGCCACCACGTGAAGTGCCCTGTGTGGCTGACATGCCCCAAACCAGAGATGTTCTGTCCCCGAGGTTCTCAGGGATCTTTTGGATAGATTTATAGACACTGTGCATTAGGTTAACTGGTCTTCCAAAGGTTGGCAAGACCCACCAAATCCATTTCGCTTATGCTCTGCAGCAGGTTTATGATCTGCACCAGCTCCCAGGGCTGTCGTTACACCTGGGGTGCGGGAACCTCGGGGGAATGGAGACAGCTTTCCAGCACTCCCTGCTACGGGAAACTGGAGCTGCCAAGGGCTCCTGCACAGGGATGCTGAGCCAGTGCTCAGCATTTCTGAGCCAAGGGCCTCCCCTGCCCAGCACTGGCCATGGGGCACCACAGAGCTGATCATCCATGGTCACAACCCCAGTGTGACCCTGGAGCCCATGGCACTGGATGCTCTGCACAAGGGCTTCCAGTGGCTCAGAGAAAGTTCCCTCTAATTCCACAGCTTCTTCCTGGCTCCAGGTCTGGACTCACCCTGGCAGCTCCAGGCAGCGTTGGGGACTTACCTGCCAAGTCTGGAGGGCTGCCCTGACGCTGACCAGGCAGGAGATGGCCCTGGCCCGGTGCTGGTCCTCTCCCTGTGGGTACACTCAGTGGCCACGTGCCTGCTGCCTGCATTTTTTTTACCCCCGTTGCAATCACCCCTGGTATCGCAGTGACCCTTCACGAGCTGTGCAGCAGCTCCCACAAGCTCCTCTGTGAACCCCTCCCAGCCCCAGCATGACCACAGGGGTTAGTTGGCAGCACAAACTGGTCACTAACTTCATGCAAACCCAAGGACAGAGCCGCTGGTTAGTGACAGGCCCTCCCCAGCCGCTGACATGCCGTGGTGGTGTGAGGGACAGGGCAGGCAGCCACACATGGGATTAGGGAGGATGCTGACTTCTCCTGGTTAGCAGGTACAGAAAACACACGACAGAGCCATGCAACACAGGCGTGCACTGGGGGAACAGCTACAGCAGACGGAGCCCGGGGACGTGCGACAGCCAGCATGCTCTTCCAAACCAACGTGGGAGTGTGCACCAGCGGGGCCACACCGGGCACCAGGACAAGGAACATGGAGGCACGATGGCACTGAGACAGTCCTGGTGCAATGGCATCCCTGTGTACCTCTAGCTGGGAGACATCGGGACTGGGCTGGGAGATCTTCTCCCCCACTTTGACATTCTCGTCCAGTCCAGGAACTGCTTTGTCAGAGTGCTGGAAGGAAACCAGGCCTTCGTCTCCCGTTTCACTCTTGTCCTTGTCCAGCTCGGGCAGGCTTCGGGAGATGTCCTCGAAGGCTGTGCCATGGAAGTCGCCGATCACCGTGAAGTCCACCTCTGCTTCTAGGCTGGAGGTGGAGCTGACCGTGATGCTGGAGCACTTGCGCTCGATGGCCAGGTGGTTGTCCTTCAGAAAGACCGAGTCCTTCTCCTGGTCCTGCTCCTCATCGCCGGTGTCGCTCTCGGGAGCCCTGTGCCGAGGTGGCTTAGCTCTCTCCTCCGCACCCTCCCTCACGCCTGCTCTCTGAATGAGACACAAGGGCGGAGAAAGACGGAGGTGGTGAGCACCGCACGGCACAGCAGCGCTGGCAGTGCCAGCAGGAGAGAAGGGAGGAGGAGGAGGAGGAAGGCTGCAGCAAACAGCACGGAGTCAAACACAACTCAAGCATGGAGACTGAAACCTTTCTGACAGCAGCGACTCTACAGGGGTGGGGTGGGGGGAGAAGGCTGATTCAACCCCATTTTCTCGGAAGTCTATTGGTAATTAATCATCTCCAGAAAGGGTCAGTCACACAGAACAGCTCGGCCAGCCTGGAGGCACATCAGTGCACCCCGGGGAACCAGGTGTGTGCAAAACAGCAGGTCTGGTACGAGACACTCAGGAACAGCTCAGACACCAGGGCTAGTGCACGTCAGTAAGGTTAGGCACTCAAAAAAAACAACGGCAAAGAAAGAGAGAAGGGTTTGAAAGAAAAGGGTCCCACCAGCCACGCACGATGGAGGAGAAGCGGAGGAGTGTGCCAATTCCACTGAGCATCCGCGTGGGCCCCGTGGAGCATCGCCCCAGGGAAGGGACCAGCCCCGCACCGGGCTGGGGGGAACCTGAATCTGCCCCACCAACACAACATCCCCCCTCCAGAGGCCTCACCCAGCCAGGGGTGAGTCTCAGGGATGACAGGGTTGAGCGTTTGGTCAGTGTAATTGACAGCACAATCAGAGCAAAGGGGTGACCTCCCTCCGTTAGCTCTTCTCCAGACATGGACATACCTCTCAACCCTGCCATCAGAGTGTGAACTTCCCCTCTCCACTCTTTGCCATGGAGTCAAGGGAAATCTAGACCCATTGCTGGACTTTGCATCGCACTCCAGGCAGTTCTCCTGAGGAACAGCTCCAAGACCATTGATGCCAGAGGAAGCCCACCTCCTGGACTCTGGTCCAAGCGTTTGCAGCCAGAGCCATCACCCCCATGGGCCAGGCTGTGCCGGCACAACCTTCCCTTGGCACTGCTGGGCGGTTGAGAGGTATGAGAAACAGGGTGCCAAACAAACTCCAGAAGAGCACACCTGCATACATGTTCTTGTCTGTGTGTGTATGTATAAATATATACATAACAGCTCTGCAATGGGGAGAGGAGCTGGAAGCACACAGCCCTCAGCTGGTTAAGATGAGATTTCATACTACAGTAAGAAGCAGTTAGTAAAACAGCACTGAGACCTGGAAGACCACTGGAACAGCAGCCTTTACATTCTCTTCGTTCAGGCTGGATTTTACTGACGGGTCAGATAAATCCTTTTCTTCCCCACTTGGTTCCTGAGTTTTGCTCTGGATTAGAGAAAATGGTTAGTTTTAAGGAAGTGAACTCTACAGGAGCTGGTCCAGTGCTTACAAGAGCAAAGAAAGCTATTCCATCATCCAGCCACCAGCTTGCCGAAGACAGGGGAGGGTGGGTGAGGCTGGCAAGCTAAGCAAGACGGGATATCAACGTCAGAAATGCAAGGGTGAAGCTGGAAGCGTAGGCACGCCGCTGCTGGGTGTGTGTGCACGTCTGTGACAGAGCCACAGCTCCTTCAGCCACCCCCCATCTCCCCTTCTTGCTCCTGGACGTGGAGCTCGGGTGTCCACGCTCAGGTCTAGCGAGCGGCATTCTCCGGGGAGCCAAAATGTCAGGGGGGGTCACAAAACAAAAGCTGATGAACCAGCTGGCCAGCGGGGCTGCATTCAGCAAAGAAGCCCGACCACACACACACACACAGAGGGACGGGGGTGCAAAGCGACTGCCGTCAGTCCATGGATGTGTGAGGAGCCACGGTCAGAAAGAGCCACACAACATGCGCATGAACTCCCCATCCGGACAGTTCATCGAGGAGTTACCACAGCTTCTGCCAGTGTCAGCTCACAGCCAGAGTCAGGGGAGCCCAGGTCAGCACTGTCTTCTCCTTCACGCTCCAGGTCAATGGAAACATCCTCCTTCAGAGAGAGGGGCTGGGAGCTGTGTCCTGAGCCAGCACCCTGCCCGAGGGCCGAGGAGCCCACACTGGACGCAGGTCCCACCAGAGGGACCGGCTCCACCGCCGGTGAGGCCAGGCCTGTGCCCACAAGCAAGTCTGGTGCCAGGCCCTCCTTCCCCTCCGCTTCTGCTGATGTCTCAGCTTCAGGCACACGCTCTTGTCCCTCCTGGGCTGACCTTCGCTCTGCTTCGCTTTGCTCAAACATCTCAACCTTAGAGGCCACCGAGGTTTTTCTGTAGCTCTCGCTGTCCTGCCAGCCACCTGGGGACACAGTGACATCTCCGTGCTCCTGGGACTCAGCTCCTGTCCTCCCAGCCGCACACATCAGCGACCCAGACTCTATGTGATGTGTCCCACTGCCCACTTGCAGCTCTCCCACACCTTCACAGATCAAGCTGGAGACTGGGTAGGTCTTGCCTTCTTGACACAATTCTGCTGCAGGGGAGTGGGAGTGCAGGACATCAGCAGCTTCTCTGGGAGCAGACTTATCCTGTGGTGGCTGCCCCTGAGCAAGATCACTGTCCCTGGTGGTTTCTCCTACTGTAGAGCTCCTGCCCTTCAGATCTTGTCCCACATTAAAGCCCAAGTCCCAGGATATCTTTTGCACTGTGAGATCTGCAGCGTGGAGCAGCCCCTCAGCCACGGGGCCCTCTTGGGGCAGGGGTCTTATTAGGGCCTCAGTCTGTTGCTCCGGTTCTTCCGTCTTGGGAGGCAGCTCCTCCATGCAAGGGCTTTTGTCATGGGACAATTCTTCCATCCCACAGTCTGCACCTCTGGTCAGCTGCCCTGATGTGGGCCCTATGTCCTGGGAGAGCTCTTTTATCATGGACTTCTTCTCCTGGAGTGGCTCTTCTGAAACAGGGACTTTGCTCTGTGTTGCCCTCACTGTGACAAGGTCCATGTCCTGGGCCACCTCCCCTGTGGCTGGGTATCTGACCTGGACTAGCTCTGCTGCAGTGTCTGTGTTTTGGGGTGGTCCTCCTGCAACAGGACTTGCACCTTGGTGTGGTTCCCAGGTAGCAAAGCCCATGTCTTGGGGTTGCCCTTCAGACTGAGGACTGGCACCCCTGGGTATTGCCACCTCTGCTACAGGGCTCATGTCCTTGGGTGCTCCTTTGCCTACTGCAGGGCTTGCCTCCTTGTGTGTCACCTCTGCTGAGGAGTTCATGTCCTTGGGGATGCCCACACCTCTGACAGGGCTCGTGCCCTGGGACAGGTCCCTGCCCTCAGGTTCAGCGCCTGGGGCTGGCTCAGCAGGGACAGGGCTGGATTGCTGGGGAAAGGGCGTAGGGACAGGAGCGCTGCATTTATCCCCCTCTGACACTGAAGTGGCAAGAGGGTGGCCCTGCTGAGGCACAGCTGATGGAGACTTGGTCTCTATCTCTTCCATCTGAAGAACCACTCCAGCACTTTCCTCCTTGTCACTGTCTTCTCCAACCCTTCCTGAGAGCCCCTCCACTGCCGCGCAGCCGTCTGGGCTCTGTACTGGGCTCCCTCTGTGCTCCTCAGCCCCATGGCTGTCCCCTGCCAGGCCACAGGGCTTCCAGCCTCCCACTGGGCTTTGCACATCTGTCTCCTCTGGTCCCACCTCTTGGGAACATGGTAGAGCTTCACCTCTCTCGGATGCTGTGCAGCCTGTCAGCCCAGCAGACGCTTCCTCTTGCTGTAGGGGCAGCCCTTCCTCCTGCCCCAAGGTGAGATGTCCCGCTGGGCTGGTCCCATCACAGCCTGTCCCAGGCTGCTCCAGTGCTTCAGCAGGCTTTCTAGACACTGCCCTGTGTTGCTGACTTGCTGAGGAAGGGGGCTGGAACCCTGCTGCTGCAGGTGCCACATGCCCAGATCCCTCCCCAGACGTGTTCACAGCAGCTTCTAGTCTCTCCTCCAAGCCACGCCATCCATCAGTCTCTGAGAGCAGGCAGGTTTTACTGTCCTTCTCCTCTCCCTCTGGATCTCCTAAGTAGATGATCCTCTGGGTCGCCGAAGTCTCCAAACCGTCATCACCAGCCTTCACTTTGATCTTAACAAGCTCTGTGGCTGCAGCTGTCACTCTGCCCTCCTGCTTCCTGGAGGCTGCAGAAGCACAATCCTTGGAGACCACCTTGCTTTCTCCCTGGGGAGGCTCTGGCCCCAGAATCTTGTCCCTTTGCCTCTCTTCAGGCTGCTGACATGGCTTGGGCAGACTGGGCTCACTGGTGCTTGCTTCCTTGCCTTGCTCCTGGGGCTCCTCTGCGCTCTCGGCTGGCAGGGGCTCTGTCTCCTGGCTGGGCTCCCCCCTGGTTTCCTTCTCAGAGATCTCATCCTCCCAGACAGACTCAAAATCCTCTGGACTAGCAATCATTTTTGCTCTCCTCCGAGTATCCATGGCTGGCTCTTCCTGGCATGTCAGCTCCTTGGCTTCCCCCACTGCCATCTCCGCTCTCGATACGCTCGCACTCATTGTCACCTCTGAGGAACCTGCATCTGCTGCTTCTTTCTTGACAACCAGAGCTTTCTTTAGAGCTACAGCTTCCAGCCTAGGAGCTTCTCTCTCTATAAATACCCAGTGCTCCGAGCCCTGCATTGCAATGGAGCAAGAAGAGTTAGCATCAAACATACTTTACCTAAGTGCTGCTGGCTGCTGTCAGGAGTGACAGGAACCTGATCTGCCTTGGGCAGGGCTGACTAATTATTATTATTATTATTCATGCAAGAGTTGAGGCAGGATCTCTACGAAGAGCCTGGCAGCTCACCGATGGAGAGAAGGGACTGAAAATAAGGGGGGTAATGCCAGGATGGGGACTGAGCCCCTCTCTCCTCTCCAGGGACCACAGTTTGCTCTGGGCAGTGGCTCACTGTCAGATCAGCAGTACCTGCAGCTTTGCTGGAAGCACAAAAGTGGGCCCAATGCTCCCAGGAGACATCAACAGCCATGGGGCACCGCTCACGAGCCAGGGGAACACCGATGGTCAAACCCAGTTCAGACTCCCTGACTCTGTTTTCAGCTGGCTCCAGCAATCTCCACCAGCACAGGGTGAGATTTCACTGTAGGCAACAGTCTGCGTGAGGAGTAGCTTCACTCCCAGCTTCAGCCACGTGCCCTAAGACTATGTCAGACTGCCAGGAGCATGAGCAAGAAAAGAAACTATCTTTAGGCATCTGAAAGGCCCTTTTCCCTGCCTACCAGATGCTGCAGCTCTGACTCAGTCCAAAGTCCATCCTTCCCCTCCAGCTCTCCAGGAAAACCTCATCAGAAGCAATTCTGTCGCAGAGGTTTCTGGCAATGCTGAAACCAAGCGGTTCAGAAGCTGCAACCTGTAACAGGTCACCTATGAAATGTCCAAGATCAGGGGCTTGGCAGCTGAGACAGCTGCACGTACTGCAGCAAGGACCAAGCCAAGGCTGTGGAGCATCCTGCAGCAGGGACATGGTGGGTGTGTGACAGCCCACCCAGCGTAGCTGTGCTGAGGCACAGGGGAGGATGCTGCCTCACTGTCACTGGTACGCTCCGTACAGCCCTGTGTGTCTGCTGCAGGACAGCCAAAGACTTCACAAGGGCCAGGAACAAAGCACTGCTAAAATTCAACTTCTGGAGCAGAAGGTAGAAAATAACCCACAGGAAGGCAGTGACAAGAAAACATCTGCACCGATGGGGGAGCCCAGCAGCCTCTCCAGGAGGCAGCACCCGTGCTGTGTCGGGGGGATTTTCTGGGGTAGTGAGGGAAGGGGCTACAGTGATGGCCCCTCTGAGAAGCTTCATGAAGCTCCCCCAGCTCCAAGGTGGACCTGCCTCTAGCCCAGGCTGAGCCAGTCAGTGAAACACCTCTGTGCATCCGTATTTATGTAGGGAAGAACAGTTTGTCAAGGAAGGAGAGAGCCATCAGGAGACCACGGGCCTGAACAAAAAAGAGCATCACTGACTGGGGGTGTAGGGAAGGAGATGAGACAGAGAACTTCAGAAACCAGGTCAGCAAGGAGGAGAGTAGGAGGCGGTAAATTAGGTCTGGTGGGGCAGATACCCACGTGTAGGCCATGGAGGACCCCATGCCAGAGCAGGCTGCTGTACCCGAGGGCAGTTGTGACTACATTGAGTGCTTGTGATGAGCAAGGAGACCCCAGAGCAGGGGGAGAGGAGGTGCAGTGGACCAGAGACCCGTCTGCAGCCCATGGAGGTCCCCATGCAGGAGCCAGGAGCTGTGCCCAAAGAGGTCCATGACTCTATAGCAAGCCCATGTTGGAATACTTTGTTCCTGGACCCTTGCAGCCCATGGGAGGGATCTCATGCTGGAAAGAGCAGCAGAGATGAACTGACTGAACCCCCATCCCCTGTGCTGCTGGGGGGGAGAAGGGAGAGAAATGGGGAGCAGAGTGATTGGAGCCTGGGAAGAAGGGAGGGGTGGGGGAAGGTGGTGTTAGATGTGGTTGTTGTGTCTCACTGTGCTACTCTGATTGATTAGTAACAAATTACATTGATTTTTCTTCCCCAAGTCAAGTCTATTTTGCCCGTGCCCATCACTGGTGAGGGAGCCCTCCCTGTCCTCCTTTCAACCCAGGAGCCCTTCGCTGTGTTCCCTCCCTGTCTCAGCGGGTGGGGAGCAGTGAGTGAAGGACCCTGTGCTCTGAGCTGTGGATGAAACCCCCACCCACGGCAACAGCAGCGCTGAGAGCCAGGTCCTGCAGAGCTCAGCACAGGGCTGGCTCTGCCCAGGACACAGCACAGGCTGCAGGCAGAGCCGGTGCCACCGCTGCAGGCAGAGCCGGTGCCACCGCTGCAGGCTGAGCCGGTGCCACCGCTCCAGGCTGGGCAGGACCCACCCTCTGCAGCACCAGGGCCTGCTCCTCCCCACGGAGCGGGGGCAGCCGCCTCCTCCCCACCCAAACCAGGAAAAACAACCCTTGGAAATGTGAGCCAGGCCCCCCCCACACAGGGGTGTCAGGGTCAATGTCTGGAGCAGTTGGGCCCAGCATGGAAACCTAATTAGTAATGTTGAATAAGGGGAAACAGAGGGACAGAGGAAGGGAAAAGAGGAGATTAGAAGAGAGAAAGGAGGAAAAACAATTACTAGTGGAAGGGCTTCCACAAGGAGGGGAATCAGAGGTTGGTGAAAGCCCCTGGCAGAAAAATGCCACCTCCCACCTACTGCCTTCTGCACCAGGTGCCAAGGAAAGCAAAGGTCCCCAGGCAGTGCCCAGGCTGTGCCCTGGCAGCACCCAGGCAAGTGGCAGAGCTCCCTCCCGCCACCCCCCCTGCCCTGGGCTCCCCGAGGAGTGCCAGCAGAGCTGTGCCTGGGGGGGGAGCTCCATGGGGGCTGCGTGTGGGCAGGGTCCATCACGAGCCCCCACGAGCACGCCCAGCCACCCGGGGCAGAGGTGGGTGCAGGCTCCTGGCACTGCCAGGACAGCAGCTGGGCCAGCACACTGCACTGCCAGCACAGACAGCAGGAAGGGCATCCTCCTCCACAGATGGAAGCCAGCTCCTTGCCAGGGATCTGCCATGGCACCTGCACCCTGGGCAGCCAGGCAGCCCTGCACACCTGTGCTGGAGGAGCCAGGTCTCCAGGAGTGCTGTCCCACGCCAGCTCCCTACAGCACTGCTCACACAAGCCTCTCCTGACACCCCTTTAGCCTGTGCCCACAAGCACTGTCTGCTCTCCAGGTCCCTTCCTCCACACCTGCCTCCAGTGCAGGCTTTATGTCTTCTCAGTCCATGGGAATCAGAAGAGAGGCAGTGGGTGACTGCCAGCAGCACCAGGTTGCACCCAGGTCTTTCACGGCTGGGTGATAAAAGCAACATTATCACTACCTGGGCAGCTGTGTTGGGCCTGCCAGGAAGCCCAGGTTGGTCTTTGGCATTCCCTCAACACCAGTCCTGCTCAGCAGTGGTGCTCAGGGGCAGTTCAATCAGAAGACTGCTTCCTTTCCTGAGGTACTGCAGCTTCTCTTCTGTTCCTGCACTGCGATCTCATTGCTGAACCCTTTCTGCAGCCAAGGCAAGGAGGACAGGTTGTGAGCACATGTACAAATCTCTTCAGTGAAGCCCTCTTGTCCTCCTGCTCTGGTTGCAAACCAGAGTACTTTGGAGGAGACATTCCCTGGCCAAAGATTATCAGCTTCCTCAGGCTCCCTTTCTGAGTTAAGACTTGAGGTACAGGAGATCAAAAAGCCTTAAGACAAGTCTTTTGAAGCCTGGAACAACGTGTTCATCCATGGAAGCACCTCTTAACCAGTAAGGAAAACCCAAAAGCTCCAGAGTTATTGTCAAACCATCTTCCTTTTCCTCACACTGTTGGGATGAGCACAGCCCACTCCAAGGGAACAGTCACTCTGCGGTGTGATCTGAACTCTGCTCCAGTTCCAGCCACAGCTCGTGGCAGCCCTTGTGTCTCCAGAGCTTGAGGACTCTCAGGGATGTTCACAGCAAATATCTGGACACTTGGGTATGTCCTCCAGGAAGGAAGAGAACTTCTGGAGCTCTGGAGGTCAGTTGGCTGGCAGGACAGAGCGTGTGCCAAGGGAGGAGAGGAGTCTAACAAGTGAGGATGCTGGGAAGGGTCTGTCCATAGAGCAACCCTGACTCCAGGGACAGTTTGCTTTCACACTCCCCACTGCCCAACACCACAGGAACAGGAGCATTTCAGAAGGCCATTCTCACCATGGCCTACATCACAAGAGAGCAAGCTGGTAGAAAGGAAAGAAGCAGTGGTATGGAGCAGAGCCAGCCTCTGCCCCTGCCAGCAAGGCCCAGAACACCGGCAGAGCTCAGGGCAGGCAGGAGCCTCCTCCCTTTGGCTTCATTCAATGTCCCTGCCATCTTTCTTTGCTCCTCAGGGAGACCCAGATCACCTGAGAGGTGATCAACCCCTCTCATGAGCCTCACAACAAAGAGGGGAGAATGAATGAATCTGAGATGGTGAGACAACACACTGGGTTGCTTTGTCACCCAAGCTGAAGAGATTCCTGGCACCTCTGAGCCAAGCATTCTGGTCCTGCAGCAGGAGTGAGGACTGAGGGATGGAGGGGAGGGCAGAGACATGTGCAGCTGGGGGTGACAGATAACCCCCCCTCAGCGGGTCTGAAGGCCCCAGGCACTGAGGGACTTTCTGTCTGAGCATGAAGAGAGCTCCAAGCCCTGCAGATGTGCTGTCCTAATGCAATCAACTTCTTGGGGCCGTGAGGTCCTCATGGCGACCCCAGGCCAGGAAAGTACACGTCCAGCTGTACCCAGGAGAGTACAGCATGAAAAGGAACCACCAGTGAGGCCACCTTGGCACCTGCACCTCCACCCTGGTCTCCAGAGGGTGGAGGGGAAGACTCTCTGCATCAGGAGATGTATGCACACCTCACTTCTGCTGCTTCTGTCCACCAGCTCCTAAATATTGGCACAGAGTGTCCCAGTACGGACCAGGAGGTGCTGCTGCAGAGCTCAAGCTTCACTGAAGTGTCTGTAACCTTGTTGAAGCCCAAGCTGTGCCCAAGCTCTCACTCATATCCATGGTTCCAACCAGCCCAGGTTCAGGCTCCAGCCTGCTGACACTGGCAGCTCCTGCACTGACCAGGGGAGATGACAGGGAGCAAGAGTGGGACGAGCCTCGCCCCGTCCCTGCCTTGTCTGCCCAAGGCTGCTCCAGCTCTGCTGTCTTCTCTGTGGGCATTCAGGCAGGACCAGGATGGGCACCACCCAGCAGGGTCCAACCACACCAGTACCAAGTTTCAAAGACCAGTTTTCTTCTGCTCAGTGGCATCTTGGTTGTCCTGGGAAACACCCACCCTCAGGTCAGACAGACCCTGCACGCAAGCAGTGCCGAGAGCCCGGGCTCCTCACCCATGGGCATCACAGACAGCGAGACCCTGCTCTGCACAGGCCCAAGCCAAGCATTTCAGATGCCTCCAGAGATGCCCTGTTCCAGGGTGCCTGGGTCTGGGGAACTGTGACTGTGGCCAAAGTGAAAGGAGAGCACAAGGGATTGCTAAAAGCAGCTCAGAGATGCCAGCCGGCACCTGGAGCAGACACCCCCTGAGTGCCTGTGCCATGGGGCCAGCGCTGCCTCGGGACCCCCAGCACTGGCCTCCAGCATGGCCCCCTTGCCCACACAGCCAGCCCAGGGCTGCACAGCGGGGCTCCACTGCATGGTCTGTCCCGGGACCCTGTCTCACAGCCCAGAAGAAACAGTCAGGGGACCGGATTCCACCAACAGCCCTGTCCTGGCAAGGGATCCTGCCCGTTCCTGGAGAGGGGACCCACCCAGGGGGACAGCAAACAGCTCAACCTCTGCTCAGAGGGCAGGAGCCACCCCAGCAGGTCAGAGGGCTCCACAGGGGGCAAACAGTGAGAGCAAGGGGTGGGGAGAGAAAGAGGATGGTGAGAACCTCAGGAGAGGAGACAAGGCTTTTCTGCGTGAAAGACTCCATGCTTAGGGAAGCTCCGTGCTCAGATGCAAAATCGTCTAGGGTGTCCTCTTCCATCATCTGTCCCAGCATGGAAACCCCCAGCACCCATGGAGAGAGAGAGAGAGACAGACAGAGAGACAGAGAGAGCACATGAGAAGGAATGAAGGAACAAATGGCAAGTAGGTGGGTGCGTGGAGGGGTGGATGGGTGGATGGATGAACAGAGGTCATAGCTATGCCAGCTCTAGGTGCAGCATTTACATCTCCACACTTTATCTATTTGCTTGTAAAAGAGATGAGGGGTGAAGTCCCTCTTCCTCTTCACAACTCGGTGCTTTGACGAGGTGCTGTGAGCTCACCTCTGCCCCGTCACCCTGCAGCCCTGGGTCTCTGGTCAGTGCTGGGGACCAGGAGGCACACATGCACGTCACGAATCCCCCACAGAGCCCCTGGCCCAGCTGCCCCACAACACCTCTGCCCTCCTTGCAGCCCAGCCCCACGTCCTCACTTGCTCTGCAAGACCGTCCCGGGAGGGAGCCAGGGCAAAGTGGGCCCACGTGTGGTGTCCACCCTGCCTGGAGCCATGGTCAGTGGTGTGGGCACAGGACTGGCTGCAGAGACCCTGTGGGGGACAGAACACTATGGATGGGACAGCAAGGCAGGGAGGGTCCCCACCAGGGAGTGGGCAGTGGGGGTGTCCTTGCCACACGCTGCCTGTACGGAGCCAACCAGGAATCCAGCGCTGCAGAGCACCCACCTGCGCCACATCTGTCACCCTCACGCAGCACTGGGGGCTCTGCACGGCCTGGCACCCCCAATTCCGGCCCCCAGGTGCCTCCCTTTCACACTCGTGGTCCCATCACAAAGCCAGCAGGAAAACCCCAGGAGGGGAGGATGGGTGTGCAGGGTGGGGCACTGCTCACTGCTCCACCTTCTCCCTCCACCCACGTCCTGGCCAGTGAGAGCACGATGGGGCACCTCTGTGCAGGCACCAGGTGCTGCTCCGCTGAGGACACCCCTTGTCACTGCTGTGCAGCAGCCCTGCTGGTATGAGGGGTGAGGACAGCCTCACCTCATGGGCCAACAAAGCCACAGCCCAGCTCCCAGGTACCCCCAAAACACGGTGCCCTGGAGAAGGATGGGAAATTCAACCCCATGCCGTGCCCGAGCACAAGGAGAGATGGCTCCCAGCAGTGTGAGAACAGTCAGCTTGTTACACTGGCCTGGCCAAAGCCCTCTCCTTCCACCCCACGTTCCCACCACGTCATTTCCACCGGGCTCCCTGAGGGCAGCACAGGGGAAAGAGACCCAGAGTCCAACAGCTGAGGAACACCTCCCCGCCAACAACCTGGTCCCCTCCGTAAGAGAAGCAGCAGAACCAACCTCGTTGGCCTTTTCTGGGGTTCCCTTTGGTGTTTCATCCTCATGCTTGGGTGAGGAAGAGGCTGGTGAGGAAGGCAGCCTCCTGTCCCGGTCCCTGTGCACCAGCTTGCTGTTGGGCTCCTTCAGGGTCCGTTTCAACTCATTGATGCTGGCTTGATGCTTTAGCAGAACATCTTCTGGCTTGTCTAGAAACTTGAGGAAGGAGAGAGGAAGGTAACTATGATTAAAGCACCAGCCAAGGCAAAAGAGATGAGCAGGGGCACTGGGAGGGTTTGCTTCACACTGGGCTTGAATTTAGGGTCTCAAGAACCAAATGAACAGCGTGTCAGAGCACCCTGGTCTGCAGTTCTCACTCAGACCATCACAGGGAGAAGCAGAAAGGCAGCACACGGCCAGAGGCGCGTGGCAGGTTCCCCCCGTGAGGGGCACAGCACCCCCTTGGGCATCTCCAGCACAGCCTGCTGAGGACAAGCGAAGCCACCGGAGGAAGAGAGTGGGCTCTGCCTTGGGATCAGCAAGGGAACAGGTCCTGTTGGAAGCACCAGCAGCCTCCTCTGCCACTCTCTCGTGCCAGGCACAAGGGGAGCCAGAGGCTCTGTCCCATCAGGGCGGGAAATGGGCACTTCCAATGGAGCTCCTCTGGCAGGGGCTTCTGCCAAAGGGCAGGAGACCAAGGGCTGGTCAGGGACGTCCAGCGTGGATCCAAGCCTGGATCACCATGGACCAGACTGGGCCCAACAGCAGCCTGGGGTGGGGTGGAGTCTGGCTGCCATGGAGAGAGGACAGCGCAGAGTGTTCGAGCGCAAGGTGGGGTTTAGGCATTAGAGCATCGTTTTGTGATGGTGCAGGCACCAGGGTGGCTCCCTTCGTCCTGCCGCAGAGGTGGGCAAACCAGAGCAAGAACCTCAGCTTCTGCTTCAAATTCAAACCTCTTCTGAGGTTCGAAAGGAGACACCTAAAATACCCCCCTGGTATTTCTCCTCAGCAACAGCCCAGAGACCCAAGGAAGTCCCATGAAAAACCCCACCAAGTTTTCCAGATCCTGAAGGCTCAGCGCAGCTCAGGAAGATTCTCCCCCTGCAGACCCACGTCTCTGAGCCATGGAGAAGTGCTTCACGGTCTGCCCACCTCTGGGCTGGGGGCACGCTGGGGGCCAGGGCAGCAGCACATGCACATGCAGCGGGGTAAGCAATGAGGTGGGCAGGGGAGGGACCGGGACCGGTGCCCACCGCCCTGGCGGGGTCTGCCCTGCGGTGCCGAGCAGGATGGCGAGGGCTGCGTGGTGCCAGCGTGACAAAACCCATCGCCTGGCTGCCTCTGCCCCTGCTGACAGCGAGGATCTGGGTCCCACTGCGAGCAGAGGGGAAGCCCCTGGGGAGCAGCTGTAGATTTTAGGCTGAGATGAATCATTCCTGAACCACAGACACAGGAATCTGTGCAGGGAGAGGACAGCCTCCCTCTTCTCTGCGCCCGCCCGCCCGCAGGCTGCTCACAGAGGATGGGTGCCAGTGCCTGGACCCGCTGGCAGCTGAGCGGCACTGATGGCAGCTCAGAGACTCATCTGCCCCTGTGGACGTGACAGGGCAGCGGCAGCGCGGCCAGAGCCCCAGCCCGGCTCTGCGGGGCGGGTCACGCTGCGGGACAGCAGCGGCAGCGCGGCCAGGAGCCCCAGCCCGGCTCTGCAGGGGGGGGGTCACGCTGCGGGACAGCAGAGCCCAGAGCAGGGCGGGGGGGGTCACCCTGCGGGACAGCAGAGCCCAGAGCAGGGCGGGGGGGGTCACCCTGCGGGACAGCAGAGCCCAGAGCAGGGCGGGGGGGGTCACCCTGCGGGACAGCAGAGCTGCCGAGCAGGGCAGGGGGGGTCACCCCGTGGGACAGCAGAGCCCAGAGCAGGGTGGGGGGGTCACCCCGCGGGACAGCAGAGCCCAGAGCAGGGCAGGGGGGGTCACCCTGCGGGACAGCAGAGCCCAGAGAAGGGTGGGGGGGGTCACCCTGCAGGACAGCAGAGCCCAGAGCAGGGCGGGGGGGTCACCCTGCGGGACAGCAGAGCCCAGAGCAGGGCGGGGGGGGTCACCCTGCGGGACAGCAGAGCCCAGAGCAGGGCAGGGGGGGGTCACCCTGCGGGACAGCAGAGCCCAGAGCAGGGCGGGGGGCGTCACGCTGCAGGACAGCAGAGCCCAGAGCAGGGTGGGGGGGTCACGCTGCGGGACAGCAGAGCCCAGAGCAGGGCGGGGGGGGTCACCCTGCGGGACAGCAGAGCCCAGAGCAGGGCAGGGGGGGGTCACCCTGCGGGACAGCAGAGCCCAGAGCAGGGCGGGGGGCGTCACGCTGCAGGACAGCAGAGCCCAGAGCAGGGCGGGGGGGGTCACCCTGCGGGACAGCAGAGCCCAGAGCAGGGCGGGGGGGTCACCCTGCGGGACAGCAGAGCCCAGAGCAGGGCGGGCGACGGAGGCAGCTCGGGGCAGGCAAAAGCAGCGCGTGGGTCAGGGACTGACGGGACCAGCTCCCACAGGAGAGCTGGGGCCACAGGGCTGGACGCAGAGGACACACAAGGCGAGGACATGAGGAGTCACACGAGCAGAAGCCAACGGGCCAAGGACTCCGTGCGGGGGCCTGGTTGTGCCTTGGGAGGGCTCTTGCTCACACGTACGACTGAGAACCACCTCACTTAGTGGGATAAAAGATGCCGTGTGTGTGCTGGGGCAGATCCCCAGCTCGTCAGGCTCCTCCAGCATCCAACCCCCCCTGCCCCAGCGCATCTTCTATTCCAGTAAATAGGGTGACACACAGTGTTGCTTTGGAAAGGATGGACAATATGATGCACCGATGAGGACTAAGATACTCCAGAGAGAGAATACCTCCTGCTTGTGCCTGGGGGTTGTTTCATGCTCCAGCTGGCAGCAAAGAGAGGGTTAAAAGTAACCAGCAGGGTCAGTGAAGGGAACTTGTCACAGACATCACAGTTAAGTTGATGGGCTGGCAGGGCACAGAAGGACTGAAGGACCGGACCCCCCCTCCCCTTTGCAGTGTGGGGCTGAAATGGGCTGGGGTGTCCCTGGGCCAGCCTGGGGGCTGGGGCAGGGAGTGGGTGGGCTGTGCCCAGGCAGTGGCGGGCACAAGTGGGCACCAGCGTGCCCGGCCTGTTCCCATCTCCAGCTCTGTCCCAGAGTGGGGCAGATCCCAGGTCCAGCCTTGCCTGGGAACGAGTCTTAGGACAACCCGGAGTGCATGCAGGGATCAGAGCTGAGCCCCTCTGACAGCCCCGTTTCCACCGACGAGGCCAAGAGCCATTCCCAAGGGTCCCACCAGCCTGGGGCACAGCGGGTGGAGAAAGGTCTGCAGAGGACTGCGCCTCAGGGTGACCCTTCCTGCCTGCAGCCCAGCCCCGCTGCCCGTGTCCAGTCCCCCGCCTGTCCTCTCTGGGTGTGAGCCAGCCGACCCCTCCGCCTCCGCCCTCCTCTGCCCATCTCCTCTGTACCTTCAGCTCCTTGATTTTCGTCGGGGTGGTCACCTCCTCGTCCTCTGTCTCAGACCGTCTCCTGGTGGCAAACTCACCATCCTCATCCCGCTTCTCACCCTCTGCCCCAGCATCGTGGTTCTCGCTGACAGAGGCTGGGCGCGAGAACTCTGCCCATGGGGGAGAGCCCGGGTCACCCCAGCCCTGCCACCCCCAACACCCACCCCAGTCCCCCAGCCCCTGCCCCCCACCCTGCCAGCTCATCCTGGGAGCCAAGGAGCCCCGAACGCCCTGCAGCAGAGCCGGCTGGTCCCAGGGGTCCCAGGGCACAGGGAGCGGGGGAAGCCCCATCCCCAAACCGCCCAACCTCAGCCCTGCTCGTGTGCAGTATTGAGCTGCCACTTGCGGCGGGGACAGATCCTCTGCCACGGGGATACGGTTGGGGACAGCGTCCAGAAGGAAGCCTGGTGGCTGCCTTAACCCTGCCAGCCCCCTGCCCCCAGAGACAGCCAAACAGCAGCCCCCTCGCTCCCGCCAGCAGACCAATCTCCCTCCCCCTCCCCAATTTGGGGCATACCTCCGTCAAGGCTGCGCGACATGGTGTACCGTTTGCTGGAGGAGCGCTCAAAGAAGGGCGCGGGGCGGTCGATGAGGGCGCTGGCCTGACGCGTCTGCGCCTGCGTCCGCCCGCTGTAGCGGAACTTGGAGCCCATCACCAGGAAGCCCTTTGGGGGTGGCTCTGGGGACACCAGCCTGGGGGGAGAGGAGTGGAGTGCTGTCAGCCAGCCCCAGCCGTGCCCCCTGGCACTGCCCCCCACCGGTACCCGCTGTGGCAGAGGCAGGAGCACGTCTGCCTTCGAGAAGGGAGGCCTGGGGAAGGCCTGAGAAGGTCTCCTCACCTGAAGAAGGTGTGATGCTCTATGCAGACCTTCCAAAGACGCTTGGCAGAGCGGTGGTTGGGCAGCTTGAAGCCGATGGTGCTCTCAAACTGTTCATACTTGGGGGAGACAGAGACAGGTTGTTACAGGCAGATCCTGCCCTAGAGGACACGGTGGGGTGGGACCTGCCTTGCCAAGCCCCTCAGGTTCCCCTGGCTGGAGCCATGACAATGCAAAAAAAAAAAGTCTTCTTCAAACCAGTGCTGGAAAGGCCAAGCCTAGACTCACTGGGTGGTGGGATCACACCCCCACACTTCTGGACTAAGCACTTTCCTCAAGTGTAAATGGCTTTACAGTGCAAGAGAAATTCCCTCAAGAAACAGAAACCTTTTTGCAGCTTGTTCTGGTGAGAGGGCATCGCTATCCATTTGAGATGCACCATCCTTGCCCTCCTGCCTGCTGGAAAATGTGGGTGGAAATGCATTCTCCCATTAGTGCACATAAAAGTCAAAAGAGTGAAAATAAAATTGGAAAACAAACAAAAAAAGCCTCCTGATGTTCTTTTGGGAAGTATGGAAGACATAAAAAATGGCCCTCAACCCCATTTCCCTGGTGAGTGACGTCCCTGTGCCAGTGGGGTCATGGTGCCTGGCTGGTGGGGAAAGGAGCCTGAGGTGCCCACAGCCTGCTGAAGTCACTTTGCCAGTGAGAAAATGAGAGCACGAACAAGAGAGCGCTTGCTGAAAGCCCCCATACACCACAGGAGATGTGCTCTCTTAGCCAGCGTGGCCACTAACTTGGGACCCTTGGGGCAGAGGCTGGAGACAGGCAAACACCTCCCCATGAGGCAGACCCAGCTCAGCAGAAGCCTGGGACTGCACTGGTGCACGGCACCCACCTCACCCGGGCGAATCTTGATGTAGAAGTTGCTCCTCTTGTAGGAAATTTTGAGGATCTTGGGCCAGGCGAAGCGGTTGATCCTCAGTCGGTCCCTGTAGATGAGGAGGCCGTTGGCACAGACGCCCAGCATGATGTCAATGCCCTCTGAGTCCTGGAGGAGGCAAGAGGGACAGGAGGGGACTGCTCAGCTGCCCAGTAAGAACCAGTCTGGCCAGTGGTGTCATGCTCCCTCCTGCTCTGCCATGGGGGACCGGCTGACAGAGGGGTCACTGGATCGCAGACTAGTTGAGGTTGGAGCTCTGGAGGTCCTCTGGTCCAAGGCAGGGCCACCCAGAGCCACCTGCCCAGAACTGTGTCCTTGCTGAACCTTTGCTGTGGGGGGAAGGTGCTGGGCAGGGAGGGGGTGCAGGCAGCAGGGCAGGATGGGGCACACCACAGCCCCGTACCTTGGCATGGTGCAGGTCCACCCCGTACATGGAGAGCTTCTTGGCGTTCTCCAGGAAGTGGATCTCTGCTTCCCCGGGTGTCATTCCCCTGCAAGGGGACAGAGAGAGGGACACGTGGCCAGGCGCCCCACCAGCCAGGGGCCAGCTCCCTGGTGCCTTCCTCGCCGCCAGCCATCCCCTCCCGGGGCTCACCGGTAGGTCTTGTGCAGCTCCATGATGCGCTCCTCCAGCTCCCGCGTCTGGTTCGGGGCGAAGCGGAGCTCGCCCACGTAGTTGCCCACGTGCTCCTCGGTGTCGTAGTCGCCCAGCTCGGCCTGCACGGCATAGGAGCCCAGCAGGGCGTGTGTAACGAAGGAGCAGGGCAGCCGCCCCGTGGTGATGTCCGCGCGGAGCTGCAGGCACAGGTAGTACCTGCAGGAGGGGGCAGAGGGTCAGAGCGGGGCAGGGGGTCCTGGGGGAACGGCAGCACACACCCCACCTGACACTGCTCTCCACGGGGACTGCCACCTCCATGGCCACCCTCCTGGCCCTGCTCTGCATGATTTAGACATGGCACATGCAGCGGGAGGGCAGCGAGTCCCCAGACATCCCCCGGCTGCCCACGTCCTGCCTGAACCCTGCCCCTCTACACGCTCCCAGTTGGTCCCCTGGGAGCTGCCCCGACAGCTGTGCCCGTGGAGGGGTGGTCCTCACCTTGTGATGTCCTCTGTGAGCTGGGCAGGGTCTGGAGGGTAAAACTTCACGGTGAAGGCGAAGTTCCAGGGCCCACCTAGGGAGGGAGAGAGCAGCAGGTACAGCACCCATGCTGGCAGCATGCAGGAGCGTCTGGGCTTATGACTCTCCTGGAGCCCAGCACAGGGCAGGGACAAGGGGGCTCCAGAAACTGCTGGGAACAGCTGTCAGGACACCAGTGCACCTTGGTTAATCCTCCCCAAGCAGCTGGAGAGAGAAAAGCCTCACAACTTCAGGAGCCATCAGCTCAGTGTGGCTACCAACGTCAAGCAAAAGCCTCACACGTCCCACAGTTGACACCTTGGGCAACAGCCCTTCTGCTGACCCAGCAAGGTGACATCCAGGGCAAAGGCACCTGTCCCCACAAGCCTGCCCCACTCTTCCCCCCATCCCTGCCCTCCATGCTCAGGGCAGGTGGGAATGGTGCCCAGAGAGGGGCCAGGTCTCCGTCAGCTCTCCGGTAGCACAGATAGGGCCCTTTGCCCCTGATGCCTCTCATGAGGAAGAGGAGAGGTGGGAACAGGCAGCCCAATGAGCAACAGCATCCCCATGCCCAGGCCAGCTGCCAAAGGTCCCCTCCAGGGCAAGTGAGGAGGGGACCCACTGGAGGGACAGTTCACAGTTGAGCCACCCAGGAACCCCACGGGACATCCTGGGGCTGGGGGGGATGGACCCTCCTCGGGCACTTACTGCGGATCTGCTTCTTGATCTCCTTGGAGGGGTCCAGCCAGTTCTGCAATGAGGAGACAGAGGTCAGGGGAGCCCCGTGCCACGGAAGGGGCGGCCACAGAGGGACCCCCTTGTGCTCACCTTCTGGCTGTCCGAGTCGCAGAAGGTGAGGCCGAAGTAGTCCTTCTCCAGGAGGTTGAGGTGCTCGCACACCATGTCGAAGAGGACCTGGCCTCGGGCGTGCTTCTGCCGGAGACACAGAGAGGCTGATGGTGACCGGGCTCCCTTGTGCTCCCAGAGACCTGGCAGGTGCAGGCAGCACCCACTGGGTGCAGGCAGGGAGCACTGGAGAGGGGCAGGGCAGTCCTGGCTCTGCGAGTGACCACCAAAAGGTGCTGGGCTGCCTTGGAAAGCAGCCCGCCCACATGGCAGCACCGCTCTGGGGACACCCAGGTGGCTCCAGGGCTGTGGGAACAGGTGAGCCCAGTTGAGCGCAGCCAGTACTGTACAGAGAGCAGGTCCCTCGGGCCTGGGGGACCTTGTGCCCACCTGTCTCATTGCCCATCACACCAGGAGATGGTGATGCCAAATCAGAGAGGGGTTCAGCCAGCCCAGGCACCTCCACTCCAGACCAGCAAGCTGGGACAAATGTGTCCCAGAGGTCATGCTGGCCAGCGCTGCCCATTAGATGGGCTCCTTCCCAATGCCATCCTCACTGGTGGTGGTGGCAGCTGGGTCCTGAAGCACGGCCTGGCAAACGAGAGCCATACGCAGGGATGGAGGGCACCCTCATTTTCTGGTCCTTTCCCTGAATTTGCTTTGTTCCCCGTGGCAGCCAGACCCAGGCTCACTCATGGAGATGGAAGAACAACCCCCCCTGAGTGTGTTTCTCCCCTGTTTACAACCTTCCAGCCTGGCAGCTCCCATCTCCCCTCTCCAAGGCATCCATTTACCAGAGCACCTCCACCACGTGCCCCAGGGATGGCAACCCAGGACACCAGGCAGCACAGCCCCGGCGAGCCGTGCCCTCAGCTGTGCGCTGGCCTCCTGCTGCCCTGCAAAGCCTTGCCAGCAGCTGCAGTCACCTTCTTGGGTCTCCTCCCTCCTGCTGCCCTGTGTTTGGAAGGCAGGGCCTCACCCATTGCATGTGCCGGGGTGTCATACTGATGGTTTGACTCCCCATTGTGATTTTTACTGAATTAAGCCTTAATTAAGCACGTGAGCAAGGCACAACCATTCCCATGGGGCCTGTGAAAAAAGAAGAAATGCAAAAGCAGCCTTTCCACACTAAGCCCTTATGTCCCAGGTGACTCTTTTACACAGTAGCAGCTCTCCAAAAGTTGATTCCCTCTTCTGCACCACGACAGCAGGGAGCTCATCCCTGCCCATGCTCAGTGAGGGACGTTGCTCTGCTCACGAAGTCACCAGCAAGCCTGCAGCCCAAAACACGCTGGTTTTGCTTGGTCAATGCCACGGGGAGAGCCAGGGCTCAGGCAAGTGGCTCCTGTGCCCCATGAGCCCGCTGTAGTCCCTGGGGTGCTCTGCTCCTTCTTCAGGAGGGCTTTCATCTTTGTGGCAACCTATCTTCCTGCAGTTCTGTGACAAATCTTACTGCTAAAGCGACAGTCGGGGCTGCTGGAGCATGGACACCAAAGGCCCCATTGCCACACCACGGGCAGAGGGGCAGACCCCCCGCCTGCCTCAGGGTGCTTATTGCCCCCATGAGCAGGCAGCCACACTCCTTCCACTCATCAGCCCTGCAGAGCCGAGACCCCCGGGGGAGGCAGGACCCACATACAGAGCAGGTCGGCTCTGCGCAGCCAGCTCTGAGCTACTGCCAGCCAAAACCCGCCTGCCTGCTCGCCAGCAGCAAGAGCAAAGGTCACCCTGGCAAAGGCTCTGGGACTTCTGCTCCTGAACAACCCCAGCTTTTGTGTTTTTAAGCACAGTTGCCAGTTTTTAAAAATGTCCCTACCACCAGGATGGCACAGGTCAGAGCAGCGCTGCCCACTCCAGCCCAAGGGCAGGGGACAGCGGCGAGCGCTGGGGACAGAAACAGGCAGTCCCAGCCAGCGCTTCTCCTCCCAGCTGCCTCTGCCCCCACCACAGGGCTGTGGGACCCTGCTGCAAAAACCAGCCCCAATTCCTCATTTAACCCCTCAGCCTGTCCTAGAAGGGAGTGGTCCCTGCACTGACAGTGGCTGAAGCAGCCCTGCAGCATCTCCCAACGCCAAGGCAGCTGTTGGCCAGTGCCAGTCCCCTCTGTCCCTCCCTGTGGTGACAGCCACTGCCAGGGACAGGCTCCCCAGTGCACACCCCCTGTACGTGCATATCCACGCCACACGCTCCCCACGCTGCACAAATAGTGGGTGGCCCACGCACCCAGAGCAGGGTGCTGGAGCACCTGCCCAGGCACACCCCCCTGCACATGCACACGGGGGTGCAGCTCCAAGGACGTGCACAGGTACCCCCCGTACGTGCACAAGCAGACGTGTGGCGCTGCCAGGCTCTGACACCGCCCTGTGCGGCCCCTGGCCTGCTGGCTTTAATGGGAGGGACAGGAAGGGATGAGAGACACAGAAAGGATGGATGCAAACCCGCTTGGGGCAGCCATGTGGGGCCACGAGTGCCAGCCCCTTCACACCAACCCGTGCACACACACATCCTTTGCCCACGCGTGTGGGACAGCCACACACTGTGCTCCCGAGGTGCCGGCAGACAGGCTGGCGCGTGGATGTGCCATGCACACATTGTCAGCCAGAGCTCCATCCCCCATCCACTGAGCTTCTGCTTTTTAGATGCTGTTTTCTATCATGAGCAGCTGCCAAATTTGGATTTACTGGGCTGAAATTCCCTGCTGGGGTCTGTCTTTCCAGATTTTTTTCCTTATTTTGAAATTTCAGCTTAAACCGCTATTTCTGTGGATCCTTGTCCCTAGTAGTGAGGTACTACAAAGCTGTCCTAGGAAAAACTCTGACATCAGGGACTTGCTGGGCTGGGCAGGGTCCTTGTGCTGAGACATGTCCCATCCTGGGTACCAGCAGAGCGCCCTGAGGCTGGGACTCACCTCCACCTCGCACTCGTACTCGGAGGCATCGAGCAGGGTCACTCTGCAGAGAGCACTCTTCATTTTCTTGGTGGTTTTCTGGGGTGACTTCTGGGTCTTGCTGGGGGTTGTTTTGTCAGAGAGCCCGTCTGTCTCACTGTAGTCCTTCTCCTCCATCTCTGTGCCCTGGAACGGGGAGACGCACAGGGTTACCCAGCACCACTGCCGGGATGGACAGACAGACAGACAGACAGGGCGAGGTCCCCAACAGCAGGCAGGAGAGGGAGCTGATGAGGGGAGGCTGATGACTTCTCAGGAGCCCACAGCCAAGCCCAGTTCCCCCATCCCATGCTGTCAGCACAACCAGGGTCCCTGGAGAATGGACGGCCATGAGCCCAGGGTCAGTTCAGCACCTGAAACCTCCCCGCACGGGCACAGCGGGCAGGGCCAGGGCAGCACCCACCCTGCCAGCAGCAGCACAGCTCCCAGGAAGCTCCGAGGCCAGTGTTGGGGTGCAGCCACTCCCAGCCCTGCCAGGGGCAGCTCAGTCCTGGGACACGGGGCCACCCGCTCACCCCCACCCCAGCAGCCCCGGGACACGGCGATGGGCAGCTGAGAGCGGTGACACATCCCTGTCCTCTGCTGCACCTTCCTCTCTGCCAGATCTCGTGGCACCCGGGTGCCACCCACTCACCAGCTCCGTACTCCGGGCATCGGGCTGCGCCCCGGGCTTCTCATTGGCCTCCGCGTCCCGGCCGGTGGGGTTGGGGCCATGCGCGGCCGCCTCCAGCTGCTGCTGTGGAGCCTCCTCCTGGGCGTTCTTCACCTCCGAACCAGGGCCCGTCTCCGTTGTCATGGCCACTGCTCACCCTGCCCTGCCAGCGCCACCCACAAGGAGAGACAGGAGGTGTCACCCGGACGCGCGGGGATGGAGGATGCTGGCTGGGCAGCTGCTGCCAGACACTGGCTCCCTGCCTGTGCCTGGAGGTGCTTTGCCAAGGGTTGGTGGCAGCAGCACAGGGTGTCAGGATTTCGTACCCAGTTGACACCAGCCAGCGGTGTGGGGAGGGACCTGGTGACAGGGACCCACCACAGTCAGGGCACGGGGCTCCCACCCCATCCCTGCACTCACAGCGGGGAGTGGGGCTGCCCAGAACCCCCTGCTCCCTCAAGCCTGGGGCCTTCCGTACCTTCACTCGTGCTTCCTGTGAGTGGAAGGGTTTATTCTGGGAGGAAAAACCAGGCTGTGAGTCAGGGTAAAGGCTGCACTGACACAGGAAACTGCAGGCATGGAGAACTCCCCGCGCTGCACCCAGCACGGCTGGATTTTCCCCTCTGGACGCCCCAGCAGCAGCAGGGTGCCGGGTTCCCACGCCCAGCGTGGCCAGACCCGAGGCGGCGGCAGGATGAAGCCCAGCTCCAGCTCCAGCTGCAGGCCCCTTGCAAGATGCAAAAACAAAGCCAGGGCCAGGAGCAGGGGAGGGGGAGGCACTTTCTGTGCTTCCTGTCCCTGGCTGGGGTGCTCAGGAACACGTTTTTATCATCTTTATGTTCTTGGAACCATTCTGTAAATGCAGCGTGGGGCTGTGGGGGCTCCTGGGATGGTCCAAGCACACACAGGTCAATGAGCACCCTCTGCAACTGTCACCCAGCCACCACTCAGGCTTCTCAGGCCCCACCAGCTCCCTGTGGCTGGGCTCCCTGCGCCGTGTCCCACTGTGTGGGACTAGCTGGGATCACTGCCACCAGAGTGCCCGAGGACCGCGGCTGGACGAGTTGGCTCAGCTGGCAGCATCTGCCCAGGGTCACATCACCCACCCTGTCCAGAGAGCAGCCACAAAACCAGCCCTGAGTAACACCTGCAACACCAGAAAAACTGCACTTCTGGGGAGTGTAAAGCCCATACGGGACATTTCAGATCCCTGTTTCTGGAGTGACAGCCCACGTGGCACAAGCAGGGAGCAAACTTCTCCCTGAGCTGCCAAGCCCAGGCTTTGCCCCAGCCCTGGCAGCACTAAAGCAGGGATGAGGTCCCAGTGCAACTCCAGGCCATGGACCCAGCCGCCCTGGGGCTGGAGGGGTTGATGGTGACATGACATCCCACCACAATCACCTCCTGTAAATCCCAATGACCCAAGCACTGTTCGAGCAGGTATGGGAGAGCAAGAGCCTGGTCAGCACCACAACCTAAGGCAGACAGGGAAAGACCACTTTTAGACTCACAGAATGGCTTGAGTTGGAAGGGACCTTCAAAGACCATTTAGTCCAGCCTCCCCTGCCATAGGCAAGGACATCTTTCACTACACCAGATTGCTGAAAGGTTCATCCAGCCTGATCTTGAACACTTCCAGTGATGAGGCATCCACAGCCTCTCTGAGTAACTTGGTCCACTGTCTCACCACCCTTGTTGTAAAATATTTCTTCCTTATGTCCAGTATAACCCTGTGCTCTTTCAGTTTAAAACCATTGTCTCTTGTTTTGTCACTACAGGCCCTGCTAAAGTCTTTCTCTGTCTTTCTTAAAGGCTCCTTCAAGAATTGAAAGGTGCAATAAGATCTCCCCGGAGCCTCCTCTTCTCCTGACTGAACAGCCCCAGCTCTCCCAGCCTGTCCTCACAGCAGAGCTCTTCCACCCCTCTGATCATGTTTGTGGCCTCCTCTGGACCCGCTCCAACAGTTCACATCTGTCTTGTGCTGGGGACCCCAGCGCTGGAGGCAGCACTGGAGGGGGGGTCTCATGAGGGTGGAGCAGTGGGGCAGAACCCCCTCCCTCGACTGCTGCCCACGCTGCTGGGGATGTGGCCCAGGACACGGGTGGCTTTCGGGGCTGCGAGCGCTCGTTGCCGGCTCACATCCAATTTGCCTCCCCCCAGCACCCCCGAGCCCTCCTCTGCAAGGCTGCTCTCAAGCCATCTGTCCCCCAGTCTGTGCTGGTACTGGGGTTGCCCCAACCCATGTGCAGGACCTTGAACTCCATGAGGTTCACAGGGCCACCCCTGCAGCCTGTCCAGGTCCCTCTGGATGCCATCCTGTCGCTCTGCTGAACCAGCCCCACCGCAGCTCGGTGTCCTTCACAAACTTGCTGACTTTCTTTCTTTTACAAAGCAAAGACACCTCACAGCACAGCCCACGTCTCACCTCTGCCTCTCAGGTGTCCTCAGCACAACGGGGAGATGTGAAACCTTACCCAGAAAAACTGCTAAACCTGGCTCCGGGGGTGGGCGGGGACGGACAGGAGGGAAGGGCGGGGGGGGACAGGCACACAGAGCTCCCGCAGATGGGCTCAGCCTGCCCGGCCGCAGCCGGCTCTGGGGGCCCGGGGGGCAGTGACACTGCTGCTGGCCACGCCGGCCCCGCCATCCTCTCTGCCCCAGGGCCACACTCTCCTGGCCAGAACAGGCAGGACAATCTGCCACCAGCCCCTGAGAAACATCAGCTCGGCTCCTCCCAGCAGACCCCAGTGCTCGCACCAGAAGGTTCTGAAGGTCACCAGTGTATTATTTTTTTTCCACTGCTGTTTTCCCACTGTTTTCCCCCAAGCAGCTGCACGCTCCCAGCTCCAGCCCCAGTGGGGATCATTCCCAATCGCTTCAGTTTGGATCTTGGCACCTGAATTTGTCCAATTGACATGAAATCTCTGCATGACAACCATCACTTCGGGCCGAAAACATGCCCAGCTTTTCACCCAAGGTTTCTGAACTTTCTTCCAAACGATTTTTTCCCTGTACTGGGAAGCAACAATCGCTGAGGAAGTGATGGGGGTTGTTCAAGGGTGGCAGGCTGGGGATTCATCCCACCCCTTCCAGCCAGCCCTGATTTTGCATATTACACTCCAGTTCAAACCTTCTGTGGGTGGGGAAGGAGCTTGATGCAGGGATTAGAACTTTTCGCTGAAGCAGGCAGGAGTGTGACACAGGAGTGCCAGGATGGTAGAGCCCCCAAGGACCATCTCCCTGCTCCCACCATGGCCTGGCGTCTCCTGCCACGCTGCTTTGGGATCCCAGCCACCGTCCCTTTTCCCCAGTCCCCACATGACTCGGTCCTGTCGCTTGCTGTCCCTCCTGCCCAAGGTGCTGTGGGTGCCCACCCGTCCCCACACCTCAGCAGGGAGGTGAGGCTCAGCGTAGGTGCACCGATGGGCCCCGTCCCAGCCAGGGCCAGCTGAGCCCATCGCCGTGGCATTGCTCCTGTCCCAGCAGTGCGGAACACGGAGGAGGGAGGAATGAGCCCCTCCATCCTCTCATGGCAGGATGGGCTCAGGGAGGAGTGGGAAGACTGAGCAGGTCTCTTGGCTTGACCCTGTGCTGGGACAGCTCCAGTCCCCACCATGGGGCTGCCAACCCATTGCAGGGTAAGAGGGTCTGGGAGATGCCCCAGGGGAGCCGGGGCTGGCACGGGGTTGGCACAAGCCACCCACTGCAGCAGCTGAGCCCTGCAGATGTGCCCAGTCCTGGCACAGGCAGGGAGGCCACGCTGTCACCGCCACGCTGCCGGGCACAGCCACAACGGCCGCATTCAGGAGCCGCCGGGCACTGGTGCTGTGTCCACGGGGGCAGTGCTGTGGCCGGGGGCTCCACTCACCCCCATCCTGCCCCAGGCAGAGATGCTGGAAGCACGAAGCTGTGGCACAGCCACATGGCCCAGGGCTGCAGCACGGGCAGCAGGGCCAGGGGGTGGCTGGGCACTGAGGCTCAGCACCGAGCCCCTGGTGATGGCTGCACCCAGCCACAGGGCTCGGGCCAGCAGTGGGATGCTGCCATCCTCCACCACAGCCTGGTCGCCTGCACCCAGGGCTGCTGCAGGCCCAGCCATGGGAGAAGGCCACCAAGGCTGGCATGACCCTGGCCATTCCCTCTGCACCCCAGGGTAGGGGTGCTCAGCACCCTGGTGTGCCTGCAGGGCTCCACAGGGACCTGAGCAGCACTCATGGTGAGGTGGCCAGTGCGACCTGTCCTAGCCCCTTCTCCCCCTTGGGGAGTGAGGTGTCTTCCCATGGACTCTCCTACAGCATCTAGATCTCCAAAAGATGTCTGTTATGGGAGCAGCTCTGTGCCCTAAGCAGGAGCTACCCCTGCCCTAAAGGCAGCAAGCACACTTTCAGACAGTGAGAAGCCGGTTGTGTGGAGCGTTTGCCATCACACAGCACTCCCTAGATACAAAACTCACCTCCAGCTGCCCCACCTTGCAGGACAGCACCCCAGGAGACCCCAATGTGGGGGGCCCACAGGTGGAGAAAGGCCATGGGTCCCAGCATGCTGCCAAAGGGACAATTTAACTGATGTATGTGCCACCACAAACCTTTAGAAGAGGTTTAGACCACAGCTACAGCAAACTTGATTGAGACCAGTGGAAACGCTGTCCCAAATCATTTAATTTGTTCCTAAATATGACCCACAGCAGGAGCAGGACCCAACCCTGCAGGGCAGGCAGCCTACCCGGGCTGTCCCAGCCCTTCCCAGCACTGAGCCTTGCTCAAGCACATCCCCTGGGAAGCGAAGCCGGGGCTAGCGCAGCTCCCGCGTGGAGGCCGGCAGCTGCCCGGGCAGGGGCTGGCAGAGGCAGTGGGTGTCATCCCCCTCGACCCCTTCCTCTGTGCAGGGTGCTGGCTGAAGGCCCCCTCTACACCCATGGTCCCTGGTGCCACATGCCAAGGACAACCCCAGTTTTCAGCAAGGGCTGGCTGGCTTCTGCTGCAGCTGGACCCAGAACGGGCTGGGGGATATTCTCCTCAGGAGAAAGGGCTGGAGCTGGTTGGAGCTTCAGGCTTCTGAAACACACACATAGGAATGGTGACTGCATAGAAAGCCTGAGCGGGATCAGAGGTAGACCTGCCTGTCATGCCTATAATCTCCTCCCATCATCTCCCTGCCTGCCCCTCTTTCCCGTGGTGTTTTCCTCTTCACCCTCCACTTCAAGCTGGAGTGTGGATTCACGGCTTTCCCAGACGCTCCGCCCCCACACTTCCCCAGCCCATCCCAGCTCCAGCCTCCGCAGCACTCCCCTGCCAGAGCCTTTCCTTCCCTGCAACCTCCAAACAGGGTTTCACCGGAGTCCGCTTTCCCCTTTCCCCCACTCAGCTGGTGTTCCAGGCTGAGCATCCTCCTTTGCTCCTGGGCTCTGCTTTCTGCCCCTCGCTCCCTGCTGAGGATGCTGCCCATCCACGATGCATCACTTCTGAAGTAGCAGGGACAGACAGACAGACAGGGGCAAGCACGAGGCTCTGGGCAAAGCCCTGTGCTGAGCGCCCGAACTGGTCTCTATGGGCTTCACGGGTGCACAGAGCTGGGGAACAACCAAGCACCCTCCTCCCCTGCCATTGCGTTTAGCAGCTGCTGAGGGCCACACTGCGGGACAGACAGCTGCTGTGGGACAGACAGAGATGGGGAGCAAGCTGGGCACAGGGAGTACCCTGCTGGGTGGCAGCACCTGCATGAGGCTGGGCAGGGGGTCCAGGTACCTGCCAGCCCCAGGAACAACGGAGGAGCCCACCAGGGCTGCGGCACTCAGCACCGCTGCCATGGGGCAGGGGCTGAGCTGGCTGGCGACAGGCAGGGTGAGAACTCAGGCAGCGCATGGCTCCCGGCAGGGGGTCCTGGCCACCCTCCAGGGACACATTAAAAGCAAACAAGGAAAGTGGGGGGGGACACACAACAGAAATGCAGGGTGTCCCCAGCTCCTGGAGACTGCACGCTGCTCCTCATGCAGGACTGGCAGAGGCAGAGACCTGCCCTGCCCCGAACCATTCCCTGGCTGGAAAAGTGCCCCATCACCCCCACCCCGGCTCCAGGACCCGCATCCCACCCCGGCTGGTGCTCCCCATGCTAAAGCTGAGAGCACCCTGCGGGCAGCCGCCGCACCGCACCGCACCCTGCGCAGCCGCCCTCCCCACGGCGGTGCCAGCCCTACCTTGGTGCCAGCCCTACCTTGGTGCCAGCTCCCCATGCCTCCAGCACGGCCCCTCGCAGCCGCCCTCCCCACGGCGGTGCCAGCCCTACCTTGGTGCCAGCCCCACCTTGGTGCCAGCTCCCCATGCCTCCAGCACGGCCCCTCGCAGCCGCCCTCCCCACGGCGGTGCCAGCCCTACCTTGGTGCCAGCTCCCCATGCCTCCAGCACGGCCCCTCGCAGCCGCCCTCCCCACGGCGGTGCCAGCCCTACCTTGGTGCCAGCCCTACCTTGGTGCCAGCTCCCCATGCCTCCAGCACGGCTCCTCGCTGCCGCCGCGTCCCAGGCAGCGCGTTCCGCAGAGCAGCCTCTTCCTCGGCCCCAACACCCCCGCGCAGTGATTGATGTGCACCGCAGCCCAGCTGGGAACTGGGCTGCCTTCCCATCCCACTGCCGGGCTCCCCTGTGCCTGAGCTCTGCCCACGCTGCGTGGTGTGGCGGGAGGGTCTGGTGGGGACGCTGGTGCCAGCCCCATCCTGCCTGCAAACACCTGACTCATCCCAGGCCAGGCACCAGAGAGCTGGCGCAGGCTGCAGTCCTGCTGGGATCCGTCCCTGTGCTCGCAGGGGGAAGGAGAGCTCAGCTCCTGCACTGCTCAGCAAGGAGCTGGACCCACTGTACTTCAGCCCAAATTAATCTGGCACTTCCCTGCATCACCCCCTGTGGTGGTTTCACTGGGCCAGCACTGGGCTGCAGTCAAACTCAGCCACTCGCTCACTCCCACCAACCCCGGGGGACAGGGGAGAGAACTGGGGGGCAAGGGTAAGGAGACTCATAGGGTGAGATAAGAAAAATGTAATAATTGAAATAAAATAAAACTTAAAATAATAATTAAATTAAAATAATGATAATAATAATAAAACATGCCAATGAGTGACACCCAGTGCCATTGCTCAGCACCCGCCCACCCAGCCCGGCCCGTTCCCAGAGAACGATCCCGGAGCAGCGACAATCCCGACCCGAAACCGCAATCCCGGGAGAGCCAGAGCCCGAGCGAGAGCCAGAGAGAGCCAGAGAGGAAGAGCCCCTCATGGATCTCCTGCCCATGGGGGACAGGAGATGGAACAGCCCCTTGGCAGAGCCCAGTGCCCATGGAGCTGATCCATGGCAATATTCCTCACCCCTGAGCTCTTGCGCTTGCAGAGGGACAAACACAAAGTCCTTCAGTGCCAGGGACACCAATGCCAACATGGGGATGTTCTCAGCGTTTCTCTCCTGACAAATCCCAGCTGAACCCAACCCCAGCGCTGCTCCAGCTGCTGAACAGATCCAGCTCTGGCCCAGCTCACACCAGGGCTCCCTTCCATGGGTCCCAGGGCAGCAAACACTGCGCCGCCCCCCAAACACGCACCCAAGCACCCACCTCGCACGAGTCAGCCTGGAGATGTACCAGCAGCGAGAGCTGCACAGAAGCTCTTTTATCGTCCCTGTCCACTGGGAAGCACAAAGCGTGGCACCCAGCACATCCCTGCCTCCAGGACACATGGTTCCTTGTCCCCTGCTGGTCCCCTGGGAGGGACAACACCACTGAGCACACACTGGGGCTGGGTACCACACCCCAGACGTGCTTCGTACCCCTGTCATACAACAGCACAAAGTACCCCTAAAGCACAGCAGGGGCATGGTCACAACAGAGGGACAGGGCCTGGGAAACCCTAGGGCACTGGCTGAGCAGCTGCAGGGGGGCAGTGGGTGCTGCCCAGCACCCTGAACCTGGGCAGCCCGGGGTGGGCAGGGAACTGCAGGCAGGAGCTTCTCATTATAAACTGTGTCCAGTTCTAGGCCCCCCAGTTCAAGAGAGACAGGGAGCTTCTGGAGAGAGTCCAGCGGAGGCTGCAAAGATGAGTTAAGGGGCTGGAGCATCTTTCTTATGAGGAAAGACTGAGAGACCTGGGTCTGTTTAGCCTGGAGAAGAGATGACTGAGAGGGGATCTTATTAATGTTTATAAATATCTAAAAGGCAGGTGTTGAGACTCTTTTCAGTGGTGCCCAGCTGTGACAGTTTCACTGGGCTGGCCATTGGCTAGCAGCCAACACAGCTGTTCACCCACTGCACCCCCACCCCCAGGGATAGGGGGGAGAACTGGGGGGCAAGGGTACGGAGACTCATAGGGTGAGAAAAGAACAATTTAATAATTGAAATAAAATAAAACTTAAAATAATACTAATATTAAAATAGTAGTGATAATGATAACAGTAACAAAGTACACAAATGAGTGACCCCCAGTGCCACTGCTCAGCACCCGCCGACCCAGCCCGGCCCCTTCCCAGAGAACGATCCCGGAGCAGCGACAATCCCGACCCGAAACCGCAATCCCGGGAGAGCCAGAGCCAGAGAGAGCCAGAGAGAGCCAGAGAGGAAGAGCCCCTCACTAATGTACTGGACATCATGTGATATGATATGGAATATCCCATTAGCATATCTAAATGCCAGTTTAGCTTACTAATTTAAATATTCCTCACCCCTTAAATCTCGCGTTTGTAGACTGACAGAACACAAAAGTCCCTCACCTCCAGTGACACAAATGCAAACACTGGTGAGTTCTCAGTGTCTCTCTTTCAGTCCCAGGCTGAAAAGCCAAATGCAGCACTATTCTAGCTACTGAAAATAAACCCAGCTCTGTTCCAGCTGAAAACCAGGACACTAGCAACAGGACAAGGGGCAATGGGCACAAGCTGGAACACAGGAGGTTCCCCTCAAACATGAGGAAAAACTTCTTCACTGTGGGGGTGCCGGAGCCCTGGCACAGGCTGCCCAGAGAGGGTGTGGAGTCTCCATCTCTGGAGATGTTCAAACCCACCTGGACACTTTCCTGTGCAACCTGGTGTAGGGAACCTGCTTTGGCAGGGGGGTTGGACTGGATGATCTCCTGAGCTCCCTTCCAGCCCCACCAGCCTGGGATTCTGTGATATTGAGGTGCAGGCAGACTGGCAGGAGGAGAGTGCTTGGGTAGCACCCACCAGTTTGGACATGTGCTGATGAAAACTCCAGAGCACACCAAGCCATCAGGAGCCCCAGGGGAAGAGGCACAAGCCAGGCAAAGTCTGGCAACTTGCTGGCAGGCTCCTGTTATCAGTGTGCAGGCACCCACCCATGTGGTCCGGCCATGCAGACCTTGATCACGCTGGATGCAGAGGGAGAAAACTCTTTTCAGCCCCAACTGCCCAGTTGCTCCCAGTACGAGTTCTCCAAACGGGAGCTATGGGTTGGGATGCTCACGAACCATCCTCATACCCACGAACATCAGCTCTGCAGAAGGTGGCAGGGCAGGGACCTGGCTGCAGCCCTGACACCCCTCCACCAGCCCCACGTGGAGCCAGACACCCCAAGTGAGCCGTGCTGGCAGGTGACGAGCTCGGCCTCACACAGGGACTCCTGAGCCATGGGAGTGGGACAGCCAGAAGCCTGCAGTGAGGGAGGACCAGTCACCCCACACTTCCCAGTAAGCGCCTCTCTTACCAAATCCTTGCCTGGTCTGTTTGCACCCAAACCCGACACCCCGACCTCAGCAGAGTGATCCCAGGAGCGTGGCCAGGCTGGGGACCCGCTGGGCTCCCACTGGAGCAGCGCTCAGGCAGCCACATGTGCAAGATGGTCCCAGCCTGGGCAGCCTCAGCATCCTCAAAGGCCTTCCAGCCTTGAAGCCCACCTCGCCCTCATCCCGGGGGGGCTGCAGACGTGGGGGTGGGAGGCTGGGGGCACCAGTTCTGGGCTGCTCTTCACCCCTCCTACTGTGGTCAGGGCTGGCGTCACCCATCTCCCAGCACCCACAACTGTAAAACCTCCTTGTCCAGAGCCACCACATGACCAAGGAGGAAGAGACACAGAGAGCAGAGGGAAGAGAGCCCAGAGCCAAGAGAGGAGACAAGCACAGACAGGGAAAGGGAGGGTCGGCGGCAGAAAACGACCCCAAGACCAGAGCCTAAAAAAAAGACCTAATTTATCATGTCATGCACACCCCCCCTCAGCCAAACTCACAGCTCCAGGGAGCACTGCCCAAAGCAGGAGGGGGGCAGCAGGGGAGACATGTCCCCTCCCTCTGGTCAGCGCTGAACCCCATGAAACATTCCTGTGCTGGCTCCTTAAGGCAGCCTTGGGAAAACAAGAGCAGAAAGGATCTTCCCTCCGTCCCTGGCAAGAAGCAATGATGCACCCAGCTGGAGGTGATGTGCCAGAAAAGTGTTTCCTGCTGTTCAGAGGGACCCTGCTGTGTGCCAGTTTGTGCCCATGGCCTCCATCCTCTGAGCAGGAAGCCCCAGCAGTGGCCAAGGATGGAAGTTGCCTCATGGACGAGCTCCCCCACTTTTCATGCTAAGGAGAGGCAAGTGAACCCCACGGGGTGGCACAAGCCAACTCGCATAGCACATTTTTCCCTTTGAAAGGAGGGGGTGACAGAGACCCAGGAGAGCCCAAGAGGCCTCCATGTGCGGTTCAGTGCAGGGCTCAGGTCAGCAGAAAGACCTCAGTTGTGTGGTGCCTCCCCACAGAAGAGCACCCCTGACTGCCACGGAGCCACCGGGCTCAGCGAGGACCCGGCTCACGCCCATCTCATCCCACAGAGATGTGACTCATGGGCTGGGCCTGACCCTGCACCTCCTCACCCAGCAAAAAACACACCAACATCCCTCCCAGAAGAAGGAGCAGCTTGGGGATCCCCTACCCCAGAGGTGCCCCCCAAGCAAGCCCTGAGCTATGCCACTGAGCCAAGCTCCTGCAAAGGCAGCGGCTGCAGGTGAGTTCCCCCTTGCTCCCACCGCCCCTGCTGACCCCTGATGCTGCCTCCTCACGTCCTTGTGACCCCACCCAGCGCAGGAGGTGACTGCTCACACTCCCCCTGCCACCTGGAGCGTGAGCTGGTGACTCGGGCACCACAGGGGAGCCAGCTCCATCTGACCACAGGAGGACACAGCGCAGCTCTTGGAAGAGGTCAGGGCTGAGCTGGGCTCAGGTTTTAGTTCAGCATCACAGCAAGTCTCCAGATCCAAGCAGAGGGGCTCCAGCCCTACCCCCCTCACCAGCCCAGCAAAGCCAACCAGTGTTCTGGAGGCATTCTCAAGCCCGGAGGAGGACAGGGAGGTGGCTGCTGCATGGAGCAGTTCTGTCTGCCAGCTGATTCAAGGTTTCCTTCAGTCCCAGCTTCAGCCTCTGATATCGAGCACCAAAATATTTCTGATTGACCTGGTAGAAACTGAACTTGAGGTGGGAGGGGGAAAGGCTGGCAAAGCCAAGCCTTACCCTGGAAATGCTGGAAAATCCACGGAAAAACTTCACCCAAACTTGAATTCTTTTAAAGAAAAGTAGTTTGGTGATCACTAGCACCGGGCACGTCCCTTGCCAAGGACAAGCCTCCCCATTCCGGCACAGACGCGCCTGCCGCAGGGACGGGGGGGAGCACTGGGGTGCCCCCCTGTACGGCCAGGGGCAGGGAGGAGCAGGCGTAGGAGAAAACACGGCATTAATCCCCAGAGGGTTTTACATCCAGGCGAGGGCTCCTCACTCCTTGTAACCCCCAGCCACCAGGGGCACCTGCAGGCACCCTGTGGCTGGTCACCCTGTGCAGGGACAGCACGCCCATGCCTGCCCCTGCTGCCCTCCACCGCCCAAGCAGGAGGGAGGATTCACAGAATCACAGAGCCATTAAGGTTGGAAAAAACCTCCAAGATCATCAAGTCCAACCATCAACTCATCACCACCATGTCCACTAAATCATGTAGCTGAGTGCTACATCTACACATTTCTTGAATCCCTCCAGGGACGGCGACTCCCCCACTTCCCTGGGCAGCCTGTTCCCATGTCTGACCACTCTTTGAAAGAAGAAATTTTTCCTAATACCCAACCTGAACCTCCCCTGGCGCAACTTGAAGACATTTCCTCTCATCTTATCGCTTGTTGCCTGGGAGAAGAGACTGACCCCCCACCTCTCTCCACCCTCCTTGCAGGGACTTGGACAGAGCCAGAAGGTCTCCCCTCAGCCTCCTTCTCTCCAGGCTCAGCACCCCCAGTTCCCTCAGCCGGGAACTCAGCACACTTGTGCTCCAGACCCTTCCCCAGCTCCGCTGCCCTTCTCTGGACACGCTCCAGCACCTCCAGGTCCTTCTTGGACTCAGGGGCCCAACACTGAACCCAGCACTTGAGGTGCAGCCTCACCAGTGCTGAGTACAGGGGGACGATCACTGCCTTGGTCCTGCCGGCCACACCAGGATGCCATTGGCCTTCTTGGCCACCTGGGCACCCTGCTGGCTGATGTTCAGCCGGCTGTCAGCCAACACCCCCAGGTCCTTTTCTGCTGTGTAGCTTTCCCACGGGGTTGGGAGGACAGGGGCTGTGGTACAGCACACCAAGCCTGAAGCACTCTGCCTGAACTTGTCACTGTCACCGTCTGTTCAGCTCTGTCCTGGCATTAGCAAAAAAGAGTTTGCCACTTAACTCGCAGGTGCACACAGGCTGAAGGCACTGGAGGGGCTGCTACTGGAGTATTTGTGAGTTTTAACCAGATTCCCCTGGTTTTGGGATGCCTGGCTCATGCTTTCTGAATGGCTGAAGACACCAGCACAAGCTTCACTCTGGTTTCTCCCCACCACAAGGAATGCGTGTCCGGGAGAGGAGAGCAGTAGCACCCCTCAACAGCTCTGCAGCCAGGAACCACGTCCCCACTGCTGACAACAGATTAAAGCAGGATCAGGACCCTAAGAAACCCCAGAGCATCATCACAAAAGACTAAATAACAAGGGTACCTGCAGCATGGCCTCCCTGCCCATCTGGAGGTTCATCATCCCGCCAATGCGCTGGGCCTGGGGCACTGACCCACCGGGTGAGGTGAGCAACTGGGGCAGGAGCAAAGCCTGGAGCAGCCTGTCCTGGTGAAGAGCCACAGCTCCAACGAGGAGCAGGAGGGCAGAGGAGGAGGAACCCTCCCCTACACACAGATATCCCCCCCAGTCCCCACAGCACAACGGCTTCCCAGACGGCTGCAGAGAAGGACACATCCTCCACGGGTGCCCAGGCACAGGAGAAAAGAGCTTTTGAGCTTTTTCCAAAACAAGGACAGTTCTGGGGCCCCAGAGATGTTCTAGCCTTGCAGGCAATTATTGATGATAAGAGACAAATGTTTCAAAGGCCAGAAGGGACAGAAGAAGGATAACAGAGGATGGGGAGAAGAAAAAACAAGTCTTGGAGCCGCAGTGGGGTGGGGAGCAGCACACAGGCTCCCTTCATCAGCTCTGACCTTCCCTATTGAGGACACCAGAGGGGACTTGGGCCATGTGGGCAGATCTGGGGCTGCTGCAGACACAAATGGAGAGGGTACCATGGTCCTGCCTCAGGACTGGAGCAAGTCCACAGGAGGCCACGAGGATGATGTGAGCAAAGGCTGAGAGGGTTGGGGCTGTTCAGTGTGGACACTGGCCCAGGTTGCCCAGAGAAGCTGTGGCTGCTCCTCCCTGGAAGCATTCAAGGCCAGGTTGGACGAGGCTTTGAGCAACCTGGTCTAGGGGAAGGTGTCCCTGCTGCTGGCAGGGGGGTTGGAATTAGATGGACCTTGAAAGGTCCCTTCCAACCCAAACCAGTCTGGGACTTTATCACTGCACTGCGCTGAGGGGTGCATCCCAACCCAACCCAACCCAGCACCCCACTAGTGCTGCCCACACCAGGGTCCTGCCAGCCCCCACCACCCCAGAGGGCAGGACACACCATACTGTGCCCCAGGTCCCTCAGGACAGTGTGGTGCCCCCCTTGTTGGGAAGCCTCAGCATCTCCCACAGCATCCAGGCTCGCTGCCTCCTATCCTCACATTTCCCAGTTTGTCCAGGACAGTGCCCCAGTTCCTGGGGTCCTGAAAGACTCCCCCACAGGCACCCCCGGGCCCCCATGCAAAGTTTGCCAGGAGATGTGCTGGCCAGACCCAGGGCTCTGGCACCCATTGTGGCGAGCACCCCACTCCACCGGGCCGGGGCTGGGTGATACGGTGAGCCTTGAGGGCAAGGAGGAAAGGGGCTCTCCCCACCCCAGAATGGAGGAGACAGGCCATGTCACCAAGCCTGGAGGAGCATGAGCAGAGCTGCCCCACACCCACTTTCAGGAGCCCCACATGCTCCCAGCCCCCTTCTCCTCTCCCATCAGCTCCCCACCGGGTCACAGGCCCCAGGAGCTGTGACACCATCTCGCCGTGGCCCGAGGCAAGAACACCACCCAGCCAGTTCTTGGGAACAGATTTACTCCAGTTCCCTCCTGCTCAGTGCCCTTTATCCATCCCCTGTTTATCTTTCAGCAGAAATTAGCTCTGCCCACACTGCTTTCCCTGCCTGCTTTACATTCCTGATGTATATACAATGTACTGTACACATTAATGCAGCATCATCACTGCACAGTCAAACACACCATGCACCATCACTTCATCAGGTCTGAGTCCCAAAGCCACCGTGATGCCGGTCCCCAGCCGTACCCACAGTGTGTCCTGAAATATACGAGCAGCAGAGCTGGGTTCCAGCTGCTGCAGGGGAAACTGGAACTTGGAAATTTCCACACTCTGAAGCATTTCACAGGTACGTGAAAGGACCAACAAGGTGTTAAAGGAACTTGAACAAGTCACAGGGCTGGGCAGGAGCCAGAAATAGCCACCAGGAGTCTGGTGACACATGCTGGGAGGGACCTCGGTGCGGGTGGACAGACACCGACCCATCAGGCTGCCCCACAGCAGGAAATACCTTCAAGTGGTTGCCTTGGCGGAGATGGATGGCAAGAGGTTCACAGAAGACACTTCACAAGTGTCACTGCAGTACAGATTTGCAAGCAACAGTATTTCTTGTCTTGTAGAACTGAGGAGAATCCGTCCCTTAGCACCTGCGTGCCCGGACACTGTGGGCACTCAGACAGGGGACAAATGGAAAACTCCTCAATGACTTGCAAAATGCAGCCAAAAAAACCATGGCCATCAGGCTTCAGCTTGCTGCAGGACACCTGGTCTGCAAAAATCCTTCAGAAGGAAATCAGAGGCTGGAAGGCACCGACCTGGACACGCACACACCAAGTCTGCAGCACTTCTGCCTCCAGCCCGGCTGTGAGCCACAGCGCCGAGGCCAGGCCAAGCCTCCCGTGAAGAATATGCTTGTGGGCAGTTCTGACAGTTGACCTCGCAGGCTGAGGGTATCTGAGCCCAGAAAGGACAAGGAAAGATGCCCAAATGTTTTTGAAGCATTTTGAAGTACTTGTCCATCATCCTCAGGTTGGTCCAGAATAGCTCAATGGATTTCCAGGTGTGCCAGATGTGCTGGGGGTCATCTACCTCCCACCAGGGAAAGGAGGCAGGTGACCCCCATTTTTAATCTGAATTACAGAAACACCTGCTCAGGAAGCACCGTCTGCAGGGACCAGAGATGCCTCTCCATGCACGCACGAGGGGAGAAGGGTCATCTCATCCTCCCCACGGGGTCACGGGAGGTCAAGGGCTGCCTGTGACCAAAGCAGCACGCCAAGAGGTCAAGCCTAGCAGGGTACCATGTTCTCAGGTGAGGACAACGATGGTGGATACAGCCACCAGCCCCAGCGTGCCAGGACACCAGACCCTGTGGTCCCACCAGGAAGGAGATGGAAAGGTGGAGCTCCCTTTGCAGGCCGAGCACATCTCTAGCTCAGTACCTTGCAGCCAGGCTTGGGCAACACTGATAAGATGAGGGAAAACATCTCCTCTGCCTCCTCTCGTGCTGTCCTCCTTCCAGACAATTAATTCCAGCCCTGCACCAGCCCAGGGCTGTCTTGCAGCGCCGCTGTGAATCATCGGCAGCGAAACGCTGACTCACGGAGGTGAGAGTCCGGATGCGGCTGACGCGGGAGCCCCGGTCCCCGCAGCCCCGGTCCCCGCAGCCCTGGCCCCCGCAGCCCCGGCCCCCGCAGCCCCGGCCCCCGCAGCCCCGGTCCCCGCAGCCCCGGCCCCCGCAGCCCCGGTCCCCGCAGCCCTGGCCCCCGCAGCCCCGGTCCCCGCAGCCCCGGTCCCCGCAGCCCCGGTCCCCGCAGCCTCCTGCCAGTGCGTTCCCAACAACCCTCCTGCAGGTCCCCACACCACCCCTGCGAGCCCCAGGGAGGTGGCAGCAGCCCACCACTGCAGGAGGAGATGATGATCCAAGAGGTCATTTACTCCCACTCAGCCCAATGCAGGAGCAGCTCCGTCCATTCCGGCCCCACAAGCCTGTAACAGTCTCCTGTGGTGGAAACTCCTCTCCATGCACCGCTGCCTGCGCCGGGGCTTCACCTTCATCACATTAGAGAGGTGTTCAGCATCTCACCAAACCTCCTTCCCTGTACTTTTGGGCTGTGGCTGGCCTTGTCCCAAGGAGCCAGGGCAGAGCTCCTTCTGCCTTTCCACTATTTCAAGCTCTGCAGCTCCCCACTGCTCCTAGGACACTGTGACCCCTCCACGGGAGCAGCTCGCCCAGCCCAGGGACAGCAACCCTCTGTGGCCCACATTCAACCAGTAGGACCTATGTCCACCCTGAAAGTCAAGTGCCTTCTCGGGTCCCTCTGGTTCCAGCTCTGGTCCTTCCCAGAGGCAATCTGGAGGCTCTCGGAGAGCAGCAGGTCTACAGAGCCACCACACCAAGGCAAAGTCAGCACACAGAGCAGTCCCTGCAGGACCAGCCCCAGGAGCTCCTCTCTGCTCAACTCTGAAAGAGCAGAAAACACCTTGCAGAGGCACAGGAAGCCGGGCACTGAGCACTGCTGGGTCCAAACCAAAAGCGTTTGGTTCCTCCTCCTGCCATCAGGGTCTTGGCTGTGCCACGAGGGTCCAGTCCATGTGCCCCTGCTGCCTGTAGCTTGGATGGACCTTGGGGTCCACCTCCCATCTCTGCCTGGCCACTGCAGACCCCTGTTAGCTGGGACAGCAAGGCTTTGTGATCACAGCACTGAGATTTGCTGTCTGGTATGTAAGCACAGCTTTCTGAACCCCACAGGCAGCATACCTGTCCCAAATCCCCTCTCTGCATTCCCTCCTCACATCCCACTGTTTCTCTGTTCCTCAGATCAGTCACACTGATGGATGTTCTAGAGTCCAAGTCTTTTCCAGACAATGGCAATCTCTTCTGATGTTCTCCATTTCCAGCAGCTCCCCTTTGCCTCACACCAAGGCAGCCTCCAGTTCCCAATGACCCCAGCAAGCCCTTCCATGTGCACACAACAGGCAGGACTAAAGCACAAGCACACGAGCACCGTGCCCCATGGACACCCTGCGGGGCAGGACTCAGTTACTGCAGAACCAGTGGGGCACTGGGAGAAGCTTTATTGCTCACCCATCCCCTGCCAACACCATCTACCTTGCTCAAGTCTCCCTGCAGCCACGAGGTCCTTGCAGGCACCGTCCCTCTGCCCACCCAGGAGCCTTGCACTGCATGTCCATCCACACCACTGCACACACGTGTAGTCTCATGACCACATTGCCCATAACTCACCCCATTCCTCTCACCTCCAAGCCTGCTCCCTCCCATTCACTTGCCAGGAGCATTTGGAAAGGAGGTGGCAGATCAACATAACATGATGTTCTGCCCAGCAGGATGGTGTGAGCTCAAGCAGGTCACACTAGGAATATGAATAGTGCAAGCATTTGGGAATCTCTTCACCTCATGCCTTTCTCACCAGCCTGTGAGCAGACCTCACACTAGCCCAGCTGAGCTCTGCTGCCTTGTCCTGCTAACCAGTCCAAGGCTGGCCCACCACCCATAGCACACCACCAGGAGTACCCAGCCCTGCCACAGCTCCTGCCTTCAGGTAGGGAAGAACAGCAAGGTTTGAACCTGCTGGTGGAGGAAGTCACCAGCAGCAGACCACAGGAGGCTACTCCCAGTGACACTGCAGGGACATGTCAGCTCCTGTCCCTCCAGCAGAGATCACAGGTCTAGCTCAGAGCCTGTCTGGCGATGGAGGGTAGGGAGGTCCCATCAAGGCTGTCTGGACCAGTCCCTTCCTGAAGACAGACCCAAGCCTGCCCTACCAGTGAGCTCTAAATCAATGCAGGGCTTTGGCAGCTGCTACAGACACCTTTGTCAGCAGAGGTGGTTGCTTTCCAGCCCCAAGCAGGCCTGGTAAGCTTGGGCTCTTGAGTTGGCGTGCTCTACAACCACTGGCTTGACCTGGAGTTCCTGAGAGATGCCGAGCTGGGGAAAAGGAGTCAAACCCAGGGCTGAAGCAGCTGCTGAGCACCATGGTGGGAAGTGGATAATGGCTCTTCACCAACAGGTTGCACAACAGCCAGGCTGGAGCCACCAAGTGATGAATTGGGGCAAGTGGGGAAAAAAAAAAGCGTAAAGGCAGCAAGGATGAGATGATCCTGTGCAACACACTTGGATGGGGGCAGTGATCCTGTGTAACACCTCCACAAGCTTTGGGATCCACCACGTGGAAGGAGCCCATAGCATGGGGGTCTTCCACCTCCCTGACCAGGGCTCTCAAAGCTGCTCTCCTGCAGCCAGTTCAGATCTCACTGACACGTGTTGGATCTGTGTTTGGGCAATTTTGTGTTTCTGTTATGTCAGCACTTGCCAAGAGCCCGGACATCTGCTCACTCATCACGCGCGCGCCAGGCAGCGCAGAGACGTCTGACCCAGCGCGGGGTGCTGGGCCTCTGCAGACAGAGCTGATGGGCAGAAAGTGCCTCCCCACCACAACCCACCCTGTCCTGCGCTGGCACCGCCTTCAGGAGATGGGCAGCGATCTGCTGCCCACGGTGGCATCCCCCTGCCCCAGGGTTAAAGCAGCCTGAGCTTATTTCACTGAATGACAGTCTGGAAGCTGGGCTCAGCCCCCTTACAGCTCCAGGGGCATCAGGCCATGGGTCCAAAATGAATCATGAGAAAGTTAGTGGGAAAAAAAATAACAAAACCAAACAGGCAAAGTTATGAAGCCACTGAGTTCACAGGGAGAGGGCAGAGCTGTCCCTCAAGTCAGCCTCGAGTCAGGCAGCGATGGCAGCTCACTACCCCCTTGGGCCAGCTGCTGGCATCGAGAGCAGCCAGGGCAGAGTCCGTCCCCAGAGAGCGAATCCTCCTTCCAGCTTCTTCCCTCTGTGCTTTGGCTGCAGCCCTTTTGGCACCAGGAAAACCAGGGAAGAGGAACACGACCTCTGCTGTGTCCCACGAGGGGACAGGGCTGAGGCATCTCCTCCTCCAAGCCTGCCAGGAGGCAAGAGCAGCACGTCCCCTCCCTGCCGCCCTGCTCCCGCCATGCACAGCGCTCACTCTGCAAGACCTGGGAAGTTGTGTGCCATTTTAAACAAGATTTTACTCCCACCCTCGCAAGTGACACCTCCCAGCTGAGTAAGTAAGCTCACGAATAAACTGTTGTGACCTCTAGAAGCAGACAGCCCAGGAAGCCCAGAAACACCTTCCACGCAGTGCCATTAACATGCAAACGAAGATCTCCACCAGTGGGTCAGGAGAGCGGTGATTCAGCCCTTGCAAAAACACCCTGCGCTTCTCCAGACGAAAGTGCAGTCCCCACACCACCCATCAGTGAGATGAAAGCCCTGGTGCAGACTGCAGCCCCCAGCCACCCCCGCAGCCCCCAGCCAGCCCTTGTCCCTCAGTTTGCTCTCCCTGCTCCAGAAGGTCCACATGAGCACATGGGATGGGACTGGCAGCACCAGCCATGGCATGCCATGTGCCATCACCAAGCCCAGATGACACAGCATTGTCTTCTTGGCTGACCACAATGCACTTAGAGCTCTGGGGATTTCTTTGCTTTCCTTGGCACCCATGGGTGCCTCCAGTCCCACCCATTCTCCCCTCCAAAAGCCAAGCCAAATCGATGTCCTTAGACCAGGGGCAGCAGCTCCACAGCCTTTGGAGTTGCCAAAGGGCCTGAGCTATTCCAGTGCTACTCCACTTCCAGCCCGACTCCCTCACACCTCAGCTCCCTCCCCCTGATGACAGCCGCTCGGTAGCACAAGCACAAACACCTACCTGCCACCAGCCAGCCAGAAGCCACTGCCAGTGCTCCCTGGGAGCCATCCCTGTTGCCTGCTGGCCACCCACCCCAAAGCATCTCCAAGGCAGCTCACAGGCAGATGCGTGTGGGCAGTGACACAGACAGGAGCCGGCACCGAGCGCTGGCAGCACAGAGCCCATAACCGTGTCCTGGGCTGCACCCAGAGCAGCGTGGGCAGCAGGGACAGGGAGAGGATTCTGCCCCTCTGCTCCGCTCTCCTGAGACCCCCCCTGCAGTGCTGCCTCCAGTGCTGGGGCCACCAACAGCACAAGGACGTGGAGCCACTGGAGCCAGCCCAGAGGAGGCCACGAGGATGATGCCAGGGCTGGAGCAGCTCTGCTGTGAGGACAGGCTGAGAGAGTTGGGGCTGTGCAGCCTGGAGAAGAGAAGGCTCTGGGAAGATCTTCTAGCAGCCTCCAAGTACCTGAAGGGGCTCCAGGAAGGCTGGGGAGGGACTTTGGACAAGGGCAGAGAGTGACAGAACAAGGGGTGATGGCTTGAAAGTGGCAAAGGGGAGGTGGAGATGAGATGTGAGGAAGAAATTGTTTGGTGTGAGGGTGGTGAGACCCTGTCCCAGGTTGGCCAGAGAAGCTGTGGCTGCTCCTCCCTGGAAGTGTTCTCTCCACCAAATCCTCCTGCACCACCCAGCCTTCCCATACCTTCTGGCTGCCCCTGGCTCAACACAGCCACCATCTAAGGAGGACCAAAGGCACCCAGGCTCCATTAGCACAACTGTCCCAGAGGGGAATGGTGCTCCTCCAGGGTTTCACAGCCCACCCTGCATTCACAGCCCTCGGCCCAGCCAAGGGGCTGCAGGTGAGCCAGGGGGTGCAGGAGCCTTGGGGCTCCCCATTTTTTGTCCTGCTTCAGTGCAAGACAGCAGAACCAGGCAGGGAAGCAGCACTGTGGTGGAAGCCCCAAACAAAAGGCTCAACAGAACTTCACTACAGCTTCCTTCCCCAGGTGAGGGTGTCTGGGGCAGAGGAACTCCAAATCAGGGTTCAGTGATGCCCCGAGACACCCTGGGGCATCGTGGTGCAGGTAACAGGAGCTCCCACCTTGCAGCCTGGGGAGGACGGGGACAATGCTGGAGGGAGCAGGCGTGGCACTGGGGATGGTACCCAGAAAGCTCCACCTCTGACGGTTGCTTAGCAACCAGCATCCCACAGGAGCTACCTTGCCCGCACGTCCCTGCCAGCAGTGCTGGCTCTGCTGCAACAGCTTGGGCAGCAGAGGTGAGACCAGAAACCTCCACCTAGTATCCACCAGCTTCCCCCTTCCTGCGGAAGCACTGGGGCCTGGCTGTGCTGGGGAAATGCTCTGCCACAATGGGTCCCTGAAGCCCATCGGCCCCACATCTCAGCCCCCAGCCTTGCCTGGGACCCAAAGCCTACAGGAAAGGGAGCAGAGCTTGTAGATGAGACAGACCCCCCACCCCAAGTCCAGATGCTGCCTCCAGAAGCTGATAAATGCTGGACAGGGCAAGGAAAAGGACAAATGGAAAACACTTCACACTGCCTGAGCCCATCTTGAGCAGCCAGCCAGGCTGACCAGGAATGAGCATCTCCCATGGCACCACACAGCCTGCTTTCCCAGGGACACCCATGTGCCTGAACCCCCCTCACGCTCCGGTCAGCATCATCCCTGACAGCTTGGCTCCCCAAGCTGCAAAAGGGCAACCACAAGTCTCAGCATCCCAGTTGCTTCCCAACAGATAGAGGCCAATGTACTTAGGAAAAATCCTTCCAAGCATCTCAAAAGTCCTTTGCAGGGAAGAAAAAGCTACTTCACAGGAAGAAAAGCAGCAGATCAATAAGCAACATAGGAGGAGCTGGAGCTCAAGGAAGATAATTGTTCTTGCAAACTTCTCTTTGGACGCCGCCTGCAATTTATTCTGCTGTTCATCTCACTTCTGAATTAAGACAGATTAGGTGGCTGGGAAAAGGAGCAGGAAATTACTCTATTAACCATGGAAATTCAAGACTGGAAAAGACACCTTCTGGGGCTTCCTTAAACTATCCCCAGCAGCAGTGTCTCTAGCAGAGGTCTGACCTCTCAGAGGACAGAGCTAGAGAGAGCAAATCAAGCTTTTCCTTTGGCTTGGAACCTGAAAATCTCATTAATCATCAGTGCTGCAGGAAATCAATGCGACTGCAAGCACCTTGCCCCAAAGTCTCGTTCAAAAAGCTGAGGGGCTTCCACAAGCTTCCAACCCTGCAGCAAGTGGGTGCAGCAACGCAGGAGGCAAAGGCCCCGTGCATTAAAGCAACCCAAGACACCTGCAGTGGGGTGTTCAGAAGCTGCTCTCCCACAGGTCCCCACCTTCCCTTGCACCTCTACATAGGACCATGCTGGATAGCTGGGGAGATGCTACCGGCTGGTGTGTCCCGGCACCTCACACCCAGCTCACCCACCAGCATCATCAAAACCAAAGGATTTTCAGTGAAGCCAAGCAGAGTATCTTAGGTGGGTTGATTTATTGTGGGGTTGGTTTTTGGTTTGTTTTTTTTTTTGTGGGGTTTTTTTTAAGGTACAGGAAGAACATACTTTGTGCCACAAAATGACTACTATTATAGGATTTTTAAAATAAATAAACAAAAAACCCCATTCTTTGATTGCAAATTTAGTAAGGCATAAGTCAAAGGCACCAGCAGGGCCAGGGGACTGGCTTGATCTCGTCCCAAGACTACAAACAATGCTGCTGCTTGGGATTTACTCCATTTGCTTTGCATTATTCCCAAATATAAAGCTTAAAATTCTCCCCTGCCCACCCTGCCCCCAAGTGAAAGCTGAAATCTGAGTTACCCTCAGGTGCAGGCAGTCACAGCACCCACTGCACCCAGGCAGCTGGGTGGGTTCAGGTCAGCTCCCGCTGCCTGGGCTCGCAGTGCCCATGCTGTCCCCACAGAGGAACCCAGCCCAGGTATGACACCAAGCCTGTCACTTAATTTTAACCCTTTTCATCCCTGCCACTGCTCCTCCACTTCCACACAACCAGACAGCAGCCCTGCCAGAGGGGTGGCAGTAATCAGAGTCATTTAGATGATGCACAGAAATAATCCTGACCAACAGCTGTACAAACCCAGGCCAGGGTTAAAATTGGGAGAGATGCACAGAGACCCCGAGCTCCCGCAGCAGAACTGCTCCAGCCTGGTGCTCCCCCAGCCAGCATCCTCCAGACCTCAACCTGGGGGACCCACCATGCCATCCAGCCCCCCAGGCACGAGGCAGACATTTTCTGGTGAGCAAATATTGCTGGTTTTCCCTCCCTCTGCCCCAACTCTTCCATTTTACCTCTGGGACAATCCTGAGCAGTTGTTTTTCTCAGCTGTTTAATCTCTCCAGCTCCCAGAGGATGTACGCTTAGCACCTGCAGAGGCTCTTCCAGCTCTGATGTGTCTCAAATTCTACCCCCAGGCAGGTGATGGGCATTCAGGGAACTTGGACAATTAAATAACAGGAGGAAGGGCTGGAGAAGAAGGTTTTTGTTTGTTTTTTTTTAAATAAAGTAAATAAAGGGGGAAAAAACAACCTGAATGCAGCCTCTCCTCCCCACCGCACACAAGCGCAGAGCCCCAAGGTGGGCAGAGCCCGTGGTGACCACCAGTGCCTCCTGCTCGGGGAGGAAGGTCCCAGTCCATAGCAGAGGCAACCTGGGCACAAAACCCTGCTCCCAGCAGAGGAGGGTGCTGTGGCCGACCTGAAGGTGGGGAGCAGGGACCCCATTGCCACAGCTGAGCTGGCCCAGCCACCACACAGCTCAAGGGAGGAATCTGTCTCCAGGACGTGGTTGGCAGAGGTGGCAGCTCTCCCCGGCACAGGCTGGCACAGCTCCTGCCCCCCCAGCTAAACTGGGGCAGCCTCAGCCAGGACCAGGGACATGAAGCTAGTGGCAGCTCGCAGGCAGTCTGGGCTCAGCCAGGTCCACCTCAGCCCAACGCCTCTGCCCCACACAGCCCAGTCATGGGGCAGTGACACCACAGCTGCCGTGAGCACGAAGCCCCAGAGCGCTCACCGCAGCACGGGGGGAACAAGGCAGAGATGCCTCTTACACCTGGCAGCCATCCCTGATGGGGTCACCGCTTCCCCCCGTGGCCTCCCCCAGCAGGCAGGACCCCCGGCCCGCAGCCGGGAGGGAGGTGCACGGCGGGAACGGCGCAGGCAGCTGCCGGAGGCTGCCCAGGGCTGGGCGGGCAGGCAGAGGCCACGGCAGCCTGGCTTGGAAGAGGCGCTGGATGGGTGGTGGCCATGGGGGGACACAGGCAGGGCTGTAGCCCTGGCAGAGCACTGACACGCTGCACCCACCCCCAGGCTGGCACGGCACTGCCTGCCTCTGCTCACCACTCTCTGGTCACTCATCAGGGACCTGAAGTGGCTCATGGGTGCCTTCCAGAAGAGGAGAGTGGTCTAGCCTTTCCAAGAGATGGGGCTGCCCATCCCAGCCACCAGGTGGACCAGCCAAGTGGCAGCAAGGCCACCTGCCACCCCAGACAGCCTCTCACCCCCACCAGCATTACCCCACTGGGGCCAGCACAAGGGATCCAGCTGGAGATGGCTCTGGGGCGCCAGCCCCTGATCCATGCCAGAAGCACCCACATTTGTCTGGCTCTCCCCAGCCTGCCCGGACTTCAGGGCTCCTGTCCAGGGCACTGGTGTGGCCACAGCCACCAGGAGCCACTTGTGTAGGGACTCCACTGCCAATGCTGCTTGGGACGAAGCAGCATGCACACTACTCAGGTCTGCATCCCCTGTGACAGCCTCAGGGACAGCTGCTGGTGGCAGTACAGGGCTGGGACACCAATATGCCCAGCATGGCCACAACGTTCGCCATGTCTCCCATCTCCGTCTCCCCGGCAACCTGGGTACCAGCAGCTTCCTCCTTGCAGCTGAGCAGCCTTGTGCAGCAAAGCTGTGCTGAAGCCGTAGGATTAGAGCAGTCCTCTCCTCCCCCTGCCCTCCTGCCCTTTCCATCCAAAATTCATCATTAAAACACAACCTTGCAGTGAAGAACAAGAAGCATCACGTCAGGGTCACGGGGAGCATCAGCACTCCTGCTCACCCCACCAGCCACCAGCACCTGGGGTTTACTGGGCATAGCTGAGCTCTCAGCTGGAGGAAAGTGGAACCCGTGCAGCAGCCGCACGTGGAGTGACGGATGCTGTGGCAGTGCCAGCTGCTTCGAATGGCCTAGGCCACTACCTGCACATAGGAGCACGACAAGCATCCTCCAGGTGACACCAGTGGCAAGGAAACCCAACCTCACTCTCCATCCTGCAGGTGTGGTGGCCTCAGAGGCTCCAAAAGCTCCTCATCACGGTGAAAAACTCCCTCTGGTGCCCCACCAGCTTCCTCATCACCCTGTCAAGTGTTCTGCCTTCTGTGCAAGTGGAGAAGGACATAAGCTGCTGAGACGCTGCAGGCAGAGGCTTGACAAGCAGCCAGCCCCCAGGGAAGAAGCATCCCCTGGGGAGGTATGGGGGAGGCAGGCGAATCCCAGCACCCCAGATCTGCACTCTGGCAATCTGCAGCAAGGGGAGCAGATCATTCCCCACAGAACCTGTTGGCCTCCCATGGAAAAGCTCTAAGCTCCTGCCTTTGTTGCTGCTAAGGATGGGAAGTGGCCCAAACACTGTTTAACCCCTCCAGCAACAGGCAGGAAAGCCAAGAAAGGAAAATCAAAAGCCTCTGTCCCAGAATAAAGGAGAGAGCAGCAAGGGTCATGGGGGAGCCGGGCTGGATGAAGCCCAGAGAGCTGTCACCACAAGCACCTAGCTGGTTGAGGATGATGCTCTGGAGCACACCCATGCCAGGGCCAGGTGCTCTCCAGCCTCCACACCCACCCTCAGGAGCCAGTCCCACAGATCTCCCCACCACGCCTGCTCAGACACTGCCTACGGCTCCTTATCCCTTGGGTCCTGCTGTGCCAAAACAACTGCTGAAACTACGGTCCCAGGTGGCAAGTCCTCCTCTGCAGGGACCCAGGAATGGACAGCTCTTCCTTTTCACCCAACCCCACTGGGATCACCAGTGAAGCAAGGCAGGAGCTGGTCCATGCCCTTCACATCCTTGGCCAAAACCAGTGGTGAGGGTGATACATGGGAACAGAGCTCTCTGCCACGTTGAGACCTGCCGAGGACTTGGGCGAGCACAGAGCCATCAGAGAGGCAAAGCTCCATCTCCCAAGGAAAGCCCCATCTCCTGCCACCCCAGCAGACAGTGCCACATGTCAAAGGTGGGACAAGCTCACAGCTCCAGCACAGCCCTCGGGCAGAGAAGCCTTCAACAGCCAGGCAGAGGGGGTCAGAGATGGGTGGGCACCCCGGCTCACCCCAGCTGTGACACAGCATGGGGGAAGCCCAGCTCCTCACTGACATGATGCTGAAGAGGTTAAAAGCATCAGCCAAGGCAAGCAGGGTGCTTGGCCAGGAGCCAGGAGTCTGAGGAAGCTGGCAGCTCCCACCAGCCTTCAGGGCACACATTGCCACATACCACAAACCTGTTTGCTCAGCCCAGGCCAGAGCAGCTGGGATGGCACAGAGCAAGCTTCATTGACCAAGGCACGTCCTGCAGTGAGGATGGGCCCCAAACTAAGAGGAAAACGCAGCCACAGCCCCGAGCTGGGGCAGGGGAGCAGGCACAGCACTGCTCCAGCACCCATCACCAGCAGCACTGAAGGGCAGGGAGGAAAGCCCAGCTTCATCTTCCCAACTACTCCATAAAACATTCTGACAGCATTTCTCAGGCAAAAGGTGATCTGTGCAGCACCCCAGGCCAATTTGTACAAAAGGAGCTAATCCTGCCCAGGGTGCTGGGGAGGGACCTCAGCAGCTGCTCTGTGCTCCCCTGTGCTCTGCAGCCATTACAAATTGCTTGTGAGCAGAGTTATGGGGCTGAATCACCCCAGCACAGGGCTCTGCCTGGGGGACAGGGCTGTGGGGCTGGCTGTGCCCCCTGGCCCCTGCACACTTGTCTGTATGGGGAAGGGGCTGCCCAAGAGGTGCCACGGCCAAATGAAGCCACCAGGCCAGGTAGGGACCAGGCTCTCCAGGGAGGCCCTGGGACCACCAGCACCACAGCAATCCCATCTCTCCTACTCCAATCCTCTCACATGGACAGCACCAGAGCAGAGCCCAGGGCTGTTTCGCTGCAGCAGCAGGAGGGAGACTGAAACAGAGGCTGTTCCAGTAACAACCAGTGAACCCCGCAGCTGACCACTGCATAGCAGTGCAAGGTACCTCAGATACACACCAGGAGTAGGCAGGGATGTTGCAAACCACGTGGACCACCCATCACCCTTCACCAGTGATGGTGGAGAGCAGCTCCTGTCCCTGCTCCCGGTCACCCACTGCCCCTGCAGCAATCCAAAGTGGACCAAAGCAAGTGGAGGAAGGTAGAGACCAGGGGTTCAGACTTGTGCTGGGACGTAGCAGCCAGGGGAGATCAGCTGCCTTATGGGCAAGAAGGACACAGGACCAGACACCCTGGAAACAACAAGGCCAGCCTGTAAGTAGCGTGTTGGAAGAGGAGAGGAGCTTGAGTAGGTGAAGAGCACCTAGAGCAAGGGGAGCCACCAAAAGGAGCCCAGCTCAGGCACACGCTCAGCCCTGTCTTCTCCATCTTCTCTTTCCTTCCAAAGGAAGGCCCAAGCTCTCTGCCTGCAGTCATTGCCCTCTGCTCTGCAGCCCCACAGGAGTCCAGTTCGGGGTCTAAAGCAGTGGCTGCAAAGTGCTGTTTTCCACAAGGCACTGGCCACGTCAAGCACCACTTCCAAGAAGGACGGAGCAGCTCAGTTGGAAGGGACCTACAACGATCATCTCGTTCAAGCTCCTCAGGAGACAGTCCTTTCCCATCACCCCTGCCTCCCAAACCCCAGCAGCACGCCCTTTGTGATATCCAGGAGGTAGGATACTACATCAGCTGAGAGGGAGCTGTAGAAATACAGAGAAATGAGAAGCTCATGACCAGCACGATCGCTGTGCCCTGACAGGAGTGTCACCACCCCTTCCAGAAGCTGGGGGACACCTCCCTCGGCACAAAGCAACAGCGGGTCTGAGCTATGCCAGCAAGACTTTGCTTGCCTGGACTTGCCAGGGAGCTGGGACCCACAGGCAACCGAGTCTTCCCAGAGCACACGGCCGTGAAGCAGCTCCACTGTGCAAGAGCTTCCCCAAGTCCCCGGTGCCGGCTCAGAGATGCAACTGGAAGAGGGAAACAGGAAACCAAAGACACCCAGACCTGGGCCACCGACCCCAGCTGCACCCAGGACACTAAGGCCACCAGTGAAAGCTGGCTGCCTGGGTATCAGGGTTCACCACAGAGGTGGTGTATGCCCTCCTGCTCCCCATGCCCCTGCAGCACAGGGTACCCATAGAGGGACCCAAGCCCTGTGCAGGGGCAGAGCTTCCCACCAGGCATTGCCCAGGAGCCGAATGCTCCCACGTTGGCAGTGGCAGGAGCCTGAGCAGCCTCCTGAGCAGCCTCCTGAGCAGCCTTCCTCATGCAGAGCCCTGGAGCAGAAGCACACAGGCACCTCACACTGTGCTGGAGGGAAAGTGAGGCACACAACAGTGCAGGATCACTTGCAACCCATCACTGAAGCTGGGACTGCACCTCTGCCCCCACCGATTCCAAAACTGGTCTTCCAGCACCCAAACTCTTCAGCACATGGAGATGGGACAAGAAACTCTGTCATTCTCCTTGCTCTACCTGCAGACACGCACCCCTGGACACAGGCAGAGCTGGACCCACAGAGCCCTCCTGCAGGGATGGTCTTTGTAACACCACAGGTGAGAAACTGCTCATGGGAAGTAACGAGCTGCCCCGTTCAGAGCCAGAGACACCTCCAGCCCCGCAGACCACGCTGCAGCAGCCTGTCGCAGCCCTTAGCAAGGACACTGATCCCCTGCCCATGCCCCTGCGGCCCTTGCCTTGCGTGGGCAGGAGCTGAACCCCTGCGGGCAGCAGTGAGCCCCACTCTCCCCTCAGCTGGGAAGGAGCCAGGACAGCAGGGTGCAGCCGTGGAGCTCCTGTCCCCAGTTTTCAGATGACGACACCTTCCTCCCACCCTGGACCCAGAGCCAGGACAGTGCTGCTGCGCTGCTCTCTGCCTGGGCCCCTCACAGGTCAGGGAGGGAAAGCAGAAGGCAGACCTTGTCCTCCCCGCTGTCCCCAGCCACAGGGCACACGGAAGCAGCTCACAGCTGGCTTTGCAGGGATGGCTCCAGGCAAACCCACTGCGTACCATGGCCCTGGAGTGGAGCAGCTCACCCAGCCAGAGGGACCTGACGGGTCTCTGAGAAGGCCTGGACTACAAGCCCTCGACTCATTCAGGCATCCCAACAGTTTAATTCTGCAGCTCAGCCTTATCCCTGTCCTCTCCCATCCTGCGCTCCCACCTGCCTGGCAGTTCCAGTCTCCCCGGGACGCACCTCAGCCTGGCCGTGCCCAGCCCCTGCAAACCCAGGGACCTCACGCCCTGGGCCTGGATCCACACCCGACAAAACATGGTGCCTGGTTTGCAAACACACTGCCTTCCTCAAATCCTCTGCACAACAGAGAGCATGGAAGCTCAGTGCTAGGCGTGACGTCCCCAAGCTGCTCCGGCACTGGGCAAAGGCTCGAGCAGCTGGTAGGAGCCTTTCTGTTGGCAAAGGAGCTGTTGCCCAACTCCTAACTAAATCAGGAAAAAATCCCAACACATAAAGAGAGCCAGGACAAGCCCAAGCCCAGCAGTTTTGTGCTTTGGTGGGAACAGGCCAGATTTCCAGTCGTGCCGGGGGGTTTCTGGCAGACGAGCCTTCCCGCAGCACCAGCTCCGTGCTGAGCAACCCCTTCTGTGCTGCAAAACCCACCAGCCTTACACGAGACCTGCGAAGGACAATAAAAGCTTTCAGCATAAACTCACGCTGCTTCCAGGGGCTGCTCTCAGCACTCTGCTCAGGCACGATTCAGAACCTGCAAAGAAGAAATCAGATTTGGTTAAAAAGAAAAGGAAAAAAAATCCTTCCCAGAGAGGATGGCGAGTGCACGGCAGGACGCTAGGCAGGCTCCTCATCACAAAATGGTGCCCACACGGCTCGAGCACTGCCTCCAGGCTCCGTACCAGCCTGCTTGCTGGAGGATGTAAGCTCCAGACTACGTTAGACGCCGCGCTGCTCTCAAGAAGACTGATGTGAGAACAGCACCTCCTCACGCAGCCAGCCTGCCCGCCGCGCTGCCAGCCAGCTCTGCTCATTTGAGTGATAAAAGCAAATATTGACTACAGGCAGTGCTGCAGAGCCAACACACCTCCACGAAGTGAAACAGATACACCCTCCTGGCTCACACCGCCAGGCACTACCCAAGTTCTCCTTCCAGGGCCACCTGTGCCACCCCATTGTCACCCATCGCTCCGGCTCACCGGTGCGGTCCCTGTGGTAACACCGAGGGCAGCATCTGGTCGGCAGGACTTTAACCAGGGGTGACGATGCAGGTCAGCGCCGCAGGACCCACAGGAGCCAGCCCCGCTCACTCGTCCATGGAGTGACCAGCAGCTCTGGCACACCAGGAGTAAAATCAGCAGTTTTAATAGGAACAACCCAAATCCTGCAACAGCATTTTCAGGGTCACTTTTTAGATGACAACTGCATCTAATGGGGGAGGAAAAACTGCCCAGCAGGCACTACAGTTCCATGAAGGCAGAAACGCAGTCTCACAGCACAGCAAGGACACCCTCTGCTTCTGCAAGGGTTAATTTTCAAACACACTTTCAATAGCCAAGGACCATCCTCCGTAAGCAAAGCAGGCAGGATGACCCGCCCATGCAAAGCACCCACCTCTCCCACAGATTCAGCAAAACCCTTTTGCTCTCTGCAAGCAAACATCAGCTGTGTGCAGCCCGACACACCCTGCCCTGAGAGACACCGATCCACAGACAGATCCCAAGAGCTCGCTGGGGGCACAAAAGCTGCTCCACATCCCACTTGGACAGAGCCCCCAAGCAGCATGGTGACACGAAGATATCGATCCACGCTGGGCAGCTGCCTTGTAAGGCTCCAGCCATTCCCACCCACACAAGGACAGGACCCGCTGCTGTCTCCCAGGCAGAAAATCTGATGCAGTAAGGCCGGGAGCTTTGGCACCTCCAAGGAAACAAAACCACCTTTGAGCAGGGAGAAACTGCACCCCCAAATGATTTGCATGTGAGGGACAGAAAGAGGAGGGAGTTACAGCCACCTCTGTGTGCAAGGTCCTGGCCCAGCTCTCTGCTGCTGTCACACGAGGGGAAGCATGGGCAGGACATCATCATGTGCTATCCTAGCCCCTGCCCACCAGGGACAGGCTCCTGTTCAGCCACCATGTAGACTGGTTTCACTGGCTCAAATGTTTCCCTGCGTGGAGAGCAGCGCTGGGATGCAATGCGGGACATCCCTGTATCCCCAGGTCCCCAGTATCATGGGGCCTGAGCATCTCCACAGCAGTGCCCAGCGTGGGAGCTGAACACACGCCCTGCCACACAGCTCGCTGCTCTCCCAGACCTGGAAACGGCGTTTCCTGACCGCTCGTGATTACGCAGAGAGCCCACGCTGCCCACGGACCAAGGGACACCACTGGCATGTGGGGACTAGTGTCTCGTGCCGTATGCCCACAGCCCTGAACCCCAGAGCCAAGGACAGACCCCTCCCTCCTTCATCTGCCTCCTCTTCTTGTGCAGATGCCGCTGCCCAGAGGCCAGCGAGCCAAAGGAGAGAGAAAACCCCACAAGGAGAGAGCACTGTCCTCCCCTCGCAGCAGGACACGCGGGTACTCACATGCCAGGCTGATCTGCTGAACAGGCTCCAGTCCCAGGAGCTCCTGCTCCCCCCTGCAGCCGGTCACACAAGCCCCAGGGATCTGCAGGGCTCTCTCCCACCTCTGGCGCAGCCTCCACGTCCCTGCTCCTACTCTGCCAAGCCCAGCAGTTTGTGTAGCCCGGACCTGTGTGCTCGGCTTTCCCCCATCCCAGCTCAAGGGCGAGTCAGGAGCTGCACAGCAGAGGCGGGCAGGCAGACACACAGCCAGGCTCGAGAGCAGCCAGCTCTCAACAGACCCAGAAGGGCATCGCGCCGACGGCCCTGGCACCCGGGGCTCACCAGGGCTGCACTGTCTTCCTCCAGCGACCGAGGATGGAGGACACAGTCACCAAAGGCAAGGTGGTGGCACCCACTGCTCCCCAACCTGCCCGTGTTAATGCTGCCAAACAAAGCCCCTGTGCTCTTCATCAGCCACTGACCATCCCTCCTTCCTATCTTCTGCTGGGTGAAGCAGCATTCACCGGGGCCGGCTGCACCACAGCAGGCTCTGAGCTATGGATGTTTTGGCATCTGAGCTACTGCATCAATTAGTATGATATTAATGAAGTGTTCTGAGAATACAGGCAGCAGGAGCAGGACCCTCCCTCAACCCTGCTCACTTCTGCCTGCAAACAAGCAGCTTTCCATAACCATCCTGCTAGCAAAAACCCACGCTGGACTGCATCTCCATCTCCTGCCATGCAGCTCTTCCCGGTGCTGGGCTGGCACATACACCATCTCAGCTACAGACAGTGCCCCAGGCTGGAAAACATCCCCCATTGACCCACATTGTCACAACATCGTCATCGTAATCATCCAGCCTGACCCTGACAGCGCTGTGGGAGCAGCACTGGGACGCCAATGGCAGCCAGACGGAGGCTACGGTGCGGGCAAGGGGCAGAGCCCGGCCAGCAGCCCTCGCAGGCTCAACCGCTGGCCAGGGTAAGGCAGGAGCCCTGTGCTGAGCCCAGCTCACTCAAATCTAGGCCAGCACGTTGCCAAAATGCAGATGGTTCCAACGAAGGGGACAAGGATTCGTACTGTCCCCTTCCCATGTCCGCCAGCGCAGGAACACCAATAGGGCAGCTCAGGAGAGCACGAAGTGCAACCGGAGAGAGGTTCAGCCACACGGCTCCAGCCTGCACGGGGGTCACATCAGCTCAGGTGAGCCAAGAAGGAACAGCCCAGCCAGTGCCCAGCAGGAGATGGCCATGGACCACACCGCCACAGGCCTTCCTTGCCCTGCCTACACACACCAGCTGGCGCAGCCAGCAGCACCGGGGCAGGCCGGGACTGAGCTCCAAGGCTCTTGCAGCAGCACAGAAGTGGCCAGATGAGCTTACAGTGACAGTGGAAGTTGCCACCAAAACACAGCATGGACAACTGTGTTTTTCTCTACGTCCTGTAGTACTTCCAACATTCACCCTGAAGTCAGCTGCGTTTCCTGCAGGTGTACCACACACGAGACCAAGGTGACCAAGAGGGATTTACTCATGCCATACCACCAGACAGCAGTTTTTGGTTCCTTGAAGCAGAGCCCCAGGGAACTTGCAGAGGTGATGGTCCCTGTCTCGTGCAGGCATGCATATACCTAGAGCCAGACCTCAAAGGAGGTTTCCTTTGTTCTGGCCAGTTCATTCTGCAGGACCATCATCTATCAGGAGATTATAGTAAAAATGGCAACACTGCTGAGAATTCAGGCTGGAAGTTTCCCACCTCAAAGTTCACCATCAACATTGGGTTTGTACCCTTGTCAAAAACTGCACTTTCCCACAGTAAGCACAGCACCACTCTCCCTCCCCAAGACCTTTGCCACGGCCCTCTCATCACCAGCAAAGCAGAGGCGCAAAGCTTTGTCAGGTGCCACTCCATCCCACGCTCAGCAGGAGTTCCTGCCAGCAGAAACACCAACAGGCACCTAATGAAAAGATTTAATTGCTTTCCTCACACACAGGGGTGCTGCTTCCCCAATAGGATCATTAAGGAGAAAATCCTGCAGGTCCCCTCCCAGCACTGCAGTCCTTCATGCGTGGCCACCTGGGTGACGGTTCCGTGTGGATGGGCAGGAGGAGGATGCGAAGGGCTGGTCCGTTCCCCTGCTGCCCCACAGCCTGCCCAGGGACACACCTGCCTGCCTCTAACCCGGCCAGGGTGGCTTTCTGCTGGCACCCACCCCAGCCAGTACGATGAGCTGATCACAAAGGGGAATGTGTCATTTAAAAACGCACAATCAGATTTCCCGGCCCTTCTGCCCGTAACAAAATGTCTCGTGAAACAGCTCATTCTGTTCTCCCATAGAAACATGTTTCCCTTCAAAAGCCTGATACGAGGAGGGGGGGGAAAGCAAAGCTAAAAATATCTTCTGAAAGATACCATGACAGCAACAGATTCACAGGAAAATGAGGTGGGAAGGGGGTTGTGAATGTGTTAAGATCCTGTTTAATCTCTCCCCAGCCACCTAAAAAATCCATCGAAGGCAGAAACCATACCTCACATTTCCTTTGTGCAAGAGACGACTCCACCCTGTGTTTTCCTCTCCATCTGATACTCAGGGAAGATACCAGCACACATCTTGGCTGCGCTGCCAGGCAAGCAGGGCCCCGGCAGTGGGTTAGTAGGAGCAGAGGGAGAAGGAGCCGGGGGCTGAAGCTGGCAGCAGGGCTGCGCCGTGAATCCTCGCTCAGCATCGCCACCAGCGCAGGATGGGTTCTGCACTGGCACCTGCTCTCGTCCCCAAGACCTTGCAAAGAAGCATCAACCTTTGGGACTGAGAAGGGGTCAGGGACAGCAAAGCCCAGCAAGATGGCTGTGGGGTGCAGTTAGAGTTGATGGGCAGAGGGCTGGTTTCTGGAAGGGGGATGGAGCAGATACTAAACCACATTTCATCTCCACAAAGAGGCCAAGTGCCCACGTAAAACTGCTGACTGACCTGCTGGCAACTGCAGATCTGCAGCTTCAGCCTCATTTGTCTCGTGTTTTGAGCACAATAGGGTCAGCCTGGTCTCCTCTCGGCGCTGTGATCATGCTGGATACGGGATGCTGCTTACCCAGCCCAGCTGCTCACGGCCACAACACCTCCTGCACAGAGCAGACCCAGCCCAGGGCTCTGCTCAGCGCCCAGGGGAACTAGTATTGCCTTCTGGAGGGCAAAAGACAGACCATCAGGAGAAGATGGAAAGAAATTCATCTTCCAGAGCATCATCATCCAGATTTTAAGAAGTCTGCATCTGCTATCCCCACCCTCCCAGAGAGCAAACCTGGGAGTGTGCCTGAGCACTCACATGGGCATGGACCCACCACGGGCAGGGCACGAATTCTCAGCTTTGGTTCCAAGCACCCTCAGCTGTGTACTGGGACAAGTAGATATGAAGTATTTGTATCAGATCACCCACCTAGGGCTCTGGGACGGCTGCCCCTTTCCAGGCAGTCCCACAGCTCCTTGTCTCGCACAAGGAGAGCAAACCTTGGCTCCTGTCCCAGGTGTACAAAAGCTCAGCCCAACAGCTCTTGGCTCAAACGCCTCCGCACACCCCCAGACAGTTCACCTCTCTGGAGCAAGGCAGGGCGGAGGGAGCCACCAGCACCCCAGAGAAGGGACATCATGGGGCCTGGGCCCAACATCCTGCTCCGCACCAGGGACACGCTGTGAGGATGTTAGAGCTGCTGTAGAAAGCAGCCATTGCTTCCATGGTGGAAGATATGGTTGCTCAGATCTCCTCCTCTTCCCTTTAAGGCACACTTAGGTTCCGGACAACCCACAAGCTTCCACTCAAGGGCTGGGAGGAGAGAAAAGACAGGTCTGTGGCCACAAGGAAACACTGCAACATGTCTCCATCAAAGACAGTCTCCTCCCACCATGCTTACAATTTCCTGTATCACAGAATCCCAGACTGGTTTGGGTTGGAGGGACCTGAAAGCTCATCCAGTCCCAACCCCCCTGCCAGCAGCAGGGACACCTTCCACCAGACCAGGTTGCTCAAAGCCTCATCCAGCCTGGCTGAGAACACTTCCAGGGAGGAGCAGCCACAGCTTCTCTGGCCAACCTGGGCCAGTGTCTCACCACCCTCACACCAAAGAATTTCTTCCTCACATCTCATCTTAATCTCCCTCTGCCACTTTCAAGCCATCAACCCTCATCCTGCCACTCCCTTGTCCTTGTCAAAAGGGGATGTCTAGAGGACTGGTCCACTCGCTCGCTGCCTCGCTGGCAAGGGTGATGCTCAACTTTATAAGCCCAAATGGCAGAGAGCAGATGCTGGAAAGGAGCTTCCAAAGGAGACTGTTCTCCAGCTCCCACGAATACATACATCTCCTTCCAGGCACAAGTGACAGCACAAGCCAACAGTGAGCATGAGTCCACGCTCAAACCCCAACATCCCCACACAGAAGGAGACATCCAGGGCCAGCCCCTCCACCCAGCACCACAGAACCCCCAGGTAACCCCAGCGCAATCCCCCTGGCTGGGACAAATCCCAACCTGCTGACTCAGAACCACCCGACCGCTCCAGTGAGAACAATGAGCCCCGCGGCCATCGCTGTCACGGCCTCGGCGCGAGCACATTTTCAGATGCCGTGTGAGAGTCCTGTGCTTGCAGCTGCACAAGTTTTCCTGCACGGGAGCTTCCAGCAACTTGGGACTCGGGAACCTTCATTGTTTCACACTTCTTCTTTTGCAACTCTGCTTAAAACAGAGTTCCAGACTCAGCTCAGACCTCCAAGTGACAGGCACTGCATGAGAGTCTACTACAGAGCTCAGCACAGGTCCTCCAGATGCCCACGCTGATCCGCTGCAAAGCTGCAGCCCGTGCTCAGCCCAGCTCCGTGCTCAGCCCAGCTCCGTGTGCCCGGCCCAGCCCCGTGCGCTCGGCCCAGCTCCGCGCCCTTGGCCCAGCTCCGTGCGCTCAGCCCAGCTCCGAGTGCTCGGCCCAGTTCTGTGGGCTCGGCCCAGCTCCGTGCGCTCGGCCCAGCTCCGTGTGCCCGGCCCAGCTCCGTGCGCTCGGCCCAGCTCCGCGCGTTCGGCCCAGCCCCGTGCCCTCGGCCCAGCCCCGTGCCCTCGGCCCAGCTCCGTGCCCTCGGCCCAGCCCCGCGCCCTCGGCCCAGCCCCGCGCCCTCGGCCCAGCCCCGCGCCCTCGGCCCAGCTCCGCGCCCTCGGCCCAGCTCCGCGCCCTCGGCCCAGCTCCGCGCCCTCGGCCCAGCTCCGCGCGCCCACTCGCCTCCCCATCGGGGTCCTGGCTGCCTCCCGCGCCCCGCAGCGCCGTGCCCAAGGCAGCTGGGACATAATCCCAAGAAAAGGAAGGCAAAGGACACTTGAGCGATGTCTGCGAGACTGGCCAGGAAGCTGAGAGCAAGCCTGGAAACAGCCAAGCCTACCCTTTAACCCACAGGTCATTCTCTGGGCCTTCCTAATTTAGAAATCCTAATTAGCTACGGGAAAGATCTCTTTTTTTAGGAATAAAGTTAACCAGGCATCTGACCAGTCTGTCTGTCTCTGAAAACCCCCTCTAGTAACACAGAGGCCGTCAGCAGTGCTGGAGCAAGGGGGAGCGCAGGCAACAGGGCGCTGCAGGAGTTACACACAGGGCGAGGGCTCGGCACTGCCAGGAGAAAGCGAGAAAGTTTGTTCTGTGAACCAGTGAGAGATCCATCAGCTTCTCACCACCACCAAGTCACCACCCAGCACATAACAGGGAGGCCAACTGCCTGGGGACAGAAAACTGATTTTTAAGGTCTTCCCCATTCTACATCGCAATGACTTCTTCAGCTGACCTGGCCGTGCAGAAGCCACATGCCAGAAGACATTTACCCTGGATGGATGCAGTGGTGGTGACAACCAAGGCACCAGCCCAGGAAAGGGGGCCCAGCAAGCTCTGTGTCTGCACTGGACAGGAAAGGTACCAAAACCTTCCTCCTCCACATGCCAGGGACAGAGGCTCTCTTCTACCCTCATGCTCTTTGACCAGAAACACAACACTGGACTTCAAAAACCTTTTTTAGAAGTTTCCTCCAAAAAAACAAAACCAAAATGCAAACCCCCACCCCCAAAAAGCCATCTCCCCTGAGAGTTTTGGAAAATGCTGATTTCTCAAAAATTGGTAAAAATATATATATATATTCTGGACAGCTCTAGCTACAACATCAACAAGCAATCAAAACAGCAGGGGAAGAACACGTCACCTGTAGCCAAAACCAGCCTACCCTCAGCACAAACACCCAGGCTCTGCAGCTACCCCAGAGCTGCATCACCCCCCTGAGACACCCCGTCCCCCCACAGCTGCCCCAGGGCTCTGCCATGTTCAGGGCTATCTACTTTAACTGCATGACCACCTGAAGTTGTGGCTCAAGCAATCACCACAGCACATCAATGGTGCAAACATGAGAGCCAGAGCGGAGATGTGAACACTCCAGGGGCTGCAGGGGGCTCACACCTCGCGAGGGATGGGTACGTCCTGCTCCGTGGACATCAAACCAGGAAGTCACCCCTGCGTAAGAGGGGAATCTTAAAGGTCTTTTCCAATCAAGGCAATTCTGTGATTCTGTGCGTGCTCTGGGAGAAGGAGGATGGTTTGTGGACTTGTCATATGCTACAACAGCTTCCAGAACATGCCCTGCATCTCTGCACAGAGCAGAGACCAGGGTCCTCATTGCAAGCACCCTGAGGAGACCCGGGCTCTGAGCACCACGGGGAGACCTCCACAGACAGGCTCCACAACTCCCAAACCAGCCCCTAAAAAAATGTAATTAAAGAGTAATTCCCTTCTTGCAAGGATGATCGCCCAAACCCAGACTTCCCTCAGCTCCAAAGTCGCTTGACGGCACCAAGGGCACGCGACTGAAGGCCACCAGAACAACTCTCCAGCCTGCACAGCCATGATCAAAGGGAGCTGACCCATGAGGAGTCCTCCAGTGGGCCACAAAGGACATGAAGATCACAGAATCACAGAATGGTTTGGATTGGGATGGACTTTAAAGATCATCCAGTTCCAACTCCCCTGCTGTGGATGGGGTTGCCAACCATTAGGGTTGCCTTGAATCTGTCCAGGGATGGGGCAGCCACAACTTCTCTGGGCAACCTGGGCCAGTGCCTCACCACCCTCTGGGTGAAAAATTTCCTCCTAATATCTCACCTAAATCTTCTCTCTCTTAGTTTAAAGCCATTTCCCCTTGTCCTGTCTCTATCTGCCCATGTCAAAAGTCGCTCTCCCTCCTGTTTCTAAGCTCCCTTCAAGTACTGGAAGGCTGCAATGAGGTCTACCCAGCGCCTTCTCTTCTCCAGCTAAACAAACCCAGTTCCTTCAACCTTTCTTCAGAAGAGAGGTGTGCCAGCACTCTAGAGATCTGCAAGGCAGCCCCAAGGAGCAGACCTCAGTAACAACGTGGTTCTTACATCTTGAGTTGTTTGGAAGCAAGAAATCATGTTGGACAAATCCAGCATGAGAAGCCTGGAGGGAAAGCGCCAGTTCAGTGCAGGAAGGAGACTGATGCATGGGCTGGTCTCCAGGGATGCTGGAGAAGCCACACCTCATCCACAGCAGTGGAGAGGAGGCTGATCAGGAGTCACCTCACACCATCCACAGCTGAATCAAACACAGCCTTTCCATCGCCTTCTCCTGCAACACCCTGTGAATACTCAACCACGCACACCCAGACCATTGTTTGTCCACAGAAGTGTCCCCACCATAACACGCTGACGGCTGGGCATGCTGCAGGGAGACAATACCACCGTGGAAACAGCAAGAGAAATAACCCAGTGTTTTCTACAGAAATCAGAGAGCAAAGGGCCAGGCGGGTCCTCCGGTCCCATCTCCCGGGTAACCAGCCTATGGAGAAAATGCTGAGCTGGAGGATACCTCCAGAGCCCACCTCCTGCCATATGACGAGACTCCAAAAATAACCACAGAAATATGCGCGGACCCGTTCCAAGTTGTTCCTGGCTCCCACCACATTCTCCTCTAATGTAAATCGTCTCCCTGAAATCACAGCCCGACCCTGTGACGACAACCCGCAGCTCGGGGCTCCGGATCCCCGGGGCCGGCTCGTCCCGCTGCCAGGCCGGGACCCGCCCCCGCTGCGCCTTCTCCGCACAATACTCTGCCCCTTCGCGGGTGGGAAGCGCGGGGTCCGCTCCCCCCCACCCCCCGCCCGTGGGGAGCCGCGCCCCGACCTCAGCACCGCACGGCAGGAGAGAGGGAGAGAGGGAGGGAGGGAGAGAGGGAGGGAGGGCTCGGTGCGGGATACGCTGCCCGCTCGCCTCCTCCCTCCCGCCGCTGCCGAGAAGGGAAGGCCCGGCTCGGAGAAGCGTTCCCTGCGGCGGGGCTGCGCCTTCCCGCCCTGCCCGCCCCTCCTTTGCAGGCAGCGCACCTGGGGCTGCCGGCGCTGCCCGGCCCCGGCTCGCCCGGGCACCCACCTCAGCCCGCTCCGCTCCGCCGCCGCCTCCCGGGCGCGGCCACAGCCGCTCCCGCTCCCTGCCCGCTCCCTGCCCTGCCCGCCGTGCGGCGGGAGCGCGGCGCAGCGCGGGGCGGGGCGGGGCGCTGCGCAGGGGGCGTGGTCTCCTGCCCCGCCCCGCCCCGCGCTGAGCGCGAGCCTCCCCGGGGCGCGCCGTGGGGGGCGGGAGCTCCGCGCCACCGCCCGCTGCAGCGGCCAACACCCGCCCGGCACCAGCCCCGGCGCCCCCCACTGCGGCCCCGGGCCGGGGCTCCCTCCATCGGGGAAGGGGCTCTGCCTCGGGGGGACCTGGGTCCTGCAGCGACCGGGGTTGCCCACGCCTGCCCGCCGCCCCGCAGCCCCGCGTGGGGTGTGTGTGCGGGACGCCCGCCAGCCGCTCCCCGGAGATCTCCGCGTCATCAAGTGATCGGGCTGGTGCATTGCGGGGCTGCCGGGGCAAGCGGCCCCTGCCAATAGATGAGGATGAAAAGGGGGGACAGTCGCTCCAACGCACAGAGACACACCCCCAGCACGACAGGGCTGTGCGGGGCGCTCAGTGTGGCTGCAATGGCCGCTGTGGCCATAGGTGAAGCTTTTGGGGAGGTCAGGTGGGTGCTCATGAACAGGAGAATGAGACCAGAGGTCCGCTGCACACCCCGCCCCCCCTGCCTCGCAGATGCTGCCCAGCACAGGACAGACGGGACGGGTCACACTGGTAGCGCTGGCTCTGGTTTCCTTGTTCCCAGAGCCTGTGGCTGGTCCTGACTTGGCACCCAATGCCCAGTATCACTTGCTGCGTCGTGCAGGGCTCCCAGCAGCGTGTTGTGTCCCTGGACCACCCCTCAGGGCCTTGGCTTGGCTGTTACCCAGTAGCGCATCTGCCACCAGTTCCTGTGGTGGTCCTGTGCGGTCAGAAGGGCACAGCTCTTCATGTGGGAAAGGCAGGTCTCCAGTGGTGAGGGGGAGGTCTCCAGTGGTGAGGGGGACGCCTGAGGACTCTTCCCAACAGGGACGGCGTAACCAAGCTGCCTCCGCTTGTCCTCTGCAAGCCAGGGCTGGCCTGGGGCGGCTCGTCATGGTGTAACGCCTCATGGTTGCCTGTCTAGCAGCAGTGGGTGCCAGGGCTCTGTGCTGGCTGCCACTGGGTCCTGCTTCTGCACAGGCCGGATCGATGGGCTGAGGCAAATTGTATGAGGTTGTCGGTAGCAACAACCCCATGCTACGCTACAGGCTTGGGGAGGAGTGGCTGGAGAGCTGCACAGTGCAAAGGATCTGGGAGTGTTGGGCAACAGCAGCTGAACATGAGTCAGCAGAGTGCCCAGGTGGCCAAGAAGGCCAACAGAATCCTGGCCTTTATCAGCGATAGTGTGGCCAGTAGGACCAAGGCAGTGATCGTCCCCCTGTACTCAGCACTGGTGAGGTCTCACCTCAAGTCCTGTTTCAGTGTTGGGCCCCTCACTCCAAGGAGGACCTGGAGGTGCTGGAGCGTGTCCAGAGAAGGGAACGGAGCTGGGGAAGGGTCTGGAGCACAAGTGTGCTGAGTTCCCGGCTGAGGGAACTGGGGGTGTTGAGCCTGGAGAAAAGGAGGCTGAAGGGAGACCTTCTGGCTCTCTGCAACTCCCTGAAAGGAGGGTGCAGAGAGATGGGGCTCAGTCTGTTCTCCCAGGCAACAAGCGATAAGATGAGAGGAAATGTCTTCAAGTTGCGCCAGGGGAGGTTCAGGTTGGGTATTAGGAAGAAATTACTCTTTGAGAGAGCAGTCAGACATGGGAACAGGCTGCCCAGGGAAGTGGGGGAGTCACCGTTCCCGGAGGGATTGAAGAAATGTGTAGATGTAGCACTCAGCTACATGATTTAGTGGGCATGGTGGTGATGAGTTGATGGTTGGACTTGATGATCTTAGAGGTCTTTTTCAACCTTAATCATTTTGTGATTCTGCGATTCCTCAGCTTCCTCTCCACCAGCCTTTGGAAACCCCACTCACACAGGGAGCCTGACCCCTGCACCACTGCAGCTGGGACAAAGTGCTGGAACGAGGTGGATTATTTTTTTTTTACTGCTTGATAAAGTGCCTCCTTTATGAGCCACACTGAGGCTTTTTTTCCTGACAAACCACATACCAGCAGAGAGTACCAGGAACAAAATGAAGCTGCACGGTCCAGTGGTTCAGCCAAGGCAGCGATGCCAGTGGGATTGTGGGCTCTAATCCCCAGCTGAGCTGTTGACTCACTGTATAAACGCAGGCAGGTCCTGCCTCTTTGTGCCCCTCAGAAGCCCATCTGGAAAGCTGGGTAAATAGCAGGAACCTCTTGGAAAAGAAAAAAACCCAACAACCCACCGCATCCAAGCCAAGCTTGAGGGAGGGCAGGCATTTACAAATAAAAGACATTTCAGCTGGCATGGTTTTCACCTCCAGCCCTCCCCTCTGAGCATCATTGAGGGGTGATGCTGAATGGGTGCTTCACCTCGCTGTGGAGGTGGCTGCACTGCCAGTGACATCATTTGCCTGGTCCAGCGCTGAATTCATAGGGAACTTCTACAGGAGAGAAGTTACACTGTGTTGTTGCAAAATTTAATAGTAAAGGTATCTCTGTGCAGTGTTTTGAGGACTGTGACTGTCTGTTTTCGTATTTTAGGTCATTCAAAGCAAAAATAGCAATTTCTGCTCAATGAGTTGGGTCCTGTCATACTCTAGAAGAAAATCCTGGAAATGTAAATGTTAAATTTGAGTCAAATAAGACAGCAGCAGACCACCTTGGTGCAGTTCCCTGGTACCCACCTCAGGGAACATTCCCTTTGCGAAGCCGAGGAGCCAGAAGAAGAGCCTCCAGTGAAGAAATTCCTCCAGTGAATCCTTCACCCCCCTTCTGTCACTGGTGCAAACAGCCCAGCCTGAGCCGTGTTCCAGTTACCACCAAGCCAAAACCTGAAACCCTTCAAGTCCCAGAGACACAGAAAATGCAATCCACGCGTGTGCCTGGCCATCCAGCCCTCTCCCACTGAAATCTCTGTGAAATTGGGTAATCATAGAATCATGGGATGTTGTGAGCTGGGAGGGACCCACCAGGATCATCCAGTCCAGCTCCTGTCCCTGCACAGGACAATCCCAACATTCACACCATGTCCCTGGGGGCCTTGGCCAAATGCTGCTGGAATCTTGTCAGGCTTGGGGCCATGAGCACCTCCCTGGGGAGCCTGTGCCAGTGCTCCACCACCCTCTGCCTCAAGAACCTTTTCCTCATGGCCAACCTCCCCCTCCCCTGCCACATCTTCCTGCCATGTCCTCTGCTCCTGGCGTTGGTGGCCAGAGAGAAGAGCTCAGGGCCTGCCCCTCCTCTGCCCCTTGGGAGGAAGTTCCAGACCGCCAGGAGATCTCCTCTCAGTCTCCTCTTCTCCAGGCTGAACAACCCAAGTGCCTTCAGCCTCTCCTCACACCCTTCCCCTCTAAACCCTTCCCCAATGTTGTGTCCCTCCTCTGGACACTCTCCAGCAGCTTTAGATCCTTTTTCTCCTGTGGTGCCCAAACTGCCCCCAGTGCTGGAGGTGAGGCCGCCCCAGTGCAGAGCAGAGGTAAAAAGCTTCATTTGCGAAACAGTCACCTGTGACCCATTGATCACCCCCACCATCTGCTGGACCCTCTTGTTATTCAGGAACAGAGAGATGAGCTTTCCTGCATCCCTGTGCAATTCCTGCTGCAGTGACGGGGGTGATGGAGGTACTTGCTCCGGCCACACATTGCAGGTGGGGTGACAGGGAGGGGACAGAATAAATTGCATGGGCTTGCAGATGCTTCATGGTTCACTGTTAGGACAGGTTTGGTCCCTAGGCTTTGCCAGACCTCCTTGAGAGCCTCCAAGCTGTTTTATTCCAGCAAGTAGCCAGCTGAACATGAGTCAGCAGTGCCCAGGTGGCCAAGAAGGCCAAGGGCATCCTGGCCTTTATCAGGGATAGTGTGGCCAGTAGGACCAGGGCAGTGATGATCCCCCTGCACTGGGCACTGGTGAGGTCTCACCTCAAGTCCTGTTCAGTGTTGGGCCCCTCACCCCTCACCCCCTCACACTCTGGAGTGTGTCCAGAGAAGGGAACGGAGCTGGGGAAGGGTCTGGAGCACAAGTGTGCTGAGTTCCCGGCTGAGGGAACTGGGGGTGCTGAGCCTGGAGAAAAGGAGGCTGAGGGGAGACCTTCTGGCTCTGTCCAAGTCCCTGCAAGGAGGGTGGAGAGAGGTGGGGATGGGTCTCTTCTCTCAGGTAACAAGCAATGGGATGAGAGGAAATGTCCTCAAGTTGTGCCAGGGAAGACTTAGATTGGATACGAGGAAAATAATTCTTTACTCAGGAACATGGTTTAGAGGTGGAATTGGCAGTGTTGGGTCCATGGTTGGACTCAATGATCTTAAAGGTCTCTTCCAACCACTATGATTCTATGATTCTGAGTTTTCCCCTTACAATTTAACTCTGCAGCAACTCTGGTCTGGCTTTATGGAATAGAAAGGAAAGAGGATTGGTGTATCTTCCAGTAGTGACCCTTGAGTGTATTTCTACATGGAAACCTGCTCTTCCTTGGAGAACATAGATGAGATAGGGGTGCAGCTAGGGGTCCAGCTTCATGGGTGCAGCTGTGAAGAGAAAACCTCCCCCGAGAAAGAGCACCTTGGAGCCCTTGGACCTCCACCTTCCAAGCTGATGATTAGCCCTTTCAATACCAGTGTCAGGGAAGCACAGACAGTTGGTCATAAATAATCATTGCAAAGTGTTCTTCACTGGACTTACAAACACAAGGATGCAGCAAAACTTGAAGTGTGGTTGCGTTCTCCCTCGCTTCCCACACAAGGTGAACACGCTCACGTGTGCGTGCATGTGAACACACGCGTGCACATGAGCACACGCGTGCACACGGGTGCTCCTCCCGCTCTGCCTGTCCTGGCAGGAGGCACTGAGCGCACAGGGGTCAGGCCCTGCCTGCCAGCCAGCTCTCGGGGCTCAGCAGAGGCGCTGGGTGCACCCAAACCCTTTATTCCACAAGGCCCAGCAGCACGGAAGAAGGGATGTGCGTGTCTGTGTTTTGGGAGGAGGTTGTTTTGGGAATCCCCACCTGAGCTGCTGCCAGCGCCGATGCTCTGCGATAACAACCTCGCCTGTTTGTGCAGGGCACGAAGGGCCCTTTGTGCAGCCTGGGGAGCTGCCAGCTGGGATTAGCCAGGCGCTCCCTGTGTGCTCCTCGGCTCCATCCCCCTGCACAAGTCTGTGCCCGCAGGGAGGCGTGGGGGCACCGGTGGGATGGGGAGGGCTGGCAGGAATGGCCACCCCACAGAGGAGGGAGCACAGCTCATGTCGTTGAACTTCCGGACACTTTCTGCCCTTCACACATGTTGAATAATGGGAACACAGTGGTGAGCTCAGGCTGCTTCACCTCCAGGAGCTCCAGGCAAATGTTTCCATCCAAAGAAAACATTTCCAGCTCTCAATCCTATCTTCCTCCAGGCTGTTTCAGTGGGATTCAAAGCTCCAAGAAGTCCCTGGGACTGAGGTGTCATCAGAGACAGCAGATCAAACCCTTATTATCCCTGCATGTCTGGGCTCTGAAGACTTGGGGGATGAGCAGGCCTTCCACTGCCTTCACCCTCTGCTTCCCAAGGAACAGGACCTAGTACCCAGATGCCTACTGGCTTCCAGACAGCTGGGCATAATTTCAGGTAGTCACAGACATGGTGGAGAGCTAGGAATAGAAGGGGCAGGAAATGTAATGTTTTTATGTAACTCCTAGAGATGGATGACCCGTGCAGCAGTTGTGACACATCCCACCTTAACACCTTACAGGGGTAGGAGGATTGCAGTGGAAAGGATTGCAGCACCCTCAGGAGACAGGGAGGAACCTGAGGACCGGGGCAGGATGTGGGTTCCCTGATGCCACCCAACAGAGCTGTAATGAGGTGCAAAGTAACTGCAGCCATCTCAGCAGACATGTGGGGCCAACAGGGTCCCCAGTGAATCAGCAATGGGCTTAGGAGCCACCAGCAAAGAGAGTGATGATATTGGAACAGGTTACTCCTGTCCTGTGAGCTGTGAGGGGAAGGAGGAAGGGCTGGGCAGGTCCTGCTCCTGGCCACAGCGTCAGCCCTCTGTCCATGCCCTGCTCCACGCAGGTGAGAGCCCAGTGGGAGCTGCTCCTTCCTTAGCTGGGCTTTCTGCACCAACCAGCTGGACACAGCCCTGGGCTGCAAGTCCCTGGGGAGCGTCAGTCCCATCCTGTTTAGGAGTTAGTGAGTCTGAGGCTCTGCCCCAGACCTTGCAACAGGCAGAGCAATGGGACATCCTGTGTCTTTCAATCCTGACACTGCCAGGAAAGTACAGTTCTCCTGAGAGGAGCCCCTGGCATGGGCCTGACATGCTCTGATTAAAGGGAAGACTCTGACAGCTTAATTAACTGTCAGCTTGAGGATGGCAGGGATGGAAAGAAGAGGAGTGACACCAGCCTGCCCCACTGAGAACAGCTGAGACTGCCAGCAGAAACCTGTGGCACCAAAGAGAGAGAAAGCAGGGAAAGATGAAGAACAAGATTTAGATTTGATATTAAGAAAAAATTCTCCACCAAAAGAGTTATCAAGCACTGGAACAGGCTGCCCAGGGAGGTGGTGGGGTCACCATCCCTGGAGGGATTTAAGAGATGCATGGATGTGGTGCTCAGGGCCATGGTTTAGAGCTGAAATGGGCAGTGTTAGGGTTACAGTTGGACTCAATAATCTTAAAGGCCATTTCCAACCACAGTGACCCTGTGATTCTGTGACACTATGAACAAGGTGTGAAGAGAGGACTGGACACCATTGTGTTTGCTCCTTTAACCCATTCTGCCAGCCCCTCTGCCAATGTCACTGCTCTGAGGCAGGAACATTTTGGTTAATATGGCAGAACCCCCCAACAAAGTGTCACATCCTCTCACATGGCTCCTGTATCCCTCAGCTGCCCTCATTAGAAGGATGCTCCTTAACACCTGAGTGTCCTAAATGGCTCTGCTTTGGGGAGCCACAGAGGAGGGTGCAGTGTTAAAGACAGCTTTGCAGCAGGAGTGCTGACCTGGGGAACTGCACCAGCAGGAGAAGGTATTTCTGCCCAAGATCCTGACTTTGTACTGCATCATCTCTCATGCTGCCCAAGCTATCATTTCTCAGTGCAAACATTTTGAGACTATGGATTTTCCTATTAAGACTCACAGGCATGAAGGGAAAACAAACAAACAAACAAACAAACAGCCATGTGTTCTGGATTTCAGTGTCCCAGCTCGTGGAGCCAGGTGACCATGTGAAAATCTCAGCTTCTAACACTACAGCAAAGACAGGAAAATGTGAATCCTAAAGTCTGGAATGGCAGAAAGCAAATCAAGAGAGGGTCAAGAATAATATAGCGAACTGTTAGGTGGAAAAGGCACCAAGCCATGCAGGACAACTGCAATCATCCGACCTGGTGCCTTGCACAGCACAGCCTGGAGGACTGGCCCCACAGCCAGCTGTGCTACACACAGGCTTTTCCTCACCTTGGTGCCTACAGCTCCCACATGCACCTCTGAGCATTCTCCTGGAGAAACCCAATAAGCTGAAGTTCTTTGGTCTGCTACTTCCAGGCGGGTTCTTCTGAGCCTGGCTGGGCTTGCAGCCCTCTTTGGACCTCTTTTAGTGAAATTTTGTGGTTTTAAGACACATTTGAGACTCAGTTTCATACAGGAAGGGTTTCAGGTGGGTGTAGGAAGAATGACACTCTCTTTACCAAGGGTCCCCAGGAGTCTGTGCTCCAGACCTGGGCTGAAGTTAGGCAAGAGGTGGGCACAATCCCCTTCCCTGTTGATGCAGAGAGGCACGCAAGCTGACGTAGGGATGTGGATCACAAGGAGCAGAGGTTTCCCTAGAGTATCTTCAATGCAATTAGCACACTCCATAGTTACTGATCAATGTCTTCCTGGGGTGTCTTTTGAATGAAGGGAACCCATTAAAACTTTTTCCCTAGATACAGTGACCACCTGGGCTGAGTGACATTGTGAGGGCTGTGCCAAAAGGACTTGCCAGGGACAATGAAAAAGGACTCTGCTCTTGGGATCAGTGTGTAGGGAGGGCTGAACAGCTTGCAAAACCCTTGCTGAAGCCACATTTGTTTCTAAACACTCTGGACTGAGGTCTGAATGTTGGCAAGGTGCTTATGAGCTTGGATGCAGGATTAAGATGGTTCCCATCTTCTGCCAAAGATTCCGGAGCATCTGCCAGAAATTCACGTGGAGACATCACACTGCTTGGAAGCAGATCCCAGCACTCCAAGTGTATCTGAAGGATGCTCTAGCCTTCCCTGAATAAAAAGAGACTGGTCTCTGACATTTTCCCAACAGCCACAATCATGCTGCTAGTTATCAGCGGGGTGGCAGGCACTGGGGAAGCAAAATGAGTGCTTGGGGCAGTTTCCATTGGGCAGGAGAGGTGGCTCTGGTCAGCACCGGAGCTTGCTCTCCCATCTGCTCGTGATGGGGATCTGGCTGCTGCAGCTGGAGCCCTTCACTTGTTAGCTCCTAGCCTGTGCTGTGTACTGCCTGACAGGGGATCTGCTGAAGGCACAAAAAGGGCTTAGTTTGCTCTTCAGGCAAGAGCTGGGATCGAGATCGACTTTGCCAGTCGTGCATATGACCCAGCTCTTACCAGGGCAGGGGGCTGGTGGCAAGTAGGGCAGGCTCTGTCCTTGGTGGGCACCTAACTCACTCCCTGCTGGATCCCAGGCAGTCTCCAAGACACCGAGTTCCTACTGCTTCATCCCAATCAGCCTTTGGTCCACCTGCGAGGGAAACTGGAGTTCTGCAGCTCCCAGGTCAGGAGAGCCTCTCCCTGACAACCAGGCAGCGGGAGAGAGAGTCGGGGACACCAAGGAGCCTGCAAGCAGCCCGATCCAAACCTGTCTGGATTTCAGGTTTTACTGGCACTGCCAGGTGAAAACTGCTGGTGCTGGAGGCGGGAGCTTCGCCTGCTCCCTCCACTCAATGCCCACTGGAGCAGGCAGGGCAGCTGGTGGCTGGCTGGACCCACACGGGTGGCTCCCTAAGGGTGAGGGAGGGCTCCTGCCCTTGACAGTGCTCCCCATGCCCACTCTCCTACCTGCCTTGGCTGTCACTGGTGCCCAAGGGCAGCCCAACAGCCCTGGCCCATGGCAGCATGGCAAGTGCCCTGTCCAGGCATCGGAGTCCCTCACCAACTGGCAAATTTTCATGGAGAACAGGGCAAATGCTGGGCCAGCATTGCTGGTTTAGGTGGTGGCAGAAGGTCTGAAGCAATCACCCTCTCAAGCTTCCCAAAACAGGGAAGTACCTGTGTCCTTGCTGCCCTCTCCAAGTGTCTCTGTCTGATACTTGTCCTGCCCTGGAGCAAAGGGCTTGTTCCCAAATGGTCTAACCCCCAAACTGGGGGGCTCCTGTGAACTGCACCCCGGCATCGCCCCACTGACCTGACACCTACGCAGTGCTGTGTGGCCCAGCCCACTTCCCCCCTCCAAAGACCTGAGAAGGGGAGGGACACTGTCACAGTCCCTCACCGCTGGACGTGCTGGCCAGAAGCATCTGGCAGCCTAGGACAAGTCAGTAAGAAAAGCCTGAGCCAGTATTGCTGGATCACAGCCATCTCCTCCAGAGGTGACCAGCAGCCAAAGCCCCAGAGATAAGTGTGGCTGTGCCACTGGTGCTGGCTGTGCCCACGGGCAGGAGGGCAGTGCCGGGACCAAACCCAGGAAGCAGCTCTCCTCTCCTTCCCGTGGTGCAAGGTGCTCCCTGCTCCTTCCACACAGCCTCAGTCCAGCCGTCCCCAGCCAGGACCACTGAGTCTCCTGCAGATGCCCCCTGGGCAGGATGGTGCAGGGAGCTCAGCACCCTCCTGGGGCCCCTGAGGGTCCCACCACGGGGGGGCTGGCACAGCACTGCGCCATCGCCTCCTTGCCCTTGTACCGTCCTGGGCACCCCTGAGCCTGGCCTGGAGGTGGCCCCTCACAGTGCTGGCCCCAGGAAGGCACTGGGTCACCCTCTCCCTATGTCCACTCACCCCAGCCTGCAGCTGAGCTGATGAAAGAAGGTATGGCTGGGGAAACAAACCCTGTTTTGTCCCAGATTCTTGCCTCCCTGGGCTCCAAGCAACCTCCACTGCAGTTTCTGGCCTGAGCTGCCCCCGGCCCCGTGGCCAAGGGCACAGAGAGCAGCGAGCGGCCCCCCCGCTGCGGCCACAGGGGCACCAGGGCTCAGCCCCCCAGGCTGCCAAAGCACTTCAAAAGCCTCCACAGCCAATTTCCCTGGCCCAGGCACCCTGGCAGCAGCACACAGCAAGATCCCAGCCTTATTACTGCTCATCACAGACAGGGTCACGAACAATATTTGGAAAATAAAGATCTGTGTACAGCCAGCCCCTGCCAGGGGTGTCCAGCACCCACGTGGAGCCTCTCTCTGCAGCGCAGGATCAGACTTGAGGGTGGGATCCTTTTTTCAGGGTATTTATTCACATTGCTGAAACCTCCAGCCCACTGCCAGCTTCAGCTGATGCTGGGTAAGGAGACCAGAAGTGGGGAGAAGGGAAGTGCTCTGCGGGGACAGCTTGACCCACTGCCAGCTCTGCTACCTGGCCTCGGCTCCTGTGGTTGCTGCGGTCTTGCTCAACCCCTCGCAGCTGGTGCGGAGCTTGCCCAAGGCTCCCCCCATCTGATGGGGATGGAGGCTGAGCACAGGCTTGGGGAGGAAAGCAGGGGGCTACCAGGGAAGGATTGGAGGTCTTGAAGGACCACAGAGGCTTCACAGCACCGGCCAGTTCCCCTCCAAAGCATGCTTCTGGCAGGAGCAAAGGGGCCGTGTGGTCATAGCTCAGGGTGTGTTGGGCAGGGCGAGGAGGAGCAGGAGGAGTCTCTCCTGCTCCCTGGTCCTACTCCAAATGCCCCGGGTGAGGGGCTGGTGAGTCCCGTGCTGGTGGTGGCCACAGAAGCCCTGGGCTCAGGGACAAACTCCTGTTAGCCGGTTTGAGGGATGGACAGGGGTATTCAGCACTTGTCTGGATCAGCCCCTCACTGATGGCTGCTCTCAGGTGCTGGAGCCTGGTGAGGGGCCCAGCTGGATGGCACAAGGACCACCAGCTGATGCTGACAGCTGCGTGTTTTTTGGGGACGTGCTCTTGTTTGGTCAGCTGGGTTCAGGGGCACCTAATCCACCTCTCACACATCTCCCCTCCCAAGCCAGCACTGGAGGGGTGTCAGCCACGGCAGGCAAAGCAGCAGGTCGCCACCTCCTCCCTCGGTACCTTATTCCCACCTTTACCCTGCAAGCAAGTCAGCCTAGCAGGGTCCCAGCTTAGGACAGGTGTGCTGTCCTCTCTCTGTCCTGGAGGGGACTGGTGTGGGTTCCAGCTTCCTTTCTGCAGGACTGGGTGTAGGAATATGGTGGTTAATGGCCTTTGTGAGTGGGCAGTGCTGGCAGGCTTTGCACTGGGTGCTCACGTGGACAACAACTCCAGATTGCTGGGATCAGTCAAATTTCTGAAAGTCCTGACATGCTAAAGTTGAGGCTGTAACACCCAGACCAGACATAAGCACCAGCACAGAACTGTTAGCACTTTCCTCTTTGTAATCAACCAGTTGGACTGGCTTGTGGGAGCACTGGGGAACTCATCCTGCCCCTTGGCTTTGGTGCTTTGCACATAGGAGCATAGAATGACAGAATGGTTTGGGTTGGAAGGGACCTTAAAGCTCATCCAGTCCCAACCCCCCTGCCAGCAGCAGGGACACCTTCCACTCGACCAGGTTGCTCAAAGCCTCATCCAACCTGGCCGAGAACACTTCCAGGGAGGAGCAGCCACAGCTTCTCTGGGCAACCTGGGCCAGGGTCTCACCACGCTCACAGCAAAGAATTCCTTCCTCACATCTCTCCTCAATCTCCCCTCTTCCAGTTTCAAGCCATTGCCCCTTGTTCTGTCACTTCATGCCCTTGAAGACACATTTTCAGCCCTTGTGTCTTTGTCCATCCGCGTGGCAGCGGTGCCAGTGCCAGCCCTGCCCAGGCACCAGGGCCGGTGTCTGGGCGCTTCTGCAGGCGGCCGCATTGTCCCACTGGTGGGCACTGATCCTTCTGGCTGACAAACCACTGAGATGAGACCCAGACAAACCCAGCTGATGTGCACCTCTGCAGCAGCACCTGGCTCCTTGCTTTCCTGGTCCCCCTGCCAGCGCTGGCTGGCATCGCTCGCCAGCTCCACAAGCCCTGCAGACACACTGATTTATGTGGGCAGAGGAGAAAGGTTAATGGCTGGCGCTAGGAGAAGCAGTCGGTGAGCTGTGTTGAGTCAAGGACTGTGCTTTGCCGTGCTGCAAAGGGCTGGAGCAGGCTGGAAAACTCTCCTCATTGCTGCAGAATGTAAGAATGTGCCCTGAGAAGGCTCTGCCCGTCTGCCGATGCCCCTGAAACACAAGCTCCCTGTCAGCAGCTCCAGCATCCCCACTGTGGAGCCATACGTGCTCTGCCTTGTGTCCTGCTGAGCCTCAGGCCACACATGCTGGGTGGGAAACGTGGGCTGCCGCTGTCTGCAAGCAATGGTCACACCCTGGTACAGGTATGGTGATGCCTCAGCAGGTCAGACTGCCCTTCAGAAGGGTCCAGACATCAAGGGTAGGCTGGGATGGATGTACCCACCTAGACCTGATGCCCTGGAAGAGAAATTTCCTGCCAAAAGCTCCTTGCAGGCATCCTCAGAAATGCCACTCAGATCGTCAGACCCTGAGCACAAGCCCAGACCAGGCACTGGAGCAGAGCCAGGTCCTGCGTCCTGGTTCCTGTGAGGACAAAAGCCAGAGGCATCAGAGGGTTCGGCAAGACACCCATCTGCCAGACAGACGTGGGACAGCCTGTCCCATGGGAGAAAAGGTTTGATTTCTAACAGCAAGGTTCTGATTTATCCTCCAGAGGGAGAATTTCCCTCAGAAAGCCATGTTAGCATTAGTTCTCACGGTCCATGTAAACCTCTGCTCCGTCTCAGCTGCAGAAGGTGGATATTCTCCAACTGCGTGAGCTCTTTGCAGCTGTAATTGCTGGGATCAATAAGGTCTGATCATTTCTATTAAAGAAAGATTTTAGGACCAAAATTAGCATTATCATCTCTTATCAAATGCCAATGACAACGCTTCCCAGGTCAGCTTTTTTCCATGACAAGACTCTGAGCAGCAAACAAGCAGCTCCCTGCTGTCACACTTGCAGCCCAGGCCCCGCAGCTCAGGCGCAGCGCAAAGGAACCGAAATTGGCTGGAAAATGACTCTCAAGCAGCCTTGCTAAATAGCCATGAAAATGTAACAACCCGAGCACAAAGCCTCCTCTCCTGTTTGCCTTTTCCATCAGGGCAGAGGGAATGGAAATCCAGTGATATTTTATCACACAGTCAAAGCTGAAGGGATGAGGCTCTGTGCCTTGCTGCTGCCCAGTCACGCTGCTCATGTGGTCCAAGGGTCACCACGTGTCAGTGGTTTGTGAATGGCCATCAGTGAAACACAAACAAGACTGCAAAATACTCCACCCCTTTGCACTGTTGCTGGCAGAATCTGACCCTCTTTCAAATACATGAACTTCTGGGTGACAGCTTTGCTTTTGGAGACAGGAAGCGGGAACCTCTGCACCCGTTTTTCTCCCATGATGAGGGAGCCGATGGCCACAGCTGCCAGGGAGCTCCCACACCCAATGCCTGAGCACCCACTGGCAGCACGCGGAGGGCTCGAGGCTCTCCTGAGTACAGCAGAGTGCCAACACAATTCCCACCACCCTGCCCCTGGAGAAGGAGACAGGTGGAATCTTAATTTACAGCCCAGGGGGGACCATAGCCCTTTTCCTGGCAGCAAACAGCCAGGTCACTGCAGCCCCCCACATCCTCAGCTGTATCTGCAGCCCCACATCAGACCGACCTTCTACATCCTCTGAGTGAAACCGAGCCCTCCCCAGATCCTCTCCTGGTGCTGGCAGCTGTGGCTGGCTGCCCACAGCCTGCACTGGCCTGGAAGTGTTGCCCTGTCCTTCTGCCATTGCAACTGCATGGAGACATCTGCAAAGGTGGCCAGGCTGGATGAGGCTTTGAGCAACCTGGTCTAGTGGAAGGTGTCCCTGCTGCTGGCAGGGGGGTTGGAACTGGATGAGCTTTAAGGTCCCTTCCAGCTCAAGCTATTCCATGATTCTATGATTCTATGAAAGTGGGCACCATTTCCACCTGGCATGGAGAGAAGTTCTTCAGATACCAACCAGCTCTTGGTTTTTCTTTAACCAAGAAGTTAAAGAAAATGTTAATGGGCTCCCTGTTTGCCAGGAGGAAAACTCCTGGAAGTTAACCATCAACCAGCACCTGATAGAGAAGGAGAGAAACACCCTGTGAGACTGGAAGCTGTTTGCCTGTGTGTCCACCTGGTGCTGGGGAGATGATAACTCTTGTTAAGCCTGGGCAGACTGCAAGATTACAAGGGTGAGCAGGAGAGCTCTGCCAGGTTGGGCACCTGAATGAGCCTCAAGAGAAGAGGGAAGGAGGTGGGGAGGGTGGGCAGCCATGTGCCCCACAGGCCTCCACCCCAACCCTACCTTCCAGACCGTCCTGGTTTTGCTAGGACAGAGTTAATTTTCTTCTTAGTAGCTAGAAACTGCTGTGTTTTGGTTTCAGTGTGGGATCTGTTATGAAAAGAATGTTGATAATGTACAAGGACCTGGAGTCTGGGTAATTTGCAAGTGAAGAGGACTGGGAGGGGGGAAGCTAGTAATTAGTAAAATCCAAAATTGGCATTTGGATGTGCCAGTGAGATATTCAGTATTATATCCTGTCATGGTCAGTGTATGAATGTGGGCTGACTGGAAAGTGGGGGGATTCTCTCATGAATCGGGCTGGCTCTTCTGGGACTGCGGTTTTGGGTTCAGGGGTCCTTTTCACTCCTCTGGGATCACTCTCAGCAGGTGGTGAGCAATTGTACTGTACATGACTCATTTATACATATATAATTAGATATGTATAATTATTATCATTATCATTCTTATTACCATTACTATTTTAAGTTTATTTTACTTCAATTATTGAATTGTTCTTATCTCACCTGACAAATCTCCTTGCCTTTACCCTTCCAATTGTCTCCTCTATTCCCTCTGTGGGGGAGGAAGCAGGGGGGTGTGAGCAGCTCTGTGGTGTTTGGCTGCCAGCCAAGTTAAACTGCTGCACAGACCAAGGCACCTCAGGGGACAGGCACCTGGGGACAGAACTGTGTCCAGGTCTCGGGGACTTTCACAAGGGGGCCTTTCGTATCCATGGCGATGTCACCTAGAGGATGGGATATCCTGGCTCCATGTCCTGCAGGTAAAGGACTTGGGGAAGCTCAGCCAGCAGCCCCAGGGGTGCAGGGGAGGCAGAAGAGCTGCCGCAGTGGGTGCCAGGCCCAGTTCAACAGCCCCTGCACGATGTCATCTGGTCCCTGATGGATGTTCACATGCACTGATGTGCAAGAAGTGAATTCACATGTGTGTAAACAGGCGTTTTGGGGGTACAAGGTCACAGAGAGCTGAGGGGCACCTCTCAGCCTAAGAGCCTGGCTCTGGGCAGGTGGGAGGAGGGAGAGACGAGGCACCGTTTGCCTCTGCTTTGGAGCGTCCTGGTGAGGTGGAGCAGGCAGTTGAGTGAAGCAGAGCAACCCCATCCCCTATGGCTGTCACCATCCCTTGTGCCAAACCCGTGCCTCTGGTGGAAAATAGCAGCTTCCATGGGTGACTGAAGGGCAGAGGGTGGATCTGGGAGCGTGAGGCTGGGTGACATGCACACACCGTCCGATTCATCCTGGACAAGGCAACAGCTGTGGAAAAGGAGAGAAATTCAGGCACCCTGCACGGACCAGAGCATTATGCTCAAAGGGCCTTGAGAAAACACAGAAAAGAGACAGTTTGCCCCAAAACACCACCTGGATGAGCAGGAACATGTGCAGATGGACCTTGGGAGGGAATGGACTTTGCCAGATCCCAGTGGCTAATACAAGGGTCTGTGTAGAGCTGGGGAGGTCCCTGCACTGCGAGTGCTTCAGGAAGGGTGGGCTGAGCCCAGCACCCCCACCCAGCCCCGCAGCAAACATCACCATCCTGGAGAGACCAGACCTTCACTCCTAGCAAGCATAGTGCCTGCTAGAAGGACATTCTGGTGGCTACCCCCAGCCAGCAGATCTTACAGATATCCATCCCCCTGATCATTCTTCTCACCAGTTATCTCTGTCTTTTGCTGTTGCGGTGCCTGGTTTGGCAGGGGGCCCCCAGCCTGGCCCACAAAGATTGATGGGCAGAGATGACACAGACGTGTGTGCCTTGTACCCTCTGAAAGCAGCCTGCAGACCCAGCAGGTCCCCTGGAAATGAGTGGCTGCAGGGTGCCCTTTTACTCCTCTGGGGATGTCACAGGGAGCGCTCAGTCCATCTCCGGGCACGGCTCCCCATCGCTGCCGCTCCGCACACAGACGAGCGCTGGGTGCGCTGGGTGCACTGGGTGCACTGGGTGCACTGGGTGCACTGGGTGCGCTGGGTGCGCTGGGTGCGCTGGGTGCGCTGGGTGCACTGGGTGCACTGGGTGCACTGGGTGTTATCCGTGCTGAGCTCAGCTCCCTGGGCAGGGAGGAGGGCACGGAGCTCACTGCCACGCATACAGAGTGGGCTGGCTGGTGACAGCCAGCACTGTCCATGTGATGCTAATGAATGTGGGGCTAGGACAGGATGCGGCACCCTGGCTTGGCTGGATGCAGTCAGGAAAGCGATTCAAATGGAAATGTCATGCTGCTGAGTTAAACAGCTGATGTGAGAAGGAATGAGAATAAAGAGGGAGAGACTAGAAAGGAGGAGGAGTGCAGCTGGAGGGATAGGGAAGATGGAGAGCAGGAGGGGTACAGCAGAAAGATGGTGGAGGAGACGCAAAACAGAGGCACAGAGAGGCAGGAGAGGAAAGGACAGCGTGGCAGAGCGACAGATCAAAGAGCAGAGAACTGAAGATACAGTTCTGGAGCTGTGTTCCTATTCAGTGGTGCAGCTCACCCTCTGCCACTGGGCAAAGACTTCCTTCTCCCATGGCAAGGGGCAGGCAGCTTCTCAGGAGTGGAGCAAGAGCCTCCACTGCCTCCCCTCTCCCCTGCTCCCTCTACCCCCAGTGCTGGATGCTCAGAGGTGGCTCTGCCCAGACTTTCCCTGCCTGGTCCTTATTTACTGGGGACATCTTCCCAGGGTGGCTGGCACAGTGGGGTCCCTCCAGGGAGACTTGCAGCCCCAAAGGACAAATGGGACTGCAAGGAGCTGCTCCTCTACATGCTGATTTGGAGTACCTAGATCCCAACCAGCCTTTGATACCTCCTGATTTGGCCCAAGATGCAAATTAATGCAATTACTGCACGAAGTATCCTTGGTAGAAGTGAGAATAAATGGTTACTAATCTCTTTCTAGTGATTTTTAGCATTTTAGAAGGCTGTTCTCATGCCCCTGCTCAGGCTTTGCCCTGCCAGACCTGGACAAAGTCGGGTTTGCTCTCCCTCTTCTCACAGCTCATGTTTTTTAAATTTCTGACCAATCTTGTAAGCATCTCCTCTGGACTTCTCCTGTTTGCTACCTCCTCCTTATAACGACCAGTTCAAGGTTCTGTCTGAAAATGCCCCTCACACCAAGCAGAGCAGTGTCCTGGCTGTCCCTGCGCTATGAGGGCCACCTCGCTGTCAGTGCCCAGCCCACACTTGCCTTGATTCCAGCAGCAGAAGCTGCTGAGCCTGATCAGCTTCACCCACCAGAACTCCCCAGCAGAGTTCCTGTGTGGTGTCTGTGCCTTGCAGGTTGCCTGCTTTGCATTTGTCTTTGCTGAACTCCATGTTATCAATATCAAGTAATTTCTTAGTGACTGGGTTTTATTTAAAGTTCTGATTATGTCCTTTAAAACAGTTGCAGCCCTTTGCTATCTGTTATTATTTCAGCATTTTATGAGCATAATCATTGTTTCATCAACTAATGAAAGCATTGACCAGGACCTGACCTAGGATAGACCCCACAAGCCCTCGCTTAATGGCTCTTCCCAGTCGGATAGCATCTGAGCAGCCCCCACTCTCAGTGTTTTTTAACCCTTGGACATCCACCACAGCAATGTTTCAGTTGCACTCCATCACCCTGAGGAGCTTGTCCCATGGGACAGCACCAAACACCCATGAAGGTCAAGACAGACCATAGCGACTGGTTCCTGTTGTCAGCTGGGCTGCTTCCCCATCAGTGATGAAAATCAGATTGGTTCAACCCGCTGTGTGATTGGCAAATCCTTGTTGTCTGCTCCTTATCACATATTATCCTTAAGATGCTTAACATGATTGTGGAATAATTTCATTTTGTGTCTTTTCAGGCATCAGAGTTAGTCTCAACAGTGTATTTCCCTTTCTCTCCTTTAAATGCTGCACACTTTTGTCCCGCTCCAGTCCATGAGGAGCTCACCCATGCTCCATACATCTTCTGAGACAATTGGTAAGGGGTCAGAGATCACTGTGGCTCCTTCCTTATGTACTCCAGGGTAAATTTTATCAGATCTTGACAATTTGAATATTCCCATGCTATATTCTTCTATAACCTTGTCATTCTGTTCTCATTCCCAGCCTCTTGTTGCTAATAGTAATCTGGTGGTGTCCCCCCAAGCCCCTGTGATGTTCAGCTCCCAGGGGATGTTCCCAGTTTTTCCATGCTGTCTCTCTTGCTGCTGGTGTTTGTGTCTGCCCTGCTCAGGTCACAGTGGTTTGCACCATGCTCCCTTCTCCAGACCTCCTCAGGCTCCACTGCACCTTCCCACTCTTCCTGGGGGTCTCTATCCAGCTTTCTTGTTTCTTCCCCTTGGATTTTGTCATTAGTCTTTTCAAACAGGAAATAAATCTCTCCTCACTGGACAGGTACATCAAGGTCCTTGGATGCTCTTTCCTTCTTCATCATCCAAGGTCCACCTCTGACCAGCCATGCTGTGGAGGGAACCAAGGCCTCCTTCCTGCACCCCTTGCACAAACAGATGCATTTTCCCCTGCAGGGATGTGCCTTGAGCTCAGGATGGCCAGACATGGGTGCACAAAACCATCTGGAGTCCTGCATTTATGACACTGCATGGAGCAGGGGAAGGAGGGCAGCTGGAAGTGTCCAGAGGCCAGCAAAAGCTTGAGCTGAGCAGCAGGTACGTTGTCCTTCCTGCACAAAACCTCCTCTACTTTCAAAAGGGGAAATGTCAGATTTTTTCATTAAGTGGAACAGTGCAAGGAACAAAACAGAAGCATCACTTCTGGAAAAGGAAAGCAGGTGGGTTTGGGGGTTTTTTAATGTGCAGTCAGCAAGTATTTCCAAGGTGGAAAGAACTATTGCAGTTTGATAAGCACATCCAAAGCATTTAATATGGGTCAGTTCAATGTGACACTTCTGTTTCTCCCTGGTGCTGTGTTGCCTCACTGCTGCTGGGATTCAGAAGCCAGGCATCCTCAGCTCATCTCTGAATCATCTTCTGTCCTGGGTCACCTGGATGGTGCAGAGGGGAGATGCCAGGGATGCCAGACAGAGAGCTTAGCTGTGGCCATCAGGAATGTGGTAATGACTGCTGTGGCAGAGTGGAGAGAGGAGAACACAGGCTCTGCAGGCAGCTAAGCAGCCCTTGGTGGGTAGCACCAAGGTCAGGGATGCCACAAAGCACCAGTAAAAAATCATCTCTGGGGAGATAAGCGGTTTGTCAGGAGTGGTTTCTGCAGGCCATGCCAGGGTCAGGGTTTCACTCATCCTCAGGGATTGCTATCCCTTGGGATTTGTGCATGGAGCACACATTGCTTCTGTTGCTGTCAGGTCGGTTTTGAAGTGAGGTTCTGCTGATGACGTTGCTTTGAAATCCAGCTGGCAGAGAGAAAGGTGAGTACTCTGTTGTATTCTCTGGGTGCCCCAGGATCCCCAGGCTGCTGATCTTGTTGGGAGACCCATATCAAGTTGATGAGTCATCCCCCTTGGCACCAGGATGGGACTGCTCAGTATGGCCCTTCATTTCCCAAGGCACCAGCAGGAGCTTGTATGGATAAGCAGGCAGGGAAGGGAGAGAGCAGGTAACATCAAGCAGTGATGTTCTCCAGATACAGTTGACACGTCCAGAAATGCTGCCCCTGGGCTACAGCACTCTTCTCCATCTGGTTTGAAGCTACAAGGAGGGCTCCCAGGAAAGGACCTGAGCCTGAGTCAGTGCCTGGTCCCATTGTGGCAGAGCTGCCAACAGAGCAGAAGGCACATCTGCTCCCTGGCTGTGCCTCCAGCAGTGCTGGGAAGAGGTTCCTGCTGGGGCAGGGCAGGTGACAGGACAACAGGCTGCACTGGTGGCTCTGGACTGCTGGTGCTCCTGGGGAGCTGGCCCAGTGCTGGTGGGTGGAGGAGACTCCGAGATGCTCTTGTCAGCTGAGGAGGGTCCAACTGGCCCCAGGGCTTGAGGCTGGGTTGTGTAAGGTGCAAGGATCTGAGGAATGTGCTCTGTGCCCATCTCTTTGAGGCCTGGAGATGTGGGTGGAAGTTCCAAGGCTGTCAGAGTTAGTGCTTGCTCTTTTGCAGGTGGCAATGCCTTCTTGGGTTTTTTTTTGACATGATTTTACTGGCACAGCAACACTGAAGAGCCTTTTTTTGACAGTGCTTCCTGCTTGTGCTTAAGGCTCTCCACCCTCTCAGTGCAGATGGGTTTAGGCTGCACGGAGAGGAGCAGAATTGTTGGGAGGAATCTCTGAAAATGCTGCACCCCCCCCTGCCAACCCCAACCCTGTAACGCCCTGTCCCTGCAGTGGCTGCCCGTGCTGGGACACGTGGTGTCTGTGCTCCCAGCACAAGGGCACAGCAGATGTTTCTACAGGTCCTTTTGTCCTTGATGCCGAGAGGAATGACTGAATTGTTACTCCAGCTCTGTCAGCTCCTGGTCCTTCTCTCTCCCTGCTGCTCCCTGGCAGCCCAGGTCCTGGGACTGGCTGGCAGTGCCACCACCGCGTGCTGAGATCGCTTCAGGCCCTGGTTCATGTCCCTGGCTCTGCTGGAATCAGCCAACACAGAGGAGCTTCCCCAATGGCTCTAAACTTTCTCTCAGGGTACCCAAAGGGTCCCTGTTCCATCGAGGCACCCCAATGCACCATGATGAATATGAGGTTCAGCAAGTGAGGACAAAGCCTTGCTGCTTATTAGGCAGCTGAGCAAAGGTTTTTCTGCTCATGGCACCAGCCCAGCAACCCAGCACTGAGGACTGGTCTCCCACAGCCAAACCTTCTGGCACCTGGGCACAGCGGGGGGATGCTGCCCGAATGTGGGATGTATTTCCTGCTCCCCAGTAAATGAATAGAGGTGGATATGGGGCAGTAGCAAACCCCTTCCCACTGCATCACTCATCAGCTGAGCTCCTGCAGGCTGCAAAAGGCAGGGTCCATCCCTCGCTGCTCTCTGTAGGACTGAGCTTTGCCATGGAGCCACTGACAGAACTGGAGAGGGAAGATCTCCACTGGGAAGTAAGGAGGGAGCTGGCCCCATCAGGCCCTTGGGAGGGCTGTGCCAGGCTAATGATGCCAGAAAGCTGCTCACTCTTCCAGCCTGAGCTCCACATCTTCCTGTCTTGGCTCTCAGGTTTTGGGGACACCCAAGGCTGGGAGTTCACCTGAGCTGTGCAGCTCCAGTCTGCTTCCCAGATGAGTGAGTCAGGAGAGGAAGCAATTAGCTCTGCGGTTGGAAGTCTGATGAGTCATTCCTCTGTGGGCTCCTCTCCAGATCCACAGCAGGCAGCTGTGACATCCGGGGCGCAGGGAGCAGGGACAGGCACCAGGGCAGCTCAGACATCCGAGGGAGGCGGCGATGCAGGTGGGACCAGGATGATAGAAGTTAGGTGGCATGTCAGACCTCCCCAACTCACCCCTTTGCTGTCATCCCTCATCCTTCACCTCCCAACTTTGCCATCAGCTCCCAGGCTGCAGAGGCTGTGTCCCCATACTGCCAGCAGCAGCCCTCTCCCAGCCCAGAGAACTCCCATGGGTAGATGTGACTGCCTGGTCAGGCTGTTGATACCTCATCTGTTGCACATCACATCTGGCTCAGCAGGTCTGGAACGGGAGAGCCTTGCCAAGGAGCTGTGTTGGCTACTGGGCTGTGAAGTGTTCTGAAAAGGGTCTGGAGCACAAGTGTGCTGAGTTCATGGCTGAGGGAACTGGGGGTGTTGAGCCTGGAGAAAAGGAGGCTGAGGGGAGACCTTCTGGCTCTGTCCAAGTCCCTGCAAGGAGGGTGCAGAGAGGTGGGGGTGGGTCTGTTCAACCAAGGACCAAGGGACAGGACAAGAGGAAATGGGCTCCAGTTGCACCAAGGGTGGTTTAGATTGGATGTGAGGAAGAATTTCTTTACCAAAAGACCAGGGCAGTGGCAGAGTCTCATACCCTCATCCCTGTAGGTATTTAATAGACAAGTAGACATGGCACTTAGGAACATGATTTAGTGGACATGGTGGTGGGTTGATGATTGGACTTGATGATCTTGCAGGTCTTTTCCAACCTCAATGATTCTATGATTCTGTGAAAACAGGTAAAGATTGTCTGCTGCAAAGTTCAAATGCTCAGGTTGAGACATATTGGGTCAAACTTTCTAGAAGGTCATGGCCAAGGGCTCAGTGCCTTTAAGACCAGATTTTCCAGAACACACTGCTCCTACCAGGCTGAGACTGCAGAGCCAGTGGCAGTTTATAGCCCCTGCAAAGCCTGGCCCAGGAGCCAGTGCCTGTGCCTGTCAGACAGGTTTCTAACCTCCAGCAGGACAGTTGCCCAGCTGTCTTTCAGATGGCAATGCTTCCCCCCTGGCAAAACAGAACCATGGTACAAAACCAGATTTTGCATGTACACAGCTCGTGAGGAAACGCAGAGCTGGCGGTGGAGTAAATCAGTAAATCCTGGGGATTCCCCTTAGCACACAGCAAGTGACAAAACACCACTGAACTTCTAAGGCTGGAAAAAACAGAAAGCTATTCCTAGACTGAAAAAAAATCTGTAAATGGGATGCAGAGTTAGAATTCAGGTCATGTGAGTGCTGGCAAGTCCATGATTCTCTGGTGATTCTGCTTATAGGAACCTGAATCTGCTTTTCCTGTGAGCCCTGTGCCCACGCCGTCCTCTCCTTCCTGGCTTCTGCCCAAGTTTACCAGGTTCTTCCTGATTTCTGCTGGTTCCTCTCCTACTGCAACCTTCAATCATCATCAGAGCTCCTGGGGTTGATCTAGAAATAACAACTGCAGCATTTGCTTGTGATTTCTGTGGGTTTATTGTTTAAGTGTTTGTTCTTATGTAGTGCTTCTTAGTTGGGGTTATACTTCATCGTGTTGGTGATAAAAGAAAAAAAATTATGTGAGAATCTTCTAGGTTTAGAGAAACCCAAACACTACGATACTTGAAAGACAGGCTGAGAGGAGAGCTGGGTGGTTTGGCTGGCAGCCTCCATGCTCAGCTCTTACCCTGCTTTCCTTCTTCACCATCCTCCAGCATCTCTCTCCTCATTGCCTGTTCTCTTGTTCTGGCCTCAGTCTCCTGCTCATCCCTTTCCTTCCTCGTTTTCATATCACCAGTTTCGGCCTGAGCCGATAGCTGAGGGCAGATTGAAAAAGCTAAATATCTGTCTTATTCTTGAATCAAATAATGTTTTTCTAAAATTCTGAGAGGAAATAAAGGCAATTTCCTTAGAAATCTGGATCCTTCCTCCTCGCTGCAATACCCCTGGGAAGTGCTGGCTCCTGGTGAACTTCCAGAGCCACAGCCACTGATGTTCCCCCACCCACCACTGTCTCAAGCTCCCACTGCTGCAACCAGAAAACCCTCCAGGCCCTGGGAATCTCAGCAGCAAGGGCCAAGCTCAGAACCCATGGGCACTGTGAGACCACAGATCTGCAGCCACAAGCCCCTTCTGTACTGCAGTGTCCAGGCAAGGACAGATCCTGGCTCCTGAGCTCTGGATCAAGCATCTAGACTGCATGACTGTGCCTGAGTATTCCACACTCGTGCTGCTCTGCAGAGCAGTTCAAAGGTTGGGACTTAGTCTATGACCTTTAAATAGCTACTACATCACATTTAGAATTTTAGGAACTTGGCTGCTGCCCTCCAACCCTTCCCAAAGCCCAGGTGAGAAGCCTCCGCCCATACAGCCACCCACAGCAACAGGGGTGGGCATTGCTCCGGGCTTTGCTATGGTTGGTAAGTTTTTACATGCCCACAGGGCTGCACAGTCCTTGGCAAATAAATATGTGTACATTTCCCAGAGCCTGTGTTCTCACAGCACACAGGCAGGATTCAGCAGCTGCTGTGTCCCAGATGCAAAAGGGTTCTCTGCCTGGGCACCTTTCTAAACTCCACTGTGCAGCCCAAGGCACCTCGGCACGATTTCTTGTCATAGAATCATAGAATGGTTTGGGCTTCTCCAGTTCCACTGCTGTCAAGAGGCAGGAAAACCCTCTGTGTCCACAGGGCTGCATTTCTGCCCACACTGTAGAGAAACGTTGATGAGCCAGGGCCCCCTGGCTCAACCCTGTGTACCTGACTTCTTTGAAAATCATAGAATCCCAGACTGGTTTGGGTTGGAAGGGGCCTCAAAGCTCATCCAGTCCCAACCCCCCTGCCAGCAGCAGGGACACCTTCCACCAGACCAGGTTGCTCAAAGCCTCATCCAACCTGGCCCTGAACACTTCCAGGGAGGAGCAGCCACAGCTTCTCTGGGCAAACTGGGCCAGGGTCTCACCACCCTCACAGCAAAGAATTTCTTCCTCACATCTCAGCTCCATCTCCCCTCTGCCACTTTCAAGCCATCACCCCTTGTTCTGTCACTCCCTGCCCTTGTCCAAAGTCCCTCCCCAGCCCTCCTGGAGCCCCTTCAGGTACTGGGAGGCTGCTAGAAGGTCTCCCTGGAGCTATAAGCTGTATCTATAAGCTATAAGTTCTCCCCAGGAGCCTGCCCTGAGCCTGTCCAGCCACCCCTCACTCACCATAGCGTGTGCCACAGTCAGAGCGAGGGAAGGGAGAGCAGCACCGATGGCATGAGGAAAACAGCAAAAGACAAAATCTGCCGTGGAAAGCTGATACGAAGCAGAATCCTTGGGAGAGCTGAGCAGAGTAGGAACTGGTCCCTGCACCAGTCGTGTCTAGGTGGATAAGAGAGGAATGGTCTCCAGTTAGGAGCAGCTCTCCCCACACCACATTATTACACTTGTTCTTAGATCCCCAAGCATTCTGGAGGCTCTGGCTGTGTGAACATCACTGTATTACAGCCAAGAGTCTTAACGCTGTAGCATCTACTGATTGCAAAAATGAGTCTGTAACGGGGTCTGCTTGGGGCTGGAAGCCACTGACCTGGTGGATGGCTTAGCCAAGTCACTTCCCAGTCTGCACATTGGTCTCTCCACCAGTAAAACAAAACAGGAGACATAACTCTGCCTTTCCTTTAAAACACTGATGGGAAACACCTCGTCTGAGCTGTGTAAGCATTGCATGTTCACAGGCCATATCCTGAGGGGGGAAACATCCGACCCTCCTCTTCCCAGGGCACTGACCCAAAGCCGGAGCTGTACCTGCCTGGGGAAGGCCAGCCTGGGCAGTGGTCACATCTCCAGCTGGGACACTGGAAGCAGGGCAGCTCAGCACCTTCTGCACAAAGCTGCATCCTCCTTAGAGAAGGCAAAACCTGGCAGGAAAATACAGGCGTGACAGGAGCAGCCATGAGGTTTGGAACATGGCCATCTTTGAGCAGCTATTAAAACCGTCATGAAACAAGGGAAGAGTTAAATATGACATGAATGAGAGTCCACAGAAAGAGAGAAAACAGAGGGAGATGTAAGAGAAACCAAGAGCCAGACATCAGCTGTCAGAGCTGATTTCTCTGCAATGGGAATTGCAATTTCATGACAAATGGAGATGTTAGTAAGGCAGCAAGGTCCAGTGTTGGAGCTGGGAAGTGCCAGGCTGAAGGTTACCTGTGTCCATCAGTTCCCTGGGCACTTTGACACATTTTTGGTGATACTCTGGAACTTTTTTTCCCATAAATCTCTGCCTCATTCCATGGATGGGGAGGGTTCCTCTGGTGTCTTCTCATCTGGAAGAAACCAAGGAGAGGGAATTGCCCTTTGTTTGAGGGAGCAGCAGGAATGCATGGAGCTCTGCCCTGGGATAGATGATGAGCCAGTCAGGAGTATCTGAGTTGGAAGGCATACTGGTGTGGTGTCTGCTATGGACCCCCTCACCAGGAAGCAGAAGATGAGGTCTTTTATGATGGGGTTACAACACTGGTGGAGAAGGCCAAAGCAACTGATGTCACCTACCTGGACTTGTGCAAGGCATTTGGCACTGTCCCACATGGCATCCTTGTCTCTAAATTGGAAACATGGGGGTTGGATGGATGGGCCACTCGGTGGGTAAGGAACTGGCTGGGTGGTGGCACTCAAAGAGCTGTGGTCAACAGCTCAAAGTCCGAGCGGAAAACGGTGACGAGTGGAGTCCCTCAAGGTTCAGTATTGGGACCTGTGCTCTTTAACATCTTTATGGACAGGGGGATTGAGGGCACCCTCAGCAAGTTTGCCAATGACACCAAGCTGAGTCATGCAGTTGACACGCTGGAGGGACAGGATGGCATCCAGAGGGACCTGGACAGGCTGCAGAGGTGGCCTGTGCCAACCTCATGAAGTTCAACAAGGCCAAATGCAAGGTCCTGCACCTGGGTTGGGGCAACCCGAAGCACAAATACAGGCTCTGGGCAATGAGTGGATTGAGACCAGCTCTGAAGAGGACTTGGGAGTGGTGGTGGACGAGAAGCTCAACATGAGCCAGCAATGTGAGCTTGGAGCCCAGAGGCCAATAACCGTGTCCTGGGCTGCACCCAGAGCAGCGTGGCCAGCAGGTCGAGGGAGGTGATTCTCCCTCTGTACTCCGCTCTCGTAAAGCCCCACCTGGAGTGCTGTGTCCAGTTCTGGAGCCCCCAACACAAGAAAGACATGGACCTGCTAGAATGAGTCCAGAGGAGGCCACGAGGATGATCCAAGGGCTGGAGCACCTCTGCTGTGAGGACAGGCTGAGAGAGTTGGGGCTGTTCAGCCTGGAAAAGAGAAGGCTCCGGGGAGATCTTCTAGCGGCCTCCCAGGACCTGAAGGGGGCCTACAGGGAAGCTGGAGAGGGACTTTTGATAAGGGCAGTTAATGACAGAACAAGGGGAAATGGCACTAAACTGAAAGAGGGGAGGTTTACATTAGATATTAGGAAGAAATTCTTCACTGTGACGGCGCTCAGACACTGGAACAGGTTGCCCAAGGAAGTTGTGGATGGTTCCAGTCCCTGGAAGTGTTCAAGGCCAGGTTGGATGAGGCTTTGAGCAACCTGGTCTGGTGGAAGGTGTCCCTGCTCACGGCAGGGGTGTTGGAACTAGGTGAGCTGTAAGGTCCCTTCCAACCCAAACCAAACTATGATTCTATGATTCTTCAGACAACCAAAGAAGCCTCATGTTTGCATCCTATGGTCTTCATGGGAGACTTTAACCCCTGCAATATCAGCTGGAGTGACAGCACAGCAGGGCACGAGCAATCTAGGAGGTTTCTGGAGTGCTCTGGCAACAACTTCCTAACATAGGGGGTTAAGGAGCCAAGGAGGGAAGAGACTCTAATGAATCTGATACCTATAAACAAGGCCAAACTGGTCAAGGATGTGAAGGATGAGGGCAGCCTTGGCTGCAGAGAGCATTATGTGGTGGAGTTCAGAGTCCTGAGAGAAGGAGAGCAAAAAGCAGGGAGCAGAGCAAAAAGCAGGATCACAGACATGGACTCAGGAGAGCAGACTTTGTCCACTTGAGGGATCTGCTTGGAAGAGTCCCATGGGATGTAGTTGTGGAGAGAAAAGCTGTCCAGGAAACATGATTCATTTTCAAGGATCAGCTCCTGCAGTCCACCTTAACATGCAGCAAGTCAGGCAAAGGCAACAGGGGGCTTGAACAAGGCACTCCAACAAAACCCAGGCGTAAACAGGGAGTATGTAAGAGGTAGGAGTAGGGAGGACAGTGCAGGGGGAATGCAAAGACACTGTGCAGGTGTGCTGGGAAAGCCATAGTCCACCTAGAGCAGAGTCTAGCAAGGGACACAAAGGGCAACAAAAAAAATCTTCTACAGGTACACCAGCAGCCACGAAGGTGACAAAAGGACTGGAGCATCTCTCTTGTGAGGACAGGCTGAGAGAGCTGGAGCTGTTCAGCCTGGAGAAGAGAAGGCTTGTGGGAGATCTTACTAACATATTTAAATAACTGAAGCTGGGTGCAAAAAGGCTCTTTCCAGTGGTGCCCAGAGCCAGGACAAAAGGCAACAGACACAAACTGAAATACAGCAACTTCTACTTAAACATAAGAAAGAGTTGTTTTGCCATGAGGGTGGTTGAACACAAGACTAAGCTGCCCAGAGAGGTTGTAGGGTCTCCATTACCAGAGCTACTCAAAGCCCAGCTGGAGATGGCCCTGACCAGCCTGTTCTCTTTGACCATGTTTTGAGCAGAGGGTTAAATAAGTCACCTTCAGAATTGCCTTCCAACCTCAGCACTTCTGTGAATCTTTGGTGAGTCAAGTACTTTGTTTAATTAACATCACCAGAAGCATAAAGAAAGGGCTGCCAGATCCCCTGCAAAATGGGAAAAGACCGTGCTCCTCTGGGAGGGCTCCGGCTGCGGGGTCTGTTCCTCCAGCCCTGCTGGTGCTCAGCCGTAGCACACGAGATCCCGGGTTCAGCCTCCCCTGGAGAGACCGGTGCACGTCCTGCGAGCAGCACAGCCCGCAGCTCGGCCATGCCCTGAGCACAGGCAGAGATTGTGTCTATCCAGCAAGGCTGCTCCTGCTGCCTCAGAGGAGCCTCCCTGCAGCGTCGCTCTGGCTGCTTCTCTGCACACGTGCAAGGTACAGGGCGTTTCCGAAGGCTCTTGCCAGGTTCTACGCTGCTGTCAGCTGAGCAGCTCTGGAAGTGTTTACTTTTTATCTTCCTGCTCCAGGACCCATTGGTCTGGATTGAAAGCACCTCCAAAAACACTCCAGTAAGGTTCAAGGGATGTGCAGGGAGCCCGAGTCAGATATGCAACTTGTGTTAAATTAAACCAGCAAAAGTGTTGAACTGAGTCCTGAGTGCAGCTGGGTGTGAGGAAGGGGGAGAGTCTCGTTCTCAGAAAGGCAGATCAGCTGAGAAACAGGGGAAAGGGGCTGAGGTGCCATCCTGTGCACTAGAGCACAGGGAACTGCTGTGCCCTTTGGGGAGGGGCTCCGGGAGCACCCCCGGCCCTGGGCAGGGAGATGGGCTGGCTGGTGCTCTGGCTGACATGGCAAAGACAGTGTGGGTGGAAGCGAAGAACAATAGAGTCAAGCCTGCTTGGATGTGCCAGACCTGCAGGCTGGGAGGTAATTACACGTATAGGTAATTAAAGCCTATAAAAGAACATCCAAAAAGCCAGATCCATCCTAAGCGAGGACAAAGGGGGCTAACTGCAGTCATTAATGGGAATACAGATGAGAAAACCAGGGAACTTCGGCCTGTTTTGATCTCACTTCTGCTAATACAGGAGTTTTAATCATTACATGTAAATGAGATCCGCTTACCCATTATCTCTGAGCACGATGTACACCAACAACAGGGCAGTGACTCAGCAATCCATTTTACACACAAGGAAACTGAGGCACAGCAAGAGCCAGTGCACACGTGGCAATGGTGCTGGTACAAACATGGGTCGTTCTCCATCTCCTGCAAGCAAGCCTGTCTGCAAGGCTGTGGTGCTCAAGGGTTTGGTAGAAGCAGCTCCCTTTCACACTTGATTTTCTCCTCGCTCACTGAGGTACTGGCCAGGTAACAAAGGGGGAGGCATAGAGACTGGAGCAGCCTCATGACTGTCAGCCGTACCCAACTCCATCAGGGAAGGAGGGCAATGGGTGCCCATCTCCTTCCACCTCTTTGGGATGATTTAGGATGATCCTTTTCTGCAGAGCCCTGCACCCTGCCAAGGTCCCTCCTGCGCAGACAAGAGCCACCATGCTGTAGCTTCTCCCAGCCTAGGGCTCAGGAGATCCCACACTTCTATTGCCCTGGGCATGATGATTTAGAGATGTGCATAAAACCAGTATTCAGCTGTGACACTGAAGGAGGGAACCAGAGCAAGGAACCAGAACATACATTCATGTTTTTAAAATCCTTGCAGAGTTTACTGGGTTGTTGTTCTTCCAGCCACCTTTCTTTGGAGGTGAATGGCTTTTGGGTTGCACAGCCCCAAGCATGCACATGGCAGGGCTTTACCCCCAGTTTCACTCCAGGAGGGGCATGCCCTCCTTGCACCCCGGTGCTTTCACTTCGGTTGGCTTTCAGGGCTCCCCAGCTGCAACAGGGTGGGGAAATATCTGCAGCAGCACTTGGGGCCAGCAGCCCCCCCTGTGACACCCAGACACAGCCCAGTAAGCCCAGGCTGCTGCTGGAGCTTTCACGGCAGCCTGGGGATTTCAGTGGTGTGGCCCCAGGAGATGCTTTGGAAGTTACGGCACCTCCCAGTCCCAGGAGGCTTTCAGTGACATCCTGAGCAAAGCCCCAGCCAGGGGCACCCCAGCACCTACCACCCACCAGGGCTGGCTGGGATAAGCATGAGGGTGATCTCCCAGCACCTCGAGGAGAGAACATTTCTGTTCACCTGAGCTCAGGCGGAGCCTGCAGGCAGTTCTGGCAAAACCCTTCACTTTCACAGTCAGATGAGGCTTCTCACAGTGCTCCCAGCTATCCAGGGTTACCAAGTCAGGGCCCAGGCCCTCAACAACATGAGTTATTTTGACCTGAGCAGTTTGGAGACTTTTTTATTCCTCTTCTAATTTCTAAGCCTGCAATTTTTAATCACCTCAAATGTTCAAGACCACAAGCACTGGAGTTGCTTTTTCTAAGGAAAAACTTCAAGGTGAATTTGTGTTCTCCATTCCAGCAACATAATCTCGGGGAAAAACAACAGATATCATTAGCTGGAAACACAACTCCTGCTTCTCACTTGCCTGGAGCTTCATCTTCATTTACAACCAAAGCCACTTCACAGCCCTGGTCTGAGAGGTGACACAATGATCAAACACCTCTCCTGCTCAAGGCCACTGCGAGATGAGCTGGTGCCACCAAGAGCCCTGCATGGCTGCGGCCCAAGCGAGGAGACTGATCAAAGCAGTGAAGCAGGTCAAGTTGGAAGACTGACTCCTTTTGACAGTCTCCCATCAATCTAAATAATGGGTCACTGTTTGCTTGCTAATTGCCTCCATTAAGGATGATTGCGAATCACTCAGACAGTGGAAGTGTAGGTTTGGATGTGGAAGAGGAGCAGTGGTGAGCACAGAAACAGCTCCAGTGTCAAAATCAACAACCAACAGACTGGACTTGATGGTGTTTGCATCCTTGGGGCTCCCAAGAATCATAGAATGATTTGGGTTGGAATGGATCTTAAAGATCATCCAGTCCCAACCCCCCTGCCATGGGCAGGGACACCTTCCACTTCCATTAGACCAGGTTGCTCAAAGCCTCATCAACACTTCCAGGGAGGGGGCAGCCACATCTTCTCTAGGCAACCTGTTCCAAAAGCTCAGGAGGAAGCAGGTACCTCTCTCAGCATCGAAGGGAACCCCTCCTATGAGGGCTGGACAATTCAGGGTGCACTAAGAATGATAATTCATGTGCAGGGAAACTTTTATCCTAACACCAGGTCAGCAAATGGCCCCCAGGGGCTGTCCGTGGTGGTGTTTGAGGCCAGTGGTCCCACATGGCGTGCAGTGACCCTGCAGACCTCTGCAAAGGGGCCATTCCAGCTCTGCAAAGCATAACCTGCCCTGCTCCATTTTGACAGGACTGGGTGCTGTTTGCAGCTGCTGCCCTCTGCTCTGCAAGGTGATGAAAGACCAAATTTGTTTTTCCTTTTTTGGCTGAATTGTATCCTAAATCAGAAAGTGAGTAAACCACCAGAAGATTAGGATGTTCATTTTGCAGTGAAATTGGGTAAATTTGGGGATGCTGAAGCCAGTGCACAGAATCACAGTGAACATAACTGTGCATTGAGACAGTGGGATTAATGGGGTGGTGTTCATTAAAGTATACAAAAGTATTATTTGTTCTTAAAAACAAAGTGTTATTCTTACTCCCTCTACTTTACCTGGCAAGAGGATTGCCGTGGGCAATTGTGTTTGTGCTTGTCCTCTAGTAACTGGTTCTTATGATGCTCACAGCTCAGGAGAAGAGCTAAGGATGGATGCAGTTCCTCCCCATATGCTAATCTGGGGTGCTCACAGTTTCTTCTGGAGCACACCATTACGGCCAGTACCAGGATCCTGTTACTGGGCTCTCTGGAGCCAGCAGCCAAACTTGTGCTCGGACACTGGGGAGCTTCATGAGTGCTCTGCCTCGCAGCAAAGCCTCGGCAGCCTCGCCCCATGGGAGCAGGGCCAGGGCTGCTGGCTGTGTGGTGCAGGCACCTTCCTCCTCCCCAGCCTTGCCGGGTGCACCCCGGCACCCCTCACCTCACCTGGGGAGAAGGGGCTTGTCTGCACATCAACCTGAGGTTGATGGACACCTTTTGAAAGGGGCCTTCTGCAAAAGGCAGCAGGGTTAACACAACACTGCATTTTCAAGTCCCCAGGCTGCTCTCCAGTACGTTTCTGTGCCCCTGGCAGGCAATGTTCACTGCAGATGCATCAACGCTCAGAGAGCTGCTAGCACTGCACAGCCTTGCCGGCACTGTGCAAGGAGAAACTGCCTTGGGAGAAGTGAGGGGCATCCACTGGCCTCCCCCCCTGCCCAGGAGGGGTGTGATGGGTGCAGGGGTGCAGGGTTTGCTCCATGCTCCAGACTCACCCCCCTCATCCCAGCATGGCTCCGCAGCCCCTGCGCTGCCCACCCCCAGCACCTGCCATCCCAGGCTGCTGGTCACAGGCAGGGGTGGGTCAGGAGCTCCCCAGTTCCACGACAGGTGGAAAGTATCTGGTGTGAACTCATCCTGGAGGGGAAACTGAGGAAGAAGTGAAGTGACTTGCCCAAGGTGAGATAGGAGGTAGGAGATGCCTTGAGCCTCACATCATGTTTTGTGCTTTTGATTCTTTTTCTTCCTTTCTGGCACATCTCCCCTGGAGGGTGATGCCTGACTCCAAGCATTAGCCACGCTCACTCTGCAGCAAAGCAGGCAAGTGCTGCTCTGCCCACTTCAGCACTGCACTACCACTATCTTTCCTGACAGGTGAGAGGGAGAGAAATCAGTGGGAGCCCTGGGAAGAAGAAAACTTGATAAGCAAATCCCGGTCATTAAGATGTGAAGTTTGTTTTGTTTTCCTTCTCTCTCAATCTGGAAGGATTAGCACCAGCCAGATAAGAGACCTGCCAAGGCACTTCCAGCAGCCTTGCTCAGCCTGGCCTGGAGTTAACTTCCAGCAAAGACGACTTCTGAAATCATGGGCATCTTCCTGCAGCACCCTCTGAAAAAAAAGGGGGGTCAGAGAGGAAGCTGCTCTGGAAGCTTTTCTTGCACAAAGAATGGATTTCCATCAGCAACGCTGCTGGGTCCCAACAACCGTGTCCCCGTCTGACCCGGGAGCAGTGCCAGTGGGTTGATATTTACACAGCTCCTCAAAGTCAGCCAGGCTTTCCACAGGCACAGAGAAGGGCTCAGCGTGGTTTCTGCCCTGGGCACCCCGCCCTGACACGTGCTGCAGCCGGACCCCCGCAGCACAGAATGGCCCAGGGCAGCCGCGCTCTCACGGGGCTGCGGGTGTGGAGGTGGAGCAAAACGCAACCCTGAGCACCAAGAATGTGCTGTTTGGGTTCTCAGAACACGCACATTGTGTTCTCAGCTAATAAAGGGGGCTCTTTTCCCACAGATGCTGCCCTTGGCTCTCATCAGCCATTCTAGCCTGCCTGTGCCATGGGAAGAGGGGGAGATGTTTTGCTTTTGGGTGAAAGCCAAGCTCTTCACCATCCCCCAAGATGTGGAGCTCCAGTAGGGACCAGGAGCACTGTGAGGTCGCAGGGGGTGGTGCAAGACGCCAGTGCCATTGTGCCATGGGACCACAGCCGCTCTCCACTGCGGGCCGAGCCTGGGCAGGGCTGTGCTGGGGGTTTGACATGGATCAGGGTGATCAGCTGTGGAGAAAGTGGGGAGAACATCGCTTGTGTGAGCCCCAGGTACCCAGGAGTGGGAGGCGAGCTGTGGGTAACCCCTCCCAGCCCAGCTCTGCCGCCACTCCGTTTAAAGCCAGGCTGTTGAGGCTGTCTCAGCACAACAGCACCAAACCGGGAGGCTAATGTGATGTTTTCATGCACAAGGTGACCAAGGACTGCTGAGGCTCTTTTATTATTAAATTTGTCAGAAGAGGGGACGAAAAGCTCCTTTTTCTGTTTCTTCATCTTCATCTTTCAAGAGCAGGATCAGGAGTGCCGAGCTCTGGCAGCTCACCAGGGCCAGAGCAGGCGGCCGAGAAGGGAAGAGGCAGATCCAGCAGGTGGGAAGGAAAGGGACACAGGGAACCATGAACAGGGACAGAGGTGAGGAGGACTGAAGGATGGGAAGCAAAGATGGATGCTGGCTCTGCCCATGTGTCCTGGTTCTAGAAAGCGCTGTGTTTTGGTTTCAGTGGGATGTGTTATGAGAAGAACATTGATAACATACTGACATTTTCAACAGTCACTGGAACACAAAGGACATTTTCAGCTTTGCCATGTTTGGCGAGTTTGTAGGTGGCAAGTAGTCGGAGGGAGCATAGTAATTAGCAAACCCAAACTGGCATTTGGATACACCAATGGAATATTCCATATCATGTAATGTCATCTCCAGTATATTAGCAAGGGTTGACCAGAAAGAGGGGAGATTCTCTTGGGGCTCACTTGGGCTCGCTCTTCCAGGATGGCAGTTTCGGTTTGGGGACTGTCTCTGCTCCAGGGTCTGTGGCTGGGACAGGCTGGGCATTCGTCAGCGGGTCGGGAGCAATCGCACTGTGCATCACTGATTTGCATATTCTATTATTACTGTTATCATTAGTATTTTAATTATTATTTTGTATCAATTATTAAATGGTTTTTGTCTCAATCCATGAGTTCTCTCACTTTTACCCTTCTGATTCCCTTCCCCATCCCACTGGAGGACGGTGAGCGAGCGGCTGTTTGGTGTTTGCCTGCTGGCCAGGCTAAAACCACCACACCATGTCTGTACCCCTGCACCCCTTCCTTCCTCTAGCTGCACAGCATGGGGGGTCTTGCCAACACCAAAGCAAGGCCAATGATCCTTGCTCTCAGCTCTGGAGCCATCCAAGCACGTCTCTGGGAAACAGCATTCGTCTAAACATTCAGAGCCTCTTTTGGACCCTCTCTGCCCACCCTCAGAGCTGAGGGCTGCCAGGAGCAAAGTCAGCCTCAGGCACACTGCTGTGTGTGCAGGTTCAGGCTTTCCTTTGTGAATGTGACAGCACCCATCCTTCCCAGTGTCCTGCAGCCCTAAGCAGCGATATAAGGTTTCCAGTGAAGCCAATATTCATATGAATCACAGCTGGCCCCCTCAGAGCAGCTTGAGCCCTGCACCAGGGGTAGGCTCTGCCTGCCTCACTGGGGCTTCTCCAGAGGCTTCCAGGGATTTCCCTGCTCTCATTAACCTGCACTTTGCAAAGAGAGCCAAGACCAAGACTCATTGTCCCTGTTTTACAGGGAAGACACCACAGGCTCATGTTTTAAGAAAGGCCTGAGACTGTGGGTGCCTCTGGATCTGGGTACCTAAACTGAAACTCCCACAGGAAGAGTTTGTGGATGCAGTGAGGTGCACAAGAGGTGCCCGGACCACTCGCTGGGATGGAGGCAGATTTTTAGGTGGGCTTCAGCCCCTCCAGAGCCCAGGCAGCTCCTCCAGGTACCAAAATGCCTTTGCCAATGTGGTCCCTTGCATTCAGCATCCTGAACCCCAGTGTAGCCTCCGTGAGCTGCTGGTCCTGCAGTCCCAGATGGCCTCACCCTGGGGGTCACTTGTCCAACTATGGGAAAAACCTTTGATTTCACCTCTGCCAACAACCCCTGTGCTTCCAGGCACTGCCACACCAGCTTCACGCATAGCTGCCTTCATCCTGCTCCAAGGGGGATGACTAACTGAGGTTGGTTGTGCTGGGTAGGGTCAGGCCCCCATGCCCAGGATCTGAGGGACAGGGAGATTTAGATTGGGTATTAGGAAACATCTCTTCATCAAAAGGGTTGCTAAGCACTTGTCCTGGTTTTTGCTAGGACAGGGTTAATTTTTTCTTAGTAGCTAGAAAGTGCCGTGTTTTGGTTTCAGTGAAGATTGTGATGAGAACAATGATGATTACAAGGACACAGAGGACTGGAAGGGGGCGAGGGGATGGAGAAGAAAAGTGTAGCAGTTGGTAAAACCCAGAACTGACAGTTGGATGTGCCAATAAGATATTCCATATCATATCACGTCATGTGCAGTGTGTTAACCAGGACTGGGGTGGATTCTCTCGGGAATAGCTCCCCTCCCTCACCCTGCTGCCCACGCTGCTCTGGATGCAGCCCAGGGTATGGTTGGCCTCTGGGCTATGAGTGCACGTTACCGGCTCATGTTGAGCTTCTCGTCCACCACCACTCCCAAGTCCTTCTCTTCAGAGCTGGTCTCAATCAACTCATCACCCAGCCTGTGTTTATATTTGGGGTTGCCCCAACCCAGGTGCAGGACCCTGCATTTGGCCTTGTTGAACTTGATGAGGTTTGCACAGTCCCACCTCTCAAGCCTGTCCAGGTCCCTCTGGTGAAGAGGAAGAAGTGCCTTTCAGATGGTCAGAGCATCTTTAGGTGACAGCACGGGGCTTCTGCTGCTCCATTAACCACAAGTCACAAACACTGTTTTTCTCCTTCTCTTGTTTAATTTCAGCCTGGCAGCCCCCAAACAGCCCCTCTCTCAAATGTAGCCACAGAGCTGAGATGGAGCCCTTTCCCACTGCCCTGCCTGACATGAGCCAGGGAGGGACAAGGGACAGAGGGACAGACACAGCCTGGCAGGACAGGCAGCAGCAGGATGAGATGTTTTGCAGTGACCGTGGTGGGACACTGGGAGAGGTTGACCAGAGAAGTTTTGGATGCCTCATCCCTGGAAGTGTTCGAGGTCTGGTTGAATGAGGCTTTGAGCAACCTTAAAAATGCCCCTGCCCATGGCATGGGGGCTGAACTAAATGATCTTTAAAAGTTCCTTCCAACCCAAACCATTCCATGAGCCCCTGTGCTGTCCCAGTGGGGAGCACCACAGGGCACCCTTACAAGTCACAAATAGCGTGTCCCAGCACAGCTGACCTGCTCCCAGTGACACCAGTCACTGGGCCTGGAGCACCTGGCAGCAGCATGGATGGGAGGACACACGGCTGCAATCTCCCTCTCTGCGCTGTACTCGGTGTCAGACAAACTGGAACACACGGGGTGGGATCGTACCCGGCCAAGCCAGAGCAGCGACTGTGGCCTCATGGGTCAAACGTTCAGAGCCCATCCCCAGCAGGGACTAGGCCATCACTGGGACAGACCAAACGCTGAGGGCTGAGGAGAAAGTTCAAGCAGGAAGTAAATCAATAAATTGTCATTTTAAAAGCAAGTCTCAGTGGGAGAAGTTGCCTGTGCAGGCAGGGGTAGCTGCCTTCTCTCACCTGCAGAGGAGTTTGGCTCTGCTGTGGGCTGCTGCGCTCCTGCACCTCTGCGGCAGTGGCAGCTTGCAGGGCCATGCAGGTGGGTACGTGTGCTCCATCCCCTTCTGATCAGCTTGTCTGAAAACAAGACAGCATGTGAGCTCTGCATGCGTGCTGGAAGGAGGCTATGTGGGATGGGATAGTTACTTGCAGTTGAATATACCCATGTGGCCTGAATGCCCCCAGCATTGTTGGAGGGAGGCTTCCTCTGCCTGCCCAGGCAGGAAAAGCTGAATTTCTCCTGTAAAGCAGCACAAATAACTCTGATTTAGCAGCCTGAATCAAGGTTGACACTGCATGTCTGCTGCACTAAGGTACAGCAAAAAGCAATGTGCAAAGTGAACCTGTGACATCTGCTCATCAGAGGAACCTTTAATCAGGACTTGGTGCTACCAGTGAGATGCTCCCAGAGTTTCAAATGCCTCTTTGGGTTGGGAGGTGGATGGTGACCTCTCTCCAAGGAGCAGCACAGATCTCCTTCCCTCTCCTTCTTTGTTCTGGGCTCTTGTCAAGGTGAGCAGGGATCATGATACTGAAACACCATTCTCCATGTCTAAGTTCATCTGCCTCATATCAAAGCATAAACACTCTTTGTCCTGGAGGACAGAAAATAGCTAATGATTTAATTGCCATGCCTAGTGAGGGAGGGAGAGCAGGAGTTACCTCCCTCACTGTGGGGGGAGCTTGGACTCCCTTTGATACAATAATCTCACCACTTGAGAGATGCAAACACAGAGTCAAAGGGGCTGAGGAAAACCAGAGAGGCATGGGAAGGCCTGGAAGAGCAGGACCATAACTCCTGGTTTCTTCTTCAGCACACGGGCGGCAGCAGTGACTCACGGGAAAAGCCCGTGTGTGCTCAGACCTGCCCTGGCACCCAGGGTGTGCTCCTGCAGCCCCCACCGCCCTGCCCCACCTCTGCCCCCCTTGGAAATGAGGGACACCGGAGAGGACACTTGAGGTACCTCTGCCTATGAAGACCATAAGCTGCAGAGACCACCTGCCAAGAGTCATGTTCAAATACCCAAGGAGACGGTGTCACATGAGGCAGTGATCTTACATCGTCCCCAAAGAATAACTGCCACGACACGCAGCCTGTGCATGGGGACCTCACAGTGGGCCTCTGAAGTGTGGCAGCAGCTTCCAGCACCTGGAGAGCCCACACAAGTTGAAGCTCGGGCTGCACCCAGAGCAGCGTGGGCAGCAGGGCCAGGGAGGGGATTCTGCCCCTCTGCTCCGCTCTCCTGAGACCCCCCCTGCAGTGCTGCCTCCAGTGCTGGGGCCACCAACAGCACAAGGACATGGAGCCACTGGAGCCAGCCCAGAGGAGGCCACCAGGATGATGCCAGGGCTGGAGCAGCTCTGCTGTGAGGACAGGCTGGGAGAGTTGGGGCTGTTCAGCCTGGAGAAGAGAAGGCTCCGGGGAGACCTTCCAGTGGCCTCCCAGTACCTGAAGGGGCTCCAGGAAGGCTGGGGAGGGACTTTGGCCAAGGGCAGGGAGTGACAGAACAAGGGGTGATGGCTTGAAACTGAAAGAGGGGAGGTTTAGATTAGACATTGGGGAGAAATTATTTGCTGTGATGGTGGTGAGACCCTGGCCCAGGTTTCCCAGAGAAGCTGTGGCTGCTCCTCCCTGGAAGTGTTCTGGGCCAGGCTGGATGAGGCTTTGAGCAACCTGGTCTAGTGGAAGGTGTCCCTGCTGCTGGCAGGGGGGTTGGGACTGGATGAGCTTTGAGGTCCCTTCCAACCCAAACCAGTCTGGGATTCTATGATTCCCCACTTGAAGCCAGAGAAGAGAGGGAAGCTGGATCACCATTTGTCAGGAAATTCTGACTCGTTGAAATTTCCCCTAAGGCAGACAGGTAAAAGAAAAAAAGTCACATTCATACTTTCATGCCAAAAATCTTTTCAGAAGTTTTACATTTCAACAAAGTTGGTACATTTCCTTCTGATATTCTAAAACATTGTATTATAATATAATTCACAATATAAAATCACTCTTGGAATAAAAAGGTGCTTTAAAGAAAGGCTTTTTAAAGAACGTTTTTCAAAACCAGAAGTCAGTGACATTGACAGTTCATACAGAAAGTGAAACAGCTTGTGGAGAAATGTCCTGGAGGAAAGTATTCACCCAGCTCTTGTGTGATCTGGGTTATCTCAGACCATTAGGTGACTTGTGGGGGGCTCTGCTGGCCCCTGAGTGAGAGGTTGGGTGGGTGGGGGTCTGCACGTTGGTTTTTGCAGCGGTGCTGTGCAGATGTGGGTAAGCAAAGGAGGTTACAGCTGCAGAGGGGGTTGTACCGTGTGTTGCTGGTTCAGAGGTGCTCTGTGGTACCTGCCAGGTGATCCTTCTGTCCCTCCCTTGGTGTAGTGGCATATCCACCCATTAGCAGCTGACAGCTTCACATTGCTTCTCTGACCTTTCATTAATTTTTCCTAATATCAGCATTCTTCCAGAAACACCCACTGCTCTCTCTGCACAGCACAGGAGAGGGCTTCCAGTCTTATTGCAAATATGACAAACACCAGTGAAAAGGGTCTCCCTTTCAGAGGGGGAGTGATGAGAAGTGGGGAGGTGGCTTAGGGCAGAGGCTCAGCAGAGCTCGTGGGCTGGTGGTGGCGGCTGCAGCGGCAGCACTGTGGCCCCAGCACGCAATGTGCTAGGCACAGCAGCCGGGGATGAATGATTGGGCACATATTTGGAGGCTATCAGCATGCACATATAATAAAAGCCAATTAGACACATATGACAGATTGTAAACCTTTTGTGCATTGTTTTAAAAAAACATGTTTCCAGCTTGTATGCCTTTAGAGAGCTTCTCAATAGCACAGCTTTACTCTGGTTGGGAAATTACAGGCATCCCACCCACACCACACAAAGCCTGACATTTCCAATCACATCATCTTCCTTTTCATTTTTAACAAGAAAAAAAAAATCCAACCCCCAAAAACACCTCAATGTGACTTCTCATTTGCAAGTCGAGCCAGATATAGTTTCATCCACAACTGACGAAGCTATTATAGTACAGTATTATGTCTTATAAATAGCATTCCTGCATTGCTGTTGCAGCACACATGGGTCAAGACACTGCCCTCTGCAAGCTTCCAGAGTTGATGGCACGTTCAGCAAACCAGCTCTGGAAAAGACAGTGACAAGCACAGGACAGACACGGACCTGTTCGAGCAGGTCCAGAGGAGGCCACAAACATGATCAGAGGGATGGAGCAGCTCTGCTGTGAGGACAGGCTGAGAGAGCTGGGGCTGTTCAGCCTGGAAAAGAGAAGCCTCCGGGGAGACGTTATTGCACCTTTCAGTACCTGAAGGGGCCGATAAGAAAGATGGGGACAGACTTTTTATCAGGGCCTGTAGCGGCAGGACAAGGGGAGATGGTTTTAAACTAAAAGAGGAGATTCAGACTGGATAGAAGGAAGAAATGTTTTATATTGAGGGTGATGAAACCCTGGCCCAGGCTGCCCAGAGACATGGTAGAAGCCCCATCCCTGTACGCTGTGGCTGCTCCTCCCTGGAAGTGTTCTCGGCCAGGTTGGACGGGGCTCTGGGCAACCTGGTCTGGTTGAAGATGTCCCTGCTCACGGCAGGGGGTTGGACCAGATGGACCTTGAAAGGTCCCTTCCAACCCAAACCACTCTGTGATTCTATGATTGTAATTTCTGCTGTGTCTTCATGCAAATAAAGAAGCAAATAAAGATCTTTGGTGAGTTCCAACCTGCGGCTGATTGAAAAGCAAAGGCGTTTTTTCTCCCAGCACTGCAGGGCCACCCGGACATGGGCAGACCCGGGCCAGCGCCCCAGGCTCTGCTCGGAGGCGTGGGCAGGGCCCTGCGCGGCGCTGGCTGCTCGGACAGACCCCCGGGCACAGCCCGAGGGGAGCCGGGGTCTGTGCACACGCCCGGCCTGGCCCCGCCGCCCTTCCCAGCACAGCCCGAGGGGAGCCGGGGTCTGTGCACACGCCGGGCCTGGCCCCGCCGCCCTTCCCAGCACAGCCCGAGGAGAGCCGGGGTCTGTGCACACGCCGGGCCTGGCCCCGCCGCCCTCTTGGAGCCGCTCTGCCAGGCCGACAGCGCCCGCAGGCCTCAGAGCGGGCGGCACTGGCCTCTGAAAACATAAAGGAACAGGGAATTTCTACAGCTCCTTGCAAACCCGCACACAAAACCACGGCACAAGAGCGTCCTAAAGGCTTGGAGACAGCAGACAGAGAAAACCAGCCGACACTGTGATCCTTTTCTAATTTTTATTATATTTGAGTCAATTACATTTTTACTCTTTTTCCTGATGTCTGACTCAGGATTTGAGAAAATTTAATGCTGGCATTACTGGAGAAGAAATACGGTGTGAAGATAATTTTAGTTTCCAAAGAGCCTGCTTCAAATGGCTGTGATTTTGCTTTCAGCTAGTGCAAAAAACTGGACTGACATCTTTTGTTGAATAATGCATCTGGGATAACATTCTCCACTTCAGGGAGAGGTCTGGCACACGGCCCTGTCCCGCTTACACCCTGCTCAAGTGCTGTTTAGTGGCTTCCAGGGGATTACAAACAAGGAGTGGTCTTTGTCCTGGCTCCCTGCACAGCAGAAGGCGATATTATTCTCCAGGAGAGCTGGATCTTTGTGTTATTACATGCAAAGAATCTTCATCTGGAAGTACCTGCCGCTCATCACATTGAATCTTACACTCAACTAACAATTGCACCCATTATCTGAAAACCTTAAAAAGAAAAAAGAGAGGAAAAAAGAGAGGGGGGGAAAAAAAATGCCAGAGGGCAGGAGGATGGATTGTCATGGAAGCATCTCCCCTGCCTGGCCTCTGCTGTCGACTTGTCGGCTGTCACCCCCCTGCCTCTGCAGCAGCACCGCGCCTGTGCGTCGGCCGAGACCCCCGGAGCCCCAGGAGCGACTGTTGGCACCTTGTCCTCGAGCTGTCCTGGCGCCTGTCTGTGCCCTGTGCCTGTCCCCCCTGCCTGCCATGACAGCTGCCTCACACCACGCTCCCTGAAAGGGTTTTAAGTATGCAATCATCTTGCATCTTCCAACTGAATCAGCCCCAAATGTGCCTGACTTAGCGTTCAGCATTCAGGAAACACATCAGTACAGGCATGACATCTATTTTTTGTTATGCCTAACACTGCTGACAGTGCTCCTTAAGGGGAAATACTCACTTGATCCCAGCAGCCACCCAGGGAAGGGCAGGTTTAACAGGAGGCTCGTACTGATGTTGGCAGGTGAAGCAGCTCCCATCGTCCAGCTGCCCTGTGAAAAGCCAAAACTGGTCCTCACCATGAGCCGGCTGCAGGGAGAGCTGGGCATGTGTGCCAGAGCTGCCTGGGGAGCATGCCAGGGCTTGGGTGGGGAGACATGGACTGGGCAGCCTCCTGCAGCCCCAGGGACATGCCACCAGCACCCACTGCAGTTCCCATGGAGGCTGCAGGGCACCCTCTATATTTTTTTTCACCAAACACTTCGAGATACAGCTGCAAAACACGCCGTGGTGTAGCCCCTACTGCTGCTGGGCACCCTGAGGCAGCCTCGGCTCTGCCTGGGTGTGGGGCAGGTGGAACAGGCAGATTAGACACTGGTGTTCTGGGGACCGACCTTCAGCCAGGACAGCCTGGAGATAACCCACTCCCTCCGATCTCCGGGCGCCGGCAGACCAGCTGCAGGGCAAACTGCAGCCCTCCGAGGGAGGAGATGTTTGGTCTCCCCTCAGAGTAGTCCCCAGGTGCTGGGAGCAGCCCAGGACCCCACTCTGGGATGCAGAGTGAGCTGAGCCCCCTGCTCCCCACCACAGTATCCCCCCTGCCACAGCCAACCACAGGGCCAGCACGTCCTTCACCACTGCAGCTGCCTGCAGCCACAAGACCCAGTCCCCACAGTGTCCTCTTGCTGTGTGAGCCCACTGTGCCCGATGCCAGCCCGCCCCTGCAGTGCTGCCCTCTCCATCAGCTCCTGGCAGCTCTCTGCAGGACTGGGGGCCAGGGTAGGGATGCTGTGGCAGTTCCAGGGGCTGCATGGATCCACAGCATCCATCAAGCTGCTGTAACAGTCACCTCAGGGTCTGTCAGCATTGGGAGCACCGGCTGCCTGTCCTCGCGGTGATGGATGGGGCACAGGGCCATGGGGCCACTCCTAAATGCCATTAGGAAGGCAGAGTTTAAGGGAAAGTGAAGGGTGCAATAAAGAAAAGGCCTAAAGCTGTGGGGTTAACCTCATTACTTGGTCGGTATCGTGCATTAAAAATACATCTGGTTGCTGATGAGGGATCTGTCCCTGGCAGTGTTTGCTGTGATTTACATGCAAACCCAAAAGACACGGTGAGATGAGATGCAGTGTATTTGTCTCACTCTCACCCAGTGGCCTTCTGAGCACTGAGAGAAGGGACTGCCCATTCCACAGAAACAAAGACAGGGCTGGGGAGAGCTCCTGTCTTCTTTTTTTGAAGCAACCTCCAAGCTAAGGAAAGCTGCTGAGCTAGTTAGACCTCGACCAGCTGGAAGGGCCCACTCAAACACACAGCAAACGTCCTGCCTCCAGGATGATGAAGACCCAGAGAAAAACTGATTGCAGAGGGTAAAGGATGGAAACTACAGGCAGGAGATGCAGTGTAGAAATGAGGGCTGCAGAGGGACAGGGGTGGGTATTGATCTCCTCTACCTGGATCAAGAATGGCCTGAACTTGCATGCAAAAACCTGTGATTTTTACTAGCAGGAAGCAGTGTCCAGCCCCCAGGCCGAGCTCAATTCCAGGAGCCACTCGGAAGCAAACACAAAGACAAGCCGATGTGCCAGCAGAACACAGAAGCTTTAAGCCTGGAAAACTCTTGAGCTTTCCTGGGGAACGTTTCTGCTCAGCAGACTTCAGGTGAGAGGTGGCCAGGAAACCCCAGCAGGTGAGGAGAGGAGCAGTGGAGCAGCACATGGGGGACATCACTGTCCACACCACAGGAGCATCGTGCCAACTGCCACCAGCAGCGCGTGCAGGAGCGGCCCGAGCCTGTGGCCCGCAGGCACGTGCCATGCCCAGTGCACTTGTCACAGCCCTGCTCCGCCAGCCCCTACCCCAGAGAGTTCAGTCTCTCTAGTCCAGGTTTGTCCCCTTGTCAGCAGGGTATGTTCAACAAAAGGTTCATTCAAGTAAAATCAAGGTCTTAAAGACACCTTCTAGAGAAGCACTTCTCTGAGCAGCCAGCCAGAGACTTGTCCCACCTCTTTGCATCCATCCATCCCTCCCTGGAAACTCAGCAGAGGAGAAGAGACTGTGTGGTGGGTTGGCCCTAGCTGGACACCAGGTGCCCACCAAAGTTGTTCTATCACTCCCCCTCCTCAACCAGAGAGAGGAGAGAAAATATAACGAAAATCTCATGGGTCAAGATAAGGACAGAGGGAGATCACTCATCAATTACTGTTATGGACAAAACAGACTCAACTTGGGGAAAATGAATTTAATTTATTACAAAATGAATCAGAGGAAATTATAAATTTCTCATTTATAATGAGAAATAAAAGCAAATCTTAAAACATCTCCCCCCACCCCATCCTTCTTCTCGGGCTTAAATTCTCTCCCAATTTCCACCTCCTCCCCGCAGCAGCACAGGGGGACAGGGAATGGGGTTGGGGTCAGTTCATCACACGGTGTTTCTGCCGCTGCTTCCTCCTCAGGGGGAGGTCTCCTTCCCCCACACCAGCGTGGGGTCCCTCTCACGGGAGACAGTCCTCCACCAACTTCTCCAGCGTGAGTCCTTCCCATGACTGACAGCTCTTCACGAGCTGCTCCAGTCTGGGTCCATTCCATGGGGTGCAGTCCTTCAGGAAGGGGCTGCTCCAGTCTGGGTCCATTCCATGGGGTGCAGTCCTTCAGGAAGGGACTGCTCCAGCGCGGGTCCCCCATGGGGTCACAAGTCCTGCCAGCAAACCTGCTCCGGCCTGGGCTCCTCTCTCCACGGGCTACAGGTCCTGACAGGAACCTGCTCCAGCGCGGGCTTCCCGCGGGGTCACAGCCTCCTTCGGGCATCCACCTGCTCCAGCGTGGGGTCCTCCACGGGCTACAGGTGGTCACTGCTCCACCATGGACCCCCATGGGCTGCAGGGGGACAGCCTGCCTCACCATGGACCTCCATGGGCTGCAGAGGGACATCTGCTCCAACATGGACCTCCATGGGCTGCAGGGGACATCTGCTCCACCATGGACCTCCATGGGCTGCAGGGGACATCTGCTCCACCATGGACCTCCATGGGCTGCAGGGGGACATCTCTTTTTCTTAATGTGTCTGTAGATTTATGGTCTTAAGTACCTACACTCATCTTTGCAGACAGTGTATTTGTCCCTGGCAATCAAAAAGAACCTGGACTCTGCTGCTTCAATAAACTGCCTCATTCATTAATCCAGTCACTGATGTGACCGAGCGTGGCCGTGTGAGTTCACTGACACGCCTGGGCTGGAGGTGCCGCTGCACTGCCAGAGAATCCAGCCAGGAGAGCTCCCACCGAACACCACTGAGTGCCTGGCTGGTTCATGGAACACAACCAGACTGTCGTGCACTCCATCAGTGCAGCCAGAGCTGTGGTGCTTCAATGTATTGGATGCAACCGGACTGACAGTGCTGAATTGGGCACCACTCTGAGTCAGCCCAGATGCTCCCAGCCCCTCTGAGATCTGAGGACAACCTGGAACGAAACAGGAGTTTATTTTCTGCTAAATCTCTCTGCCCTTTAAGGCAACAACCCTGAGGGCAGGTGAAAGACCCCTGGTCAGAATGGGCAGAAGATGGGAACTCGGTGGGGAGCAAAGGGAGTGTCTCTGGGTCACTTCCCAAGGTCCTGCCAGCCCCTCTGACCCTTGGCACCAGCTGCAGCCCATAAACACCTCAGCCCTTATTTTCTGCCAAGGACAAAAGCCATCAACAAAGTCCTAATTAAAAAAACAACCATGAAGCAAAAAGTACAGCTAATTGCTTTTTGACTACAGAACAAAAGCCACTCCTCTGCCTAATTACACTTCGCAAATGAGAAGAATTTAAACAGGAATTATAAGTAATCACACAAGCAAAGAAATGGGAGCGAATGCCTATAGAAACCTGAATGCCTGCCTGAGCACAAAGACACAGGCAACAGCTCTAAGAGAGGGGTGACAAGGAAAGTATTTATCACTCATTATACTGAGCTAATCGGCTGCTCCTCAAGTACCTTCCTGCTCAGGCAATTTCAAGCATCTTGTGTATTCTGGTGAAATTGAAGCTCCACATTACTCCAGAGAAGTCCTACAGGTCAAAATCATGGGCTGCACAGTCCCCAGCAGGGCAAAAGGCACTTCTGCCACCTCCTCCCTCTGTCTGAGCCACAGCTTGCATGCTCTGCAGGGCCAGAGCCCACGAAAGGTCTCCTGAGAGCAGAGCTTCCCCAGGGATGGGTGCCACAGGCTCCCTGTAGGGGTAGGCAGAGTCCCCAGGGATGAAGCCCAGAGGAGAAGCTGAGCCCTACAGCTCACCTCATCCCAAGTCCAGGGCTATGTGGTGGCCCAGGTGAAGTGAGCTGGGTGGCCTGTCTCTGAGATAGGCAGCAGGTCTGGAGCACCACCAGGAAAAAGGGAAAAAATCATTTTGTTCCTAGAATAATCAATGGGGAAGAAAGGAGGGGGAAGCAGGAGGGGGAAAGCAAGTTACATTGAAAATCTCCAGATCCACATTGGAAGAGCAAGCCCCGTGCTCCTGAAGGCTGCATGGAGACAACTGTTAGGAAAGATGGAAACAGCCAAATTAATGCTTCCTTACCCAGAGGTTAGTTAACCTGCAGAGGTTAACCTGTGCCAAGGAGGTCCTTGCATCAAGGATGAGGTGTCCAGCCATGGGAAAGGCATGGCACGTGATGGTAAAGGGCGCATCCTCACCAAGGCATGGTGCAAGACCTGACCAACCCCAACAAAGAGAAAACTCAGTCATCCCAAGGCCCTGGGCTCCACTTGGACAGCCAGGTACCAGGAGAGCAGCGACAGAGGGGACACCTGGGTGAGAGGTGATGTTTCCTAGTGGTCAGGGCAGAGCACTGTGACTCAGCCCGTGGCCTGGGCAGGCAGAACCCTTTACACCGGCTGCTCTGGCTCAGCCACCTCTTCCATTGCACCCATGGACATGGCTCCCACAGCCCTGGAGGGACAGGCAGACCCCACTCAAGGAGCTGTGTGCAGAAAGGGCTCATGGTGCTGTGTTACTGGGAACCTGCCCTTTGGGCTAAATCCCCCACTCAGTTCCAAACTAGCCCCAGGTACAGCATCAGCCACAACATTTAAGCCTGATGATTATTCCCACTTGCAGTAAAGGACAGGTGAGTGCTCTCCCTCTGAAATGCTGAGTGCTGCATGTGAATCAATAGCTCATTTCTCTCTTATCACAGGGGACTGGGGAGGGAGAGACCATCAGCATGAGGAAATCAAACTAAATAAAAATGACACAGCAACAAGCTGATGTCTGAGTGAGCCCTGTAATTACAGCTGGAGCTCGTTTACTCTTCATGCTTCACAAAGAATGTGGAGGGACTGACATATCTCTATCAAATTCAGAGGTGCTGGGAGATGTGAAAGCCAAAAGCTTTTTGTCACCAAGTTTTGCAAGCACAGTTTTGTGTCCCAGTTGACCAAGGGGGTGGGAGCTCTGGTTTGGCCCCATGTTGAAGATGCAATCTGAGGCCTTCAAAGCCAGCAGGGACAGACTCTGCCCAGGAGCCAAGGTACAGCCTTGGCATTCTGCACCCAGCAGAGGAATGGCTAAGGCTTGTGCCCAGTGCCACGTGTATGGCTCCTCAGCATGGCCAGATCCTGCTGCAAGTCAAATTCAGCACACCCCTGCAGACCTGCCTGCACTGGGAGGGACAAGCTCAGGCAACAACTTGGGGACTAAACTGCCAAGGACAAGGGGAAATGGTTTTAAACTAAGAGAGGGGAGATTTAGGTGAGATACTAGGAGGAACTTTTTCACCCAGAGGGTGGTGAGACACTGGCCCAGGTTGCCCAGAGAAGCTGTGTATTCCATATGCCTGGGAAACATTCCAGGCCAGGTTGAACGGGCCCTGGGCAGCCTGATCTAGTGGTTGGCAACCCTGTCCACAGCAAGGGGGGGTGGAACTGGATGATCTTTAAGGTCTTTTCCAACCCAAAGCATTCTGTGATTCTGTAATTCTGTGAGATGCTGAGTGCTGCTGGGAGCTTTGGAAACCAGACCTGCAATCCTGTCCCTGGGTCTGCATTTGTACCAAGGGGTTGCAGACACCTGCCCAGCTCTCATTCGCTTTGTCTCCTTCCATGGTGACACTCTGGTGCTGGGAGCAAACTGGGCTTCTGCTGAGCTTGTATTTGTGCATTTCAAGCAAAAGTTGACAACTAAATAAGACCTTCTGTTGGGCTAATCCTCTTTCCTGGCCAGATTTACTCTGCTTTTGGTACAAAGAGAAAAATGGAGTGCAGAAAACAAGGACGTCTCCTTTAGCAGTGGCTGCATAATAGATTGTTCCAGGAGCGTGGTCACCTCAGACATTAGAGCATCCTCTGCACTTACAAAGGATAAATACATCTAGGCCAGGCTTCCTGGCTGCTCAGTCAATCTGTTCTTCAGATCCTTGTAGGCCTCCAGGAGCCCCTTTGGCAGGTGGAGTTATAAAGCTGTTGTGAACCTGCAGTGCTGCCCAGGGGTGATGAGCTGGGTGCTGCAGGCTGGGGCCAGGCTGCTCATGGGCACAATCTTCTGCAGTCCCTACAATTTAGTAAATAACAAGGAGGGTTTGCTCCTGTGCGTGGGATCGCTGCATTTCAGGGCTATAAAAACAGGACTCACAGCCAGAACAAGGAAAAGGACTGGAGGATCACTCACCTGGATAAAGCCAGGTATGATCCCACAGCAGGGGTGAAGGGAAGATTTAATTCCTGTTTATCTTCCAAATGCTCTGCTGCTTCTGCACATCCTGGGCTAGCTTTAAAATCACCGTGCTTTTGGCAGTTGCTGAGCAAGAAATCCTGTAGCAACAACCACCTGAACCCCCTGGCAGAGGTTATGGCCCTTGCACCACGCCACACAGCCCCTCGCCCTGCCCAGTCTCCTCCCCACCCCTCTCTGCCAGTGGAATTCCCCTCGCGCCATCCCGCAGGGTGTCAGGGCAGCACACGCTGCAGGCACACAGTGATCTGCGCTGTGGTTTAATGTTTGCATGTCTCAGCATTATAGATTTGGCCTTTGTCTTTGTTATTTGTGTCTCCAATTTTTCCCCTACTAAGTACATTAGTTGCTATGGAAACAATTATTTCTTTGGTATGAGTCATCTTCATGACAGCCACAAAAGCAGCAAAAAGTCAGTTCATATGCTGCACCTTCTATTTAATTCAGTTAGTTACTAATTAGCTCTTCCCTTGAAAGCGCTCAAAATCTCTGCCACCAATAACATGTAGGGGAAAATAAAGAGTTTTGACTGGCTGCTTTGACCATTTGGTGCTAACTTTGCATGAATCAGAGAAACCCAACAGGCAGATGCTGGAGCACCAACCACCATCCAGTCCCTCGGTGTGGGAGGACCAGAGGACGTCAGCGATTCGCAGCATCAGTGTCTGAACCGCTGGGCAAAGCAGAAAGGCCCAGCAGAGTCCCAGCCTCACTGCGCTGACAAAGCCACTGCACCAGGGCTGGGAGGGTGCAACAGTGATGCAGGGACTCCATGGGGGACACCTCTCCTGAAACCCCAGCAGAGCTGGTGCTCTCCAGGCGGGGCAACACCCGCTTAGCAGGAATGGAAACCCTCCTCCTCTGTGGCAGGCAGGAAGGGGAAGCATCGCTTCTTGCTACGTGCCGAAGTAACAAGCCCTTGTGTGATGAGAGAACAAGAAATGTGTGGCAGGGGCCCCAGGAGCATCTCTCTGCTGCGTATCACCATGAACAGTTACCACCTGCAGCAGGGACAGCTCTGGCTGGGCCAGGCCACACTGCGCTGCCTCCCATGTCCTGTGCCCCGGCAACCCTCAGGCAGCTGGTCTTGAAAAAAATGACCATTGTTTGCAATATACCAAGGTTTAGCCAAGGCTTTACATTAATGAGAGACGATTAACCTTCCCAATCAGGCTCTCACTAGATGCCTGGTGGCACAGCTGCAGCCAGCCCCGCAGTGCTGGGACACTGGCTGAGCCCCCCGGCGCACACCAAACGCCACCTCAGCTGGGCTGCAGGCCTGATGTGGGGGGCTGACCTGCCCATGAATACAGCAAGCTCTGTGGAAACTGTGCTTTTAATCAAGTCCTAGCCAGGTTTGTGGAAGCAGGTGTAGATGGATCCAGGGATGAGAGGCAAAGGGGGAGTCTGAGCAGGGCATGTCTCATACCTCTGCCTGGAGAGAAGTGGTTCATCTGAGGATGCTCCCAGGTGATAGCCGTGCTGTCTTCTCAAGTGCTACTGAGTGTGAGATGTCAGATGAGCATTTCTGGGTCTCTCATTAAAGCTGATTATACAGACCCAGGCTAATATTAGCAAACAGACAAGTTCTTTGGTGTGGAAAGGAACAGGCAAAAAGCAGACTAGAAAAACTAACCTGATCCCAAATTATTTCCAAAGAAGTTGACATTTCCGGTGATCCACCCACAAGAACAGACCCAGGGTAATCCCCTGGGCTGTGATCAGCCATTGAGAGGTGGGGTCTGCAGGCTACAGCAGCAAGGACTGAGTGTGTCAATGGGATGGGACAGACTGACCTGTTGGTTTATTCCTTTTGTCTCTAAACAGGAAAAAATTACTGCAGCTCAAATAACAACACAGCAATTAAATCTTCCTGCCTTCTCTGTCTGGCAGTCACTACAGCAGGGAATTGCTACCAGCATTTCTGATGGTTAGGAGCAGGGCTACGCTCCCCTTCACCCTCCCTGAGAGCACCTCCTGCCTCAGCACCCCTCTGCCCTTGGCTGCAGAGCACCCACTGCTTCCAGTACCCCCAGGACCCTGGGTTCCCACCACGGGGACGCTCAGCCCTCGGAGTGCAGGGAGCTGCCCTTGGGCACCTCCTGGTCCCACGCGTGGCAGCAGGGGCAGCTCGTGAGATGTGATGTGGGGGCTCCTCCCTGAGGAAAGAGCTTTACTGAGCCGTTGCAGTCAGAGAGGGGTTGCATTCAGCTGGGAGCACTCAGGCTCATGACCAGTCCAGGAAGCAAAGGCAGGACTGAGGTGCAGCCTCCTCAGGAAAGGGGAAACACCTTGCAGCCCTTGAGAGCATACATGGTGTACTGGGCTCATCTCCATCCTTGCTTGCTTCTCCTGCACGTGGAGACCTCTGGCAGGCATTCGTCATGGGTAAGCACATCAGGAACACACTACAGGCTTCATTCTATCTGCTGGTGATAGAGCCACCTGGGAGAGAACAGCTTCCCTTCCCACTGCAGGGAAACTGCTCCCAAGCCAGTCCCTGAGCCCTGCTGCCAACAGCACAGAAGTTTTGGGCAACACAAGGGAGAAGAGTGCAATGGCTGATCAGCAGTTCAGGGCAGGGTATCTGAGCCTGACCCTGCCCAGCACACTCCACACCTGCTGTTGGACCAACCTATAAATCTCATCTCAGGGATGCCCATGGAGGGAGGCGAAGAAAGGGTCCTAGACTTGCTCTCTGCAGCAGGCAAAGCACTCACACACCTGTACACAGAGGCACAAGACCCAAGGTGATGTGCCAGGAGCACTCAGTGCATCATCCACCGCCCAGTGCTGGCACCGAGCGGGCTGTGTCCACCTCTGCTGCAGGAAGGCAAAGGGATCATTAGCACCGGACTTTGCTGACACCCAGATGAGAATGTGGGGTCTCGTTGGGGTGTCTGGACTTCTTTCTCCCTCTTGCTCCATCTCAGTGCTCCCAGCACAGACCCAACAGCACCTCTGCATCACCTGGAGCAGAGTCAGCAGTGAGTGTCTGGAGTGAGACCAGGAGCGGGTGCTTGGCTGATCCCATCCCACCAGATGCCACACAGTGCCCACGTGCCACCTCTCCCCTCTTCCACCACGTACAGCTCGCTCTCCTTCCACCATCCTTATCTTATTCATGAGGCCTATTGGCTTTGCCCTGCTCCCAGAAAGCCAGGATGTTCTTTGCAACCTGCAGCCCTTCAGAGCAAGAGCAAACCCCACTCACAGGGATGTGCCATCAAAGTCCCCTAAAGCACATGGCAGGCAGAAATGCATCAAGTTTTATCCCTTTTCCTGGATGAGGGGAAAGTATTTACTTCCTTGGTTCTCATTCTCCTGCCTGGTTTGTGAGAAAGGCAAATCCTTCCTTTGTGCCTTTTGTATTTGTGCCTGGTGCTCAGCCCTCCTCCTTCCTGGAGCTCCAGCCCAGTGAGGTTTTGGGGTGCTACAGTCCCCCCAGGTACCATGGGAAGTTCTGCATGGCGGTGGCCTTCCATGCCCATCATGCTAACCAGTGGGCTCTCCAACATCTCCTCTCTTCAGCACACACCTCAGGAAGCAAAGACACAGGAAAGATGCTCAGGAGGTCACAAGCCTGGTGATCCATGAATCCTGAAGTGGAGAACTTCTAGATCATCACCTTTTCTGACTGTTACCCTGTCTTGCTTTCCTTTTACTCGTGGGAAACATGCTTCTATTAATGTATGCTGCTACCTCTTCAAAGACTTTGAGACGTTCTGGAGTCAGCACCAGCTGGCTGGTGGCTGGAGGGACCGCAGGCTTTTCTAACAGGTCCTGTCTGCTTGGTACTGAGGATGTGAGCACTGGAGCTACCTTGGTCTCGCTGCTCTTTTCAGTCATCTGTGGAAATCAATGCTATTCTACTGTCAGCAAACCACACCCCTGGGGAGATGCTCTTGGAGAATCTAAGACATGTAAATTGCTTCAGAGAGAACAGCAGCTGTGGCTGCTGCTCCAAGTCCAGTGCAAAAGAGAGCAGTGGGGACGGAAAGAGAAAAACCCATGTCAGCTGGTTAAATCAGAGGCTGATTCAGCAGCCAACAGTCATTTGGACAGAAGAACTCCAAAGAGATCATAGAATCATCAAATGTTGTGAATTGGAAGGGACCTACAAGGATCATCAAGTCCAACTCTTGCCCTAGCATAGGACAGTTGCAAGGTTCAGCCCGTGTGTCTGAGGGCCTTGGCCAAATGCTGCTGGAATCTTGTCAGCCTTGGGGCCATCAGCACCTCCCTGGAGAGCCTGTGCCAGTGCTCCACCACCCTCTGCCTCAAGAACCTTTTCCTCATGGCCAACCTCACCCTCCCCTGCCACATCTTCCTGCCATGGCCTCTGCTCCTGGCGTTGGTGGCCAGAGAGAAGAGCTCAGCGCCTGCCCCTCCTCTTCCCTTGGGAGGAAGTTCCAGACCGCCAGGAGATCTCCTCTCAGTCTCCTCTTCTCCAGGCTGAACAAACCAAGTGACTTCAGCCTCTCCTCATATGGATTCCCCTCTATGTGCTTCCCCAATGTTGTGTCCCTCCTCTGGACACTCTCCAGCAGCTTTAGATCCTTTTTCTCCCGTGGTGCCCAAGCTGCCCCCAGTGCTGGAGCTGAGGCCGCCCCAGTGCAGAGCAGAGCAGGACGATCCCCTCCCTGGCCCGGCTCGCAGTGCAGGGCTGGGTGCCCCCAGGACACGGGGGTCCCTCTTGGCTGCCAGGACACACTGTTGGCTCATGTTCAACTTGCCATGGACCAGAACCCCCAGGTCCCTCTCTGCAGGGCTCTTCTCTTCTCGTTCCCCAGGCTGGGTGTATCCAGGGCTGCCGTGTCCCAGGTGAAAAACCCTCCACTTGCCCTGGTTCAAATTCACCCGGTTGGTGATTGCCCAGCTCTCTCATTTCTCCAGATCTCTCTGCAGGGCCTCTCTGCCCTCCAGAGTGTCCGCAGCTCCTCCCCATTTGGTGTCATCAGCAAACTTTGTCAGCAGTCCTTCAGGTCCTGTATGTCAGTCATTGAAGAAGACACTAAAAAGCACCGGCCCCAGGATGGATCCCTGCAGGACCCCACTAGTGACCGGCTGCCAGCCCGGTGTCACCCCATTGACTAGAACCTTGTGAGCCTGACCCATCAGCCAGTTGCTCACCCATAGCAGTGTGTGTTTACTCAGCTGTATGCTGGACATTTTATCCAGGAGGACATTGTGAGAGATGGTATTGAAGGCTTTACTGAAGTCCTAAAAGATTACATCAGCTGGCTTCCCTTGGTCAACTAGGTGGGTAACCTTATCATAGAAAGAGATTGGGTTTGCCAAGCAGGACTTTCCTCTCATGAACCCATGTTGGCTGGAACCAATGACTGTGTTGTGTTCTAGGTGTTTCCTGATAACTCCCAGAACAATCTTCTCCATAATTTTGCCAGGCACAGAAGTGAGCCTTACAGGCCTGAAGTTACCAGGGTCTTCCTCATCTCCAAAGAGAGTATGGGATGAGTGCAAACCCTCTAATGTAAAGGGCCCAGTCCCAGACAGAGAAAACCTTTTGCTGGCAAAGGGATTTGAAGAAAGCCCCTCTGTTACCCCCAGGAAGAAAGAGATCATATTTGTCAGATGACTGTCACGTTTCCCCTACTTAGTTTGCACAGTAAACATCTTTTTGTTCTGTGGTTAGAACAAAAAGCCCTGCGGACTACAAAGTCCCAGCCCATGCCTGGTCTTCCAGCATGCTGCTGGCATTAAGGGAATCCAGAGGGAGCACAGAAAAGATCTGCAAGTGTGAATGCTTTTGCACTAGTGCCTATCTTAAAGTGGTCCAGTCCTGCAGCGTGGGCTGCTGCTGAGAGGAAGCCAAATGTGCCAGGAGCAGCACAGATTTGAGTCTCTGCCAGCCCAGTTCCCTTGTGCCTGCAGGACTCAGAGGAGAAGGCTAAATGCTTGCAAATGGGGCAGTGGCATGTCAAACAATCTTTTCCCATCCCCTCCCAGCAATTCCATCATTATTAGAAGGTGCTGATGTCTCCAGATTGATAAGCAAGAGCAGAGGAGCTGCAAGGGAAGGTCACTGGTAAACACATGTGAGACAGGCTGATTGATTTTCATATTGCTGAGTGAGGTATTTTGCTTGTGAAATGTCACCCCCTGGTCTGAACTTCACCCTTATGCACATACCCCTCAGGGATATCCTCCCCCAAAGAGAGCACATGGGGTCCAGGCCAGTTTCTGACCTGCCTTCCAACAGCTCTCCCTGTCCAGGCGTGGGAGCACAGGGCTGAACTGCAGCCGCTCCAGCACCTGCACTGCCAAAACAAATCAGTTTTGCTTTCCCACACTCCCTACAGACAACTTAATGAGTCTTCAGCTCTAACACCATCCCTCTCACCCTGGGCACTCGCCTTTCTCCTTACATCCCTGTATCTGCCTGGCTGTAGCCACCTGTGCAGCATATCTCACACCGGGACAGTAAGCCAGGGCTGCATTAAGGTCTGGCCAAGGGCATCCTGGCAGGATGTAAGGACTTGCTGTAAGGACTTGAAGGCTCAAATTCGACTGGCTGAGTTGCACCTAAATCTCTTATTAGCTGCTCAAGGCTTCATTCCCAAGGACTACTACGTAGAGTTGGAAAACAAGGCATGTAAGAAGCTTTTAGAAGTGGTTGGTGGGTCAATTCCCTGATGCAGATACCAACTCTTTAACAGGGTCGTGTCTGCCCGAGGTAATCAGGCCTTTCCTGGGGCTCTCGTGCTCATCACCAATGCAACTTCTGGATTGAGAGGACTGTGGGACACCTTGCTCCAGGGCTCAGCCCAGTTTATGACAGCCCCCTGTTGGAGCAGGATTGGATGCTGGAGGCAGTGGGAAGATCCCCGCGCATCACCCCCCCCACCACAGAGCTAACACAAGGTGAGGTCACCCTTTCAGGTTCACCCTTTCAGGTTCCTTTGTGCCACCTCACAGAACATCTCAGATCGACACCTGCTTTCAGATGAAGCCCAGATATCTGCTGGCCACGGCCCCAAGGAGCCCAGGCAAGGTCCCTGTGCTGCTGTACACAGGCACCACCAAGGTGCCGAGAGTGCAGCCAGCTACGATGTCTTCCTACCACGTGTCAAGTGCTACAGGCATGGTTGATAATCCTTTTTTTATTTTTCTGGAACAATGGGTGCATTTTAGGTTTTTCTAGAAAAAAATAAAAAAAAACCCTTGTTAAATTACTCCCAAACAATCTTCTCCCTAGGTTTGTACTCAGTGAAAACTAAACCATTCCTATAAACAGGCTTGTCAGCCAGACAGAGAGTTGTGGGAAAAGGGTAAAATTAAGCCGTCAATGAAAGTCTTTTTTTTATATTAAAATCTGTAATGCCTTCAAAATGGAAAGAAACTAAAAAACCATCAACTCAATGAAATCTGGGGAGAGGCAAATTAATGAACTGTTCTTACAGAGGTTACCCTTTCATGGAAAGCCCACAAGCATGCTGATCTCCTGTTCTGTGTCATTTAAAAGTACAAAAATGTTATCATTGTAGTGGCACTTCCATCCCTGGCTCTGTGAGCACAACACAAAAGACTGCCTGAATGTCCAGGCAGTTACCTGCACCAGAGTCATGCTTTTTTAGTTATGTGGGGCATTAAATATCTCTCTCTCACACACATGGCACAGCCCAGAGATGTTTGGCTGGATTTGCCAGGTTAATTCTGAAGTCTGATCACATAAATCTGTGGCAGAGAAAAATAAACTCAAGACATCTTAATTCAAAGCCCAAAGATACAACCTGCATGGAAACTAGTTGGAACTGCTGAGAATAAATCTTTCTCTCTACTCATCTATAAAGATCTAAGAATACATTATTTGATAAGGTTTATCCTTGCAACATGCGGCCAGTTCAGGAGCCCCCAGCACAAGGACATGGAGCTACTGGAGTGAGTCCAGAGGAGGCCACGAGGATGATGCCAGGGCTGGAGCAGCTCTGCTGTGAGGACAGGCTGAGAGAGTTGGGGCTGTTCAGCCTGGAGAAGAGAAGGCTCCAGGGAGACCTTCCAGTGGCCTCCCCGTACCTGAAGGGGCTCCAGGAAGGGTGGGGAGGGACGTTTGGCCAAGGGCAGGGAGTGACAGAACAAGGGGTGATGGCTTGAAACTGGCAGAGGGGAGATTGAGATGAGATGTGAGGAAGAAATTGTTTGGTGTGAGGGTGGTGAGACGCTGGCCCAGGTTGCCCAGAGAAGCTGTGGCTGCTCCTCCCTGGAAGTGTTCTCGGCCAGGTTGGATGAGGCTTTGAGCAGCTTGGTCTAGTAGAAGGTGTCCCTGCTGCTGGCAGGGGGGTTGGGACTGGATGAGCTTTAAGGTACCTTCCAACCCAAACCAGTCTGGGATTCTATGACTCCATGTGTGAAAGTCTTACATCATTCATTAGATGTTTGGTTTTCAAGATAAGCAGATGAGCACTGGCTGCTGATCTCGATAGAAATGCTCTGAGGTCCCACCACAATGAATTAATTACTTTTCCCTTCCTGGACAGTAAAGGGCCATTGCCTAAAAGCCACTGCCAAGCCCAGCCCCACTCCCACGGGGCAGGATGCGTCCATTTGCCCAACAGCATCCTGGAGGGGTGGCAATACCTCATCCACCACCACCACATTTCCTGCCTGCTCTTCCCCAACACCCCTGCTCTGCTCACCAGATCTCCTGAGGCTGAGGCTCCTCCATTCTGCTCCAAAGCCTCTGACAGCAGGATCCCACTGTCCTGCTTGGCTTCATCAAGGTGCTCCAGCTGCAATCCCTGCAGGATCCCCAGGAGAGCCTCCCAGTCACCAGGCGAGCACAGTCTGGGCATCTGCACAACCTCCCCATGCTGCCGGTTCCACGAGAGCCGCACGAGCAGGGCAGGCACTTTGCTGTCAAGCCTTAACCTGCTGCTTCCTCCAGAAACATTTTTATTTGTGCCCCTGCTGTGCCAAACCCTGCTCCTTCCCTGTGGTCTGGAAGGAGCTCTGACAGGTTGCTTCTCTTAGGGAGATCATCTCCTTGAATTGCCAGCTCATAAGGGTTTAGGTTTTATTAATACTGTTGGGAGTGGGATTTTTAATGCTAAATAAGTTTCAATCTGAGACAAGGATGCCAAGTATCCTGGGCAGCACAGAGGAGAATTCTCAGGGAAGATTCACAGAAGTTAGAGGTTGGTTGGTTTTTGGTTTGCTTTTTTTTTAAAAAAAAAGTGCTGTGATTAATCTCCTTAATGCAAAGAGCATTTTCTGTGACGACAGTTTAGTGAGTCAACACTTCTGCCACAGTGCTGCAAAGTCCCTCTGCTCATTCAGCTCCTGGAGTCCAGAGAATTTCTGCTTTTTATTCAGAATAAAAAGCGTTGGACCACAGCGGGGAGGAGAATAGCTGGAGAAGGGGATAAAAGCCCCCAAGATGGAATGCAAGGGGACTCATCAAGTCACCATTCTCACGCCAGATGAGGTTTTGGACCCCCATCCCCACCCACCTGCAAAACCACACCTACACCAGACTCACAATCTCCTGCCCCAAGATCCCTCCACTCCGGTGGCCACCAGCATCCCTATCCCTGCCACGCACGAGGAGGGCTGGGAGAGCAGGGAGAGCAGGGCACCAGCCCTTCCACGGGCTGCAGTGCTGCCTGCACCCCGAGGATGGGGACACAGGGACAGGCTGCTGGGACAGGCAGGGGTGGCCAGGCAGTGACACTCACCCTGGCCATCGGTTAGGGTTGGGTGCCTCCCAAGAGCCATCCCACGGTGATAGATTTCAGCCAGGTCTGATGTGAACTGAGAGCAGATGGACAGAGGCTGGAAAGCAGATGGAGAGAAGGAAATCTGGACAGAATTTGAAGGCCCTGAAGTGTCTCATTAGGAAAACACACACCACAGGCAGCTGAGTGTCAGACCAGCCTGCAGCCAGCCACGACTGCAAAGGTGGAAAGGGGAGGATGCAAGAGGGGGTGAAGCACCGCTAGCACACGAGCAAGTCACGACCCACTCCAGCCACCAGCAGGGTCAAAGGAGAGCCAGAGCTCCCAAGAGATACCATGCACCTTGCCTCAAGCCTGCTGACCTGGACAGGCGCAGACCGAGATGGCAGCCTCTCTCTGCTCTTTAAGGGGTCCAGCCCACACCACTCCAAGCAACTAAAGCCATGAAAGACTGGGACCTCTCTCAGCCCCTGAAACAGCCTGCCTTGACCTCAGGCAGCAGCAGATGGCTCCTGGGGCTTTCATTCATCTCCCACCCTCGGCCAGAAACCCTCGTGGCAGCAGATGCCAGGCTGGTGCCTCACCCATGCGCTGCGGCACACGGGAGCTATGGGGAAGGTCCATCCCCAGTGCTGTGCCCGGGGCAGGTCTGTGGTGTTGGGCCACAGCACTACAAGCTCCTGGGTAGCTTGGTGGGCTTTTTCCCAACTCCTCCATCACCCTCCCTGTCTTCCCTGACACCAGCCCCATGGTGGTCCTCAGTCCTGAGGCTGACACAGCTCAGGGCACTGAAATGAGGGCAGGAGCTGCCTCCCAGAGAACGGGGCAGGAAAATGGGGGCCTGCAACACAAGAAGGACATGGACCTGTTAGAACAAGTCCAGAGGAGGCCAGAAAGCGAGGGCTGGAGCAGCTCTGCTGTGAGGACAGGCTGAGAGTTGGGGCTGTTCAGCCTGGAGAAGAGAAGGCTCCAGGGAGACCTTCCAGTGGCCTCCCAGTACCTGAAGGGGCTCCAGGAAGGCTGGGGAGGGACTTTGGCCAAGGACAGGGAGTGACAGAACAAGGGGTGATGGCTTGAAACTGGCAGAGGGGAGCTGGAGCTGAGATGTGAGGAAGAAATTCTTTGGTGTGAGGGTGGTCAGACCCTGGCCCAGGTTGGCCAGAGAAGCTGTGGCTGCTCCTCCCTGGAAGTGTTCTCGGCCAGGTTGGATGAGGCTTTGAGCAACCTGGTCTGGTGGAAGGTGTCCCTGCTGCTGGCAGGGGGGTTGGGACTGGATGAGCTTTAAGGTTCCTTCCAACTGTGCTGTGTGTGTCGGTTTCTAGACCCCTCTGCTGGGCAGCGGTTACAACTGCTAAGGAATATGGCAGCAGTGGGCAGGAACAGGGCTGGCAGGAAAGAAAAAAAAAACAACACACCAACATGTTTTTTAAACTAAAATGCCAGTGAAAGAAAAATAATTCCATCAAAATTTCCCAGTGTGGAAGATCTCCCCCAGCCCTACAGCTGGCCAAACTGCAGCCCATGCTGACATCCCCCGGCCCTGCTTCACCTGAGGGGACGGGATCGCTTTAGAGATTTTCATGAGAAGAATCACTGAAAGAAATATAATCTGTGAATCCTTGCCCTGCTCTTCTCGATATCTGGGCATCTCGAAGAGCTGGATAGGAGGTATAAAAAAAAAAAAATCACTCAACTTTTCTATTTTTGTAAGGCAGCACAGGTTGGGCCTCCTGGGCACCTCCCAGATCAGAGGTGTTTTAGTCTAAGCTCAGCCAGAGGTTTCACATGCACTCTGTGACAAGTGTGTCATGGTTTAACTCCAGCTGGTAATGAAGCACCACACAGGCACTCGCTCACTTCCCCTGCTGGGATGGGGAGAGAATCAGAAGAGTAAAAGTGAGAAAACTTGTGGGATCAGATAAATAAGTTTAATAAGGAAGCAAACCCCTCATGCACAAGCAAAGCAGAACAAGGGATTCATTCACTCCTCCCCATCGCAGGCAGGTGCTCAGCCACCTCCAGGACAGTGATACCTCCAGGACAGCCACCTCCAGGACAGGGCTCCACCACGCGTAACAGTTACTTGGGAAGGCAAACAGCATCGCTCTGAGTGTCCCCCCCTTCCTCCTTCCCCAGCTGTGTGTGCTGAGCATGATGCCACATGGGCTGGAGTGTCCCTTTGGTGAGCTGGGATCAGCTCTCCCAGCTGTGCTCCCTCCTAAGGCCTTGTGCACCCCCAGCCTGCTCGCTGGTGGGGTGGAGTGAGGGGCAGAGAAGCCTTGACTCTGTGTGAGCCCTGCTCAGCAATAACAACCATCCCTGTGTTATCACCACTGTGTTCAGCACAGATCCAAAACACAGCCCCAGACCAGCTACTGGGGAGAACATTAACTCCATCCCAGCCAAAACCAGCACAACATGTTATTAACCCAGCTGTGTGCATGCTATATCTAAACAATTCATATAGGTAGATCAATTGATTTTATATAAATATACATAGGATAAGCTGAAGTCATAGGCCAGAAATCCTCGTGACAGCAGATGCCTAAAATGAGTAATACAAGAATATTAGGTTCAGAGTATAATTAGTGCTTTGTCTGGGCACAGAATGGATAGCATTCCTCCTGTGACATTCCTCAGGGGTAGGCAGGACCTCCACCTGGAGTGGAGAGGGAATTTTTGCTGGAGTCTATGACCATGTAGAAGATGTGATAGTCCACATAACATCAGCCAGTGCTACTGGAGAGAAGAAGAAACACTTTCACAGCCTGAGGATATCCATTTCTCCCTGTATGTCTAAAGTCCTAGCTGTATAAACACCCACTCAGACCCTGCTGGGTGTCCCTGCTCAGATGGAGGGTCCATGGGGGAGTGAAACTCATTTGCAGAAGAGAGAGCAAGAGACTGGAAAGCCAAAAAAGCCCACATGCATCTGTGCTTGGCTGCTGTCCTGAACTGAGCACTTCAAAGGCTATGCCCAGAGGGGAGCCACAAGGCATATAAGGACATTCAGTCATGTATTGCAAAAAAAGCAGCAGAAAAAAGTCACACCCTAGCCACTAACGCACCGAAACGGTCACAGTCAGCTCTGCAGTTCTCTACATATGTGTCAGGAGGGGCCATCCTGGTTCAAAGCCCAGACTGGTGCTCATGGGTCAGTGGCTAGGCTGACATAGTGTGGAGCTAAGGCACAACAGATGCATGAGCTCCTTGAACAGGAGCTCCTGGGAGCTGAAAGTATTTCCCATGCTTTGACTCTGTTTTTCAGTTTGTGCCCTGACTGGGTGACGACAGCTTCTGGAGCACTCACGTTTTAGATAAGTTGGTGCAGCTGGATGACTAAAAATCCATAGGAAATCACTCATGTAAAGCCTGCTGACTTGCAGTGGCCTGTCTCTGAGACAGCACCTCTTTGTCAGGTTGCTTTCTTCCCCCCATGCTATGGAAGAGAACTTTATTATGGCCCTCAATGCTCCTTGAACCTGAACTTTGGGGAAAAGAAGGGGCCCTTGCAGGCAGGGCCTGGCAGACAGCCATGGGAAGACCTCAGCCCTCTGATCTCCATAAGCCTCTATTCCCTACAAACAAATGAAGATGCATGTACGTCTGCAGCGCAGTACCCAGAGATGACAGCGCCCAGATCCACCTGCCAAAGACCTTGTGGTGGTTTCACCACTTTGGCTGCAGTCAAACAGTCGCTCTCTCACTTCTCCCCCCACCGGGGAGTAAGGGAGAGAACTGGAAAGGTAGAAGTAAGAAAAATCATGGGTTGAGACAAAAACAATTTACTAATTGAAATAAAATAATAATGATAATGACAGTAATAACAGAACATGCAGATGAGTGATGCATGGTGCAATTGCTCACCACCCACCGACCAATGCCCAGCCTGTGCCAGCCAGGAGCACAGAGAGAGTCCTGAGACCAAACACACAATCCCTGAAGAGCAAGAGCCTGAGTGACCCCCGAGAGAACACCCCCGTTTTCTGCTCAACCCTGGTTAATGCACTGACCATGAGAGGACAGGAGATGGAATATCTCACTGGCACCCAAATGCCAGTTTGGGCTTTGCTAATGACTACGCTTCCCCCCCCCAGTCCTCACGCAGCTGTGAACATGAACCCCTCTCTCTTCTGCACTGCTTTGTTGCTTACTTGTCTGGGGATATTTTCCCAATCTGATTTTGCTTTTGGGAGTGGGTTTGTTTCACTGTCTCATGACAGCAGGACTGACTCACTTGTTTGCTGGATACTTGACATCCCAGAGCTCAGGACAGGTAGGTCCCAAGTTCAATTCTTTCTGTGCATAAACACAGGCCAGAAAGTGCAGGGACTGCCTGTGCTCATTCGCCCTCTCTGTGGCCCTTAGCTGAACAGCTGCTTGTCATCCATTCATGGGCATCATGTGGGGACATTCTACACAGAAAAGGCAGCGATATAAACACCAGCTGAGGTCTCAGAGGATGCATGGACAGCACTTCTGTCATGAAGAATTTATATTTCCCTGTTGGAAAGGGGAAAGAAATTCCTTATACTAAGAGGCAGAGACATCAAAATGAGTGTCATCATCTATGAGAGAGCAGCTATTGCAGGCTGTGAGGAAAGTAGAAGTGCAGACCTTTAAGAAAAGGCAGTTATTTGAGGCTCTGATCCTGAAGAGCATCCACTTGCCAGAAGCCCGTAAGAACAGGCTTAGCTTGCTTTCTTACTCTTGAGCTTCAGTACAGGCTTACACTCTACCTGCAACCAAGCACAGGGTGTTTTATCAAGAGCTGTCTAATTGGGTTGTTTCCAGTGAGTCTATGCTAAGACTCTCAGCTCTCCTACTCCATAGGTGCCAGCACAGACAACTTCAGATGAATGCCCGTGTCCAAGGTTTTTAAAGCTTGGGCCAGTGAATCATTATCCTCTTATGAGAACAGGATGGGAAAATAACAGAATATAGCTGTAGTGGGGATAGGATCTTTATAATCAGACATTAAAACCTTCAGTTATCTCAAAGAAGACACAAGTGATTTAAATGAATGGGTTTTTTGTATTGTAAGTTGGTTTTGGTAGGAGAAGCGCACAAGGGCAAAAGGACGGACAGGCACCAGTCTCATCTCTCCAGGAATAAATGATAGGAGCAGAGGCCATGGCAGGAAGATGTGGCAGGGGAGGGTGAGGTTGGCCATGAGGAAAAGGTTCTTGAGGCAGAGGGTGGTGGAGCACTGGCACAGGCTCCCCAGGGAGGTGCTCATGGCCCCAAGGCTGACAAGATCCCAGCAGCATTTGGCCAAGGCCCTCAGGGACATGGTGTGAATGTTGGGATTGTCCTGTGCAGGGACAGGAGTTGGACTCTATCATCCTGGTGGGTCCCTCCCAGCTCACAGCATCCCATGATTCTATGAAATCTTCCAAGCGCTGTCTACTACAATGGAAGAGAAAGAGGCCACTCAACTGTGTTGCAGTACATGAATCAAGCTTTCATTAAATGGGAAAAAAATAAGGCTCGAGAGATTTCCGTCACTTTTTTAACTGAAACTCAGCAGCTGCTTTCTTACAGATTAATTGAGGCCAACATCCTGAAAATGGAAGGCGATCGTGGTGTCTCTGCTGGGTTGCACCACTGCCGCTGATGCTCATGGTACTGAAGTGTTAAGTGAGCACCAAGCTGCTTTTCACACAGCTGGGAAAAATCCAGTAGGAGTAAATATGGCCTTTTCACCTTAAATATTTATATTGTATAGAAGTTACATAATTACATTAACCATTTATAGCAAATATACAGAACATAGCATCCACTATGAAACAGTGTCATAATGTAAAGCTCAGAAGACTGAAGCACGGGTTTTATTAATAAACTGGATGTTTCTGATGCAGAACACGTATTAAAGGGGAACCGGAACACAGAACTAGCAACTCTGGGCGTGCATTAGGGGTTGCTCCCATGTAACCGTGCCTAGGAGCCCACTCCACAGACAGGTCTCTGGGCTTCCCGGCCCATGAGGGCCGGGCCCGGCGCGCAGGGACAGACAAAACCGAGCTCTGCGATCGCAGGGCTCAGCCCCGCCTGACCCCGGGTTACGGCACACGGGCTTCAGCCGCGCTGCACCAGCCAGGCCGCCCGCTTGCCCCGGCAGAGCCCGGTCCCACACGGCCGTCATGCAGGGCGCGGTGAGGCGGGCCCGCTCGGAGCAGACTGACAAGCCGGACCGCAGCCCCTTCAGCTCAGCCAGCCCCCGGGGGGGGTCTCTGGCCCGCAGCCACGGGAGCGACGAGGCGGGAACCGCACCGAAGCGGCGAGACCGCCCCGCGGGTCGCGGAGAAGGAGCGGGCCCTCAGCCCTGCGGGAGGTGCCGCTGCGCATGCGCAGAGCAGTGCGGCCCGCCCCGCTCGCCGCAGCCCACCCGTGACCAGCGCCTGCGCGGCGCGGTCTGTCGCCTCGCGAGCGCACGCACGGAGCTCTGCGCATGCGCGTAGCCACTCTGCCCGCCTGCTTCCTTCTCCTCCCCCGCCTCGCGTCCGCCTGCTCGCGGGAGCGTGATGACGTCTACCCCGCGCTCCCCTTCCCCTCCGCGCCTGCGCTGTAGCGTTCGCACCGGGCCCCGCCCCCGCTATAAAAGGGGCGGCGAGCGTCGGGCGCCATTGTGGTGCGGAGCAGGCCGCGGCGGTGCAGCGTGCGGGCCTGGCAGCGCCGCTCCCCGCGCCCTCTCGCTGCTTCTCTCTCTGTCTCTCCTTCTCTTCCCCCTCCCCTTTCTCTTTCTCCTCCTCTCCCCCTCGCCGCGGACATGCCGCGCGTCTATATCGGCCGCCTGAGCTACCACGTCCGAGAGAAGGATATCCAGCGCTTCTTCAGCGGCTATGGCCGCCTGCTCGAGGTCGACCTTAAAAACGGGTGAGCGCCGTCCCGCGACCTCAGGGCCGTCACCGCCCGGGGGCCGCTCCGCATCTCTTTCCCCCCCCCGCCCCGCATCTCTTCCCCCCCCCCCCCGCTACCCCAGCCCTTATCGGCCCCAGCCGGGCCGCGCCCGCCGCCCCCTCCCTTCCCCTCCCCCATGTTGTCGGCGGCTCCCGCCCGCGCTGCCGCGTGGCGCCCGGCTCAAGATGGCGGCGGCGCGGGGGGAGCGGGGGCGCTGCGGCTGGGCCGCTCCCTTTGTCCCGGCTCGGCTGTGTGGCCTCCCCACGCCCCGGGACCCGCGGGCGGCTGACGGGGCCCTTCTTCCCCCAGTTACGGCTTCGTGGAGTTCGAGGACTCCCGAGACGCCGACGATGCCGTTTACGAGCTGAACGGCAAAGATCTGTGCGGGGAGCGTGTGATCGTGGAGCACGCCCGCGGCCCCCGCCGCGACAGGGACGGGTACAGCTACAGTAGTCGCAGTGAGTACGGGCCCATCTTTCTGCGTGGTTACGGGGCTGCTGGGAGCAGGGGGCGAGGGGACGCGGCTCGGCTGTTTTGGCGGGGCAGCGCCGGGGGTGATGGAGTGGAGGGGACCGAGTCCCGTGGGGCTGTGGGGGGGGCGTGTCGCTATCTCTGCGACCAGGGTGGTGGGGGATGCCTGGTGCATCGCTGGGAGCCGGCTATCTGCTGCCTTGGTGCTGCAGGCGTTTTTCCTGGCACCAGCGTTGCACTCAGATATCCACTAAAAAACTTAGGAGGGCAAATATGTGAAGCACTTCTGGCTGTAAAATTGCAGTCTTCTAGAAAGGGCTTCTTGTTAATTAAAAACTATATGCCCTGCTAATTTCGGGGCTCCAAGTGTTCTTGGGAGCGTCTAGATGAAACAGTGATGTTGCATCACTGATGTTAAGGGATAAATACCATTGCATAATTGGGGTAGATGCACTCAGCTGTGAACTTTAATGTGAACGCTTCAGTTGAATATAGAGAAGGGGTGGGGGAGGTTTTCAAGCAGGAATCTTTTGAACTAATTGGGGGATATTGTAAATATTTCAGTGTTCAGCTAACTTGATAGCTTCTTGAGCTGAGCTGTATAGAACTTAACTGGCCTAGTACTGTAATTAAAAGTACTAAGGTTCATCTTTGAGTAATTTCTAGAAGCTTGGTATTTGGGAGGGGGGGTTTCTGTCTTTTTGAAAAGAATCAAATGTATGTTGTTTAAAATTGTTGCATGTTCAATTCAAACTTTTTAACAAGTCCTTGATGTTTCAATTTAAAAGTGACCAGTGGGGCTGAGGCTGTGTCCACTGAGGCTAAGATGACTGCCTTTCCTGATTGGCCATGGCTTTTCCATACATTGTGTGACCCTTGCCCTATGACCCTTTGGCTGACCTTACCGGAAGCCATGACGACAGCAGCCTTTTGCCATTAGACGCAGGGTGATGGTGAGGATTCCAAGGGTTAGACAAAACTGGTTAAACTGAACTAGGTGACTGTTACCTTGCGTGTTTTGTGGCCAAACCACCACCAAAAACCTCATACTGTGATGTAAGTACTTAGTGTAACTAGTAAACGTTTTTGTAAAATGTAGAAATGCATGTAATCAGTTAAGTTTTATATTTTACAATGTTCTGTAAAATAAAACTTAGCAAGGTGAATCTAATAAGGAGCAGTCACTCTCTAACAGATCTTAGGAGCACAGACTTGTAGGATTTTAGTCTGTTTTGATTTGCCATTAATATAGATCATGGCAAAATTGCAAAGTTTATTGGAGGCTTAGTGAAATAAAGTCCTACTCCAGTAAATATAACTGTTTAACTAACTTTTTCAGAACATTTAGTTTTCTTCATGCTGGGAGGCAATCTAACTTTATCTCTTTGCACAATCAAGGTGGGGGTGGTGGCGGCTATAGCAGTCGGAGACAATCTGGAAGAGATAAATACGGGCCGCCTGTTCGTACCGAGTACAGACTGATTGTTGAGAACCTGTCCAGTCGCTGCAGTTGGCAGGATTTGAAAGTACGTATGAATGCTCTGTTGCAGAGCCTGCTGTGAGAGGCAGGAAGCAATGACTTCGTTTAATACTAATTTTCATTTTGAATTGGGTAGAAGTAACTGAGAAGCACTTGAGCATGCACGTTTGCACGCAGTTAATGCTGCTTGCGTGTGCTCAGACTTGCCCTAAGCTCATGTGCTTGCGGAGCGTAAGCGTGAGGAACGGTTACGTAATGAATCCTTCCTCTGCTCCCTCGAGGATTTCATGAGGCAGGCTGGCGAGGTCACCTATGCCGATGCTCACAAGGAGCGCACAAACGAAGGAGTGATTGAGTTCCGGTCGTACTCGGACATGAAGCGCGCCCTGGACAAGCTGGATGGCACAGAGATCAACGGGAGGAAGATCCGATTGGTGGAAGACAAGCCGCGGTCGAGCCACAGACGATCGTACTCTGGCAGCAGGTCGAGGTAACTTTGGGACACAGTCTCTGCAGCAAGACCAAGAGTGGGTGTAGGTAACCCTGCCTGCAGTGGTTGCCTTCAGCTGGTACTTCAGGAATAGGACAGTGCCTGAGAATGTGGCAGGAGTTGTTCTATGCAGTACAGCAAAGCCAGGTTTGAGCGTTGACCGCGTGTGGAACATCAGATGTAGTTCAGTGACAGTCTGTTGAGTCCAGGTGGATCAGTGGTGCGTCCTGTGGCCATGCTTGTTTGAGAAGTTCTTTGGGAGCTTTTCTCTGTCAGAGAGCACTGCAGGGCACACAGACAAAGCAAAGGGACAAACTGGATTGTCAATGTTTCCAGGTCACGATCTAGAAGGCGGTCTAGAAGCAGAAGTCGCAGAAGTAGGAGCAGCCGCAGCAGGTCCCGTAGTGTCTCCAAAAGCCGTTCGCGGTAAGTAATGCATCATTTGCTGTGAGTACAGGGGTTGCTGCTTACTGACTGGTAGATACTTGGAACTGCTGATTGTGTGCTTCAGTTCATGCAGAATAAACTCTGTCTCTTTTTGAAAGGTCTAAATCCAGGTCACGAAGCAAAGACCGCTCACGTTCCAGATCCAAAAGCAGGAAGTCTAGATCAAAGAGCAAATCGAAACCCAAGTCCGACCGGGGTTCCCGCTCTCACAGCAGATCCAAGGAGAAGTCGGAGAAGTCTCGGTCCAGATCCAGGTCCAGGTCTCGATCTCCCAAAGAGAATGGTAAAGGAGATGCTAAGTCTAAATCCAGGTCAAGGAGCAGGTCTCGTTCCAATTCTCCGCAGCAGCAGCCATCTGCCAAGGCTCGTTCAGAGTCGCCACCCAAAAGAGCTGCGTCGAGGTCCCGCTCCAGGTCTCGCTCAAAGTCTCGCTCACGATCAAGATCTAGTTCCAGAGATTAGGACTAGAACTCTCCTCTCACGTTGCACACTATTACGGAACGTTTTCCTCCTTGTCAGGCCATTAGTGTTACGTTAGTACTTCAGAAGTTGGTTTTTTCCTCTTTCAGGAATGAATGGCCTAAGAACTAAGTAACGAGGCATAAAGGTTTAATTTGTATCCCAAATTTGAAAACACGAGACCGGATGGTGGTACAAAGCAGGAAAAATCCCCTTTTGTAGAAATTCAGCTACAGGTTTGATTTTATAGTGTTTCCGCAGGAGTAACTTGCCTACTCTTCAGTGCAAAGTGGTTTTTATATTAAAAATAAACTGAATATAAACAGGCTTAGTTCTGGGCTTTTTTGAAAAAAAGTCCTTTTTTCCTATTTTTTTTCATGATTTTAGAACTATGGGTATCATTAGCTTAATAGGTTACAGCTTGCTGCCAAAGGCAGGATTGCCTTGCTGGGCAGGTCAGATAATTCTCTGTTTTATCTCAATTTGTGGAAGCAGGCTGCAAACTATATCAACCGGTAACAGTGCTAGGAAGATTTTTTGACCAGCAATAAACTCAAGTTGGAGAATTTGTGTCTTAACTTGCCAAAAGAACATTTCCCCTCTGCCCCCCCCAATACTGTGACTGTATTAAAGGTAATAATAAAGGTACTCGGGAACCTGTATCATACAGTATTGCTGAAAAATCCTGTGTTTCAAACTTGAAAGAATGAAAGCTTTCTGACATTTTTTTTGCTTGAATATGAAGTGTCACTCTGTTGTCAGACACTAATGTGTCTCTTGGGTGTGGTCCAAGTCACTAGTATGTTGTATGGTTTGTCAGCCTCTAAATACCTATTGGATATGAAAACTCGGTAAATAAAAACTTGTCTTCCCCCCCTTTTGACTCATTTATGTTAACATTTTGCTTCAGACTAGGAGAGCTATAATCCTGTTGTGTGTAAGTCTGGACTTTAATGGACATGTAATCTCTGAGCTAGAGTTCTAGTCTTAATGAAGGCTTTGCTAAACCACAGTTGCCAATTCACTTAAATTGTGGAATAGGACTCATCCCCAAAATTCCCCTTTATAGCAAAATTGATTTTTGTAACATGCAATAGCAAACATTAGAACTGCCTTGTACTCTTTATACAATGTGTAGTTTGACTTGTATAAAATTAAATTGGTGACTCAAGCTCTTGTGTTTATTGCAGTGTAATGGGATTCTTTTTCTGCTGCTCGCGCTGGGGAAATCGCAATTTATCCTACTTAACCTCTTTTGCTGAAATAACTTTGTTTTAGTAAGGGAGTTGGAGCTCTTGAAATGCGTTTGGTTTTGTGCTTGAGACCAGCCAGCTGACTGAGCTGCCTTTGTCCCAGTGCACTGTCCTTCAAGCTTGACCGAGTGAAAGCAGCACCTCTGGCTGGTCAGGTTGACCCATCTCTCCAGATGGACTGGGTCATGCACAAGGAACCTGTCAAGTGCCTATTTCAAATGTGACTTGATGCCAACTTCCATGCAATTGCTTTATGATCTAAAATAGTTCTGAATTGGTTTCTGGCCGTTTCCTGATCATACCTAGAAAGCTTGAGCTTGTCACTGTTGTGTGCCTGTAGCTGTGCTGGTACAAGAAGGGATCCCAGGATGAGTAAAGTTAGTTTTACCTGATCGGCTCACTTTCCTAATGGAACCTTAGTGGAAGTGATGGCATGGCTTGTGTTGCCTTTTTGTTTTACACTTTCCCATGCTGTTTCTGTCCCAAGCATGGAAAAGCAGCTGCCAGGCCACACTTCCCCATGCCGGGCTGTTTTACCAGGGAGTCGTACAGATACTGCCATGACTAAACCCACGCTTCTGCAGAGGGCACTTAGTATTGAAGTTTCGTTTTCTGCATCTGGAATGAGGTGATTCCTGTCTTTAGCTAATTTCTGATAAGTAATATTATTTTTTTTACTTGAAGCTGTTTTAGTTAAGCTGTGTTTTAGCATAATGACTAGAAAAATTTCATGCTGTAGTTCTGGTCACCTCAGGTAATACTTCCTCTGCGTTTGGATTTCAAATGTGGGGGAGTACCAGGGACTATACAGAAGTTACACTGCAAGGATAGTTTAATGCAGGTTTACAGCTGCACTTGTGGAAATACCTCCCTTTGTTGACACAGCCCTTGATTTGATTTATGCTGCTCATGGAGTAGGTTAGACTTCAGAGAACTGCTCCTCCTGCATGAGCCCCCAAGGGTCTTCAGTAACATACACGTTGCACTCCTCAAAACAAGAACTGAGCTCAGACCTCAGTAGATGAAGAAGTATATAAGCTTATTTTCAGTATCTCCGTGTGTCTTTGTGGTAATAATATGTTAACAGTTACTTTTTTGCACATGGCTGTAGATCTTGGTAACAGCTTGTTTCTAAAACTGATTTCCAGTGCCAGCGTGAGAATACTTTGGCCTTATCTTAGCTCTCTGATCTTGGTTAATGATGCATAATGATTGTGTTTATCAACTATATTCTTAGCCTTCTGAAATGAGGCGGTTATGACAGTTATTATCTTGTGAATTCATTAATTACTTAGAAGGAGGGCTTAGATTGGATTCACCCAACTTGCCTGGAACTCCTATAAATAGCAAAGATTTGTTTTTCTGTTCCTGGAGCCATGTGCGATGTCTCCCTTGGCCGCTATGCAAATGAAGCAGGAATTCCTTGGCATGACTTGCATCCTTCTGGATTTGTTTGCTCTGGAAAGCCAGTCACATTTCAGCAGTGCCAGATACTGAGCCACTGCAGTGAAGTGCAAGGCTTGCAGTAAATCTTTAAAGAACCCACCAAGAAAACCCAAACCCCATGATCTCTCTGGCTCTGTCAGCACCACTTTTTGTAGGTTGGAGGACTCTGGTGTGTATTTGTGATCACAAGTGTGATTATTTCCGAGATCTTTTGTAGATGTTACAAAAGTGTGGTTTGGATAAATGTCTTAAACTTCATGGAAGAGTAGAGACTGCAGAAGACTTGCAAGCTTGCTGCATTTTGCAGCTGTAGCTGTGTTTTGCGCTGGTCTGCAGTAGTAGCAATAGTCCATCCAGCAGCAAAACCATCTGGTGTTGCTCGTGTCTTGGTCTCTAACCTAACTGTGGAGCCGTCTTTTCAGGGTTGTGCTTCAGTACTAAGCATCCTGACTTCTTTTTCTGCATTTGGTATAACCAATATAAATTTGTTCTTAAAAAGGCAAAAGAGAGACATGTCTTCTCATCTCATGTGGCATGCAGAACTGACTTAAAATGTTAGTGTCCTATAGCAAGTTGTGAGGGAGAAATGAACATTCTGCTATTAAAAAAGGTAAAACTTGGAATCTGGGGCTGTTTTTGGCATTTGCCCCCAGCCTTTTCCTGTATTTAGAGCATCCCTCCTCCACCTGTTTTGGTGTTCGACACAAATACAAGTTCTGTCCTTTAATCAGTGATTCATGTGATGTAAAATATCTGCTTTAAAGTGAAATGGTGGAAATGCCTCTCCCCTTCAGTGCACCTCACTTAAACCCTGGCAGGTAGTAGGGAAGTGTTTCTGCTTCATGTAGGTGGTGAGTCAGTGTTCTTCATTAAGCCACCTATAGCCTTGGAAGTGAATCAAAATCTTCCTTGCACTGTGTCCCTCGGGCAGCAGTGACACTGGCTGTCTTGCACAAATGGGGAAATCTGACATTAAACAAAATTCATTGCTCAAGAGTTTCTGGGTGACCCATCATTTGAGCTCAAAAAGATGTTTTCTTTCATGCTGTGGCTTCTAGCTCAGTGCTTTGATGGAGGAGAGAACAAATCCTGAACGCTCCTGGTTTGGTGGGGAAGCAAGCTGCAAAGTGTGGTAACTCCTCCTCGAGGTGGGTGAGTGACCCAGTCCTGAGGCATGAAATGAGGCAGCGCTTTAGGGTGTGGGGACTGCAGTGAGCACCGAGCTGGCAAGGAGGCAATTTGATTGTCCCCAAAGCCAGCGACGGGGGCAGATGAGTGGAGGCGCTCACTCCCCCTTTGACGCTGAGGCCCAGAAAGGCTTAACTGAGCCTTCCCATCCCCAAGGGTGATTTCCAGAAGCTGGTGACACTGCTGCTCGAGTCCATGCAAGTGGTTCTGCTTTAGAGAGTTCTTGTGCCACCCTGAGAAAGAAGGTAGCATGCTTTAATAGCCAGACATACAGGCTCATTTCATGCCAAGTGTGCAGAAATCATTGCTCAAAAAAGAGCAGGAGATGGACAAAAAAAGAGAGGATTTAAAATACACTGTCACAAACCATGCCATTACTGAGAGAAAACAGGTACAGTATGGTGGCTTGAGGTAAGGAAGATCACAACTTTGATGTACACCAAAATAAGTATCTCACCTGGCAATATTACTATCCTTAGAGTGGCTAAAATAGGTTGACACTCCTTTTTCCTACGATAACATTTCTACCTCTAAATTTTGTGGTTTTAAAGTCCATTTACAGTTGGGGGATTACTCTCTCCCCAACATGATTATAACCGTCATTGTATGAGCAATGGGGAGGGGCATTCAAAACATGGTAGCTGGATTTGTTATTCACACATTGAACTGTTTCCAATTCCAACTTAAATCTAGTTCAGGTTGGCATTGTAATATCCACAGAGCAATTACATAAATCAAAGAGCAAAAGCTGGGAAAGTAGGAATTTGGCTCAGGAGCATGGAAATCCTGAAAATTTAGCTGAGCTGACGTTTGTCCTCGAGAGATGATGCAAAATGCTGTGATCATTTCAAAGATGCATAGTTCAAATGTTGGTCAGAAGGTAAAGTTCCTGCAACACAATTAGCAGATCTTTGCTGTGTTTCTTGTGTACTTTGTAATATCTATTTAATGTGAATAGGAATGTGTTACTTTAAAAGGTGAGAAGCAAAGCTAATACAAATACTGCTTTGTGTAAAGGCAGCTGTTAAGGGTTCAATAATTCTATCTGTTCTTGGGGTCCTGACAGTACCTGTTAACATTGCAGTCAGCCCTTCCCCCCCGTTTTGCTTTGTGGTTGGGTGGAAAGAATCAAACAGCAGAATGCGGGCTCTGAACTCTCAAAGCTTCTTCATGCATTATTATTTTTGCTAAAGGTGTATGTAGATGTTGGAGGGGAAGTTTCAGTTGTTTCATAACCCAATAAAAAATTGAAATAAACAACTGCTCTGAAGTGACTCAAACTTCTATCCTTTTAGCTACATCTGTTGATAACATGTCTGAGCTGGTTGGATGAACTTAGGTGCCTTCCCATGTAACAAGGAGTGGATCACAGCAGTTGGCATGATCCATACCGCTGAAGAAGTAGCAGTAGGAAGATGTCTATAGCTAACACATGCTGTGGGAGGTGCTGCACAGCCGCTTGTACTCATACTCAGGTGCTGGACATCATTCTGGGTGATTCACTGACTGAAGGGCTACATCCTCTTCCTCTTGTTCACAGAAAGTGACTTCTGCAGGGTGGTCTAATTTGGAATATCTCAAATACATGCTTTTAATAATTAATATTTTTTACAAATTTTAAAAGCAAAAGCTTAAGTTTTGCTCCAATGTTTTGCCTTTGGGTAAGAACTGAGTACAGTAATTTCAGTCCAAAATACTGAAAATAGTGGAGGGAAAGCTCTGGGGAGACACCAGGGTTGGAGGTGATGGGAAGAGGCAGCTTATGCTGTCACATGGATGGAGTTTTGGGGGGAATTACTTGGGCAAATTTATTATTGGTACATGCAGTAATCCTGGACCAGGATTATCCAGTAAATGTCAGTAAGAAAAGTTAGTGCCATTAAGTCTTTTTTGCCTATAGTAGCTGTTGCCCAGTAATTCATTATTCTTTTATGGCAAGCATAGCCAGGAACAGGGAACTGATGAGAGAAGGTGAATGCTGGGCTGCTTTTCAAGTGACTGAGTTTCACTCTGCTCCTGATTTGAATCTGTTTGAACTTCCCACTGCAGCAAAAAAGGATTTACAGGGTGAGACCTTTTTCGGTACTGTGCCATTGAAGGTTTACTTGAACAGGGGGAAGAAGGCAGTAGCAGGAAAGGAAATATCTGTTACTTCCTGATTTTCAGGATCTAATTGCTCCATCAGTCTTTGACTTCATCTTTTTTAACATAAAAAACTTTGAAGTACAAAACTCGAGGTGACACAGACTGGCAGAAACAAAGAGCTTGTTCCCGCGCTGTCCAAAGCAAGCAAGGACGCTCCTTGCCCCAGGCTTGGCGCCTGGCCTGCAGCCTGAGCAGGTCCAGCATGCGCCGAGCGCTGTTCTCAGCAGCTTTTTGTGCGTTTTGGTCCCTGTGCTTCCAGTCTCGGTTCTTTTCTGCAGATGAGTGGGACATCGAGGAAGTGTCTGACAGGCACAGTCCTCGTGTGGCCATAGAACGCTGATGGTTGTGGCCTGGACACGGAGGTAGCGCTACTCAGCGCTGTGTGAGAGCAAGTCCCGCACTTCCTCCAGGGAACCAGTTTAAGCGATCCTTTCGCTTCCCAGTGATCTCAGGGATTTTGTGTTAGTGTTCTCTGGTCATTCGAGCCTGTGATACAAGGAGGAGGAGGAGAGCCTTCCCCATGGCGCAGGGGCAGCCCACACCTGTCTGGGTCAGAAGAGGCCTGGGGACTGGTGTGGCCTCTGGGCTGCTCCTGAGAGGAGGACGCGTCACCAAGCCCGGCTGCTCTCGCAGGGGTTTACATCAATCTTAGTGACTTAGAGAAAAAGCAGCTGCTGGCTTTCAAGCCCTCCCTGTCCCACCTAGCCCAAGAGGGAAAAACTGGAAAATTGTGGTTCAGCCATCTGACAGCCCCTGTGCAGGGCGAGGACAGGAGCACTGGGACCAGCAGATAAACACCTGCCTCACAAAATTCCAGAACTGCCCGGACTGGAAAAGCCCTCTAAGGTCATGGAGTCCAGTCACGAACCCAACACTGACCAGTCCCCGACTGACCCATGTCCCTCAGCACTGTGTCTACTCGACTCTTCAATCCCTCCAGGGATGGGGACTCCACCACTGCCCTGGGCAACCCCTTCCAATGCCTCAGAACCCTTTCAGCAAAGAAATTCTTCCTCACATCCCATCTCAACTGCCCTGGGCACAACTGGAGCCCATTTCCTCTTGTCCTGTCCCTTGGTCCTTGCTGGAACAGACCCACCCCCACCTCTCTCCACCCTCCTTGCAGGGACTTAGACAGAGCCAGAAGGTCTCCCCTCAGCCTCCTTCTCTCCAGGCTCAACATCCCCAGTTCCCTCAGCTGGGAACTCAGCACACTTGTGCTCCAGACCCTTCCCCAGCTCCGGTGCCCTTCTCTGGACACGCTCCAGGCCCTGCTCGGGGCCCCGCGCCCGCCGCCTCTGCCGTGGCCATGGGGCGCCCGGCCGGGGTCTTCGCGGCCCAGGCGTTGCCATGGCGACTCGCCCCCCGCCCCCCGTAGGCCGCCGGGCAGCTACCGACATCCTGCGGCGGGATTCAGCCCCGCCACTGCGGCGTGGAGGAATACCGGCGTTGCCAAGGCGACGGCGCTCATTAAGTGCCTGCATCCTCCACCGGCCCAATTACCGCCCCCTCCCCCGCACACACTCACGCACACTCGGCCCGGCCCAGCGCCCCTCCCGCCTCGGGCGCCGCCGCCCGAGACTCCCCCTCCCCCCCGTGCGCGGTGCGGCCCCGCTCGCAGCCCCGCCAGCCCCGGGCCGGGCCGGGCCGTGCGGGCGCCGCGGCAGCGGCGGCCCAGCCGTAAGGCGGCTCTGCGCAGCGCCCGCCGGGCCGGGCAGCCCCGCCGCGGCTCGGAGCAGCGGCCCGGGCACCGCCGTGGAGGTAAGGAGCGCGGCTGGGCATGGGGCAGCCCGGGGGCCGCCTCCCGCCCCGGTTCGCCGCCTTTGGTTCTCCACACCGGCAAGACCCCGGCCTGGCGAGCGCGGCCGCGGCCTGGCGGCGCTGGGACGGCGGGGCTGGGTCCGCTCCGCGCCGCCCCCTGCAGCCGGGGCGGCCCCGGGCCCGGCGCGGGAGGGACGCGCCGCCGTTTACCAAAAGCGGGTGGTGAGGGACGGTGCTGGGCGGGCCGCGGCGAGGGCGAGCGGAGCAGGCCGGGCCGGGGGCTGCCTGCCCTGGACGGTAGGCCCAGTGCCGGGCCGTTTAGGTCTGTAACATTTCCGTGCGGCAAAGGGTTTTTTCTCAGGATAAACGAATGCGCCCAACAGTGGGGGATAGCTCACAAAAAAACCAACCAACCAACCAAAAAAAAACCCAAACCAAAAAAACCAACCAAACAAAAAAGGCCGTGCAGGTGCTTATCTCCTTTGGCCAAGTTCTGTACTGGTGCGGCTGCAGTCCCACTGGGCTGACTGGTCCCAGCTGGGTGTGTGTGGTGCCGGGCACTGCCCAGGAGTAACCCAGCAGTGTCCAGCTGAGACAGGGAGTGGGACAGTTCTTCCCGGCTTTCCCTGGACATCTTCTCTGGGACGCACAGAGCTTGGAAGCTCCTTCCAGAGTGGACACTTGACCAGGTTCCTTCTGGTGTCTGTCAGACGCTGCGTGAGCGTGTGCTGTCCTGGAGCCTGAAGATAACACCGGGGTCCTGCAGCATTAGGGCATTAGTCCAGCCTAGCAAGACCAAACATAACAAACAGCCCAGCTATGGAGAGGATGCTCCATGTGGTCTAGGACAGGTCCTGGATTTATTTTTTTACTAGTTACAAAAGAAGATGAAAGACTGGGCACTTTGAAATCTTTCGGGATCACGTATCAATCCACTTTGATGTTTCCATCTGCTTGTAACGTACTTGTGGAAAAACATCCTGCGTTACCCTCAGCTGTGTGCAGGGCTGGATGCTGCAGCAGGGCTGGCACTGTCAGTAGGCAGTGGCTTACAGCAGAAGGGTGGAAGGTGAGATGCCGGTGTCTCCTTTGAGCCTCTCGTAGCGGTGGCTGGGGCTCTGCACCCAGCTGCAGCTTCCCAGCCTTCAGGCTGGCTTCTGGCCTCAGCATTGAGCTTGGATGGTGTCACTGTGAGCACTGGTCACTGCTCATTCTCCCCCACTGTGAGTCTGAGCAGATCTGCAGGCCAAAGAGCTAGTCCTGGTGGCAGTGACACTCTTGGGGACAGCAGGTGACACCCAGCCCAAGTGGCTCTGCTTTGTTAGCTGTGTCTGAACCTAAAGCTGAAGGCAGCTTGCTGCTCTCTTGCCCTTCTCCCTCTGATCTCTGTCTTCTCAGACTCTATTTGCTATTTTGAAATGTTCAACATAAACAGCCACTCGCTGCACTGAAGGACATTTCATCCAGTTTTGAGATGTTGATAAATGCTATTGTCCATTCCAAACCTCACCCAATGCTGCAAGCAGAACCTGGGAGGACCCTGTGGTCCCTGGTTTATCCCAGAGGAGACATTGCCTCCTGGGTTTAAAGCAGCAGTCAGATTTGGAAGGGAAGAGGCGTGTGTGTGTTTGCCTTTCTCCGCTGGGCCACCTGCATGTGCAGGGCATGTCAGAGTGCTCCTGTGTGTACAGGGAGCAGATACTTTCTGCAGTACCATGAGGCTCTTAAAACACCTGCCTGGCCTATGCCAGAAGACAGGGGAAGATCCAAGCGGGCAGCTCCCAGCCCACCATGTCTCTGCAGTGCTCTGGTGTGCCACTTGCAGTTTCAGCATGATCCCAGCGGAAAAATTGAGCTTTCTTAAAAGCTCAATTTTCCCACTGGAGGTAATTAATAATCCATACCTCAGCTGTTCTTAATGATGGAGAAGTTCTCTGTTATGGCTGAGGAAATTCCTGAAACAATAATTCACAGAACCACAGCCTGGTTGAGGTTGGAGGCACCGCAGGAGGCCACCTTGTCCAACACCCGGTTCCAACAGGGCCACTTGGAGCCAGCTGCCCAGGACTGTGTCCAGGTGGCTTTAGAGTATCTCCATGGATGGAGACTTCACCACCTCCCTGGACAACCTGTGCCAGGGCTTGGTCACCCTGACAGTGGAAAAGTGTTTCCTGATGTTCAGAGGGACCCTCCTGTGTGCCAGTTTGTGCCTGTGGCCTCTCGTCCTGTCCCTGGGCACCACTGAGAAGAGCCCGGCTCTGTCCTCTCTGCACCTCCCTCCAGGTATTTGTACCCACTGATGGGATCCCTCCGAGCTGCTCTGCTCTGGGCTGAACCGTCCCAGCTCTCTCAGCCTCTCCTCGTAGCACAGATGCTCTGGTCCCTTCATCATCCTCGTGGCCCTTACTGGACTCTCTCCAGTGTGTCCCCATCTCGCTGGTACTGAGGAACCCAGCACTGGAACCAGCACTCCAGGGGTGGCCTCACTGCTGCTGAGCAGAGGGAAAGGATCACCTTCCATCTGCTGTGACACTTGTAATGCAGCCCAGCACCACTTGCTGCCTTTGCTGTGAGGGCACACGGCTGGCTCATGGTGTCCACCAGGACCCCCAGGACCTTCTCTGTCAAGCTTTACCTTTCCAGTTGGATGGGCCCCAGCATATACCAGTGCAGATGTGGTGGGTTGACCCTGGCTAGAGGTCAGGTGCCCACCAAAGCCCACTCTATCACTCCCCCTCCTCAAATAGGCAGGGGGAGAAAAATATAACAAAAGGCTCATGGGTGGAGATAAGGACGGAGAGAGATCACTCACCAGTGACTGGCACGGGCAAAACAGACTCGACTTGGGGGAAAAAACAAATTTACTTTATTACCAATCAAAATCGGAGAGTGAGAAGTAAAACCAAATCTTAAAACACCTCCCCCATCCCTCCCTTCTTTTCCTGCTCTTAATTTCTTTCCCAATTTTCCACCTCCTCCCCGCAGCAGCACAGGGGGACAGGGAATGGGGTTGGGGTCAGTTCATCACACGGTGTTTCTGCTGCTGCTTCCTCCTCAGGGGGAGGACTCCTTCCCCCGCACCAGCGTGGGGTCCCTCTCACGGGAGACAGTCCTCCACCAACTTCTCCAGCTGAGTCCTTCCCATGACTGACAGCTCTTCACGAGCTGCTCCAGTCTGGGTCCATTCCATGGGGTGCAGTCCTTCAGGAAGGGACTGCTCCAGCGCGGGTCCCCCACGGGGTCACAAGTCCTGCCAGCAAACCTGCTCCAGCCTGGGCTCCTCTCTCCGTGGGCTACAGGTCCTGACAGGAACCTGCTCCAGTGCGGGCTTCCCGCGGGGTCACAGCCTCCTTTGGGCATCCACCTGCTCTGGCGTGGGGTCCTCCACGGGCTACAGGTGGTCACTGCTTCACCATGGACCTCCATGGGCTGCAGGGGGACATCTGCTCCACCATGGACCTCCCTGGGCTGCAGGGGGACATCTGCTCCACCATGGACCTCCCTGGGCTGCAGGGGGACATCTGCTCCACCATGGACCTCCATGGGCTGCAGGGGGACATCTGCTCCACCATGGACCTCCATGGGCTGCAGGGGGACATCTGCTCCACCATGGACCTCCATGGGCTGCAGGGGGACATCTGCTCCACCATGGACCTCCACGGGCTACAGGTGGTCATCTGCTCCACCATGGACCTCCATGGGCTGCAGGGGGACATCTGCTCCACCATGGACCTCCCTGGGCTGCAGGGGGACATCTGCCCCACCATGGACCTCCAGGGGCTGCAGGGGGACAGCTGCCTCACCCTGGTCTTCACCACAGGCTGCAGGGAAATCTCTGCTCCCCCTCCTTCTTCACTGACCTTGGTGTCTGTGGAGTTGTTTCTCTCACATCTTCTCACTCCTCTCTCCAGTTGCAAAGTGTGCAGCTTTTTTCCCCTCTCTTCCTTTTTTTCTTTTCTTATGTTCTCCCAGAGCCGTCACTGATGGGCTCGGCCTTGGCCAGCAGCGGGTCCCTTCTTGTAGCCGCTGGCATTGGCTGTGTTGGGTCAGACATGGGGGAAGCTTCTGGCAGCTTCTCTCACAGAAGCCACCCCCGTGTCGTCCCCTCCCTCCCCCTGCTACCAAAACCTTGCCACGCAAACCCAATACAGCAGATTTCAGGAATATTTAAACATCTGAGAAGCCACAAAGCCAATAAGCATGTTAATATTGTTTGAAATACAGTTACTTTAAGCCAATTTTGTGATGAAAATAAACATTTATTTTGACCTAACTGTGCTTTATAAAGGGGCTGTATAGTGTCTGTGCTGGGAGCTGCTTCTCTCCACGCTCCTCTGTGGCCTGTTGCATGCAGAGTTTTCCTCCTCTCCGTTCCCTGGCTTTGCTGTGGTTTGTGAGAGGGCAGGTGTAGGACTGGCAGAGCTGGAGGCTCGGGTGGAGCAGCTGTAGAAGTGCTCCTGTGTCGCTGGCCCAGAGCGCTGGCATGCCAGCTTTTGTTTGCTGAGCAGAACCATTGTGAGCAGCAGAACCAGTGAAGACTGGTTGCCTTAAAGCATGTGCCTTGGTGGCCAGTTTCCTCTGCACATGTGTGTCCTTGTTTCAGCTGGGACTTTTCTGAGCTACTTTTCTTCTTAGCAGCTAGGATAGCGCTGTGCTTTGGTTTCAGTGTGAGATTTGGTGTGAGAAGAATGTTGATAATACACTGATGTTTTTAGCTGTTGATAAGAAATCAAGGACTTTTCACCTCCTCGTCCTTTGGCAGTCTGCAGGGCACGAGCAGGACTTTCACAAGCCGGGTAGGAGCACAGCAAGAGCAACGGACCCAAATTGGTCAATGGAATATTTCATATCGTAGAACACCATGCTCAGTTCAGGATCTCTCAGATGAGAGTTGGCTGGAAAGCTCTCTCTGTCTTCCAGCATTGCGGTGTTGGGAATTTCTCTCCTCCAGGATCACTAGCGGGGAGCGGGCTGGGCATTGGTTGGTGGGAGGTGAGCAATTGCACTGTGCATCCCTTATTTGTATATTCTATTATTACTGTTATCATTATTATTTTTATTTTATTTCATTTATTAAATTGTTTTTATCTCAGCCTGCGAGTCTCCTTACCTTTACCCCTCCAATTTTCTCTCCTGTTCCTGGGAGCAAGGGAGAGTGAGTGAGCAGCTCTGTGGTGTTTGGCTGCCGGCCAGGTTAAACCACAACAGTGTGAGTATGTGTGCACAGACCAGCTGTCCCCAGCCACTCTCTGCTGCTCAGGAGATTCAGCCCATGCTCTGCGCTGGCGCCGGCCTCTGTGAGGTGAGGAGCAGTGCAGAGGCCCTCTTCTCCTTGCAGATCTGTAGTTTCCCAAACATGAAGGTTTTACTCTGGTAGAGAGCACTGTTACAGAGACATCTAATCTTGCTGTCAAAGCTGGTTGAAATGGGCTGGTGGGGTCTGGCTGCAGACAGATGGGCATCTGCACATATGGACTCATGTGAGGAGAACGTGATTGCAAAAACTGCTTTACTGGAGCAAAGCAGACCAAGAAAGAGAGCGCTTCTGAATGCAAGCTGTCTGGAAGAATTCCTCCTTCCAGCCAGCTTGTTGGGGTGGTCTCTGGAAGGACCACAGGTCAGCATGTATGTGTCACCAGGGTTTCCTAGGGTGGCTTTTCTCCTTTCTGGTTTCTCCAGAGTGGGAACCTGAGGTCCTTGGCTGTCCTTCAGCAGAAGGCAGAAGAGAGGAGTGAGTGTGCAGAGTTTTTAGGTCCCTGTGGACCTAAAGGAAAGACTGAATGGCAGGCTTGCTGGGGCATGGGGCTGACCTACACCCTCTTTAAGACATAGGGAATTGCACTTGATAACCAGGAAAAGTGGAGAACTTTGGGCTTCACTGAGAAGTCCAAAATAGCTTTCATGTCTACAACTGCTTGCTATTTTAAAATCTGGATGGTGGGATCTTTGAAAACTGATAAGTGCTGGCCTAATTCTGGTCCTGTAAGAGTGAGCAGAGTTTTATTGGATGTCAGTGGGGCATGTGTAGGCCAAAAGCCTTTTAAGATCCCAACTAAATCAAACATTTAGAAAATAAATAGTCCTTTTGTTCATTGGCTAGAGCAGTCACCAGAAAGGGAACCTGTTAGTTTGTTTTGCTAATTGCTGTGCTAATTTGCAGGAAGAATGTTTTCCATCCTGGGAGGTTTTCAAGACCAGACTGGATAAAGCCCTGAGCAACCTGGTCTGTTCCCATAGTTGACCCTGCTGCAAGCAGGAGGTTGGACCAGAGACCTCTTGAGGTTCCTTCCCGTCTGAATTATCCTGCAGTCCTTAATGGGTCATACCAGGGCTTACAAGAGACTCCTTGAGTGATCTCCAGGGTGGTGGTACCTGCTTGGGGTCTGGCTTTGTGTACAAAAGGAACCAGACTTGCCTCAGCTGCGGGACCCTCTCCCTGGCATCTGTCAGAGGTCTTGCTCTCGGGGAGCAGGGTGTCTGAAGGGTTGTGTGCCTTTTTCCTGCTGTGACAGTGGTGCTAGGGCCGGTCAGAGCTGCGGCTGACAGAGGGGCTTGTTGTCTTCTCCCCATTTCCTCAGATGCTGCTCCTGACCTGAGATGTTTCACAGCAGGTTGGGCTTCCAGGGGTTTTTCTGCTAGGGTTTTGAAAACTGAACTGTAAACTATGTCTCCAACTCTGATTCTTACCCCTCCAGGTTGGGGATGGAGCTCTGCAGCCCAGGTGTCGTGTCATGCCCACCCCTATCCCACCAGCAAAGCTCCGGAGCGTTGCAGGGCAGTGGTCCAGAGCCGTGGCTGGGGCTTGGGGCTGTTTGTGTGGGGGTTACCTCAGAAATCCTGAGTCAAGTTTGGCAATAGGTGCTATGGTTGATGTGAGCAGTATTGGTGGTAAATTGTTACCTGACGTCATGGAAGCCCTTAACAAGAGGTGGGAGAGCCCTAGGAGTTGCTGAGTTTCAGCTGTGGCAATGATGTTCTTACAAGTTCACACCAACAATGTTCTTGCTGCTCATATGTGGCCTTGGAATAGCTTAGGGCCTGCCTTCCCCCATGGATCTTAAAAGGAGAGAAATGTGGCTTGGGACATCTGTAAGCATAAAGTTTTGTGGTGTCCAGGACCTCAAAGTCTTTGCTCCCCTGTGGGATGGAGCAGGACACACACTGGGGAGTTGTTTGCAAAATTCCTGCTCCATGTGTGCTCGAAGAGCAGGAGCTGGGGAAAGGTGTTCGGGAAGGGTTTCCACCAAGAAGAAAGAGGTTGCTCTGGCCAAAGGTGCTGGGGGGCAGATAAGAGGAAAAGGAGTGAACAGTTTGTTGTAGGGCAGGGCTGTGGGCTGGATGGGCTCCTGTGCCTCCCTCAAGATCCGTGGAGGGCTCCTGACCCTCTGAGCTGGGCTGCCCAGCCTCGGTGCAGGGACATCCCCTTTGCTGCAGCAAGGCCTTTCTCAGGAAGGGATTATCTGGAGGTTAAGTCCTAAATCTCAGTTTAAGGAATAGTGCTGCAATCTATAGTCCACATTCTGTTCTCCCTGAACTCATAAGGCACAGGAGAACCAGTCTTGACAGCATGGGCAGGCAGTGCTGCCAGGATTTGGAGCGTGTTCAACACATGATAACTTCTGCTGGTTCTTTCCTGTGCAGTTACTTGCTACTGTGTTCACATCTGTACAGAGGTGAGTTTGAGCATCGCCCAGCTTGGGCACTGTATCTAGTTATTTCTCTTCCTTTCTAGGCATTTCCAGTCCTAAGTTCTGTTTAAATAGTAATTAAAAAAAAAACAAACAACAAAAAACTCTCACACAAAACAAGGAGTTATCCTTGAAACATTTGACCCAAGTGATGAATCAAGGATAAATATCAGATTACGTGCCTAAGAAAGCAGATAGGTTCCTAGTGAGTACTAGGAAGCACCAAGACAGGTTGGGTGCCAAATTCATTGTGGCTTTCAGTTGGGAGTCCAGTGTCCAGTTGAGTTGGTTCCTTCAGTTCTGACACGTAACTGCTTTTCTGACGTGGCCCCTGGAGGGCCTTGAAGCCCCATACCACCTCTCAGCTGAACATCAGCTGTTTCTGATCACAAACCTGGTAGCACTGTAAGAGAGTGGAAGAAGTAGATCCGATCTGCAAACATGTGAAATATAGTTAGATTTATTCATTTATTTTCTGTATTAAGAATTAGATTTTAGAAAGTAAGCTGAGCTTCATTTTGTCTCTGTGTTAGGTGGAAACTTTCAAGTTTAGATCATTTTGTCTGTGTTAGGTGGGAAACTTTGACAAGAACTAACAAGCTATTCCACACCATCAGCAAAGGCCTGGGGGTGCCTGGTGTGCGAGCAGTCTGGGGCAAGAGAAGAGGGAACTGGTGTGCAGCACCTGCAGGCTGAAGGAGGAAGCTGCTTTGGTTTGTCTGGCGGTCTACAAGGGTGCTGACAAACACCAACAGCAGGCAGTGGGCAAGCGTGAATGGGAGGGAATTTATGTTAAAATTTCTTGGAACTAATTAGCTTAATCCATCCTAAATGTAATGAATATGAGTGTGTGTGTACTTTAAATAATGCCCTTGTAAAAGGGTGGGTGCACAGGGCCTTTTGGAGCGACCCACCCTGTCCCCCACCAGCGAATAAAACCCCCCTGCTTGAGAACTCCCTGCAGCTGTAAGGTTTGATTCCCCAGATCAGATCTTCCCCTGCCATGAGCACACCATCCCACTCGTTACACTCTGCTGGTAACACCTGGATCTCAGTGTCTCACAGTTCTAAATTCCAGACTGCCTTTTGTAGCCAAAGACTCAGTGAGCCGTGCTTCGCTGAAAGGACCGTGCTGTTTGCCACGTGGCTGTCTTCTCTTTCAAAGTCAGGTTGAATCAAAAGCAGCCAAGACATGAGCATGGTCCCCTTCTTAGCTCCGTAGAAGCCCTGCCTCCATCCTGGCAGCAAGTGCTTTGAAGAGGACGTGGGAAGCAGGCCAGGTCCAAAATCCTTCCCCAGCCCAGTGGCCCCAGACTCTTGCTGTCTCTGGGACGCTCGGACCATCGTTTCGAGTAGGCGTGGAGAGATCTGCCTTCCCTGGGCGCATCCAGTGGTACCACTGTTTTCTGCATACCTCGGTGTGTCTGTTCTGTTTTCACTGGGGCAGGAGCAGCACTGAGGGCCCTCCCTTGCCCTCCGGCTTTCATAGAATCACCTTCCACCAGACCAGGTTGCTCAAAGCCTCATCCAACCTGGCCGAGAACACTGCCAGGGAGGAGCAGCCACAGCTTCCTTGGGCAACCTGGGCCAGTGTCTCACCACCCTCACAGTAAAGAATCTCTTCCTAATACCTAATCTAAACCTGCTCTCTTTCAGTTTAAAGCCATTTCCCCTTGTTCTATCATTAACTGCCCTTATAAAACGTCCCTCCTCAGCATTCCTGGAGCCCCTTCAGGTACTGGGAGGCCACTGGAAGGTCTTCCCGGAGCCTTCTCTTCTCCAGACTGAACAGCCCCAACTCTCTCAGCCTGTCCTCACAGCAGAGCTGCTCCAGCCCTGGCATCATCCTCGTGGCCTCCTCTGGACTCATTCTAGCAGGTCCATGCCTTTCTTGTGTTGGGGGCTCCAGAACTGGACACAGCACTCCAGGTGGGGTCTCACCAGAGCAGAGTAGAGGGGCAGAACCCTCTCCCTTGACCTGCTTGCCATGCTTCTCTTGATGCAGCCCAGGACACGGTTATTGGCCTCTGAGCACACGTTGCTGGCTCATGTTGAGCTTCTTGTCCACCAGCACCCCAAGTCCTTCTCCTCAGAGCTGGTCTCAATCCACTCATCTCCCAGCCTGTATTTATGTTTGGGATTGCCCTGACCCAGGTGCAGGACCTTGCATTTGGCCTTGTTGCACTTCATGAGGTTAGCACAGGCCACCTCTCCAGCCTGTCCAGGTCCCTCTAGATGGTGTCCTGTCCCTCCAGTGTGTCAGGCAGGCCCTGCTCCAGGGACATGCTGATGTAGGCACCGTCCTGCCTGCTGGGGCACAGCAGAGGTCAGCTGCTGCCCCAGGGGCAGGGAACTGAGAAATGCAACTGGCCAGGTCCAGCTAGGAGCTCAGGTCACCAGGCAAGTTCTGAGATGAAGCCAGGGTGCCAGCAAGCAGGTCAGGTCCCACTGCTGCCAGATAGCAGCTGGTGACCAGCACTGCTGTTGCATGGCATAGACAGGCCGAGGATGGGCTGACACGAAGCCTGTGTGTGGAGTCCCAGGGGAGGCTGTCCAGGGCCAGTAAGGCCCAGTAGTGCCCCCAGGGCCCTGGCACCTTGCCTACTCCTTGAAATTCATGGCTAAATGAGGTGCACATCGCTAGTCCTGTGAGATGCTCAACTGCATGCAGTGGACTTCATGTTCCCCTTCCCGCGCCCTCCCAGTTAACTCCTGTCACTTGTGAAATTCTCTCTCACTGCCAGCTAGAAGATCAAGGGTGACTGCCCAATGGGAGAACTGGAAGGGGAACTTCAGGGACCTCTGTCTTCACCAGGGTAGGGTTTGCCAACCCTCAGTCATAGTCTGCATCGGAGTGGTGTAAACCCCAGCGGGAGCCAGGAGCAGCCACACCTCGTGGTGGACCTGCTGTGCTCGCACTGTCTTATGGTGGCGCCAGGTAAGAAAACTCACGACGTTTGCAGGCTTTGAGCTGGGGTCTCACAACAGGGGCTTTACTAGGTCATGTTGGTACCAGCTGTGACCTTCATGCTGTTCTCTGTTGGCTTCAGAGGGCCTTTAATATGTCTTACAGGGGTTTCTGCTGGAGATGATGGAGAGGGAGAGACCATCCTCCACAGTCTCTTTCTCAATCCTTTGTTGTGTTTATACGTGTAACCAGCTTGATTTCTTTCTTGCTGTCTTCCAGTGTCTCACTCTGTGCCCAGGCAAGGTGATGGACAGCAGAGCAGAGATGGAGGTTGTGAGAAGCACGAAGGGGAATGCTGCTGGGGAGGTCAGTGTCCATGTGGTCACCACTGAGAGCACTGTGCAGAGCACCCACCTGCCAACGACTGCCTTCATCATACCAGGTATGTGGAACTGTCCTTTCTAACTGGTGCCTCCCCAGCCTTCTCCCCCCCTCTGATACCTCACATTCCTTGTGTATCTGTGCTCCTCCCAAAAACCTTGGTAAGCAAACCTGTGCTGCTGTTGCCATTTTAAAGATTCTCTATGGTTATCCCACATCACTTGGATGGCTTGTGGCTGATAAAAATCTCTGGAGTTTTAAACCAAAGCCCTCGTGTCTGGGGCCCTGGGCTAGTGCAGCGCAGTGTGCTGGGTGCCTCCTCTGCAGGACGTGAAGGTTGTCCTGGGTTACTGCATTATCTTAGAATATCTCAAGTTGAAAGGGACCAATAAGAATCATTGGGTCCAACTCCCTGCTCCTCGCAGGACTACCTAACACTAAACCATATGACTATGAGTGTTGTCCAGACGCTCCTTGAACTCTGACAGGCTTGGTGCTGTGACCACTTCCCTGGGGAGCCTGTTCCAGGGACCCACCACACTCTCAGTGAAGGACCTTTGCTGAATGTCCAATCTGAGCTCCCCCTGATGCAGCTTCATTCCATTTCCTGTCACTGATCACCAGAGAGAGGAGATCAGCACTTCCCCCTCTGCTGCCCCCCTTGAGGAAGGTGTAGGCTGTGATGAGGGCACCCTTCAGCCTTCTCTTCTCCAAGCTGAACAAGCCAGGTGACCTCAGCTGCTCCTCCTAAGTCTTGCCCTCGAGACCCTTCACCATCTTGGTCACCCTCCTCTGGACACGCTCTAATGGTTCAATGTTCATCTTCTGTTGAGACACCCAAAACCACACACAGAACCTGAGGTGGGGCCACACTGGTGCAGTGCAGAGTGGGACAGTCACCTCCCTCAACAGCTACTGATGCTGTGCTTGATGCACCCAGGACACAATAGGCCCCTTTGGCTGCCAGGGCACACTGTTGACTCATATTCAATTTGCCATCAACCCAGACCCCCAGATCTCTTTCTATGGGGCTACTGTCCAGCCTCTCATCTCCCAGTTTGTACAAAAAAACAAATTACCCTGTTCCAGAGTCTGCGCTTGCCCTTGTTAAATTTCACGCAGTTGGTGATTGCCCAGCTCTCTAGTCCATCCAGCACTCTCTGCAAGGCCTCTCTACCCTCAAGGGAGTCCACAGCTCCTCCCAATTTAGTGTCATTGCCAAACTTACTTAATATACGTTCCACTCCTGCGTCCAGATAATTAATAAAAACATTAAAAAGCACTGGCCCTAGAACAGCTCTGCAGAACCCCACTGGTAACTGGCCAGACTCATCAGCCACTTGTTCTCCCAGCATACTATGGACTTGTCTAGCTGTGTGCTGGACATTTTGTCCAGAAGGATACTGTGAGAGAAAGTATCAAAAACTTTGCTAAAATTAAAAAAACCTCACATCTACTGGATTCACTTGATCAACTTGATGGGTGACTGTTGTAAAAGGACATTAACTTAGTTAAGCAAGACTTTCCCCTCGTGAACCTGAGTTTGCTATGCATTGTCTCTCAAGTGTTTTTCAGTAACTCACAGAATAACCTTCTCCATAATTTTACCAAGCACTGAAGTGAGACTGACAGACCTGTAATTACCAGGGTTGTCCTTCTTACCCTTCTTGAACACTGGGACATTTCTCAGCCCAGCTGACCAGTGTCTTTCAGATCTGTGTTAGGTGAGATCAGGAGTGTTCTTTAGAAGCAAATCTCACATTTTTTCCTGCTCCCAGTGCCTCAATTCCCACTGTGGAGAGGCCCTGGGCTGCACAGTGTGTTCCTTTGAAATGAAACTAAGCTGGGAGATGCAGTCCAGGAGCTCACCAGTACACTCCTGACACAAAAGGGCATCCTGGTCATGGGAACAGTCTGAGGTTAGGCTGAAGTAGGAACCCTTGAATGTGGATAGTGTTGGTGCCACCCCCCAGCACAAGCCGTTGCTGGCTGCAGATCTTGTTGGGTCGCACTGCCTGCTTGTGGGTGCTTCAGCCCACAGCACCAAGCCCTCAGCTGGGAGGTTGTCATCTCCGTCATTTTGTGCTGCCTTTGAGCCTGATCTGTATCAGTTCAGTGTTCTGTGTATGTCTGTGGTTGTTTGTTTCCTTTCTTCCCTTCTCAAGCAAATGCCACTGCCATCAACCTTCCCACGAGCACCTTAGAAATTCAGCGATTCCCTCGGGAGCCACAGAGAAGCACAGGGTCCGAGAGGCCAGAGAGGGGAGCGGGCAGCGAGCCCATCACAGCTGCTGTCATTCCCCAGATCAGTGGGGTGCAGACCTGCAGCACAGTCCGTGTGCTGGAGTGGAAGGATGGGGTGGCTACTTTGCCTGGGAGTAACCTGCGGGTAAGTGTAGCCCTGGGCCACTGTGTTTCCCCCTCCCCACCCCGCCACTCCCCACAGCTGCTTGTCCTTGTAAGTGGCAGTGCCCCAGCCTGTGCCAGGCAGGGACCACCCGGACGTGGTGTGGCCCCTGGCAGTGCTTGCACCCCAGCTGGAGGATCCCACAGTGGTTCTGGCTCTGTGAACCTCTCTTCTTTCCCCATCCCTGTGCCGCTGTCATCTTGTGAGCTGAGCAGAGAGAGTGCAAACGTGGTCCCTGAGGGGCTGCAGCACGTCTGCCCTGCACAGGGAGGCAGAGGGATGCTATGTCCTGTGCAGGGCATCTTTCCTTTCCAAGCTGTGCCATGGAGTTGGCTCTCACCAAACTCCTGCACTCACCCTGGAAACAGTGGCCTTGTGCTCATCAGACAGCGGGTGCCTTCAGGAGTGCCCCTCGGTACATGAAGTACCTCGCACAAAAGGCACCAGTTTCTCAGCTGCTACTCAGCCTCAGGGCACTGCATCCTCCAGCCGTCCCCCTGCCCCTCGTGCTGCCAGCTGGTGCTGGTCTCACCCCAGTGCCAGCGGTGTGCTTCCCCAGCAGGCTCAGCAGCCAGCCCAGACTGCAGGGAGGGGCAGCAGGACAGGTGACTTTGATGCTGTGCTTGTCTCTGTCACTGGAGGAGCTGCCCTCTTGTTGTACACACTAAGGACTGAGCCGTGTCCCTCATTCTCAGAGCTCACATGCACCCACGAGCTATCCAGTTACATTTCTATCTTCCTTGTTAACTGCTTTTCCTTATTTTTTTGGTTCAATTACATAGTTTCGAATAAATGAGTACGGGACGCTGAAGGTGATGAGTGCTGATAAGGTGCCTCCAGTGGAAGCTGTAATGGAGGGTCACACAGAGAAAGATGGGGACTCAGAGGTGGCACCCACCAGCAGGGACAATCCGACTGTGGCTCAGGGTAAGGGCACCGTGGTGGCACTTCTAGAGTGGGTACCATCATCCAGCAGGTGCTGTCTGGCGTAGCCCCTGAGGAAGGCAAATGTCTCCTGCTTCCTGCTCTCACATGTGCTCCTCTTCTCTCTGATTCAGACGTGATGGAGCAGACCAAGCTGCCAGCAGCCGAAAGCATGTGCCACTGTGATACCTGTGGCCGGAGACACGTGTCGGATGGAGCTCGGGAAGGCAGGGGCTTCTGCAGCCAGTACTGTCACCAGCAGTTCAAGGAAAGGTAAAGGAAGGGGAGTCTGCTTCCCCAGGAGCCACTCCCTTACCGGCACCCCAGGCATTGCCACGTGTCATGCCACACAGTGGTTTACCCTCCCTTCCTCCATGCAGGTCTGTCATTGTGGAAAACTCTGCCAGCAGCACCAATGCCACTGAAATCCTCAAGCCGGTGAAGAAACGAAAGAGGAAGGACTACCAGAGCCCTTCAGAGGAAGAATATGAATCTGAGCAAATGGTAGGAAGAGGGCAGGGAGGGCACGTGTACGCGTGTGCTGATGTCCAGGGTGGGCCGTGGTCTGCCCCTGTTTGCACTGGGTGTGCGCAGTTCTCACTGGTGCTTTGCAGTGCTGTCAGCTATGGGGTAACCTCTTGACTGTTAATGCCAAAATGACTTGAGTATGTGGAGCGTGACGGCTTCTAGATGCTTGGGTGGCTGTTTGGCATGCTGAGCACCTCGGATTGGGCAGTGCTAGACACAGCCCGATGGGGCTGTAGGTATTGAGCGCTGTCAACTGCTCTCCTGAGTCTGGGCCGCTAAAGTAAGTGTTGAAGTAAGAGTGTCTGTCTCAGTGATGTGTATCCTGGGGAAGGGAGGGGAATTTTGACAAGGCAAGGAAGCTCTGGATGTCAGCCCTGACTGCAGCAGTTTTGCTCCAAGTGTGATTGCTACCACTGAGGACCAAAGTCCCCCTCAGGCTCCGATCATCAAATCCTCTTGGCCACCCATTTCTGGTCCAAGCATCAGTCAAGTCATGGATGTTAGAGAGACACAGTGTGGCCCTCGACACTAGTGTGAGGGTACAACACATAGCATATGCATCCACCGCGATGGGTTTCTGTTTTGTCTACTCTTGTGTCTAGGAGGAAAAGCAGGAAGAGAGGAAGAGCTCTGCAGGAGACTCTGCCATCAGCAATCCGGAGGCTGATGCGTGGAATGGAAGCCAGCACGGTATGGAGGGCTGGATGGGCGGTGGGGTGAGCACTTATGCCATGGCTGCGGGGTCCTGCTGTGGGACTGAGCCTGCATTTTGGTGCTCCAGCAGAGCCAAACACCCAGTGCAATGCACTGGTACATGTTCCTGAAGGCTTGTGAGATCCTCTGCTTGCTTGATCCTGCTCTCTCTGTCTCTTTCCATTTCTCTCCTTTCCTCTTTTTCTCCATGGGAAAGGTGTACCCTTACAGATATGGCTGTGTCTTCTTCAGACACTGAGCTGTACTGTACAGTGCTTTCTGGTCCCTCCCCTTCAGACCTGAATATTTTACTTGCTTGTGGATACTGTGATTGCTCCAAGAGGCACAATCCTGAGCAATAACGTGACTCTGCCACGTCTGGCTTTGCATTCCCTTTGGACAATCTTATGGGGAACTTCCCTCATGTGATTGGGATCTCTAAAAGTTGGGAGCTGCTCCTGTAGGTCTGGTGCTGCTGAATCTGGGTGATTTTGAGTTGTCTTATCTCATGGGGGTCTATTCCTGGACTGTATCAGAGGAGATCTCAAACACAGGGCTGTCAGCACAGAGGGAAAGGGGACAAGCTGAGGGATGCAGTGTTTGCTTATTTGGTTTTTGCCCTTCAGTGTGATGAGGGAGGAAAACTTGAGAAAATACTGAAAATAAGCATTTATGGAAAACTTTTTGTCTTTGAATAGTGAAAGGTCATACTCAAGGTAATTTTAAAATGAAACTGTTCCAGCTTCATGCTCCTTTCCGTGGCCAAATGGAGGGACAGTAGCAGAGGCCAGAAGTCCTTAATCCCTGATGTTACACTGAGTGAACCACTATTAAAAAGGGATCTCATACTTGCTTGCCAGGTCCTTTTGTCTGTAGTCCGAGCCCTGAGCATGTAACCTTCCCTGCTGCATACAAGTAAGAAGTGCTGAGCCTTGTTATTTCAGCATTTTATTTTCTCTTATTTTAGAAGTACATCAGCCAACAAACCTGGATGCTTCAGTGCAGCAGAGTCGGTGTATGCTCTGTCTCCAGGTGTATTTGTCATTCTCCAGAAGTGCAGAGCTTGTACTTATGGATTCCTCAAGCATGCCTGCCACTTTTTCCTATGTCCTGGAGAATAATAAAGGTGTTCATCACAAATATTAGCCAGGCATCTAGGTTAGTAACCTTGCTCATTGAAGGTCAGCTTTAATTTCTTTGGCAAGTTCCTGTTTTTTCTATCTCCACTTCCCCTAAGCCCAAGGGAGGAAGGAGTTGGTCTGTTTTATCCCTGCATTTCTGGCCTGCCCTACCCAAGGCTGTCTGCCATGGCAGATCTGTAGCTATGAATTATTCAGTGCTGGAATAGGCACAGCACTCCTGGAGTGCTATGAAAGAGGGAGAGAAAGTGACTGGAGAGCAAGAAACTTGCATTGAGTCTTGTGTGCCTTGGACAAGGCCTTTGTGGCCTTCCCAAAGGGGTTGAAGCCATGAAGGATCACTTCCCTGCCTATGAAGAGATGATGCTGTCTTCTTTTAGTGACTACCATAAGGATAAATGCATCTCTGGAGCATCAGGGTGGCCCTGGTGTGCCAAGGTGGGCTCGGGTGGTTGTCTCAGAGCAGAGGATAGCAGGGCTGGTGCCTCTGGAGCGGCAGGAGGAGGTGAGCCCGCTGCTGGTTTGACTGCCCAGGAGCTCCTTGCAACTGGGAGTGATTCCCAGACCTCTGCATGGATCCTGATGGCTGTCCCAGATCCATCAGTGCTGTGGCTGTTTCGGATGTACTGGCTGGAGCAGGACTGGGTGCAGAGGTGTCCTGATGCTTTGCACAGGAACGCTTGTTGCTCAGGCTCCTTAGGTGCCTTCCTGGAGCATTGTACAGCGACAGAGGACGCTTGGGTCACGGGGACCTGTGTGAGAGGGGCCTCTTGGCTCTGGCCCTCTTGGGGCAGCCAGCCAGGTTTGCTGGAGAAGGGGCTGTGGTAGGATGGTGCTGAGCTTTGCAGGGATGCAGGACCGTGCGTGAGGGTGGGATGCGGCCCCAGCAGGGCCCGTGCACTCGCCCGCCCTCCACGCTGCCCTGAGGCCGGCAGGGACGAGGCTGGAGCGGACCCTCAGCGGCGGCTCTTGTGTGTGCATTTGTGCTGCACTCAGGTGCCAGTGAGGAGAAGAAAGAAGGCTGGTCTTGGGCGTCCTACTTGGAGGAGCAGAAAGCTGTCGCTGCCCCTTTAGATCTCTTCCAGGATGTGAGTTGGGATTTTCCTGTCTTTTTCCCTCTTTCATCTTCTCTTTTCTTTCCTTTTTTTTTTCCCAACCCCTCCTCCTTCTCCTCTCTTCCTTGCTTCCCTATTTGGTGGGACTCTGAGCAATACGCAAGCTCCCATCTTCACCTGGAGGTGACCAGTCAGCCTCCAGTTTTGATTTAGCCAAAGTCCCACTTCCCAGCAGGGTGCTGTCCCCCATCCCAAGCACCCCACATTTGCCTAGGACACTCCTGTGGCTCTGGGAGAGTGGTGGAACTTTTCCAGCCCTTCCTCAAAGCCAGGCATGGGCTCTCCTGAGGCCACATTGCTGCGCTGCAACCCTGCTCCCAGGTGTCTGATTGACAGGGTGCAAGAGGAGCCTGCCCGCTGCCCTGCTCTCCCTGGCTGTGGCTGCTAGCCCAGGGACACCCTGCGCTGCCAGCTGTAGGAGATGCCAAACCCACAAGGAGGTGGAAGAATGTCTTTTTCTGCGGGGGAAAGAAAATGAAATTTGTACGAGAACGTAACCTGTGTCCCGCAGTCTCCTGGTCCCAGCAGCTCCCACGGCCTGAGGGTTGCTCCTTGGGATGGTTCTGGATGCAGCTGCCTGTGTCAGTTTTTACACTGTGGTTTAATTTTTGTTTCCAGTGCCAACTAGCTTCCCAGCACAAGAATGGCTTTAAAGTGGGGATGAAGCTGGAGGGGATTGATCCACAGCACCCATCTATGTACTTCATCCTGACGGTGGCTGAGGTAAGGAGCCTCCAGTTCCCACGTTCCTGGGTTCCTCCTCTCACCTGCGCAGCGGGAGGCTCTGCGGGAGGGGCGGTGCTGCCGGATGGCTCGTGGAGGAGACGGGCTTTGGGCCCTTGCCTTCCTGTTGCTGCATGAGCTGAGCTGGCTCTCCAGCATCTTGGTCAAACAAACAGTTTCTTTCCAGTTTGTTGGGGCAAGAGACAGTGGTGGGGAGCAGCTGTCATGCCCCAGGATAGTTGGTATCTCCATCACCCTGACACAGCAGGGCCATGGGAGGAGAGATTGTTGTGATGGCAACAGCTTCTTTGAGCTGATGCTGCTCAGACAGGTCTGAGCCCTCGAGATGGAGGGCATGGAGGCATCCAATTGCTCTTCCTTGTGTCTGTGGAGGCCCTCTTGTCTGTGGGGCTGTCCACTCTGCCATGTGGCAGCTGAACCAGCCTTGCCTTGCTGTGCTCCCTGGGCAGCCAGGCAGATCAGCCATACAACAGAGACTGCTGTTCTTGCTGCTGGAGAGATTTCACCAAAGCAGCATGGCATTTGGCCAAAATCCCTGCACCACCATCTCCCCCAGGTGCAGAAAAGGGAATCCTTGCACTTACTGGACCCAGAAAGGTGCCCCACCCTGGTATCTCACGTGCCAGCCTGAACCTCCCTTCTTAGGGCTGGCTTGTGGTGGCCTTGCATTTAACCTGTTCCATGCTGGACACCTTTTGGGACTGGCATGTACCTCCCGATCTGGGCACTGGCCTAGGGTTGACTTTTGCTTTCCCTGAGTGATACACTGAGATTGTGTGTGGGAGGGGAGGTGTGTGGTGCTCAGCCAGGGACAGCAGGAGGTTTCCATGGTCCTTTCCTTTCCGTGCCCTCCCTGCTGGAAGGTGTGTGGTTACCGGATGCGCCTCCACTTTGATGGCTACTCCGAGTGCCATGACTTCTGGCTGAATGCCGACTCCCCCGACATCCACCCCGCGGGCTGGTTTGAGGAGACGGGGCACAAACTCCAGCCCCCAAAAGGTAAGGAGTTGGTGAGTCTGAGTCGGTGGGTCCTGTTGAAGGAGAGGGATGAGTAGTGGGCCCCCAAACCTAGAGCTGGAGATGGGGACCGAGTGGCTCTGTGGCACCCAGGAAGGGATGCTGCTGTGCTGGGGGGGTTCCACAGGACAACCTTTCAGGAACCCATCATGCTAAAGATCTCTGCTCACTCCCACTCTGGGGCAAAGCCCTGGCACCCTGGATGTCCCAGTGCCAGGCTGGAGCCAGCAGGTGGGACTGATGCTCTCTGGGGAGGAACTGAGCTCTGGATTTCCACTCCACTGCTAATGTTTCCTTGCACCCCTTCAAAATCAGCCATTGAGCCTGAGCCATGGACTTTGGGTTTCCCAGGGCTGCTGTAGACCCCATCTGCCCACAGCAGGACACCCCTGGCAGGGTGAGGGCTAGCTGGGGATGGCTGGGCTCAGCCTCACAACTCCTGGCTGCTCTCTGTGAACTCGTTGCTCTCATTTCTCTTCCTGAGGGGTTGTAGGTTATAAGGAAGAAGAATTCAGCTGGACGAACTACCTAAAGATAACAAAGGCTCAGGCAGCTCCTAAGCACCTCTTCATGGTCCGAAACACTGTGAGTAGCAGCTTCTCCTTCCTGCCAGAGCCTGCAGGTTCAGATGTGAGTTCTCCTCCAGCTGAGCAGAATGCCTCTGCCAGTGCTGGGCTTTTCTCTGTCCACCTCACCCTTCTCAAGCCCACAGCATAGCGGGCCAGGAGAGCGTACTGCTGGCACTGCTCAATGAGATACAGCATGCTTTGCTGCTGAGGGTCTGTAGCTTGGATGCTAGTTTGAGCCCAGAATTGGTGTTGCTCTGATTCACTGTTTCATCCAGGCTGGTCTCATGGACAGTTAAATCTGTTACAGAAGTACTGGTGAGGAGAAGTAACTGCTACTTTCAACAATTATTTTGCCAAAAACTCTCAGTTAATATTTCATAAGTATAATCATTTTGTCTCTGTTGTGTGTCTCTCTCTGCCTTTATTTTTCATATGGCAGCTTGGGTAAGGAAAGTGGTAAATAGCAGAGTGCAAGATGCTGATGGTTTCTTTGTCAGCTGCAAAGGAAATTCAACCTACTGATAAATCAGCCTCTCCACGCTATTTATTGTGTCTAAGCCTTCCTGTTCATTGCTGCAGCAATCCCACTAGTGTGTGTGACACAATCTTTTGCAGTTTTTGGATCCAAGAAATAGAGACAAGGTAGGATGAAGGGCCCCATCCCAGCTTCTCCTGCCAAGCCCTAGGGCACTGTCCGCTGCTGACACTGGAGGAGCATGACCAAAAACAAGTATTTTGTACAAAAAATCTGAATCAGTGTAGGTTGGAGTCTGTTCTTCTCTTGGATTTTACTGCTTATAGAAGATCCTGAGGGTCTGAAGATTTCCTTTCATCTTTCTTTGTGTGGCCAAACTGAGTTATTTACCCTCTGCCTCTTTTCTTGCATATTTAGCAGGGCACTGCTCTTCTGGGATCCTGAGTGGTCCTGGGCCTTCCTGGAGGCCAGGAAGGGTCGAGTTTTGGGAGAGTTTGGGCAGATGTCTCCTTGCAGCAGGCAAGGGAAGTGGTGAGGAGGGCACTGGGACTGTGGTTCTGAAAGAAACCTTCCCCTCTCTCCTCCCAGCATGAGACTTCTCCAGGCTTCAAGGTGGGCATGAAGCTTGAAGCTGTGGACCGCATGAACCCTTCCCTGATCTGTGTTGCCACAGTGACTGACGTGGTGGACAATCGCTTTTTGGTGCACTTTGACAACTGGGATGATACTTATGACTACTGGTAAGTTCACAGAGGCTCCTGGGGTGCCAGTGCTGGGGAGACACCCTACCACTGCTTCAGCAAGAGTGAGGGGGTGCTCAGAAAAGTGTGGGACAATCACAGCACGCTGCTGCAGACAGGCCACCAGTGGTCCAGTGAGGCAGAGGGTCACCCCCCTGTGCTGAGGGACAAACCTTTACCTGTTCCATGTCACCTCCTGGGACATTGTCATGGCCCTGTAGTTAACGTGGGACGAAGACACGTGTGATCAGCTGTGGATTTGCTGTGAAACCCACTAGGGAGATGGGTCCACCTGCAGTGACCAGGACAGGAGCCCCCCGGTTGCTCAGGTCTCACTGAGGGTTGCTGTTCCTTGGGCAGTTCTATAGCAGAGCTTGTACCTGGGGCATGTTCGTGTCCTGCCCCTCTGAGCTGAGGTCCCTCTGCTCTATCCCTTGCCTTGCCAGGGCCTGTGGCTCCCTGGGTCACTCGGGAACAAGGGTGCTGTAGAAGATCTCAGCTTCTGCAGGGGCTTTTGCACTTTGGAGGTGCTGCCAAGTGGCCTGCCCTGTGGCCCCACAGCCCATGCTGTCTGGTGGTGATGACCCAGGTATCTCAGCCCTGTGTAAGAGTCTGGGTGTGTTTTCTAGGTGCGACCCCAGCAGTCCATACATCCACCCAGTTGGATGGTGTCAGGAGCACGGCAAACCCCTCACGCCTCCTCAAGGTGAGTCAGTGGCCTGGGACTGCAGCCTGCACTGGCCCATCCCCTTGGGACGGGCTTCCCAGGGTGGCATGGTGGGCCTGGATGTGCAAACCCCATGGCCCTTGCTTTTCTGCAGGCCCAGGCAGTTCCCTTCAGCAAGGCTGCAGCCAGGGAGGTGGCATGCTCCTGCCAAGGCTCCTGTACACATGTTCAGGTGCAGCATGGTGGTTGTGTTAGGCCAAGTGGAGACACGAGGAGGACCCAAGCTGTCTGTGCGGGCCCAGATGTTTTTGCTTCCTTGTACCATGGATTTCATGGTCCATGAGAAAATAGTACTACTTCTTAAGGTCTCTCATTCCCACATGTCTGGCACAGACTTGGTTGATCCTTCAAGGCAGTAGGACATTCTGGGATACTTACCATCTTTCTGCAGGCATGTCTCACCTTCTGCATCTTTCCCCTTCTAGATTATCCTGACCCTGACAACTTCACCTGGGAAAAGTACTTAAAGGAAACTGGAGCATCTGCTGTCCCAGCTTGGGCCTTTAAAGTGGTGAGTGCCACATCCTCTGCTCCACTGTGCTTGGGCAGTAATTTGGGTTTTCTCCATTGTCAGGTCTTTGCTTTTATGAAAAGTCAAATGATGTCCAGTATGCTCCTGCCATAGGCCTGGGGTTCAGATCTACACTCAAGGTTCAGAAGTCAGGGGTATCCTGGGCAAATAGTTTAAAACTGGGAAAAATGGCAAGTGTGACCATCCTCTTGGCTAGACAGGAGTTGGTTGATGTGAAATCATTTAGGCTTTCTTGATAGTTGTTGTCTCCAGCTGCAGTGTGGCTGCAGTAGAGATCCCCAAAATGTGACTCTTAGAGACCTTCTTCCCGGTTTTCCCATCTTGTTAAAACACAGCTTAGATCTAGGATGCCTGTCCCCACTCTCCTGTTGCCACTGTGAGCTGGGATGGCTCTTGCTTGGACAGACCAGGGCTGGGAGTTGGGCTTGAGGAATGTGCGCTGCTGGGAAAACTGCCAAGGGATGTGGGAGCCCGAAGCACGGCCCTGTTCCCCGCTGACCTGGGTTCTTCCTGACCCCAGCGCCCACCCCACGGCTTCCTGGTCAACATGAAGCTAGAGGCAGTGGACAGGAGGACGCCTTCCTTCATCCGAGTGGCCAGTGTGGAGGACGTGGAAGACCACAGGATAAAGGTGGGTGCTGGAGTCCTGGTGCTGAGCCTGTGTCCAGGCACTGCTGACTTGCTCCTACCCTGCCAGCTGTAGTGGCAAAGCGTGTGAAGGTCTGTGGAAGCACAGCATGCAGAGGATGGCAGGTCCCTGTGCCTGGCTCCAGGATGGAGGAGAGCCTTGTGCTGCAGTTCAGCTCTACCCTGCTGCTTGCTGTCAGCTTAGATGCCTCTAGAGCTCCTCAGGGAAATGCCTTGAGGTTTGAAGGGTGACCTCTTTACTTGTCTCTCCAGATCCATTTTGATGGCTGGAGCCACGTCTATGATTTCTGGATTGATGCAGATCACCCGGACATCCACCCCATAGGCTGGTGCTCAAAAACTGGACACCCTCTGCAGCCTCCTCTCAGTAAGTCCTGTGCCTGGGTCAGTGCCTCATACCAGGGCCCAAGTGTGCCAGATCACCACTGTCACTGCCACCTGCCCATGCACAGAAATGGGAGGGCAGGTGCTGGCTGAGGATGGGTGTGGGGGAAAGGCTTTTCCATGGAGTTGTCATTTGCAAAAGTCCTCCCTGTTTGGCACAGGCAGGGAGCCCAGAGCCCTGCCTCTGCCTGGGGCTGCAGCTGTGACAGTCTCTCTCCTGTTTCTGTTCCTGGTCTAGGGCCAAAGGAACCAGCCTCCTCTGCCCATGGGGGCTGCCCAACCTTGGGCTGCAAGAGCATTCCTCACACCAAGAGCTCCAAGTACAGCTTTCACCACAGGTGAGCTCACCAGCATGGCTCAGAGGGGCACAGCTTCCCTGCTGGCCCTTCCTCCGCTCCTCTGCACCCTCCACCCCCACCAGCAACCAGCCCATCCTTCCTTCCATGCACCCCACATCTGGCTTTGCCCCCCGCTTAGGGGCAGCCCTTGCTCTCCCAGGCCAGGCCCCACAGCAGCCCAGAGCACGCGGCTACTGTAACTCCTGGGACCTCCTGCTCTGTGCCTGTCCTGCAGCACCCAGAGCCCCTGGCGTGCCCTACGTGCCCATCTACCTGTGAGGACATATGGGCTACCTAGGGGACAGTGCCTGTAAGATGCTGTTCACTGATACCACCTTTGAGGACGATGTTCCTCCCATGTCTCATGGTTGCTTTTTACTGTGGTTGTGGGCTGGGAAGTCCTGAGAAGGAACAGTGCATCTCCTCCAGCTCAGCCAGTCGCTTGTGTGACCTTTCCCAGGGGAAACCAGGCACAGTGTAGTGCTGACCCCAGCATCCATGGAGCATCCATGAGGATGGGGGAAGGCTCCTAGGGGGTTCTCTACTGGCCACACTCGCAACACTTGCTTCCTCCTTACTCTGAGGCTAATCTGGATGCCTGTGGGAGCAAGGAAGGGAAGATGGAGACTCTGTGAACCCAAATGACCTACTTGATCAGCACTGTGGTGACTTGCACAGGGTCACTGTGATGGCAGCAGAGAAGGTGGGGCAGGTACCTGGACAGACTCAGTGTACTCTGCCTCTGCAGCCAGAGCCCTCACCCTGGGAATTTGTTCAGCATGTCTTTACTCTGCTTTTCATGGCAGGGCTGTGGCTTCCTGTGCTTGGGGGTGGAGGGGTGGCCCTGATGGCTCGCCCCACCATGCTGCTCTGAGCTGGCTCCAATGCTTGCCTCCGCTCTGTTCTCCAGGAAGTGCCCCACACCGGGTTGCGATGGGTCAGGACATGTGACTGGGAGATTCACCGCCCACTACTGCCTCTCAGGGTGCCCGCTGGCAGAGAAGAACCAGGGCAGGCTTAAGGCAGACTTGTCGGACACCGAGGCCTCAACTCGCAAGAGGAACCTGATCGGCTTCCCTCAGCGAAAGAAATCTCGGCACCACGGGAGGTGAGGGCAGGCCCGGCGAGCCCTGTGCAGCAGTACAGGGGCCTGTACCACCACTGCCACCCCTGGGAGGGATGGCCAAGCTGGAGAGGCTCCTTGACCGCTGGGGAGCATGGTTACTGGTGGCTGGTGTTTGTCTTTCCAGCTCTGTTGGGCACCTCTCTTGGTTTTTCTCCCCACTTTTTGTGTCTTTAGCTGTCAACCCTTTGGGTCAGGGTCCAAGAGGTAATCCTTGCTCCTACTGCCAAGGCATTGCACTGTGCAGTGTGGAGGAGGGCCCTCGGGCCAATCCCAACCCAGTTGGAAATCAGTCTTCCTATCTCTTTAGAGGGCGGCCTCCAAAGTACCGGAAGATCCAGCAGGACGACTTCCAGAGTAAGTGCCGTCCTCTGCCGTGGTGCCATTGCAGGGGCAGGATTTGAGGAGCTGGGGTGGTGGCTGTTGGAGGCAGATCTCCCTTGGCTTGCTCAGTCGGACCACACAGGTCAGCAACAGTGAGGAGTTTGTGGTCAACTGCCAGAGTTGACCATCTGACAAGGAATGTCCCTGCTGCTTACTAGAGCTTTGCTAGGTCCCTCGTCATGTCTCTTGGTCTGTATCTGTGAGTGCTGTAGGGCAGGGAATTAGGATCCTCTCTCAATGGCAGTGCATTTTCCTCAGTGCTTTGTCCTCTTCAGGCAGGGATGCTGTACCTTCATCCTGTGGCTAATGTACCCCAAAATATCAGCGTGCTTATGAAGTGCTAAATTAGTGCTGCAGCGCAGAAACTGATGCTGAACAGTGTACTTGGCATTTAGTTTTGGAGACTGACACAAGACATTTATTCCAGCCAGTATCTGTTTTACCATGGGCTGTCCTGTTGCCGACCCCAGTGCTGGGGGTGAACGAAGATCTCTTCTTGGGAGCCATCCTTGACTCCTTGGAGCAGAGAAAAACTCTGTTAGAAACGTTAAATGAACTGAATGATATGGGAGGTATTCTGGTGCGAAACTGGACATTGAAATCTAGTTCAGTATGGAAAGTGAATGATTGAAGCTGGTGAGAACAAGGCAAAGCCAAGCTTTTCTCTAAACTTCTTCCCCCTGCCATCCCCAGTCCCACCAAACTGAACCCTTGAATGCACTGACATCCTGTTCAAGGGATCACTAGCTCTTGATACCTGGACTCATGAGACCCTCTGCTGCCAGCCCTGGGCCCTCCCCAAGGCTTCTAGTATAGGATGGGGTGTTTTCAGCTTTCTGCTTTATATCACATCTTCCATTTTTATTGCCAGCTATTTCTTCAGACAATATGCACCAGTCGCTCTTCATGTCTGCGCTGTCTGCCCACCCCGACCGCTCGCTGTCGCTCTGCTGGGAGCAGCACTGCAAGCTCCTGCCGGGCGTGGCCGGCATCACAGCAACCACGGTGGCCAAGTGGACCATTGACGAGGTGAGATGGTTTTGAAACCTGCGTGCTGACTCCTAACCCACTGGCATGGCTGAGGGCCCTCTACCTGGCTGTGCAGCACCATGGTACGTGCACCAGACACAGAGGTGCTTCAGCAGCCACTTCCTGGGGCTACTGAGGTGATCTGCTGGATCCGCTGGATTTCCCCATTGCCCCCCTGTGTGCCCCTCTCCTGTCCCTGCCCCTCAGGAGGGATCGTCTCGCTGTGCTGGCGCTGGCTTGTTGGAGATGAAACTGCTGTAGCATTAGCTGCTGTGGGCCTGGAGGAGGCCAGCACTGTGCCCTGGTCCTGGCCATCTCTAGGATGGGAGGGTGCTGCCACTGCAGCCTTTGCCCCAACAGCCACGTTACCTTATGGGGCACAAAACGTCACTGTGGAAGTGAGGGCGTGGGCTCATGGTGGGTCTCCAGCCAGAAACATTCCCTCTGTCTTGACATTTTTCTCCATTTATTCCAAGGTCTTTAGCTTTGTTCAAACTCTGACGGGTTGTGAGGACCAAGCCAAGCTCTTCAAGGATGAGGTGAGGAGGGCTGGAAGATGAATGCAGGTGGCCAAGGACAGCTGTTTGCCAACAGGGCAGAGAGGAATTGCCCAGTGGCCTTCTTGCAACAGATTGCTGCTGAATGCTGAGAGCACATCCTGTGTCTGGCAGTGATCCCACCCTGCAGCTCTGGGGACAGCAGCCCCACTGCCTTGGAGTGTGCAGCTGTCTGCCAGGGCAGATCCGGTGGCAGGAGGGGATATGCTGGCCCCAGGGAGCTGAGCTGCCCTGTTCTCCCAACACGGGTGAGGGAGGGCCCCTCTGAGGATCTAGGATGGAGGGGTGGGAGAGGATGATGCTGTAGCCTTGATAGCACCATCACCTCCTGAGGGAAGCTACTTACTCCTCACTTGTTCATCCTTCCCTGCCTGCATCCTCTCACCAGCACAGCAGTTCGGTGGCATTGCTGTGGGTGCGCCAGGTTCAGCTCTTAGACCCCTCTGTGGACAGATGTGCAGAGGGGCCGCTTTCCAGCACACACAGAACACCCTGGGCAAGCTGATCCTGGGCACACTGGGTACAGCAGGTGTCCCAGCCTGTTGGTGAATGGCCCCTGTGCTTTAAGGGTGCTCAGGCACACAAAGCTGAGCTGGGAACAGCATCCAGGCCTGGTGGCACCTGGAGCAGGGAGCAGACGGGTGTTTGCCTGGAGCAGGTTGGCTGCTGTCTGTGTGCTGTGCCCATTCTGCTCTGGTCCTGAAACCCAGATTGGCTGCAGCATGAGCTCCTGGGGCAGCCCCTGGGAGGGCCTTTCTCCACCTCTGCCCTGTTTCTGGGCATGTGAGCTCCCAGCTCTGGCTTATCTGGGGCAGTGTGGGAGTGCTATGGGTGGCCCCTGCCCTACTCCCTGGGATCATCTGTAGCACCTGGCTGAGGGTGAGTGCAACCATGCACATCCCCACGTCCGTGCTGGCTGTCCCTAGGGAGTCTCAGCCTGGGTTTTGGGTGAGTGCCTTTGTCCCTGCTCTCCTCTCCAGATGATCGATGGCGAGGCGTTCCTCTTGCTGACGCAGGCTGACATCGTCAAGATTATGAGTGTCAAGCTGGGCCCAGCACTCAAGATCTACAATGCCATCCTCATGTTCAAGAATGCTGATGACACCTTAAAGTGACTTTTCTTGGCCCAGTCGGGACCGTCCCTCAGCATTGGTGCTGCCGATCAGTCTGGCCAGGACAGAGGTTCCCCCTGACCGACTGCAGTTTGTCATGTCCTGCTCATGTCCTCTCGGATGCTGCATCTCCGCTCTCCCACCAGTCCACCTCCCATCCTCTCCCCTCCACTCCACACTGCCCTTCTCCTCCAGTGCTGGGTACAGGCTGAGCTCAAGCCTCGGGGGTGGCTGCAGGGGTGGAGGGTGGATGTGGGACTAGCCTGTCTTAGTGCAACTGCTGCCCTCCATGTCCTGCTGTGACTGCATCGATTTGGGGGGGGTGTTGAGGGACAGGGGAGCAGTATGGAGAGTGTAGCACCTGGGGGCTGACACCACTGCTCAAGTCACCCAGGTAAGGGAAGAGATGGACTGTCCGCATACATGCTTCACCCATTTAAGGGCTGGTCTTGGCTTTGCTCAGCAGCTGAGAGGTTTTTTTTCCCCTCCCTCAGTGTGTTCCTCTGGTGGTGCTTGTGTTAACATCGTTCCCAAGGGACATTCTCAAGGAGCTTCTGCTCACTCTGAATTCCACTTTCCCTTTTAAGGCCAGATGATGGCTTTGCTTTGCCCCTTCACCGCACTGGGAACCAGTGGCCTACCTCTTGCTCCTTCCAGGGAGCAGTGTGTCCTGGCTCCTCTGCCCCCAGCCAGTGTCTGTGCTTTATTCCTCTTAATGCAGCAGCCCCGGGGGCCAGGGCTGGGTGAGTGCAGAACAAGCTCCCTCTCACCGTGTGCTTCAGGCTGTCTTGGTCAGCACGTCTCTGGGAGAAAGGGTGCTTGGTTAACTTAATCCCCTTGCAGTGATTAAAAAATCCTCTGCAGAGGAGAGTTAGGTCCTCCAGTCTGTGTATTAGGAACAAGACCCTTTCTAGAGCAGAAGCAGCTGCGAAGGACAAGAAGCATCCGTTCCTCCCTGGGCAGATCCATGGCTCGCTCCTGAAGGTACTCCTGAGTTGGCTGACGGGATCCTGCCAAGCTGCCTCCTCTCCCTCTTTTGCCCTTGCCAGGCCCCCAGGTTTTGCTCTCTGAGGAGCAGGATCTTCTGCTTTCCCTGGATTCCTTACCTGCAGAGCTAGAAGAACTTCAGCAGTCATCTGTTGGTTTGGGGTTTTTTTCTGTCCTTTTAGGAACACAGCAGCTTTTCAGCAAGGGTGCAGGCACTTGGGAATGCCTGTGTAACACCAGCCCTTGTAATGGAGGAGAGGCTGAGTGGGCTGGGACCCCAGAGCCACCAAAGCCACTGTGCCTGGGAGCATCCCAGGGAGCTTCTGATAGTCCCTGTGTTCCCTGGCAGCACCCACACTGCTCTGGCCATGGTCTGTCCTCCTGCTGTGGCTGCTGTGGGAGCAGGGCTGCAGCAGCGCAGTGGCCACGTGCCCCGAGAGCTCTCCACAGCCTGCAGTGATGTGATCCAAGTCCCAGGTCCACTTTCTTTCCCTTTCCCAAGAATGGCACATCAGCAGCAAAAACAATTACGGCCCCCCTTTCCCAGTGCCCAAAGACAGGGATGAAGGATCTCAGCAAGTGCACCAGCAATGTGTCTTGGAGCAGCGCTGCTGTGGGAGCCGCTGTCACACCTGGGTCAATCTGGTCTAGGCTCCCCATGGAAATGTAGCATTTTGACTCTTTGTTATTGAATATTTGGGGTTATGTTTGACCTGCTTGCTCTTCACACAGGACTTGCAACTAGTCCATGTATTTTTTTTTGTCAGTGCTTGGGTTTGATTTAGGCAGCTCTTCCTCTTTTCCTTTTTTATTTTCTTCCATCTCTTCAAGCACTGCAGTGTGGCCAGCTGGGGAGAGAGGGAGAGTGGGAAGGAACAGCCATGTCCCTGGGTCCCAGTGTCACTCTCCAAGTCACCTTTGATCTGCAGTAAGTGGTCCTGAAGCTGATCTCTTCAGTTGATGGGGAGTCTTTCTGGGCCACTGTGTGCTGGGGGAGAAGAGGAGGAGCCCCAGGACCTTCAGCTGTGAGACTGTACAAACGGTGCCGAGACCTCTCCAGGTGTGATCTGGAATAGAATGGCTCCCTTGGACAGGACATGGGTATTGAGCTTATAAGGAAGCATCTTATGAAAGCATCCTATTCTTGTCTGCTCCATTCCCTCATGCTAAGTCCTTCCTCCTGTTGGGGAAAGGACTAAGCACTGTCCCTGGCTGCTAGGAGAGGTGTTGCTACCCAAGTGTCATGTCTGAAACTAGCACAAAGGATGGAGAGCCTTGTCTTTCACAGGGCTGCCCTGGAGAACAGAGGTGGTGGTGAGCTCAGAATATCCCTGCTGAAGGGGAAGAGGAGCCATGAGCCAAGCCATGGCTGGCCCACAAGACTGAGCACAACCAACACCATTAACTCTTGCTCTGCTGTTGGGTGCAGTCCAGCCATGCTCTGCCTGGGCACCAGCAAAACAGGCAGAGGTGCTCCAGAAGTGCCAGCCATGGTCATCAGCTGTGCCATGGGATACTGCCTTACCTGGACTCTCTTGACCTCCCACTAAGTGAGCAGACACACCCTGGACAGGATGGCCAAGGTGCTCTCTGTTGGCTGTGGGGTCTCTGCTGGATCTGAGCTCTGCGCAGGGAGCTGCTGCCAGGAAAACCAGCCCCTCTGGAAGGGTGATGTGAGAGTGAGTCTCTGTCCCACACACTTTCCTGCTGTCTTGAGCATCATCGGCCTCTCGGGCTGATTCTGCTGTTACAGTACAAAGCTTCTGGATTCATCTGGACGAGAGAGTTACAGGCTTTGTAGGTGGTCAAGGGCTATTTACTGATAAAACTTAAAACCTTCTTGTTTCCTTGAAAACCAAGCCAAACCCAAAGCATTGTGTGTGTATGTATGGGTGGGTGTTTGTGGAAGTACCACAACACCATTTCCCCTCCTGTTGGTGTCTTGCTGTTTTAATGTGATGGTCTCTGTGGCTGTGGAGGCAGCAGGTTCTCAGGCCTGAGAACCCAGGGCCTCGGGCGATGTGTCCTCCATGAGCAGAAGTTGCCTCTGGTCCCAGCAGGGAAGCCAGAAGGAAGGTTTGCTGCACCCTTGGCCTTGGCAGGTCCTCCATCTCCACAGAGCGTTGATTGGGAGTCCCCGCCTCAGGGAGCATCGAGGGCAGCTGTGACCAAGGCAGAAGGACCAAAGTTTTTCATCCTTCTCCTTTTGCCCAGCCAAACTCCTCACAGGGATGTCCACTGCTGTGTCACTAAGGAGCTGGAGAGGACAATGGGTCTGAGTCTGGCCCACAGGTTCCTCTCTGAGGTCTTTCTGAAAGATGTGACTGCAGCCAAAATTTCAAAGTCAGTGAAGAATTTTTCAAGTCAAATATTTTTCTGAGCGGAGGCCCCCAAACCTGTGCTCCTGTAAGTCCTGCAGATGGTGTTGGCAGGGCTCAGCTGCAGCCATGGGAGATGACCCACCCCATGCTCCAGCTTTGAGCACAGGATGTCTTCTGGGGCAGCTGGTCTGCAGGGGACTCCAGGTGCACGGGAGCAGTTGGAGCCCCTCAGGAAGGTGCTTCTCCCCCCTCGTGGAAGTCGGCAACACCGTGATGGTGTGAGGCCAAGGTCTCCGTTTCCAGGAGAGCAGCCAGGTTGAATCTCAGCGAGGGGGGCAGCCATGCCTACCTTGCCAGAGCGCACTGCTGGCCTCTGCCTTCCTCCAGTATTGTCCATGCTGATCTCAAGCACTTTTAGAAAAGCAAGAAACTCTCCAAATGGTCTGGGAGGGTTGAGGGCTTAGGGCAGCTGCTGCCTGCAGAGGCAAATCTGGGGACATGAATGCAATGATGGGCCTTGGAGAAGAGGAGGAAGCCAAGAGGGATGTGACTTGGCTGCTGCTTCTCCTCTGTTCCTCACTCCTTAACCCCCAGGAGGGAACCCCTTGGAGAGGGGAGGAACCAGCTGAGCTCCCTTCCCCCAGTCCCCCCCTTCCCTCTGGGCCTGAGGCTTGTCCTTGGAGGGAGGAAAGGGGAGGGGTGCGTTTTGGAAGGAGTGTGGTTATGATAACAAAAGCTTTTTTGCACTTTCATTCATTTTGCACTTGTTTTTAATTTCTCTTTTCTGTGTTTTTGATATTTGCACCTCCTCTTTGTGTTTTCGTAAGAAAAATACTTCTGTTGTAGCCAGTGAAGCTGTTCTGGAACTTTGTGTCCTGAGTATACAGAGGTTTAAAGGCCCTATATATATAAATTTATATCGGTATAAAAGTAAATTTATATATATAGATCGCGGTGTGATGTGTTTCGTCGGTGTTTTAAAATAATAAACGAATGTGAGCAATGGGCACAGCTGGAGAGCGGTCATTCGGCCCTGCCGCCTCCCCTGGGGGAGGCACTGTCCCTGCTGGGGACAGACCGACACGGGGACACCCCGCGGGGGGGGGGGGGGGGGGGGGGAGGGGACTCCCGTGACCTCGGGCACTGCCCCATCTAGCCCCGCCCCCATTTGGAGCCCCGCCCCCATTTGGAGCCCCGCCCCCATGTGGAGCCCCGCCCCCATGTGGAGCCCCGCGCCGTGGGCTCTGCCCGTCCCGCAGGGTCACTCTGGAGGCTGCCGGCGGGGGTGGAGGGGAGGGAGGGGGCGGCTCATTTATCCCTCTGTGAGGCGCTGGAGGGGAGTCCCGGTGCCCCCTCACTGGTCCCAGTCCCAGGGAGCTCTGTGGGGGGGCCGTGCAGCCCCTCCAGCCCTGCACTGGGGCTGTCGCTGCTCCAGGGGCACAGGGAACCGCGTCCCGACCCGCACGTGGCCTCGGCCACCATCAGGCCCAGCAGGACCAGGAGCCCGGCCCCCAGCACCAGGTGCATCACATTGATTCCAGTGTCATCTGCAGGGGACAGGAAGGGACAGTCACTAGGGGTCCCTGAGCAGAGCCCCCTGGGAGCTCCCCGAGCAAAGGGGTCCCGTGGGGGCAACAAGGGACCCAAGGGAATGGAAGGGGTACACATGGGGCTCCCAGGGCAAGGGGACATGCTGGGGAGCTCCTGGGCTAAAGAAGGATAAAGGGAAGTTCATAGGGAGCAAATGGAGCCCCAGGTGCTCCAGTGGCCTCTGCTTCTTGCATCCCTGCCCCCTGGGACACCCCCTACCCACAGTCTTTAACCTGTCACCCCGCCCATGTCACCAAAGGTGGGGAAGAGGACAGGAACACGGAGCTGGCCTTCACCTGCCACTGCCAGCCAGCCAGGGCCACTGGGGTGCAACAGGACGTATGACTGCCCCTGGCGCTGGTAGCTGCAGGCATAGGAGTCCCCTGACCCCTGCCCCTATCTGAGAGCCCAGCAACCCTGTGTCTGTAGGTCATCTATAGGGTCTCTGAGGCATTTGCAAGGCTCAAACACATCTGAAGGAAGCTGTAATTCTCTGCTTGGACCCCTATTGCAGCTGCTTTCTTCCCCTATATCCTTTTCTAGTTCCCCTAGGATGTGGTGGGTGCCAGAGAGGAAGAGTAGGGAGTGAATGGGGGGATGTCTCACCTCTCACCACCAAATCCAGGGTCTCGCTGACAGCAGGCCATTTAAATGAAGCACTCCTGGTGAAACACTGGCAGCTGTAGTGGCCCTCATTGCCTTTATGCATGTGGGAGAGGTTGGTATCATCTCTTTCCTTTGAGAGTACGCTGAGGCCTTTGACCTGGCCCTCCAGGTACAGGTAACAACCAGCACTGGAGTGTGCGATAGTGCAATGGAAAAAATCACATCAGCTCCTGCAGCCACCTCATGCCTGATCTGCGAACACATGAAATATAGTTAGATTTATTCATTTATTTTCTGTATTAAGAATTAGATTTTAGAAAGTAAGCTGAGCTTCATTTTGTCTCTGTGTTAGGTGGAAACTTTTAAGTTTAGATCGTTTTGTTGGTGTTAGGTGGGGAACTTTGACAAGAACTAACAAGCTATTCCACACCATCAGCAAAGGCCTGGGGGTGCCTGGTGTGCGAGCAGTCTGGGGCAAGAGAAGAGGGAACTGGTGTGCAACACCTGCAGGCTGAAGGAGAAAGCTGCTTTGGTTTGTCTGGCGGTCTACAAGGGTGCTGACAAACACCAACAGCAGGCAGTGGGCAAGCGTGAATGGGAGGGAATTTATGTTAAAATTTCTTGGAACTAATTAGCTTAATCCATCCTGAATTTAATGAATATGTGTGTGTGTGTACTTTAAATAATGCCCTTGTAAAAGAGTGGGTGCGCAGGGCCTTTATGGAGTGATCCACCCTGTCCCCCACCGGCGAATAAAACCCCCCTGCTTGAGAACTCCCTGCAGCTGTAAGGTTTGATTCCACAGATCGTGCCCAGGCAGGACAGAGAGGACAGGTTTGGAGAGATGGTACTCTGTAGGGAGAAGAGAGGCCATGAGAAGGTGTGCAGGGCTTTGACATGGTGCTGGGAGCCAACAGGATCTCCATGACCCCACCACCTGGCTCAGGTAGAGGTGAAGACAGTTCCCACCTGTCCAACCAGGGAAAAGGGAAAAACCCTGCCCATCACGTGGATGGGGAAGCCAAGTGGCTACTCACATCCTGGGCTACCCATATGGCATCTGACCCCATGCAAAGGAGAAACAGCACATCCCTCACCTTGCACTATGACATCCACGGTTTCACTGCAAGCCAACACAGTGCTCCATGCAGGTAACGGCAGCCGTAGGCAGCTGCGTCTCCTTGGGTGGCATTAGAGATGGAGAACTTGGCCCTGCCGCCGTGCAGCTCCAGGGTATGGACCTGGCGGCCGTTCTTGTACAGCACAACGTTCTCATTGTCACACTGGCAACTGCAGCAGATGGTGGTGGAACCTCCTGGTGGGATCACCCCGGGAGGCTTCAGGAAGATGGAGATTGTGGGGGCACCTGCATGGGGAGAGAGATGCTGTCAGACAGCCATGGAGTCCCCAGCACCCAGCTGCCCAGCGGTGAGCTCCAGGCCTCATCTCCACCCAAGGGTGAGTTTTGTTCTGTAGGGCTGGTGAGGAGCCCTGGGAGATAGGTGGGGGACCAAAGATGTGTCCAAACTCCCCATCTATCTCCTCATGGTACTCACTTAGTATAGCCTTTCTCTGTGCCACCACCCAAGCACCTGCAAGAGAAACAGCCATGTAACACCTCTGTGGAGTCTCTGGACACCTCGTGTCACCCTCTGGCAGCCCACGCAGCCTCTGGTACTCACCAAAGGCTAGCACATGGGTCGCAGGCAGTATCATGGCTCCCTCTGTCCTTGGCTCAAGCAGGACTCCTTCAGAAGAAGGCTTTGGCTGGAGGCATTGAAATGCTGGGTGGCTTCTTGTGGGTCCTGACACGCCCTCGTTGCCACAAACTGCCTTTTGTCCTATGGCTTGGGTTTCTGCAGACACAATTGTAGGGCTGGGATGGTTGAACTGGAACCAGAATGTCCCAGTCACCTGCTCAGGGCTGGGCACCCGTGACAACCTGGTCTTAAGATCCCTGCTGCTTTTTGTTTCTCTTTCTTGGCTCTGGTCACTTGTTGGGGAAATGGCTTCCTCTTAGCCCTTGCGAAATAGGATGATGTTCTGCAACCAGGGTGGGGGCTTCCGGAATCTTGGTGAATCTTGGTGAGAAAGATCCAACAACAAGTGGCTCATAAAACAGCTGTTTTAATAAGACAGAAAAAAAAGGGGACCATACACAACAAGTAAATCCTACCTCCCTTTGGAGGTAAGACACCCCACTTTTCTGCAGGATCGATGGACCCCGGACAGATTTTCCCACGGCATGCCGTGCAAATCCTGTCTGTGGAGATGTGCCCAGCATCTGAAGCGGTGTTAAGATTTACTTGTGATCTATCTTCCTCTTTTTTATTCTATGCCATTAAAACAGATCTTTTATTAGTCCATTTGTTCAGGCTTTTCTCAGCAAGGTCCAGGAAGACCTCTGCACCATGTCATGCCCCCTCGTCATGCCCAGAAACCCTGCGCGGTGCCCCCCCGCCACAGTGCAGACCAGGTGGAGCGGGGAAAGGACGCTGGGGCCAGCCCTAAGCTGTGTCCAGGCTCTGCTCTTCCCCACAGCTGCGGGGCAGGTTTGATGGCTCCACAGAGTGAATTAGGAGGGAATTACCTTGGCTTCCCTTTTGGCTTCTTCAGGGGCTTTCGTCCCACCTGGCCTATAGTGTCTTCAGGAGGGACAGCAATCTCCTACCTGTGGGTCTGGATCCACCTCACAGGGTTGGCCCCATTCCTCATCCATCCAGGACTCCCCAGTTCTATGCTGGAGCAATGGCAAGGTCCTTTCTCCAAATAACTGTTGACTTCTACCACACACAGAGCCTGGCGTCCAGCCTCCTCAGCTGCCATCTAGTCTGGGCTGGCCAGTGGTGTAGACAGAGCTCTCTTTGGCAGTAATGAAGGGTTAATTAAACAGGGGAAGTTGCTTGCACCTTTGGGTGATGTGGGAGCAAGGAGAGCAGGGAAAGGATGGGTTGTGGGACTGGAGCTGCGTAGGACAGGTGGGACCACGCTCCTGAAGGCTGCAGCAGATGCAGGTCCATACTCTCCTGCAAGCTGCAGGCAGGCACGTCCTGCCTTCCCCTGACTGTGCACAGGTGGCCCCAGAAGGAACTAAACTGCAGGGCTCAGGGCTGGGCAGGTGGTGTTTATATGGCTGTGATAGAATCACAGAATCAGAGAATCATTTAGGTTGGAAAACACCTTTAAGATCATCAAGTCCAACTGTAAACCCAACACTGCCAAGTCCCACTAAACCATGTCCCCAAGTATCACATCTACAATAGAATCATAGAATAACTTAGGTTGGAAGTCTAGGGAGAAGAGGCAAAGTGGCCACTGGACTCCTCTAGGGCTCTTGGCTGCCCAGTGTGGTCTCCCCAAGGCATTCTCTGCACTTTTCTTCCCCCCCCACTTCAGCCATTTTGGTCTCCCTTGGAGATACCGTGGGGTAGGAGTTTTGCAGCAGGGTGCCTTATTTGGGGCACCTCTTCTGTCCCCATCTCCTTTTGCCTCTCCAAGGCTTGACCAGTTCTTGGCGTCTCCTTGGACAGCATCCCTTCAGGCCCATTCACCTCAACAGCCTCCACTGTCCGCACTGGAGTGAGGGACACCAAACTGCTCTGGCCTCGCCAGTGCCCAGTGGAGCACAACCCCCTGACTAATGCAGTCCAGGACAGAGTTAGCCCACGCCCAGCCAGTCTAACTGTTTCTGCAGGTGGCCATCCTCACCTTCCATGCCAGATCATTCCTTGATCACAAATTACCATTGCTGAGCAGTTACACCTTCACCTGCCATGGTTCATCTCTGTTCTGTGTGCCTGCAAAGAGCTTTTTATCACATAATGTAACAACTGCCAGTTCTGGGGGCCACTGGGCTCCAGGGGGACAGCTGGCTCCATCCTTCTGGTGCAGCAGCAGGCACGTGGCTGGCCAGTGGGTTCTGGCACTGCTGGGGAGCCCATCTCCACCCCTGCAGAGGAGGAACATCACATCCCAGCACTGGCACATGTAGCAGATGCTCAGGGCCGTCGCCAGTCCCACCACAGCTCTGAGGCCCACGGGGATGAAGAGCTTGGGAGAATGTGCATCAACACGTGAGACAGTGAAGCCATGAAGCACTGGCCTGCACACCACTGTGGTCAGGAGCAAGGTGACAGAAGGAAGAAGTGTCCCAGTTCTGGAGCCCCCAGCACAAGAGAGACATCGACCAGTTAGAACGAGACCAGAGGAGGCCACGAGGATGATCCAAGGGCTGGAGCACCTCTGCTGTGAGGACAGGCTGAGAGAGTTGGGGCTGTTCAGCCTGGAAAAGAGAAGGCTCCGGGGAGATCTTCTAGCGGCCTCCCAGGACCTGAAGGGGGCCTACAGGGAAGCTGGAGAGGGACTTTTGATAAGGGCAGTTAATGACAGAACAAGGGGAAATGGCACTAAACTGAAAGAGGGGAGGTTTACATTAGATATTAGGAAGAAATTCTTCACTGTGACGGCGCTCAGACACTGGAACAGGTTGCCCAAGGAAGTTGTGGATGGTTCCAGTCCCTGGAAGTGTTCAAGGCCAGGTTGGATGAGGCTTTGAGCAACCTGGTCTGGTGGAAGGTGTCCCTGCTCACGGCAGGGGTGTTGGAACTAGGTGAGCTTTAAGGTCCCTTCCAGCCCAAACCAAACCTGATTCTATGAACCCCTGAAATTTGTCCCACACTTGCCCCCAGGCAGCATGCCCTGCAGGTATTGTTATCTTTGCACGTTACAAGTAGTTTCCATGTATTTGCGGTCTTCACACAGACTCTGTGGTCTGTACTCCAGGTAGCCCCAGTGTGGTGTTCCACACGCCCCCACCCCATTGCCATGGCCCCATGGCCACCTGTCCCATAGCCATGGCCCCAGCCCCCTCCTCCCTGCCATCCATCGCTCTGTCATCCTGGCGCCGTGTGTCCCTGACCCTTCCCCCGCTGCAAATTTTGGGTTAAAAAGAGACGAGAGGCGGGCGCTCGGGGAAACGAAACTGCCGGGGCAGGGGGCGGGGCCGTCAGCGAAGGGACCCAGGCTCCAGCGGCGGCACCGGGCACACGGGGACTCGCTGCGCTGTCGGTCATGGCCCTCAGACAGCCGAATGCGTGAGTGGGGTGGCATGGGGGCACATGGGGGACGGCTGGAGAGTTCTAGGGGTCCTTGGGGGCTGTTAGTGGGACTGGAGGCTCAGGGTTAGTAGGAAGACCTGAAGGGTTACCGAGGGAGGAGGGGATGGTGGAGGGCTCAGGGCTTGCTGGGGGGATATGAGGAGTTAAGGTTTTCTGGAGGATCCCAGAAGAGATGGGGGCCTTAAGAGGGTCGGGGTGCCCTTGCAGGTGGTTGTTGTAGTGTGTCCCCGGAGGAGATAAGAGTCCTCGACCCTCCCAAGGAGGGGATCTGAGGAGAACATGGGGGTCCTGGTTACCCATGAAGGCGCCCCTTGCCCTCACCCCCTTTTGCTGCTTTGTAGGGAGGCCTTCTGCCAGCAGGTACCCACCCTCCTTGACTACCTGCACAGCATCCTGCAGAAGTACCCTGACGGGGGGCAGATCCTCAAGGTGAGACCCCCAGGGAACCCAGTCATTTGGGCTCTCATGCCCAGCTGGGCAGACAGACCACAGGCAGCTGAGGTGGGTGGTGGTCCTTGCCCAGCACCAGCCTCTGGACCTTGCTGGCCAGCTGGGAGAGCGGGTGGGTGCTTTTCTCTAGGGACTGGGGAGGGCCATGTGTCCAGGTACTGATCCCTGACCCCAGGAGCTGGTGCAGAATGCGGACGATGCTGGCGCTAAGGAGGTCGTGTTTGTGTCTGACGAGCGGGAGTTTGACGTCACCGGAGGAGGACTGGAGGGCACCCAGGGTGAGAGATGCTACGGGCACTGGGAGAAACTGGACAAAGTGCAGGGCTGGCACTGGCAGGTACTGGGAGGGACTGGCTGAAGACTTGAAGAGGGATCAGAGTGGACTGGGGGAACTGGAACCAATAAGGTGTTCTGGGATGTGTTTGGGTCACTGAGGGTACTGGGAGGACTTGGTGATACTGGTGGCACTGAAGGGGGTTTTGTGGGACTGGAGGGGTGAATGAGATTGTGGGGTCGCAATCCCCATTACATGTCCCACATCTCCTCTAACCCATGGTCCTGATCCCCCAGGCCCAGCCCTCCTGGCCTACAATGATGCCTTGATGTCCCCCCGGGACTGGACAGGGCTGCTGCGTCCAGGGGTGTCGCACAAGCGGGAGGACCCCAGCACCGTGGGGCGCTTTGGCCTGGGCTTCACCTCTGTCTACCACCTCACAGGTGAGCAGGACTGGAGGCCTGAACTGGAATTGAACTGGGGATATGGGTTGGGCTGGAGGCAGTGGAGTAAAGGTGCTGGGGAGTACTGGAGGGGCACTGAGGTGGTGCAAAATGGAGAGCTGTATCTGAAGTGAGGAAACCTGAAGCATCAGGAGGCTGGAGGGAGGCTGGGTGGCAACGGAGGGCAGGGCTGGAGGGGCAAACTGAGGGAGGACTGATGAATTTGGATTCATCTTGGGATCATGGAAGGCACTGTGAGGTTGAACTTGAGTGTACTGGGTGGGCACTTGGGGCACTGATGGGTTGGGACAATCTGGGGAGGCAGTGGTGTTCATGCCATCCCTGTGGCCTCATGGTTCCTGTGTCTCCAGACCTGCCAGGTGTGCTGAGCCCTCCATCCTTGGGGGTGCTGGACCCCGAATGCCGGGTTCTGCCAGGTGCTGGTGCCCGCTGGGACATCTCTGCAGCCCAGGACCTTCCTGGCCTTTTTGAACCCTTCTGGGCTGGGCTGGAAGCTGTGGGACAGCATCGGGGCTCTGCCCAGGGCACCCTCTTCCGCTTCCCTCTCCGCCGGCAACCCTCGGGGATCACTGCAGGGGTCTCTGATCCTGAGCGCCTCCGTAACATCCTCCAGACCTTCCTCACCGAGGCCCCTCTCGCCCTCCTCTTCCTCCGCCACATCCGCCGCGTGGCCCTGCACCATGTGGCCCCTGATGGGGTGCAGACACTCATAGGGACCCTTGTGGCATCCCCTCAGCCTCTCCCTGTCCCAGGGCCATCAGGGGATGAAGGGCTGAGTCTGGCATGGTGCCTGGTGGCCCTGCATGGGGATGGGCTGGGGGACAGAAGTGAGTGGCTGGTTGTCAAGGGCAGGGCCACGGAGGGGCCGGCCGTGGCACTGGGCGCAGAGCTGGGGTGCTGCCCTGAGCTGAGCCTGGCGCGCCCCCTCCGTGGGCCCTGCCGAGGGCGGCTGTGCTGCTTCCTCCCCCTGCCAGCCACTGATGAGATGGCAACAGGGTTGCCCGTCCACGCCAGTGCTCCCTTCGCCCTCTCCGATGACCGCCGCCACCTCCGCTGGCCTGAGGAAGGTGAGGAGGGCGAGAAAGATGCCCGCTGGAATGCCCTGTTGCTCCTTGGCCTCCTGCCGCGGGTCTACAGCCACATGGCTGCTGTGGCCATGGCCCTGCCTGACACAGACGCCTACGGCATCTGGCCGGACCCTGAGCACATGCCGAGCTGTGGCCGCATCTGCCGCGTGGTGACTCGTGTCTGCCAGGAGCTGGCAGCTGCCTGCACCCTGGTGCCCGCCACAGAGGGGACCGCGGGGCAGCTGCGGGCTACCGAGGCTGTGCTGCTGCCAGAGGCCGCGGGGGACATGGCTGCACAGCGGGCGGTCCAAGCCTTGCTGGTGGCAGCTGGGGAGCCAGTGGCTGAGGTCCCAGCCCATGTCCGGAGGGCGCTGGCTTTGGGGATGGCGGGGGGCATCCGGGAGGCCACAGCAGGCCACGTGCGAGAGGTGCTGCGGTGCCACGGGGCCATGGACCTCCCGGCCACTGACCGGCTCTCCCTTCTGCGCTACGTGGCCCGGGATGGGTGCCATGCTGAACTGCGGGGTCTCCCCCTCCTGCCACGCGCCGATGGGACCTTCGTGGCCTTTGGAACTGCGTCAGCCGTTGTCTACGTGGACACATCTGACTGCCCCAGGTGAGTCTACGGCCCCAGGTAGCCCCACTCCCTGCCGATTGGGCAAGTAAGCCAGTTGCCCAGGGTGCAGCTCCTGCTCTTGAGCTGAAAGGGGGGCCACAGTCAAACCTGAACGCTTGGGCACCTCACTGTCCTCCTCCTCTCCCCTGGTATGGAGTGGGTGCTGAGCCAGGTGTGTCCAGGAGTCTGCCTGCCCCCCATTACCCCTCTAGTCCCCCAGCACCTCTGTTTATCCCCACAGGGAGCTCCTGCCTGGCTTGACCGGGTCCTTCCTGCCCTCCGATCTGGAGCCAGACTTGGATAGCCTCCTGCGAGGCATTGCCAAGGCGGGTAAGAGACGGGAGCACCGTGGACCACCTTTGGGGTGCCCTGATCTCCCTCTAAACCCCAACACCCCTAGGCACCCTTGTACATCCTGGGGCTTCTCTGCAGCTCCAATATCTCCCTGTACCATGCTGATACTCCCTGTACACACCTGGGGTCCCTGATCCCTGTCTGAGGCCCCTCTCTGGCCTTCCCCCATCCATTCAACAGCACTGTAGATCCCAAGTCTCCCTGTTTGTGGTTTGGGGTATGTTGTCTGAGCCCAGGGCCACCTCTCCTATCCTGCGTTTCCCTGTGTCTCTGAGGGGCTCCTTTGTCCTTGCTGTTCTTCTCACATTCCCTCATCCCTTCTGTGCTCTTTTGGATTCTGTGTCTCCATCTGACACCTGGGTTCCCCATCTGAGGACTTCAGTGCCCCCCAATACTGGTTCCCCTAACATCTCTTTCCCTCTCAGATGTCCTCTATCCCCACTGATCTGGGGTTCCACTGTTCCTCCTGTTCAAGGTATCCACTGTCGCTCCAGAGCCCAGGTCCTCCCATCCCCAGAGTGGGGGCTCCCATCCCCTGCAGATCTCAGATCCTTTCCCCCACATCCTGAGTCCCCCTGCCAAGTCCCAGTTCCCTTGTACTCCTTATCCACCCCCTGCCTCCTGCACACAGGTCTCTTCCCCAACCTGGTTCTCCTGGACCCAGACGTGACTGCCCAGACCCTACGCTTGGCTCTGCCCTCCACCTGGACCTCCCAGTCTTCAACCCCAGTGATCTGGTGCCCAGACCAAGGACCCCCTCAGCCCCCAGCCTCCTGGCTCCCAGCCCTGTGGCAATTTCTGGCCCACCACGTGGAAGACCTGGGCCCTCTGGAGGGGCTCCCCCTCATCCCCTTGTCCCCACTGGGTGCCCCCAGCATCTCTTTGGCTTCGCTGATACCACAGTCCAGTCTTATTTTCCAGGCATGGGACGACCAGTGCCTGCCACCTGCTGTGGCCTCTGTGCTGGAGGTCCTGGGTTGCCCAGTGGTGTCGCTGGGCACATGGCACTGCTCTCTGTCACGCTATGTCCTGCCTCCATCACCCCTCAATGCCCTCCGGGCCCTGGGCAGGCAGGGGACTGCAGCTGTGGCCTCCCGCCTGGCCTTGCTGCCTGCTGAGGATGTGGTCACCCTCCGGCTCTACCTGGCAGACGTCCCATCCCTGACAGAGCAAGACATGGCCACACTGGCTGCTCTGCCCCTCTTCACCCCACTGCCCTGCTTGGCTACCCCACAGCCCACAGAGCTCGTACCAGCCGGTGACACCCCAGCGCTAGAGCTGGAGCTGCCCAGAGATGTGGTGCTGCCAGAGGCCGTGTTGCAGTGCCGGGATGATGTTGACCGGCGGCTTCTGGGGAGGCTCCAGAGGCCCCTCATCAGTGCTGCCCATGTGATGCTGGAGGCCATCAGAGCTGTGGCCCGAGGTGCCTATGCAGGGCGGGCAGCCGAGACACAGGCGCTGCTGCTCTGGGTACTGCGGCATGGAGACATCCTCTTCGCACAGAACCCCCAGCTCCAGCAGGCCTGCAGCAGGCTGGCTTTCCTGGAGACCCCCAACGGCCTCGTGCGCCCGCAAGACCTCTACGACCCCTCTGAGAGCACCTTGCGAGAACTGCTGGGCCCTGAGCACTTTCCTCCTGCTGCCTTCTGCAGTCCACCTGTCCTCCGTGCCTTGAGAGCTCTGGGCTTGCGGCATGGTGAGGGGTGCCTGGTGCCTTTGGATGTCCTGGAGGCTGCAGCACGTGTGAGCCAGGGTGACCCAGCAGCTCTGGACAGGGCTCAGGCACTGATCAAGGTCTGCAACCACCCCAAGGCACTGGATGGCTTCAGTGCTGCAGAGCTTAGGGAACTGCAGGCCCTGCCATGGGTGCCTTGTTCCAAGTGCACTGGAAAGCCTGGGCAGCCCTTCCTGCCCCCCAAGGAGCTGCGGTCCACCCAGTACCAGCCCCTGGTGGGGCTTGCCATGCACCTGACTGGTGCCTTTGTGCCAGAGGCAGAGAAGAAGCTGGGGCTGAGCCAGATCCCACTGCCAGAGAGAGTGTGGGAGCAGCTGAGACAGCTCGCTGGGTGCAGGGACAGGGGTGAGGTAGAGCCAGCCCTCCAGTCTGTCTATCGGCACATGCAGGAAAACCTGAAGACCTTTGGGGCTGCCCCGGACGATGCTGTGGTGTGGACCGGGTCTGGGTTTGTCCTGCCACGTGACGCTGTACTGGGCTATCCTGAGGAGCTGGAGCTGGAGCTGGGGATGCTGGTGCCCCGGGTGCCCCCTGACTTCCTGCCCTACAGCTGCCTCTTCAGGACTTGGGGGGTGGAGGCGAGGGTGAGTGAGGAGCGGGCGGTTGCAGCCCTGCGCTGCCTGGGACAGGACATAGACGCACGCAGCTCCAGAGCTGGCACTGCAGCAGAGTTGCGTGTGGCTGTAGCTGTCCTGGAGTGGCTTAAGAGTCGGGGGCACCAGGGTGGGGGCATGGTGCCAGTTCCTGTGAGGATCCTGGAGGGCTCAGGCTTTGCCCTCCGCCCAGCTGCCTCTACTGTGTACCTGGACATGGAACTGGAGGCAGAGGAGGATGTTCAGGAGGTGGTGCATGAGGCAGTGCCATCCAGCACAGCTATATTCCTTGGCACGGAGCTGCTCAGTACACGGGTGCTGGGGCCGGAGCCATTCACAGCCTGTGGCCCCTCAGAGCCCATCACCTTACGGCTCCGCAACATCCTCCGGGAGTATGGCGAGGAGGGTGACATCTTCACAGAGATGGTCCAGAATGCGGAAGATGCTGGAGCTACTGTGTGCCGCTTCCTCCTGGACCTTCGGCGCTGCAGAAAGGCCATCTCGGGGCTGCTAGACCCTGGCATGGTTGCCTGCCACGGCCCAGCCCTCTGGGCCTACAACAATGCCCTCTTCACGGAGGATGACTTCCGTAACATCACACGAGTTGGGGCTGCTACAAAGGAGGGTCAGGCAGGCCAGATCGGCCGCTTTGGGCTGGGCTTCAGCTCCGTCTACCGTGTCACAGATGTGCCGGCGGTGCTGAGTGGGGAGACACTGCTCATCTTTGATCCCAATGGCACCCATCTGGGCAAGCACATCCCCAGGGCTGGCTGCCCTGGCATCCGCCTGGACTTCTCCAGCCGACCACGCATCCTCCGTGCCTTTGCTGAGCAGTTCTGGCCCTACCACGGTATCTTTGGGTGCCGCCTGCCTGAGCCAGGACCCTTTCCAGGGAGTCTTTTCCGCCTGTCTTTTCGCACTGAAGAAGAAGCTGTGACATCACAGATTTGCTCAGAGGCCTTCGGTGCAGAGCGCATCCAGTCTCTTGGCACCAACTTTCTTGGGTCTAACCGGCTCCTGCTGCTCTTCCTGCAGAGGGTGAAGGAGATGTCCCTGGAGATGCTGCCAGACACGGCCACCTCCGCAGAAGATACCGTGCCTTTGGCCACGCTGCGGCGAAAGGAGATCCGAGACCTGGGGGCCCCTGGGGACCCCCCAAGCTGGGCAGCCATTGAGCAGCTCACAGCCTGTGAGGAGGCATCCAAGACCGTGTGGCACTACCTAGTTTTGGTGTGTCAGGGTGATGGGGAGTTGCTGGACCTGTTTCACCAGAACACACAGGCAGGGCTCCATCCCCCGCCTCCCATGGCTGGTGTGGCCCTTCCCCTTGCCCTTACTGCAGATGGTAAGTGGGTGCCACGTCTAGGTGCCGAGGAAGGGCAAGTTTTCTGCCACCTTCCCATGCCAGTCACCTCGGGGCTGCCAGTCCATGTGCACGGGGCCTTCAGCATCCTCTCAAACCGCAAGGGGCTGTGGGACACAGCGGAGCAGGGTGAGTGGAACCACGTGCTGCTCCGCAATGCCGTGCCTATTGCCTGGCTCCGGGCACTGGATCACCTCCGTGCCATGCATGAGGCAGGTGAGCTGAAGAAGTATGAGTATCATGTCTTCTGGCCAGACACTAACACTGCCCGGTACCCGTTTACGGAAGCTGTGGCTGGCTTCTACCAGGCTGTGGCAGCCAGGAATGGTCCCAGGCTCTTTTCTGATGGCTCCTCATGGTGCTCACTGCGGGACGCGTGCTTCCTGCACCAGGCTGTGGCCGGACATCCCAAGCTGGGTGCCGTGGCAAAGCGTGTCTTTGCCACCACCCTGCCCCATCCCCTGTTAGCTGTGTCCTTGCCAGAGCAGGTGCAGAGGGACCTCGGGGAGGCAGCAGATGCTGGCACTTATGACTGGCCCCGCTTTTACTGTGAGCTCGTGCTTCCCAACTTGGAAGACCTCTCTGTTGTTGACCGTGACTCACTGCTTCTCCATGCACTGGATATGTCCCATGATGATGTGGACAAAGTGCTGCAGACAGTGCCCTGCATTCCTGCCACCCCTCATGGTCAGCTGCAGCTCATCAGTTGCCTGGTGCATCCCAGAGGCCGCACTGCCTCTTTGTATGACCCTAAGGATGGGCGCTTCCCCACTGGGGAAGCCTTCCTTTCCCCAGAAAGACTAAGCCAACTGGAGAGGCTGGGAATGGTTAAGGACACAATGACCCTGCCAGAGCTGCTGGAGAGGGCAAAGACAGTGCAACTTCTCTGGAATGAGGATCGTACCAAGGGCTGCCGGAGGGCTGCCTGCATCCTTGAGCTGCTTCAGGATGCAGTGGAAGAGAGAATGAGCAACACCATGCAGGCAGCTTTCCAGACTGTGCCTTTCCTCCCTGGTACACTGCCCACTGGTGAACACGTGCTGTTGCCAGCTGCCCAGCTCTACCTTCACCTTGATGCTCCACTAGTGGGACTCATCCACCCTATCTTGGCTTATCAACTGCTGGGAGAAAACTTCAGCCTTTCCAAGGAAGTTGCATCCTTCTTGGCGCTGGACCGGCAGCTACCAGCAGCCACAGTCCTTAAGCAGCTGCAGGCACTGAGCCGTAGCTCCAACGCTCTCCCTTTGGAGAACCTGCAGGACAGCACCCACCACTGCTACAAGTACCTGCACATGCTGCTCCAGAGAGATCCCTCGAGCTGGGGGGAGGTGGCTTCTGCTGTGGCGCAAGGGGAGCCCTTCATCTTGGTGGGCTCTCGCTTTGTGCCGATCATGGCTGTGGCTGAGACGCTGTCATTTGAGGCTGTCCCGTATCTTCACCGGCTCCCAGAGCACTACTGGAGCTACAGCAAACTCTGGGACTGTGTGGGGCTGCGCCACACATTTGCCTGGGATGATTATGCCCGAGTGCTCTGCATCCTGGCAGAGATGCATTCTGGAGAGCCGCTGCCTGCTGCGGAGCTGGCTCTGGCCTTGCAGCTGGTGTCTTGTGGCTTGATGTCAGATGACAAAGAGCCAGATGCCTACCAGACCCAGCAACTCTTTCTACCTGACCAGGAAGGCATTTTGCGTCCACGGGACAAGCTCCACTTCAATGATACGCCATGGATGCCAGTGGACAGAGATGTCCTGCTGTGCCATGAGCAGCTGTCCCGAGCCACAGCCCTGCGCTGTGGGGTGCCTACCACACGCCACCGGGCACTGGAGAGGAGCCAACTGCTCACTGCAGATCTGAGCCTCTGGGCGCAGCCGTTTGGTGCTCGTGAAGACTTGCCTACACGACTGAGGAACATCTTGGGTGAGTACCCAGCATCTGCTCGCGATATGGTGACAGAGCTGCTCCAGAATGCGGACGACGCTGGTGCGGGGCTCGTACACTTCGTGTGGGACCGCCGGCAGCACCCAGTGGAGGCCACTTTCAATGAGAAGTGGAACTTCCTGCAAGGACCCGCCCTCTGCATCTACAATGACAGCCCCTTCCAGCAGCAGGACATTGAAGGCATTCAGCGTCTAGGGGTGGGTGGCAAGCAGGGCCGGCAGGATGTCACAGGCAAATATGGCCTTGGCTTTAGCACTGTTTTCCACTTTACTGACTGCCCAGCCTTCCTTACTGGAGACAGTGCCCTGTGTGTCTTTGATCCTCATCTCTACTACGTTCCCGGAGCCACAACTGAGAGTCCTGGTGCGATGTTCGCCGTCAACCCTGAATTCAAGAGGACCTTTCGAGACATTTATAACACCTTCCTACCCTCCTTCTTCAACCTGAACCAGGGTGTCCTTTTCCGGCTGCCCCTCCGCACCGCAGCTGGAGCTACCATCTCCAGGGTGTCTGGCACGGTTGTGCGGGACAAAGACCTCATGGACATGGAGACAGTACTGGCTGAGGAAGGTGAGGACTTGGTGCTCTTCCTCCGGCACCTCCACACTGTGATCTTCTCTGAGATACCCCCAGACGGGAAGGAGGTGTTGGAGAGGCTGCGTGTGGCCACAGAGCTGACAGATGGTGATGCAGAGCTAAGACGGGGTTTTCAAGCTAAATTGAGCCAAGCCATGGATGGAAACAGCCCCACCTCTGTGTCCTATATCATGACAGTCAAAACCAGCAAGGCCAGGGCCAGCACCGTGTGGAGGGTGATCTCCCAAATTGGGATGTGGGAGGGGGCTGAGGAGTCTCCGGTGCCTGGGCGGCTGCCCTATGGGGCTGTGGCTGCCTGTCTGGAGCCATTGGACTTGGACAAAGTTATGGGCAAAGCTTTCTGCACCCTCCCACTGCCAGTGACCACAGGGCTGCCTGTGCACATCAATGCCAACTTCTCTGTGGATGCAGCCAGACGCAATCTCCGCCAGGACCCAGGCAGCACAGAAGCAGCCTGGAATGGTTTCTTGCTCCGGCACTTGGTGGCTCCACTGTACTGTGCTTTTCTCACCAGGCAGTGGAAAGCCCTGGGGCCTAAAGGGCTCCAGTTTAAGTCCCTGGAGGTCTGCCAGCAGCACCTGGCCTCCCACTACCTCCAGTTCTTCCCCACTGTGACAAAGGCGATACATACCTTTCAGGACCTGGTGAGGGATGTCTATAGGCACCTCAGTTATGCACGCCTGCCCCTGATGCCTGTGTACCACATGAAGCCACCTGGCAGCATGGTGACAATGACTTGGGCATCTCCAGGTGGCGGGAATGTGCTAACAGAGCCATACTTCCTACAAGAGGTGCTTCAGCCAGATCTCCAGGAGGTGCTGCAGCAACTGAACATGAACCTGGTACCAGCATTCACCCACCTGCGGCAGATCTATGAGCAGTTCCTTGAGGCCCATGTGGAGGCTGTTGCCTTGCAGCCTGCCTCTCTCCGGCGCTTCCTCAAGGCCCTGGCACTCCCTGTGCCCTGCATGCTGTCTGAGACACCCCTGCGGACCGCAAAGAGCTGCTCTGTCCTGCTGGAACAGTGCCTGGAGCCCGTGGATGTGGACAAGGCAGAACTGGAAGGCCTGCCCTTGCTGGCCACACAAGATGGCTTCCTGAATGCCCTCAGCATTCACCACCCAGTCTTCCACAACTCCTATGCCCATCTCTTCCCCCACCATTGCCACCTCTTTGCCGACAAGTTCATTTCTGGCTTACCCCTGCCTTGCTTTGTGAAGGAGCTTGGACTCCTGGAGGCCACACCACTCATCCAGGAGGCACTAGGTCAGCTGAACTGGACCACAGACAGGAAGAAGTGGCTCAAGGAGCTGTGGAAGTTCTTCAGCACTGCAGTCTACTCAGCCCCAACAGACAAAAATGAGTTGGAGGCGAACATTAAGTCATTCATGGATCATCTTCAGGATGTGAAGGTGCTGCCTGTTCAGGGGACTGAGACAGGCTTGGAGCACCTACTGCCACTATCCTCCCTTCCCAATGTTCTGTTTGAGTGTGACACAGACGTGGCCAAGGTGCTACACAAACTGGGCATCCCTGTGCTCCAGCGGACCCTGCTGCCTTCTGCATTTGCCTACGACTGCCTGAAGACAAGGGCACTGCAGACCACAGAGCCCAGGGCTGTGCTGGCCCGGCTGGCTGACACCAGAGCTGATCTCAGCTGGAAGGACTTAGAAGACCGAGATGTGACTGTCCTGCTGTACTTTGTGCAGGGAAAACTGGATTCGTTGGCACTGGACCAGCTTCGGCTCCTTCCTCTCTTCCAGAAGTACGGTGGGGGCTACGTGCCTGTGGCACCCTACAGCAAAGTGCTGTTGCTCAGCAGCCAGTTCCCAAAACTGCACCTGGGTGCCCAAGCCCTGTACAGCCTGGAGAAGGGCATGTTGCTGCTCAGAGCAGACAGGATCCCCCGGCAGCTGGCCAAGGATTTGCAGTGGGAACTCACAGATGACCAGCACCTCTTCACAACTGTGGTGCTGCCCCGGCTGTCCCAGCTCACAGTGCAAGAGCTCATGAAAGCAGTGCGCTTGTTCTTTGACCTGCAGTACATCTGTGACACTAAGTTCAAGGAAGCTGTTGTGGCAGCTTTTCAGACTGTGGCCTTTATACTCGATGCCCATGGCATGCCACGCCTGGCCTCCTACTTCTACGACAACACGCCCTCCTTCCGCACTCTGCGGCTCCAACACCGCTTTGTGCCCGAGTCTTTCTTTGTGGAGCTAGATTATAACCGGGAAGCTGTTAGAGATTTCCTGCTTCAGGCAGGTGTCCGCACCAGCCTCTCTGTGGAGGATTTTGTGGCACTGGCCCTGGAGATAGAGCATGAAGCCACTCAGGCTCGGTACCACTCTGAAGACCTAATGGCAAGACAGGAGGAGATGCTCAACACACTTGGCCATCTGTTGAGCAATCCATTGCAAGAGGGCTGCCTGGGGCAGATTGCCTCAATCTGCTTTCTACCTCCACTGGACATCCCCCCTGACTTGATTAACCTCCACCCTGCTTTTGCAGCCTGCACTAAGGCTGTGGCCCTGAAGGGCAGCATTTACTACTGCCAACAAGATGTGGCTGAGCTCCTGTGGACATCAGCCACCATCCTGCCAAAATCCTTTGTACTCAAACAGGACCTCCTGGAGGCCATGGGAGTCCTTGTAGAGATACCCACTGCCCTGGTGGTGTCCAACCTGGAGCAGGTGTGCAGGGCAGCCTGCCAGATGTCACAGCAGGTGAACACACGGGCCAGCGTGCTCCAGAAGATGTACAATTTCTTGCAGACCCATCTGAATGAGGTGAACCCAGAGCACCTTGCTGAACTGCCTGTGGTGCTGGCTAAGTCAGGGGACATGGCCATGCCATGGCGAGTGGTGACATCACTCCCGGATGAGGCTGATTTTTACCCCTACCTCCTCACACTTGACCCCCATATGGCTGTCTATGGAGGCCTCCTGCAACACCTTGGGGTTGCTCTGCTCCCCACACTGACTCACTACAGCCGTGTCCTGGCCCAAATCCACCAGGATACCCATGTCAGTGGGACCCTCAATACTACCCAGAAGAAGACAGTCCTGCTGGCCACACGGCACTTCTTCCAGCTTCTGCGGGAGGCAGTGGAGCCCCCTGATTTCTCCACTGTAGCTGAGCTGTACTTGCTGAGCACTGCTGACTGCCTAGAGTCATCCCACAGGCTGTACTTTAATGACTGTGTGTCCTCAAATACCGCTAGGGACTTGGCGAAGACCTTCACGTTTATGGCTGAACTGCCGGGGACTGGGCTTAACGCCTGGTGGCTGCTGCAAATGCTGCCAGAGCGCCTGCGGCCACGGGCACTCTCAGAGGTGACAGAACAGCAGCTGGAGGAGGGCAGTCTACGGCTGTGTCGCTACGGTTCTCACTGTCCTGCGCAGAGGCGTCTGCAGACCCTCCTGGTATCACCGTGGTTTAGGATGGGGCTGGAAGCCCTGCTCCGGTGGCAGAGCCACAGGGCTGTAGTGAGAATGGACGGGGATGGTGGCTTTGCAGTGGAGCAGCTGAAAGTGCAGTGCTGTGAGGACATCTGCACTGTGATGGTCCACTGTGGTGCGAAGGTGGAGGGCAGCTCCCAGTCGCAGGTCATCCATGTGTGTCTGGCTGGTGGTGGCCAGCGGCTCCTCTACATCCGGCATGGAGAAATGGTGCTGGACCGGCACCAGCTGAGGGTCCTGGAGACGCTAGCGCGGGAGATCAATATCATCCTGGGTGGACAGCTGGAGGCACCTGCCTTGTCAGTGCTGCGTGAAATGCTGGTCTGCTGGGAGCCACGGGACGTGGCCTTTGTTCTTGAGGAGAATGGTGTGGCACTGGTGGGTGCTGCACCAGAGCCAGAGGAGGTCGTGGCACCAGAGGTGGAGAAAAGGCTGCAGGAGGAGGCTGTGGCAGAGGGGAAGTCATGGAAGGATTGTCACAGTGTGATGGCAGAGGTGAATGGTGATGCGGATCACAGCCTGGCAACCTTGCTTCAGCTGCATACTATCAACCAGCCAAAGGTGTTGCAGGACCTTTATCTCCAGTACAACCCTGTGAGAGCTTCCCAGCACCTCTGCTGGGGACAGAAAGGCCATAGCTCCTGGTTGTGCAATGAGGAGGCCATGGCCCCACCTCCAGTCATCCTAGAGGCTCAACGGTGGCTGCAGCAGGCCAAGAGTGACCTGCAGGCAGCCCACAATGACATCAGGCACTCCTGCCCCAACTGGGTTCTCTTCAAGGTGCACCAGGCCCTGGAGAAGGCGCTGGTGGCTGCTGTACTTTGCCATGGTGAGGAATTTGAGGCCCCAGTGGAGCTGGTGGGTCTGGCCCAACGGCTGGAGGTGGTGGAGCCAAAGCTGAGGGGCCTGGCAGAGGAGGTGGAGTGGTTGCACGGCTGTGGCGTGGATGGCAAGGCCACACAGTACCCGAGTTTCCACCCCTTCCCTGTCATCCCCAATGAGGCTTTCCACAGTGTGGATGAGGAGGAGGTGCTGAAGCAGGCACAAGGAGTGCTGGGGAGGCTGCAGGACCATGTGGGCAGAATGTGAGGATGTGCCCACAGACAGGGCACTGGCAGCTGGGCCACAGGACCACCACGGACCCCTGAGAGAACCACCACTAGCCTGTCACGGACTCACCATGAAGTTGCCATAGACCTGCCACAGGCAATTTCGGACTGTCCAGCCCTGCTGCAGGGCTGGACTAAGGTAGGAGGGGTTTGGGCGCAGATCAGGGCCCTAGGCTACTGAAAGTCATGGGGTAGCATGTGCTGTTGGCATGCCTTGAGAGTGGGGCAAATAAAGTACAATAATAAATATTCCAGTGCTAGTAGATCCTTCACTAACAGTGTGGTCACAGGACATGGAGAGGTCATGGGCAACTAGGGGTGTGTAGAAGGTGAAGGTGATGATTAAGGGGTTTAGAGGACGGTGGGTTGACCTTGGCTAGCCACCAGGTGCACACCAAGCTCCTCTATCACTCCCTCTTCAACAGAACAGGGGGAGAAAATATGACAAAAAATTCATGGGTCATGATAAGGACAGGGTCAGTCACCAGTTGCTGTCACAAGCAATACAAACTCTACTAAATTAATTTAATTGATTGCCAAGTAAATATAATAGGATAATGAGAAATAAGAACAAACCTAAAAGCACCTTCCCCTACCCCTCCCTTCTTCCTGGGCTCAACTTCACTCCTGATTTCCCCCTTCCTGTGAACACTGCAGGGGGATGGGGAGTAGGGGTTGGGGTCAGTTCAATAACACTTTGTCTCTGCCACTCCTTCCTCCTCCCACTCTTCTGCTCCAGCGTGGGGTTCCCTCCCATGTGAGATAGTTCTGCACTAACTTCTCGAACATGATTCCTTCCCATGACTGACAGTTCTTCACAAACTGCTCCAGCCTGGGTCCATTCCATGGGGTGCAGTCCTTCAGGAAGGGACTGCTCCAGCGCGGGTCCCCCATGGGGTCACAGGTCCTGCCAGCAAACCTGCTCCAGCCTGGGCTCCTCTCTCCACGGGCCACAGGTCCTGACAGGAACCTGCTCCAGCGCGGGCTTCCCATGGGGTCACAGCCTCCTTCAGGCATCCACCTGCTCCGGCGTGGGGTCCTCCACGGGCTGCAGGTGGTCACTGATTCACCATGGACCTCCCTGGGCTGCAGGGGGACATCTGCTCCACCATGGACCCCCATGGGCTGCAGGGGGACATCTGCTCCACCATGGACCATCATGGGCTGCAGGGGGACATCTGCTCCACCATGGACCTCCAGGGGCTGCAGGGGGACAGCTGCCTCACCATGGGCTTCACCACAGGCTGCAGGGGAATCTCTGCTCCAGCGCCTGAAGCACCTCCTCCCCCTCCTTCACTGACCTTGGTGTCTGCAGAGTTGCTGCTCTCATTCTCACTCCTCCCCAGCTGCTGTTGCACAGCAGTTTTTACCTCTTCTTAAAAATGTTATCACAGAGCTATTAGGAGCATTGCTGATTAGCTCAGCTTTGGCCAGTGGCAGGTCCATCCTGAAGCCAGCTGCAATTCCCTCTGGCTGACATAGGGACAGCCTCTGGTGTCTTCTCACAGAAGCTGCTCCTGCAGCCCTGGATATCTAAGTCCTCTTCTAGCTAATCAGCAAGCTGCACCTCCCTCTGAGAAAGACACACTCTGATTAGCATTGTAAGAGTAGTGGCTAATAGGGCATTTGAGAAGATCCTGAGGAGGAGCATCAGTTGTTATACAGGAGAGGTGTTGGGGAAGACCTGCCATAGCAGAGAGGATGCCTGTGAGAGGACACTCACCTGAAAATCCAGTTGCTGGTCTTCTTGGCTGCTCTCAGGGTTCCCCCTCTCTTTTCCTTTCCCTTTCCCTTCTCTCCTTCTCTCTCTCTCTCTCTCCTTTTGTTCTGGTTCCCCACCCCCCTATCCCGAACAGAACTTCTGCCTAAATTTACAGTCAATGCAGTCAATGTCTGACATCAGCTGTAGGCTTCAGCTCCAGGTGACTATTTCTGAAATAGATTTTGAAATCAACTCTTACTAAAATAAATCTTTTCTTTTAACAAATTCAAAGTAAAGATTTAGGTTTTGTTTGAAATGAGTAAACTTTCCTTCTGCTCTCCCTTTTCTTCTTCATTGAATTTATTCTGTTGATACTCATATAGACTTTAAAGTTTTAACCAGACAGAAGATGATTCCTTGTTACAGGAGCTGATTCTGTCAGGAAAGGACAGTTTGTTCAAACCTCAGAACAACCAAACAGGAAGCAGCTGTACTCAAGACAAAGACCAAGTGTGACTTTTGTCTCAACTGTTCTTGAGATTTCTCAAGAACTTTTTAGACTCTGATGTGTAAAACAGATATACACTGAATTGCTTGATGGGAGAAGAAGCCCTGTTGGCTAATGGAAAGGACCATGGGTCTGCCCTCTAGCTGGGAAGAGGCCTGTTAGTAAGATTTCACTGAGCATGAATGACCAGAGGATTTGGGAATCCCACTGTTTGGAAGTCACCAAGCAGAGAAAACGCTGAGGGATAGGCAGAATTCCTTCGGTATGACTCTCAACAATGACAGGAGGTGGAAGAGCCTGTAAGCCTTGTGGCATGCGAACTAGGGGTGGTAGATCATGCTTGAATCATGAGAAAAGCCAATAATCACTCTTCAGAACTTCTAATAGACACGAGTATGACCTGCTCTATGCTAAATGGATACTCTGGTGAATTAAGTGAAGATAGAGTGTAGGGAACAGAGGGGCAACTGGTGACATTGGGGATAACAATCCTTTTATTAGTACAAGTAGGCCCACATTTATCATGCCATCAATTCATATTAATGGAAGGCAGTCTAATTCATTTCCTGGGAAGGGATTTACTGAAAAAATTACAGACAGGAGTTATGAGTAGAAGTGAAGTAAGGGCATGGTGCTGGAACTGACAGAAGTAATTGGACGTATAATGATGGCTGAGGTGTTCCAACTGATAACCCAAGAATTGAATAATGTCTGTAGATGAGTATGGGTCTGGAAATGAGGCTGGGCTATTAAAACCAGCTATGCCTGTAAAAATTTTGGTGAAACATTAAGACTGGCCATCAATAAATCAATACCCACCTCCTTGAGAAGGTGAACAGGGAATTGAACCTGTAAATAATGACATAGCAAATGTCCTCGTTTTGCTAGGATAAAGTTAATTTTCTTATTAGTAGCTACCACAGCTGTGTTTTAGTTTCAGTGTGGGATTTGTTATGAGAAGAGTGCTGATAACGTACTAATGTTATTGGTTGCTGCTGGAGCTCAAGGCCATTGTGTTTGAGTAGCTTGCAAGTGCAAAAGACTGTGAGGGGGAAACGTAGTCATTAGCAAAACCTAAAACTGGCATTCGAATGTGCCAGTGAGATATTTCATATCATATCATGCCACGTTCAGGATATTAACCAGTTGACTGGAAAATGGGGCTATTCTCTTGGGGATCGCTCGGGCTCTCACTCCTCCAGGATTGCAGTTTCAGGACAGTCTCTGTTCTGGGATCGCTGGCTGGCACAGGCTGGGCATCGGTCAGTGGGTGGTGAGCAACTGCACTGTGCATCACTCTTGTACATTCTGTTATTGCTGTTGTTAGCATTATCATTTTATTTTAATTAGTAAATTGGTTTTATCTCAACCTGTAAGCCTCCTTGCCTTTATTCTCTCCCTTACTTCTCTCCCTTAGTCCTCAGGGTAGGAGAGCGGGTGGGGTGGGGAAAGTGAGAGAGTGATTGTGTTTGTCTGCAAGCCAAAAGGGTGAAACCGCCACAACAAAAATTTTAGTCCACTGCACATGCCCATGCAACTCTGCTGTATTACCTGTTAAAAAGCAGAGCCGAGCCCAGGTGGAAAAGCTGTGTAACAGTTTGTACAAGATCTGCGAACAGTAAACAGAATAGCAGATCTGCACATCCTGTAGTACTGGATCCAATTCAGGTACTCACCAAAATACCTTCTGATGCCAATTGATTTACAGCAGGGGTCCTCAGACTTTTCAAACAGGGGGCTGGTTCACTGTCCCTCAGACGCTGTCAGGGGCTGGACTATAGTTTGGAAAAAAATGAACGAATTCCTGTGCACAAAAAAAACAGGAAAAAGAATGCAGTATTTAAAATGAAGAACAATTGTAATCAATAAAAACAAATCTGAACTATGGGCCTGCTTTTGACTAACGATGGTCAGTGTTAGGTTCCATATTTGTCACTGCCAGTCGCAGCAAGTGATGCAAGTGTTCATCAGTGAGTCTGGATCTGACTGGAGAGTTCAGATGTTTCATTCGGGAAAAAGTCTGCTCACAGACACAGGTGCTGCCAAAGACGGTTGGAGTTTTGAGTGCATGGTTCCTGAGATTCTGATATGTCTCTGAGGGGAGAGATGCACAGAAATTGGTAAGGCTGCTTGATTTGAATGCATCTCTCAGCGAGCCACAAGTCTGTAGTTCGGCCAATTCCATTTGGTAACTCGGATCAACAGTCTCAATGTCAACAGAAAATGGGTTCTGGAAAAGCTGTCTGTCCTGTTCATGGAGACAAAGCTCTTTAAATCCAATTTGAAACTCCTTTTGCAACGTTTCTAGTACATCCACACATGTTTTGTTTGGGAATGCAACTGCTGGTTTTTCTGCAGACAGGTTTTGACTTGTGGGGAGATGGCAGGAGTTTTCCTCCTTTACCTGGTTAATGAGCAGGTCTAATTTGACTTGAAATGCTTTCACATGTGAATACATATCACAGATGAGCTTCCCCTTTCCTTGAAGTTGGACACTGGAATTGTTGAGTAGCTCTGTTACATCTGTCAGAAGCACCAGGTGCCATTTCCATTCTGCATCTTTGAGCTCTGGTACTTCTTTGTTTTTAGAAAGCATAAAATCATAAACCTGTGGAAGTCAGTCATAAAATCGTTTCAAAACTCTCCCTTGACTCAGCCAACGGACTTCTGTGTGGTACAGAATATCTTCATGGGCAACATTTAGCTCAGACAGAAGTTCCTGAAATTACCCCAGTCCAGCTCCAAATTATTCATAGTTTGGCAAACTTTCTCATAGATATCCTCTCCTGTAGTTGTTCCTTTGATGCTTTTCAGTGCAGCAAGCTCCTCTGTGACTTCAATAGAATCATTTGTCCCATGAATGAAAATTAGAAGTTGTGCAGAATCACGAACATCATTGCTTTTGTCGAGTGCCAATGAGAAATAGCAAAGTTTTTTTGAGGAGTTTTGCAACTGCAGATTCAAATTTTCCCCCATTTCTTCAATCCTTCGTGTAATTGTAGGTCCTGAAGGACTCACTGTACTAAATAAATCCGCATTCTCTGGACACATCTCTTTGGCAACAGAAAGAAGGCATTCTTTAACCAATTCTCCTTCTATGAATGTTCCGCCAGTGCGTGCTATGAGCTTGGCAACTTGATAGCTTGCTCGAAGTGATGATATATTGAGCTGCTTTTGCTTCATAAAAGTATTCTGCTGAGTTGTCAATCCATGTTTCAGTCTTAATAATTTATCTTTTCTCACTTGTCCGACCAAAGAATCATATTTATCTTCATGTTGAGTTTCGTAGTGTCAACGCAAATTGTATTCCTTGAACACAGACACTGAATTCTGGCATATCAGACAAAGCTCTTTGTACTCCATGAAAAAATAACCAGAAGTCCACTTTTCTCGGAATTCCCCGCACTCGGAGTCCATTGTTCTTTTTGTTGACATGATGGTGCGCGCGCTTCCCACTGGTGCTGGCTTGCTTGTCCTGCCTGGGAGCTGGAGGGAGGGAGGGAGAGACAGGGGAGTCGCCCACCTCGTTTATGCTGCCCCCGCCCTCAGCCCGGCCGCGCAGTCCGGAAAGGGTGCCCAGAAGGGACTGGGGGAGCTTTGCCGTGCCGGGGCTCTGGCGATTCGCCGGAGGTGGCTGGACCTGGCAGTCCAGAGGCTGCGACTGAGCTCGCCCGGCAGAGGAGATGCCCGCGCCCCTCGCCCGCCGCAGGGGGGCCGGTCCAGGACGAGGCGCTGGTTCCAGCCCAGTCCCGGCGTGTGCCTGGGGGCTGCGGAGGCCGGAGCGCGGATTCAGTGTCAGGAAGTCATCGCCTGCTTGGTTCCCCCCCAACCCCCGGCGGGGGCGGGGAGTCCTGTAAATACCGGCAGGCCGTGGTTTGAGGACCCTGGGGGGCCGTATCCAGCCCGTGGGCCGTAGTTTGAGGACCCTTGCTTTACAGTTTTAGATTTGTCTGCTGCATTTGTTTGTATATCTGTGCATGAAGAATCACGGTTCCATTTTGCCTTCACCTGGAAAGGGCAATAATATACCTGGATAAGATTGCCACAGGGCTTCACTGGTTCTCCCACACTTTTTTTGTGAATACTGAAACAGGACTTAAAGACAATAATGCTGTCAAATGATACACTGCTAGTACCATACGGAGATGATTTGTTGATTGCAAGCAAAGACTGTAGTATTTGTTTACAGTGCACTAAGACATTGTTATTTGCTTAGCAGGAAAGGACCATAAGGTCTCCCTTCACTTTTTGTCAGCTGTGCCAGCAACAGGTAAATTCCTTAGGGATGATAATGAGGCCCAGGGAAAGGATAATATCATCAGAAGGAATACAGGCAATACAAGAGACACTTGTGCCTCAAGGAAACAGATTAGAGCATTTCTAGGTGCAGTTGGATTTGATAAATTTTGAATACCTGGTTTGGGGAAAAAGCAAAACCCTTAATAACATTAGCTAAAGATGAAGAGGCAGACCACATTGTATGGACCTTGGAAACCCAAAAGACATTTAAAGGTCTTAAAAAAGCAGTCATGGAAGCTCCATGACTCGTTGACCCTGTCAGACTATAACAAACCTTTTATATTATATTTACATGACCAGAAAGGAATAGCCAGAATTATTAGAATTAGCTCAAGCATGTGTTCTAGCAGAAAAACAAACTGTTATTATCTACATACACTCCAAATATGGTCTGGGAGTAGTGTTTGCAGCAGGACTGATCTGGAAAGAAAGAGGGTTTCTAACATCAGTAGGACATAAAATAAAACTTTGAGAACAAATTTTTGATCTTCTGCAGGATCATATTTGAGAAGTCCTGGCAGTCTGGGGAAGTTCCCACAGACTGGAAAAAGGGGAACACAACCCCCATTTTTAAAAAGGGTAACAAGGAAGACCTGGGGAACTCCAGGCCAGTCAGTGTCACCTCAGTGCCAGGCAAGATCACAGAGCAGATACTCCTGGAAATTGCTGAGGCACGTGGAGAATGAGAAGGTGATTGGTGACAACCAGCACGGCTGCACCAAGGGCAAATCGTGCCTGACCAACCTGGTGGCCTTTTAGAGTGGGGCCACAACGTTGGTGGACAAGGCTAAAGCAACTGATGTCACCTACCTGGACTTGTGCCAGGCGTTTGACACTGTCCCACATGGCATCCTTGTCTCTAAATTGGAAACATGGGGGTTGGATGGATGGACCACTCAGTGGGTGAGGAATTGGCTGGATGGCCACACACAAAGAGTTGTGGTCAACAGCTCCATGTCCAAGTGGAAACCAGTGACGAGTGGAGTCCCTCAAGGGTCGGCATTGGGACTGGTGCTGTTCAACGTCTTTGTCGGAGACATGGACAGGGGGATCGAGGGCACCCTCAGCAAGTTTGCCAACGACACCAGGCTGGGTGGTGCAGTTGACACACTAGAGGGATGGGATGGCATCCAGAGGGACCTGGACAGGCTTGAGAGGTGGGCCTGTGCCAACCTCATCAAGTTCAACAAGGCCAAATGCAAGGTCCTGCACCTGGGTTGGGGCAACCCCAAACATAAACACAGGCTGGGCAGTGAGTAGCTTGAGGCCAGCTCTGAAGAGAAGGACTTGGGAGTGGTGATGGACGAGAAGCTCAACATGAGCCAGCAATGTGCTGTAAGAAAAGTCATGGGTTGGGATAAAAACAATTTAATAATATAAATTTAAAAATAATTAAATAATAATTATAAGAACAGCCCTGTTGCTTGAAATCATCATGCCTTGAATTACAGGGTCTAGTTGTGCTGAGTCGTATGCTACAGCTTGCAGGCATTGGACTGTTTTCTGGGCAAACACGGCTCTGGCTATTCCTTTCTGGTCATGTAAATATAATATAAAAGGTTTGTTATAGTCTGACAGGGTCAACGAGTCATGGAGCTTCCATGACTGCTTTTTTAAGACCTTTAAATGTCTTTTGGGTTTCCAAGGTCCATACAATGTGGTCTGCCTCTTCATCTTTAGCTAATGTTATTAAGGGTTTTGCTTTTTCCCCAAACCAGGTATTCAAAATTTATCAAATCCAACTGCACCTAGAAATGCTCTAATCTGTTTCCTTGAGGCACAAGTGTCTCTTGTATTGCCTGTATTCCTTCTGATGATATTATCCTTTCCCTGGGCCTCATTATCATCCCTAAGGAATTTACCTGTTGCTGGCACAGCTGACAAAAAGTGAAGGGAGACCTTATGGTCCTTTCCTGCTAAGCAAATAACAATGTCTTAGTGCACTGTAAACAAATACTACAGTCTTTGCTTGCAATCAACAAATCATCTCCGTATGGTACTAGCAGTGTATCATTTGACAGCATTATTGTCTTTAAGTCCTGTTTCAGTATTCACAAAAAAAGTGTGGGAGAACCAGTGAAGCCCTGTGGCAATCTTATCCAGGTATATTATTGCCCTTTCCAGGTGAAGGCAAAATGGAACCGTGATTCTTCATGCACAGATATACAAACAAATGCAGCAGATAAATCTAAAACTGTAAAGCAAGGGTCCTCAAACTACGGCCCACGGGCTGGATACGGCCCCCCAGGGTCCTCAAACCACGGCCTGCCGGTATTTACAGGACTCCCCGCCCCCGCCGGGGGTTGGGGGGGAACCAAGCAGGCGATGACTTCCTGACACTGAATCCGCGCTCCGGCCTCCGCAGCCCCCAGGCACACGCCGGGACTGGGCTGGAACCAGCGCCTCGTCCTGGACCGGCCCCCCTGCGGTGGGCGAGGGGCGCGGGCATCTCCCCTGCCGGGCGAGCTCAGTCGCAGCCTCTGGACTGCCAGGTCCAGCCACCTCCGGCGAATCGCCAGAGCCCCGGCACGGCAAAGCTCCCCCAGTCCCTTCTGGGCACCCTTTCCGGACTGCGCGGCCGGGCTGAGGGCGGGGGCAGCATAAACGAGGTGGGCGACGCCCCTGTCTCTCCCTCCCTCCCTCCAGCTCCCAGGCAGGACAAGCAAGCCAGCACCAGTGGGAAGCGCGCGCACCATCATGTCAACAAAAAGAACAATGGACTCCGAGTGCGGGGAATTCCGAGAAAAGTGGACTTCTGGTTATTTTTTCATGGAGTACAAAGAGCTTTGTCTGATATGCCAGAATTCAGTGTCTGTGTTCAAGGAATACAATTTGCGTTGACACTACGAAACTCAACATGAAGATAAATATGATTCTTTGGTCGGACAAGTGAGAAAAGATAAATTATTAAGACTGAAACATGGATTGACAACTCAGCAGAATACTTTTATGAAGCAAAAGCAGCTCAATATATCATCACTTCGAGCAAGCTATCAAGTTGCCAAGCTTATAGCACGCACTGGCAGAGCATTCATAGAAGGAGAATTGGTTAAAGAATGCCTTCTTTCTGTTGCCAAAGAGATGTGTCCAGAGAATGCGGATTTATTTAGTACAGTGAGTCCTTCAGGACCTACAATTACACGAAGGATTGAAGAAATGGGGGAAAATTTGAATCTGCAGTTGCAAAACTCCAACAAAGAAGTACCAGAGCTCAAAGATGCAGAATGGAAATGGCACCTGGTGCTTCTGACAGATGTAACAGAGCTACTCAACAATTCCAGTGTCCAACTTCAAGGAAAGGGGAAGCTCATCTGTGATATGTATTCACATGTGAAAGCATTTCAAGTCAAATTAGACCTGCTCATTAACCAGGTAAAGGAGGAAAACTCCTGCCATCTCCCCACAAGTCAAAACCTGTCTGCAGAAAAACCAGCAGTTGCATTCCCAAACAAAACATGTGTGGATGTACTAGAAACGTTGCAAAAGGAGTTTCAAATTGGATTTAAAGAGCTTTGTCTCCATGAACAGGACAGACAGCTTTTCCAGAACCCATTTTCTGTTGACATTGAGACTGTTGATCCGAGTTACCAAATGGAATTGGCCAAACTACAGACTTGTGGCTCGCTGAGAGATGCATTCAAATCAAGCAGCCTTGCTAATTTCTGTGCATCTCTCCCCTCAGAGACATATCAGAATCTCAGGAACCATGCACTCAAAACTGCAACCGTCTTTGGCAGCACCTCTGTCTGTGAGCAGACTTTTTCCCGAATGAAACATCTGAAATCTCCAGTCAGATCCAGACTCACTGATGAACACTTGCATCACTTGCTGCGACTGGCAGTGACAAATATGGAACCTAACACTGACCATCGTTAGTCAAAAGCAGGCCCATAGTTCAGATTTGTTTTTATCGATTACAATTGTTCTTCATTTTAAATACTGCATTCTTTTTCCTGTTTTTTTTGTGCACTACTACAGATAAAATATGTGAAGTGTGCACAGGAATTCGTTCATTTTTTTCCAAACTATAGTCCAGCCCCTGACAGCGTCTGAGGGACAGTGAACCGGCCCCCTGTTTAAAAAGTCTGAGGACCCCTGTTCTAGATATTAGTCGTTACATGGTTTACCTTGCGTCCTTGGGGATCCAATCTACAGAGCAGATATTTCTGGTCCTCAGGTGCCATTGACTGGAAACTGACGCTTTTAACACTGTCTCCTGGGGAAGCCGTCTCCATGGGTCGGGTGTCACCTGCTGGACACTACTAATAATACACGTCTCTATTTTTCTCTTCAGGGAGCCAGTTTGTGAAGGGGATTTCTTCCCACAATTTCCCTTTCTCTCCCAGACCAATTACAAAAGTGTCTGAGGATTTTGAATATCCTTGGGACAGTCAAATAAGCTTGTGCCTATTGCTAGGGGTGACCATGACATGAGGAAATGGGACAGAAAACCAACTTGGATCCTATCAAAGTGGGTATATGAGTTACAAGGGAAAACAATTCCAGCTGGGCATTCTTTTAGAAGAACTGCTGCTTCAGTTTGCAGAAATCCATTCTTCAGAGTAGAAGGGTTGATTTTACTCCCAATCCTATGAGAAGAACTTCTAATTCGTATTCATGAGAGGTGACTAGCCACGATGGGATTGAGACCCGCAAATACAAATCATTCATTAATGACAGATATGATGACCAGTATCAGAGGGGTCATGCCTACAGCCAAGCAGAGGAAAGAGGAGAGGGACAACCGAGTTTACTGGACTGTGTGGCTTTGGTGGCCTGGCAAATCTGACACCCCCCCCCCCTCCCCGGGGTTCTGCCCTTGTGTAACCACTCAAATAAAATGCACATGCATGCTCTCCGAAATTCGAAATGTCCACTGCTGGTGCCCTCCTAAAAGAAGTCCGTACTGAAAGCTGTGGCTGACCCTCACCTCTCCTTGGCTCTCCTTTCACAGCCTCATCCATACTGGAGCTCTGCTCTTGCCTGACTGCCTAAAAGGGCCCACGTGTGTTCCCACACAGAAGTGAGCAACCCTCCTAGTCAGAAATGTCTGCTGCTGCTGCCCTCTGTAAAGGAGTCTGGACTGAAAGCTGTGACTGGTCCTCACCTCCCCTTGGCCACCCTTTCACAGCTCCAGCCTGTCATGTCTCGGATTTCTGCCCATAATTATTTCCAATAGCGGGAAAGAAGGGAGTCTTGGACTCCTACCTGTAAATTTTCCCATAGTAAGATAGAGGGAAATGTGACTCAGATTTGCCGATTCTTTTGGTTGGAATAAGGTGTGCACAACACATGGGGTCTGCCTCATTTGACTGGTTGTTTACCAACAGAGAAGGACTGGTGGGAGATGTGGGAGGAAACATGGTGACTGAGGATGAGGAAAAGGCTGAGGTGCTTAATGCCACTTTGCCTCAGTCTTTAGTAATAGGACCAGTTGTCCCCCCTGAGCTAAAAGACAGAGATCAGGAGCAGAATGATCCAGGAAGAGATGGTCAGTGACCTGCTGCACCACACAGATGTACACAAGTTTACGGGGCTGGATGGAATCCATGCAAGAATTATGAGAGAGACGGCAGAGGTGCACCAAAGCACTCTCCAGCATTTTTCAGCAGATCCCAGCAGACTGGAAGTTAGCTGATGTGATGCCCATCTTCCAGAAAGGGAAGAAAGAAAATCTGTGAAACTACAGGCCTGTCAGTTTGACTTTAGTGCTGGGGAAGCTGATGGAGCAGATCATCCTCCAGGAGCACACACATCCTCAAAGTCATATTTAGAACTAGTCTGTATATTTACCTACTTTCCTTGAAACACTTCAAGAGCTCTCCAAAGGGTGATTAATTCTGCTTTTTGTGCTGAGGTATGTACAAGCAGCACTTCAGCTCCAATTATTTTACCAGCCATCCTCTTCCTTTCATGAACAAAACTACTTTTGCCTGTATACCATTCCAAATCTGGGTCAGTGAGTGGTTCATCCTTGAGATCTGTGTGACTGGCATACACCTGTTCTATAGTTCAGAAACAGTCATGCTCTAAGGATTCCTGGTCCTCAGTTTTGGACTGGATGAAAATAGCAGGCTTTATTGCAGTGGTTATTTTAAGTCTCACATCATCCTATTCCAGGAGGACCACTTGGTACTTGAGCATTCTGCTAGGGGACAACCAATATCAGCATTGCTCCAATACCAATATAAGCATATGAGGAACATAAACAGTCATTTGTTGTTCCATTCTGAGTTTTCAGGTCTCTTGTATCAAGAGAACTGTTGTGGCCACAGATCATATTGCATCTTGGCCATCCTTTATTCACAGTGTCCAATTGTTTGGAAAATTTTTCCACAGGTTTTTTCCCTTCCCCAAGTCTTTGGGTCAGCACCCCAGTGCCACATGTCGTCTTTCGAGCACAAATAGTTCAAATGGTTTTGACAGGTCTGGCAAGCCCCGTGCCGGTGCTGACACTAATGCCTTTTTGATATTTTGAAAGGCACTGCCTACTGGAACAGGCCCACCTCTGATTCTGTCAAGGCGTCACAGACAGGTCTTACCATAAGTCCATAGCTGGGAATCCACAGTCGATACCAAATGGCCTGTGGTGGGTTGATCCTGGCTGGACGCCAGGTGCTCACCAAAGCCCACTCTATCACTCCCCCTCCTCAACTGGGTAGGAGGGGAGAAAAATATAACGAAAAGCTCGTGGGTCGAGATCACTCACTAATTACTGGCACAGGCAAAACAGACTCGACTTGGGGGGAAAACCCCTGAATTTTAGTTTACTTTCAATCACACAAGAAGATAATGAGAACTAAAACCAAATCTTAAAACATCTCCCCCCACCCCACCCTTCTTCTTGGGCTTAAATTCTCTCCCGATTTCCACCTCCTCCCTCCTAGTGGCACAAGAGGATAAGGAATGTGGGTTGAGGTCAGTTCCTCACACATAGTTTCTGCCACTCCTTCCTCCTCAGGGGGAGGACTCCTTCCCCCGCACCAGCGTGGGGTCCCTCTCACGGGAGACAGTCCTCCAGGAACTTCTCCAGCGTGAGTCCTTCCCATGACTGACAGCTCTTCACGAGCTGCTCCAGTCTGGGTCCATTCCATGGGGTGCAGTCCTTCAGGAAGGGACTGCTCCAGCGCGAGTCCCCCACGGGGTCACAAGTCCTGCCAGCAAACCTGCTCCAGCCTGGGCTCCTCTCTCCACGGGCTACAGGTCCTGACAGGAACCTGCTCCAGTGCGGGCTTCCCGCAGGGTCACAGCCTCCTTCGGGGTCCTCCACGGGCTACAGGTGGACATCTGCTCCACCATGGACCTCCATGGACTGCAGGGGGACATCTGCTCCACCATGGACCTCCATGGGCTGCAGGGGGACATCTGCCCCACCATGGACCTCCATGGGCTGCAGGGGGACAGCTGCTCCACCATGGACCTCCATGGGCTGCAGGGGGACATCTGCTCCACCATGGACCTCCATGGACTGCAGGGGGACATCTGCTCCACCATGGGCCTCCATGGGCTGCAGGGGGACATCTGCTCCACCATGGACCTCCATGGGCTGCAGGGGGACAGCTGCTTCACCATGGACCTCCCTGGGCTGCAGGGGGACAGCTGCTCCACCATGGGCTTCACAAGTTACAGGGGAATCTCTGCTCTGGTGCCTGGAGCACCCCCTCCCCCTCCTTCTTCACTGACCTTGGTGTGTGCAGAGTTGTTGCTCTCACATAGCCTCACTCCTCTCTCTCTAGCTGCAAAGTGTACAGGTTTGGGGTTTTTTTCCCTCTCTTCCTTATTTTTTTCTTAATTATGTTATCACAGAGGCGTTACTGATTGGCTCGGCCTTGGCCAGCGGCGGCTCCGTTCCGGTAGCCGCTGGCATTGGCTGTGTCGGGTCGGACATGGGGGAAGTTTCTGGCAGCTTCTCTCACAGAAGCCACCCCTTTGCCCCCCACTACTCCCACTACCAAAACCTTGCCACACAAACCCAGTACATGGCAATTCCGAGGAAAGTCCTCAGTTCTCTGGCATTCCTGGGTGCTGGCATCTGGCAGATTGCCTCCTTCCGTTCAGTTCCTCATCTGTGACATTCCTGTAAGATCTTAAAGTCCAAATAAATTACCATTTCTTTTCCAATATGGGCCTTCCCTACCGGTGTCCTACCCTGTAACTTCTTTGGCCAAAAAGTTCAATAGGCTAATCGTAATTTTCTCAGACATTCTGATCATGTTTCTGCTGCCAGTAATATGTCATCCACATATTGGAGTATCAGTTCTTCAGGGTTGCTTTTTCTCCAAATGTTTAGCTCTTTGGCTAATTGTTTTCCAAATATAATTGGGCTAATATTGAGCGTTACTTGCACTGGTTCTGCTGCTTTAGACCAACCTGGTACCTCACCAGCCCGGACCAATGGTATGACAGCATCCACTTCTTGAGGAATCTCATTCCCTTTTGGGCTATCCTGTAAGATAAAATTTTTGCTTCTACAGGTTTTAATTTAGGTATCAGTAACTGTGCTTCTCCATTCTCAAAGGTTATCTGTGCATTTAATTTGCTTAATAAATCCCTTCCCATCAAGGGTACCGGACACTTAGGCATATATAAAAATCAGTGAGTCACTCATTGTTTCCCTAACTTAAATTTTAAGGGTTATAAAAAGGGCCAATTCTTTTGCTTCCCTGTAGCACCAACAACACTTACAGTTTCATGACCAAAACTTCCTTTGCAAGTATTAAGTAAGCCTGTATCAACTAAAAATTTGACTTAATCGTTCAATGTCATTATTTAACAGCCTGTACAGTTGCGTCCAGCTGGAGGACATTCTTTTTTCAATGTCCTTTTAAAATTATCTTTTGTACATTGTACACTGGGGGGGGGGGTCTGTTTGTTTGTTTGTTTGCTTGGGGTTTTTTATTGTTTGACCCAACAATAATTCTGCATGACAAATATTCAAAAGTCAATTGCTTAAACAAAATTTGTTTCACAAGACAATTACTACATGAAGTTTAGACAAGACAATTGCTAAGCAAAACTCAAAAGACAAAGACAGTTACGAAACAAAATCCAAAAGGACAACTACCAGACAATTCTGGAATACCAAACAAATGTCAACCCAGCAACAGCTTTTGCTTATGACTTATGGGCAGACACCTAGGCTTGCAATGCAGCCAGCCAGATGGGTACCCTCTGAGCTTCAGCCCCACGAAGCTTCCACTGCACCTTCTGGGCAGGCTATAAAACCAGCCGAACGGGTACAATACCCCTGAGCCCCAACACTGAGCAGCTTGTGCTGCACCTTACAGACAGGCTCTCCAAACCAAAGTTTTAAAAGTGCCTTGCCATTTATTTTCCAGGGAATGTTGTGAGGAGCTTTCTGGGTCGAGGGTGCTGGTTCTCCCCGAGAATTCGTCGATGCCAGCTGGAGTTCGATCAGCTCTTGATCCCTTCCAGTCTCACTCACAAGGTCCCATCTGGGTTGCCAAAAACTGTCACCGAAATGGGGAAATAAACTTCTTAACACCAATGTAGTCTTTAAAGCAGGTATTTCTTTATCATGGCACTGGATGCACAGGGGATCACTCTGCCTATCATGTATACTGATTTGTTTCTCTGCAAAGGCTTTATACTATCAAAATATAAATAATCATTACCTTTCCAAGAAGTCATTAATATATTCATTATATTTCCAGGAATTCATTGGTATATGTAAATATCTCTTTTGCACGCATACTTTCTCTCTCTGGTGGTTGTCATGGTCTTCTGGTGGTAGTTGATAGTCTTCATCACTGTGTCCTTTGGTTGTACTTTTTCTTTGAGCATGCTCAGTTCTCTCTTGGGCCTGAATCCAACATGTCTGTCTACCTTGTCCCAAGGAGTTGGCTCAACACATTCTCTTGTCACATCCCCGAGATCAATAAAAGAAAGAGTCTTAATGCTTCTATGAACACTAAGGTAATACATTTTGATTTCTGAAATTCTATGATGAAAATACATTGTTCTTAACTTCAGTACTAAGTTAATGATTAGAACAGGCCTGGGACTTTACAGTCTCATCTTGGTGAGGTTTCTATGATTACCTAGTTCAAAGTTAACAATCCTAATTTTACATTATGACTTACAGTTTTCTACTTCTTCTAATCAAACCCAACTCTTCTATATAATCAAATTTTGGTTATTTTATTAGAGTACTTGCAACACCTTAAAATACAGAAACATCCACTGATGATGCCCTCACTAAAGGAGGCAGGACCAAAGGCTGTGGCTGGTCCCACCTTTCCTTCACCGTCCTTTAACAGCCCCACCCACCTTACTGTCTAAAAATGCTAATGCATGCTTCCATGCTGGGGTGAGTACCACTCCGAAACTGGAAAGATTCATCACTGGCAAACACTCCAAATGAAAAAAGACGGAAATCTGTGGCTAGTCCTCACCTCCACTCGGCTGCCATTTCACAGCCCCACCCACACTGGGGCTCAGCTTTTGTGTAAGCAGCTAAATGTGGTAGTGCCTGCTCCTACACCAGGGCGAGCACCCATCTGAAAATGGAAACGTCTGCCTCTGTCAACCGTCCCTAAAAAGCCGTCTGTGGCCATCACCTCCCCTTGGTCACCTTTTCACAGCCCAAACCACACTGGTGTTCCACCTGTGTCTAACTGCCTAAACCACACTGAGCTCACCTCAAAACTGGAAACGTTCACTGTTGGCTCCCTCCCTAGAAGAGCCAGGATTAAAAGCTGTGTCTGGTTCTCACCTCCCCTTGGCCACCCTTTCAGAGCCCCACTCACACTGGGGCTCTGCGCTTGCCAAACCACCGAAAAGTGCCAATACGTGTTACCTCGCCTCGCACACACCTCTGAAATCGGACATGGCCGCCTGAGGCACCCTCTGTAAAGGAACCAGAACTGAACCTTGTGACTGGCTCTCACCTCCTCTTGGCCGCCCTTTCACTGCCCCACCCACGCTGGGGTTCCACCCTTGCTTAGCTGCCTAGAAGGGCTCATGCATGGTCTGATGCTGCTCTGCACACACCTTAAAGAATGTGAACACCTACTGCTTATGCCCTCCCTAAAAGAACCAGGACTGAAAGCTGTAGATGGTCCTTACTGCCCCTTGGCCAGCCTTTCACAGTTCCACACACAGAGAGGCTTCACCCTTGCCCAACCATCTCAAAGGCACAATGCTTGCTCCGAGCACCTAATAGTGCTAGTGTGTGCTCCCACGCTGGGGCTCAGCATGCCTCTGAAATCTGAAACATTGGCTGCTGGCTTCTACACCAAAGGAGTCAGGACTGAAAACTGATGCTGGAACTTTTCTCCCCCTGGCTGCCCTTTCATAGCCCCATACGCCTTTGTACCTTGCCTCACTGGGCAACTGACTGTGTGCATTCTACTGAGGGGCTGCTGACCCCTACACTAAAAGACTTAGGATTGAAAGATGTTGCTGGACCTTCTTTCTGCTCTCTCACAAGAGTATAAGCAAGCCTCTGAAAATGAAAATGTCTGTTGATAGCTTCCACACCAAGGAGCCAGGCCTGAAAGCTGTTGCTGTCCCTCCCCTCACCCTTGCAACTGTTTCACAGCCACATATACAGTAGGATTATGCACTTTTCCTGACTGGCCAATTCACCCAGTGCGTTCTGAGAAGGAGCTGAGCGCACTTCTGAAATTGTAAATGTCTGCTGCTGCCTCCCACACCAAAGGAGAAAGGCTTGAAACTTTTTGCTGGACTTTTTGTCCACCTGGCCATCATTTCATAGCATCTTAGATACTGGGCTTTTGTACCTCGCCTGCCTCACCAACTGAACGTGTGTGTCTTCAAGATGGGGCTGAGAGTGCCTCTGAAATTGGAAAAGTCTGCTGCTGACTACCATGCCAAAGGAGTCAAGCCTGAAAATTGTTGCTGTTCCTTCTCTCTGCCTGCCCACCCGTTCATAATCTTAAAATGAGCTTTCAGACTTGCCAGATTGCCCTAGACCATGACAATTCTATCACAAGGTGTTGAGAGTGTCTACAAAACTGGAAATGTCTGCTGCTGGCTCCCACACCAGAGGAGCCAGTACTGAAAGCTGTTGCTGGACCTTTTCTCTGTCTGACCACCCTTTCATAGCCACATACACATTAGACCTTTCTACCTTGCCTGACTTGCCAATAGACTTTGTTCATTCTCATGAGTGGCTGAGCACTCCTCCAAAATTGGCAATCTCTGCTGTTGGATCCTACACAAAAAACCATAGTCCTGAAAGCTCTTGCTGGATCTTTTCTCCCCCCAACTGCCCTTTCATAACCATACTTGATACCTTGCCTGGGTCACTAGGAGATTTTTTCTCATCAGGGGC